>OW028740.1:7530000-8780000 GCA_932294355.1 Aporophyla lueneburgensis | reverse complement strand
AGCCCCAAGTTATGTTGTGACTGTTAAAGTCACCAACAACTAATTTGGTGGCTCGACTGTCAAAATTTGGTGTTTTGTGGAACTC
Organism: Aporophyla lueneburgensis; assembly: GCA_932294355.1. NCBI lineage: Eukaryota > Metazoa > Arthropoda > Insecta > Lepidoptera > Noctuidae > Aporophyla > Aporophyla lueneburgensis. The sequence continues at coordinate 8,779,915 of OW028740.1, read as the reverse complement.
GAAAGGCTGGTTAGGAGGCTTATACACCGATGTGACTGTGCAGGTTCCAATGTCCAATGTGAGGATTTCTATCGTATTGTCGTTACTCCATGTTGCAGACACAACAGTGACATTGGGTTTAACGAAAATAGCGCTACCATATTTGGCGTGAGGTATCTCTAGTACAAGCGTCATTCCTGGGATATGTGGCCTTAGATGTTCGGAGCCGCGATGCGTTTCTTGAACACAGAGAATGTCACAATTCGTCTTCTGGCAGAGTTGGGATAGTAGCTCACACTTGATTTCAGAAAATCCTTCAATATTTATTGAGGTGACAATAAGGGCGGGCTTGGAGAGCTGGTGGTGGGTGCCCTTGGGAAGGTCGTTATAGTTGTTTGGCCTTGATAAGGGCCGTTGGTCATGACTCTGAAGAGAGCCGTTACGGTGTACCATCGTGGTGAAAGGATTAGTCAGCTAGACTCTGCGTTACCGAGTGCTAGCTGTCCAGGGTGCGCCGGGCGTTTAGTGTCGCAGTACGAGTGTATTAACGCCGCTCGGGGAGGCTCCTTTCGTGCACCCCAACGAGGCCCCCTGATAAACGAATATTTCGAACCTGACCCGAAATCCTAACCCGGTCGCGGATTAAGTTAGGAAATTGAAAAAAAAAAAAACTGTTCCAAACGTTACCCTCCTCCTCCTGCCGGGGTCGCGTGATTGTTCGAAAGAGATACCATGACCCTGGCACATGGGCAACTGAAGGAACACGGGTGGGTTTTAGTCAGTAAAAGTCTGACACGCCCTCCCGCTGATTTCCCATCCAGAAAAAAAAACCCTCCTCCTAAACTGCTTTTTTTTTCGTGGAGAAATGCTCATGCATTCTCCGCTACCACGGACCCACCTCTGGGGGATAACCCCATTCACGGCGCGCATTAATACATACCACGCCGTGACCACCCCGGGGACCAATTAGCAAATGGGCACCACACGACCCCGTGAATGGCACCCTTGGTCCCCCTGCGACGGGTCAGGACAGTGGCCCCGCCGCCTACCACTTTTCGGCCGCAGACGATAGGGAGAGTGGCCAACGCTATACCAACACTCCTCTTCCCCTGCGGCCCCACCGCGTCCGCCATCGGACGGTGGCGACCCCGTTCAGGCCACGGAAGGTAGGGAGAGCGGCGCAGCTCAATACCGGCACTCCTCTCCCACCGCGGCCTCCAACCCTCAGCCGCGATGCCCCAGATACTAGGACATCGCGGCCCACCTCATTTGCAATGTCGCCAAACGACACCGCGTTGGCCGCTACATCGTCGGCTTCGAGCGCAAAAGCCCTGACGATCGGCCCCTCCTCGGGTTCCTCTTAGCTTCACCGTGGGGCTCAAAACCACAGCTACTGAGCCCCCCCGCCTCGTCAATGCGGGAACCCACTGGGGGGGGGGACCCTCCTCCTAACCTTACCCGACGTATCGTTCCTATCATAACCCAAATTCCGATATACTATGAAGATGGCAAAATGCAGAACCGACTCCATGCAGTCTTGTCTGCCCTACTCCGAGAGTGTATTTTAAGCCCACGAAGGTGCGTATGGGGGCGGCGACCCGCGAACTGAGGAGCAGGCGGCTGAGGCTGTGGAGCCGAAGCTGCAGTGGTGAGCGTTAAAGCCGTCTGCGACGATAAGCTCGCGTGAGACCGCCGGAAACCCGAAGCGCCAGAGCCGTGACAGGAACCTTGCCTGCTGCATAGATACTATTTCCCTTCTTCTCTATAGGGGAATTCTATCTATACCGCAATTCGGGTTATGATAGGATCGATACTTCGGGTTCGGTTAGGAAGAGGGTTTCGTCCGGAACAAATATCATTGTTTTTTCGAGTTCCTAACCAGTAACCTAACCCCGACTGGGTTAAGATTTCGAGTCAGGTTCGGAATAATCGTTCATTTTTCGCTGGAAACAAGTTGAAATTGTGAGAAAACCGGGTTAAGCAAAACATGTTTTTCCGCTAAAATATGGCTAAACCCTACAAAATAATACTTTTCGTGGTCATGCAAACGCCACGAAGAAGCACAGTAGCACCTCAATTCCGTCACCGAACAGCCAAGCCAGCCAAACGCAGCGCATAAATTCAACGCAAATAAGCTCTCATTAACGTATTGACACTAAAAATAAGCATTTTGAAAAATCTCACGTGAGATTATAGAGCGAAGTGTTGAGCCGAATCTCACGACATTTCACTTGGGTGGTCGCCAAATTGCCTCACGTAATTAATGGACGCCCCCTGACCCTTCCCGTCGCATCGAATTGCCTGCCAGTTTTCGTTGGTGCTCCGCCCCTTTTAATTGTAGCGTGATGTTATATAGCCTATAGCCTTTGTCAATAAATAGGCTAACCAAAACAAAATGTTTTTTTTTTCAATTTGGACTAGTAGTTCTTGAGATTAGCGCGTTCAACCAAACAAACAAACGCTGCAGCTTTATAATATTAATATTAGTATAGATTAGTAATTTAGTATAGATATGATAAATTTTAAAGTGAAAATTTCGTTCAAAACAATATTGCCAGTTTTTTTTTTTTAAACGAATGTGGTAGGTTAGTATTGCCAGATACTCGCTAGCCGGTGTTTTTATTATTCATTGCTAAATGAGTAATTACATCTATATTTGCTTTCGCGTAGTCAGACCTGCTGTCTTGTATGGGTCAGAATATTGGGCCACAAAAGGGATGAATGAAAGGGAAATTGCATGCAGCTGAGCTCAGAATGTTAAGAGGGATGTGTGGTGTTACACGAATGGATAGAATAAGAAATGAGTACATAAGAGGATGTCTGAAAGTGGCACCAATAATTGAAAAGTTGTGTGGGAATCGGTTGTCATGGTATGGTCACGCGTTACGGAGGAAGGAGGTAAAAGTCATGAGTAAAGTATTGAGTATGAATGTCGATGGCTTTAAGAGTAGATGGAGACCAAAGCAACGGTGGATGGACTCTGTGAATTATGATTTGGATAGAAAGGGGGTGACTAATGAGATGATGACTAGTAGAGAAGTGTGGAAGAAAAAGACATGTTGCGCCGACCACAAATAAATTGGAATAAGAGCAGGAGAACGATGATGATTTGTGTTCGCGTGCCTTCGAGGCGCGAGGCCCCTTGCACCGCGAGGCCGTAGGCGGTCGCCCACGTCGCCCACGCCTTACGCCGCCTCTGCGCGGTGGCGTCGTCCATCTTCAGGCACCCATTGGGTGCAGACCTTTGCCCAGTGATCATCTTGCAGACGGCTAATATGACCCGCCCAATCCCATTTTAGACTAAAAAAATATATAAAAAATTATATAATAAATTATATATATTTTTATATTTTTTTTTTAAGTGTGGGTTAGCGCGAACCCCCGACAGGAACGAAGTATCTTACGCGAAACTCGCACGCACACACACTCGTATATGTGAAAAAAATAAAGAGAAAGTGTGAATTAATACGCGTTTTTAATGCAGATACATCTAGTATAAGGTTTTCGCTATCTTAGATTTTAATTTTGACCTCACTATTGGCTTCAGCACCCTCGAAAACCATGAAAATGACACCAGGATGAAACATTTTAACAGCCGTCATCTTGAATTTTCATTTTGATTTCATTACTTATTTAAACCATGAAATATAAATTGAAAATTTTAGCAGCCATCAAGTTTATTCCTACCGCGAGCTGCGTTAAAGGTGTACCAGAGGCTAATCTTCCGAACTAGTGATTCTATTCTAAAACTGTTTTTACTGATGCGAAGCTACATTATTGCTGAATGCCATATAGATATGTTTTATGTGAACACGAGAAATTACACGCGAGCGAAATCCCGTTCAGGAGCTAAAGACTACACAATTTGAATTATATCGAACAGACCCGTATTCATAAAACTATCATTCTTCCATACAGCTGCTGGGTGAGTTGTCACGAGCCCGTAGTATGGTGGGTGGTGATACCAGCTGCGGTGTATGCTTGTGCAGCACTAGTGTTCCTTGCGGGGGCTACTCGAGCCGCCTTCACTGTTAGAGACCATGTCATTGGATTTGGGAATTTGAGGTAAGCAACACTTTTTGAATGTAAATATGTATTTATATATTGCAAAACAGTATGTGATATACTAATTAGGTATTATGTAGTAGTTGGCCGTAATTATGGCACATCGGGCTTAAGAATTTGTTTTCTAGAGCGTCGACGCTTTCAAAGCTGTCATGAGCAATTTTTTAACGGGGCGATTTTTTTCCTCCCTTGATTTTTTATGCGCCAAGAGTTTACAATCCAATAGTGTATGTTTTCGTTTCGCCGAGATATGGAGTAGAAAATACCGAGGGTAGAAAATCAGGTGTAATCTTAGGCTAAAGGTCAATATTGTTGCGGATAACTCGACTAACTTATTTGAAGTTGATTCCGTTCCGTTAGTGAGAAAAGTTTTACGAAGAAACAGATGATTTGCACTGACAAATAACCGATATTGTACCTAATAAACGATATCTATTCTAGTCCTATTGGTATGATTCCTTTTGTTAAGTATTATAGCACGATTTAGATTTAAGGTATTTATATTCTCTTACATTTTTGATCAAAATAGGAACACATACTCTCTTTTATACGACAAGACACACGTTCAGTCAATCAAACTATCGCAGTTCACTGCTTGACATAGGCCTCTCCCATACTGCGCCACAACACCCTGTCCTCCGCCTTCCGCAACTAGTCTCTCCCAGCCACCTTTTTGGGGTCGCCCGTACATCTAGTTAGGGGCGTCCCACACTACGCTTGTCGATACGGGTCTCTACTCTAGACTCATCTGCTCCATCGGCCATCAATCCTTTGACAAACATGGCCAGCCCACTGCCACTTCAAAATGCTTACTCTGCAAGCTATGTATGTTATTCCAGTTCTGTTCCGGATAATTTCGTTTCTGACGTTATACTTCAAAGAAACTCCGAGCATAGCCCGCTCCATAGCGTGCTGAGTGACCTTAAATTTGTAGACCAGTTCAAGTGTCAGTTTCCACGTTTGGGCACCATATATAATAACAGGCAGAACGCACTGGTTGAAAACCTTAGTCTTCAAACATTGCGGTATTGACGACGAGAAGACTGGACGAAGGTTCCAAACGCTGCCCAACCCAACTGGATCCACCTTTCGGCTTCATTCTCGAAGTTGTGTCTACCAAACTGGATGACTTGCCCTAGGTAGACATACTCCTTCACAACCTCGAGAAGCGTCCCATCGATGCGGATTGGACTCGGCAAGACATGCGAAGTGTCCGAGGCCTACCCGCCGAGAGGCTCCATTTAGGCTATGCAGCATCTGGTCTTACTGTTCCAGCGGCTCTGCCATTATGACGATGTCGTCGGCAAAACGCAGCGCGTGTAAGATGTACTCGCCGTTCACATTCGATTCCCTGTCCAGTCCAGCGTCTTAAAAAAATCCTCTAGTGCATTGGTTAACAGTTTTGGAGATATCACACCCCCCTTTCTCACCCCCCTGAGCAGTTGTATAGGGCTAGTTTTCGTGTCCTGGATCCGGACAGTCATCGTTGCAGCCTCATACAAACACTTCATCACTTCGATGTATCGCTAGTCAATTCCATGTCGTTGCAGAGAGGCCAGAACTGCCCTGCGATGGAGTCGAATGCGATGCACACAACACAGCGGCTGATTGTATTATTCGGTGTTCTGTAAAATTTGCCGAACAGTATGGATGTGGTTTACGGTGCTGAAGCCTTTTCGAAAAATGGCTTGTTCTGGTGGCTGGAACTCGTCAAGTCTCCTGGCGAGACGGTTCGTGATGGTCCTCGAAAACAGCTTGTATACGTGGCTCAGAAGTGAGATGGGTCTATAATTCTTCAGCAAGGTTTTGTCACCTTTTTTGAAGAACAGAACTACCGCACCCCTGCTCCACGCTTCAGGTATTGTACCCTTTTTTTTTTTTTTCAGAATGGGAAATCATCAAATGACTTCTCCCGCTCTGGGCGGAGCGGGAGGGCGTGTCAGACTTTTACTGACTAAAACCCACCCGTGTTCCATCAGTTGCCCATGTGCCAGGGTCACGGTATCTCTTTCGAACAATCACGCGACCCCGGCAGGCATCGGTCCTAGTAGACCCCTACACTGCTGCTGACATCTCTTTGAGGCGCGCGTGGAACACTGCGCGCCGTCGACCCGAGCCTGGTCCTTACCGGGCGGTGAGCTACCCATTGCTCGCCACCCGCAAGCTCGCGCCTACGGTGGCCGGGAGTCCGCAATCGACTCCCGACGCCCGGGGCGTCTCCTCCTGCGGCGGCTAGGGGCGTGAGGGCGCAGAGACTGCCACTCCCTCACGCGCCCCGCCTCCTCCTTCGCGAGCATTACTGCTTCGCAGAAGGAGGTGACGGCTTCCCATTCCCTCTCGCTCCGTACCATGGCTCGCACCAGGGCCGGACGCGAGAGGTCGCCGCCGCCGATCGCCTCCACGAGGACACGGCGGTGCTCCGCCCAGGCAGGGCACACCTCCACCGTATGCTCCACCGTGTCCTCCAGACGATCCTCGCAATGGAAACACCCGGACGTATCCTCCCGCTTTATCCTGAACAGGAACCCACCGAAGCACCCATGCCCGGTGAGAACCTGCGTTAGGCGGAAGGTGAGGACGCCGTGGCGCCTCTCTATCCACTCCTCAAAGAGGGGACTTACCGCCGCAATTGTGGCGTGCCCAAGGTATTGTACCCTCTAAGATGTCGGAGGCGTAAAGACTCGCGAGCTCTCTTAGGGCTGGAGCCGCGCCCGCTTCAAGGAGCTCTGTCCTTATTCCGTCATCACCAGGGGCACCTGGCATAAGGCATTATTGTTCTCAAGCTGCTCCAGAGCCGCCCTAATCTCGCACTGGTCGACATCCGGGATGTCCTCCGTGTATAGTTTGGCTCGATGGTCATCCTCACTGTGTTCCGTTGGTTTCACCATCCGCATTAAGAAATGTGCCCGTAAAAGTTCTCAACTTCCTCGAGTATCTCGGACTTCAAAGTCTCGATTCTGCCATCCGCAGTTCTCAGTTTCGTCAGATGGTAAATCCCTAATTGCTGAGCGAACACTTTTGACCCTCGGTTCTGCTCAATCGCAACTTTTATATCACGGTTGTTGGAGCACCAAAGGTGCATGCGTCAGCTTGCTAATTTTTAGGTTTAAGGTCCTCTTACCTGACGAAGACGGCTGCGTGGATGGCACTCTCGTCTTTCCTTCATAAGTCCGAGAGTTTCCGAATAATGTTTCGACACCTTAATTTTTCGCGGCGACGGGAAAAGTTTGCGGGGTATGTTGCATTGACAGACGGTAGTAAATTGGTTTTCATATAAAATATTCATTTCTAAAGAGTTTCTAACCAACACTTGATGCTATACAACCTTTAACAGATATGACCTATTTAGACCTCGGTACGAACCTAACCCTATAATCACACTATGTCACATTTATTTACGTAACTTAAAGATTTGTTCGGACGGAAGATAAGCCATAAACTAGTTTGACTGGATCCCAATTTGGATGTGAATTTTGTGAATCAACGTACTTCTACAACATTTACTATTATATTAATTTTACTTCAACTTCTAACAAACAAACAAATAAACATTTCTTGGTCAAGTTGTCTTAGTGTTCTTAAGTCTGTTTATTTTAAACAGGATACTTCTAGGCGTGAGCGTAATCTGCTTGCCCCTAATCTGCGTGTCGTGGGCCAGCGCGCTGCTGCTGGGCAGCGAGGCGGGCGGGCGGCGCGACGCGCTGTCCGCCGCGCTGGCGGCCGCAGTGGCCACGCACGCGGCCGCGGCCAGCCTGGGGTACATCGCCTTTAATGTGCGCGTGCGGGACAACTTGCGCAGGTGAGTCATGTGTACACACCCTTGTGTAGCACACAGCGAGGCGGGCGGGCGGCGCGACGCGCTGTCCGCCGCGCTGGCGGCCGCAGTGGCCACGCACGCGGCCGCGGCCAGCCTGGGGTACATCGCCTTTAATGTGCGCGTGCGGGACAACTTGCGCAGGTGAGTCATGTGTACACACCCTTGTGTAGCACACAGCGAGGCGGGCGGGCGGCGCGACGCGCTGTCCGCCGCGCTGGCGGCCGCAGTGGCCACGCACGCGGCCGCGGCCAGCCTGGGGTACATCGCCTTTAATGTGCGCGTGCGGGACAACTTGCGCAGGTGAGTCATGTGTACACACCCTTGTGTAGCACACAGCGAGGCGGGCGGGCGGCGCGACGCGCTGTCCGCCGCGCTGGCGGCCGCAGTGGCCACGCACGCGGCCGCGGCCAGCCTGGGGTACATCGCCTTTAATGTGCGCGTGCGGGACAACTTGCGCAGGTGAGTCATGTGTACACACCCTTGTGTAGCACACAGCGAGGCGGGCGGGCGGCGCGACGCGCTGTCCGCCGCGCTGGCGGCCGCAGTGGCCACGCACGCGGCCGCGGCCAGCCTGGGGTACATCGCCTTTAATGTGCGCGTGCGGGACAACTTGCGCAGGTGAGTCATGTGTACACACCCTTGTGTAGCACACAGCGAGGCGGGCGGGCGGCGCGACGCGCTGTCCGCCGCGCTGGCGGCCGCAGTGGCCACGCACGCGGCCGCGGCCAGCCTGGGGTACATCGCCTTTAATGTGCGCGTGCGGGACAACTTGCGCAGGTGAGTCATGTGTACACACCCTTGTGTAGCACACAGCGAGGCGGGCGGGCGGCGCGACGCGCTGTCCGCCGCGCTGGCGGCCGCAGTGGCCACGCACGCGGCCGCGGCCAGCCTGGGGTACATCGCCTTTAATGTGCGCGTGCGGGACAACTTGCGCAGGTGAGTCATGTGTACACACCCTTGTGTAGCACACAGCGAGGCGGGCGGGCGGCGCGACGCGCTGTCCGCCGCGCTGGCGGCCGCAGTGGCCACGCACGCGGCCGCGGCCAGCCTGGGGTACATCGCCTTTAATGTGCGCGTGCGGGACAACTTGCGCAGGTGAGTCATGTGTACACACCCTTGTGTAGCACACAGCGAGGCGGGCGGGCGGCGCGACGCGCTGTCCGCCGCGCTGGCGGCCGCAGTGGCCACGCACGCGGCCGCGGCCAGCCTGGGGTACATCGCCTTTAATGTGCGCGTGCGGGACAACTTGCGCAGGTGAGTCATGTGTACACACCCTTGTGTAGCACACAGCGAGGCGGGCGGGCGGCGCGACGCGCTGTCCGCCGCGCTGGCGGCCGCAGTGGCCACGCACGCGGCCGCGGCCAGCCTGGGGTACATCGCCTTTAATGTGCGCGTGCGGGACAACTTGCGCAGGTGAGTCATGTGTACACACCCTTGTGTAGCACACAGCGAGGCGGGCGGGCGGCGCGACGCGCTGTCCGCCGCGCTGGCGGCCGCAGTGGCCACGCACGCGGCCGCGGCCAGCCTGGGGTACATCGCCTTTAATGTGCGCGTGCGGGACAACTTGCGCAGGTGAGTCATGTGTACACACCCTTGTGTAGCACACAGCGAGGCGGGCGGGCGGCGCGACGCGCTGTCCGCCGCGCTGGCGGCCGCAGTGGCCACGCACGCGGCCGCGGCCAGCCTGGGGTACATCGCCTTTAATGTGCGCGTGCGGGACAACTTGCGCAGGTGAGTCATGTGTACACACCCTTGTGTAGCACACAGCGAGGCGGGCGGGCGGCGCGACGCGCTGTCCGCCGCGCTGGCGGCCGCAGTGGCCACGCACGCGGCCGCGGCCAGCCTGGGGTACATCGCCTTTAATGTGCGCGTGCGGGACAACTTGCGCAGGTGAGTCATGTGTACACACCCTTGTGTAGCACACAGCGAGGCGGGCGGGCGGCGCGACGTGCTGTCCGCCGCGCTGGCGGCCGCAGTGGCCACGCACGCGGCCGCGGCCAGCCTGGGGTACATCGCCTTTAATGTGCGCGTGCGGGACAACTTGCGCAGGTGAGTCATGTGTACTCACCCTTGTGTAGCACACAGCGAGGCGGGCGGGCGGCGCGACGCGCTGTCCGCCGCGCTGGCGGCCGCAGTGGCCACGCACGCGGCCGCGGCCAGCCTGGGGTACATCGCCTTTAATGTGCGCGTGCGGGACAACTTGCGCAGGTGAGTCATGTGTACACACCCTTGTGTAGCACACAGCGAGGCGGGCGGGCGGCGCGACGCGCTGTCCGCCGCGCTGGCGGCCGCAGTGGCCACGCACGCGGCCGCGGCCAGCCTGGGGTACATCGCCTTTAATGTGCGCGTGCGGGACAACTTGCGCAGGTGAGTCATGTGTACACACCCTTGTGTAGCACACAGCGAGGCGGGCGGGCGGCGCGACGCGCTGTCCGCCGCGCTGGCGGCCGCAGTGGCCACGCACGCGGCCGCGGCCAGCCTGGGGTACATCGCCTTTAATGTGCGCGTGCGGGACAACTTGCGCAGGTGAGTCATGTGTACACACCCTTGTGTAGCACACAGCGAGGCGGGCGGGCGGCGCGACGCGCTGTCCGCCGCGCTGGCGGCCGCAGTGGCCACGCACGCGGCCGCGGCCAGCCTGGGGTACATCGCCTTTAATGTGCGCGTGCGGGACAACTTGCGCAGGTGATTCATGTGTACACACCCTTGTGTAGCACATCCACTAGCTTGACGTGAAACCAGTTTATTAAGTCACTACTTTGCAACTCAAATCTAATTTTAATTTAAACCTTACCTCACCGAGAGAAGAGTTACATTGCAATGTCTTACTAATGTATTTACATCGACCGCCAATGTCCTACCTTACAAATTAACGTTTTATTGGAGCCTTATACTAGATATGTCTTCGAATACTGTTGATGGCATAAATAAGAAACAGATTTTTCAAACAGTTTTTGATTATATTTGAAGAACAATTCACTTACAGCTCGCTGAACCTGCTAGAACAAATTCTATTCCATTCATCTAACCTTATTTTCAGACATCACTGCATACAATCACCACATTATGCTATTAAATTCATGTATCAATAACACCACGGGCGACATAAAAACATATTTAACTTTAAAAATCTTTTTCAGAACGGTACTAAGATGTTTGGGCAAGAAAGTGCCTCTAGTCGACACATCAGTCATCATCAGCAGCAGTGCTCAAAACTTATCACAAGTCAACAGGTAATTCATCACAAACTAATTTCATCCTTATTCCAATCACAATAAATGCGTTTTCAAAAAAATTATACTTTTCTGTATACTTTTTTGGAGCCCCATTCTTACATCTAGACAATCTATTTTCACCTTTGCCACCTACACTTTAAAGTTCAATTTCAAATGTTTTTTTTTTGTTTTCTTAGGTCTGCCCTGGCGTATCACAGTAGCACGGAACCAGGCCGTCAGATGAGAAACATCGGGATATCAGCATCATCGACAACTTCTAGATCTACTACTAAAACTAGTTCTAGTCCTTACAGGTACGTCTTTAACTTAATTTGTATTTTATACCATAAAGGCTTTTTAGGGTTCCGTTGCCAAATGGCAAAAAACGGAACCCTTATAGATTCGTCATGTCTGTCTGTCCGTCTGTCTGTCTGTCTGTCTGTCCGTCCGTATGTCACAGCTTTTCTCCGAAACTGTAAGAGCTACGCTGTTGAAACTTGGTAAGTAGATGTATTCTGTAAACCGCATCAAGATTTTTACACTAAAATAGAAAAAAAAAACAAAAAATTTTGGGGTTCCCCATACATAGAACTGAAACTCAAAATGTTTTTTTTTCATCAAACCCATACGTCTGGGGTATCTATGAATAGGTCTTCAAAAATGGTATTGAGGTTTCTAATATCATTTTTTTCTAAACTGAATAGTTTGCGCGAGAGACGCTTCCAAAGTGGTAAAATGTGTGTCCCCCCCCCCCCCCCCCGTAACTTCTAAAATAAGAGAATGATAAAACTTAAAAAAATATATGATGTAAATTACCATATAAACTACCACCGAAAATTGGTTTGAACGAGATCGAGCAAGTAGTTTTTTTTTAAAACGTCATAAATCGTAAACCGCAATTTACCGTTCATTCAATCATCTGAAATATAAAAATAAAAAAAAACATTTATTTTCATAACCATAAACCTTATGCATAAACCGAGAATACCTACAGGTTTGTACGGAATCCTCGGTGCGCGAGTCCGACTCGCACTTGGCCGGTTTTTTTGTTTTTGTAAAAATATTCAATGTAGATAATCCCTAGTCTATCTTAACCTCAAACCAATCACAAGAGCTCCAGTGTAATTTGACTGCAGATTGGGATTTAAAAAAATGGTTAACAGCTTTAACGCATAATGAAAGTTGTTGTATTCCACTAAAAGCCTTCAATCATGTAAAATAACATCATAACAACTGTTACACGGGTTTTGAATAATAAGTTATTGTTATTAGTACGAAATAAGGTTCAAATTCTTTATTGGTAATTTTGCGTGGATGTGACGCATGTTTTCACCCACCTTTTATTTTTTATTTTTGTATGTGTCTGATCTTTCTGTGGGTCATGTTTGCCACAAATAAACGTATTAAGAAATAATTCTTATTAGAATACGTATTAAAAAAAAAATCCTTCTTATCGCAAAAATCTTAAATACCTAATTACGTAATATTTGTCACAGTCGCAGTGACGGCCAACTCCGTCACACGAGTACTTCCACGTCCAATTACAACACGAGCGCGAGCGACATGCCCGCATACCTCAGAGGATTCGACTCTTCACTGCACACTAGGAAAGACGGTAAGTAATACTTTCTTCCATCACAGACCTCACCAATAGTTCCCATCTTGCCTGTTAGTCTAGTGGTTAGTGACCCTGACTGCCAAGACTGAGGTCGTCGGTTCGATTCCCACCCAGAACAAATCTTTATGTGATGAGCACAATCTCTTGTTCTGTGTCTGGGTGTAATTTATCTATAATATGTATGTATTTAGAAATATATAAGTATGTTTATCAGTTGTCTGGTTACCATAGTACAGGCTCTGCCTAGTTTGGGATCAGATAACGTTGTGTTGGTTGTCCTAAGATAAAAAATAAAAAAAATCTGGCGTGAACGAGGACAAAACCGGAATTAATTTTAGAAAAAAATGTAGTAGATTTTTAAGACACTCCACAATACTGATCTGTTATACACATCAATATTTTAAAACTAGATGATACCGGCATTGCATAGTTGATTGATCCCTGAGAAGAAATACCGAAACAAACCCAGAAGTCATGGTATCTTTTAAAGTCCAAACATGAATAAAAATCTTTCTGCAAAGGTTCCCTTCAATTTCTGAAAGGGCCTTTTGAAGAAAGAGCCATTGCAGCTATGAGCTGATCTGTCCCAGTAGACGGGCAAGCATATATTAGTCATCTTGTAGCTCAGCACTATTTTAGGAACCTCAAATAAATGTGTAGCAAGTTTACCATCCGTCCAGTTTTATCCGGCTTTTTGGCCTCCCATCTGGACTTTATCTTGCTTCGACATTTGTCCGAAGTTTTCGCGAAATTACTCAGTACTCAAAAAAAATCAAATGACCCAAATGACATACCTGAACCTTCTGAAAAAAAAGATCTCAAAGTAAAATTGTCAATTCATTTTTTGTGGATTTTTCTAATATTGAAATGGTAAATCTTGTTTACACCTCGGCTTTATTTAAGTACCTAACATTGAATAAAAAAATCACTTTTACGATCGTTTCTCATTTTCTTCCTACTTACCACACTCTATTTCATTTAGACGAAGGTCGCCGCCGTCGCAAAGCGGCCACAGACGGCGAAACCACAGGAGAGACGGGTGAAGAAGCTACCGAGGCCACGGACAGTGACAGTGACGGCAGCGCCAGAAGCCTGGACTTGGCTTCCAGTCACTCCTCCGATGATGACGAGACCAGCACACGCCGGTCCAGTCACCCGCCTTCTGCTAACAGTAAGTCTTAAGATCAAGTTCTTCTAACTTAACTGACAGCTGTGCTGCTGGGGAGTTATTGCGCCACTTCTTCTTCCTAGCGAAAGCACTAGGAAGTGGTGAAGGGCGGGCCTTTTGGGGGGACTGTCTTATGTAACTTTGACGTTCAAAAAGTGCTGACTCTCAGCCTAGTTTGAATAAATGACTTTTGATTTTGATTACTTACTTAAGAAAGAAAGAAAAATAAAATATATTTGGGATACTGCCATATCAGGAAATACATTTTTTTTTTAAATGTTACCAATTAAGAAAATAGGTACAAACCTACCCAGCGCATTTTCCATGAGACAAAATATTAAAGAAACTACGTCATGCATCATCATAATGTACCTATACATTTTTATTTTTTAGTTATATAAATGTTCATTTTTTTCTTATGGATGTGTAGTAGTCATTGGATACATGCCGTTGTAAGACGATTAAAATGTCACGGTGTGTAACAAGGATGATCAGACTAATTTCCCTACATTTTCGTATATATGTTTTTTTGATTGATTTCCGATTGCGACTACATTCAGAATTTTTTAAATCACGGGAATTGTCCGTCAGATTTAGATGTTATCATACATGTCTTTGTAGGGGATCGAGCAACAAGTGGTAGTGCGGCGAGCTATCTACCGAACATCACTGAAGGAGCACCACTAGCCATGCAGCCAAGATGGCCGGCGCATATACGAGAAGGTACGACCTGTCAGTCCAGTCATTGGTTTATGTATCTCCAATTAACCAAAGTCCGTCCGCTGTGTGAAATCTATGTTGTATAGTTAAGTATTAAAGTTACGTCGGGCGCTGAGATGCAGACTGCAATTATAATAATTTTAGTACATAAAAAGTGTGGGGGCAGGGGCACCCCCGTCAGGAACAAAGTTTTCTACGCTTTTTCTTCAACTCCGAAATTAACGTCCCTTACTCCATCTTTAAAATACTCCAACTTTATTTTGACCGCAGTATCGGCTTCAGCACCCTCGAAAACCTTGAAAACGACAAGCATGGAAGGGATAACGTTTTTTCGTTTCGTGACGATTTGTACAATATAATTCCTACCGTAAGCTGCGTTCAAAAACTTCGTTCCTAAATAAATTAAAAAATACATACTTATATAGATTTTTGTATATGCCCCGCTGAGTTTGTGAGTTTGTGTGAGCCTTTTGGCGTCCTTCAGGACTTTGGTTTTTTTCTTTCGTCATTAAATATATTTAGTTTGTGTTCGTCCTGGACGACCTACCAAAAAATACGTTATCTTTTCATTCTCTTTTTAAAATCTAAATTCCTTGTACTAGACCAAAACCGGCCCGACATGGCCCGCTGGTCCCAAGAGACGGGCTCGGACAACGAAGGTACCCCGGGGCTGGCGAGCCCGTCGCCGCGGCCGCTGCCGAGCCCCGACCTGACGTCGGACGTGTTCGTGGCGCGCCACCGCGTCAAGCCCTCCATCCTGGAGAACGTGCACGACACCTACGTCGCCAGCGTCGACGCTAGCAGGCTGCCGCTAGATAACAGGTACGTGAAAGCAGAATAATGACATCATTCTGATAGCAAAATTGCTAGCCTAATGGTTATCAAAACCTAAGCAGGATAAAAACAAAACCAAGATTTTTTAACTCATACTATAAGTAACAATAAAACAGCGGTCGTTGACCCTCAACAAAAAAAAAACCATGACGTCTGCTGAGATTCGCTAACTAGTTTAATTTGACTTAAACTATATCTATAGTATAATTATCCATATTAATTAATATTATAAATGGGAAAGAGTGTGTGTCTGTTTCTCCGTCTTTCACGGCAAAACGGAGCGACGAATTGACGTGATTTTTTTAGTGAAGATAGTGGAAGGGATGGAGAGTGACATAGGCTACTTTTTGTCTCTTTCTAACCCCCCACTTCCTTAAAATGGCGAATGGAAGTTTATATGGAGCAAAAAAAAATGATTAGGTGATGGAAATTTGTGTGAGACTGCTCTCTTATTACTTTTATAACCTGAATTAATGCATTCTTAATACATTAACCGCGGTAGTACGTCCTCTTGCGATAATTTCCGACATCCACGCAGGCGAAGCCGCGGGCAAAAGCATAATATTTTAAAGCTGAAGAGTTTGTTTGTTTGTTTGATTGAACGCATTAATCTCAGGAACGACTGCTCCAAATTGAAAAATATTTTTTGTGTTGAGTAGCCTATTTATCGAGGAAGGCTATAGGCTATATAACACCACGCTACAACGAAGAGGAGCAGAGCAGCAATGAAAAATGTTGCAAAAACGGGGAAAATCGCACGGGTAAGCGATTCAACGCGGTCAAAGTCGCAGGAAGAAGCTCATCATACGTCATACATAAATTAAACGAAGATTGACCTCCACGCTTGCTTACTATTTCCGAGATTTCTGCCATCGTATTTCAGCTGTCTTAATTCAAATCGATCGAAAATTTAGTCTAAAATTGTATTGCCCATCACATAAGACCTTACTCGGTTCATATGGCGCTATAAGCTTTTACTAAATGTACCTGTCTAAAACCAATCTGAAATGTAGGCATTCCTAAAAATACTATTCACCTTTCAGATACGGCGTAATGGACGATGAACTGATGTACGGAGTCCTTCCAACGGACACAGAGAAACAAATTCCGTACGATCCAAACTACCCGATTTCACCGACCATGTACCGACTGCCCGGCAATCCTTACGGGTCCAAAACGTACTTACCAACGCGAACATCAGACTATGGATACAGCCCCACCAAATACTTAAATTCAGAACAAAATGTCTATGGATCCAGAGATTTTAGAGACTCTGGAGTATCTACAAGAGAACATGATGGATACCCACCCAGGGATTTCAGAGATTCCGGCATAGCCACCATGTTGAAGAATGACTATCAAAGAAAGATGGATAGTCATTATGGGGGAGACTATACAGATAGGATGTCAGAGGGTTCGGATAAGCATCATGATAAATATTTGTTCCCTTATACAGGTATGTAAATGATTTAAATGTAGTTTTGTGATTGGTTTTTGTATTTGTACAGAGTATTTGCTTTCCTTGTTAAACATAAATATTCCCAATCATCAATATCATCATGAATTGGTCCAGAAAGAACGATAATTTTATGACCTTGATCGGCTTGCTCCAGTCAGGATAGAAATAAAAAATCCTCCAGAAACATGCGTATATCTTTGATGAAAGATTTTTTTTTAAACCGTCCCAAAAAATACTAAATCCAAAAACAGCAACACTGAACTATTATTATTACAGCTAGCAATACCAGAACCTACTAGTATCCCTTTGACGTTGTACTTTGAGAGTGTGCTTTTATTTATTTTTTTGTTAATTTTTGTCTTCAACCAAGCTTATCTAGCGTTTGAGAGTGTTGACCTGCTTTTGACCTTATTATTTTGCTTGCTTTAGCTGAGGAAGACCACGCTCACTTGCGTGGGATCAACCAGGCACCGCAAGTTCGTAGTAGTGAGATGGCACATCCAGGTAACTGTCACAGCTAAGGAGACACTTTGGCTCATCTAGATACTTACTATGTTTTAGTGCACCTAAATAATGTTATTTTCACTCTCATACATAATACTAGCTAGACTAGTTCGGGGAGTTTGTTGCGCCACTTCTTCTTCCCAGCTAAAGCACTAGGAACTGGTGAAGGACGGGCGTTTTGGGGGACTGTCTTATGTAAGTTTGACTTTCAAAAAGTGCTGACTCTCAGCCTAGTTTGAATTTGATTTTGAATAAGGAATTTTGACTAGGTGAGGCCAATTTAGGGCAAAAAGCTTGGGGTACATCTGGAGTTTAAATTTCTTTGTATTCCCTCGCCAAAGTGTGTTCTCGGCTTTTTTGTAAATAATTGCAGAAGCGAGGCTTGCTATAAGTTTCATGTTATCTGCAGTGTAGTTTAGACTTTATTGAGTCGATGAATTTTCTGTCTATAACAATTTTGTTTTGTTTTCTTCTTAGCCGAGAATCAACAACAGCAGATGGGGGCGCCACTAGCGAGTATGGGAGAGACGAGCGAGTAAGTGTGAATCTTGTCCTGTTTGCATGGTTACTGTTTGCTTGTAAAACTTTTTCATTTTATGTTATAAGCTACTCAGAATTCCGTACAGCAAAATTAAAATAGTAAAGCTGGGAGACGGTTAAAACCAATTACAAATTTAGCACAAGGTTTTTTATAACTACGTCTTGTTACGGAATTCTCCATGGAACGTATTTCAGGAGACACAAACCCAACCTCCAAAATTAAAAAAAAAATCTCTCGAACTATCCCTTCACACTTATTTTACCTCTGAGTTTGAGTCCCTGTGAATATCAAAGTGGTCTTTGTTCCTGTGACTATAAGGTTCCTTTTGAGTTGCTGCCACTAACAAGTCTTTCAATATCAGTGATCTTTACTGTCGTTTCTTTGAATAAGGTTGCTATTGGGTTGCTGCTGTCAGAGGTAAAATAACTGCGAACGGCCGTCTTATAAATTGGGTCCTGAATATCGTTCATAGGTTTTTATTATTATTTATCTATAAATCCAGCCATAATGATAACATTGTCAATAGATGGTGGCGGTTGTATGAGAAACACTCATTGTAATCATCTTTTGCTTTGCTAACCGGTGGTGTTGCCGCGCAATCATCTTTAACCATTTAGGGAGGAGGTAATCTAATGTTCTTTATTTATGCTCTGGCCACATTCTTTCCTACCATAAGTTATTGAGGCACAGATATTTTAATTTCTTATTTTAATTTATGAATTGGTAAATTGAATGTGGTCTAGCTAGATTTAATTAATTTATTATACTTTAATTCTAAATCTATGTGTTTCAATGTTTATACTTTCATGTTTTCTTCAACTTTAGTTAAATACAAATGTCCGTTTGTAATGTCAAAATATCAGGTTTGCTAAATGCATGTGAAAGTATTTATTTATACTTCCACATGCATTTAGAAAACCTGTAATTTACTTAACTACAGTACTTATAACTAAAAATCCATTTTAAAAAATTTCTATGTGGCTGTCTGTTCCGGCTAATCTTCGAAACAGCTGTACCGATTTTTATCCCGGTAGCATTTTCCCGTGGGATAAGTTCCACAATAAACGAGGTCGAAACCACGTTGCTTGTTAAAACAAAATGTCATGCATGTGCTAATAACTATTTCCCAGTCGGGTTGATTATGATATCTTTTGAGACTCAGGTTAAGTAAAACATTCAGAAATCAACTCTTAAACCAGACTTCTAACTATTACAGGAAATCTACTACTGAAGACGACGCGGAGACGAGAGTGTAACAACGCTAAATAGTACAAGATTTCCAATGAATCTCAATTAGTTATTAATTTATTTTTAATCTTCTTAGTAATTTTTATAATGATTAGTGGTTAATTTACGCAAAGACTGTCGTTCAATCAGTACCCACTGCCATAGTGTAGAATAAAGAGTATTTATTTTGAATTTATGTATATGCTTTAACTATTTAGTAACTATAGTTGAACTGAAGTAGAAGTTTAATGTATAGAATACTCATTCTTTGTCGGGTTTAGCGTTTGAAAGTCTGCTCTTAGGTTTAAACTTGTAAACAAATGCAAATGTACGTATATCTTTATCTACCTAGATATAATATGCTCAGCAACTGGGTACACTGCTATTATTACGGTCACATACCTCTACCAATCTAGACGTGTAAATAATAATCTAGATATCTTTATTCAAACACTCAAATGTAGAAAATTTATAAAGAATTTATCTGACCGTGCGTTGGTATGGAGAAATAATGCATTCGAAGTAAGAATGACATCCAAAGTCAGTCATGTAAATAGATAAGCTAACTTGTAGACGTTTGCCGAATTATATTCCAGAAGATCATTAAAAAAAACGTATTTTCACTAAGCATGCTTTAAAAAAATCTCGAAAGGAATAAAAACAACTATTGGAATTTAATCCGGTAAATGCACTTCAAATACTTATATTTTAGTGCAAAATATGAATTAATATTATTTTTATATAAGAAAACCAAAACTATCGTTTGTAAACACAACGTATGATTAAGAGTAGGTAAAGATAATGTTTGAGTAATTGTAAATGAAATTGTCATTTACTTATTTGTGTGAAAACTGTTTGTTTAATCTGTACGTAGCTCCTATCTCCCTTTTTCATTAATTACAAAAGCTATGATGATTCTCAAGTTATCCATTTTATTTCCATTTTTTGGATTGTTATTATTTTTCTATTAAAAAGCGATGATTCTAGTTCTTAAAGTTCTTATCAAACTTTATGTAAATAGCGTTTTGTGTGCATTTCTAGCGTTTTAACGAAGAGTCCACCTATTTTGTAAATAATAGATTTTTACACTTTTAGTAGTTAAATTAGGGACTACGATAATAGTGGAATATTAAGTGAAAGCTTTATTTAGATATTCTATAGTGTCAGATTGCCATAATTAATATTTAATGAGTTCGTAGAATGAACTATGAATATGTTCAAAGTTTATGAATATTTTCTAACTGACCTGCTACTGTTTGCTATTTCATAAAATTAGGAGTTTCTTCGTAACCTTTAATTTCGTGTTAAAAGTGGCAATTTTAATTCCTGGCATTTGGTAAATTGAGAAGACTTAATTAAATTGGTGTTCACATAGTTTTTATTATCTGATCTTATTTATCCATAACTTCTTTACATGTTAATATATTGTGTAATGTGACAACCAGTTTTACCACATGTATTAAAAATGTTCTATGATATGTATTTTACACTTCACTTTTAATGAGAATGTAGGTTTTTTGAATAAAGATCCAAGTACTTTGATCATACTGCCGTGGCATAACTAAAATGCCATTGTCCGACATATAGGTCGATTTTTTACTTTTAATGCTATTATAATGAGAAAAAATAATCGTACCGATCTGTGTTTCCGAATTTTCAAAACATTGAATAGTTTTGGAAATAAAAATAGGTGTTGTTATTGAAAAGTGACATCGGTTTAAATTTTTTCCGCGGTTTTTGCATGTTATTCAAAACAACGGTTTTGGTAGATAACAGCATTATAGATTCACACGGCAGCATAAGCGGAGGTCCACTACTCACATAACAATACTCTTTGGTAAAACTGGTAGTCAAACTTTCTGGCTTCTGACTGTCCGTAACAACTGTCAAAGATCCACGAATGACAGACGGGATTAGAGGCTTGATATGCTTTCCGAAGCACGGAGGGGTATCGGTATGAAAAAGATGGTCCCCCATCCACGGGCCGACCTCGGCAAACGTAGCCTAACCACAGCCTCCTCTCCACAGCGAGAGTCCTCCCAATAATTAAATTAATCATCACATCACAAGGAAGGTAATTCCATGTATTCGGCTCAAGTGTAATGTTTTAAATTATTTAGTGACAGTGTGACGTAGGGAATTCGAGATTGCTTTGAACAACTGCATTTGCCACTTTTATAAATATAACGTTCGGCTCATTTTTATATCTTACATTCCATTTTGTGATATTATGTATCTTTTTCACCATTCCCTATGTACTTTTACTGGCAATGTTCATATAAAATAGTGGTACAAACCTTTTAATACAAACCTTTTAATTGTTTTATAATGAAATAAAATATTTTATTGCTAAATCCTTTCTTTGTTTTATTTCTATGTCATTTTTTCTTGTGGATTACAAATACTTTTACCTTTTTTTTATTATTGTGCACATTTTATGAACGCTCTAATACAGAATACATAAGCATCCAACTGTGTAACTACTCTCAGATATTTTTCAGTATGTTAAATGTCGTTAATGTAGGCTGAAAGTAGTAGTTAATAGTCTGTTGTCGCACTACTAAAGAGGCTACCTAAAGTTGAGGTAGATCCATAGCCTTCTTACCACTGCTCCTCTTCCCTATCCAAATTAAACTTAAAGGTACCTACGTCCTGCCTGTAATGGTAGACACTGCAATTGTCGTAAGAACAAGAAAATATATCACACGATAAGAGGGAGGGAGGGTAAAGGGGGATAAATAAACTGTGCCATCGTATGGCAAGGAGGGATGAGACATAGGTACCTACTCATAAGCTGCGTGACTTCACATGTAGGTAAATTATAAAATAATGTTAACTTCAAATGTGTGCTTTATTATTGTATGCTTTATTATTTTCGCCGCTATCTGGGGCAATTTCCCAAAAATACAGATAGAGAACATTTACATAAATCTAACAAAAATCTTACAATATTACTTTTAAACATCAAATTTTACTGCGAAATATGTGAAAATACAAAATACCTACCAGGGATGGCGGGCCACACAAATATGAGCACCTGTAGAAAAGACGGGGGCGTGCGCGTTTATGTGATGAAAATGTTTGGCCCCTACATATAATAAGTCACTTTCTGTGCGTACAGTTGCATTAAGGAGGTACCTACGTAACTACATATTCGATTTTACAAGCTGCACACATCTGTGTGTCTGTGTACACTCGGCTATCGGCTACCCACCAAGCTACACCATACAATGTGAGATGTGTCCGTTTCTGCTCGGACATAGTGTTGTAGGAAAAAAACGACTACGTCAACATTACGAAGGATTTTGTAAAACGCTAACAGTGAAAGTCGCAAATTCGTAGATCCAATATTCAGAAAATTGTAAAGGTCATGGCCGTGGTCGAAACGTGGAGAACCGCGCTGCCACGTAGTTTTTTTAAACGGAGCTTAGTAGAGGGGAACCTCTCCGGGGGATCAGTGGTTAACAAAAAGAAAGGGATACGATTTCGAAAAATCCGCGCGGTGGGCACATGGAGAACTGCGCGACCACGCTTCTCTTAAACAGAGCTTAGTAGAAGTCCCATTCTTTTTGCTAACCACATAAACGATTTCGAAAAAATGTAGACAGTATGAATAATGCCCTAATGTTTTGACTTCATGACCTACAGAACTGAATACCGATAATGTAGGTTAGAAGGGTGATCAAGATGATTTATAGTTCATCAATCAACAGGTACCATTTGGTACTATTAAGGTACCTAATTTTTGAGATACATTTCGACCATTTTTGAGAATTGCACCCGCTATTCTGTCACCCACAAAGTAATCACTCAAACGTGCTAGTAATATTCTTATCGGACATAATCACACTACAGTACCTAAGCAGCACCACTCACGCGCATTCAAGATAGTGCCAAAATCAATACTAAATTGATTATCTAGTTTTAAAGGGGAAACCATTTTCGCCAGCCATTTTCGATTAGTGAACCAATCAGGGAAATTACAAGACGACTGAAAAACTACAAGTTGGAAATGTTTTCCACTTTTTTCTAAACTTTCCTACTATAGAATAGGTACCTACTGAAGTGTACAATATGGCCGATGAATCATGTCCTATCCGAACTTTGCGCAAAAGGATGCGCAATAACATTTTTTAGGAACCGGATGGCGACATGAGAGGACTTCAGTCGAGTGCGAGTGAGAGAACGTCCACGAAAGTTAGGTTCTCCTAACACAACGGCATAGAGTGATAGAGGAATAAAATAATGATAATAAATATCTTTGGACAACCAACACACCGTTATCTGATCCCAAACTAGGCAGAGCCTGTACTATGGCAACCAGACAACTGATAAATATACATATATATTTCTAAATACATACATATTATAGATAAATAACACCCAGACACAGAACAAATGATTGTGCTCATCACACAACGATTTGTCCTGGGTGGGAATCGAACCCACGACCTCAGTCTTGGCAGTCAGGGTCACTAACCACTACACTAAAAATAATATATCGGGTGCACAACGGACACGACTCATCGGTTGAATGAACACGCTGTTGTTCTTGAATATCCAGGGTCGAATGCATCTGATCTATCATTTTCAGGGCTATTTCCGTATTTATTTTTTTATTGCATAGAATGCCAGCAAATAGCAATAGGTTCTGAGGATGTTGGTCATGATGTACCTACATATTACGCTACGATAGTTAATCAACAAGCTGAAATTTTACTTACTTCTGACCAAAACTGACTACTGACTAAAACTATGAGTGAAATAAAAACATTTAAACTTTTTAACTATTTATTCATCAACATACATAATATCTACATTTGCACAAATAAAATATATTTTACTTAAATTACATCAGTAAACTGTTTTAAGACTGACATAATACTTTCTCGTTCGTTTTGTTCCGAAATGTGAACACTGCTAATAGCCAATGTCGATTCTCGATTGATATATCAAATACCAACAGTGTGGCCACATATGAACTCCTATAGTTAAGTTTATGCAGATGAATTTACAAGTACGTAAAATAAATTAGTAAGGTAAGCCAACTAATATTTACAATTGGGAGTTACAATCATTTGATTTTTTTAATTAAAAAGGGAAACAGTGCTTTATCGACACCAGAGAACATTAACAATTTAGATATTTTCCAAAGACACGGGCAGCGTTTACAAATAAAATCTATTCAACAAGTTTCTTTTCATTTATCATCAAAAATGTTTTATACAATTAAATGTAAGACTTTGTGCTCTGCAATATTAAGACAACAATAGGGTGCTACTGACGGCTGTATACAATGTCATCAACAACACCCATGTTTTTTATCCATGTCCAATGGAAAATAACTCACACCAAATACGAAATTTATGTACATTATATTTTATTACTATGTATAACATGGGTTACAGACTGACCAATCAAAGCTTTTACAAAACTTGAAACAAGGTTTTATGGAATGTATAAGCCTTTTAAATGACTAGGTACGGTACTGTAGTTATGTCAAGGCAGAGCTTTATATTAGGCCACGGAAACTGTAAAAACAATGTGTACCTAGTCATTTCATCATAAGGACACTGTTATGGTTCAATACAACACAATCTCGACTGGTTTCTAATTAGTTGTCAATAAAATACTGCAATACAATCCAAACCTCAGTTCAAATATCTGAAATCTTAGCACAAATGCCTTATTATATGAAACAACAATTAAAATTAGTGTATAGTACAGTTATAACATCAAAAATTTAATTTTACTTTAAGCTACTTTACTATGGAGTGCTAAGATCAGATATTTTATTGATTATTAAGATTAAAAAAATAATTTACATTATATAAACACACCAACAAAGAGTAGGCAGGAAAGATACACAAGTTCAACACTGCAATGATATAACTTGAAGCTTCTCCGATGGACAAAATAAGTATGTGAGCACTGGAGACTGATTGTTAGGGTAGGTCAAGGCTGGTAACATCCAGTGCTGTTGTACACTGAAAATATAAAGAAAACGCATATTATTATTTCAAAAAATTTAATTAGGTATACAGGTAAAATTATACTTAACTATTTATTTTTAAGAATCAATTATTCAATTGAATTGCATACAATATGTAAGCAGGAAAACAAGGAAATGAGTGATATTATTAATTTACATAATATATCTGTATGTCAAATGACTGAAACATGCTAACACATCTGTACTCTCAAGATCATGTGACCTAAATTATAAAACCTCTTTTACATATATTTAGATGAATAAACCATAAGGACAGTAATGCTAAACATTTATTTAAAGGTAAGATGCAGTAGCATCTACAAAACAGTGAAAATTTAAAATTTTCTAAAATAGAACATGAATATTTAAGAATTTTGACATTTGCTCAATATGGATTACTCTTAATACCAGCTTGTGTGAAAATAGTCTATAGTACGTTAGTATATGTTAATATCCATCTAGTAGTTTTGAAATATAGTTTAATTTGAGATATTACTCTAAATACGGAATCCCGAGACATGATTTAATTAAGTACATTTCAAACATAAGGAATGAATCACACTCATAGTTTTTTAACACGTTACACATTTCCTGCATTAAGTAGTTACTAGATAATTACAAATGTTATAAATGCAAATATTTAATTGATACTTACACTTAGATTCAAGTTTTACTTTATTCTTATATTACTGGTTGCCCATTTTGCACTTTGAGGTCATGTAGATACCAACAATAAGACCGAAGAGACCAATGGCTGATCCAAAAATCTCTACAATGAGGATCTTGACAAACAGGGCAGCATTAGCTGCATCAGCCAAGGCAGCACCAGAGCCGACGATACCGACAGCAATACCACAGAACAAGTTGACGGTTCCCACGGCCAATCCAGCTCCGAACATAATATAACCAGCCAACCAGTTTTGTTCCTTGATAAACACACTATTCAGGGGCTCAGTGTACTTTTCCAACATTCCTGACAACACGATGGCAGTGATCAGACCGTAGATGGCGACGGCTTCGCAGAAGATAACGGAGATCAAATTCTTGGTCTTGATTCTGGGAGCTTTGACACCTCCGCCGACTATGCTCACTCCGGTGGTGTGAATGCCCATGGCTGCGCCTACCACGGACAGGGAGACGGCGAACGCTATACCCAACGTTCCCCACATGTAGGGAGAAGTATTCTCCAGGTACCATCCAATACTTAATTGCTCACCCTTTCCTTGGAGAAGATAGAACATAGCAACTGTCGGAATCACGAGCACCAGCAACAGCGCGAACAGGTAAGTTAGGAAGTACCTCATCTTGAAATATTTTATTTAGCAAATTGGAGCTGTTTTACCCGATATTCCCGAAAGGGACGGCCTTTTTTCGCCCAATTTTTGCCTTGACAGAAAACTCAAAAACGGAGAGGTCTTGTGATCACAAGTTGTCATAGACTATAAAGAGTTACCATTCAAAAATTTTGTTAAATTAAAGCTCTTGTGACCTTTTCTGATGGTTACGAAACACTGATTTAAAGTCGATCAAATCTTTCATAGATCACGAAAATAATCAATTGTTTTGTAAATTTGTACTTAAAACTGCATAAGTATCCTCAAATAACTGATGACCCACTTGAATTCTAATTGCTTGTTGCCATTGAAATAATTTACTTCCAACACTAGTCTTCAATCATGTCGATCATTTTTTATTTTATTGTCTATGACTTAGAACCATAAATTAAAATCCAGTGCTAGATAACCTTCTCGTGTTCACCCCAAACCTTCCCCAAAATCCCTCTAAAATTCAGGTTTTGAAGAAAAAGATCCAATATAGCAAAATATGAATTAACTTATTATATTACTTCAGCCATACCTTTTTTTTTCGATTACTATTATTATTTTAAACACAATTTACCAAAAAATACCGAGCAAAGCTCGGTCATCCAGATATTGGAAGAGATGGGAAAAGGTGTGAGTTTATGCATAAACTCACACCTTTTCCCATGGGGGTAGGCAGGAACTACAGAACGCTACCTGCTACGATCCTTACATACTCTCTTTGGTCAAACCATTTGGTCAGACAATGGCGTGGTTCAGAAAGAAAAATAAAACCCATTCACGCGACAAGAGATTGTAATATGAATCACATGGAAAGCTCCATCTGAATCATGGAGTTCAATGGATTCATTACAAGTCTAGATTTAACATAGGAATTCGTATTCAGAACAGCGCAATAGTTGCTCAGCATGGAACTAGTATGTACTGCCAATGCGGTTAAAATTAAATGAATAAACAAAGGGTTGGATTGATAAAAATTATTATAATTTTGTTAATATAGCCTGGCAAAAAAGAGTCTGTCGTGGTGAAAAATGGAACTAAAATATTTTTTTTTGGCAACAATGCTTTGTTTATCAACAACAAGTAGCTAATCTGTCATTGTGTTATGTTCCCAGTTGTTTTTCACTTATTTCTAATTAACTATCAATTATTAATGCTTTTGTACATATAAAAAATGAATAAAACAATAAGGAGTAGTGGTGTGAGCTGTGATATATCAAGTTTTCGTAAGATATTTGGCGGAATCTGAAGTGGAACAAATGTTGTCTCCGATTGACAATTTTTTCGAAAGAACTGCCGACATGACAGGTATTTATCCAAGAAACGTATGTTTTAGTCAATGCCAGTCACTATTTTTCCTTTCTAATACTAAGTTTTATTGGTATAATAAGTTTCAAGCCATTTTTGTTTTATTTACTAATAGATTATTGAGGTTATGTTTTCTAGTTCAACGTACAGCTTGGCAAAGAAGAGTCTGGAAAAAATGAGGGCGCCTGCATAGCAGGTTTGGCCAGCCTGTATACAAGGACTGAAAGTGATAAGATACTTGTTGTTTTAATCCACAAACACGAGATCCCGGAAATTCTCATCAGTCAAGATTTCAAGACTTGATAGGCACATAGTCTTTTACTTTCATTGTATTTTGTAGATTGCGCATTATTTCGCTGGAATAACCTTTTATCTAAGAGTGCCATCATAATGACATAATGAAAACTTATTCACTGTAAAATAAATTAAATTACACTCAGGGATTGCCGAGTGAACCCGATACACAATCAATAATGTTTAGCAATTGCATTTACGGCAACCATCTAGGGTATTCATACAACCATTCGGTGGTTGGTATGCCTGTATCAAATTTGACATGAATGATAATGAACGAATCCTGTTAATGCTGACAGTTTATAGTCGACAAGAAGGCGACTAACAGCTGCTTACTGTCGGAAACTAATCGGAAGTCGGAGTGTACCCATAACATGTCGCATTCAAAAGGTACGGGCAATACCTATCGAATAAACTTGAACAGTTGACTAACAAAGCCGTCAGGTATAGACGCTAGCACATTAAGCTACCCGAAACGGTCAAATGTTCCCAATTAATCTTGAACCTAACACTTTAGCGATAAAGTTGAAATCTATTAAAGAAATTTGACAAATTTTAGTAGCTTTATGTGCTGGCTTCTGTACATAACACTATCACTATCCACATCACAATGAAAATGAAAGAACACGCTAAAAAGGTTTTATTTAAAAAGAAAAACGTGACATATCATTCGGGTATTCCGCTGCTTTAGTAGATTTTTCCATTAACACTGATGTGTCAGTATTACATTTCTTATTTATGAAATCTAAATAGTGTAAAAATCATTCTTAGACGTTTACGGCTCCCATTATAACCCGTCTCCTCAAACTATAGGTACCTAATATATTACGTAGAAAGGCACCTGAAAAATAATCAATATAAATTATACTTTTTTTTGAACTTTTTGTCTAATTGCACACAGATCATAATCAACTAATTCTTCCTTCCGCTAACTGTTTTGGTGTTTCTCCAGGTGTAGAAAAAATCCTTAATTTTTCACCTTCACTAACAACTTCTTTAATTGTACTGTGAGATTTACCTTGACAAAAATATAAAGACAATCATATTTATTCCATGTAAATTTTTCAATTTTAATTATCAACCATTATGAGTCAACGTACACGCGATTTGCCAAACTAGAAAACATAACCTCAATAATCTATTATTAGTAAATAAAATGGCTTCAAACTTATAATACCGATAAAACTTAGTATTAGAAAGGTGATTGTGAAATCGCGACGCGATTTGTCCGACATACAAAATACGATTTGAGACCGACAAGATTGCGCAAAACGTAAGAAAGTTTGAATTTAGTGGTTTACGTTGGACCGGACTTTCTGGTGGCTGCCTTAAGCTAACCCAAAGCCTCCAGCTAGGGGGAAACTGTACTTTTCTACGCTACTGCAGCCTTAGAGTCTAAGGGCACCTCTTATGGTGTACGGACCTCGGCTTGGGGCCTCGCTTGGGGAAGGATAGCAAGTTGGGACAGGCTGGACCGAATTATGATTATTTTTATTAAACGACGAGTTTAAAGCTACAGGCGCGTGAACGAGCCTTCTTTATGTGCTCAAAGCAGAAGAGGTGCTGATCGAGGATCACTCAAGGGATTGGCTTGCCGAACATGGAGATGGGTCTTCACTTCCTGAACCAGGCGCCGAGCCTGTCCACTGTGGCTTGGAGCGTGCCAGCTATCAAGTCTTAATTGCACCCAGTGATCTAAATGGGTGTATCGACTGCGAACTGTGCCAACAGTGCCTTTTAATTTGGGGATATTGCTAGTGAATAGTGTAAACATGAGGGGAGCCAGTAGTATAGCTCAGCGTAATGTCTAAGTCACTTTTAAATAAGTCTCTCATAGATCTAACCGAGGATACTGAGCAAACTGATGGAACGGTAACTCGTAGGCTTAGACTTGAGCTTGCCGAGCTCGGGGATGCCGATTACTGTGTCCTCCTTTCATGCTTGTGGGAAGATGATATTACTCATGGTTCCATTGAAGATGATGTTCATGAACATGATCAGGTGGGTGGGGAACGGCTTGAAACCTTATTGGTGATTCCAACAGAGCCGGGGCTTTATGGGGCTTGAAATCTTTTAGAGCTCGTGCACTTCGTTAGGGGTAACGGGAGGCTCTACGTTCAACTTCCGCGTCAACCTCATCGACATGAACTGGGTGAGCTTTGGACTTTGGACTTCGAAACTGTCAGCTAGGCATTCACCCTAGCGGCACTATTTGACAGCTAGCTGTTAAATTTTTGGACGTTGAATAGCAGCGATAACTGAACTTCTGAAGTGAGGAAGTGGCAGTTTTTATCCCCAGTGGATAACGTTTTGACAGCTTTCCACTGAAAATTTAAAAAAAATAAAGCTAATTCATGGTCATCATCATCATCATCATTATTCTCCTGCCCTTATCCCAATTTATTTAGGGTCGGTGCGACATTTCTTCTTCCTCCACAATTCTGTATTAGTAGTAATCTCAGTAGTCACCCCCTTTCTATCCATATCGTAATTCACACAGTCCATTCATTGTTTCTTTGGTCTCCCTATACTCTTAAAGCTATCGACATTCATACTTAATACTTTCCTCACGACATTTTCCTCATTCCTCCGTATCACGTGACTATACATGACATTTTTTTTTTTTTTTTGGATGGGAATCATCTAATGACTTCTCCCGCTCTGGGCGGAGCGGGAGGGCGTGTCAGACTTTTACTGACTAAAACCCACCCGTGCTCCATCAGTTGCCCATGTGCCAGGGTCACGGTATCTCTTTCGAACAATCACGCGACCCCGGCAGACTATACATGACATGACATGACAACCGATTCCCACACTCAGTTATTGCCACTTTCAGAGTTCCTCTTAGGTACTCATTTTTTATTCCATCCATTCGTGTAACACCACACATCCCTCTTAATAATATCAAAGAAAAATATTACCCACACAATTTATTAAATTTTTAAGGCATACAATTAAATTAATAAATATTCTGAGCATTAACCATTACACTGGTCAACAAAAAAACACTTTTTGTAAGTAACATGGAATGTTTTGTCTAATTATGGTTAGAACAATAATAAGGACAATAGAAATCAAATTAAAATGTTAATACATTTCGAGATAGTTAAACATACGAATAGTTTTTTGAAATTTGATTTCAAATTTCACTTTTATAGTCATTTGAGCGGTGATTGCTGAGAAAATTAAAAGCCACATTAATTAAAGATTCCGAGGCTGCTTTTTCTAAATCACTAAGCTTTTTTGAATATTTCATTTTCATCAATTGCCTGATTTGAGGACCTACAAATATTTTCAAATAAGTTAAGTTGCTAATGGCGTCAAATTTCTTCGCTGAGTTTCAAAACTTATATCGCCACAATTGTAATAAAACTTGTCAGGGTCATTTTTACATTTTCTTGACATTATTTTAAGAATCATTTCATTCGAAAAACAGAAAATACAACTACGCTTTTCAATTAATTAATACTTTGAATAGGAAAAAAAACTTAAAAACGATTAATTTTTTATTTTCGGATAGTAGCTGTAACACAAAAACGAGACCTGATCCAATCAATATATCTAAGGTGTTAGAATGAGGGAAGGTAGGTTATTCAAAATTAGTAAACACCTTTCTTGTTACAAAATTTTGTTGACCAGTGATAGTAAACCATGCATAAGTTTATGTTCATGTTGATTATCGATAAAGTTGTCATTGAAAACACGAATAAAACGACATTTTATAAAAATGAATCCTAGCTAGATCGATTTATCGCCCCCGAAAACCCCTTTAAACTTCATGAAAATCGTTGGAGCCGTTTCCGAGATTCAGATTATATATATACATATATACAAGAATTGCTCGTTTAAAGATATAAGATTAAAGATATAAGATATGGTATGATCTGACTCGTCGAATACCCGACATGGATCTTTGCATAAGCCCGACTCCAGACCATGTTCATCAGACTGACACTGACACTAGTTGTCAGTTTCAGAAGTCAGAACTTTCAGACATTGTTTTTTATTCTGTGGTCACCTTATAGTTGTGTATTTTGTGTAGGGGTAAACTTTTATTCCTTCCATTTTTCTAATATTTTGTGTATTTTGGTTTGCAAAATGTGATCCCTTTTACGTTTATTTACGTTAGCATAACTAAGTTGGGTATGTGTTACGGTGATATGAGAAGATGGTGCTGTGAAATAACTATGAGGCCCGCGAAGTCATTACATAAAGATGTTGTCAGCTTACGCTAGGTTTATCGTCCGTCACTCCTACCTTGCTCTTTTCACTATAACTGGGATCTCAACCATCCTTACTGTGATCCCGTGGGTATGCCATGATTTACCATCATTTTCTGATCCTATAATAGGCTTTGAAACGCGAGGTACGACTCTAGCCCATCGGTTCATTGCATGGGAAAACCTTATTGATGAAACGAGACCTTCCAAAAGACTTGCAGTAAATCCAAAGGAAATTGAAGATCAGATACGCATGAACCAAACATATAATAATAGAGCGCGCCAGGAGAAAGAAAGATCAGGTCGTGGGCGCTCGAAAAAAAAAGGACGTAATAAAAAGAAAAAAGTTGACTCTAACAATGAAACTCATTTTGAAAAGAGCTGGCCACCATCAGAACCTAACATATCTAATACCCATGTCCATTGGGGTTTTGGAAAAAACAAGACATTTGAAGATGAGAACACAGTTTTTCTTAAAGACCACACAAGGAAGCAATGGGTATCAATAAAAGAAATGCAACGTAAGCCTGACCAACCCATAAATCACAACTATGCATCAGGGACCTGTGGACCACCCATATCAGATTATGCTCATTTAGTTATTACAAATACTGATAACACATCTTTATTGACATTCGAAAATGTACAAAGAATGTGTAGATTACAATCAATGCTTGTAGAATTTGGAGGAGTGGAATACTATAAAATGTGCCAAAGAGATCTACATTCTGAAGAGCTCTGCTGTCCAGTGTGGAGTGTGCCAAACTACATAGCTTTAATATCAGGCAAGACTTCCTGTGAAAATTTAAGCAGAGAAGAGGTGAGCAGTGCAGTTACAATTTTAAAGAAATGTGCAGGTCACTTTCACGATTTCTCACTAATGGCCTCCTGTGATTTAGATAGGTGTAAAGTCCCTAAGTATTGTTCTCAGTATGATGCAATATATAATTTATTATTTTATTTAATAGATTCGCAAGCATTCACACCCTCAGATCTCTCACAGACTTTTGTAAAAAACGTCATGCTCTTCCTACCATTACCGAGCAGTAGCACTGTGTTACCTTATTACGAACTCTTGCAAAGTTCAAATTTATCTTATGAAACACTTGTTATACCTGCTATGGACTTTGGACTGAAAAATGCACTTTTTGACTTATGGGTAATACAAGATACCTGGTTGATAGGTTTAGGTGGTGTGTTTGTATTTGCGTGTGTATGGGTCTATACAAAATCTGTTATTCTCACTTTGCTGTTATTTATAGCTATTACATATTCAATTGGTATAGCATACTTCTTGTATATGTATGTGTTCAATTTGGAATTTTTTCCCTTTATGAATTTATTAGTAATAGTTGTTGTGATAGGTATTGGGGCAGATGATGCATTTCTTTACGTTAAAGTGTGGAAAATGGTCAGCAAGCAGCTCATTAGAGACAATATTGTTTGTCAGAACAATGGCCTAAGTGACATAAAGAATGTATCTAGTGCGGGTGAGACTATCCTCATACAAATACTTGTGGAGACCATGAGGCACTCTATGACGACTATGAGCATCACCACTCTGACCACTGCAGTAGCTTTTCTTGCCTCCTATGTAAGCTACATCCCAGCTATCAACTGCTTCAGTGTCTTTGCAGGTACAGCTGTTCTAGTCAACTTCTTTTTAATGATAAGTTTGTTGCCTGCATCAGTATTTATAATAGATGTTAAACTGTGTACAAAACGGAGACAGTTTTTAGATGTAATTCATAAAAGTATTACTGTATTTTGTGAAGATATTAGAGTGATACTGAATATATTTATTATGACATGTGTCACAAGATTGTATATAATGTTTGTTATAGTGTTGGGTGCTATTGGAATTGCCAGTGTTGTCATAGTTTTTTACTGTCCTGGCCTTCAATTGCCGGATTCAAAACAGTTTCAACTTTTCCAAACCTCCCATCCTTTTGAGCAATATGATATGCTCTACAGTAGTAGGTTCCTATTCGAAAGATTCGGAAAAGATATTGGCACAGGCAGTAAGATGCCTCTTAGATGGGTGTGGGGTGTAAAAGCTATAGATAACGGAAATCATATGAATCCTGCTTCGAAAGGCCACTTAGAGTTTGACGAAAACTTCTCAATATCAGATCCTGATTCTCAAAAGTGGTTGGCAGGATTTTGCACTAGAATTAAAACACAACCATTTTTTCAGCAAACCTTGGGTCCTTTGCTTCCCAATTGTTTTATTGAGAGTTTTAAAATGTACATGAGTAGACGGTGTATTGACCATATTGACAGAATAAATAGGACACCATGCTGTGAAACTTCAATTTTTCCTTATAAAAAAGATGTATTTGATTTTTGTATCATAAAAGCTATGGAGTCCTTGTATCAAACTCCCCGTGAGCTGTTTATGCCAGGCGTGGCAGGTCCTAAATTTCTTAGAAGTGCCACACCCCCAACAGTGGCAGCCATGGTAGTAGAATTCGAAAGTGTCGTGCCCTACTCTATGTCGTACAAGGAAATGGATTATTTTTACAATCAGGTAGAAAATTGGACACAGCTAGAGTTGAAATCTGCGCCACCAGGTATGCAGTGCGGTTGGTTTTTGTCAGACTTACAATTTTACGACTTACAAAAAACATTAGCTAGCGGAACTGTGATTGCCCTAATCCTATCGGCTACATTAGGTTTTATAGTACTTGTACCGGCAACATTAAGCCTCGTGATTAGCACGTGTGCTTTAGCAGCCATGATATTTTCCGCAACTGTAACTATAGCTATTCTAGTATTAAATGGTTGGAAGCTCAATATTTTAGAAAGTGTAGCAATATCAACTTCGGCAGGGTTAGCTGTGGATTTTAATCTTCATTATGCGCTTAGTTATGCAAATGCTAATGGTTTAAATTTAGCGAGAGTCAAATCTGCACTGTCATCATCGTCTGGTCCAACTGCTGCCGCCGCGCTGACTACTGGTTTTGCTGGTATATTTTTATTGCGGTCGAATCTCTTGCCTTATTCTCAAATAGGTTCGTTTTTGGCTCTGATAATGGTAGTCAGCTGGACTTATGCAACATTTTTCTTGTGTTCTTTATTCCGCTTAGTTGGACGTAATTCAACGAAAGATTCGCCCACTGAGGAACGAAAATCAGTATCTCGAGTAAGCTCCGTGTGTTCAGGGGTACCCAACTTAGAGAGTCACGAACTAGAGCATTTAGCTGACAGCAATCGAACGAATCTCACACAATCTCGCAGTCCCTCGAATGCTAGTGCCACTACCGTTGTTTTGCATGACGATTATGAAAATTCTCACAATAAAATTGTTAAGAAGTCTAGTGATACGAGTAATAATAAATTTTCCGAAAATGACTGAATGTTAGAACTAGATATTTAAGTACCTACTAATAAGGCATATTTTGAAGTATTTTTTTTACGATGAACCAGTATTATTTTTTAATTTTATATGTTAGATGCTGTTTTTACTCATTTAATATTGTAGTTTTGTCTTTGTAAATACTCGTGACTTATATTTTAAATTCAATTTATAGGAATGATCGATGTGACAATAATTATCACATAAATATCCACATGGGACTATATAAGATCTTAACGAGCTTAGCTTGCATGTTGAGTTACATACATAAACCAAACTGTATTTCTATTCTGACGTGGATAAGTAAGTACTTACTAATGTGTACTTGTATTTATAAATTATGATATTATAATGATCTGATGTAATGTGCCGTACCGTACTTAATGTTAGATTTAACAATTCTATACCTGTTTAAGTATTTTGATGTTACTTTGCACTGTTAGTTTATTAATGTATTCTTGTTATAAGCATATAAGTATTAATGTCAATTCACATCCTCGATGAAATTGTTAATGCATATTACTTAAAATATGTATTTTATCGTCTACGTATTTGATTAAATGTAATGATAATGTCTACTTGTCCATCACGTACTTAATATGCCAGTTTTTTGGGCATTTAAACAATTTTGTCGTGTATAAGCGATATGTGGCAAGTTTCTCTCGCACATACTACCTAAGTAACTACTTTTTCAATGCATGCGTACTTATGTTTGGATTTCCCGCCGCGTGATTCAGTGTCGTGTAAATACAAGCCGAGGTAAGGATACCGTCATGGCGTCATTCTTCCACTGGCCAGAACGAGGAAACGAACATTATAACCTATCCGTACCTATACTAAATAACACTATTGCTGTCGCAAAACCACATACCTACTTGATTTATTTCTAGCAAAGTTATTTAAAAAATAGTCTACCAATTGCCCACAAATCATTAAAATACAAATATAAAAGTTCGTTATATTTCTGTCAGTTGTTTGGTAGGGACAGAACGATGTTTTAAACATGTTTAGCGCTAAATTTATTTCGTGATTTGTGTTGCAAGCAGCTATGATTGATTCCAATAGTTTGAGCGCAAGGGGCGCTCTGAGTCACGAGCAAATTCGATGTGTGACGGTATCCTCAATAATTCTCACCTGCTTCCATTTGACTGTCGTAAGTGTGAAAAATTGTTTCTTGAATCCTGAAGTATTTATTCTATACTTACATTTCAGAAGGCGATAATTTTTTAGATCAACTTAACAATTTTGTATGACTAGACTAAACTAAGATTTATCTTAAAAAGTTGCACAAAGCTTGAATAACAAAATATTGAAATATTTTTGTTACTAAATTGTTACCATTTGATTATATAAAATAATAATATTATGCGTGTTAAGAATATCACAAATATACAGTACTTAACTATTTAAAAAAAAAGTAAGATAAACTGTCTCTTAAGTTATCTTGTGTTCTGTCTATTTATTGATTTGGATGTATAAAATCTACGAAATAAGATTTTTTACTAATCAGATGTATCGAATGTTGACTTACTGTATTATTCTTAATGTAGTAAGTATAGATGATTTTGTAGCTGCCCACGGTAGCGACAAACTTAATAGTAACACAATGATTGTAAGAAACAAAATAAAATGTTAATTTTTGTAAAAAAAAAACTTTTATTTCTTGCGCGTTGGCCACTACCCGTACGGGTAGTAGAAAGCACTTCAGCTCACCCAAGATGGGCGATGAAGGAAAAACAAATTGCCAAAACGGGTAAATATGGACCGTTTCAGTGCGCTGTAGTGGCGTAATTCCTCTTCTTCTTCAATTTAATTATGACTTGCCGAATGCACTTTACAAAATGTACAGGTACTTTGAACATTATGGTCACTCTACAAATAATTCTCTTTCAAAAAGTTGAAAATCAATTTTCTCTTAAAGTATGACATTTAGAAGAACGAACTAGATGTTACAATTTAATTAAGAAATAGTTAAAACTTTTATTCTAATTTGCGTTAATCTATGAGGTTGAGCCTAGTCAATAAAGCCGAAAATATTGGGCTCTCAGTTCAGACTTTTTAGTAAAATTCGACTTTCATTTATTTCTTAAAAATTAAGTTTTGTGTCCTTATTTCTTTTTAACTAATTCACATAGGTAGGTAAGTAAAACATGTTAAAGTCGTATTTACGTATTTCTTCAGATATATTAATGTTTTGCAGATTCCTCAGTACAAACAATAATGAAGTGAGGGCCCTAGATATGCCGCCATAAATCAGTAATGTTATATTTTACAGATTTGGGAATTTCTTAAAATATTTAAGAAATTTTTAACTAAATTCTTAAGCAAAAATTATTAACCCAGAGATAGCACTTACTGAGATTTAGGCTATGCCACTTTATGCACGCGTCTGGATTGAGGGCCCAAGTTATTTCATCATAACAGTTTTAATTCACGTTTAAGAAATTTATGACCCTTTGCTTTAAGTTTTTACTATTTTTAACTAATTTCCCTATAAATCTTATTTCGGTACGCAAGGTTTCAAAAAATGGGCCCTCAATCCAGATGCACATCCTATGTTTGTATTAAAATGATCAATACAACCATCGAAGTTTATTTAATTGGATGGATAGATTTTTTCATGAAATAGTCAATCGAATTAAATAAGTTATGGTCGCCAATCATATAAAAACCAACATATATCCTTGCACTGACCTGTAATTGCAATAAAAGTAAGAGATTTTGAATTCGCGAGCTACCCTGGACCTTTCACCTTAAGTACATGACTTATGCATATATCCCCAAAGGGTTGAGGGTGTATTTCGGTAGTCGGGCGAGCCACCTAGCTCAAATCCAACGTCGGGCCCTCTGCCAGGGTTGCAGATTTGTTCGAAAGAGTTACGGCTTGGCCACGGGGATCGGCGCGCGGCGGTGCGAACGACGATACGGCGGGCGAGGCGACCATTCGCGCGGCACCGTTACCATGAGTGCCGAGGAATATTTTTAACCCCCGACGCAAAAATAGGGGTGTTATAAGTTTGACTTGTCTGTCTGTCTGTCTGTCTGTGGCATCATAGCTCCCGAACGGATGATGCGATTTCAATAAAAAAAAATATGTATTAAAGGTGACTTATCTGCGAGTGTTCTTAGACATGTTTGATGAAAATCGGTTGAGCCGTTTAAAAGTTGTGGGGGGGAAAGTGGGGAAGAGTAACCGAATTCAGCA
The DNA here is from genome assembly GCA_932294355.1 of Aporophyla lueneburgensis. Lineage (NCBI taxonomy): Eukaryota > Metazoa > Arthropoda > Insecta > Lepidoptera > Noctuidae > Aporophyla > Aporophyla lueneburgensis. The sequence continues at coordinate 8,741,069 of OW028740.1, read as the reverse complement.
AATATACTCGAGTGGGGTCTCAAATGAAAGCGCACTGAAAGAGAATATTGATGAATTAATCGAGAGTGTTCTTAGCTTCGTTTGATTCTACATTATATTAAGTATATACCTATAAAAAGTATAAAATAAAAAATTAAATTTTAAATTTAAAAAACCCCCGACACAAAACCTAATTTCCCTTTAAAAAGTAAAAAATAATAAAAAATAACTCAATCTTAAAGTACCTAAGAAAGTATTAATAATTCAAAAAAAAAAAACGTCGCGTTGGGGGACCGCTCCGCGAGTGCAGACGTCGTTGACTGCTTAGTTAGGTAGTAAGACTATTGGTAATTAAATTTTTAGGTTTGAAGCGGTCCCCCAACGCGGCTTTTTTTTTTTTGAATTATTAATACATTCTTAGGTACTTTAAGATTGAGTTATTTTTTATTATTTTTTACTTTTTAAAGGGAAATTAGGTTTTTAGGAAAGTACACCTTGGTCTAGTGGGCGCAACGACTACTGCCAAGTTTGAAATCCCGGGTTCGATTCCCAGGTCGGTTAATTTCAATGTGTTTTTCCATCAGAAATTTCTAAGAAGCAACCCGGAGTCTGAATTTGTGCCTGGTTGATGGCAGTAGGCTCGCCCAATATGACATGGGACTTAAAGATAACTGATGAAATTTTGGTGTACAGATACACCTCTTGTTATCTATCATTAATATGTAGAAATTTGAGTAAAAAAATACACAAAACAACAGACATATAATCTAGTTGTTACATTTAAATAGGTAGTACAAGAATATTGATTTTTAATAACATTAATTAGTAAAAAAATAAAGTCTTATGGCAATTTTTACGATTTATTCGCAAGTTTATCGCGTTTTTTTGGTTTGAATAAAGCATAATTACATTAAAAAATTCATGTCAATATAAAGTATGCTCTATAAAAAATCGAATTCTCAAGTTTTATTTAAATCTGTTTATTAATTAGACATAATATCGTTTTTGAAATCACTCTAAATTAGAATAAATTACGATGCACAAGCGGGCAGCGTTTAGTACGGCGCAAGCGCCCAACGGGGAAGGACCTGTGCCAATTTTTCCCGCGTCTCAGTTTACGGGTACTCGTTTCGTGAAGGCAAAAATATACTACGACTACAACATTTTGCTACTCTTCGCATTTTTTTTTTTTTTAATAAGAGTTTCGTTAATTATCAAGTAAAGCATTATTTTAATAGATTGTAGAAAAATTTTGACTAAAATAATTTATTTTAACTAAATCAGACTATTTTTAATCGCGATTAAAAAGGTGTGGAGTAAAACTAGTGGTCATGAACAAAAATTCACACCAACGGCAACGCCTCGCCTCACGTGCAAAAACAGTACTGTATTTTTTTTTCTTTTGCTTATATCTCGAAAATGGCGTGTCCTATCGCAAAAATAATGAAATTTTCGACCCTCTTTATAAAACCCCACACATATAAATCTCAACACGTGGGTAATATTTTTTTTTTATTTTTCAAACAAAAATGAAAAATTCCTTATAAAACACGTCCAGGATGCCCCCTTGCGCGCGCCTTCGTATCTCAGCCAAAAGTAAAAAAACCGGCCAAGTGCGAGTCGGAGTCGCGCACCGAGGTTTCCGTACAAACCTGTATGTATTCTCGGTTTATGCATAAGGTTTATGTTTATGAAATTAAATGTTTTTTTTTTAATTTTTATATTTGAGTTGATTGAATGAAAGGTAAATTGCGGTTTACGATTTATGACGTATTAAAAAAAAACTACTTATAGTTAGGGAGGTGGCGAGCATTTCGGTATATGACACACGTTTGACACGTTCGGCACACGTTTGACATCGAGGTGGATAGCAGTTTAAATCATTACGAATCGATTTGGTCTAATCTATTAAGGTTCCATGTCGCTGCGTTTTCGCGTTATAGCGGATTGAAGTTGTTTAAAAAAATCGGGGTATTAAATCATTTGCACATGTATGCCTCTGGAGTACTTGGTCACAATCATCTTGGAAACGAAGAAAATCGAAGAGGCAGACATTCAGGACTCTGCATTATCACGCGACGGAGTTGTAGAAATGGCAAAAAAAAAGCTCTACTAAGTCATTTGCACGCGGTTCTCACTGCGCCCATTCGATTCACTATGACTCTGTGGATTCGAAAAAACATGTGGCAGACACTTTGCTCACTGATTTTCAGCTGTATAACTGTTTGAAATTCACGGAATCAAGGGACAGCGAGTATTGCATGGGATTATTGTTATTGTTTATAGTTTTATTCTTATAATTTGGTTTAATATTATCCTCTAAACTCACGGTAACGATTAAACTTCTGGAGCTGAAATCTATGCAATCATATTTTTTCTCAATGCCAAGCAGAAACGAAATGCGCTTGGAACTCTAATTAGAAAGTAATTTTTTTAAATTGCATGCTTGAATGTAATCTGATTAGGATTAGGATCTGGGTAGGAACAGTCTTTAACTTTTAAATCACGTATTATTTGTGTAAAATACGTATGTAGATATAAGCTGTATATAGGTATACGCTCTATACATTTAGTTTCACAATACGGAAAAGGTCGGAACTGAGTTATACCGTTCTCACTCATATTCCCAAAGAAAAGAGAGACACCACGAAAGGATCTATGGGGATATGGTATGGCACGAGCGTCGGGTTGAAAAAAGTACATCAAATGGTCTGCCTTTGGAATATCAGAGGCCTGAACGTCTGCCTCATCGGTTTTCTTGGTTTTCATAAGTAATTCAAACATCTGTCCAAGAGGCAGACATGTGCGCATAATATAGCATACCTTCTTTTTTTTACATTTTTGGAGCACTGTCAATAGACAACGCAGAGGCAACATATTGGCAGACTATTTTTCCGTGGTTCTTCTCATTGTTTTTAATCGAACAATTCAAATCTGCCAAGTGTGCACTTTATATAAGTAGGTACAGTTTTTTAAATCATAAAAATAAATTAAAAAATTGAATACTACAAAAGTCAGAGCCCTGTATGTCTGCCTTTTCGATTCTTTGTATTTCCAGGATGACTGTGATCATCAGCTCCAGTGGCAGACGTGTGCGCATAGAGTCTGGCACACGAAAGTTGATCCTGAAAAACAGCGGCAAATTTAAAAAATCCAAGTGTGGTAACCCGGAGTGCAATAGGAATAACTAGTTTTGATATTTGTAAAAAAAAATATTATGTTCAAACAAGGTTGAAACCGATTTTTCGTGGTAGTATAGTATTCTGACGAATGAATACGGTGGATTGACATATTTTTTATACAAAGCTACCAAATCATATACTAAATATTAGTAAAAGTTATTTGACAATTGAAAATTCGACCAGTGAATTAAGTAAATGAGTTCTGATTAATTTAAATAGATTTCACCAGTTTTATATCGAACTAGCTGTCCGCCGCAGTTTCATCCGCATTTTGGTTACTGAAAGAATTTTTTAAATCGGACCAGTAGTTCCTGAGATTAGCGCGTTCAAACAAACAAACAAACTCTTCAGCTTTATAATATTAGTATCTGTAAACTTTAGTTATTTTATTAATTATCGTATGCAATGATCGTAATTAATGAGGTTCATAGACATCAAGCTATTTAGACTATGTATGTTGATAGAAAAAAAAATAAACGGTTAATTATTTAAATACTTTATTTTATGAATCATAATCAAAATCGGAATCTAAAAATTCCATTTCTAGTGATGCATCCGAATCACTGCTACTATCGTCACCAACATTTATGATAAACCGATCCATTTCTTCATCGGTTATTCTGTCTCTTTCTTTGTATGTATTTTTTATATGGATAACATGATCAGTATTTTTTTTCCATTCTTCTGGGGTTACACACTCAAAGGATTCCCTTATAATTCTTTCCACTTCAATAGATGGTAAATTTATATTTTTACTTGCGATTTTACGTTTTACCAGGCTCCAAGTTAGCTCTATGGCATTTAATTCGCAGTGGTAAGGAAGTAAACGCAGTACTTCATGACCATGCTGTTCTAATAATTGATCAGCTTCATAAATTGGATCTGGTTTATGTTTCTGAACCAGACAGAGCAATTCAGCTTTCGTATAATGACTTTCAAAATCTATGTTATTTTCTCTGAGTCACTGTTGAATTTTGTTTTTCACAGTCTGTGTTGTAGGTGGTTTATTCACTTGCACTGTGTGATAACTTGCATTATCCATGACAATGACACTTGGCTCGTACAAATTGGGTATAAGTTTTTCCACTAACCATTTGTTAAAATTTTGTGAATTCATGTCATGGTGATAGTCTGCCATTTTTCATTTAGTGCTAAACAATAAAAGTGCATTTGGCACGAAGCCTCTTTCTGAACCAGCGCGAACAATAATGTACCTTTTGCCTGCTGATATCTTGTCTATAACACCACTTGTTGAAGGCCCCTGCCATGACTTCTTGGGTCTATAATTTTGGTGAACATATGTCTCATCTAAATAAATTATTGGTTTCCCTTCTGCACGTTTGGAAGAAATAGTTCGTAAAAATTTGTGTCTCCAAGCTACAAGATCAAATCTTTCAATAAGTAAGGACCGTTCATTTTTGTTTTTTTTTTAAACTCATAACCCGTATTATGTAATATGCGACGAAAAGTTTCACGGGAGCCAGTAAACTCGATAGATTCCCTCAGTTCAGTCAATAAGCTTCGCAAAGTAGGTACTCGTTTTTGTACTAAGTAAAATTCATTAATTTTATTTCTAATAGCATTTATATCGAAGCTGTCCAAATTAGATACTGTGGGCTTATGAGGTCGTTTTTTCCCTGGTGTACTAAAAATTCCATCGTTCAATCGTCCTTCCTTTTTAATTATTTTTAAAGTTGCGACGCTAACTCCTGAAAAAGAAAACAATAAAACATAAATTACATCCCATACATTTATAATACCATAATGATATGAATTCTAGCAGTACATTACACAGTAAAAACACTGCATACACAGTTACATACCAGTGATCTTCCAAAAACTGGTTCTGGGTTTTAATTAGCTCATTCTCTCCCAAAGCACTTAGTTTTGCAATAGTTCCTTTAACCGATGCAACTTCGGTACCTTCAATATTCAAATTGTCTGTAAACAAAACATCCATTACATAACTATGCGAATAAGGTAAACATGATTTTGAAGCAAATATTATAATATTATTTAGAAGTATCAAAATTATATGTATAAACTAACCTATAAAGTCTGTTATCGCAAGTAAACATTGCTGTTTTTCGTTGTAATCATCTCGTTTCTTTTGTTGTTTTTCTTTAAATGAATTCATCCTAATAAACAATAAATTCCGCACGTCACTTTTTATTGTTTTGTTCATTTTAAACGTTAAAATTCGAGTATAAATACAATGAAATCCTGTGAATAGTCTGACAATATATAAGTCGAATGACAATCATCTAACGTTTTTAGAAAGTTGCCATATAAAAACTTACGATTAAACCCCAGGATCAACTTTCGTGTGCCAGACTTTAATATAGCACACCTTTTTTTTTAAACATTTTTGAAACGCTGTAAATTTACAACGCAGCGTCACTATGGTGGCAGACGAGGTCCTTGATGTTTCTTAGGGTATAGTTATCACTATTAATAACGTCTGCCTTGTGTGCTGATCATATCGAAATTTTGCTCGCCACCTCCCTAACTATTACTAGATCTCGTTCAAACCAATTTTTGGTGGAAGTTTACATGGTAATGTACATCATATATTTTTTTTAGTTTTATCATTCTCTTATTTTAGAAGTTACGGGGGGGAGGACACACATTTCACCACTTTGGAAGTGTTTCTCGCGCAAACTATTCAGTTTAGAAAAAAAATATATTAGAAACCTCAATACCATTTTACCCCACACGTATGGGTTTGATGAAAATTTTTTTTTTGAGTTTCAGTTCTAAGTATGGGGAACCCAAAAATTTATTGTTTTTTTTTTCTATTTTAGTGTAAAAATCTTAATGCAGTTCACAGAATACATCTTCTTACCAAGTTTCAACAGCATGCTCTTATAGTTTCGGAGAAAAGTGGCTGTGACATACGGACAGACAGACAGACAGACATGACGAATCTATAAGGGTTCCGTTTTTGCCATTTGGCAACGGAACCCTAAAAATACCACGTTGAGTCGCGATTGTCAAATTTGATTTTAGTCGTGTCAAAATAATTTTTAAAAGAGATTATTTCTTGCAGAATAGCGTAACAATTCTCATAGCTAAAAGTAAGCAATTTTAGAGATAGTTTTGTTAGTTTAGTTCGGTGTACAACAGAATCGGCACCAATATGTAATTGTTTTAATTTTTTTTTTATTGTATACTTTACATAACATATAGTTGTATTTTATTAGTCTATAAATCTTTATTAGACTGGATAAATAAAAATAAGTATTTTCATAAATATCTAAATACCGCATTATAATTCTAACGGATCAAAATTGTTTAGACCGGCTCGACACTCGCGTTACACTGTTTGTATTATGCATGTGTGGTGCAGCTACGCACACATACATAAGATTGCCGTCTTTTACCTAAACTCGAGCGTTCAAATTTTGTAAGAGGGCTCTTATGCGTGGAAAGTTCAGGCAACTAGAAGAATGATGAATGTAAGAGCGAGCGTTCTGAAGTGGAAAATTTTTTCCACGCTCGGATAGGTTAGATTTTCTTTTTATCATTCCAAAAGAACCAGGAATCATTTGATTTGTCGATCTATGAAAGAAAGCTCAAGTAACTATCAAGAGAATGTTTGTCGAGTTATGACGAAAAGTTTAATCTCGTTTTACAGCGGTTTAGGTTTTCAAATCTGGCTTTAACTTTAGACTTTCAAACCCTACGCAACGTCGTATGAGCAGGATGCCGAAATTCCCGAGTTTGCTGTGCTCGCCCTGGCATTTTAGATTCCATATTTTATAATAGGCTTTTTGAACTAAAAACTTCTTTAAGCGCGTTGAGCAAAATTTTCTAGGGGCAAATCTTAAGGAAATTCTTCTCATGACCCTTAGAACTCCCCCCTCACCCCGTCCCCTCGGACCGCGCCTGTAAAAGTCTGAGACGCCCTCCCGCTCCACCCAAAGCAGATGTCATTTGATGATTTCCCACCCAAAAAAAGCCTCAAGCCCTATACCACAAAACTTTCCAAGTATTGTTGTTACGTTTGTGCACTTTGTGCACATTTTGGAATGCTGTGGACAAAAAGTTACACACCTTAGCACTTTCATAGTGATAATTCAAATTAAAGCTATTTAACCATCAATATGAACAATACACAGAAATATTATGATGAAAGTGATAGGTGAAGCTCTGTGATTTTTTGGTAGCGATGAACAGAAACAGAACGTAAAATTACCACTATAAGCTTACCTGTCCTCCTATTATACTTTACTCTGTTCACAGCACAAGTACAGATCGGCCCGTGAACCCGTCTTCCCAGAAACAGTGGGATGAGCCGCTCTGCAGGTTGGTACTGAATAATTTAATCAATGCCACTACTGCTGAGTGTTCCCACTGTGACTGTGGGAGAGTGGGAATGGGGCCTCTAGCTTCATGCACTAACGTCACCCAACATATTATTCTTAGATATTATGTTGTGTGACACGACATTCCGGCTCGCTACCTGTCTGCGTCTGGGCGCTCCTTGCGGGGCTTTGCATCGCTGCCAGTACGGTGAAGCTCTCGACTGCTTCAGACACCATGACCTATCTTGCAGTAAGAGCGCAGGCCGTTTGCCTCGGCACGCCAGTATTAATGATATCATCTGTCGTGCTCTTGTCACCGCCGGGGTGCCAGCTGTTTTAGAACCCAACAGCTTGGCGCGTGACAAGAGACTAGATGGACTGACAATAATGCCCTGGAAGGTAGGCAGGCCTCTGGTGTGACACACAACATGTGTCTATACCCTTGCATCATCCCACCATCCCTGTATGATGGGCTGTGCTGGGGCGGCTGTTGCAGGTGCGGAAAACCTCAAACGGTGAAAATGTTGCAATCTCATTGGAAGTTATATATTCGAGCCGTTTGGGGTTGAAACATTAGCGTCATGGGGACCGAGTGCCCACCTGGTTTTCCGAGACAGCCAAGCGGTTGGTCGACTCTTCACGTGAACAGAGGGCTGGTCTATTTTTTTGGCCAAAGAATCAGCATTGCCATACAACGTGGCAATGCTGCCAGCCTCTTGGGCACTTTGCCCATTGACGATGCAGATGAGTTTTTGATGCCCACTTATTCTTTTCTCTCTGTTTTTATATAGGTATTGTTCTATACGTGTACATTTTATTAATATTATATTATTATTTTAAGTCTCCGGTAAAAAATAAATAAATGAAAAATAATTATTATTATCTAAACAGAACGTAACATCAGTTTGACAACCTTACTGAAAAAAAACCAGTTGGCGTCTTGTTCCATTTATTTTGAAAATCTAGCTTGCCTAGCATGGATTAATTTCTGTCCTTGTCGTTCATGATGTAATCAATATACGTTATCCTGCTGTCAAATGACAGGTGTCACTTGTCAGTAGACGTAGTGGAGATTTCTGACTGATTATTATAATTAATTATTGTGGGTCGGTGATTCATGCAAAGTGCAAACAATAAATAGTAAAATCTCGTGTTAGTCATTCATAATCTCATCCGTGTTTTAAATTATTGTTAAATAACAATTTCCAACATGTTTTCGTCAAATCCCAATTATACTAAACTCAAAACTCACTTGCGACTTGCTATAAATAGGCTTAAATTGATAGAAAAGAAGAAAACGGAATTGGCACAGAAAGCGAGGAAAGAAATAGCAGACTACATTGCTGCTGGTAAAAGTGAAAGAGCTAAAATACGAGTGGAACACATCATTAGGTAAGAACTTGCAGTAACTCTGTAGAAACAGAGAGATATACCTGCAAACAGGCCTGGCCTTGAAATAAGTTGATTACTTTAATATAAAGCATTGCGTCATGTCGTAATAGGCTGGGCATTCACTAGAAAAAAGAGGCTGGGTTTAATTGTTTAGATTTAATTTAATCATCAAAACATCATGTTGAATTACCAAATTGATGCACAAAATATCAAAGACATAATTTCTACAAACCATTACAATTTGAGACACCTCGCAGTATTTTTGTGCTGACTAACTTACTGAAAAAGGTTTACCTCAAACTTTGGAAAAGGTATTTCTATGACTATACTTCCTAAGTCTACATAACAAAGTTTACTGTCCAGCAACACAGAAATATCTTTTGAGTGGGAGACTCATGATTATCATCGTTTTTCAGAGAGGATTACATGGTTGAAGCTATGGAAATAGTGGAAATGTACTGTGACCTTATCTTGGCAAGGTTTGGACTTGTGACACAGATGAAGGAGCTCGACGAAGGGCTTGCAGAGGCCATATCCACACTTATTTGGGTGGCACCGAGGATGCATACTGATATACAGGTAAGCTGTTCATGAAAATTGTAATAACACAACATAAACATTATGCATATATGGCTCAAATAGTTAGGCAGACATACCTATCTCCTACCTACCTTTAAGAATACTTTGTGCATTGTCCAATATTGGTGTCTGAAATTGCGTACACATTTCTTTGTTATTTTTCATTGTTTTAAATAAATGAATAATTAATTTCTTTTAGAAAAATAACATTTTATTGTTTATAACAATTATTCTTTGTCTTTCTTTTATCAGTGCATCACATCATTATGATGAGCAATGTGATAATTGTTTACTAAGAATAACAGTAATGTACTCTCGAGTGTTTGAGAAATGGACTGTATAGTTGGCAATAACTTGTTTTAGCCTGCTCTAAATTGGGATCATTAGTTATCCATCTGAACTGGCCTTTCATTGTACCATTAGACTCATTAGGGAATTCTCATAAAACAGGAAGTTTTTATTTTAATTACTTTTATCTTTTGGTAAAACCAATGATCCCCAATGGAAACAGAGGGATGTTATAAGTTTAATTCTATAACTTTCTTGTCTGTTTATATGTGTGTGTACTTACATTATTAAATAAATTTTTACTTTTATTATAAATGCGGAAATAACCATCTTTTCATTAATTTTCACCCCATAACAAATTTGGCACATGGATAAACAATAGCATGGGATGGGCATTGGACATTTTTGTCCCTCGAATAATGATTCCATGAAATAATTGATAAACTCCAAGCGAGCTAATGCTAAACTAAAAGCCAAAAAAAGCTATTATGATATAACTTAAACTGTGGCATTGTATAAAATATTGAAAGCGCCAAAACTACATAGGTATATTGTTTTCCATCATTCTGACTTCAGTAGTAATTTGTCAATAACTGACTAATTTCACACATTACCCTTTTGTTTACAGGAACTGAAAATAATATCAGATCTCCTTACAGCAAAGTATGGCAAGATATATGCTGATGCCTGCAGAAATGAGAATGTAAACACAATTAGTGACAAGCTGAAACACAAGATGTCCGTACACAGTCCTCCTAAGATCCTAATTGAGAGGTACCTGATAGAGATAGCCAAGAATTATAATGTGGAGTATACGCCTGATGAACAGGTTATGAGAGAAGAAGAAGGTAATATAAATGGATTCATCTTTTTCATGTGTATTCATGCTTTATACTTATTATGTGCACACACCCTCTCTTGTATGAAGAGAGCTAACAAGAGTAATGTCAAAAAGGGCAAAACACAATATATTATATTCTGGTAGCAGAACAAAAGTTATAATTCATCATTGTTATTAGAATAATATTAAAATATGCTTGGATTTATCCGAGAAATGCGCACCTAACACTAACTAGCACGCTAGCCTTTAGGCTACAAGCCAGAGGATTACCGCCACAATTAAATTAATATGGCGTGTATTTAATTGACCATCATTCGGCACTCCGATTGGCCCTTTTTTTTGTGAGTGGGAAATCATCGAATGACGTCTCCCGCTCTGGGCGACGCGGAAGGGCGTGTCAGACTTTTACTGACTAAAACCCACCCGTCTTCCCTCACTTGCCTATATGCCAGGGTCACGGTAACTCTCGAACAAATCTCGCGACCCTGACCCTGGTGTTTTACAAGCTTCATGATCGTTTATCCCTTGTGGCCAAAATAAAAGTTGGCAACCCTCGTACCTAGTAATCCACAATATTATTTTACTACTTTCGAATGAATCTGCCAGATGCTTATACATAATAGAAATCAAAGGTGAGCCTGCAGCTTAATTGCGTAACGCACTATCAATCAAAATCTGAATCGTTTTGAATATTATTTCTAATCCATTGCTCCATTTGTTCGAATAAATAGTCGGCTAAAAGACGTAAATAACGCAATGAATCTTGTCAAACTGTCAAAATGATACGGATTCCTAATGATAGTGTTACGCGCTGGGGTTCGGGATAAATTAATTTAAACCAATTTACCAAAACACACAACACAGTTTAATTAAATAAACACAAATATCGCAACTACAAGAAACGTCACTTGGAATCACTTGTTTAGCTTGTACTGTATCACTCGAATCGTATTCGCTCGCTTCCGAAATCGAACTGCTTGTCGGCCCAACAATCCGCTATTTATATCCCGAGCATAACATTCTCGAACATTCGACACTGCCACAGCGTAGAAGCTTCTAGTAACTTCCATTGAACTGTTTAATCCCACTATTCGACAATAGATGGCAGTAGCGTCTACGTACAATTTCGTGTAGTACTTGCTTCTCGATAACAGATGGCGTTAGAGTGTAATTTCCAGTAGTTTCTAACACTGCCCCGTCCTTAGATGGAATTAGCGTGATGTTTCTAGACTTTTCGATTTACGTCACACTGCCCCTTTCCGAGACGGAGTTAGCGTGATGTTTCTAGACTTTACGATCTACGTAACACTGCCCCCTCCTTAGACATGCTCGTCCCGAGCATCATTATTCCCGTAGTATCGTGCCAATCGATCTACATGGACAATTTTAGGTGCAGTTCGCATACCCTTTTGTATTCGGTAAGTGACGTCGTTGATCTTGGTCACAATTCGGTACGGCCCGTCCCATTTTGCCTGCAGTTTAGGGGACTTTCCTTTGCTGCGCACTGGGTTATGCAACCACACTAGCGAACCTTCGTCGAAGCCAGTATTGTTCATCTTCCGATCATAACGAGTTTTCATTCTCTCGGACATCTGTTGGCCTGATTCTCTGACATGCTCATATACGTCATTCATCTTGTTGCGCAGATCATTTGCATAATCTGTTATACTCCGTGGTGAATCAGGGGGAATGCCGGTTATTAGATCAGCTGGTAACCTTAACTCCCTTCCAAAGTTCGCGAAGGCTGGCGTCACAGTTGTACTCTCGTGAACTGCACTTCGGTATGACAGAAGAAACGGTTGTATGTGCTTGTCCCAATCCTTTTGTCTGCTTGCTACAACTTTTGCCAGATATCTTTCCAAGGTCTGATTAAATCTCTCCACCATTCCGTCAGATTGTGGGTGGTATGAAGTGGTTCTGGTTTTGTGAGTACCCATAACCCGACATGTTTCCTGAAACACTTGAGACTCGAAATTCCTTCCTTGATCGCTGTGGATTTCCAAGGGTACCCCAAACCGACAGAAGACTTCGTGGACTAATTTATCAGCGACTGTTGAAGCTTCTTGATTAGGGATGGCGAAGACTTCCGGCCACTTGGTGAAGTAATCCATAACAACCATGAAATATTTATTTCCACTTTCACTTTCAGGGAACGGCCCAGCGACATCTAGTGCTATCCGTTCCCACGGGGCCCCCACGTTGTACACTTTCAATGCACCCCTGCTGCGTGTGTGTGGTCCTTTTACCGCTGCACAACTGGTACATCTGCGACACCAGTCCTCCACATCCTCTCGACAATGGATAAAACCTTTCTCGGATCTTTAACAAAGTCCTTCTTACTCCCATATGACCTCCTGAAGAACCATTGTGGTAGAGCCGTAGAACATCTGGTACCTTCGTTTTTGGGACTACCATTTGCAGGTGACAGCTATTCCCTCGAGCATTTTCCCATTTTCGGCACAACACACCATCCTGGATCACCAAGCTCTCCCATTGTGCCCAATAACTTTTTGTGGTGGTACTCATCGCTGCAACATCACACCATTTCGGTTTGGGAGCATTAGCTTTAATCCACTCGAGAATTGGCCTGATATCTCTGTCACTTTGCTGAGCATGCTGTAGGGTTTCCTTCCATTCGTCACTAAGGTCCGTTCTTAGCATCCTGACAGGTACCGTTTCCTTAGCTTCTTGCCTGACACAATGCTTGCAGTCTTCAGGACAAGGTCTTCTTGATAAAGCGTCCGCGTTACCGTGAGACTTCCCACTACGATGTTCAATTGCAAAGTCATACTCTGGTAGCAGTTCAATCCATCTCGCCACTTGTCCTTCTGGATTCTTAAATTGCAACAACCACTTTAATGCAGCATGGTCAGTCCGCAGGTGGAATTTACGTCCAAGCAAGTATTTGCTGAAATGCTGCAATGTCTTTACGACGGCAAGAAGTTCGCGTCTCGTGACACAATAATTTCTTTCTGGCTTTGATAAAGATTTGCTGAAGTAAGCTATCACAACTTCATAATCTCCTTTCCGTTGAGATAACACACCGCCTATACCAGTATTACTTGCGTCCGTGTCAACTATGAATTCATTTTCTGTGTCAGGGTAGCCTAAAATTGGGGTATTGCACAAACGTTCCTTTAAATCTCGAAATGCGATGTGACAGTTCTCATCCCAACAGAACGGTCTTTTCTCCTCAGTAAGCTTGTGAAGAGGTTTGGCAATGTCAGCAAAATTCTTGACAAACCGTCGATAGTACGAGCACAAACCCAAAAATGCCCTGACCTGCGTCTTGTCTTTCGGGACTGGCCATTCCTTGACGGCGACGATTTTCTCAGGATCTGTTTGCACTCCTTCCTTCGAAACCACGTGCCCCAAAAAGCTTACTTGCTGTCTGAAGAATGAGCACTTCTTTGGACTTAGCTTAAGATTGGCTCCTCGGATTTTCGATAGAACACGTTCCAAATTTTGAAGGTGGTCTTCGAATGTGCGGCCCACGATGATGATGTCATCTAAATAGACAAGGCAGGCGTCTCCAATTAGTCCCGTGAGAACTAACTCCATTAGCCTTTCAAATGTTGCGGGAGCATTGCACAATCCGAATGGCATGACTTTAAACTGCCATAGTCCCTTTCCCGTAGAAAATGCGGTTTTTTCCTTGTCTTTGGGGTCTATTTCCACTTGCCAGTAGCCACTTTTTAGGTCTAACGTGGTAAACCACTTCATTCCTGACAGCGTGTCCAGTGTGTCGTCGATCCGGGGTAGTGGATAGCTGTCTTTCTTAGTAACGTCATTCAATCGACGATAGTCTACACAGAACCGTATGCTGCCATCTTTCTTTTTTACCAGAACCACAGGAGAACACCAAGGACTAGACGAAGGCTCTATAACTCCATCCTTTACCATTCCTTTAATCATGGTATCTACCTCCTTTTCTCTTGCTACTGGTAGTCTTCTTGGTCGCTGTCGTATTGGTAACTCATTTCCGGTATTAATTCTGTGTTGAACCAAACCAGTCTTCCCTATGTCAGCATCATTTGTAGAGAATATTTCTGCATACTGAAGTAGCATCTTCCTAGCTTTCTCTCTTTCCTCTTCCGATAAATCTTTACGACAGTCAGTGCAAGATTTAACACATTAAATCTTGCACTTTGGGCGTTATTTTGAGAAGGCCGATGTTGGCATTCACGCATCCAAGCTACTTCCCCACAGGAACCCATCAACGTACCCTTCTTGATCACTTGCTCCTTTTCACTTGGGTTCAGTATGCGTACGGCTGCAACGTCGATTGCCTTTACCAAGGTCCGCGCAATTTTCCATGGAAGGTTTTCATCCAATCCTTCAATGAGAATACATCGGTTTTTCTGTCCAGAATTATGTGGAAGACTAACTGGAACTATTGTTTCCGATCGGGGCGGAAGAACAATCTTCTTCAAGCAGTACACTTTCCTTGATGGTGCACCTTCCATGAAGACTTCTTCTGACCCACATTTTAGAACTCCTTGATTAACGTCAATCTCACAACAGTGCTGTCGCATGAAGTCCAAACCTAGGATGCAGTCGTCTACTATGTCGGCCATGATGACTTTATGCCGGTAGATTGTGTTACCCAGTTTTAACTCCACCTCCTTCTCACCACGGACGGTTATTAGTAACAGCTACCGGTCAGCACTGACCGGTAGCTGTTACTAAATTTACGCCGTCATGCTTACCGAAGAAGTCCCCAAGAAAACGATTCGCTAGTTGGGAACTGACAACCGTGCGAGAAGCTCCAGTATCCAATGTCAGCTTACATGGTCTTCCGTTCACTTCACCTTTTATGACTAGGGTGTTCCCATCATGGGCTTGTGAGACCGAAATTCTTGGGGCTATTTTAACACCAGCCAGCACCCGCCCCGCAGTCCTGGCGTTTATTAGTTTTCCTGCTGCTGGGCGGTGACATCAGCCGCCCTTCTTTCCTGGGTCTGGTCTTCGTTAGTTGTGCTTCGCTTCGGGCAACTTGACCGAAGGTGGCCTTTTTCTCCGCAAGTGTAGCATCTAGGGCTGTACCTAACACGGTCACGAACAGGTGACGCCGCAACCTCCCTAATGCGATGGGTTCGATAATCCTGCCTCACTGCCTCCACCTCCAACGCATGGGCCAAGGCGTCCTTGAGGGTCTCATGGTGCCCGAGT
This sequence comes from Aporophyla lueneburgensis, assembly GCA_932294355.1. Taxonomy (NCBI): domain Eukaryota; kingdom Metazoa; phylum Arthropoda; class Insecta; order Lepidoptera; family Noctuidae; genus Aporophyla; species Aporophyla lueneburgensis. The sequence continues at coordinate 8,725,329 of OW028740.1, read as the reverse complement.
CTCACAGCTGCCCTTACTTCCAGGTCCCGTATGCCATCTATGAAGGTTTGAATTAGTATACCCTCGATGAGCGCGGGCGCAGTCTGGTACGCCTTTCGAACCAGCTTTTCGATTTCCAGGGCCCACTGCTGCAGGTTTTCACCACTGCGCTGCACACGATCCTTCAACTGGGCACGAAAAACGTGTTCCAGGTGCGCGTCACCGTATCTGGCCTCTAACGCCTCAACGAGCTGCTCGTAGGTTACATTTTTGCCGAGAGCCTCTAACACAGTTAAAGCCTGGTCACGAAGGGCCAAAGTAAGCGCGGTCATGGCTTGGCCTGTTGTCCACCCATTTGCTTCCATGACAACTTCAAATTGAATTTTGTATGCCGACCAGGAAGATGTTCCGTCAAAGGGTGGCACTTTAAACCCGCGCACGGAAGGTGCAGCAACTATCGAAGCCGTAGTCCGTTCTCCAGATTTCAGAACTCCAACCGCTTTTCTTATATCAGCGATCTGGACTTCGGCCTCGGAGATACGATTTTCATGTACCTGAACAGTCTCCTTCATGGCTTTGATGTCCTTGCCAAATGTCGCGTGTAGATCTTTCAAAAGGAGAACCTGCTCCTCTTTATCACGCTGAAGCTGCTCTTGCAGGCGGCGGGTCTGTTCTTCCTGTCGACGGGCCTGTTCTTCCTGCCGGCGAGCTTGCTCCTCTTTGTCCTGCTGCAGCTGTTCCTGTAGGCGGCGGGCCTGTTCTTCCTGTCGGCGGGCCTGTTCTTCCTGTCGGCGGGCCTGTTCTTCCTGTCGGCGGGCCTGCTCCTGCAGCATCGCCATTAGCGCAGAAAGATCCATGGCTGGTGATGCTGTAGGAACACCAGACGCTTGGGAGACTGGCTCTGTCGTTGGCTGATTACACCCAGGTGTCTGTCTAGAAGTTCCTTCAAACCGCCTCTGATCCACCTCCTGCTGGCGCTGACTCCTGGTACGGATACCTTCCGTATCCTCCTTCGGTAAAACTGGCATAATTTATCCCTTACTTCTGACACCAAATGTTACGCGCTGGGGTTCGGGATAAATTAATTTAAACCAATTTACCAAAACACAACACAGTTTAATTAAATAAACACAAATATCGCAACTACAAGAAACGTCACTTGGAATCACTTGTTTAGCTTGTACTGTATCACTCGAATCGTATTCGCTCGCTTCCGAAATCGAACTGCTTGTCGGCCCAACAATCCGCTATTTATATCCCGAGCAGAACATTCTCGAACATTCGACACTGCCACAGCGTAGAAGCTTCTAGTAACTTCCATTGAACTGTTTAATCCCACTATTCGACAATAGATGGCAGTAGCGTCTACGTACAATTTCGTGTAGTACTTGCTTCTCGATAACAGATGGCGTTAGAGTGTAATTTCCAGTAGTTTCTAACACTGCCCCGTCCTTAGATGGAATTAGCGTGATGTTTCTAGACTTTTCGATTTACGTCACACTGCCCCTTTCCGAGACGGAGTTAGCGTGATGTTTCTAGACTTTACGGTCTACGTAACAATAGCAAATAACGCAATTACCCCTCGGATCCTATTTGAATTACAGTTCTTATTATGTAACTATGGTTTGTATAGTGAAATGTGGGCCAAATCTCGCGACCCTGGCAGGCTCCGATTGGCCCTGGTTTGGTGAAGGATCAATCGGAGCGCCGAACTTGTTCGATGCGTTGGATCGAGATCGTTTCAAGAAAATCACACTAGGGCCACTGATAGGCAGTTGTTCCATGTAAAATACTGGTGTTCAACTGCATTCGGTTTAACTGGAAGCCGAACTCCAATATACTTGTGCAAAAGCTAGGCAGATGAAGACTTCAATAGAAGGTCAATCAGTTTTTAGAGCATCAAAGTATTTCCCAATAAATATTGTATTTTTGACTCGCAGGTCGCGACGCCATGCTAATAGACATCAATGGCCCTCCCATGCCGCCCGGCTTCATCGGCTACCCGCAGCAGCCGCCCATGAGCAACATGAACATGCCCAACCTGCCGCCCGGCGGAGGGCCTCCACCTCCTCCTAATATGCAGCCGTTCTCATATCCTTCTGTAAGTATAAAAGGACCCGCCCAAAAATTAGTTTGTACAGTAGCCTAAAAATTTCGTCTATAACCTAAACGAACTTTATGGCCTTAGCTAAATTTTAATTACATATTTGTTTGTTTTTCGCAAATGCAGGCAGCACCCTCGGAATGTTGTCGAAACTGGCACATATCGTGTATTCGTTTTTTGTACAGTCAGCGCCAAGAATATCATGACGGGAAATCTAGACACGCGCTAGCGTGTCAAGCCAAGTTCAATTAAACTTTATGTCAATTAAATAAATTTCTTGTCAGAATGACTGTTGTCGTGTACTGTTTTCATTCTTAAACAACCCGTGTCTCATTCAGATAATATTTAATTATCATAGTTGTTTAGATAATTTTAAACAGTCTGTTTGTCTCGATATTATTGACGCTGACTCCACATTGTTTCCTGTTTTCAAAAGCACAATAAACGATACATAGCATTTTCCAAGCTGTAAGTAGTTAAACTCATCATGATCAATTGCTATAAATATAAATTACAGTAATTATATTGAAAATTAAGTTTCAATGTAAATATTTATAGTACTGATCTGTATTCCAAATATATTGCCTATAGCCATTCTATTGTTCATATAATTCTGACCTGAAGAACTCTTTATTGTTGTAATGAACAGTTTTCTGAACGAAAATTACTGCAAATTTAAGGTGGATGTGCTAAGGTAGCCTGTGAATTATAAAGTATTGCTTTACAGAATTATAGTCATTAAAAAATCATCTACACAGGCCTTGTGTTGTTCATTGTATCCCATTCAATGTTTTCACGAAATAATCATTCAATTTGATTAAATGAACTTAGAACAACCCGTTTTGATGATTACAATAATTATTACAATTCTGTAACTACATACGAATTATTATATTTTGCTCAACGCGTAGCTTAACACTGACCTGCATATTGCACCTTTCCACCTTAATGTGACAAATTTTCAAGCGCACATAAACTGCTGCGACTAGCTGTTGATAAATCATCCAACTAACGACTGCAGAATTTGTCGCATTAATTTTGCGATGATTTTCTTTTAAAACTTCTTAACAGCTCTAAACTTTCCCATACTAATTTGTGACTAATTTACAACTAGCAACAACCGTCAGGCGGGAAAGTTGGTGGGTTTGTCGCTACGCCACCGGCATCGTACGGCGGGCCCAGCCAGCCGCCTATGGGGTACCACCTGCCTCCCGGAGTTGATTCTAAGTCCTTGAGCAATAGTTTCCTGCAGGTAAGTGAATATCGAAGATTTATCCAATATCGAAATTAAGATTCAAATTGTCAACTACAAGAATCAAGTTTGACAACTAGTCTTACCAAGGGGGTATTTTGTTACCCAGTAAACTGGGTTGTGGAGGACAGAGGCAGCTGCTACATCTAAAAAAAAATGGTAATCAGTCGCATCCAGTTACACTGGATAGAGCACAAAAAAAGTGGTTGAAAGAAATATTGAACTAGATTTTTTATGTTATTTGATGAGGTCTATTGATTAACCTAAATGTTGCTAGTTGCTTTGCATCTCACTCTGTAAATGTATGTTTTTTTAAAGCATTCATACAATTCTTCCAATTTTGTCTAAGTTCACTAATGCATGCCAGAGTGTTTTATGCTTGAACCTACTTATTCCTTTTTCAGGACGAAATGAGCAATCTGCCACCTGCTTATGACAGCATCCAACACGATTTGGTACTTATTTTATTTTTATTATTTTTTTGGCTTTTGTTACCATCTTCATCAATCACTACACCCATTTCATTCATGCCTAAAATGACCACTATGAATGTTCTTTAGAAATCTAGTTGAATTACAATTTTGAATGCATCTCTTATCTCTCTTGAGTTTTCGTTTCCGAAATACTCTTTAATTTAATATCTCTCACATTGCAATGGAAGAATGAAGCATCACAAGCATTTTCCAATGTCACTGATTAATTACTCAAGCACCAGTCTAATTAAAACCATATACAAATATCATAATCAAAATTATCATTTTTTCAGCCTCCACACGTGCCAACACCGATGCCACCGCACGTCCCAACACCACAGCCACGCTCCCGAGTGCCCCCGAACCACTTCCCGGAGTTACCCGAACTGCCATCCGTACCATCAGACCTGATCCTGCCTTCGGTGCCGCATAGCAACAACTCGAATACAAACAACCAGCCGAACGCTCCGAACGCTCCTGATGAAATCGACTTTGATGATTTGAACCGTCGGTTCGAAGAATTGAAGAAGAAAAAGTAACGTGGACTTGTTGCTAGTCACATGTGCGGGATTAGGTCGAGTTTAGATCTGATCATATTGATCTAGTTGACGGTTCTGCTTGATATTGCTAGGAAATTTTAGAATTGGCCTTATTAGAAATGGTTTGCATGGGGAACCATTGGGATGGGGTTACACGTGAGTCAATTGTCAAAAGAACCTGCAAGTACGTGGCTGGCTTATGTAAAAGGCCTATGCTCACTTTTTCATAAATTTGAATTATAATAGGTTTTAACTCCAATATTATACTATCAATCATACACCCTTAGTTCTTATTAGTGATGTGCTGGATATTCGTATGCGTATCCGCGGATATCCGAGGGAGAAGAAAGATCCGTATCCGTTACTTTTTTTGGCGGATCTTTTACTTTTTTAATTTTCAATACATAGATGAAATTATATCAACGAAAAACTATTCAATTCCATTCAGATTATTTTTTTTAATTCTTAAAATCAAATATTTAGTGACAAAACTATAAGCAAAACAAAAGAAAGACCCGCGCAATGCAAGTCGAAACATGTCCTGTTAAGCAAAGCGTCAATCAACTATCGTTTCAAGGTCCCGCGTATCGTCACCGATTGAGTAAGAAAGTTGTGATCCGTATCCTTATTCGCGGGTCTTGACACCAAATATCCGTATTCAGATCCGTATCCGCGGATATACATTTATAACGGGTAGTAATAAAAGCTCCGACAAAAAAAGAAGAATTGTCCTTACTCAAAATATTAAATCTACTACTTTCCGACTACTTTTGTCCGAATAAAAATGACGAAACGACCGAATGAGATGCTGAAATCTTTGAAAAATAAACATGACTGTTTATTGCTATAATACTTTTCTACCAGCATAAATAACGTTCTACTGAAAACTAAGCTTTGTAGTTTTTTTCTTTACTTGCCTACTATTTTGTTATTCTGAGTGGTTATACAGAAACTTATAAAAAATATAAAAATGTACTTGTAACAATAACTTTTACTTGCATCATATAAATCATGAATGTTACTTACCACGGGTATGCTTCGATATCGGTACCTATTTTAGGCGTTAAAAAGTTAGAACAGCATGCAAGCAAGCATGCAGCAGGCATGGTTTCTGTCACGGCTCCGGCACTGCGGGGCTTAGGCGGTCCCACGCGAGCTCATCGTCGCAGACGGTTTAACGACCACCACCGCAGCTTCGTCTTACTGCCTCAGCTGCGGCGGCGAGCGTTACAACCACCTGCTCCTCAGCTCGCGGGCCGCCTCGTCCCTCCGCGCCTTCGCTATTCTAAATAACACTCTAGGGGTAGGGCAGACAAGACTACGTGGAGTCGGATTTACAGCGATTCGTTTCTATCACAAAAACCTAACTTGTAGCAATTTTTTACCACTAACAATTTTATTATAAATGAACATTCGGCAATATACACTTTATATAATAAAATACTTAGGACATATGACTTTATAACATGCAAATTAGGAGACTTAATGATTATAGTATTTGATATTATGACAGAATAGTTTTATAAGCAAAGATCATTATGTAAAACGAAATTTTGATTTTTTGATGAATATTATGGTTACTGACGTTTATGGCTAACGTGTTAGGGAAAATGATTTTCGGACAAACAATTTTAGGAGAAAAAAGGGAGTACCGTATTTTCATCATTATTGAGAGTTAAAAAATAATTTTGATAACCAACAATAGAAATTAAAAGAGTGCATGCAAGTTGTAAAAATATGATTATTTTGACAAAACCTCTGTTGTCAGTAACTTAGTAATTTTGTCGGAGGTTCAGTATTTTATCCGGAAGTTTAGTTTTGTTATTCGAAGGTCCATTTATTTTTAGGAGAAAATGTAATTTGAACATGCTCTTATTTGTTGTTAAGTTGGATATTTTTTTTCGTTTGTTTTGGGTTTTTTGTCGGTAATTCATTATAACGCTAGTTAATTAGAATAATAGTCGGCCACAGATCGCTGGAGATTAATTTGTTTTTCGGAACCATTATTATTTCCCATTTATAACGGTCCCGCACATCACTAGTTCTTATGAACAAATATCGGGTAATCGAGAAAAAAATATTCAAATTGCTCACTCGGCTAATTATTATATCAAAAGTGATATAAAAATCAAACAAAAGTCACAAGCTTTTCTCATGAAACACGTTTCTAGTAATTAATTAATTAATCATTTAATTTAACTTTCTTTTTAATTATGTTAAGACTGGTCGTCGTGTGACGATTTCTGTATGTAAAACCAAATATGTATCTATTTTTTATAATTTTCTATATTATACTGGCTTCTGCCGGTTCCTGTAATATAAATGTAATTGAATATGTTAATATAAATATGTAGCTATTTTTTTACTGTTGTTCTAACTAATCGTTACATAATAATTAGGGAATGTGAAAGTATAACATTTTTATGAAAATGGGATGAGAAATGGCGGTCAAATCTATTTGCTTTTCGCTTGCATGATATACTTGCGAGTGAGTTGTAAATATCGATAGAAACACCACAATTTCTAATAGCATTCTCATAAAGAGCAATGTTGGCTTAGTCTTCAATACAAATGAAGAAATATCTAGTTAAATATAGATATTTATAAAGTGTAGGGTATGAAATAAAAGAGTTTTATTTTAATTAATATTTTATACAATTTATTATTGCTGCAAATGTCATACAAACCATGCTTCCATTGATGACGGGTAGCAAGCAGATGTATAGTGTTCTCATAACATGTAAACTATGAAATACATATACATTTCATTTATTTCCTTGTTTTATTGAACCCTTGAATATTTATAAAAAATTGATTAAAAAAGAGCAGTGTCTACATTTCATTACTATAACCAAATTGCATTTAATTCCTCTTCGCACGAATAATCTAGATGTTTACTACCTCATTAGAATATTGAGACAAAATGGATTACTACATTAATTACTAAGTAATATTATTTTTAATTTTGTCATTTCATAATTATCATCATTTTGGCAGGTTCGGCCAAGCGATGGATACATTTTTTTTTACTAATAAGATAGCAAAAATATCCTAAATTATGCGTTTTCAAGGCAAACTCGTATTATTGCTTATTTGAGAGAGTTGTTACGTGGTGTCAGCTATTTAAAAAATCACTGAATCGGTAGAAGAATAAATAGAAAAACGCGCAACAAGGAGCGAAGATCAGCTTTTCATATCCAATGCGCGGATTCCAATAAGAACATACAAAAATTATCTTTTAATTCTAATTATATAAATAACAGCCTTGAGGACTTGAGGTTCCGTTCATAAAAGACTGATAATTTGCTGCGACACTGTTGCTATTTTCGCGTTGTTTGGGTCGGTAATGTTGCCACTGTCTTTTTTCAGCCTGTTGTGGACCTGGGCGCTGGATACTATTCTAGTTTGTATTTGGAGCTTGTTGGGAGATTCCGCTAGGAGAGTGCCGAGAGCCACCAAACCTCTGGAAAGCGAAACATAAAAAGTTTTTAACAATGTCATCTTATTCAGTATTATGTGCATTTCACCAACGAAACTGAATGCGATCAGCACTTTCAATCCCCGTTCAAGACCTGTCAGTGTCAATATTCCATAACATCTTTGACACTGACTGCTCTTGATCGCAGTTTAGATGTGGTGACCAATTTAATTGTTGAAATTCGCCGTTTTTTGCCTGTGTAAATGCTGCTTTCATCACGATGTTTTCGTTCGCCGTTTTGAGAGCAGTTGTGATGGAATCATTTACATATACATAGTTAGGTGCCTGCCTGGGTGCGACAGACCAGAACTCGTAAGTCGGGGCCAATATCACTACTGGGCTACCACTGCTCAGCTATACGTACGCGAGCGTGAATTGGCACAAGTTTTAGAAAAAGTTTATTATTTTAGAGCGTTATCTCTGTCAGTCATAGTTACGCTGTATAGTTTACCTGAAATATGCTTCATTATCGGTAATCTTGGTAAGTAGCTGCAGCAGGCAGTCGGCGAGCTCGACACTGTCGGGCTGCTGCGCCAGCGCCACTGACAGGTTCAACAGTAACGATGTGGCCGCGATCTATCGGAAAATTTTATTATTTTAGTCCACACGTACAGTACGCGTAGCATGACCACCGTAGAAAGGGGTTTTGTCGGCGGAAGAATAGACAAAGTAACGTTTCTGGTACACAGTACGACGGCAGCAAAGTAGAAAGAGTCAACTGCACTTTTAGTAAAATTTACTCTTCGACATAATTCGACTCAGAATTATTTTTAACCGACTTCAAAAAAGGAGGAGGTTCTCAATTCGACTGTATTTTTTTATGTTTTTTACCTCATAACTTTAGAAGATGCGACACAAGGCAAAACAAAACTAAATGGTCACCCATCCAAAGGCTGACCTTGAGAAGTGTAGCTGAACTTAACGAACCTGCGACACAAGGCAAAACAAAAATATATTTTGTAAAGATAATATTTATTAAGCATGCTTTAAAGGAAATAAATATGGTATTATGAAAAATAACGTATTAATTATATGTTAACTAGCTGACCCGGCAAACGTTGTTTTGCCATATAAATAATTTCCTAGGCGGGGATAACTAATTAAATGACGATTGATCAGTTTTCGACCGGAGAGGAAAAATGATTAAATTACTAAAATGGCTATTAAAAAATAAGGGTTGATCGTAGAAGGGTGAAAATTGAGGATTGTATGTATTTTTGTATGTTGTATCATAAAAAAATAGAAATTAAAAATTTTGTCAAAAAAATAAAATTTAGGGGTGGACTACCCCTAACATTTAGGGGGATGAAAAATAGATGTTGGCCGATTCTCATAGATACCGGATAAGCATAAAAAATTTCATCAAAATCGGTCAACCCGTTTCGGAGGAGTATGGCAACGAAAACTGTGACACGAGAATTTTATATATTAGATTATCACATCATAAAAAACCGTATCGCTATTGAAACTTTGTTGCCTAAGTTCACTAATTTTCAGTATGGACCCACTGTAAAATGTAGGTTTACCCTCGCCTATAGATGTTTCACATCAAAAGTGCAGTTGACTTTTTCTACTTTGCTGCTGTCGTACTGTGTACCCGAAACTTTACTTTGTCTATTCGTCCGTCGACAAAACCCCTTTCTACGGTGGTCATGCTACGCATGCTGGCATACATCATTGCCGTCCAATATCAGGTTTCTTCCTCCGGTGCTTCAGCACATATTATTAAATTTTAAAATAACCTAATAATGAAGAGTTGGTAATATAATAAAGTTTTTTTCAGTTCGATTCGACACGGTTACACACTTTGTTGACCCCTCCTGCCAGTCCATCGTAGCGTTTATCGTTATTTATGGATGACTCCTTTATGTGGTAAAACTGTAATAGAATATCAACATAGTCTTAGGCAGCTTGTATATCACAAGTGTCCCAAGCTCCAGAATAGTTTCTTCTTCAACCAGTTGTAGCAATACAACTCTTTTCTTGTAGGACTTCCACATACAGTCTTTACTTCTAACCATATACAATATTATTCATATTCAGATTGTATATGTATAAAAAAATGTTACAGCTCGAGAGAATGTATGCAGAGATAGTTTACTTAAAAACTGCAAGCCCCTCCACTAAATTTCTTTATACTGCCAAACATTTAAAATGTGTATGCAACAAGCAGTGGAGTGGCGTGCAATTCTAAAATTAACGATCTCTACTATAATCGTAGACTGTACAATAAGTTCACAGTCGCACAAACGTAAACATTATCGTGCCTTGATTTTTCGTGCACTGGATCTTAATGCACTGCTTAGAGCTGGGAGTTTATCAAACAAATCAAACAGTGTGTTTTTGGATGCAATTTGTTGGATTCTCAATGCTCGGTTCAACACAGAGAGTCGATAATTCAGTGCGTGATAAAATCCCGTCGCGATATTTTTTCCGTGCGAACGTAGGTACGTAAAATAAATAAGTTTACCTGAGCATTATTATTAACTTGTGCGAGACATATGAGGGAGTGTATGACGCTCTCCCTCGCGGCCAGGACCAACATCTCTCCGGCCAGGTCACTGAACGCGTTTACCAGGACACGCATCGCTAGCATTTGATTGGCTGGCAGGTTATCTGAAAGTATACGACATTTTGTACTGACATACTTTATTTCAGTTCCGTGTGGTACCGGATGTAAAGAAAACCACCACCCCATTTCTTCCCGTGGGTGTTGTGGAAGGCGACTAAGGGACTTACTAGAGAATGGGCAGTACTGTGCTGCGGGAGTATTATAGATAGACAGATTCTATGCTTATGCTACATATTATAATAACATATTGCAGTCATTAACCTTCAGTTTTATGATCTTATTTTTTGCTAATTTGTCAACATTAGCGCAACAAAACGTCGTTCTTATATTTCCCCCTTCGATCAATAATAGCACTAGATATAGGATCAGGAACAAAAATAAGGCGCTCAAGTGGCCACGTTTGCACACACTTACACATTTATATTTCTTACTACGAAATATAGAAAAACGTTTCATAATAATAACAAATTCAGTTTATTATAATCCTTAACACTCAAACATAAAGCATAATTACGATTGCAAAATATTCATATTTAAGTCCTTTTGTCATCGGAGAAAGGTAAAGAGCAATAAATTTAAAATGTCCCGTAAAAATCGCAAGTCATTTTTATATAAGTACAAAATTATTTATTCTAAACTGAAACTTAAAGTCTAAGCAATAAGGTTAAAAACAATGTGTTGACAATTTCGTGCTTACTCTATTTTGGAACTAGACGTATTTCTTGGTATTACATTTCAATGCTCAGAACACAGTACTTATTGAAAGACGTTGAGTTGCAGAATATAATTTTTAGGTGAAAAGGTACGTTTTGATGGTGGCAAACATTTTTAATCGATTTAAAAAAGTAGTAGGACTTAAATAGTATAATAGTTATTTTATTTAATTAAGTGCGGGTTAAATCAATGTGATCCACCCGTATAAAAATGAGGGCGTCTACTTTTATGTACAGACGCCACCAGGTCAAGCTACCCGAAACTGTCAATTTTTCCCAATGAACCTTGAACCTAATGCTCTAGAAATAAAGTCGAAAATCTATCAAAGAAATCTGACAGATTGTAGTAGCTTTTTTTTTTTTTTTTTTTTTTTTTCAGGATGGGAAATCATCAAATGACTTCTCCCGCTCTGGGCGGAGCGGGAGGGTGTGTCAGACTTTTACTGACTAAAACCCACCCGTGTTCCATCAGTTGCCCATGTGCCAGGGTCACGGTATCTCTTTCGAACAATCACGCGACCCCGGCAGGCATCGGTCCTAGCAGACCCCTACGCTGCTGCTGACATCTCTTTGAGGCGCGCGTGGAACACTGCGCGCCGTCGACCCGAGCTTGGTCCTTACCGGGCGGCGAGCTACCCATTGCTCGCCACCCGCAAGCTCGCGCCTACGGTGGCCGGGAGTCCGCAATCGACTCCCGACGCCCGGGGCGTCTCCTCCTGCGGCGGCTAGGGACGTGAGGGCGCAGAGACTGCCACTCCCTCACGCGCCCCGCCTCCTCCTTCGCGAGCATTACTGCTTCGCAGAAGGAGGTGACGGCTTCCCATTCCCTCTCGCCCCGTACCATGGCTCGCACCAGGGCCGGACGCGAGAGGTCGCCGCCGCCGATCGCCTCCACGAGGACACGGCGGTGCCCCGCCCAGGCAGGGCACACCTCCACCGTATGCTCCACCGTGTCCTCCAGACGATCCTCGCAATGGAAACACCCGGACGTATCCTCCCGCTTTATCCTGAACAGGAACCCACCGAAGCACCCATGCCCGGTAAGAACCTGCGTCAGGCGGAAGGTGAGGACGCCGTGGCGCCTCTCTAACCACTCCTCAAAGAGGGGACTTACCGCCGCAATTGTGGCGTGCCCTGATTGTAGTAGCTTGATGTGTTGGCGTCTGTACCAGTATTTAGAAGTTAAATTTGTATTAAATCAAATTATTATTTCATTTAAATTAACACTAGAAGTGCGGGCGTCCCAAATTTGACCCACTTCGATATTCTTCCTGCTCTAATTAATATTTTATTATGCATATAATCGTAACTTTTTATGACTTTTCATGAAATATGATGATTATTATTATTTATACGAGACTTCAACCACGTAATTGCAATATACATATTTTTTTATCCAAATTTACCTCAGTCGTTACGTTCCGCGCTTCTAGTGTTAAAGTTCAAATATGAATTTTTATAAGGTTTGTATATTTCTTCTCCTCTTTCTTTCGCTACAATAGATACCCATTCTGCACAGCGAAATGGCTCGCTAGGAAATCTACAAACAAAAATAAAATTACAATACTACTTCATGCATTCTCTGTTCCAGAACAGACAATGTTTGTTACAATAGTTGGTGGGTTGTCGCAAACATTGGTCAAACAACCATAATATGTATTTGCTAAATGATTTATATTTACTATTTGATTGTTTTTATTTTATGAAAAATACTTAAAGATTTAAACTTATGAAAATAAAGATATGCCTTCCAAAAACTTGGTGCTACAGTGGTTATTTACACAATTTTTGAACGCGTGCTGCGGCATTTAGGACGTCTTATCGTTGGCTATCATTGGACCAAACTAATTTCAAATAAGAGCACAAAAATATTTGTGCTCTTATTTTTCGGGCCGTTTTTGAAGCGCTCATCGGGAATCTAGTACATTTTTGATCGAAGATTTCCCCACACATTTCTATGACAAGTCACGCGCTTGTTACCAGGCGCATGACGTTCAAATTAATACATACAAAGTACACATACCTGGTGCTAACAGCGTCAGTAAATATGTCACGAACGTGGGTCCGTACGCCGTGTCGAATATCTGGGCGTTTATTTCTTTATTCCTAACTGCTAATCTTGTTACATCTAGTACGGGGAAGAGGATTTCTGTAAAGAAAATAGATATTGTTATTATATATCATGTTTGCATTCCTCGAAGAGTTGTTGGAAAGAGGTTTATAGTAATGGTCAAGATTTGCCAGTTATGGTTAAGTACCATGTTAGAGATTTTGCAACAAATATTTGTGTTATAAATAGTTATTGTCTCTCATAATTCTGTACTCTCTTAACGTTAACTTCAAAACGAGGTTATATTTACATACTTTTTAAATAGTACCGAAATTTTAAAATAGAATCTTAGTAAACACTTTTCTGTAACAAAATAAAGTTTTTTTTTTTCACGTAATCCAAGAAGTTAATATCACCAAGGAGTTTCCAGCAATTATTATTTTCTTATAATAAAAATATGCAGGGAGCGCCACTTGTATAGAAATACAAACCCGTTTCATACTCTTTTAACTTTGATACTTTATTTAGTAGGTTAAATCCCAATGTATGAGGGTAGATAAAATAGTGGTGAAAATATTAAAACTTTCGTGATAATATTAAAAACCTCGCCTTCGGCTTATTATGCAACAGTTTAAGAACCTAATGTATATATCACCCAGGAATATCATGTAAACAAGTACTGCGCCAAACTTTAAATTCATATAGGGGCAAGGGATGACGATGAATAATTACTGTTTAATGTTCTGGCGACATACCTTTGGGCCATTCCAACATTTTTTTCAATATCATAACGGTTTCATTGTTGATAGCATTGTTCTGTAACAAAATAAATAGTTGAATGAGTCTTTTTTAAAGACTTTTACGGATTAAATAAACTTTAATTAAAATGGTGGTACCGTCTCTCACCCTCCAACTTTATTGTCATAGAATAGCAACACTAGGAGTTTAGTAAAATATCGAGTTTTAATTTATTGGTAGCTTGCTTCGTCTCGCGTGTTGTATCGATAGAATAAACCTGTGTCCTTCTCTGGGGTTCAAAGTATCCCTAAACCAAGTTTCGTCAAAATCGGTTCAGCCGTTTCGGAGATTAGCCGGAACAAACAGACAGACGAACATTTTTACAATGTTTTTTTTTTCAAGTGCCGTATGTGTGTTCTCTATGCTTTCATTTGCATTTAGTAAAAAGCTGTAGATTTGACGTTACAAAGCGATACTTTTTTTTTTTTTTTCAGGATGGGAAATCATCAAATGACTTCTCCCGCTCTGGGCGGAGCGGGAGGGCGTGTCAGTTTACTGACTAAAACCCACCCGTGTTCCATCAGTTGCCCATGTGCCAGGGTCACGGTATCTCTTTCGAACAATCACGCGACCCCGGCAGACAAAGCGATACTTCAATTTAATTTCATTGTAAAGATACAGATGTTGTTAAATTCAGACAGACAACAGTATTCCTTGTTAAGAGATAACACACAATTCTATTTCTGTAACTTTGTATGATATCTCATAGACTATCTTGTTATCACCGTGAAATGCACCGTGATGTCATTACATATTTAACACGTGATAATATGAAATTGAATTCTTACTTCCCTAGAATTTGGGTATTAAGTAACAGAAGTATTATTTGCAAAATGCAATGTAAGATGCCAGACATTAGTCGTATCTTACAGGACATGCACAGAAACTACAGAAATATGTAGACAAGAGTAGCCAGACGAAACATTCCAGTGGCGCAGGTAACTAATAAGCCCATTCCTGTCGGCTTCCCTTACGAAATTATCACAGTCAGGAGTTCTCAGCAGTGTTTAATAATCACACTGAATGTATTTAATCTTACACCATAAAATTAAAGTATTCCAAACCCCAACCTACATAAAAAAATATTTGTCTTTATATTCCAACGAAAACAAACAAAAAACAAACAAAAAAAAAACATTTAAAGTGCGCGCGGCACCGCGCGTCAAGATTTTTCTGCAGTGAACTCGCTTACAACGCCGGCTTATGAAGTAAATCAATTTCTATACAAGATCATCTCGTCATGACGTCACTTCAGGTCACGTGCCACACATTTTTTAGAGGCCTTGGCAAGCCACTAGACGTCGGGTTATCCAAACGAACTGGAGTAGCAATATCGTCCTTTCGTTGAATTTCGTAAGTGTTCGGGCCCTTCCCCCGCCCCCTTGAGCCCCGCCCGCTCGACGCGACAGTACTTTGTCATTTTAAATGTTTGTTTGACCATTGACGTCAATAGAATTATAACCTTATAACAAACCTTTTATTTTGTTGATATTTGTGGTTAATGAGCATTTATTTCGTTGTATTCATATAAGTTATTAGTGTAGTAACGCACGATAAGAATTTGATAATTGAGAGTTTGTTGTGAAATTGTGCGTTCGCAATTAGTAATTTGTGGTAAGTCCTAAGTTTTGAAAATAAGAAACACGTAATTAGGTTAGGTCATAATACATTATTGTGTGATACTTTTCCACAAATTACAACATTATCTATACTAATATTATAAAGCTGAAGACTTTGTTTGTTTGTTTGTTTGTTTGATTGAACGCGCTGATCTCAGGAATTACTGGTCCGAATTGAAAAAATATTTTTGTGTTGGGTAGCTTATTTATCGAGGAAGGCTATAGGCTATATAACACCACGCTGCAACCAAGAGGAGCGGAGCAGTAATGAAAAATGTTGCAAAAACGGGGAAAATCGCACGGGTAGGCGATTCGACGCGACAGGAAGGGTCGGGGGAACAAGAAATTTAACGCGGACGAAGTCGCTGGCAGAAGCTAGTGTAGTATATTTTTGACACTTCCCGTTACAGTTGCATCCGCGGAGAGGTCGTTTTCGGCTTTGAAGTGAATTCATACATACATGCGTAATACTCAAAAACAAGAACAATTATCTGATCTAGCCATTTTTCCTATAGAAAAACATTTATTGTTAAAAATTAAGAATCATCTCGGCTTTTATGATAATGTCTTAGCGCACTTTGTACTAAAGAATAGACGAATAGCTTTAGAGTATAAGTAGTATTATAAGTAGAATAAGTCAGTAGTCTTGTAGTTAAGTAGTTTTTTCTAGTATACATCATACCAGTGGCGTGCGGTCCATATAGGCAAAAAGACACTGCAGACCCTAGACTTAGATCTAGACTAGTTACTAATATTTCAATAATAAAGAAAATATGCTAAGTAATAAAATTATTCAAAAAGTTTAAACGCCTAATATAAATGAGAAGCAACGTTCATACGGTTCTATTAATGTACTCGCGACGCAAGCAGGCAGCGATCGAAAGTGTCTTCTTTTCATTCATAAATGTACGCATGTAGTGGTAATTTCTTCTACATTTTCGTGTTTGCACATTTCACACAGAAGCGAGCTAATAAAGCGAACTCCTGCGGCAGGCTATCCAATCGCGGGCTTCCCTGCGCCAGGGTAACCAATCACGGGCGGGACGCCCATGGTTGGTTATTGGCGCGCTGTGAGTATTATGCGATCAAGTTGAATATTACGTAGCCTCAAGCAAATTCCTATTCGCAATGATACAATTTTATTTGTCAACGTTTTAGTTGTCAAAATTTAGAAATCGTTTGTTTACGAAAGGATCCATATTGATTTCTTAGTGGAGCGCGCAGTTTTATGTTTTTATTTTGACTGAGTTTTGTTGTGATTAATTCATTTACAAACGTTAATATTTAGGTCGATTTGTTGCTTATTTCAACTAGTTTTTTTTTGAACTGTGTTAGTTTTTCGATTTACTTAAGTACTACGCTTCTTGTTAGTTTTTTTTTTCAAAATGGTGTGTGTTGAAAATGTGTGTTTGTTAAAAAGTGTATCTAAAGGGAAGTGTACGAGAATTAACCCAGCAAAGAGGTAATGCAACTCGTAAGTTTCATAGTAATAATTAAGAAACATAAAACCGGCTGTGTTTTTGTTTACACACATTTAAATTATTTTGTTTTCCTTGCTAGTTTAGTAGTTCGAATACAGTGTGGAATTGTTCGGGATTTGCAGATTTATATGATTTCTATCCCGCGGCTTGCTCAAACATAAATACATTTGGTAATATTCGTATTGAGAGAAGTGTTACGAAGAAGTTTTACGTTTAGCGAAGTTTATTGTTACTATCCAAGCAAGCAGCGCATCGACAGAACGTTCATTTTCATTAAAACGTATTCTCACGTACCTATTTAAGAAACACACAAAGTCAACAACGAGTACAACATCTTTCTGTGCTTTCGACGGAAAAAGAATTATCATCATCAGGAAATCGCCATTTCAACCTTTTAAACCACCTAGTGAATTTTTCTTCACTAACTTGAGCAATTACGAGACACGTTTTTTTTTTTTGAATTGCCTACCCGGTCATAAAACCCTGTGCACGCCACTGCATCATACGTCAACATCATCACACTGATCACACCACAAACGGGTTTTTTTCAAAGCCCCTTTTATTATACTTGCAAGACACTGTTTCAATCACCAGTGCTTACACGTATAGTAAAGGTGGATTGAAGACATCTGCTTGTAGAAGACTGAAGCCAGGAAGTCAGTCACAGATTTTAAGTAACTGGACTACGTGCGCCACGTCCGGCCTAGGTAAGCATTTTTTTTGCTCCGGCTTACCTCTCTAATAAAATCACCCTTCGCCACTGAAACATTCATCGTGTGTCGAGGGACATTCGTAGCTAGTTAAGGAGAAAGTGCCAGCGGGGCGAGCACGGCCTCCCGTGACATTGCTTGAGTCACAGAATTTATCATAGTTTGGGCGACAAAACCGTTTTTTCTTAAGACAAATTAATCACGTCTTTGTTACGCCCGTGCTCGTCCCGTAGGGAAAACAGCGAAATTTCAATTGTTTGCTGGTCAGTGTCAGTTTGTATATTGAACAAATTATGATTCCGAACGTATGTATTTATAATTAAAAACGTATGTATTTATTTATGGAATTAAAATCTATGTCTATGTTCTTTTAAGCCCAATGATATTTGTTTCATGAAATAGTAATTCAATGGGGTTGATTAAATTAACTTTGTAGTGGTTGTATTATTGATTTAATTCTTAATACAGCCTGATACTGATTTTAATTTGTTTTTTACACGCTTTTATTAGCTTCAGCTGTGTTTGTAACCGACTCCTTTGGACTCGACTTTGACCCACTTCAAACGGTCAGATTTCATTTAAACTTTGTAAACTTATCGAGGACCGATGACAATGCAATAATTTCATAAATTTGTGCCATTATCCTTGCCAGGGTTACCAGGATGGCAAAAAAAATGTCTTCGAAAACTACGCTGACATACGTCACAAAACTCGAAACACACCCTAAAAACCGGCCAAGTGCGAGTCGGACTCGCGCACCGAGGGTTCCGTACAAACCTGTAGGTATCCTCGGTTTATGTTTATGAAATTAAATGTTTTTTTTAATTTTTATATTTGAGTTGATTGAATTAAAGGTAAATTGCTGTTTACGATTTATGACGTATTAAAAAAAAACTACTTACTGGATCTCGTTCAAACCAATTTTCGGTGGAAGTTTATATAGTTATGTACATCATATATTTTTTTTAGATTTATCATTCTCTTATTTTAGAAGTTACGGGGGGGGGGGGGGGGGGGGGGGACACATTTTACCACTTTGGAAGTGTCTCTCGCGCAAACTATTCAGTTTAGAACAAAATGATATTGGAAACCTCAATACCATTTTTGAAGACCTATTCATAGATACCCCACACGTATGGGTTTGATGAAAATTTTTTTTTTGAGTTTCAGTTCTTAGTATGGGGAACCCCACAATTTATTGTTTTTTTTTCTATTTTTAAATAATAGTTTGAAAAAAAAAACTAAAAAAACACGCTTTCTGTGGAAGCGTGTTTTTAGTTTTTTTTAACTATTATTTTTGAAACGTAAGTTACTTGAAATTTCGCGGTATCGGATTTATAGTATTGATGTAAGATATTCTCACCAGTTCACACAATTTCACTACAGATTCTAGCTGCTCCTCTGTCATGGCGCTCAGTCCGTCACCCACTTTACTGTTGAACTCCTTTAGCTTCTCGTGAATCGCCTTCAAGTTTGCTTGGTCGAACCTAAAATTGTTTGTTCATAAATAAGTTTAAAAAACCGTAAAACCGGTAAACCCCCCAAATTGGGGGAGGCTTATGTCCAGCAGTGGACATCATACGGCTGAAATGAAGAACAAGTTTTTATTTGTTATAAAGTAATACACAGTTAGGAGGAACGAAAAGATAGTGAAATTATCATTCAAAATATTAAAGAGTTCCCATTTCTTCCCGTGGGTATCGTAAGAGGTGACTAAAGGACTAACTAGAGAACGGGCAGCAGCGTTCTCAATGTATTTTACCACCATATTATGATCGCCAACCCGCCTACCAAGCGTGCCGATTTTGGTAACCTAGAAGACTTGGCCGCGAGACGTAGTGATCCGTCGCTTCCACGGACAAGTACCACGGAACAGCACATAGTCAACCTATAGCAAAGTGAACTTACTACCAGTCTTTTTTTTTTTTTTTTCAGGCTGGGAAATCATCAAATGACTTCTCCCGCTCTGGGCGGAGCGGGAGGGCGTGTCAGACTTTTACTGACTAAAACCCACCCGTGTTCCATCAGTTGCCCATGTGCCAGGGCCACGGTATCTCTTTCGAACAATCACGCGACCCCGGCAGGACTACCTCAGTCTTAAGTCTTATTTATGAAGACAAGTTTTTTTATAAAACCAAGAGGTATGTTTAACACGTTGAGTGCCGATCTCGCGGTATCGCGTGATTCGTCGGCTCTGCATAATATAGCCGATTACGCGATATGGGGCCGTTCAAGTATTACGTAAGCAGATTTATTACAATTATTAACATCCCATCCCCCTTGTCAGCAAAAGTAAGCAAAGCTCTTACCCCCCATCCCATGCTTACGTAAACATTGTAATATGCAATTTTCTTTTCATGTATTCTGTTATTTTATTGATTCAATAAGAAAATAGATTTAGGATAGAGGACGCACATAATATTCATTTAAACAAACTTTATTGGCACGGTATTCAACATAGAGTAAGGTACAAATAGAGTCGAATAGAGTAAGGTACTTTGCTTTCCTTTCAATACGTCAAATCGTCAATCGTACCGAAACGAAACAATAGATTGATTGAAAAAATTTAGACAAGTGTATAGCGCGCGGTAATTCCCCTACTCAGTTCTAAGCCTCCTTGCCGGAGTGCCGCCATGGGATCTGGAGGCAAAGGTCCACGCGTATATGTGGGAGTAGTGCGAGGAGGCGAAACTCCGCTGCCGCGGCAAATCGCGGTACGGCGGACCAAGCTCCGGTGTGATCTCATGGCGTCATGTCGGGTACGATTGTCGCAACCCAGTGCTGGGCACGCCACAATTGCGTTGGTAAGTCCCTTCTTTGAAGAGTGGATAGAGAGGCGCCACGGCGTCCTTACCTTCCGCCTTACGCAGGTCCATACCGGGCATGGGTGCTTTGGAGGCTCAGGATAAGGCAGGAGGAAACGCCCGGGTGTTACCACTGTGTGGATCGCCTGGAGGACACGGTGGAGCATACGGTGGAGACGTGCCCTGCTTGGGCGGAGCACCACCGTGTCCCCGTGGAGGCGGCGACCTCTCACGTTCGGCCCTGGTGCAGACCATGGTACGGAGCGAGAGGGCATGGAAAGCCGTCACCTCCTTCTGCGAAGCAGTAATGCTCGGGAAGGAATACGCAGGGCGCGTGAGGGAGAGGCAAGCAATGTGCCTTCACGCCCCTAGCCGCCGCAGGAGGAGACGCCCCGGGCGTCGGGGGCAATTGCGGACTCCCTGCCACCGTAGGCGCGGGCTTGCGGGCGGTGAGCAATGGGTAGCTCGCCGCCCGGTAAGAAACAGGCCCCTGTCGACGGCGCAAAGTGTTCCACGCGCGCCTCAAAGAGATGTCAGCCAACTGAAGGGGTCCCCTAGGACCGATGCATGCCTGGGTCGCGAGATTTGTTCGAAAGAGATATCGTGGTCTTGCATATGAGCAATTGAAGGAACACAGGTGGGTTTTAGTCAGTAAAAGTCTGACACGCCCTTCCGCTCCACCCAGAGCCGGAGATGTCATTTGATGATTTCCCACCCAGAAAAAAATAAATAAACGAGTACATACCTAGACGTATACATTATTTGTGGGAATCCTCGAAAATGAGTTTCATTTTCAAACATAGACAATGTGTGACAATGTGTTTCATTTTCAAACACAGACAATATATCAGTAAAAAGTTAATAACTACTGGTGACGTCATCACCATCTAGACCCCCCCCATCCCCCATGTCATCAAAAATAAGCAAAGCTAAGTCCCCCCCGCCCCCCTAGACTGCTTACGTAATACTTGAACGACCCCTATCGCGTGCTTGCTACTAACAATTTTGTAGGCGCTCTAAATCTGTGGCCATATGGGATTGACCATCAATCTGTGTATGTCACTCAACGTGTTAAGTAAAGATTTTACCTATTTTACCGCTAGAAATAAACAGATTATTATTACAAAAACCGACTACTGACCTAATATAAGCATCGTGCGGTATGAGCATCTTCTCGCTGGTGGTGCTGGTGGCGGAGGTGGTGTAGGCACTGGCGCCCGTGAAGGGGTCCGCGTGCGAGGGCGGCGGCAGCCCCGCCGCGGGGCCCGAGCCCGGCACGTAGCGGGACTCGCCTGTGAAAGGGTCCGCGAACCTACGACGGGCAGTTGGACTTTTTAGCTCAAATGAAAATTAGGAGTTTATGTGCACGAGCATCGCCACATGAAATGTATTGTGTTAGTTTTTACCTTTATAAGCATTTGCTTATTCACCGATTACTTGTTTACATTCGCTGAATAAACTATCGCGCTCACAAGTTACCTACTTTATGTATTTTATTATTTTACATAATAAATCGAAAAATCAGTAACGGACACAGAACAATGATTTTATTTCCTGTATACATCCCGTGTGATTCGTCTCCATCAACATGTACATACTACGTCTCCCTGTACAGACAAACTGCCCGTACATTATGTATTATTCATTTATTTACTATTATATTGATAAAGTCACAATCAAAATATGTATAAACGTCACCATAAGGGCTACTTTTGTTTGCTAATTTCACAACAGAATCTACTTTCGCAGACTCAGCATTATATTTTGCATGGTCATGTCAATACCGAACAAAGTCAGCCATCTTCTTAACACGGCAAGCGGAATGTTTTGATTTTCATGTCAAGTAATTAACACGTTAACTGCCACGGCTAAAATCAGAAAAGTCAAAAAATGTACTTAGTGTTATTGCACTTTATAACGATTATTTATTCCATAAATACATTATTTATTCCATAAATACATTATTTATTCCATAAATACATTATTTATTCCATAAATACATTATTTATTCCAAAAACATAGTCGCCAGGCAGCAACAACATGTTTAGATTTTGTATGTGTTGTCGGTCATATGTATAGTCCGACAAAGCCTGAATTGAACAAAAAGTGTTGGACACATAGTCCGACATGGCAGTTAGGGTGTTAAATATAATTTTCGATGCAATAACTTAACCTAGTTTCAAAAAATATTTTGTATACTGACTTGATAAACGAAAGAATTTAAACATAGACGAAGATATAAAATACTATGATTAAATACACTAAAAGAAACAAATTAAAGTAATTAAACAGCGAGAGGTGGGCCTGTTTCCCAGCAGTGGGAACATTATAGGTTGCTGTTGAAAAACAGCAAAATTATTGTGACCCTCTGTCTGTACACAAGCATACAATAGTTGCAACAATAAATAATCAAATAATTCGGTATGAAGTGAAAAATGACAAAGACTGAGATGCGTGACTGATGAGTGAACGAGTGAGTGTTATGTATGACTTACGTCAATATCAGGCTGCGATAGAAAAAAAAAGAAAACATGTTACTCATTTTTCTTAAAATTAACTATTATTGGCGTGTAAATCTTCTTTTTTTTTTGTTTTTTCAATTATACGCTTTTACAATTTCTAAAATACCTAACTTTTTCTCATCTATGACGAGGTCAGCTTTCAGTCTAACCAGATGCAGCTAACGACTGCCTATCTAACCTCTACAACTCGGGTACTGGGCAATACGTATACCCCTTGGTAAGACTGGTTGTCAGACTTTCGGACGACTCTCTGACAACCCGTAATGACTGTCAACGATTCACGAATGACAGCCAGGACCACCGGCTTAACGTGCTTTTCGAGGCACGAGGGGTCTTGGTATGTAGAGATGGTCACCCATCCACAGACCAATCGCGGCAAACATATTTTAACTTAGCCACAAAAACAAATAAGTATGGAAATATATGAAGACGCTTTTAAATTTGACCCACGATAACTTTACACGTGTACTTATTTCCATACATTTTATAGACATTTTCAGGGTGTGGGTATCCATGATAATATCATTACGTTAGAAATTGTAAAAGCGTACAATGACAGAAGCAAATTACGGCCTTATCACACTAGCGGTTTACTAGCGTCTTCAGAGCGGAGCGGGCGTACAGCTAATACGTCGCGGTCACGTCGCGGCTGCACAGCGAAGACGCCGCTGGGGCGTGGCGATTACGCAACGTTTTCGACGCCTGTTCGCGGCGAGTCCATGATGAACAGACATAAAGCTTCCACAATCTGTCAAATTTCTTTAATAGGTTTTCAACTTTATCGCTAAAGTATTAGGTTCAAGATTGGTTTGCAAAATTTGACAGTTTCGGGTAGCTCGATGTGTGTGTGTGTCTGTACAATGGTACAACGGTACTGAGTAACGGTTCTATCCACGGCGATCTCGTTGCGTGTCCGCGACGTATTCGCTGCGCACTCGCTCCGCTTTGAAGACGCTCGTGATCCGCTAGTGTGATAAGGCCCTTATATGAGTGTAGACAGCAGATTAATTAATTAAGCTTACAGTAAACAGCATCAATTAATGTAAGGCCAAGCGAGTTTCTTTAAAAATATTTATCTACAAAGCACTGTTAGTGCCTGGCTCGTTGCTGTAGTGCTCGCAAGCGCAGTAGCGCAGTAGCAGCAGTAGCTGAGCATGAGGTTCTGGTTTGGATTCCCAGGTCGGGCCAAGTATTATTTCGGTTGTTCCATCTGGAATTTCTCAGTAGCAGCCCAGTCTGAGTTTTTGCCCAATTGATGGCAATAGGGTCGCTCCCTTGCATATGGGACTTAAACATAACTGACGAAATGTATGTGTTCTATAGATATAGTACACCCACATTTCGTCATCTACACCTCAGCTCAAAGCTTCAGGGAAACAAGGCATGATGTTATTTTACTGAAACTAAAATTAAATGTACTCACCCATTGCTTGATACTGCCTGTGTATCCAATTTAGCGTTAGTAACAATAAAGTTTGCGACTTGCTCCAAATATACTTGAGGTAGATTGTTCCTGAAATATAAAGAACATGCTGTAATACTGTAACAGTCTCAACTTGCGAGTTGTAGGTCGCTCTCAGCTCGAAAATATGGTAGATACTTAATATCTTACTTGTGTATGAAAGCTTGGGCAGCTACCCAAGGGTCATCAGTCTTGTTAAAAGGCAGTTTTATTGGCGGTGCTCCATCTTTGATGTCCACGCTGAACACGAAGTCGTATTCCTGGAAAAAATAGATAAAATACTTTTACTACGATATTTATTTTTTAATACACAACATAACTTTGAAGGACATTGGCAAAGTGGACACGTTATGTCATAAAACTTTTAGATAGCTCCAAAGCCTTTCGCTTGGTGGTAGTTATTTTGTAGGAGCCAGTGGCGAGGTGTAATTTTTTCTAAAAGAGAAGCCGATGCGAAGTCGGCTTTAACTTACTGACTCATCAATAAAGAATACTTACTATCATTCCAAAATGAATATAGGAATGTAATGAATTAAATACAATTGAAGACATGAGTGGATGAAGGGGATATGTCGCAAAATTCTAATTTCGAGAAAATTGAGTTCAAAGTTTCGCATAAACATTTTAGGATATTTCAAAACGCTTTACATTTATCCAAGGGTGTCTAGCGGCGCCAACCGTTTAATATTTTTAAGGTTTAAAATTGTTGGTATACACATAACACCATCATTCATGTATAGAACAGCGAACATCTGAAAATGCGACATATCCCCTTCATCCACTCATGTCTTCAATTAAATTGAACAGCTGAAAACCGAATAAGCAATATTCCTCTATCTCGTTCTCGCTGACGCATTTTTCTATACCTGTCTCTGTCATAACCCGTTGTAAAGCGGCTTGCTCTCGTACATATCAAGCGGTGCCACGTGACCTAAAGTGACATTTTTTTTTTTTTTTTTTTCAGGATCGGAAATCATCAAATGACTTCTCCCGCTCTGGGCGGAGCGGGAGGGCGTGTCAGACTTTTACTGACTAAAACCCACCCGTGTTCCATCAGTTGCCCATGTGCCAGGGTCACGGTATCTCTTTCGAACAATCACGCGACCCCGGCAGAAGTGACATCATTACGGGATCGCTGTTGTATGAATTTTTAGTTCCCGATTATGACGTTTCGGCGCCGGGTTAATTTAGAACATTTCTCTTTTGTTGTAATACAAAGCTATAAATAACCTTTTTTCTTGTTTGAATGTTATGGTGAATTAAATACCCGTAGTGTAACTATATTTATTGACAATAGTAGCCACTATTTACATACTATTGTATTTTTAATAGTGATAGAGTTACCAATGCGAATCCCCGAAGGCAAGCCGGTAGGAATCGTGTTATATGGTGCTTTCGCCACTGGTGGGAGCACGCAGATCTGAATTCTACTGGCTATAAAGAGGCTAGGAGCTAATCATCAATATGAACCGCAGGGGTAACCTCAGCCTCAAAGAGATGTCAGCATAAATTGAAGGAGTCCGCGAGGACCGATGCCTGCCAGGGTCGCGAGATTTGTTTGAAAGAGTTACCGTGGCCTTGGCATATGGGCAACTGAAGGAACACGGGTGGGTTTTAGTCAGTAAAAGTCTGTCACGCCCTCCCGCTCCGCCCAGAGCGGAAGACGTCATATGAAGATTTCCCATCGACAAAAAAAGGGGTAACCACCGAATCGTCTATCATGGAAAAAAATATTATACTGTAGTGGCATCAACATTGCCACAGTATAATATTTCAAACGTCAGTGGACGTCTTACAAAAATCCTGCATCGCGCAAGTAGTTTACCGCGCAACTAACATAAATACAGCAAGCGTCCAAAGACCTTCCCTTTTCTATATAAGGTGTATATAAGCTATAGAAGCAAAAAGAATTTTCGTAATTATTATAATTTTAAAACTGCTTGAGACGTTTTGCATAAAACCTTTACTCCAAATTCTATGAATGGCCCGCCTGACGCTGCGAGGGCGGCAGCCGGATGGCACGAGCATGGCCGCGGTGTCTCGGGCCGTAAAAATAAGGAGCCAGTATTTCTTATATGCGTCAAATAATTTATAAATATTAAATTATGAATATAATTATTTAGAAATTTTTTCGTTGTTGTAGCTTCTTTACCACCTACAGGTATACCTCTTAAAATATTTCTTGTATGAATAGACCTTATACATATAGGTTGAACTTATAGTTCATTAGAGATATGAGGAACAGAGTGTATATGTTATGGACCAAGTGAGAAATTGAGCATTATACATAATGCCCGGTCATTATGAAAAATGCCCAATATGAGAATGCAATTTGATAATAATTATTCAAATAATCAAATTGACCGGGCATTATACATAATGCCCATCACCTTTTGGGCAGAGTAATACAAATATATTTAATGGCATAGAATTAAAGCGGCAGTTCAATATTTGAGTTATGGTAGGTAAAAAAAATAAAAACTCATGTTTGCAAACTAGTTTAGCAGTAAAAACTGAGCAGTAAACTAAATAAAAATGAGTCCTAAAATAATTTAAACGGGCAGTTCAATAAATACTGAGCCGTGGAATAGTTGAACTGGGCGGTTAGGCGCGTATAGTTAACAAATCGTAATTGGTTAGTAATAAATTTTATTTTAAGCAGTTCTATAAACTATGAGGCATGCAAGCAAGCATGCAATATGCAGCAGGCATGATTTCTGTCAAGGCTCCGGCGCTACGGGGCTCCGACGGTCCCACGCGAGCTTATCGTCGCAGATGTGTTTTACGCTCACCACCGCAGCTTCGGCTCGCTGGCCGGCTTTGCCGCCCAGCCTCAGCCGCGGTGGCGAGCGTCAAAACCACCTGCTCCTCAGCTCGCGGGCCGCCTCGCCCCTCCGCGCCTACGCGGTTTTAAATTACACTCTAGGGGTAGGGCAGAAAAGACTACGTGCAGTCGGTTTTGCAGCGATTCGTTTCTGTCACTAAATGCAGCACAACATATTGAATTTATAAGACAATACTTGTAAAAATTAAACAGTTGTAAAAATTAATTCCCATATTTAATTACTATTTTTTTTTGTTATTGTGATTTAACTTAAAATAAACTAAATATTAAACCATGTAAATAATTAGACTTATTATTTGGATTAATTATCAAGAACTTCTACATCAAGAATTCACTAATTTATGCATTTAAAACTTAAGGAAAGTCATAATGGCGGTCTCTGATTGGTCAAAGCGTGCCACGCCATGCGTGCCTCCCTCCCTGCCCTCACACCGCGTCATATTTAGCTTTATTATCAAATTGCCCAATTATCAAGTAGCAATATAATAATGACCGTGCAATGTGATAAATAATGAAGTTAAAATAGTATTAATCACTTTGCCCGATAGAGCTAGACATTATTCATAATGCTCATACATTATGTATAATGCCCGCATTAATCACCTGGTCCATAACATATACACTCCGTTCTTCATATCTATACTAATATTATAAAGCTGAAGAGTTTGTTTGTTTGTTTGATTGAACGCGCTAATCTCAGGAACTACTGATTCGAATTGAAAAATTATTTTTGTGTTGAGTAGCCTATTTATCGAGAAAGGCTATAGGCTATATATAATCACGCTACAATCAAAAGGAGCGGAGCATCAATGAAAAATGTTGCAATAACGGGGAAAATTTATTCCTTTTGAGAGTTTCCGTTGCGTGCGCTGCGTAAACGGTTAAAGTAACGTAAAAATCATGTATGACGGAATAGTTCCTCTTAAAAAGTTCAAAAAAAAAAAGTCCGCGAGAGCATAATTATGTCTATCTTTTAAGGTTGACTCACTATAACTCAAAAGGAGCGGAGCAGCAACGAAAAATGGACGAAAACTAGCAGGCAAATCGATGCGACGGGAAGGGTCAGGGGAGCAAAAATTTGACGCAGACCAAGTCGCGGGCAGAAGCTAGTCTCTAAAATACTATTTTGTGGTTGAATCAGTCTGTGATAGTTTGATAATCTGCTTTTCCAAATTGATTACGAAAAAAGGTTTTTACTTCCAGAAGCGTGTTAGAATATCAGGAAAAGCCTTTGGAGCTGAATGGCTAAGTAACATCATACACACCTTCCCTTGATACATAGTCTTGCCCTCACTAGAGGGCGGGGATCCCATGACGTCTCCAATCTCGTTCCAGGTGTTCTCTGCAGCACTCCAGGAGTAACACTTCACGTTGGTGCCGCGACGGACCAGCTTCGTCATACCGTCCGTTTTGCCTGGCTCTAGAAGGACTTCCGGGCCGGGTAATCTGCAGAAAAGGAAAGACGATTCCGTTAACCATGGAATGGCTTTTGGTCATTATTTATCCATAACGAGTCTAATAATTCTATGGACAATTTCAACTTTAACTTTTATCAGTAACTTATTGACATTATAATTATTTAATATTTAAATTATCCTAATGTGTTTTGATTAAATTACATTTCAAATAAAAATTCCCATTGATACTACTGAATTATACTTCAATTAGTTTACTTAATTTGCAAAAGCGGGAGGTTTTCGCCAGTTAAATGTGGCGTTTAAATGTATAATATCTGGTTGACCGAGCTTTGCTCGGTATTTTTTGGTAAATTGTGTTTAAAATAATAAGTTTATGTTCAAGTTGATTATCGATAAAGTTGGTAATGGAAAACATGAATAAAACGACATTGTATAAAAATGAGTCCTAGCTAGATCGATTTATCGCCCCCGAAACCCATTGTATACAAAATTTTATGAAAATCGTTGGAGCCGTTTCTGAGATTCAGATTATATATATATATATATATACAAGAATTGCTCGTTTAAAGGTATAAGATTTGTACCAATCATCATTCTCCTGCCCTTATCAATATTTGCAAAAAAAAAGAAAACTTATCTTACTTTAGTAAATAATATTTTTGTAATTGTAATTAAAAAAACTTTTTGACAAAAAATTAAACCGCCGAAAAAACTTAAAAGCATAAAACAGGGGTTCCCAACCTTTTTTTGTCTACTGCCCACTTTAAGAATAAATTATTTTTTAAGGGGGGCGCCCTTTTTAAACATATTTAAAAACCGCTAAGTACTTATAACTGATTATTGAAACGCAAATTTATAGTATTCGGACAGAGTATCTTTTATTGAAAATAAAACAAACATAATCAATTCTTATATAAAAACTAATGTGAAGGTTGAATCTGATGCTGTTCAATAAGTTTGTTGATATCTGTTTGTTGAATTTACTCAAAAACAGCCGCAAGTCGCCACGTTCGGTAACACGCAAACGATTTCTCTTTTTAGTAAGCAGCGTTGCCATAGCACTAAATCCACGTACACACAAATATGACGATGGGAATGCTATCAAAAATCGTTGAACAATTGACCACAATCCAGGGTACAATTGCGGGATCGGTTTTTGTAGCCAAAATTCTTGATATCCATTTTTGAACTTGATTTTTATTTCTTCGTTTGTTGTCAATTCTATAAGTTCTTCTTCCAGCTGAGGTGACATTGCTGTGTTGACATTTGAAAACGGATCCAACACCCAGTCTGGTATTTCCAAGTTTAAAATGTCCTGGTATCGTTCGGTGAAGTCAATGTGGAGGTTTTCCAAATGTTGGCAGTAGGCAAACAAGTCATCGTTACTGCAGTATACTGATAAATTCGGAAAATTGTGAAACTCACGTCTGCCCATATTCTTTTTGTGGAGAAGCAGTTTGGCTGCGAAAGCAGCAACGACATTTTTTGTTTTAATTAAATTTAGTTCATCGCCTTGCAGTTGGAGGTTCATGTCGTTGAACATTTTATACAGGTCTGTCATGTAAGCTATATCATTCTTTGATGTTATGAGCTTGTTGCGCAGTTCTGTATCTTTAGTTTCCAAGAACTCTATCATAGAGTCAAACAGGTTGTAAAATCGAATCAGACAATTGCCTCTTGACAGCCAACGAACTTCAGTATGAAGCAACAAACGGTTGAAATCTTCGTCATTAGTAACACAAAGCTGATGAAATAATCTATCATTCAAAGAGCTGCTACGGATTTTATTGACTGCTTTGATGACATATTGCAGTGATTGAAATAGTCGTTCACTTAAGTTTCTAGCAACCAAATGTTGTCTATGAATAACGCAATGTATAGCAAGGACATCTGGAATTTTATTCTTTAAGTATGCTATGAAGCCTTTATGGCGCCCTGTCATAGCCGGAGCGCCATCCGTAGCAACTGATTTAATATTTTTCAAAGGAATCTCTTTCTCTTCACAAAACTTTTCCAATGTATTGAATATGGTTTCGCCTTTTGTATCTGTCTCCAAATTTCTGGCAAACAATAGTTCTTCACGTATTTTCTCATCTTTAATAAACCTCACGTAAGATAGCTACAACGCTTCATTAGTTGGTAAAGTGGTGTGCGTTACGATTGCTCCGCCAGATTATCCAAATATATTTTTTTTTAGCCAAAACTTTTGTCGAAATTTGTCAAAATCGAATGGCACAAACCAAAAATTTGTCAAAGTAGAAATAAAGAAGTTATAAGGGTTTTAAGTTGGCCGCGCGAACGTAACGTGGAGGATTGCGCGGCCATGGAGATCTCAGCAACTACTTGGGCTAGAGATCTAATTCTTTTTGTCAATTGAAGACTGAATTTGTCAAAAATTGTCGAAAAAAGAATTAAATACTCTAGATTAATATTTTACGAAATATTCACATTGGAAGTTATGGCCGCGCAATCGTGCACTTGTCGTTTCTTTGTTGTTGATTATTTTTTTAATCTTAAGATTTTATGCCGTAAAACTGATACAAGAAGGAAGGTCTTAATTTGTCGAAACTAACTAAAGCAATAAATAATACTAAAGTTTAATTAAACAGAAGATATCAGTCCAAAACAAAAAAGTCGTGGCCGCGCAATCGTAACGCTACTTTGAACGCTGATATCTCAGTACCTATAACTGCTAGGAGTTCCGTATGAACATCCATTTATACGGCATATTACTGTCATTAGAATGACATATCGTTTTACCCTCAGAACAGTTTCCAACGAGAGTAATCTCAAAAAATATTTCACCTCGTAC
The DNA here is from genome assembly GCA_932294355.1 of Aporophyla lueneburgensis. Taxonomy (NCBI): domain Eukaryota; kingdom Metazoa; phylum Arthropoda; class Insecta; order Lepidoptera; family Noctuidae; genus Aporophyla; species Aporophyla lueneburgensis. The sequence goes on along the minus strand of OW028740.1, from coordinate 8,693,698 downwards.
AATGTTCGAGTAGGGTAACCATATTTCGATTTGATTTGGGAATACCTTTAACTGGGGACGAGCAATTATATTGAACAATCTGCAAAATTAATTACTATTAAATAAAAATTTGTATGTTTCAAAAATTAGATATATTTATTGATAAGTGTATTCTCTCTGATGGGTCCGAATTCAGGCACGTACTATTGGAACCATTACCAATGGAACCAGCGCTAAAAATAATGTCATTTACAATGTGTTCATAAAAAATGCAGCGTTACAGTCGCAACTATATCGGTTATCGTATTTCTACCGTTAAATTTGGATACGATAAACATTTCCACAATTAGCAATCTGGAAGATGCTATTATTATTTATGAATGGGAGAATAAACTTTGCAGAACCTGCAATGAATTAGTTGCATTTACTTATACCTTATCAAAAATAGTAACATTCGATTTAAATGGCACACAAATGATGTTGTTACATGGCATACCTCAAAATATTATATTAAAAAATATTAATTGTTAGGTGCCATTGAATATATTCCTCCAATCCTTGGAACAATAGGACTCTGTTTGCATCCATTTTGTTACACATGGTTTTTTAGAAATGTAACGAGATATACCAGTCCACTCAGAAAGTATACATCTTCATCCCCCAAAGTTAGTCGACCACGTTTGAATTCGTTCCAACGATATAATATTTATGATATTACTGATATGCCGTATAAATGGATGTTCATACGGAACTCCTAGCAGTTATAGGTACTGAGATATCAGCGTTCAAAGTAGCGTTACGATTGCGCGGCCACGACTTTTTTGTTTTGGACTGATATCTTCTGTTTAATTAAACTTTAGTATTATTTATTGCTTTAGTTAGTTTCGACAAATTAAGACCTTCCTTCTTGTATCAGTTTTACGGCATAAAATCTTAAGATTAAAAAAATAATCAACAACAAAGAAACGACAAGTGCACGATTGCGCGGCCATAACTTACAAGGTGAATATTTCGTAAAATATTAATCTAGAGTATTTAATTCTTTTTTCGACAATTTTTGACAAATTCAGTCTTCAATTGACAAAAAGAATTAGATCTCTAGCCCAAGTAGTTGCTGAGATCTCCATGGCCGCGCAATCCTCCACGTTACGTTCGCGCGGCCAACTTAAAACCCTTATAACTTCTTTATTTCTACTTTTACAAATTTTTGGTTTGTGCCATTCGATTTTGACAAATTTCGACAAAAGTTTTGGCTAAAAAAAAATATATTTGGATAATCTGGCGGAGCAATCGTAACGCACACGGTAAAGTGGACTCATCGAGCTGAATTGAGAATTGACTAGTCCTCAGATGATTGCACAATGATTCTTCAATGTTTTCAGCCATTTCATCAATTCGTCTTTGCACAGAATTATTAGTCAAAGGAATTTTTCGGATAATATCTGCGGCCGGTTTATGAAGCACAGTAGTTATTACTTCCTTTATTGCTGGCAAAATTAACTCTTCTCCGATGTTGTGTGGTTTGCCTTTTTGAGCAATTAACAAAGAGATATTGTACGAAGCTCGAAGTCCGTCGTTATCTTGCTTAGCAGCCGCCGAAAATAGTTTTGATACACTTGGCTGAGTATTATGCTTCTTCTCTAGGTCTTGAAAATATGCTACATTCTTTTCTGTCTTATCTGGATGCATTTTATTAAAATGATCTTGCAGTCTTGAAGGCTTCATTGCTTCGTTCGAAAATGTTTTTAGACATAGAAGACACAAAGGCGACGACGGGTTTGTGGGATTTTCAATAAATCCGAATTTAATATATTCCGCAGAGTATAGCCGTCTCTTCTTTTTTACTTCCGACATTGTTTTGTTTTAAGAAATACGTAAGTGTTGAAATCAAGTACTGCTTATCTATTATGCGCGAAACCGCAAATTAAAATAAAATAAATTTACGTCGTTTATATAGGATTGCATAAGCAGCACGCACCAACAGGAATAAGACAGACGTGCATAAACTCGTTTATCTCATTCGACGCCCAATCGTACTCGACAAGCAAGAACAAGTATTATAGAACCAGCCGATTGGTATAGGAATGTACAATTCGGATTATTTAACAAAAACTTGTTAAAACATGATTGCCCGCGGTCTTTTATATCGAACCGAGTTTGAGCTATATCTTAATTAATATTAGTTGATGTTCACAAGATGTAGTCGAGAGTCGAAAGCTCAGTCGGTGTCTAAGAGTCTTCCTAGCTAAGTAGATGAAATTATAAATCGACCCCAAAGCCCTACACAATGCCCCCTTTTTTTTCTGGGTCTCTTACTGCCCCCCTTTAGGCCTGCAGCGCCCACAAGGGGGCGTTATCGCCCACGTTGGGAAAGACTGGCATAAAATAATAAACCTTAAATTATGAGTCGGCGCTTTGAGTGATCTTTGTTCATCGATTTTTCAGCGCCGACTCAAAATTTTAAGGTTTATTATTTTATGCTTTTCAGTTTTTTCGGCGGTTTAATTTTTTGTCAAAAAGTTTTTATTTTATAATTTTTTGTGACTTTAATGTACTGATAATACTTGGCAAGGGTATACCCTATCCAACAAAAAAAGAATGATCAAAATCGGACTACTCTGTATAAAGTTATGCGTGGTTATACATTACAATCAGTGAGTGAACAATCAATCATCCCCTGTTTTCCGACCCTTAGGGTTCGATTTTGTTTTCCAAATTTATATGGGACCATCTTGGGAGTATACCCTTTCCAATAAAAAAAGAATTATCACAATCGGACGACTATGTAAAAAGTTATGCGTGGTCATACATAAAAAAAAAATATACGCGTCGAAAACATGAAAAAAAACGGAGGAGGTTCTCAACCTCCTCCATTTTTTTTCGTCGGTTGAAAATTAAGAACCTGCACCCTAATTCAATAACACACTATCTATCAATCAGAATCTGAATTATTTTGAAGGATACTACTACTAATACATTTGTTTCATATGTTAGAAACGAAAAATATGTCGTTGAACTGCCAAAGTGAAAGCCAATCCTACAGTAAAGGTGTTGCGCAAATATAAATCTAAAATACCTCTAACTGTCCACTGATTTTCACTGAGATTAGGGAACAATTAGGTTATATTTTTTTTTTGTATTACGGGAATTGCCGGTGAAGACGTCAACAACAAAAAAATATATAAAATTCAAAATCAGAAATCTTACTCAGAAAGTTTGAATCCACCAATTTCTTGCTGCGAAGCGGCCTGCATCTTCGCTACCTCTTCCTCAAATATTTTCAGTGTTGCTTCGTCTGCGTATCTCGCCGGGTCCTTCGTGAACACACGGACGATTCCATCACTTGAACCTGGTAGTAAAGACATTTATAATTAACTTATCTCTCCCTTACAAATAGAATTTTTAGATTCTAATGCGATAGTGCGGTCTTACCGTCTGTCAAACTTCTTCTGACTGATATAATAGGCGAAAGATATAATCTTGTAGAAGAGACTGCCTACATCAGCCATCATGCATTTATAACACACTTCATTATAAGGGTGACAGAGACATCAACGCGCAATCCGTTACCTTACATTCAGTACATGATTCTGAATGTGCTTTGAATTTTTTTTGTTTATAAAAAAAGAATTCATCAGTTCTATGCATTCTGACCGCGTAGGTATTTTTTTTCTGTTAACTGACGAAAAATGTCTACACTAGGGGGCTAGAATCGTCTGGCATATAGGCAACTGAAGGAACACGGGTTAGTTTTAGTCAGTAAAAGTCTGATACGCCCTGAGCGGGAGACGTCATTTGACGATTTCCCACCCACAAAAAAAAGGGGGGGCTAGAATCACGTGCTGAATTCGTGGTTATAGTTCTGCACGTCAATATCGCTGCCAGGATTTTGTACAGAACATTTATTTCGGCCTCTAACATACCAGTAACAATGTCTCCATTGTCGAGACACGTGATGCTCCACACAGACTGCACCGGCAGGCGTATGTCACGCACACAGTCGCCGCCGGCCCACAGACGCACGCTGCCGTCTTCACCGCCCGTTGCGAAGCCTTGTGGGACGCCGGGGTTCATGCAGATACTGCAGTAAGAGAGGGCGTATTAGAATTTGTAGATATTAAAGTAGAGACTAGTGAGGGACCAAACTGATTAAGGTAGGTTTGTTCAACATATAGCCTGACACTTGACTTGAAAATTGCAAAAACGTAACATAATTTGAGTTTCTCAGGTTAACCTGGTGCTTCCCTTTAAACTTATTTGTAGTTTATCTTAAGTTGAAAAAATAATATTAGTAGAATCAACAGATAAGAGTCTGTTGATTATTTTTATTAACTAAAAATATGTCTAAGTAAAAACATAATGTTACCCATTGTAAAATTTTGGGAATTCCCACACTACAATCCATGCTATGTTATCTATCAAAAGGTCAAAAGTTGAACACGCTATGTAAACATTCACTAAAATTGAAGTAAACCACTGCCTATAATTTACAAACAAAAATTTACTGCAAATAAAACTGCTAATTATATCAACTGTGAATTTAACTGCATTCTAGATCAGGGATGTTAGGGAGCTCCGTAACCGTAACCGAAACTATCGGATATCCGATAAAAAATTGTATCCGTAACCGTAACCAAATCCGAAACAAAAGTTTCGGATAATATCGGATTTGTTATTACATTTTTATTTTAGGTAGATTAGATAACACTCAATATATATTTACAATAATTTTTATTTTAAATAGCTGTAATAATTACTCACAGACTGATTGTAATTCCTACCAAATGGTGACATATAAATAAAACCTTTATTAGCTATTTGTTTTTTCCTTTTGAAATTCTTTAAAAGTTTAATATCCTTATCGAAATAATCCAAAACTAACGGATAATCCGAAATAATTTCATATCCGTATCCGATATAATAATCATTCCTACATCCGTAACCAATCCGTATCCGAAATTTCATATCCATAACATCCCTATTCTAGATATATGAATTCATTCCCTGAAAGGCTAGAAAGAGCACCTACGGTGGCCCTAGTCTAAGTTTCTTTAACCATCTCGATCAAACAAATTGAGCATGTTCAGCGCTCCGATTGGCCCTGGTTTGGCGAAGGACAAATCGGAGCACCAAGATGGTTAAGAGTACACCATACCCAACTTTCATCCGTTATGTTTAAGTCCCATATAACAGGGGACAAGCCTATTGGACAATAATTTACCTGTAGATATAGTTAGTATGTCCGTAGAATGTGTTAAGACACTGTCCTTTGTTAGTCCAGAGCTTGATGGAGGCATCATTGGAACAACTAAGGAAGGTTTCAGGATTTGCTACGGCTAGAGCTCTTACACAATCTGTGTGACCTGAAAAGCAGAATAAAGATTATTTATAAACAATGCAAAAAATATGCGAATTACATAGGTAGAACGGGCTGGTGTCCGCAACTCCACGTCTGAGCGCGTATTTTGCGTACGGATAAAAAACATGCGAATTACATACACAAAATTTATGAGTTTTCTTTTCTTCTTAGATTTATAAACCCTAATATCAGACAAAATGTTCACATTGCTGGGAAACAGGCCTCCTCCATATGGGCCCAGTGTGGGTTGGTCAATATCAGATGTCATCGAATTTATGGCTCTAGGACAAGCCAGTTTCCTCATAATATTTGCCTTTATCGTTTTGAGAGCAGCGATGATGAAAAGAAGCAGCAGCAGAAAGAGCAGCTTAGAAGCAGGCATCAACAACTTTAGTTTGCATGAATAACTTAGATACCTTATAATGTATGTACAGTTTGCAATAAAGTATAAAAACTTTGTTCTTTTCATACAATGCATATTTTAGTGTTATTCTTACCAGTCAAAGTAGTTATAACAGTGCCATCTTTCATCCATAATTTAATTGTTTTGTCAGCGGATGCTGTTGCATAGGTACCATTAAACAGCTCTATGGCTGCCCACACTGCAGCCTGGTGACCTTTGAGAGTCAGTGGAGGTACACGGGATGTGTTCACGTTCCATACCTTTGCTGTGCTGTCCCAACTAGAACTGTGGGGAAAAATTAATAATAAAAACGTAGTTCCCTTAGAGCTCTAAAACAAATTAAGCTTGCATATATACAGCAATGCAATAAAGTACAGTTATTTAGTGCATGGCATACATAATTTGATAATTGCAAATAAATAAAAACCTACAGGGTTCCCGGTTCAACTAGAATAAAAATTATGAAATTTGACAAGAAGCATGGTCTTACAGCACAAGTGAAGGAAAAAGTCCGTAATTAGTATTTTTATCACATAAAAAAAAATATTTTTTGCCATTACAAACTTACATTTGGAGAACTGATCATGACCTATTTTGATTTTTGAGAGAAACTGTTTTTCCAGTTCAATGTGAACTTTGTGTTCGGATAAAGTCGTCCCTACTATGACTTCCTCTCACCGAGAAGAGGCCTGTGTCCCAGCAGTGGGAATGTTATAGGCTGCTGATGATGAAAGTCGTTCCTACTATAGAACCCTTCATTGTGTGTGGTCCAGCATGCACTAGGCAAGTTTGTAATTTACTAACCAACTTTTAAAAGAGGGAGAGAGAGATTGAGAGATTTGTATTTGGGGAGTTTTTATTTTTGTTGGTTTGCAGAACATGACATAACTTAGTTTTTCAATTGATGCTTTTAAACTATTACACAAGACAGTTACATATTTTCTATTTTAATTTATATAACATGACATTATTTGGGTACATTATTTTTTTAATGTAACATGCCTTGTTTGTTTGATAAATAATTATTGAAATTATCACTGTCAGTATACCTACACTATTCGTTTGAGATTTTATGTAGAGGGTATTCCCCAGTAAAAGAATTCTGTTCAGATGTCAGTCCCTTCAAGTAAAATTTATGAATACATATTCTGTATCCACTAAATTATGCACACTTGTTCCTCCAACTCACTTTAGACATTGGCAGAATAGTCGACATCGGCTTTACTTGCCATTTCATAAAAATAGAATAGAATAGAATATTCTGTATCCATATAAAATAATGACTTAGCAACATTTCATAAATGAGTTAAATATTGTAAACTGTTTTGCCAATGTATAAAATCATGATTTTTTTATTATCAGTACAGAGAGAGAATATTTTTCTTTAGTTTAATACATGACTACTTACAGCTTTGTGGCTTGGATCATTGAATTGGTCATGTTTATGAGATAATTCTAATAACTTTCAAGTAAGTAGATTGTTTTTGTAGTGTCTACTAGCTTGAATAGTAGCAAATAGACCATGATATTAATATGTTTAAAATATTGGGTTTCAAATTCCATAGAAAAACTAATTTTCTTGCAAAACATGGCATCCTTCGCGCTTTATCTGCTATTGAGATTTTTTTGATAGTAAAGTTGCCACATGAAAACAAAGGATATTACTAACCTCAACAAAATGCCAGAGTCTCGTCCAGGCGCGACACTACACACGGCGTTCTCGTGGCCCTCCAACGTGACCTGGATCACGCCGTCCTGCAGGTTATACCCCAATATTGTATTGTCATTACTGCCTGACACCACTAGCCCATCGGGAAACGCTTCACAGGGAGGCAGCCAGCAAACGCATGACACGAAATTGCTATGCCCTTTATACGTCACCACGTTCACAAAGTCCTTCACTCTGCAATATAACAGTTTTGTTAACTTTCGGAAGGTTAAAAACAGCGTAACGGGATAGAAATACCAACCCTTCCGGATGCCAAAGTTTTGCAGTTCGGTCGCGTGAAGCGGATAATATACAAAATTCTTTGGTCGTGGCTACACATCGTACGTCCATCGAGTGGCCACATAATACAGCACTTAGTTTATAATCAGGAACAGCCATTGAAAAACGTATTTATTTTCAAAAAGCAGAGAAGATTAAGAAACAATCGCGGCGAACAAAAGTTGTCATGTCATGTTGACGTATCTGTCATTGGTGGCTAGTTTTTTTTAAACTTTTTGAAGAGTAGCAAAGACATGCTAATTTTGCCAAACGATTTTATTTTCGTTCGGTTGGTACGGAACCTTAACAGTAATCTAGTGATAAATATTTCACAATCCGAAATCACTTTCTCCTAAAATTACCTTTTTCTTTAAGATCTTAAGAGACAAAAGTCGGTTGTACCTCTGCCTAAACCTTCGGGGATTACAGGTGTAACAATATGTTATGATATTAATATTTCTTCCATATTTTGAAAACGTTGAGTGGATGAATGTGGCATCAAATAAATCTGTTTATCTAACTACCAATAAAATATTTTTCATCATTTACATTCTTTCTTATTTCTGAACGAAATGTTTAATGTTGATGTCGCACAGCTACCAATATAACGAAATTAGCGCGGGCATTTCAATTGAAAACATTATTTTTACTCCACAAAGTGCAATATAGCTATAAAATAATAAAAATATTTAGTAAATAACTTGAATGAACATGATTACATGGTGGTAAAAAATTAGGAAGCAGTAAATTAATATTAGGTAAAGCTTAAATCTATTTATTGGGCAAAGAAAAGCCGAAACAAGATGAAGCTACTACAGTGTGTTTGAATAGCATTTTCTTTTCAATCACTAAGCTAGAGAATAACAAAATTGATGTATTTTGGTTTGACAATACAGCAGCTCAGCTTGTCTCTCTACTTTCTCGCTCCGCGGCGCCAGTGTGACCGGACCGGTGACCGGTGTTACTATAGACTATACATACTTACAGTATTGTACATACGTAGTGTAAAGATGGCGTCGACGGTGTGTGTTTCTAGATGCCGACTGTTAGCAAAATTAGAAATAAATCGTGGTTTGTGTTTATCACCGATATTTAGGGATTTATCGAATAGCAGGGTAAGTGTCTCATGTTTTTCTTTTATTTACCATATTTTTTAAGTAGTGTTTCATATATGATTGCCGATTCAGAGACCAATTTTCGTGTGCACGTGCATAGCTATTCATTTATGTAGTTAGCAGCTGTCAAACGTCAAAATTATTGTTTTTATTTTGTGGTTATCGGTTTTTTTATATTGATTACAAACAACAGGGATGGTAAACCTTTTGACGATTTTTACAATTGACTATAACAAAATTACATGCTTTACTCGTTATTTGTTCATTCTTATCAGAAAGCTACATTTTTTGATACTTTACCTGTTTTTTAGTAACACTATTTACATATTTTCCGTATACCGGTTAGATTTATAAAACTGGCTCCAAATGTCCTATTTAACTATGAGATCATATATATTTTGTTATTGTTATCAGACATGAATAACTAGGTGGCTAACAAATCTAAAATATTTATTACCTAATTCATAATATTTGAATATAGTATTACCAAATTATTATACTTTATTTTTTCAAATCAGGTAGAATAAAAAAATAAAATCAACTAGGTCATCAATAGATTTCTGTCCTACTAATAATGAATGAATAAATAATATCGTCGATTCAGATGTATAACATAATTTACTGGCGGAAGTATGTACGTAGGGAGGTACTAGGTACTTAGATAAATGATTAATTCATGAGTTACAAAATAACCAGTGAATCTATCTATCAATCCCCATAAAAAATCTAAATGCGGCGAGTATTATCGCCATTACCAACTGCATTGTTTTGTTTGTGTGCCTAAGCCCATAGATAAGACAACAAATATTTCTCATTTATTGCTTGTCAAACACTGGCACAATGTAGATAGAATTAGGTCCTTGATAAGCGTTATTAAATGCCATTAATTACCCGAGAGTGAAGATTAAAGTGCTTAAACTTTCACAGAATCTAATGAGCGTTATTGTATTGTTTTCTGTAAAATCTCCCACGGCGTTTTTTCTTAAAATAAATCGGAGCTTAGGTATAAGATGAGGAGCTCATTATTTTTGTTTACATTCTGATGCCATGTTTCGTTGGCGACATCTGGTCAGTAGTCACGTAGGCAAAAAATATTCAATTATCAATTTAGATACTATCCAACAAACGTAGAAGTTATGATTGCTTTCTCAATTGGATGAGGCACTAACTAAATCTTCTGACAGCCACAGTTAAAGTCTCGTTATTGATAATCGACAGAGTTACGCTTGGAAAAAGTGTTGTTTATATTGAACTTAATATTCGGGATAAGTAGGAGACGAAACTTCTGTTTAATGTCACGGAAAATGTCAATAATAAAAACTGTGCTATTCAATGATTATGAAATCAACTTTTCCTTCCTGTTATGTAGCCCTTAGATTTCAGTTTTACTAAGCCTAAAAATATTTCGCTACCTATCACAATGCATCGACATAATGATGGATGTGATCTTATCTGATAAGTTTTCAATGTAAGCTACCTTAGATTACATAGTGATATTTTATCCATCATAATCTACATTAGGTAATCCTGAAAAAGTAATATGTCACGAAATTATCTTACAAAGTTTAGATAACTCTTATTACAAAAAACATCAAACAGAATGCGTCTAATACAAGAATCACCACTCTTGGCAGAAATAAAGATGTCGTCGTTGTATACCAAATCTGTTGATCCTCTAGAAATCCTTAACGATATACCCAGATGTAAATACATACCTGTTTTAGAACACGGAACATGTGCAAAATTATATTAAGGTGTGAACTTAAAGTCAGGCAAAACTTAAACATGTCAAGTAAAGTTTAAATACCACGTTACAAAGTTACTTGCTCTCCAGATCCGCTCCAAATTTTCTTGGTTTTACTAATTAGTATCGTGCAAATGTATTATTCACGTTGGTAAATAATTACCTACTAACTCAGGCGTTCTAAATAATGATTAACATCAATGTGTCGATGATACTAGGTATTGTACAGTATTATGGCCATTTGACGAAGTTAAAAAGTTGCGCTTGTCACATAAAAATATGATTAGAGCTGAAACGTATGAAATGAAGAATAGATGGATTGAGAGGGAAGCCTCAGATAAGATGAAATGATTCTGAGGGATAATATGAATGAAGAAGGTGTGTGTGACAAGAAGTAATTAAAAACTGACAGAGCGGAAAAAAAGAACGTATTACTTCGTCTCTAGGAAACATAGGGCCAGGCCATGCAGATAAGCATTGTGGCAAATAAAAGAAAGTTTGGAATATCGCTTATTCAGGGAGGCACAATTTGGTATTAAATAGCAGAAAAAAGCAAGAAGAAATCATAAATCATAACGCCATGGTAAGTGGTCCTTATCAATTATCATATGACTAATAGACGACCAGTCATATCGGATATTGGAAAGGCCATTCTGTGTGGAGGCTGCGTTCTCTAACTATTTGATGAAGTCTAAAAATCACATAACACCATGAGAAACGATACTAAAGACGATCTGTTAGTTTTAATAGATCTTCAGTTTCAGCGGTCCACAAGTGTACAGATCGCGTGACATGACTATTAGGTAAACGACCTGTTCGTCCGTTTGGTAATTGACCTACATCATCTAACGCTTGCCAAATTCACTCTAGCAAGCAAAATTCTGTATAACATGGACTCAAAACTGAAAAGCCTTCAAAATCTTCTTTACTTATATCTAGATATAAGATACTTACCATGTTTAACTCCATCAAGGATATGACGTATGCTATTCATCACGAAATCGCGTTATGATGAATTTTCCTCAGTATTATCCGAATTAAATCATTACTCACATGAGTTAGATCCGATTCTTAGATAATTATGTGGAAGCCAGAAATCATCTTATTTATAAACCAGTTTCAATCAATCAAATACAATGAAGTGTTTGTTTAATTGCAATACTATTTATAGATATCTAATTTAAAAGTGTTCGGCAAACCTCGGTTTATTTTCATAGCCGTTTATCATTAACTGAGTCATTTTCCGTGTTTGATCACCGTTACGGATGAAATTGTTAATGTGATGATGCTGTAGTTTCATTTAGCTCTAACAAGTTATCATGTATCGCAGTTTGTTTTGAATGGTTACTTTATTAAACAATAATGAAAGAAAATTTACAAGCAAAGACGAAGATTGAGACGTAAGTAAGTACATAGACCAACTAAGCGAAAAAGCAAATTTAGAGACCTAAGCAGCTGAAATGTAGAGTAGAATGGAAATTGCTACATCGAGAATTGCCCAGCAGTTAAGTTTTGGATGTACAATAGAAGTTATGTGCGACAAAGACAATTAAATTAATGTAATAGTTGGGATTCAGATCCAATTGATACATGATCTTTATTGTATGAACCAGTCCACTTATTCAATATCAACAAATGCAACTTACACAGTCGAGATACTATCTAAATGTGCACTGCCACAAAATATGGTAATACTCTTGAACGTACAGAAAATGGCACATTGTTGTCATATAACATTTTCAAGTAAAACCACTATTGAACGCAAATATACATATTATATATAATTGTAATGCGGTCACATGAATACGGGTCTGCCAGTTAGTTGGTTTCATTCATCTTAATTAAAGTTGGTTTGAACTTTGAATTTGTTTTGTTTGAATACACATTCAAATGATATGAGATATTCTATACTGTAATCAAATTACTATGAATTGAGACTACCTAAATATACAACCGGGAAAATTGTGAATGATCGATAAAATTACTTGACGGCAATAATTTTGTTATTATAATTTCAGTTCTAATTAATATGTCGTTTGATCTTTATGGTTTAATTAATTACATCACTTTGCTGGCCTCGGCTTGCGGCCAAGTAAGCATATTAATTAATAATAATAATAATAATAATAATAATATTCCACAACTATCACACAACGCCATCTAGTCCCATGCTAAGCAGAGCTTGTGTTATGGGTACTAGACAACTGATAAACATACTTATATATTTCTAAATACATACATATTATAGATAAATTAAAGCGTTCCGTTTGTCCTGTATTGTTAGCGTGATAAGAATAAAAGAGAACTCGAGTTAAAAATGTTGTTAGTCTCTACAGGGACGTCATTTCAAAATTATTTGCTTTTAAACTGTCATTAACTACGAAGACGTCACATATTTTGAATCCATTGTCATCATTGTTGTTTTTGCTACGACTCATCTTTCAAATTAACTCCATGGAAATCAAAAGAACGCGAGGTTAAAACCATAATCTTTATAGAAAAGCAAACTCTAGTTAAAAAGTACACATTTCATTTTACCATAAACCGCTGATAACGGAGAACTAAAAAACATGAATCATATAAAGCATGTCACCAAGGTTATGTCGTATGTAAGTAAGTACTCACAATCAATTCAGAGGTCGATGACCTTAAAACCTGTCGGTTGTGTAGTGTGTACTGGTTCATTCGATAAAAAGGTCAACGCATCTATTAAGCTTATCTATGGACCCACATTTCACTATACAAACCATTAGTGATGGATTAATTAGCATTCGCATTCATTGTTAGCATGCGAATGCTCATTTAGCATTTAGCAAATTAAATGTAGTTGCGAAATTCTGTGAAGTGCGAAGTGAATTAATCGCTTCGTACTTTCATACTATCATATTACATCAAAGCGTCGACGCACGCAGCGATAGTGTTCGCTCTCCGTCGCACCCACGGGAAGTCCGGAATACTGTTTCACGTGAACGAGACTTCGCTCGCGAGTGAAAATTATTAGCAGGTCCTGCGAACTTGCGAAGAATGGGTTAAGCAATTGTTATCTTATTAACTTTGATTTGCGCGTACTTAGGGTTGTATATTGAATGAACGCTTGTGATTGTTTAATTTATTTAAATTATTAGCAATAGCAGGTGGGTGTGAAGAATGATGTTTAGCAATTATTACCCTATTATCTTTGATTTGCTCGTACTTAGGGTCGTGTATTGCTTGAATGTATGCGTGATTGTTTATTTAATAATAATATGTTTGGCACGTGCGTGGCGCGCGTCTTTTTGTGTCAAAGTTCAGTACGTTTTGGCAAGTGATAGTGAGAGTTTAGTTTACGTATTCGAACTTACAGTAATTACATTCTTTCGTCTTGTGCTTATTATGTACTTAAATAGATCATAGTGTGAACATAGTGTAATAGGAAGAAGTAAAAAGTAGTGAGAAGTGGTAATGTATAAAAGTGTAAATAATTTTAAGTTTTGTATATAAACATTTTAGTGTAAACTGTTGAACGGATCACATTAAATATGCATGTGATTGTGTACCAGCATTAATAAAACGTTATCAGCGAGTAAACTAAACGCACGCTAGGAGACGTCCTAAGGAGAAAGCGGTTTTTAATTCGCATATTAACAAAATTCACATACTTCATCATTATCAATTATCGTCAGATTAGCAAATAGCATAGCAATAGCAATTAGCATGCTAAGACTAAAAAATTCACATGCTAATGAAATTTATGCGAAATCGCATTAATTGACATTACTACAAACCATAGTTACATAATAAGAACTGTAATTCAAATTGGATCCGAGGGGTAATTGCGTAATTTGCTATCATTAGGAATCGGTATCATTTTGACAGTTTAACAACATTCATTGCGTTATTTACGTTTTTTAGCCGGCAATTTATTCGAACAAATGGAGCAATGGATTAGAAATAATATTGAAAATGATTCAGATTTTGATTGATAGTGCGTTACGCAATTAGGGTGCAGACTCACCTTAGATTACTATTACGTATAAGCATCTGGCAGATTCATTCGAATTTAGTAAAATAATATTGTTGATTACTAGGTTTAGGTACGAGTGTTGCCAACTTTTATTTTGGCCTCAAGGGATAAACGATCATGAAGCTTGTAAAACACCTGCCAGGGTCGCGAGATTTGTTCGAAAGAGATACCTTGGCCCGGGCACATGGGCAACTGAAGGAACACGGGTGGATTTTAGTCAGTAAAAATGTGACATGCCCTCCCGCTCCGCCCAAGAGCGGGAGACGTCATTTGATGACTTCCTTGTAAAACACGAGATTTATCATTTTCGCCCGGGACGGAAAAATGGCATTGTATTTTTAGTAAAATTTCGTTTTATTTAGATTTAACTTAAATAAAATATACAAAGCATTTTTTTAATCACACGTTTTTCGTTCAAATCTTATATTCTAGGTTGTTTATGGTCTTAGTATGGAAATAGTCATGTACGAAAGAAAATCGGAGCATAAATAATTATACTTTAGAAATCTTTTAATAACTAAATCGAACTTATTTTTTTATGCGTACCACCTATGTATTTATCGAAAGATGAAAAAAGACGGTCCCACCGCGACATTGGCATTTATGCAAGAAATACGGGACGTGTCTTGAAATACGGGGCGGTTGGCAACCCTTTACAGACGAATAATTATAATTTAACCGAATAACTATTAGTAATATAAGATTACCCTGTTCTTGTTTGAGATACTTTTATTGCTAGCTGATCATATCTATTAATTTTATGAGCGCAATAAGTTATTCCGAGGTAAAGGAACATGAAATTCTTAGACACTCTCGAGCGATCTGGCCATAATGATTAATGTAATAGATTGTCTCTTGACGCAGTAATTACGGTAAGCTAATGTCCATTAGGCACATCAGCTGTGCTAATTATCTTTGATCTTCAGAATGTACAATAAAATTGCACGTATGCATTCAAATTGTTAAACGTATTCCGAAGAGTCCAGTGGGCCAACGAGAATGTATTAAAATTACTCAGACACTACACAATGTGTGATTCATACAATAATCGCGTATGTTTAGCCAATTTTTCCTGCAGTTTCTGACCGGATGAACAAAACTAACTACTATAAATTTATTTATAGTCTATTTTACAGTCTCAAAATGTGATCAAATGAGACTAATGTAAACATTTTGAAACGTAGGTGCCAAAATAAAGTATTTAAATCGTGGTACAAGCTAGCTTGACGATTATTTGGCTTATTTAACGTTCCGGCAAAAAGTTTATTTTCAGTCCAACATAACTTTGCATCTGGCAGGAATACAGCACGTCCAACAGTAATGGAATTCTTGAAGAGATTACTTTGAACAAAAATACTACAAATAGCTTCTTTGTAGGTAGGTACAGACGCCAGCACATCAAGGTACCCGAAACTGTCAAACTTTCCCAATCAATCTTGAACCTAATACTTCGGCGTTAAAGTTGAAAACCTATTAAAAAAAATTGACAGATTGTACTAGCTTTAAGTGCTGGCGTGTCTGTACCATCAGTAGTAGGTACTTACGCGGACGTTCACGTGGACATAATAATATCGCGCCGGGATTTTTCACGCAATGGACCTTCATAACTGTGCTTAGCGCCGAGAGTTCAAAATCGAACAGTGTTTTTTCGACGTGCTAAAATACACTCTGTTGGAATCTCAATGCTCAGTTCAACACCGTGAGCAAAAAATCCAGTGCGCGATTAAGTCCCGTCGCGATATGCAGGAAAATGTTTTAACCAGTGCGCAAATTTTTTTTTGGTGGTTCAGTATCAGTAGTAGATAACATTTCAATTATTTTTTCAGTACTTTTTTAAAATTTATATCCGACGTTAAATCAGTAAACTGTGGACAGCCTACATATTTTCTAATTGATGATATCGAAATAGTAATAGGTCAGTAACCGCGCGCAGTACGTAGGTACTTCGAACTTCTTAGAATTTTGACCGATCGAACAGCTGGTAGGTACTAGTAGCTACGCTAGGTCGTTCACCTGTGCCGCCGCGCCAGCGTCACGCGCAACTTATCATAAAAACCAGTTTCAAAATAAACATCTATCGTTAACGATAACTTAATTTTTTGTACTAAGATAATATCTTAATATTGCATGGTTATTATAACTCGTTTAAGTTTAATTTGGTAAAATTTGCGCACTGGTTAGAAACTTATCCTGTATGTCTTTTTATGTCCGTGTGGACGTCGCGTCGACTACCTGTAGAATTTAATTCACTAAAATTAAAACATAATAAGGAAGAAACATGATTGTTGAGTAACATTTCCAAAAAGGATGTAAAATCTTTTAAATAAGTACTTCTATTGCGCAGTCTTGATAATTCCGCTACGGGTCAAATTTTATCAACTTATTTTTGTCACAAGTCTTGGCATCGTGCCCAATAACTGAATAAAGGAAGGTAGACGAAAGCTGGTGTACGATACGATAAGACGTCTCTTAATGCTGATGCCAACGAGACGATACCCAGGAAATATTATGGAACGACAACAGGAGAGCAATTCCGATAATGCAAATAAAAGATTTTTAAACAAGCTTTTTATGACCTATAAAGTACCTAGTACTTAAAATAAAACTTACGTTAATACACGTAAACGAACGAACGAACTTTAATATTTTATTAAAACCTTGAGGATTATATTTAAGTGTAAATAAGAAGGACGTTCTCACCTCAAGCTTTTAAGAAGATATTAAAGTTCTATGTTTAAGTAAGTTTTATGTAGTATATTCTTGTTGATTAAAAGCCTGATGACACAAATTAAAAAAAATAGGTATCCAAAAATTGGATACCTACTTTTTTTAATTTGTGTAGATAAATAAAATCTGTAAAGTCATCTCTATCTTATTTACATTTTTTTTTTATTTAGAACGAGAGTACATGTCAAGGCGAATCCTTCGAGCCCAAAGTCGATAAGTTTGCGTCGTTTTATAACAGAGTTCCTATGGACATCTTCCGGCTCCATCATCAGATGTACCATGTCATGATAATATTGCATTGTTATCCGATTTACATAATTCATGCAATCGGAAAGTGTATTAAATTCAACTTGCAACATTACAGACAGGCACTGAGACAAGAAAAATTAAAAATAAAATTGTATAAACTATGTAGAATTCTAGTTGCAAAATCATCTAAGTCATAATTAATGTCAAAAACATTAAAAAAATTGACGGATTGAGACAGAGTAGAATATGAACGTTCTTAAAACACGAGAACGGCCCCTCGATTTCATAAAAGTTAAAAATCGGGTGGCAATTGCCGTAGGTATGAATAAACTGAAAAGTTTATAACCTAAAATGTTAAACACGTTGTATTCCTAATATAACGTAACATTTTCTCCAGTTAGCTTAGTGATTCAAAAGCGTAAACGTAATACTCTTATCACGGTCTAGCAAGCAAACAGTCGCCTGACACGTGATTCAGTGTCGTTGTAAGCTAGGACCATGGAGTAAGCGGTGCCTTGCAATTAGCAGTTACGTAATTTTTATTGTTAACTAGTTAACTAGCTTCTGCCCGCGACTTCGTCCGCGTCAAAGTTTTGCTTCCCTGAACCTTCCCGTCGCATCGAATTGCGTGCCAATTTTCGTCCAAATTTCGTTTTTTTTTTTTTTTCTTTGAAGGACATCTCGTAGTTAATCTGAAAGATTCTTACTACTTAAACGGATTGTGGCCCGGCGTGTTCTAAAAAGTTACCTTTTTAGGCCTCCAGCCGGGGCTTATTATACTTAAAAACTAAAGCGAAAGCTCTAAGGGTTACCCCGAGGGGGGTACGAACCTCGGCTTAGGCAATCACTGGTAGGGGGACAGCAAGGGACTGGCTGGATCTGGGTTAAATTATTTTGGGACTAATTTAAGGCTAACGGCACAGCATCGCGGGCTGGCTCTTGCAAGGGTCGGGAGGGACTGTTAAGTCGGGGTCGCGACGACGGACCTCGGCGGCGAGGTCGTTACGATTTGTGTTTGTGTGTTTTGCTCACTGTACTGGTCTCTTTTCGACTCTCCTGGAGGAGAGTAGTGGGATCGTCAGGATCGGATAGAACCAAATTTCGTTGCTGCTCCGCTCCTTTTAATCGTAGCGTGATATTATATACCATATAGCCTTCCTCAATAAATAAACTACTCAACCCAAAAATAATTTTTCAATTCGGACCAGTAGTTCCTGAGATTAGCGCGTTCAATCAAACAAACAAACTCTTCAGCTTTATATATTTAAAAAAAAAGTATCCTATGTCCGTCTCCTGGTTCTAAGCTACCCCCCCACCAATTTTCAGCCAAATCGGTGCAGCCGTTCTCGAGTTATAAATAGTGTAACTAACACAACTTTCTTTTATATATATAGATTTCTCACTGCTCTTAACATAATCATCTTGCATTGAATATATCCTTTATTATTCTTAAATGTGTATTTGGAAAGTACTTAGTAGTAATAAGTATTTGCTAAGCTGTTCAATAATTCACAGACTATGAGTAACAGCATTAGTGTCTACTACTCTCATATCTCTGTCTTCTACGTCGTTTCTGTGATTAATTATTTTGCCAAGTCCATGCCATATAAACATTCTAAATGTTCTCTTTAGTACTGGACAGACACGAACATGTGTATGTCTTTCATTAACATTGGAGTATCTAATTAGTTAAATGCTACCGAATAGTAACGAACTAATGGATGTTTCTGGAGTTACTTATCTAGTTACTGCAATTATTTACTTGATAAATATTTGAATCTAAATAGAATCAGACACACCATAACAATGATGGATGTGTCGTGTGAAAGATGATATTTATGGCTGGAAAGGAGGTGAATACTGAGATGACGGCTGAAAGAGATTAAAAAAAACCAATGGATAACCGAACGACGGACGGATGACAACGGTGAGGATGGCCGGTTTCCGGTCGTGGGTTCGAATCATGGCATGGCTTTACTTTTTATAAATAATTTCATCAGCTTTGCTCTCAGAACGGTGAAAGATCGTGAGGAAACCGGCATGTCCTAGAACCAAAAGTTCTAACATGTGACATCCGCCGACCCGTACTGGGCCCGCGTGGTCCCTTGTCATCCAGCAGTACGAACATAATAGACTGATTATACAGCACCATTATCTATAAGAATGATTTGAATTCGAATTAGGTTATTATGGAAAAAAAGAAAAGTTTCTGGGAGAAAATGTTCAAATTTAGGGAAAACTGAACGTCCTTTTTTATGAGTTATTCTTTGGGCAGGATAACGTCTGTCGGGTCAGCTAGTGAAGAATAAATGTGATTCGAATTTGTTTTACTTAAATGTCATCATCATCATTTCAGCCGAAAGACGTCCACTGCTGGACATCGGCCTCCGCCAATTTTGGGGGATTTACCATAATCGCCACGCTTGGCAGGCGGGTTGGCGATCGCAGTATGGTAATAAAATGCATAGAGGACACTGCTGCCCATTCTCTAGTAAATAGTAATACTTAAATGTATCTCTGTTTTATTGGGAAAATCTATCACGGCGGTTTGCCAATTTGTATTCTAAACATTGCCACAGCTTGTCGTCATTGGCATTAATGGGCCATAAAACAGGCTCCTACCTAAATGTCAATCATTATTTCGGATATAAACGCGTAATGTTAACAAAGATTGAAAAACATCCGTTTCTCTCTACCGTTTCATAACTTTTCATATGAGATCTTACGGATTTCGTGCCTAAGCATGTTCTAACTAGACACGTATACAACGTATTCCTATCGATATCCCATAACTCTAGGGTATTAGTGACACCGTGGCAAAGAATCAACTCTCAAATGTTTTTTTTAAATTACGTAAGTAATGGTTGTTTTTTCTTGAATGCGGGTGTAAGTTTCATTGATAAGTACGAGGAAATCTTTTATTTAAAACAATTATTTAAATTTAAAGGTAGGAAAATGCGCCGTTATCATATTTCCCGTAAAGGTGTTTTACATAAAAAAAAGTGACGTCGAATTATTTTGTGTATAAATTAAAACGAAAAAATTTATCATAGGCCAGTTGATTCTTTTGAATTCTAGGATATTTATGACATGATCTCTTAAATACCCTAGAATTATGAGATATTAAAAGGAACAGCTTGTTTAATATGTGGCGGCTGTGATCGAAACAGAGGGTCTACTGCTACTTTAAAAATTGTAATTTATACTAAAGACGTGCTATTTTTGTTACCAGGAGTCGTGGTGTCGTCGTTGGCGGCCCGTGCGTCGCTCTTTCTTCACAAGTGTATGTACACATGGAAGTAAAACGCCAACAAAAGTCGAGCACGAAACATCTGATGGTAAGGATCTAGGAAACTAAACAACCCGCAGCATCCATAAAATACATTTATTACAGAAAAGAGACCATCACCAATAATACGGTACACTTTGATCGCGAACGTTAACAGCTATCTATGTTAAAAGAATACACCTATAACTAATTTTGATACATGATTATAAGCTATTTATATTAATAGGTACTATATTAACTAGCAATAATTTATTAGTGTTATTTGAATACAGATCACATTTTACGTAAGCAAAAGCTTATGATAATAATGTAGACATATTTTATTATTTTAATGACTTATTGCTATTCAAACTATCGTAGCAAGACTCTAACACTTCAAACTCTTCGAACACCATCTCTCCAAATTTTCCCGTAGTCACTTTGCCTTGGTCTAAGTTATCGTTCACATAGTAAAATTTCTTTTCGAAGGTCTGGGCATTAGCCGCTTGTTTGTCTGCTTGCGCGGCTGCGTTATCTTCCTCTGTACATTCGTCCTGTTGTTCCGGGATCATTGCTTCTTTTTTAGTTTCGGTAGCGGTTACCATTTGTTGTAAAGCAGCTTCTTTCTTTTTAATTATAGCATCATTTTGCTTTATTGCTTCAATTTTGGATTTTACTATATCCTTTTTAATTCCGCTGTCTTTATTGTCAAATGGTGTTTTAACAATACCTTTATTGTAGCTTTCAAGGCGACAGATTTTATTTTTAACTGAATTTTCGTCATCATGTAGTAACGGGGGGTCTTCTTTTGATAATTGTTTTTTGAATTTGTTTCGAGGATTTTTGTTATCATCCGTACCAGTGAGCTCTAAACGGCTGCTACAGCTGTTCGATTTTACTAATTTAAACTTAAAACCTGGAAACCCCTCCGTTCGTTTGTTTTTATCTTGGTTTTGATTTGTTGAATCTAAACTCGTATTGGAATTTTGCTTTTCCGAAAGGATTTGCTTGTGTTTATCTGCCATGAGACATGCACACTTATCTCCTCGACATTTGGTTTGACACGAATAACAGTCTCTACTGCAGTTTTTTTGAAGACTCTTTATCTCTTCCATTATAGCTTTCGTCATTGGACTTACGGTTGAACCAGTTTTTGAGGTTAATACTTTTCCTCCGTAGTATGTTATTGAAGTTCCACACTCTCTTATTTTTCTTAAAATATCTGGGCTTACGTATTGACTTTCACAGCAAAAATCCTGGTTCATTGAATCGCAGAGATATTCTTCACTGGAACTATATACATTATCCTTTAAATTTTTCTGTGAGTAAGGGCTTAACCCATCAGTTTCATATTCGTTGTTTGAGCTGAGATCTCCGCTCGACACACCACTGGAAAGACTAGCATTATCCCATTTTTTATTGCCAAAGTTTGTGTCTATGGTCAGTTGCCGTATAATTTTCTTTCTACCACCATTTTTGTTTCCTTTCGTTTCTTCGTTGAGATTCCTATAAGACGTTGCTCTTCTTGTCAAACCTATGTTTTCATTAACCAGTGGTGGATCATGCGTCATAGGACTTTTCATTTTCAATGTATCTTCGAATAAATTCCTTACTTTCTTTACCGTATCTGGGTTGGGGAGTTCCTCTTCTATTATTTCTTTATTTACTCTTATAGGATGATAAAAGAAATGTCTTCGTACAGCATTTTTAGGCTTATCAGTTTGGGAAGCATTATTATCGTTTTTCTTTAGTAAAGTTGGTGGAATTTTACACGTATCTGTATTTTTTCTAGGTGCAGGTTCAACTTTAGTACGAACTGGTTCAATAATAACGATGTTATTATTTACCAATAGTTCCTGAAAGCTGTAATCTTGTAGATACTGTAACAGCCCGTCAAACTGAGCTTCTTTGCGGTAGTTAGCTATCATGCTGTTTTTGAATAATTCTGATTTCATCACCTTGTATCTTACGTGATCGAAATCATCACAACCTTTTTCAAAACCCTTTGCTTTTATAAGCGTAGCTTGAGTCTTCTGATTTTGGTTATCGTCGCAGCTTAACTCTACTATTTCTATCTCTGGAGTATCTCTGCACAAATCTATTTCAGATTTTGGTTCACTCTTATCGTAAAAGTTAGGATCACAGTCCTTAACAATTTTATCCAATGTTGATTCTTCTATTTCTGAGTCACTTTTTACTTTTTCGGTTTCATCTTTCCATAATTGTATTTTTGCCTGACTGATTTTGCGTATGCTGTCTACAATTTTAACGCTTTCCAAAGACTTGATAATGTTTCCCACTGATATATCTGACAAACATTTGCTGTCATCATTGTTCTGTGGATTCTTTTCTTCTTTAACATCTTCAAAATCACTGCCATTATTGTTGTTAAAATCTTCTTGATGAACTTTTACCTCTTGTTTATTTATGTTATCATTGCCATCTGGATTTTTGTCTACAAGTTTCGACCAATAGTTTTTAACTGAATTTAATTTTTCTTGATATTCAATATCAGTTTTTATTGCGTTATTTAGTTTTTCTTTTACATTGCTCTCAGTTTTAGGAGTTTTAATCTCTTCTTTAACTTCAACTTGAAACTCTGATTTTTTATTAATTGCAGCACTTGTTTCCATCGTATTTTCCATTTTTGCTGCAATGTTTTGCTTTTTACTTTTGGAATCAATCACTTGTAATACTTGAGGTCTCGTCATATTGGTGTTTATTTTTTTGAATGTGTACAATTTTTGTTCTTGACAATTTTGGTTGTTCTTTAATATTAACTTTGGAGGTGGTTTGTCAAACTTATGATGCACAAATGCAATTTTTTCAGTTGTTTCCTTTCTGAGTTTTGGTATAGTGGTTTTGACTACTTTATTTAATTTAATAGTTATGAAAGGGTCTTTGGGTGTGTAGCAACTCGATGTATCGATACAATTATCTGTTGTTACTTTTCGTACTTCTTTTATAGTATCAGTAACGGGTTCAGGAACCGTGATTACTTCAAATTTTGGTTGCCTTTCTATCAAATTAGTTGCTTCTGGTAGAATTGTCTTCCTTTCTGATTCTCGTTGAGGGTTCAATTCTATTTGGTTGTTATTTTCGTTTGATATTTGTGTTAACGGTGGATCTATAACAATTGTCTGGTGACCGCTAAGAGGGACGATTGCAATATTAGATTCTGCTGATGTCTTGAATGATTGAACTCTTGATAGAAGTGAATGGGTTTTTGCTTCTTCAGTTGTGGAGGATTTCGTTGTAGCGGAATCACTTGTTTTAACAATACTTTTTTCTACTGTGTCTGGGCTAGGTATTCGAATTATTTCGTCTTCTTCTGTTGGATCCCGTTGTCGAAGAGAATAATGTTTTTTAAGTATTCCTAGTCGCGGCTTCTTATCTTGCAAAGATTTATTTATATTATCGTTGGACAACGATTTTGTTATATCTATTTCTGGCCTGTAGTCGCAATTCGATATTTTCAGGCTTTCCGATTTTGTGATGATTTTGTTGTTTCTTATTGTTCCTTCTATTTCATTTATCTCTCTTTCGTTTTGATGGTTATCCGAACGAAAATAGTTTGTTTCTTTATCGTCAGCGTTAGAACTATCGATAGTTATAATAGATTTTAAGTCGTCATCAAGTTTGTTAAAGTTTTGTATTAATTGTGGTTCTGTATATTCTGGAAGGTAAATGCAATTATTTGTTTGAATTTTAATGTTATGCGTTGGATTTGTAAAGTTTTTGTTTAATTGACCGTAATTTTCAGTGCCTTTTGTAGATAATATCTCTCGAAAATGTGTTTGTGCTATTTCATATGTGTTTTCACAAGGTATATCTTCTGGATCTTCCTCTCTTAGTTGAGCGTCAATACGTTCAGATTTTCTTAAACACTTGCTGATATTAATATCAGGTAGCGAATAGTACTGATTTTCGATAAGAGTAGTAACAAAAGGTTCAGTTGTAATGTTTTTAGAAGTGCAGTGACTCTTTGTAGAATACGTATCACTTTCAATGTATGTGTTACTAACATACACTTCGTTGTTCTGTTTTTTCAATATTTCGTTGAAAAGGTTGCCATTCTTCTTTAAAAAAGAATCCCTACGAATGTCAGCGAAGGTCTTTTTCTTGTTAACTTGGGTGTATATGGGATCTGTTTCTTGATTATTATTTTCAGAATTTATGGTATGCGATGCGATAGAAGTGTTTTCTTTAAATTGAGAGTCGCAATATTCATCAATTTTTTCGGCAAGAGAATTAGCCAAGTATTCTAACTTGTTCGACTTGTCCGATGAAGCGATTGAAATTGAAATATAGGAAGTTATGCTATCCGGGGGGCTTGACACGATTTCGTCGTTTTCAGAGGCTATAGATTGTATATCATCATCGTTTTTCGATTCTTCTATTTGTACGATTTCTGCTGGTGTTGGACTTGTATTTTCTTCACTCTTATTATTTTTTACAGAAATTTTGTCATAGGTTTCTGTGTAGTTTATTGGTTCAGGTTCGACTGGCTTATCTTTGTCACTCCGCGTAAGACTGTCGTTGGTAAACGATTTTGGTGTATTATTTTTCGATCTTTCGTTATCAGTTCCGTGTTCGTCAGTTGTCACATAAAGTTCTTTGCTGGGATTAGGCGATGCAATAGATCGGTCTGATTCAGGTGAACTGTCTTTATAATTTTTTCTATGAGCTTCAAAATTATAATGTTTTCTTACGTAGTTAGAATCTAAACTATCAATTTCACTCGGATTACGAGAATGCCCGATGCTATCTTCAGACAGGTTTGTTTGTTTTATTTCTTCATTCAAGTTCGGCCAACTTCCACTTACTGATCTCGAATGATGGCTCTCGTTTCGCGATACGATTTCTTCTTTTTCCGATCTATTCTCTGTGTTTTCTGGTTTTTCGTTTTCCTTCTGCGCGTTTATATCCCCAAAACAAGAAGCGGTGCTATCAATGTATATGCTTTCAAGAACTTCCTCCTTCGTTTGGTATTTTGCACGTCCTGGCAACCTGAAATGAGATACAAACTAGAGTTAAATTTACTTTAATAACTTGTGTCGTCATCGGATAATATTTCAAGTACTTTATTCTCAAATATTAATGCGTTGACACTGTTTCATTTCCATTCTAACCGTGCGGCTGTTTGATAAAAACATGAAGCAGCTCTTATCGGAAGTGCAATATGCTGTCTTCCCAATCTAATTATTTATATTATATCAATCGGAATAAATAATCTGAGATTATTAATTCCTTAGGTCTTTGGCATAGGTATCTAAACCTACATACATATTATACCTTTGGTTGTACAGCTCGATGTAAAATAGTTGCACTTATTACTCTAAAATATTTATATATTTGTACCAGACGGTTTGAAAGACAACACACAAATACCGTATACTAATCTTTATGTGGTGATGGGTAACCCATCTTGAAAATTAACCAATTCGCACGTCAGTTAGCGTCAGAATTTATTTACTTTTATGTTAAAAACTAGCTTCTACCCGCGACTTCGTCCGCGTTAAATTTCGTGTCCCCGACCCTTCCCGTCGCATCAAATCGGCTGCCCGTGCGATTTTCCACGTTTTTGCAACATTTTTCATTGCCGCTCCGCTCCTCTTAGTCGTAGCGTGATGTTATGTAGCCTATAGCCTTCCTCGATAAATAGGCTACCCAAAACAAAAATATTTTTTCAATTCGGCTACTGGTCCGAATTCCTGAGATTACTGCGTTCAACCAAACAAACAAACGAACTTCAGCTTTATAATATTAGTATAGATAATATTAGTATAGATAAAACTGACTAATAATAAGAAGAAATATAATAAATTACCTGTCTTTGAAGCAAGGCTTGTCGAACAAGCGAGCGCGGGGTATCAACTGGGATCTCTTGCTTTTGGCGTGGTTTTGTATTTGAAGATCAGTAAAGGTTTCCTCTCTTATCACTGCCAAGCTTCGACTGCGTCGTAAATTAGCACCTTCGGGCTCTTTATGTTTGCACAATCTGCCGTAGCTGCCGCTGAATTCAGTATCGGAATTCGAGAAACGTTTTTGTATTAGTTCCTCTGCCGCTTTAGACCTTGTCAAATGTTGGTAAAATTCGTCCTGGGGCAGTTGTACCGGTAATTTGTAGTATTCCGCTAATTTACTCTGATATTTCTCGTGTTTTTTGTTCTTATTCTCACAAAGATCTTTATCCTTGTCTTTATCTTTTTCTTTGCCCTTTGATAGTTTCCTCTTTTTAGGACGTTCTTCTTGACTTTTCTTAGATTCTAGCGAATTCCGCGGTTTGTCAAACTCTAATGTTTCTGTAGGGTTTTCAAAATACTGTATATCACCGACGGTGTCTGCCGCGGACTTGTGCTCGTCCTGACTCGATTTCCTTTCGACAAGTTCTCGAAGGCGGCTTCTTGTTGAGCTGCTGTTGGACGTGACGCTCTCCGGTCGTTTGTTGGGATATTCCAAATTGGATGACGATCTTCTGAAGAGGCTTGTCTTGATCGACCCGAAGTCGCCTTCGTCTTGACAAGAAGCCGCTGAGAAATTCTGTGCCCGTATACGGTCAACGTGATTCTGGCTAGAATACGACGCGACCGAGTCCACCGAGTGTCTGAAACACAAAACATCATAGATTAGATTAAGATGTATTTCCTACCAGCTTGATAATATTGTTTGCATGAGATATTATGTATCTTTTGGTGTGGCTGAGTTGAGTCACAGTTTTTTTATGACGCCAACTAGGTCAAATATTGATATAGTTTGACATCGTGCACAATGGGTGTTGGGTTAGATCCTAGAGCGTAATTTGTGGGTATCCCGGTATGATACGGGATCTCAGTGAACTAGACGATATGTGGAATGTACGATTCTGGCACGCTGCCAACGATAAGAGCTATTACGTTGACAACAGAAATATATGTCTGTGTGAAGTGCTTCTCTTTAATTATCATAGCGAACAATTTCTAATATGTTTTGTGAATGTTTGAATTTGAAAAGTCACGAACGGTTGGCACTCATTTAATTTCAGTAATATTGTTTAATGAAAATTGATTCATTGATGAAAATTAAATACGAAATTATACTAAACAGGTGTTTGACGAAGTAAATGCCTTCCATAAAATTGGGCTCTCTCAAATTATCGTCATAAAGCAAAGGTTTTCATTAAAACCGAGTCGGAATAAATGACGCTGGGGCGAGGACAAACAATAAAAAGTTATCACCGGCAGAGTGATTCTTGAGTGGTCGACGACATTTTATCATCAAATTACATAAGTCGTATTATTGTAATAAAAATGGCTCGAAATTATTCAAGTTAACCTGGATATCTTTAGGAAAATATTTGGAAATGAAACATTAGCAATCAAACGTATTGTAGTTAACTTTAACATAGGCGTTAATAGCTGTTGCATTTTAAATAAATGACTAATATACGCTGGGCCATTCCTTAACATAACCTAGAATGTCTCCAAATAAAGGTGTTCAAACATTCTTTAAAATTAAATATATCATAACCTATTTTCCTCTCTTAACAAATGAGCTTTGTGCTGCAAAATTCTAAGACAATATTTTAACGAGTCTTAAAGCATATGACATCTGCAGCGAACATTTGAAACCATGCCAGAATGAGCCTGCCGGTAATAAAGAGCCGGCGCCTTGTGTACTACGAGGAATGGGTATAGAACCCACGTTTAAGGATTTTAAAATTTCAGGACCCGTAGGCGTAAAGCCCTTTTGCCCCCATGCCCCATATATTCTGCGTTCGAGGGTTGAGAAGTGAGGTCGTAAAGTACGGCAATCATGTAAAAGCAATGAGCTGGTTTACAACTTGAGGTGCTCTTGTAATGGAGACATTTTATTCTAACTGTACTTTAGGCTCGAAGTACGCCGTAGAAAAGATCAATCGAAACAGTAAACTTCTTTGTAACACGTGGCAAAATATTATTATCGTTCATATAGTAATTCCAAAAAGTTTAATGTTCCGTATTATGACCATTATTCAAGAGTTAAATCAAATCATAAATGTTCTAGTAGCGGGTTTACCATAATTCCATATACTCGTAATAGAACCTATAAATTCAGTGCGGAAAACCTACGGGCTTATGATATATGTATTTGTTTTAGTACAAAATCTGTTTATCCGATATACGTGGGAAATGCATGGACATATCCCGATCAGATTAGCCGAGTTCCGACGGCATCGGGTTGCCCGTAATTGGCGCATAGACTCGTGTGATGACTGCCTAATGCCTTTCATACATGTAGCCGATGTAGATCACCGGAATTCGCACGTAACATCGGAAACAAGATAAGCGGTTATTCTGTTGTTCATAAAAAAGTATTGTACGGGTACATAACGTGGAGTTATGCTCTGAAATATCATAAACAAAACGTAAGTATTCTACACGTCAAACACAAGTAAATTGTTGTGTGAAAGGTTTGGAATATCTCTATCTCTCTCTGCGTGTACAAATGGTAAGTATCGTTTCTTAAGAGAAATTAACGGATACAGTAATAATGGATGATCAAAAACGAGAATCCAGAGAGAAATAGAATTGCTTCATAAACCTTCATTTAAAATATCAGCCATTCTACAGCAGTAAGAACAATTAATGGAAGAGTTTACCGCAAAACTACGAGCGGTGACTTTGCACTGTGGGATGTCTATATTTCCGCCGCCTCTCTATAAATATTCATAGTCTCGACACTCGCGACTCTGCTATCTTTTGACAGGTCACTCGAGACTTTCTGAGCTACTGAAGCTTCTGTAACGCTTTGGAAACGATGTTGTTTCACAACTGTTGCGTGTTTTAGATAGGTAAACCGATCTACAAAGTTTCCTTGATAATATTGCGGTGTATTGATAATATTGCGGTGTATTTAAATGAAAACATCTGTTTCAGTAGCGTGAAATCATTGAAAGATACGCAAGTATGACTAGACAGTTGATGTGCTATCGGATTTTATTGGGCGTTGCTATTTTTGTACCAAAGAAATGCATCTCTATTCTGTAGGTACCTAAATAACATTCGCTAAAATTATTTTGTATCGCTTCAAATATTTAGCATCTCACATGTTGCTATAAAATATTTTACTATCACGAGTAAAAAACCTCAGTAGGTATCTTATCGATCGTTATCTACGACTTACCTTATTATTCACAAATCATGGGCTCAACCTATATAAAGTAAGCAAACCAATCCTATCATTGATAACTATTACAAACAATAGTGTGATTTTTACAACCATTTTATATGTGGGTCCCCGTATTACCATAAATTCGGTCCCAGAGAGAGTTATCCATTCATTACTATCCTCTATATGCTGTTGTTCTTTACGGAATAAACAAAAGTAGTGGGCTTTGTGGGTATAGCTTCCTTCCTCTTTCATTTTTATTCATGCATGGTCGGCCATTATGTTTGCTGCTCACGTTGGCGTCATACAACATGAGATAATGTTAGTATTCGTATTCTGGATTAAATTCTGTTGATTACACTAGGTCTTTTCTATGAGTGTGACGAGTGCCAGTAATAATTTATGACATAGCAATGATTTGTTATTCCATAGAATCTTAATTATTTTAGGTTAGTTCTGCTTCGTTTGTGACAGCAAGAGGGTTTTCTTTTCCGATTATATCTGGGCAATGTATCTGGGTCATCGCGTCAACTGCAGAATGCTTTGGCTCGACATGAACCGGCCGGTGCTTATCTCCAAATAATATACTTGAGTGGAAAGAGAGCTTTTAGATTTAGGTATTCCTGCATCTGCAGAATTCATAAAACGTAGGTAAACATTAATTCCGATAAACTGATAATCCACTGGAACGAATATCTTGTTTTGTATTGAAAAATGGCCTTATTAACTCAAAAATTGGTACAAACCACCTTTATGTCACACTAGCTTCTGCCCGCAACTTCGTCCGCGTCAAATTTTTGCTCCCCTGACCCTTCCCGTCCCATCGAATTGCTTGCCAGTTTTCGTTCATTTTTCGTTGCTGCTCCGCTCTTTTTGATCGTAACGTGATGTTATATATAGCCTTCCTCAATAAATTGGCTACCCTACACAAAAGGATTTTTTTAATTCGGACTAGTAGTTCCTGAGATTACCGCGTTCAACCAAACAAACAAACAAACTCTTAAGCTTTATAATATTATTAAGTATTAAGTATAGATGATAGAAATTTCACAAATGATATTTCAATACTCAACCACTTGTAGAATTAAACAGGGAGGATACAATTTATGTGCAGAATATTTTTCCATTGATCAATCAACTTGAGGATTTGAGGTGGAGGGAGTGTTAAATTTTGTAGGAGAAAATACGAATTCTATGCGGACGAAGTCGCGGGCGAAGTGAAATATAAAAATAGTTAAAAACCGGCCAAGTGCGAGTCGGACTCGCGCACAAAGGGTTCCGTACAAACCTGTAGGTATTCTCGGTTTATACAGAAGGTTCATGTTTATGAAAATAAATGTTTTTTTTTTAATTTTTATATTTCTGTTGATTAAATGAAAGGTAAATTGCGGTTTACGATTTATGACGTTTTAAAAAAAAACGACTTACTTGATTTCGTTCAAACCAATTTTCGGTGGTAGTTTACATGGTAATGTACATCATACATTTTTTTTAGTTTTATCATTCTCTTATTTTAGAAGTTACGGAGGGGGGGACACACATTTTACCACTTTGGAAGTGTCTCTCGCGCAAACTATTCAGTTTAGAAAAAAATGATATTAGAAACCTCAATACCATTTTTGAAGACCTATTCATAGATACCCCACACGTATGGGTTAGATGAAAAAAACCATTTTTGAGTTTCAGTTCTATATATGGGGAACCCCACGATTTATTGTTTTTTTTCTATTTTTGTATGAAAATCTTAATGCGGTTCACAGAATACATTTACTTACCAAGTTTCAACAACATAGCTCTTGTAGTTTTGGAGAAAAGTGGCTGTGACATACGGACGGACAGACAGACAGACATGACGAATCTATAAGGGTTCCGTTTTTTGCCATTTGGCAACGTAACCCTAATATAATAAAAATAGTTCAAATATAAATAGCCAGCGACACTATAAATACTGCTATATCTTGAGAGAATGTCTCCCGACCACGATAGGAAATACAACTAGCTGTAGGAATAGTCATGATTATACAGACAATGATAGTAGTTAGGATGTAAATGACGCTTTCGGATACTACATACAGGACGACCTTAATTTTACAGAAAAATTAACGTAGAGAAGAACAATAGTCTATTAAGTAGAGGAAGTGGAATTATAAAGGCATCGGTACACTCAGTTCTTCCAATTCTAAATGCAAAAGGAAGTTAAGGTATTCTCAAAACGCGCGTATAATTTATCGTTTGTCTAAATATGTCATCTACCGACAGATAATAAGAAGCTTCCTTAGAGGGATAATTGTGTGATACTGCAACAGTAGGAATTGGTTTATTTTTCAGTTTGACAGTTTAACATCATTCATTGCGTCATTTACATTGCTGAGCAGATACATTTTTCGAACACATAAAGTAATGGATAATCCTTCAAAATATGATTATTCAAGAACATTGTCATTAATGTTACGCCATTAGAGTATTAGAGTGCAGTTCTGGATCTTGAAATAAAGTAGGTATACCTAAAGTTTTAATGTTTGTTTTACTTTTTTCTATCTCCGATGTGTAATGCACGAACACTCACTTTGTTCCCTCGTCTTATGAGCCTGTAATCATCTCTATTTATTCCTGGCACGAACCCCAGCCCTGCTCTAATGCACTCGCTGAAATATTCAGAACAACGCTTCAAATCGTTTTACTTTTTCAGTCTAATAATATTTGCGAAATAAACCTGCGCTTTATTACTTTTATAGGATTTTAATGCGCTTTAGAAAGGATGGTTATGTAGGTGTTAAAACATTCAACTACCCTATTACAACAGTTATGTTTAATCTATAAATTGTTGAACACACATGCGTGATAGGAACCGATATGTTTACATTAATTAATCTGTAATCAAGGAAGTTCACCCTACACTTCGAATATTGACAGTGCCCGATCTCATTAAACTTTGCTAACCGGAAACATGACTACCATCAAAATATTTAAAGTACTCCAATCATTATGGTTTTAGTTAACTTCACTGAGCTTGTGGATAACTTGATCTAGGTACTCTTCTATTAGTTTCAAAGAGATCAATATAGATTACAAATCGAAGCAAGTCAATCTCTTGTCATTATCCATCACTAGAGTGCTTATAAGATTTTCCCTTTGACTAAGATTAAATCACATGTTAACACGTAACAAGACAATCTCTTGAGATTACTTCTGATCCAAGAAAGATTAGTTTGTCTTTGTGGTACCTAAGTGTTACCGATTATGTAGAAAAGATAAAGATATTCGACTAAGGAAGGGATCGACTTAATAGCTTTTATCTTAGCTTCAGCTCCACTTGCAAAATACGCACCACACATTACTATAGACCCTTACGGAAATCCCTCCTGAAGGTGCGAAAAAGAAAAATCTTCAGATACAGAGGAAATTAGTCGGTACTCCTTAAAGGATACTCAATTTCCGAAAACAGTCTGTTAAGGGGCTTCAAATGACTTTCCTGCTTCTAAAGTGCCCGCTTGAAAGGATAAACGTGACCTGACCTTAAACAAGGCTGCACTTTAGACTATTTCGGTACCTACTTTAAGTAGACGAAGACTTGGTATCTTCCGGAATACTCCAGACTAGTTGTCTACCTGCGTGGTGTAGATTGGTAATGGAAGACGGTGGTATTCTGATTTATATTCCATTCACACAAGTACAAGTGTGCTCTTACGGTAACTTATTGCTTGCACCTTCACAGTAGGCGTCTTAACAGAATTACAAACGATCTCACGTAATTATGTGTTAGTTAGGTTCCTTGATTAAATACTAATTCTTTTTAAACCCGGTGTGTGATTATGTAATAGGCTGTTACGTTACTCATTCTTTGTTATCACACCCATATATCTACATTTTATGCTACTTTCAGAGTCGTTAATGGAGCCATTTTGTACATCGTTGATCCTACCATAATTTTCTTTTATTGTAACCGTCTTGTCTACTGGTGAACAGTATGTTATCTTGGACTTAGGCATTTTATTTTGGAGTGATTGTAAGAGATACCCGAAGCAAACACTCAAAATAATACGTTTTGTGAGTTGGAAATGTATTATTTCGTGACTATTTTAATTTGCATGGTTGCCAAATTGCTGACAGACATGACTACGTTGGAGTATTGGCAACTAATCACCATATAACTGTAGTTTCTGTTTGTATAACCGATAATTTAGACGTGGTAATTATTCATCGGAGCATCGATGCAAGTTTAGCGACCCAGTAGAAAAAAGCTTTCAAGGATATTATAAATTATGATGTCAGAGTTAACTGTACATAATTGTTTTTACTTAACTATAATTAAAAATGAAGACACAATTAATTTCTTAATTGTATGAACTGTGTTACTAATACTAATAGATATGCCAATCGTCTACCTATTTTTAAACAATTGCGAAGTATTAAAATATTTTTATTTTCATCAAATGATTAAAATATCAAAAGAATTCAAATGATTTTGCGTCGCCGCCAAAGTGTAAACAGCCGTATCGCCCGTTTTAAATAGCGACCAATTTTTTTATTTGTTTCGGCCTATTCAGACGTCATCAAATATCCCAGTTTACCTTCCCGTTAGAAGAGACAAAATGACGTAAATAGTTAGGGAACAAAAAAAAAACACTTTCTCAGCGTAAGCGTCGCGCAATGCCGCCAATTTTATATTTAGAAAACGGTAAAGATAGAAGATTCGTGGTTCAGTGTCAGAGATTATTTTAAGAAACTAAACAGGTAAAGACGTTACAGTAAACAGAGAGTAGAGTTATCACACGCTGTATGTAGTTTATATGTCCGTCAAACCTTTTTGAAATACAAAATGGAAGCTCTATCGCCAATAGTCAATATGTAGTATAACTCGGTTTAAATGATTTGAACTAATAAACAAACGTTTGAGTAAAGCTTCAATCGATTGTATATTTGAAAAAATTTAAACGTTTTTTTTTACTGATTATTTGGTTTCTAGCTCCCACGAATGGTATAATATTTGCAGACTAGTTCATTAGTAATTGATCAAGTGCTTATTCTTAAAATATTAATGTAGGTTCCTACTTTTTAGATTGCTATGTCAATAGATAAAGTAAGGTAATTTCATTTAATATTATACTTGGCGAAGTGCTATTCCAACCTATTTTACGTAAAAAGCTACTAAAAAACCGTACCTATACTTTTATAGAGGACCTATCCACATTTCTCCGGTCTAAGGCATAAAATGGTAACAGCTGTTTTATATAAAATTATTCAAAGTCAGTTTCATTAAATTGTACTTCAGCTGGCGTACGTATTTATAATGCGAGCTTTCAAGTAAACGAAATAAAATTAAAGAAGTTTGACAAGCGGACGTATTTTGTAGATGTCAAATTATTTTGTTCGAAGTTTTTCAGCATCTGTTTAAAACTCGTTTAAATTAAGTGCTAGTATCACAAAGTCCGAAAATTAATTTTTCATAAAAATGGAACAGATTTTGCATGATATTATGCACCGCAGTAATGTTTATTACGCTTTGACAGTCTGACTTATTATAAAAATATTACCTGTAATTCGGAAAACTACCTAATTGGTTATAACCAGCATGAAAACGCTTATACCTAGTGCACGCTTATCTGTTGTCACTCGACGAGTTAACGTATTAATTAACCTAATTCATATGTAAAACGCTGTCATGCTTACCTGTCAGTCACGCGTGTTTTCCATTTGTTTATCGCAATTAGGGTTGCTATGCATGAATAATTATTTCACATAATTAATGCTTACTGCATATTGGACTAGATTATGAAAGATAAGTCGACTGTAGTTTTTCTACGTTGGCTGTCATTCATAATAATGACAGTCAGAGCAAAAAAAAAATACACGAAATAACATGATCATCCAAGCCAAAACCCAGAATTTACCGACGTAATTTATTGCCATATAAAATAAAGATGGCATGGCAACCCTATCTAGGAACATTGTCGGCCATAATGCAATAACTTTTTGCCCACATCCGCCGTGTCCGCTTTCTTCCGGCCGTGACACCCCAGTTGCGATCTGTGCCCAGTACATAATTATTCAATTAACTTACCGCGCGTAAATATGGGGTATCAGTTTAATGGATATGGACTTGTTTGTTGTTTATACTGTAATTTTGTCGTGGGCAAAATAATAGCTTCGATCAATATCGCCTAATAGCACAAGTGGCCCTATCCATATAAGTAAACAAACCAACCTCATGAAAACGAGCCAAAATGTAGACAAACGTTTTTCATTTGTAAACAGGTAACAATATTATGATAGAACGCTATTAACACAATTCCCTGATTTCTCTCAAAATACCGCCAAATGTCAAATCCAAACCAATTGTCACTAAAATAACAATTAATCTATTTCGGTTTCCTTTGATATGGTTTTAGAATTTAGATCAATAGTTGTGAAACCGACAGTCGGAGCTGTTGGTCGATTGTCACTAAACAAACTTCTGTAGGATTAGTTTGCAGAAGTTAAACGAGGAAATCATGAAGCGTTGGCTTCATCAAGATAGGTAGATTTCCAGTTTAATTTACTTTGATTCATCTGCAGCATCCGTAGCAAGATGCTGCATCAACTATTGCGTCTATCAGAAAGATTTTTCGGGACTTTAATCTCCTTAGATCAATCTTTTGATCGTGTTGTTGCTTTAGGAATGCAGAGTTATTCCGGCCTTAAGAATAATATATTACCGAGGTGCTTACAAAGAAGCTAAGAAAACGAGAAAATTGTTTTGCCTTGAAGCGAAATAAACATGGCGCTGGCCAAAAGAAAATAACTAGACTTTTTCTGGTTGTTGACCTTTGCCCCTGCTAAGTTTGCTGGATTAGTATAATCAAGTAGGCAGTTTTATTCTTAGGTCGTAACACCAAGAAAAATCTGAAGAAATAAAATATTCGATTACGCACGTCTCGAACGAAAGGTGCCAAGTGCTTGGAATTCACAGTTGACAATCAGAACTATTCAGAACGCGTGAAAAGTACGATGCTTTGGAAAATATGTAGAAATATTCGGAAAAAACACAGTGACAGTTCACTGCAATGTTTTTGTTTACTGTAATTTCTATTTTGACATTGGAATGCACAAAAATGCGGACGTTTAAGTGAATAATTGTTTGAGCTGTCGCTTGCCATTTGGCTGGCGTTTTAATGATCGGGAACGCACGTTGTAGGTCCGAAATAAACTAACGTCATTCCCAGACCACCTGCGATGACAGAATGATTAATTATTTTTACTTTTTGAAAAGCGCATTGGAGGCAGAAGTAACGAATTGATTCATTCTGTATCTTGCTATAATATGGTCCGTTAGTTACGGTAGTACGCAACGTCGAATGATAGTAATGTATTGTAGAGTTACCGTTGAAATCTATTTGTGTGCGGGAAAAAAGTGAAAAAGATATGATTTTATGCCAGCCGATTATATCCGTATAACTGTACTACACCGTGTGACAAGACTGACACTCCTAGATAGAGTTCTGCATAGGCATATAATAAAAGATAAAATTCTAAGTTTTCTAAAGCCAGGAGGAAATAATAAAATCCTCCTATCGATCTCGGAAAAAACCAACTTTTTCGTATACCTCTTACAATATTTTCTACTATAATAAGTATGACAAGTTCTCAACGAAAACGGTTTACAGGTATTAAAGAGTAGTGTTTTTTTTCCATATCAGTTCAAGATATTAAGCCGCTTTTATGGCACATGGCTGATTAAATGATCATATTTCAACGAAATAAAATACCGTTCATTGATTATTAATTTCAGTTAGTAGGAGTAGTTATACATTTCACCAATGATAAAGCGATCTACCTAGTGCTACCATCGAATTCATTCCCAGCCGAGTGTGAAACGATGTTTACCGGCGAATTGGCGCAGGTGGAAAGCTTGGATCCGTTAAATGCCCGAAGAATTTTTTACAAAAGTTTCCACTGAAAAATCTGTCACTACCACGTATGAGACTATTTGCAGTTTGCCGAGATTTTAGGTATTCCCACTACTGAAAGTGTATTTAGCTTTGCAGTAAGCACCTACCTAACTAGATACATACCTACCCATGTTTAGTATGATGCCGTGTCCAAAGTTTCGGTTCCTGTCTCAAGATTAAAACGGAAACTTTCTTGTATTCATGAAACAGTAAGTATTCTATCTGGGGAATGGTTTCTCAGCCAGATGTATATAGATTTCGTCGAGATTAGTTCTCGCTCCAGCATCTACTTCTTAGAAATGGATTCATTCGTTTGGAAGTTAATTTCAAAAGTTTTACAGACTGGGATCCCAGTTTCCTGTGTTTTATGTTACTTGCACTTTCAAGAGTCGATGTCAAATTAACACAACACAAGCTATTCACTTAAGTTCTACCAACATTACTTCTAACGAGACGACTTAAGTAATATCTTGGAACATAACCGACATGTCCCGCTACTTAACTACAAGCAATTTCACCTTAATAAGCATCTGCGGCGCGGTTGCTCTTAATCTAGTCATCTAGTGGCTGAATTTTGTATCTGTATCATACTGGTTAGATATAACGCGAACAAGACGCAATTATGGCCTTGCGATATAACTATCTACGTAAATCGTGATTTGTGTAATAAGTAATTATTATTTTATTATTAAATACTTTATTCAGACTAGGTGACTAGGTAATGTGTTGTGTCGCTAAAGTTTTGTAATAGTTATATGTCATAGGTGTTTTGCATAAGCTTGAGCAGTCATTTGTCTTTATAAGTTTTTTGACCGACTTAAACATAACTGGTAAAATGTCGGTGTACTATTGGTACGCCTCTCGGCCCAACCCTTCGAGGATGCTTAATTTTGTATTGAAATACGGATAATGCTGTAAGACAAGGCTACAAAGACATAGGCTCATTGACATACGAAAACCCCGGATTTTTTAATACCTATATCAATGCATGCTTTGTGTAATTTATTTCATCGCCACTGACCACTGCTCTCATAACGGTGAAGGAAAACATCGTGAGGAAACCGGCATGTCTTAGAACCAAAAATTCGAAGACATGTGACATCTACCAACCCGCACTGGGCTCGCGTGGTGGATTATGGCCCACTCCCTCTTACCGAGAGGAGGCCTGTGCCCCAGCAGTGGGAACATTAGGCTGATGATGATATCAATGCATGGCATAGTACTGTTCTGTCTAAACCTAAATATTACGAATCTACAATGGCTCAGTATTCCTTAACATTCAATAAAGAGGTGGATAAAACATAACAACCCGTAGTGCTCAGTTACCTAAGTGGTAAGTTACGAGCACCCTTTAATTTAAATGCCGAACACGCTAACGACCAATCACGGCTTTCATTTCTAGAAATCAATTTTGACCAAGCGCCAAGCACAAGCGCCTAATTAAATTACAACATATTTGTAAGCAAATTATTGAATTGCAGCCATTTACGTTGTAATCCGTACAGGTTTGTTTGCCAACTCATTAAGTTTTCTCATTGACCGACAATAAAAAGACCAAGGTATACCACAACCGGTGTAGCGGTGGTCTTAATCTTAATGTTAAACGTTGCTCAATGTATGTAGCGGCTTTCTTTATCTCAAGAATATAATCTGCATATTTTGCGGTGTACTGATTAAAAGGCTTTCGAAATGATTTATCGAATTATTAAATGTAAATTAGTCAAGTCTGTGGTCTACTAAATAGTTGTCATTCGCAAGAATTTACTCGTCTGTATCGGGCGAATCGACACTTGAATAATTGATTATTTTCTATAGGTTATTTGTAGGCGATTCCACAGATATTCAAAATGTGCCTATTGCCTAATACGTATTACTGAAGTTGTCGATTCGCCCACAAATGAGTGATGATGGGTGAGTAAATTCGTGCGAATTGACTAACAAGTCTAG
Organism: Aporophyla lueneburgensis; assembly: GCA_932294355.1. Taxonomy (NCBI): domain Eukaryota; kingdom Metazoa; phylum Arthropoda; class Insecta; order Lepidoptera; family Noctuidae; genus Aporophyla; species Aporophyla lueneburgensis. Next base: position 8,653,860 of record OW028740.1, on the reverse strand, counting down.
TTTTGATGAGGTCAAATTGCTTTGTAATTAATGCGTTTATGCTATGTTTACAGACTCGCAAATGGTAGGGAACTGAATTAGCTAAACGAAGCTTACAAACCGAAGCACAAATTAGTTGTATCCAATTGCGGCTGGAAATGAACCAAATATCGTTTGTCGAATCGAAAACGGTTTCCGTGAATTTTGGGACTGTATTATTGAAGTTCGAAGTTTAAAATACCGATCGAATCAATATTTTAAACTTCGAAGGTTAGTATGACAGCCGAATTTTGCTGTTGATATTTTCTACTTGGGAAACACCAATCAGTGGTACAAGCGAGAATGCGTTGAGTGAGAGTGGCAGAGTTAACGAGATATATTGTACTTAAGTAGGAAACTATTTAGATTGCATTCAATTGGTTTGCATCACAACGTCGTCGTATCTCATCAATTGATGCGATTTTGTGATACTTCGATATTAACGTAAAAGAGACGATGTTTGCTATCCTTTTGCCTGTAAATATAGATGGATAACATGTTAATTTGATTACATATCTAACGTGACCGTTTTCCTCGTCAAACGAGCATGGTACCATTAATTTCCGTAACCTAAGTAGTTACCTATGTAACAACTTAATATCATTATGTTACCACTTTTCCTTATTTCGGACTTTAACGATGTTGCACAAGCTTGATGATTATCTTTAGATACTTCTTCGTGTCTAGGAAGTTATGAGGCAAAAACGTAAAAACTTAGCTAAATAAATTATTTTAATATACATTAAAATATGAATAATTTATAGGTAAAAACCGAATCGTTATTATACTAGTCTAAATCAACTTAGAGAGTTATTATAACTAAGCGCTTATTAAACATAGTTCAGAAATAGGTGCGAGTGAGTTTTAGTTTATTAGAAATGGTGTAGTTCTACCAATACTAAATGTAAGTCCTAAATAAACCCTAACTACATGATTGAAACTGAAAGTAAAACACTGGAAGTGTGGGAAAGTGAGAGGGTAGCTATGTTAGTCCCTGATGTTTTGCCATGTGAAACATATGGCTGTTCCCACGAAGTAACATATCGACGTAATTTCTATCCTCAATGTCGACTGTTATGAGTAGGTACTTATGAGTTCACGACATAGCATTGACCTTTGTCTTCCAATGACATTGGCATGAAACAATGCGTTGTGAAGCCTCGTACGCACTGGAGATAATTATATCTCCGGAAATAATATCTAAAAAAAAAGTTGGTCGCAAGACATGCAAGCTCTGATTACGTCGGTTATTGATTTTGTGCGAGACATCAAAGGCTCGAGATATTGTTGCGATTCTGTGTTGCGTTTGGTCGTGTACCGCGACATGACTGCTTACAAACCCTCTTATTTAAAAACGTTGCTTACTAAACGTCTAAAATGTATGGTTAAACAGATGCTAATGCCTATGGTGTTAAGTCCACCTTTGTACATTTCTAATAACAAGTGATCGCCCATTGGTCGAAATTCGACCATTTGAATAGAAATACATTATTAAATGAAAAAAACATATATAAAAATAAATACTTAAAAAAAATATGGTTATATTTGACATTCAGTAACAGTATAGACAAATAATATTAAAAACAAATATTCTCGATATGATCATAGATTTTAAAAATGAAATAGGTTATATAATCTATCTATAAAATTAATTTATTACCTACGGTTATACTTGACATTCAGTAATAATTAGGGAGCTGGCGAGCAAAATTTCGATATGATCGGAACACAAGGCAGACGTTATTAATAGTGATAATTATACCCTAAGAAACATCAAGGACCTCGTCTGCCACCATGGTGGCGCTGCGTTGTAGATTTACAGCGTTTCAAAAATGTTTAAAAAAAAAGGTGTGCTATATTATGCGCACACGTCTGCCTCTGGGGCTGATGATCACAGACATCCTGGAAACAGAAAGAATCGAAAAGGCAGACATCCAGGGCTCTGACTTTTGTAGTATTCATTTTTTTACATTTATTTTTATGATTAAAAAAACTCTATATGAAGTGCACACTTGGCAGATTTGAATTGTTTGATTAAAACCAATGAGAAGAACCACGGAAAAAATCTGCCAACATGTTGCCTCTGCGTTGTCTATTGACAGTGCTCCAAAAATGTATAAAAAGGTGTGCTATATTATGCGCACACGTCTACTTTTTGGACTGATGTTTGAATTCCTTATGAAAATCGAGAAAATCGATGAGGCGGATGTTCAGGCCTCTGATATTCCAAAGGATTGAGGATTTGATTTTTTTTTTTCAACCCGACGCTCGCGCCAAACCAAGCAGGTATAAAATATCTTCATAGTTCCTTTCGTGGTGTCTCTGTTTTATTTGGGAATATGAGTGAGAGCGGTATAACTCAGTTCCGACCTTTTCCGTATTGTGAAACTAAATGTATAGAGCGTATATCTATACAGCATCCCCTTTTATTTTGCACGCTTTTCCTCTCTCTCGCTCTCAGGCACTATCACACGTCTTGGTTCAAAATCTACGTATTTTACACAAATAAAACGTGATTAAAAAAAGTTAAAGAGTGTTCCTATCCAGATCCTAATCCTATTCAGATTACAATCAAGCATGCAATAAAAAAAAATACTTTCTAATTAAAGTTCCAAGCGCATTTCGTTTCTGGTTGGCATTGAGAAAAAAATTTGATTGCATAGATTTCAGCTCCAGAAGTTTAATCGTTACCGTGAGTTTAGAGGATAATATTAAACAAAATTATAAGAATAAAACTATAAATAATAACACTAATCCCACGTAATACCCGCTGTTCCTTGATTCCGTGAATTTCAAAAAGTAATACAGCTGAAAATCAGTGAGCAAAGAGTCTGCCACATGATTTTTCGAATCCACAGAGTCATAGTGAATCGAATGGGCGCAATGAGAACCGCGTGCAAATGACTTAGTAGATCTTTTTTTTGTTAACATTTTTACAACTCCGTCCCATCATAATGCAGAGTCCTGAATGTCTGCTTCTTCGATTTTCTTCGTTTCTAAGATGATTGTGACCATGAACTCTAGAGGCATTCATGCGCAAATGATTTAATACCCCGATTTTTTCAAGCAACTTCAATCCGCTGTAACGCGAAAACGCAGCGACATAGGACTTTAATTGATTGGACCAAATCGATTCGTAATAATTTAAACTGCAATCCACCTCGACGTGAAACGTGTGCAAATCATATACCGAAATGCTCGCCAGCTCCCTAACTATAAGATTATAGACACAAAATAAAGACAGATATTGTCGATTGGACCATAAACAAAAGAATATCTATGCATGTGTGTATTAGATACACGGTAATGAATAGTAGTGTGTGTACCGTGTAATTTATTGAAAATAATATATTTTTACGCATAATTTAAAAAAAATATTAGCATTCGTCACTTCTTCTCTGTATAAACTATAAGTGTGCGAAATTTCATACTCCTCCGTGTGCCCAATTTTCGTAAAAAGGGATCCAAAGTTTTCGCTTCACGTATTAATATATAGATAATTAATTTACTTTTATCTACGTTTTTAAATAATGGAGGTGCAGTAAATACAACACAACACTTCACCCTGAAACATCACGGCGGTAAATTGGATGGTTGTTTCGCAACAAACATGGTGTCGGAATCATGTCTCGATACAAGTCGCGGGACGTACATGTCTGCAAGTGCGTACAAGGCTTTACAAGTGATGTGTTCTCTTCCCTCTATTCATCTCACGGACGGCAGTACATCCACTCACCTATAAAATTGATGTGGCGTTGAACTCAAAAGTGTTCTATTTTCAACCGACGAAAGGAAACGGAGGAGGTTCTCAATTTGACGCACATATTTTTTTTTTTTATATATGACCACGCATAATTTTTTACATGTGGTCCGATTGTGACAATTCTTCTTCTATTGGAAAGGGTATACTCCCAAGGTGGTCCCATATAAATTTGGAAAACAAAATCGAACCCTAAGGGTCGGAAAACAGGGGATGATTGATTGTTCACTCACTGATTGTAATGTATAAACACGCATAACTTTATACAGAGTTGTCCGATTTTGATAATTCTTTTTGTTTTGGATAGGGTATACCTTGCCAAGTACTATTAGTACATTAAAGCCCCAAAAAAATATAAAATAAAAACTTTTTACCAAAAAATTAAACCGCCGAAAAACTGAAAAGCATAAAATAATAAACCTTAAAATTTTGAGTCGGCGCTGAAAAATCAATGAACAAGGATCACTCAAAGCGCCGACTCATAATTTTAAGGTTTTATTATTTTATGCTTTTCAGTTTTTCGGCGGTTTAATTTTTTGTTAAAATATATTTTAGCTTTCTTCTTTTTCCGATATCATTCGCTCTTTTGCCGTTTTATCGCGCAACAATTCTGCTATTTGTTCTGAGGTAGCCTTGGTTAGCCTGGAAGTAGTCCATTTGTTTTAAGAGCTGAGTTTACTCCTAGATAGAGCAACGGTTTAAATTCCCGGTGTGCACGCTGAAGCACGTTTCGAGGTCTGCCAAAGCAAATATGCTGCATCAGATATTTATGTAGATTGCGGAACATACCGCTATTGTATTAAGTTAACTTCTCAGAGGTATTAAAACTTAGTTTTCGAGAACACTAACCAAGGTGCCCTCGTGACTGCAAGTTTCCTCGTCAACTATGCCTGTACCTACCGTTTCATGGCTTCGTCTGTAGAAGTAGGTACTTACTAAAGTAAATTAACCAATGAACAGAATAGTGGGTATAGTTTTTTAAAACCAATTCAATGTATTATTTAATTTGTCACAGTCTCGACTGATAAATAAAATGATCGTTGACCGTAAAATTCACAAAAAATTGATTGATTGTATCATATTAAGGTTTACTGTCCATTTCGAGGTCTTTTACATTTGCCCTCATGAAGACTGTGTGTTACCTGAATAACAATGACAAAGAAATAGCAGGATTAAGGTGAGAGATCTGGGAAGGCCCGCAAAATTCATTTTTTTTTACATTTTTTGCAATGCGCAGGTCAGTACCAGGTTTTAGGTAGATTAAAATATGATTCACGACGGTATCAGCCTTAACATATTTATTATCATTAAAATCATCCAATACAATCTTCTAAGTTAATTTATCAAACAACATACATACTGTCAGTGATCTGCAAGTTGCAAAAAATCGTAAGAAATTTTGAAGTTCGCCAACTATTCTTTTTTGGAGCAGCTAAATTTAATATTATTAAGCGAAATATCACATCAAGAAAGACGGAAGTGAAGTAATTATGAAGACAGAACAAGAAAATAATTAAAAAAATATAATTGTCATTTCATGTTGATTTGTACTCTCTAATGGAATAAGACTCGGATGTATAACGCTGAATCATTTCATTAGTGCGACCGAGATTTTCATAAATTGCAACTGTGCCGTTTAATTTGCGTTCTAAGTCTGAAAAAATAAGATCTAAAGTCGACTACAGTGACCTAAATAGATGATATTATTACGAATGTGTATTTCATTCAATGTTTCAGTGAAATAGATTAATTCATTGATATGTTGCGGTCGTTCGTGATAGTATCGATTATATAGTAGTACCTAGTATCGTATCAAAAACATGTTGATAGTAATTATCTTGTCAGTAGGTAGATAATTTAGGACATAATGCATTATCTGCTTCAATTACATAATACTATCTATACTTATTTTAACGTGCTACCACGTAATCTATAATATTAATACGTGGAGCAAAAACCATGAACTATGTATGAAATTTGGCACAGTTAAAGTTTATACGGTGGAGTGCAGAAAAATCTATACTTATAATAAAACTGTAGAGAGGTCACTGTCACATTCTGTACACTGAATATATATTCAAAATTAATATTGGAGGATGAATGGTGATCGATACTGATGCTAAAAATGCAATCAGTAAATTTTTTGTCTGTCTGTCTGTCTGTATGTGCACGCATGGTTCAAAAACTACTGAAGGGATTTTAACCAAACTTGGTACGATTGTAGTCCATACTCCTGGGCAGGTTATAGGCTATATAACATAACGCTAAGACACATAGGAGCTGAGCAGTGATGATACATTTGAAGCAAATCGGATGAAAATGCGCTTTCGAGCTCTTATCCTCGAATACGTTGATCATACACCAAAAGTATGTATTACAAAGATGATGGTCTTCAAAAGATCTACAAAAAAGTCCTCGATAGTATATATCTATCCTACTAAATTCGGAACACAGTTAGTTTATAACCTGGATTAACACATAGGGTACTTTTTGTCCCGGTAGTATGTTCCCGCGGGATATTTACTGACCTCTACGCGGGCGAAGCCGCTGGCAAAAGCTAGTTTAAAATAATTATGCACTACCTAAAAAACATTCCATGAATTATGGTCCAATTTCGACCACTAGTTGTAAATATTTGGCTCATTAGTCAATTGCACGAATTGATTCGCCCAAAATGCGGAATTGACACTTAAATTATTTTTCTTAAATCGAAATGAACGAGGTGCTTGATTGCGTTGCCAATTACCTATAACTTCTTAAGATTTTATTCTACGTGCTAAATAACTTATATACAATTATAAGCATCATTATCTTGCACTTATTCCAATTCATTTCATCCATATGTTTTTCGAAATATTTTCTTGCCATACCATCCGCCCCAAAATCCATTCATCGTTTCTTCAGCCATTTACAAACACTTTTCTAGTTACACTTTTCTAGTTAGTCCACACTTACCTACATCTAGTAAAATATGGGATTTGTATAGGTAACAAATCAATGTAAAATTCAAATCTCAGTCCACAAATTACTCACGAATTCACGATGCGACTCGATCATGAATCGATTGGAAGGCTAATCGATATAATAACATTGCTAGTATTCAATTAAACTGCCCGCATCAGTGGTTTATATCGTGTCATTGTCGCTGGGTTCACAATCGTGTCAAGGGCACACGAACAAATCGAGGTTTGTTTATTTCGTTTTTTAATCATTAATTGAAATCATCACCTTTTCTTTTAAACCTGTGAACGATGAACTTATTTTTCTTCTTATAGAAATTACAGAAATAAACTACAGAATGCGACTTGCTACGATTCTGACATACTGTTTTTGCTTTGTAAGCATATGTACATCTGAAGGCCAATTTTCGTAAATAAAACGTTCAAAATCTAGTCGCAGTCTCATCTCGGCGACAATCAAATGTCAAAATCTTGTCAAAAATGTAGAGAGTCTTGAGATCAGACTGTGAACGTTCTGAAAAATACGAGAATTGCCCCTGGTCATACATACAATCATATAAGTTGCAAGTACCTACTACAAAAAAAAAAAACTCTTTCCTCTTTGGAAAATTAGCAGCGGTGTTTTTATGTTTCTACCAAATGCTACATTCTCTATGTCCATTACCTACTGCTTAAAATGGAAAATACAACTAGCTTACAACAGTAATAATAATTTTATCTGATCACTCTCTATGATCGTTAAGGCAAATAGAATCGTCATGGTTTTCCTAACAAAAAAAAAAAAAGATGAGAATTCCAAGTAACTACTTAGAATTCCCATCTCTTTTTTTTACTATCTTCGTTTGTGTTACCAGCACCAATTTAACGCCATTGTCTTCAGTTTGATCTCGTAAATTCATTTATTATTTACGTTTCAAGTTCGAAACAGGTAGTAGGTATTGCCAACATTGTGTATGTGGAACAACATGTTTTGTATGACCTACACTGCTTTTAAACCTTACCGTGATATACAATGCCAAGGCTTTGCAAATCCTCCAAGTCCTTACACAAATGTTGGAACACGATCTATTAGATCATCGTATCTATCTAATATTAAATCATAACGGCCATAATTGCCTTTTCCGTAAAGTCCAATATCGTTTGGCCAGTCATTATGTTTGTTAACTACCGTCGTCATGTATTGCATATACATATTTATCCTTACCCTATTCACTGAAAATAGCGTTTGTATTAGATATATGTTGATTTGCATATCATTTAGCGAAAGCGTGTTTTGTAGAAGGCTGTTAACAAATCAATAGTCACGCCTTTGCTTCGTCTGACGTCTTAGGTAATGTTGCCACAGCAAAAAATACGAAAAATACTTATTTAAATATCAAAGGAAGGGTTCAAGTGAAAATTAGAAGTGGTTTCAGGTCTAAACAAATATTAAAACGAACCTTGATTTCTGTTTTTGAAGAGGAGTAAAAACAATGAAAAGGGCAAAGGTTCGCTTAATTTTTTGATGCTAAGAAAAACATATGAAAGATAACAACAGTAAATAAAAATAAAAAATTGTCGCCTGTTATCAAAGACAAACAATTTGCATGTAGTTCCTTCTATACATAGAAATGTGCAGCAGGAAATATGCCATGAAAGACACCTTAATGGAGGCAAACAATTTTATGGCTTCATTAATTTGATACAAATTAAAGTTGTTGGAATATGTCACGTATTGAATACAATACATACAATAGAATTCTTAGAAACAAAGTGCACAAAATATATTTATCTACAAAAGACGATTATAAATTCACGACCAAATAACTAAAATTTTACTTCGCTGTTATTCGTAACCGACTGAGGAGACTTTTATTTCCAGACTACTGTGAATTAGCTCAACGAATCAATAATCTAGAAATAGATTAGGTTTCCGAAATCTGTACCTACCTACTCAGCAATCGTCCACTGCGTGATTGATTACCGTTTTAATATTCAGACTGTTAGATCAATTTCGAAGTTTATTTGTATATTCAGTTCTTATATTTTATGGATCGTTATTGGTAATTTTTAGCCTTGAGTATCATTACTAGTAATGACCATTACTAGTCCTCCCATAGCGTATCGTCCACTGACCCTCGTTTCCGTTAGGAGAAGCTTTGGGCAAATTGGCTAAAGTATCTCTTTGGAACACAGTTTGGCATAACTAAATGCGCCTATTTGTTAGCATTTACAATTAAACTAAACAGACTTGGCATACGTAAACAAATATTGCGAACATTTACAATCATTCTAATACAAATGAGACCAACAGAGTTATGTCACAAATAAATCTTAGCTCAGTTGACATTTTGACAAAGAGCTGAAGCAGCAAATAGTTTCCAGATTCTACTGAAATTGTCACTTCCATTTATTCATTGAAAGGTTGAATACTTGAAAGGGGTATATATAAGCCATCACCGAATGTTAAGTGATCGGCGAAGTTATTTGTCAATATTTACTGAATTTCAGCTTTGCATAATGGAGTTTGGTCTTTAAAATTAAGTTAATCAATTTGTTCCGATTGTCTCTTCATTGAACACTTATTGTTTTTAAATGTCATTGACTTTGGAGTTGTCGTTGTCTCGTCTACTTAAGAATCTGCCGTTTAAGCTTATGGAACTTCATTTGAATTGAGAATGTCTTTGCCTTTGCTAATTGACGTTATAATAGCATTTACGTCATTATTGCGTTGTACAAGAAGTACCTATATGTTTTGTATAGATTCTCCAAATTCTATAGGCAGACTAATTGGCATCAATTGTAAATTGTGTCTTCACTATTACACGTCTTGTTTCGTCAAATAATACCTAACTATAATTACGTTTTACATACGCTATTATTAAACTCAATTTCTTTGATAATTGCAAAATTTCATGATAGCACATGATTATAGAAGAAATAAGGACGGCTATTGCAGAGCTCTGAATGTTATTGCAATAATAAGGCTGTACTAATCAATACTTAATATTTAATCGACAAAATGACTTTCCCAACTGTTTCTTTAAACTTCTATTTTCATTATGATGAAACAAATTGCATATCAACAATGCAGAAGCGTCCAACTTTGTTTCGTCGACAAATTTCTCATTACTTTTAGAGATACTTCAACATAGAGGAACAACAAACAGGAGAAACTGTCGCTTTTGAAATATGAAAACAGTATATACAGGTGGCTGAAAATTCGTTACTCAAAGTACTAGCTTTAGAAGTCGTATTTCAGACGAGTCTAGATTGCGTGGGAATAACATGTTCTCTTGATTGCGAATTTCATCTAAAGAGAATTGTTCGTATTCATTCAATAGAGAATTCTTCAGACGCCAAATAACGTCACTTCAACGCTCAAGAATGTTTCTTAAGCTACAAGAGAGACGTTGATAAATGCACTCCTCTTTCTATTGGTGGAAACAGTTCTAAAGCTCTGTGCTCACTGCACGGACACGGCATCCATCAAGCCTCTAGATGTAGAGATGCGATTGTGGTGCGCTGAAAGGAAATTATCGTTTCCTTTTTCGCTCGTGACAGAATTGTTCTGTGAGGCAGTGTGCTTGGTGGATAAACAGCTCTGTGGACGTGCTTGCAACGTGTGGATATTGGTCTGTAGATCTTTGTGTTTTGCACGTGTCACGGTTTGTTTGTATTCAATTTTGTGTTGTCTTATTTGCTATTTATGTGAATAAGTTTGCTTTTTTGGGATGTTAATTAATATTTTAATGAAACCATAAAATTATGCAATATCTTTGTTAGAAGGTATTAACACAATCTTTATTGTGCTATGTGTATTATATAGAAAGTGTATGCTAACAAAGGGCTTTATTATTTTAGGTTAATTGCTCTCCAGAACGTATCACGTTTCGAAATTCAATCAATTTTGGATATCGTACCTTCATTTACATCAAAACCTTTCGAGCCAGGGTTTAGCATTTTTTTTATTTGGGCAATTGTCGCTGAAATGACTCTCTGAATCGAGGTCCGGCAGTCATATTCAGAGGAATCCAAGCGCACGTTTGAACACAAGTTATGGAAAGGTCACACGACCAGGAATTGAATTTTCCGATAGGAATCGGATCTAAAGCCCGTTTGTGACAATATAGAGTGGGAAATATGAATCGAAATACCGGTTTACTGAGCAGGCAGAAATATATGGGTAAATTTTTATCGGTAATGTAGAATTGCATCGATGCCAAAAGATATACGTGTTTTGACTTTGAAGTAGCGGTCGGTTTTGGTCCGACTTTGAAGTCTTGTAAAACTCTTGACTCGTTAAGAAATCAAGGAGTATTCAACTACTGAGCAAAGCACAGTTGAGAAAAGTTAAACATTTAAGGAATATTTTAGTAGTTTTACTTTCAACTTAGTGGAAACTTTGTCTCGTTACGAAATCAAGGGGCCAAAATGAGCTGTCAAAAATGGCTTAACTTTTACTACTTCTTCTAGAAGTAATGCAGGCGACAAGGCATCGCAGAAAATGTTGTACTTATAACATTATACATATAAAAAGAAAAAACCTTAAATTTTCATAGTATGATCGTTAAATATAATTAGATGAACATAAACTTCCATTTTCCACAAATAGAGCACAAGATACAAGTCAGTGCGCTCGACTAAGTCTCATCCAAGAATAACTACCCTTAACTTTGACGGCCCTAGTTTCGGCTCTTTCCAAAGTTAAATTAGAACAATCAAGAGGCCTGTAAAATTAAATAAAAACTTTCAGAAAGGTCTTGTGAATCGGTAATGTAAACAGAGGATCACACAAGAGGTTCGTCAGTAAAGGCAAACTTTTATTAGTAATCTAGGTAATTAAGTAGGTACTTTTTACGATATTCCGTGTCGTGTAAAACGGTGAAGGAAAACATTTTGAGGGAACGGAATTTTGAGGGAATGTTCTAAAACCAAAAATTCTAAAACATGGGACAAACATGGAAAATCGATCGTGTTTTGTGTGGGTTGGCAGACCCACACAAAACACGATCGATTTTCAACCGACGAAAAAAAACGGAGGAGGTTATCAATTCGACGCGTATATTTTTTTTTTTTTTTTTTATGTATGACCACGCATAACTTTTTACATAGTGGTCCGATTGTGACAATTCTTCTTCTATTGGAAAGGGTATACTCCCAAGGTGGTCCCATATCAATTTGAAAAACAAAATCGAACCCTAAGGGCCGGAAAACAGGGGATGATTGATTGTTCACTCACTGATTGTAATGTATAAACACGCATAACTTTATACAGAGTAGTCCGATTTTGATAATTCTTTTTGTGTTGGATAGGGTATACCTTGCCAAGTATTATTGGTACATTAAAGCCACAAAAAAATATAAAATAAAAACTTTTTAACAAAAAATTAAACCGCCGAAAAACTGAAAAGCATAAAATAATACTTAAACCTTAAAATTTTGAGTCGGCGCTGAAAAATCAATGAACAAGGATCACTCAAAGCGCCGACTCATAATTTTAAGGTTTAAGTATTATTTTATGCTTTTCAGTTTTTCGGCGGTTTAATTTTTTGTTAAAAAGTTTTTCAAAGGAATTCTCAGAAAGCCATGTTATTTTTCTCACTCATTACGCAAAAATGGACGAATGATTTTTTTCTTTTTTCTTTTTTTCGAATTGGATTAACACATAGGATACTTTTTATCGTGGTAGTACGTTCCTGTGGGGTGCCTTAGAATTCCACGCGGGCGAAGCCTCTAGCAGAAGCTAGGATTCCATAATGTAGTATGTGAAAACACCGTGCATGAAAAGTAAGTTTTCCCAAAGTTAATAAGCAACATAGTTTTAAAAAGTTTTTAGTCTTTTGAAACGAAAAACATATCTCAGTGGAAAGAAAGTGCAAATATAAGTACCGTTAGTGATGGAAGTAATAAATACACTTTCTGAATCGTCTAAGGACTCGTTTCACCAACTCATTGAAGTGCTAGGTTTTGATAGTTATCATCATCATCATTTCAGCTGAAAGACGTCCACTGCTGGACAAAGGCCTCCCCAAGCTCCGCCACTTCGACTCGTTTTGTGCTTCCCGCATGCAGTAGATTCCTGCGGCCTTCACAAGGTCCACCTTGTGGGAGGCCTTCCAACTCTACATTTCCCAGTATGCGGGCTTGATAGACAACTTTATGTAAATCCTGATAGGTATCCAGCTACATACGTCTAGCCCGAATGCAAGAAGGCGAGTGTGATAACAGAAAGCTTTAAGAATAACGTGTCTTATCGCATAGTGACATCACCGTTGCACTGATGTTATCGCAGACTCGCAATCTGCCAGCTAATGGCTTTGAATCGTGTAACCGCTTGCACTCAGTGGCTGATGCTTTGTTATTGAGATCTACTATTGGAGCGCTTTTTTCATGATTTTTGTTGACATACTCAACTTTAGAAGAGTTTTTTGTGTGAATATAAATTACATACCTAGTAATATTTTTAATTATTCTAGAATAGGTTATTTTTAAGAGTGCCTCGTTGGTTTAGTGGTGAAAGCGTTACTGTTGATCATGAGGTCCGGGGATCGATTCCCGGGTGGGGCAAAGTGTTGTTGGGATTTTCCGCCTGGAATTTGTTATTAGTAGCCTGTTTTTCTAGTTGGGAAATCATCAAATGACTGCTCTCGCTCTTGGTAGAGCGGGAGGGCGTATCAGACTTTTACTGACTAAACCCCACCCGTGGTCCTTCAGTTGCCTGTACCAGGGCCGCGGTAACTCTTTCGAACAAATCTACGACCCTGGGCGGCTTTAGCGAACCTATTTGATTGCACTGACATCTCTAAACGCGTCGTCGACCCGGGCCTGCATTAGCAGCTTGGAGTAGTCTGAGTTTGTACCCGATTGATGCAAAAAGGCCCACCGCCTATTACATGGGATTTAAACATAACTGCTAAATGTGGGTGTACTACAAGTGCATCTCTGCCTACCCTTCGAGGAGCACAGGCGTGATTCTATGTTACCTAAGGTATTTTCAAGCAAGAGTTCAGAATGCAACTACAATACAATATAGTAAAATCACTAGGTCAGATTTGAATCATTTTATAATTTATCCAGCAATTTGTCCTACTGCTTTACACGATTTATTTATCGATGCAACCGTGACATAATTTTCGCTTCACAATATGAAATTATGTCACTCGAATGTTCCGTAATTCGATGGATACATGGTTACATTAATTAACATATTCACACGAAATTAGTAACAGTTAGTTTGAATGTAATCATTAGCCATGCGCTTTAATTACTCAATCAAGACACATTATTATCATTCAAATTGATAATTTCAACGTCTTTCATTAGTAAATTCGTTCTCGAAATGACGTATAACCATGCGATTAGAGGGTACAATGACAATTTTCTTCTATCTAAAGCATAGGTACGTACAGCTTGAAAATGCTTTGCAGTTGAATCTAATATTTATGATTTTGTTTTCATGAAACCCAGACGTTGAAAACAAAAGAAGATTTGATATTAAATTGTTTCTGAAATGCAATATTTTCTTGAATTTTATTATTGAATGTAAAGGCCAGGGACACTGCTTCTAATAAAGGCTCCAGCAGATTGGTGCGACACGTCAATATGCCGTGATTTTGGTAGAACAATTTTCATAAACTTTTCATTGAAATTGCTCTACGAGAGTCGCGTCACGCCTGTCTGTGGGTTGAACTTTTCGGTGGTTCAGTATGTCTTTGATCTTTATAGCACGGCTAATATTGAAGTGCTCTGGGTCGTTAAAGTAGGTAGGTACGGAAAAGATTCAATTTCGCACCGAATTAAAATCGCCCTTCGTTGTAATTGCTTTCAGAGTTACAATTACCTCTCTACGTTTCCATTTAATGATTTCAAGGGCGCACTTTATGTAATTATTCAATTATGCCAATATGATGTAGAACTATCTGGATTTTCTATGCGATAAAGGCTAATGAAATGATTCGCAACGTGTGTGTAAAGTTTATCTCATCTAGGTGGGTAACGTAGGTAATGTAACGCAATACCTAAATATTTAGGTAAGCAGTGCGTGCAGATACAAACATACTTTGGTCTTAATGATGAACATTTTGTATTTCGCCGGTGATTAACGTTTTGAAACAGCGCTATTTCGATAAAGACCTTCTTAATCGGATTAAGGATGCAAATAAGGTAAATGCAGGTGGACAAGAACTGCATACGTTTATAGGAGGTGAACAAGGTCTTAATACTGCTAATATGCACAATTTGCCTTCCACACTTTCCTTCCTCCCAGGTGTGCTTGGCAAACAACCCCGTTCAGCGCAATCTGCATGTAAAACAACATTGCGACTGTGTGGAATTTCATGTCCGTAATGCCTACCAGGACGAGAGGGAAGGAGACGGAGAGAGGATATTATTCTGTCCCTATTATTTGATTACAGTATTAGACTGTTCATGTCCTTTTTGGTGGTTCATTAGACTCGCACGAATTGACTCGTATGAGAGGGCGAATCGTCATTTTTAAATATTATGTTTATTTATTTAATACTTTGAACATAAAAATGTTCAGAGGCGAACTTAATGCCATAGGCATTTTCTACCAGTCAACCTTTATAATGTGTTGTTTTTAATGTATTCTATGGGCGAGTCTCACGAATTAAATGTATCTGTGGGCGAGTCGACAATTCCAGAAATACGTACTAGGCAATTGGCACATTTCGGGCGAGTTAATTCGTGCAAGTCGACTATGAAGCCGCTTTACTTAGCAAAGGTTGTCCCCAAAACGATCTGATGGAGTCCTTTAGTCGCCATAATAGTTTGTTCTAAAACTATTTTGATGTCAGTAGCTCTCCACAAATAGACAAGCTATGCTCTCTGCCCAATTCGGTTACTGTCTATAGATGTTACGATTCCGCGCTTCAGAAGCTTTGAATATTTTATTTGACTGATTTATTTCGGACTCTAAAACTCTCACAGCTCTTTCAGTAAAAGCGTACCTTCTCAAGTTCAAGCCCAAAACAATTAGAGACGTAAAAACTGATCTCATTTTCTGATAAGAACCTCACTTTTGCTTTTCCCTGGAAATCTGGGACAGGTGGCAGTGAAAGCTGGTTTGTCCCGTTTTGTCTTTGCTTGTACAATTTTATAGCGGTTTTGTTAATCATAAAATCAGTCAGTTGACGTCCGCTGCTAAACACGGGGGTTATATCTAAGCATATTGCTTTTTCTGGTGAGAACGGAAAATATTGCGAGACGGATAGGAGACTTAAGTATAACCGGCAGAATCATACATAATGAAGTAGATACTTGGGATGAATGTTCTAGAAGGTTATTGCTCGGTCGAAATGGAATGTTAGAAATATTCATAGAAGATGCTGTTGCCACCAACAGTCAGTCAGTTAGTTTCTGCCTACCCCCAAAGGCGTGAGTTCATGTTAATTAAAAAGAAAAAGTCGTTCGCGTGAAAAAATGTACAAGATTCAAATCTTTCAAGTGTAATTTTACTACACTCTAGATTTATATCTTAAATTGTACAGACTGGTATGTAACAAAAAAATAAAGCAGTATATTCGCTACTTCTCATATATCCAGCCTTGCTTATAAGACCAAGGGGTCTTGCCAACAATTCTATAGCTGACAAAAACTAAAATATTCTTCAACTTCTCGATAAATATTTTGTAATTCTAATCTCACTGGCGTATGGAAATATATGGTACAGTACTACGCACCTAATGATGCGTGAATGATCTGTAGAACGATGGAACAACAGTTGATCTATTTAACCGCTCACTGTTACATCGGATGCTGGGAATGTTCTATGAATCAAGTAGAGTAATTGGAATTGTGGTGTGGAAATGTCTGTTTTTACCATGGTAGTTGAAGAATTCTTAAGAGATCTCCCTGGACAGAATGAGAACTCGTATTGAACACAAAGAATACGTAACATATATAATCAGCTTATAACGTTCCCACTGCTGGGACGCAGGCGTCCTCCCTTTTTGCCAGGGAATGGGCCGTAATCTTTTACGCGGGCCCAGTGTGGATTGGTAGATGTCACGTGCCTTCGATTTTTTGGTTCTGGTTTTGTCACGATGTTTTCTTAACCGTTTTGAGAGCAGTGGTGATGAAACACTAATTAGTACGTCTGACTGGGTTTGAACCCACGATGTGCAACTCGTTACTCGGGGGCCGTTGCTGAGCCACCACTGCTCACACAAATAATGGTTAGTTTTGATTATTATAAGGGAAATCCGATCCAGAAGATTACTATTAGAAGCAATATCATTACCTTCATTGTAACATTTTCAATCGAAGCGAGACTCTTGACAGCATCCTCGATAAACCTTTATCTTTTGTGACAGTCACGCGAGGTCATATCGTCACGCACTGTGAGTCTGTGATCTTATTTTTCCAAGAACCTTACACTTTCTAGGATGATCCAGCGAAGTAGTGACGTAATCTGAAAAAACGTGACGAGCATGACGACTCAACCGGCTTTTTCTACGACTAAAATATAAAAAGGGATCATATTTTTTGCTCTGGTAACCCCGATTTCGGGAACTTATTGAAATGTTTTGGGGATGAGTAGAATTTGAGTAGATACGGGTAGGTAGGCAGTGTTGCGGATAATATTTTGTACGTTTTACTGGTGTCTCAGGATTTTGACACCAAAAAATTCGTCAGTTTAAGTAAGGTTTATACTCAAAATAAATTCGCCGTCGTAATGTCATTTTTACAGAGCTTGAGTGGGCCAATCTAAATGTTTAAACGAAACGTAATTTTTATTAGTATGAAGCCTCGGGTTGGGAACTGATTCGAAAGCTGATATTATTATGAGAACCAACAATCTCTCCTCGGGATACACAACACGGAAGTTTTCTCAAACTTTGCCGATAGCTTTATTGATCAATCAGGGGACAGAAAATGATATTATTAGTTTTGTTAACAATATTGAAAGAGTAAACAACTTTGCTGTGTTTGTGGAAAAGTTTCTTTTTGATTGCGTATATTTACAGAGTCAAATTAAATTATCTAGCGAAACTCTGCAAACGTGGTAGGTATCTATAGTTATATCAAACCCTGCCAGAACCTGCCAGGGTCGCGAGATTGTTCAAAAGAAATACCGTGACCCTGGCACATGGGCAACTGAAGGAACATGGGTGGGTTTTAGTCAGTAAAAGTCTGACATCCCGCTCCGCCCAGAGCGGGAGCAGATATTTGATGATTTCCCATAAAAAAAATCGATCAATCGATGTTCCCTTTAGTATGAGTTGAAAAAATCTGTCTCCTTTTGTTTGATTGTGTTAAGATTTCGAAATCCAATTGCGTCTGTGAATAAGACAAAAATAAATGTTTTTTTTTTAACTGTTATTGCAAGGGACTACACAATCAGCGGTCGATAACGTAAAAATAAAAAACTATTTTTTTTTGTTTCGTCGTGTCCAGATATTCATCACGCCTGCGTGGTTTCGCTAGTTGATTTAGTTTGACCCTGTATTTCACCGTCGACCATTTCATCTACTATTAGGAGAGATAAATAAATAAATAATATCTTAGGACAACCAACACAACGTTATCTGATCCCAAACTAGGCAGAGCCTGTACTATGGTAACCAAACAACTGATACACATACTTATATAATATTTCTAAATACATACATAATATAGATAAATTACACCCAGACACAGAACAGTGCTCATCACACAAAGATTTGTCCTGGGTGGGAATCAGACCCACGACTTCCGTTATAGCAGTCAGTGTCACTAACCACTAGACTAACAGGCCAGTCGAGATAGTTTCCATATCCGACCCGTTTTAATCTACAGTAGAGCGCCGATTATCCGAACGTCGATCAACCGAACGACCGCTTAACCGAACTACTACACTTGCCCCACTCGCGCTTGCTATCCTTCTCCCGCGCTACAATACACGTGAAATTGTCTCGAACTGTTAGTTGTATATACTCGTATGTCACTCTAAAGTAGTTAGTTAGTTCATAAACTAAATTTTACCGCGTGAAAGAAACTATTTGTCATTAATGATATGTGTAAAGTAAACATAAGGTTTTCATTCACCTGTACATAAATATTTAAATGGCTGAATCAATACAGTTCGATTATCCGAAAAATCCAATTTTCCGAACAATCCTGTCCCCCAATTAGTTCGGATAATCGACGCTCTACTGTAACTAGCATATTACGTCTTTCC
Organism: Aporophyla lueneburgensis; assembly: GCA_932294355.1. Lineage (NCBI taxonomy): Eukaryota > Metazoa > Arthropoda > Insecta > Lepidoptera > Noctuidae > Aporophyla > Aporophyla lueneburgensis. The sequence goes on along the minus strand of OW028740.1, from coordinate 8,634,959 downwards.
TAACATACACCTGCATACATATTAATGTGACAACAGCAATTATTATTAATATTATATTATATCACCTGCCACATCATAGTTCATTCGTGCCTTTCTAAAGTAATATCTTCCGACTTACATGAGTACTGAGTAGGTACTACGTATTTATTCCGTAAGTATGTACGGTCACCAAAATAGATGAGTAACCAGGGTATTATAGTTGAAGTTTAGTAAGAAAACAATGAATATGAGGTGAAATAGAATTTAATTTGATAAATAAACTATTTGTTTTCTATTTTTTATTTCAAACATCTAACGCTTTCTTTTTTACATCTTTTTTTTATTACCATTGTCAATGAATGTTATTTACATGCTTGTTAAGGTATCTTATACAATCGAACACTAAAATATAAATAGGTATTATGTACAAGTACAAAAAGGAAATAAGAAAGAAAAGAGCTCAATGAGCATAAAAAATTTCTAAAATTTCTTCCATATTGCTGTCATTGGGAAAAGTGCCCAAAAGCCTGGCAGCGTTGCCATGTTGAATGGAAATGGCAATGGCAATGCTGATTCATTCACACCTTTGATCGGTTCTTTACAAAACTTCAACATAAAGTAAGAAGATACATTTATATAGCACAGACTAATAGGCAGAAACCAGCATTATATTTTGCGTCATAGCTGAGCCAAAAAGGTCCAGTTCAGGAAAAATAACAGACAACTAGTGCTTGACGCTGGTTTTCAACTGCACCTGAAGTGTGAGGTAGTTACTTATTGCTTTTGGTGACCGTACATTTAACCGTCAATTAAACTTGTCTTATACCTACTCTAAACTGTAAGCCGCCATTACCTCCCCTAGTTATTAAGTTGTAACTTAAAGTTGGTCCTAACTCTGAATTAGAGTCGTGAACTAATACTATGTAAGAGCTGTGATAAAGTATGGTGTTAAAAGACTTCAGTGATGTTAGGACTTGCGTAATATTCTGAGATCAGCAGTTCTGGCAGTAAAAGCAGTTATGTCTTTCTTCGAGGGTCTAAGTGAGGAGTGAATAGATTATCTGTAGTCGCCGGTCGATAGTGGCGAGTTTATTTAAGTTAGCATAATCCTTACCTAGGTTTACTTAAAGCTTAAAATACACGGTGAAAACGGACATCGATGCGCATCCTGATCAGATGTATACGGTACATCAGTGGCGAAGGCACCATATAACACGATTCCTACCGGCTTGCCTTCGGGGATTCGCATTGGTAACTCTATCACTATTAAAAATACAATAGTATGTAAATAGTGGCTACTATTGTGAATAAATATAGTTACATTACGGGTATTTAATTCACCATAACATTCAAACAACAAAAAAGGTTATTTATACCTTTGTATTACAACAAAAGAGAAATGTTCTAAATTAACCCGGCGCCAAAACGTCATAATCGGGAACTAAAAATTCATACAACAGCGATCCCGTAATGATGTCACTTTAGGTCACGTGGCACCGCTTGATATGTACGAGAGCAAGCCGCTGTACAACGGGTTATGACAGAGACAGGTATAGAAAAATGCTTCAGCGAGAACGAGATAGAGGAATATTGCATATTTTATTCGTTTTCAGCTGTTCAATTTAATTGTATTTAATTCATTACATTCCTATATTAATTTTAGAATGATAGTAAGTATTCTTTATTGATGAGTCAGTAAGTTAAGGCCGACTTCGCTTCGGCTTCTCTTTTAGAAAAATTTACGCCTCGCCGCTGCGGTACATGATTCTGTCCCCCCTGCTTTGAAACGTTTTGACGATTATTTAAAAAAAAAAATGGATGGTCCATACATTTTGACCGCTTTAGTAGTACACTTTTGTATGAAACATCTGATGTTTTTTTTTTAAGACCGATAAAAAAATTCCAAGCAGATTTCAGATCCAGAATCATGTCCTGGATCCATGGTAACAGGTTGCAATCTCGATATCCCTGACGTCCAGTTTAGTAATCACCTTTTTAATGATCAATACTAACTAATTAAATCTATCTCCTAAAGCGATCACAGCGTTTTTGAGGCAGAATTAGAAAACAAAAAAGAGAACAGAGGAATAGCGTGCCACAGTCTAACCTAAGCCGTAAAAAAAAATACAAATGAAATATAAATCCTACCAATTTGGCTAATGAATACGAAGAGCCATGACCATTGATTACGAAAGTAAATATGTCTGCCTACCCTCAATAAGTAGAGCATCACTTTCACATGTAATAGCCCCCTATCTGACCCAACTGTTCCTAATCGTGACTTGTATCGTATCTAATTAAATACAGGACGTGCTATGCGGACTGATTTTCTAGACTAGACTCAAGAAAGTGGATACCTACTTAGTAATTTACGTCTTTCATTGAAAAACAACCTGAGCAGTGTAGTTTGTCATCATTTCAGCCGTAAGACGTCCACAACTGGACATAGGCCTCCAACAATTTGGAGGGAAGGGGGGGGGGTATGCCATAATCGCCACGCTTGGCAGGCGGATTGGCGATCGCAGTATGTTGGAAAAATTTATAGAGAATGCTGCTGCCCATTCTCTAATAAGTCTCTTAGTTGCCTCTTACGACACCCACGGGAAGAAATGGGAAGGCGCTATTCTTAACCGGCAACACACGGTACTTTGTAGTTACTTTGTGCAATATAGTTACTTTGTGTAAATTGTTTCATCAGAGCAATGGGTTCTCAAAACGGTGATATTGTAAGGAAACCGGCACGTCTTACAACCAAAAAATCGAAGACATGTGACATCTAACAACCCACACAGGGCACGCGTGGTGGATTACCGCCCACTTCCTCTCACAGAAAAGAGGCCTGTGTCACCGCAGTGAGAACATTATAGGCAGACTGATACTGAAAAACAATGTAGTATTTTCTCATTTAGTACTTCAAGATTCAAGGAAAATTCTAAAGTTTTCATAACATTGTTCAGTTTGAGTTCAGTAATAAAAACATTATGCAACTATCACAATAAATCTCGCAGCTAATAACTCCGTAACTGGAAACAAAAACAAACTGTTGTTCTTTTTTCAAAACATAAAAAAAAGAATTTGCTGTTCATTCTAGCGCTCTGTTCCACGACCCCATTTTGATGAATTAACAAGCGGTGACGTCACTAAAATTAGAATAAACGCGTGTGGGAGTATCCTCGCCGCAAATTAGTTAAAAAATATTACATTTTATGAAATCTAAACCTTATTGTCTCCTAAATAAGGATAAAGTTGGCAGAAGATGATAATTACTACCCTGCAGAGCATAGTTCCTGCCGCATTGTCTCTACACAAATACGCGAGTTTGATCGTGTAACGTGATAAAAGCTGTTGATGTCATAATTCACGTTTTTTTGGAGGTTTCTATAGTGGTGATTGAATTTACATTTTGAATAACATGCACTTTTGGAAATGAGGGTCAGTGACACTCACTTTTTTAATTTACTTTAACTTTAGCCCGAGTTATGCTTTTACTTTTGGTCAATGTCGACACCTTTTTATTGAAATACCGATGTGAATATCCCGATATTAGCCCATCACAAACATAAGCCTGATATGGTATCTATTATTAATAAGCTCAAAAACGTAACAATATAACAACCAACGATTTGTTTCTGAAACTCATCATAGAATAGATTACCTAAGCTTTTACTCAGTGCAATTTTCGCTTTGAAACCACTAGACGGGTTTATTTTCCGCAGAATTTTATTTCTACTGGCAACAATTGTTTTGTTGTTTTGCTAGTGTTTAATCGGCTTACAAATTCTGAACGCGTCCGTTTGTTTGTTTCCAAAGTTGTTGCAGTATCTGACATTTAAGCGCGGGTAAATGCGATTTTACACTATTTTGAAAGGGTATTAAAGGTTATTTTGAAATAAAAATTGGCATTTTATTACTGCCCAATTTCCAGATACGAAATAAAAATGTATTTAATGAAGAACATAAGAAAGAAAGTTGTAAATGTACTGTATATGAAGCCATAACCTTTTATTGTAAAAACCGGTCGCGAAGACACACAAAAATTGCCTGTTCTGCAAGTTTATTTCCTTATGAAACTTTAAGTGGGTCATGATACTGCTTGGATATGGTAATATGGCAACGGAATTGCCCAACAAGGTCCTCGATTTAATATAAGCACAAGTATAACAGGTGACAGGTCAAGTCATACGTGATTTTCGCGTTCAAATAATGTAATAGTTGCTTTGCACATAATCTTGCCTAATTCCACCTTCACTCTTAGTTGATCTGTGACAAAACACGTTCACCTAATTACAGGACACAGGTTAATTACGACTAATGTTTTGTGTAACATTTATTTTGTGTTTACACAACCACGCCCTCGGCTATCATAGTAAATAGTGTATTTAGGTACCTTAATTTTATGTCCACACATGGCTGAAATAAAATCATGGCGGATTTTTTTTTGCGCGATGGAACGCACTGCTTATAGCCGGGAGTAGAAAATCAAACATTGTGTTTTTTCGACGCGCTGAAAGCCCCTCTGTTGAATTCTCATTGCTTGGTTCAGGACCGAGAGTTGAAAATACAGAGTGCGATAAAATTCATCATCATCATCATCATTTCAGCCGAAAGACGTCCAATACTGGACATAGGCCTCCCCAAATTAGGGGATGGGGGGTGATAAAATTACGCCGTTAATTTTTTATGACATCGACTTAACACACGACATGCCTAAACAAAGACCGAATGATAATCCATATCATAATACCATAGTAATAGAAAAAAATGTAGCAAATTTATTTAAATGAAATCGCTTAGAAACTGTATCTAAATGAATCGAATATGCTAGAAATAATAATTTGCCAAGCACTAGCAATATCAAAATAAAATAACTTGTTGACAATGCCACCATTAAATTCTTGTTATATTACAGCCAATTTGCATTTTACGGGACACAATCACATAAAATTACAACAAATTATATGTACAGACCTATGAGCTACGCTTCACAAACAATAGAAGCCGCAAACAGCTATAATAAAGTTCGAAATAGTGCACACAACGACAAAATTACCTCATTTAAATGTACTGTTTACCTCATTAATTTAAACTTGGCAACCCTATATACTTGGCAAATCGCTTTCTCCGGGAAACATGATGTGTTTGGTATACGAATAAAACGAAATCGTTTAAATTAAGTAAAGCAAGTAATGAGGAACTAATTAGACTATAGGTATACATTAAAGTGACTGGGTCATCAGTATTCAATTCTCATGGAATGACGGAAGATGCGGCAATAGACATAAGGGCAATACGTGTAGACAAGACTTAATGTGCAGTACGACAGTCGAATCCATTCCCGTTATACCATATTATCAAAACATGCACGTAGGTCTTATGTTTAAAAAGAGGCCACAAAAGCGACAGAGAAAGTAGATTTACCAAGTTAAATCCTTCTTTGACCTTGATACAGTTTCTCTGGGAGATAAGTTTGGTACGTCACGCGTGGAATTTGAATCTCTGTGACCGTGTTGGCGCGGTTGTGATAATTTTCTTAAATAATTATCACAACCTGAATAAACGTGAGTACTAGATGAATTTTTGAAGGTCTTCTTAGTATATTTTTGTGATAAGGATCTAGGATGACATCGTTATAAACACGTCATATATATTGCAAATGTTTGATATGGTGAATTTGATTAAGTTCACCGTGTAAAACGTGGTGATTTATTTTCGTTATGTAAATGTTCACTTTGGTTGTTTAATAGATTTTAGTCACGAATTTGTACACTTTTGCTTTTAACGAACGTATGCGCGAATTTTGTTGCACGAGACATGAATCAAAATAAAAGGAAGTAAAACAAACTGAATTGTTGGTCAAACATTAAAGAAATATAAATAAATTTTTGACTAAGGAAAAAGAGTGGAACAATTCTACGAATCGAAAACAAAATCAAAGCTAAAGGAAAACAAACTCAAAGTAATCGAAACGGACACGAGGCAATTGGCTGGAAGATGTTCTACTTACGATAAATAACCATGAAATTTTCCTACACGTTTCTCGGAGAAGGACTATTTATCTCGCAGGTTATATCGATTCCGCTTCGTCAACGTCTCTTCATCAATCTTTGTAGTTCACGAGAGCTCGTTTCAATCGCTAGCACATTGCGAGGCTTCTCAATAAACTTCGAAACGTTATTTTGCATTCATAATTCGATATTGAGTACAGTTGTCTGCGAGCACTTCGCGGAAATTTTTGCGATCGAGATTTTTATTATTATGACCTACCGAGGCCTTCGTTAGGTCTTGTCCGAGTACCTTTTATTAGCAGTTATTAATTTCTAGTAGTGCGCGACCACGAGAGAACTAGAATTCTGTATTTAAATAATCTTGCAGAGGAGTGAACGATACTGAATCTTTTATCTGTGTTATCTATCTTCGTATCTGAGAATGGGTACGGGAAACTCAGAATAGTCAGTTTGTTGACAGCAAATATTTTGTAATCTGAAGTTACTCGAATCTCCTTGCTCAATTTTTGTTCGACAAAATTATATTTCTGGAATAGTTGGATGTGTATTTGTCTTGTAAGGTGACGCTTACTTCTATACTATATCAGCCTTCTATATTAAGGAATTGAAAGAACAGATGGTGGGTTTTTCTATAAAATAGGCAGTGATGATACCAGAAAATGTAGCTCAGTGTATTCAATGCTGCAACAAAGCGTCTAAAACAAAGGTTCGTTTACTATTGTTGCCATTTCACGAACAATCTATTAGCAAACCGCTTTTGATCCAGAAAATGGAGGAAAATTATCTGAGCGGAATTCTTGCTTGGGTCAGATGGTTTAAGTTCCTTGATGTTATTTTAACCCGGTGAAGCTAAAGGACGATTTGTTTAGTTTAGCACGAAGTGATAAAAGGTTAATGTTTTTTATTTCTATTTTTAGAAATAACATCCCTATAGGTAAATCAAATGCTTTTCGTTTGTAAGCGCATCACCGTTGAAACGATAGGGCATTTTGTTTTGTTTTAAATCGTTTGTAATTAGATTTATGAAAAGAAAAATTTAAAATGTTTCCCAGATTTTTTCACATTCAGGAACAACCGAAAGTCGTTTTTGTTATGGGACTTTATATATGAACTAGAGACCAACGTGCAACCACTGTCGTGTCAGATAGTTAACAATAAAATTAAACGATAAGTTATTAAAGTTTCTATGACATTGAGGTCAAACATCCATCATGCGCGTATGTAAACAATTGCAAAAAAAATATTTTTCTACATTATTGTCATACAATGATGTTAGCTAAAAATTCCCATCATTCTGTTAAAATTGTATAATTAAATTGACAATACGCGAAGAAAACAATAAGCATCGTTAGGCATGTGAACAGCTAATTACAACCACTAATTGTTACGTGAACAATGTTTACTAATATTAAACACAACCTGACCTTTCAAAGTCAAGGCTAACTTAAGCACAACTTAATAGAACTTTACCTTTACTAACATGTTATAAATCCCACTGATTAGGCACAGTTACACAAAAATTATTAAAATAAAAAATATTCACTTTTGATGTCACTCGCGTGATAAGTGTGGTTGTCGGTTGTGCGCGGGAGGCTGTCGCGCGGCACCGGCGCGTCTGACCTGCGCTGGCGCATACATCACGTGCGTGCACCACCAGCGCCACCCGGCACGCCACTACGCGGACAAGTAGGGAACTAACGGGGCTTTCCACGCTCCAACGATTCACTGAATGCTAGCATCTGACGAAATGTATTGCAGCCTTATTGATAAGTGTAGAAAGGCAGTTATTACAAATCTACTAAACATAGTAGAGTTTATGTAACTTGTGGATTATTTGGTTTAAGTTTTTTGTTTGTAAACAACTAGCTTTTGCCAGCGGCTTCGCCCGCGTGGACGTCGGAAATTATCCCGCGGGACTTACTACCGGGATAAAAGTAGCCTATGTCCTTTCTCAGGCTCTAAACTATCTGTGTACCAAATTTCATTTAAATCGGTTCAGTAGTTTTAGCAGGAAAGCGAGACAGACAGACAGACCGACAGACAGAGTTACTTTTGCATTTATAATATTAGTTTAGACTAGCTCTTGCCAGCGCCTTCGCCCGCGTATAATACATATAAACCTTCCTCTTCAATCACTCTATCTGTTGCTGAAAGCTGCATTAAAATCCGTTGAGGAGTTTAAAAGATATAAGCGAGCAGACAGCGGAAACGACTTCATTTTATATTACGTAAAGATCAGGAAACAGATCAGACTGAAACCAGTGAACAGTGTTTGGGAACTAAACAAAGCACGCTTGAAGCGCTGTACACTGAAATCTTATAGCATAATCTTAGAGCATGCGCTCAAAGAGGCAGTAGAACAAAACAAACTTGTTCGGCAAGCAAGCAGATGGACTTCGCTTGCCATAGGAAATGGGAATCAGCTAACCTCTATGTATGTTTTGATTTAGACTAGAATAACGTTTATTATCTCTAGTATTACAGCTAGTACTAGCAGGTACATACATACACAAAGCTATACCGAAAGCGATAGGTTTAAGCGTCAGCATCATGCTTAGGTCCCCGGAGCGGGTTACTAAGCGCTGGTTTTCAGCTTTTTTATCTAACCTAACCTTTGACTCCTGTTCACAAAAAAGAGGATATATTTAGAAACAACGGATTAATAAATTAAATAATGAATGATCCTATATTATTGAATTAGAATAAAATTGAGGATTTTATATTTTTATTTTATATGTTTGTGGACACGACTGGCTATTTTATTGATAAAAACGAAAATGAAAATGAAATATAGATAGAACCATATACTAAACGACTATGGGCATTTTTTATAATAATTAGGTGCAGAAATTCAAAGCTAACATTTTATAAATTTACTCTTCACTAACACAATAATTCTTTCATATATCAATAGTCACGAGGGAAGTAATGTACCTGAACGTTATTAGTGTCAATTTTTCTTTCGCACCGTTACAAGTGAAAATCGTCACATTGTTGTGAACGCATTTTACAGATTTCTATTAGAATCATTCGCACTATTTATCTCGTTTTATACCCCTATCACTTTCACTCATTTGTATTGTACGAGTAATTGCATACCTAATCGTATAAAATAGGAATCGTTGTTAAAAATGTGGCTGTTACGAGTAATTTATACAGTAATACTGTTGACGTGCGCTATTTTTATATTTTGTATGTGCAGTGCCGTAAATGGTCGGTTAAATAACAATCATACTTGTCATGCGATGTCATAAAGCTAAAGAGTACCTAAAGATTTGTTTGTTGGTCACAAAAAGTGCTTGATAGATTCTTACATCATTTTAGGTGTTGGTTTTGAGCATAAGTTGCCGGATTGAGACTGGGGCTTCCGAGGCTTCAGAATAGCCAAAGATAATAAGGTTTCGTAGTTGCAGGTCGAATCATTTTATGATAAAGGTGTGTCCGAATCGTGGTGAATCCTAAAAAGCAGAAATTACCATGTTCCGAATGCCACAAGTTGTTAAGTTTTATATTTTTGGGAAAGCAGTGTGTATCATTTTCGAATAAGGTTGTTTTTATAAATTGGACAAATGTTTGCTATCTTGGGAGCGACGCGCCTTTTTGTGGGAGCCTTTAAAGTATCTGGATTTTCCTTTTGATGTCAGAGACGAAGGCCGTGACTGTGTTTAGGTGTCGTTTACTTAACAATGCTAATATTGTAGCGCTAATATACATAAATACGGCAAATATCGTATAGGGTTTATGAAGGAGTCACGTTTGCCGATGGCCGGCATTGTACGCCTTATCACGCGCTCACAGACACTGCCCACAGGTAATATTCCATTCATGGACAATCGTTTTACTTTTTATAGACTGACGTAGAACACGATATTATACACGGAATGGCGAGCGGTCTTCTATGCAATTTGTTACAACTTTGTAATAGGCAATTTTTATGTTAATTTATGGACCAAACTGGCAGTATGCGAACCTTTTGTAATAATATGCTAATTTTTGCAATATTAGGGAGTGAGTGAGGTTTTTACAACACTAATGACGGATTTTTTTTCAGTTGAATTGCTTGATGGAGTAATTCAGAATGAATTCCTTTTCGTTGAGAATTATTAGCCTGTATTCATTGCCTATTAGGATAACTACTAATAAATTCAATTAATACATTGCAATAAAGTCAAATGAAAAAAGAAACAAAACGATGGGAAAATTAAATTACTATGTTAGACAAAACACAATTTAAACAAGGGTTCATAAGCATGAAATGTAGCATAAGAGTTCCATATAGGTACAAAGAAAGTGAGCGCTAAGAAACGGGTTTTCAAATTTGATCCCCAAAAGGGTTAAATAAAATCGGTAATAAAAGTTTGCATGGAAGTGCATCACTTTTGCCAATAAAATATCCCATCCCCAAAATATTTTTTACAGGCCGTATGCCCATACGGCCTGTAAAAAATATTTTCACATTTTCGCCTCGACACCCAACTAAAACAGTGGTATAACACTTTTTGTTTTAAAGGGAGACGAGAGATTCTAGGGTTTATTTTCACGCGTTAATAGCCTTGCGTATATTTCTTCGTTTAAGACTGATTTATTTGCAAAAGCTGTGGGTACTTAAAACATGTTCTCAACTATTAGTCGACACACGAACGTCAGAAAATCGCGGCGGTATTTTTTCGCGCAGTTGATTTTCAACGCACCGCTTAGTATCGAGAGTTGAAAATTGAACAGTAAAACACACGGAGCTCTAATATTTTTTATCCCTAGGTAGGTACGGTCTCGTACGAATTTTGAGGCGAATCACATCAGGCCCTAGTCAAGAAATTTCATGAGGACTTCGACTGCTCTGACAAGTGTTACGAAGAAGAAGAGGTACGGTCTTAGTGATGACATCGTGCTATATGAATTGTCAATATTGACCAGTTATTGGGAGTTTCGACTTTTGGGCGGACCACCGTGCAATGGATACTTAAAAATATGTTATCAACTATTAGTCGTGATAAACGCGGACGTCAAAAAATATTTTTTGGATTTTCGGATTTTCAACGCACTGTTTAGCACCTAGAGTTGAAAATTGAACAGTAAAACACACTGTTAGACTTTCGACGCGCTGAGATGCACTCTTTTGAATTGTCAATACTCGGTTGAACACCGAGAGTCGAAAATACTGAGCACGAAAATTTCCCGTCGCGATTTTATTACGTCCGTGTCCGTGTGTGGTTAAAGGCTCGTGCAGACTAGCGCGACGCGACGGTCTCGCGTGATTCGGCGATTTATATCTGTGGAACAATTTGTAGCGCTAGTCTGCACGAAGCTTTAAGGCTGGAACTTAATGCAAAAGATTTTTAGCAAAATATATTATTTTTTTATGCAATGTTTGTTTTTGCACATCGTACCTCGTAAGCATGTACTTGACCCGTCCTTGCTCAGTGCTAAGTAACCTCAACTTCAACGACTTAGGTTAGGTCATGCTGTTAATTTAGATATTCACAGTTCACACACTACCGAAATTAGGTCCTAATGATACTTTAGTACTTTAGCAGACCTCGATGTGACGTCACTGTGTTTAAAGCGTTCTTCGAGGCCTGCTCTAAAGGACAGTTGTGTGTTCTGGAAATATCGCCACATTTGGTAAACGTAATGGTGATTGTAAAATATATTATGGTACGTACCCAAGAAGAAACAGTCTTACCAGGAGTTATCGCGTTACCCAGTAACAGAGTTGTGCTGGCCAGTTGGCCAGTCGATTCATTTAAAAAAACGACGGGTTGCACTCCGGGAGTGCCGGTAGAAGTGAAAACTTGAAAATGAACGTTGTGTATTTTTTGATATTTTGGAATGGTTAGGGAATAATTTTGCACGAATTGCTTTAATTATCAGTATAAAAGTACTATCATTTATGTGGTAGAATACAATATTTATTTATTGCGCTATCGTACACAAACATGACAATTTATATTACATTAAAAAATTTTATCTCTCAGAAAAATCACTCTCCGTTAGTGTTGGGATTTTATCCGGATAAATACTCAAAATGGATAAATACTCGATAAATATCCGTTTTTACTGACTATTTATCCAAAACAACGGATAAATACTATTTCAAGTTTCATTAACGAAAATTTTGTCATTTTACAAAGAAAAGGATTGAAAGTTGCAACAGAAGTATACGGTGTTGAAAGAATACCCACTGCTAGTTTAGTTAACGTTGTCGAAAAACATATCTCTTTCCGTCAGGCTTTTTTTTGGGTGGGAATCATTAAATGACGTCTCCCACTCTGGATGGAGGAGAAGGACGTGTTAGGCTCTTACTGACTTAAACCTATACCAGGGATACGGTCACTCTTTCAAAAAAATTCGCGACCCTGGCAGGCATTGGTCCAAGAGGACCCCATCAAAAACGCTGACATCTCTTTGAGGTGCGCGAGGAACACAACGCACCGTCGAGCCGAGCCTGCTCCTTACCGGACGGCGAGCTACCCATTGCTCGCCACCCGCTAGCTCGCGCCTACGGTGGAGGAAGTCCGCAATTGACTCCCGACGCCCGGGGGGGTCTACTGCGGTGGCTAGGGGCGTGAGAGCGCAGAGATTTCCTCTCCCTCGCGCTCGGCTAAGGGGCTTATTTCGTTAGTGTTCTTCCAAATAAAAGGTTTTCATTAACAACCTTTCTTGGCCTTATGCAGCAAATGTTGGCATTACTTCCACATCCAAAAAGTCTCTTTCTTCTACACTTTGGTACTAGTCGCTATCTTCACACCCTTTCTATCCATATTATTCACACAGTTCAGCCATCGTTTCTTTCGTCTCCCCCTACTGTTTTAGTTATTGACATTCATACTCAAAACTTTCCCCACGACATTTTCTTCATTCCTCCGTACCACGTGCCAAGCAGCAAGTTTCTGAGTCAAGCAGATAGGCGGAAAAATTTATTGGCAATCGTTACCCTTTTTATCACTGCTGAGAGAATTTGATTCTTGGTTTTATTATCAAGAACCTTAATTAAACAAAATAAACCTCATTTTAGATTTCTTATCGTAGAAGATGATACACACTAGGTGGGCACTTGTTGGTCTCTATTTGAAAGACAGAAGCATTGATCTACGCAATCCCACAAAAATAACATCAAGGAAAGCTATTTGTGTCATTTGACATGACAGTATCTTTTGTTGTTAACACTAAGAGAGCGGCTTTTGTATATATCAGGTGCCCCATCTTGTGTAGCACGGCAGCTTTAACTTCTCTCCCGATTTCCCCTGTTTTATAATGACTGGTTTAATACCAGTTCATTTGATTTTTTTTTATAGATTTTATTATATCTGCATAGTTTATAAAATTGTTGAAATCTACATATTTCGGACCATTAATAACACAACTTTTCTTCACCGTGTTTATAATGTCTTTTAGAATTTCTACACGGAGACATTCACTTGTGTGGTGATTCTATACACTCATTAAAGAAAGGTTCTAAAAAAATATCTAAGAGTATGTTCTATTAGAGACCGTAGAACTCCTGACTCCTGACACAATTACAGCCCTGGCAATCGATGTTAGAACTAAATAATGTAAAAAGATAGTATTTCGGAAAATTCAAATTTATGAAATTTGAAGCACATATGTATCTTGCAAGTCTCAATATATGAGCCAAATTTACCACGTTTATGCGAAACAGTTTTTGAGTTATGAGGGGGTCAAAAGTGGCTCCAAATGGTTTGTGTAATATTACACACGGTACTGCTCGCCAGTTCTGTTACTTGAACTTGGCTTGACACGCTGCCGCGTGTCTAGATAACAGTACACGTCATTAATATTATAAAAGAATCATCCAATGCACAAAAAATATATTTATCCATCATTTTGAGTAAATACTCAGTAAAAATGAGTAAAAATTGAGTATTTATCCGTTTCGGATAAAAACTCGAGTATTTATCCTCCGAGTATTTATCCACTGCCCATCACTACTCTCCGTCCGTCTTACGAATTTTCGATCAGGTTACGTGTCCTGACGCAAGTTTAAAATTTTTTACCCATTACAAAAAAACCGGCCAAGTGCGAGTCGGACTCGCGCACCGAGGGTTCCGTACAAACCTGTAGTTATTCTCGGTTTATGCATAAGGTTTATGTTTATAAAATTAAGTGTTTTTTTTTTTAAATTTTTATATTTGAGTTCATTGAATGAAAGGTAAATTGCTGTTTACGATTTATGACGTATTAAAAAAAAACTACTTACTAGATCTCGTTCAAACCAATTTTTGGTGGAAGTTTACATGATTATGTACGTCATATATTTTTTTTAGTTTTATCATTCTCTTATTTTAGAAGTTACGGGGGGGGGGGGGGGACACTCATTTTACCACTTTGGAAGTGTCTCTCGCGCAAACTATTCAGTTTAGAAAAATATGATATTAGAAACCTCAATACCATTTTTGAAGACCTATTCATAGATACCCCACACGGATGGGTACGATGAAAAAAAAAATTTGAGTTTCAGTTCGGGTTTCAGTATGGGGAACCCTAAAATTTATTGTTTTTTTTTCTATTTTAGTGTGAAAATCTTATTGTGGTTTACAGAATACATCTACTTACCAAGTTTCAACAGCATAGCTCTTATAGTTTCGGAGAAAAGTCGCTGTGACATACGGACGGACGGACAGACAGACAGACAGACAGACAGACAGACAGATATGACGAATCTATAAGGGTTCCGTTTTTTGCCATTTGGCAACGGAACCCTAAAAAGTGCACAACGCCGCTAAAGAAGTTTTCACTTCAAAATACGATTGTTATTCAGCTGTATCTAGTAAGGCTGGATGGCACGCCAACATAGTTGGTAAAAGGCTAGACAGTTGAGATGATACAGATGCAACTTCTTCGTTGTCTTGAGGTTGTTCCAATGTTATTTTGGAAGGTATAACTTCCCCACCACTGCTCTCAAAACAATGAAGGAAAACATCGTAAGGAAACGAAACCAGCATATCCTAGAACTAAAAATTCGCAGACATCAACCAACCCGCACTTTGTTAGCGTGGTAGATTACAGCCCACTCCCTCTCCCCGAGAGGAGGCCTGTGCCCCAGCAGTGGGAAAAATAGAGGCTGATTATGATGATGAAGTTTCTGAATTGGTATTTGGCACTCCAGAAGGGTCGATAGCAGTGGCGTGCACAGGGTTTTATGACCGGGTAGGCAATTCAAGAAAAAAAAAAAAACGTGTCTCGTAATTGCTCAAGTTAGTGAAGAAAAATTCACTAGGTGGTTTAAAAGGTTGAAATGGCGATTTCCTGATGATGATAATTCTTTTTCCGTCGAAAGCACAGAAAGATGTTGTACTCGTTGTTGACTTTGTGTGTTTCTTAAATAGGTACGTGAGAATACGTTTTAATGAAAATGAACGTTCTGTCGATGCGCTGCTTGCTTGGAAAAGTAACAATAAACTTCGCTAAACGTAAAACTTCTTCGTAACACTTCTCTCAATACGATAATTACCAAATGTATTTATGTTTGAGCAAGCCGCGGGATAGAAATCATATAAATCTGCAAATCCCGAACAATTCCACACTGTATTCGAACTAGGTACTAAACTAGCAAGGAAAACAAAATAATTTAAATGTGTGTAAACAAAAACACAGCCGGTTTTATGTTTCTTAATTATTACTATGAAACTTACGAGTTGCATTACCTCTTTGCTGGGTTAATTCTCGTACACTTCCCTTTAGATACACTTTTTAACAAACACACATTTTCAACAAAACAACATTTTGAAAAAAAAAACTAACAAAAAGCGTAGTACTTAAGTAAATCGAAAAACTAACACAGTTCAAAAAAAACTAGTTGAAATAAGCAACAAATCGACCTAAATATTAACGTTTGTAAATGAATTAATCACAACAAAACTCAGTCAAAATAAAAACATAAAACAGCGCGCTCCACTAAGAAATCAATATGGATCCTTTCGTAAACAAACGATTTCTAAATTTTGACAACTAAAACGTTGACAAATAAAATTGTATCATTGCGAATAGGAATTTGCTTGAGGCTACGTAATATTCAACTTGATCGCATAATACTCACAGCGCGCCAATAACCAACCATGGGCGTCCCGCCCGTGATTGGTTACTCTGGCGCAGGGAAGCCCGCGATTGGATAGCCTGCGGCAGGAGTTCGCTTTATTAGCTCGCTTCTGTGTGAAATGTGCAGACACGAACATGTAGAAGAAATTACCACTACATGCGTACGTTTATGAATGAAAAGAAGACACTTTCGATCGCTGCCTGCTTGCGCCGCGAGTACATTAATAGAACCGTATGAACGTTGCTTCTCATTTATATTAGGCGTTTAAACTTTTTGAATAATTTTATTACTTAGCATATTTTCTTTATTATTGAAATATTAGTAACTAGTCTAGATCTAAGTCTAGGGTCTGCAGTGTCTTTTTGCCTATATGGACCGCACGCCACTGGTCGATAGTATCAAGTTACCTTACAATTCTACATGCATTTCTTTTGCATTAGTAAAACACCCCATTTCTATACGACTTTTCTATTTATGAGGGTCACGACTCACGATCCCTGCATACAGTTATTTGCTAATCCGAAGTCGACACGTCCCGACTTTATTTGCTCTTCGCCTTCACAATCTGTTTCTACAAACTAGCGAAAACTTTTGCTCTAATCTGAGGGTACTTAAAAAGAAAAACATGGAGTATAAGTACTTGCTGCTTTTCTATATTAGATGTACGAAAAGTTGGATGAATAAGTTTATGTTTGGTACTTAATTATTACTTATTGGGAGGGAAACTTCTTATAAACTTTGTCATCATGTGGTTCTGTTAATTGATTTTTGGATTGATGTTGGCTATCTATGTATGGTTAAATTCTGTTCGTTGGTGAGACACTTGACAACGGTTAGACCGATATGGTTAACTCAGTATTATTAGGATTTTATGGGAGAAGAAGGGAAAAGTTTCACAAAAATGGAGACAGTCGGGAAAAATCTGACCATTGTTTTATATGGGATGTTTGAATTATTAAAATTTGGTCAGGACAAGGTCTGTCGTTTCAGCGAGTTAATTATAGTATAATCAGACTGTCTTACCAAGGGGTATCGTATTACCCAGTAACTGGGTTGTGGAGGTCCGATAGGCAGCTGCATCCGGTAAGACTGGAAGCCGACCCCAACATAGTTGGGAAAAGGCTAGGGAGATGATGAATCAGATTGTCATTATCCTCACGGCCACTTCAAAACAAGCTTTAGCTTCGTTTGCTCCTAGTGTTTTCACTGACCATACCACAGACCATGAAAGCCATATAACCATAATTCTAGAACAGTCATTCTAAATACTACGCGGCTTTTAAAGCATGTCCTTCCAACTTTAAAAACTCGCCGTTAACCCTTCCTAACTGAAGGTTCGAAAACAAGTTGGAATCAACACTTGTTACGTCATAAACAAAGCCGTGAGGATCACTGTTCTATTAAAGGCTTATCCTATAAGTCGTGGTACTGCCACCTAATCCCTGCCCACTGTAAAGGCACGGTAATAATAAGGTGTCGTCTCCATAGCTAGCACGCTTGGACATTTTATTGAATTAAAATTTTATTACCCGTATAAAGCTCTTAAAATACCCTTTCAGTGTTTCAGCGCAATTTATAGTGTGTTCTCTTAGTTTTACGTCGGGATTTTATAGCGGAGTTTTATTTTTTTTGTACTTTGTCGTCGTGCTAGTCTTTCTGTGCGGGTGTTTGTTTAAATTAATTGGTCGTGAACTCGTGAACCGCTGAGAGGAAAATTGATTTTGAAGTTATAATGGCTTTTTTTAGCTTAATATTAAGATAGCTTGTATACTCATATTTTTCGTTTCGTTTTCGTTTCGTTTAATTTAGATTAGTTTCGTAAGTCAAATTCAAAACGTTTATGGAGACTCATCATCATTTCAGCCATTTTGTGGGGTTTTGCCATAATCGCCATGTTTGGCAGGCGGGTTGGCGGTCGCAGTATGATGGTAAAATGCACAGAGAACGCAGCTACCCATTTTCTAGTAAGTCCCTTAGTCGCTTTTTACGACACCCACGAGAAGAAATGTGATAGTGCTATTCTTTACATCCGGGACCGCACGAAAGACGAGACTAAGGAGATTAATTGTACAAATATTTGGATTGGTTATTGTACCTGCATGATCTTCTTCTTTGCCCTCGCCTTTTCCCGTTACGCGGGGTCGGCTTTCTTAATCATGCGGCGCCATTCATTTCGGTGGTAAGCATCGCCATCGGTACGACCAAGCTTTTGCATGTCCTTCCGGACATTTGTCATCCAGGTAGTTTGCGGTCTACCTCTCCCTCTCTTCTTAGTAGCCATGGAAAGGCACTTTCTCACAATATGGTCATCGGGTCTGCGCATAACATGTCCGTACCACCTTAGCCTGGACTCTGCAATTTTTGCAGTTATAGGCGTTACTTTAAAACTCCCCCTAACGTGTTCATTACGCACTTTATCTTTGAGAGTGACTCCACCCGCCCAACGTAACATGCGCATTTCGGTGGTCTGAATTTTTTGCTCATGGGTTTTCTTTGAGGCCCACGTTTCGCTACCATAGAGTAAAATAGGCCTCACAGCTGTTTTGTAGACCTTGCCTTTGGTTTTTATTGGCATTTTTGGATCGCAGAGAACTCCTGTTAGTGTACGCCACTTATTCCACCCAGAAATCGTTCTGTGCGTAATGTCGGCTGTCAACGATCCGTCTTCCGTGATTACGGATCCTAGGTATTTAAATTTATTTACTCTAGGTAGGGGTGCGCCATCCAGTTTCACTTCCGCGCTTGATGGTATAGGTTCGTCGGGGTTGAAGTTGCATACCATGTACACTGTCTTGGATCTGCTTATGCGTAAACCATTTAACTCGAGAGATTTTCTCCATTGTTCCAAATTTTGTTGTACTTCGTCTATACTGTCTGAGATGAGAGCAACGTCATCCGCGTATAAAAGGTTCCATGGTGTGGGTTTCTGGATTTTCTCAGTTAGATAGTTCATGGTGATATTAAACAACACGGGACTAAGTGCACTTCCTTGATGAACTCCTACTTTGATACCGAAGCTCTCAGACAGGCCGGCTGGACTTCTGACACAAGTTTGTACATTATGGTACATGTCCATAATGAGTTTTACAAAGTGTTCAGGGACATTTTGAGCTCTCAGAGCTTGCCATATTATGGTCCTCGGCACACGATCGAAAGCCTTCTCAAGGTCTATGAATACCATCCACAGATTTTGTTTGTTTTCACGAGCTTTTTCCATTACCAGTCTGATCGCATGGATCGCGTCTGTTGTTCCTTTCCCAGAAGTAAAACCAAACTGATTTTCTGTTAAACTAATTATTTTTTGAAGGCGTTCACTTAGGACTCGTTCCCAAATTTTGAGGGTGTGTGTGTGATTGTACCTGCATGATCGATAATCTTAATTTTGCATCATTCGTGAGAAACGTCCGATAAGATTCCACGCAAGATCCCGAAATCTGCTGCACTTTATACAAGAACACCGCGTTTTGAATCATCGGTTTTATCAGTCAGCTTATAACAAACATAGCCTTATCTCTGTATGTTAAGTAAACAAGCATATATGTACAAATATTGCCACATGGAATGTACATAAAATGCCAACGTATTACTGAATGTATCTGCAAAGTGATTTGTCCATTATTTTGGAGTCAAGGCCGCTAATGATGCGGCAAATGAAAACAAAGAAAAAATAATTAAGCATTATTACTAGTTTCAATCACGACGTGATTGGAGAAGTGATTGGAATAAAAGCCTAGTGTTAATGGTGTTGTTTTTCCGCAGAAATTGTTTTGTTAAGTTGGATCAGTGAGGGAATGTTAATAGGAGATATTTATAATTTTGTTTCTGTGAGTTTTCCGTACATTGTCATCGTTTTGCTAGTTCCTCGCCAGTGAATTAAATTAAAGTGTAGCGATTTCTGAAAAGACTCTCTCAAAACTATTAATATTTTCAGATTTTGGCAATTTTCATATATTGAATTGAATCGATGGAACAACTATTCTTCGTTTTGTATAAAGTGACGAACTTCTCCCTGGCCCTAAATGTTCGTTCCTAAACGTACATATATTTTAAAAACCATTGACATTTTCTGATCATTATAAAGCGTACCTCAATTTTGTTGATAATACGGTAAACTGTCATGATAAATCAACAGTTTTTTTTTCCAATTAGACGTAAACAAATGAAGTCAGTTGTCGTTCCGCACGGTTAGTCTAGCCAACAGGGATGCTCAGTTACCTACTTCGTTATTATTATGCAGTGCAAACGGCATCGTACGTATCACGAGTACTCACAATGTCTTTCTTATCTATGACTTATTTAATCTACGCTCTATATTCGAAAGTTTTACATTTTTACTTTTGCATTTTCTTTCGTTCTTGACAGCTTTATTTTGATGCTGGCTGTAAAGACTACAAGTTGCCATATTTTAAATATTACATTTTCAGTTTGAATTTAGAATTAGCGGCACCATTAATTAGTCATTATTCTCATGGAAGTTGAACCTTACTGACGTTACAACAGAGTGATTTCTTTACAAAATGGAGGATGGACAACTAATGTGCCCTGTGTGTTAAGAACAACAAAACGGATCTTTAAAATCTTTCAGCTTGACTTCAGTTTTCAATTTTTTTGTTGGTATATTGGCGTGTGCTAGCTGACATATGGCGAATAATGTATGTTTTGTTTTATAATATTAATTACATACACAATATTGTATAGAATCAAGTTCTTCTAACTTAACAGACAGCTGTGCTCCTGGGGAGTTTGTTCCGCCACTTCTTCTTCCCAGCTACAGCACTAGGAAGTGTCGAAGGGTGGGCGTTTTGGGGGGACTGTCTTTTGTAACTTTAACGTTCAAAAAGTGCTGACTCTCAGCCTAGTTTGAATAAATGACTTTTGATTTTGATTTTTTTTGATTTTGATTGTTTGAAAAAATCTGAATTAATGACAGCTCAATGAAGGTATTGCTAATTCTGCCAGTTTTAGCCTTGGAATGACACTGGCACGTGTTATAGAATAATTACTTCTTAGAAAGATGCCTTAAATAACGTGAGTCTCATATAATGTTCTTAAAAAATAAGACACAAAATGCACGATCAAATGTTTTATTCCAAAATTACGTATAACAGGTGTGTAGCTATTCAGCAATCAAACGTAAGGAATGTTTTTTTTTTTTGAAGGAAGATGATATCACTTGAAATCAAATTGATCATCTGAGAGCGTCATACAGTTGCAAATTGTGAAGGTCGTAGTTAGCGGAATTGCATTGATTGCTCAATGCTACATTTTTTGTGCAGTCTCACTTTGTGTTTGTACTTCACGCTTTTATTTGATCTAGAATTGGCGTTAGTGAAGTCCTATTGCGTAGTCTAGGTTGATATTATCTATTTTATAGATTTGCTCATTTTATCTGAAAGAAAAATGATTGGACTACTGAAGAATGGACCCAACATTCTTTTGAGCTAATTTTATCGGAAAGAAATATATGGCACTACTGAGGAATTAACCCAACGTTCGTGTTTAGAACTGTAGAAAAGTTAACATATCGCGCTTTTCCCAGAAAAATTGGGTAAAGCCATTTCGTGAGTTTTAAATAAAGATTAAAATTAATTTTATTATGTCTCAGTTTAAGGCAAAATATCTAGCCAGAATTTGAACGAAGTATTTGTGAATTAATGCTAAAAACTTCGCTATTTTAAATAATTAATTTATTATGTCTCGATTTAGGAAAAAGAACAGCAAGATTTTAAATGAAGTATTTGTCAATGAATACCAAAACACAACTCTAATTTTGTTGGCTGTTAATTTAAGCCTGAATAGTAAAACGTTAAATCTTTTAATGTTTATTATTGCTATATACCTTAACAAAATATATCCATCAGTAAATGAAAGTCATAATAATAACGTCGAGGTAGATAACGGACCAAAGCATTTCAGCGATGTCACATTTTATCTCTGAAATAATTTCTCTTCCAATAATTAATAAATTAAGCGAAATTAATGTCCAAAATTTTATGTTATCGTTGCAGATTTCGTATTAATTAAACCGTGAAGATCGTGTCAACCAACGATTGAATAATTTTACAATTGTTGCAACATTTTAATAATAAAATTATCTTTTCATGCAACTATTAAATGTTCCTTTGGGTCTTGATAAGAGTCGAAACTATGAAGGAGAAAAATAACAAAACATAACATCACGCCATGTTTTTGTAAAGGGTTAGGCAGAGGTATAGCTTTAGTACACCCACATTTCCCTAATTAGAAACACATTTCTTAAAACGGGCGAGCCTATTGCCTTTATCCGGACCCAAATCCAGAGTCCGGTAGGTACTGAGAAATTCCAGATAGAAAAACCCAGTAACACTTTGCCGACCTAGGGATCAATCCTAGGATCTTGTTCTTAGCGGTAGCCTTTGCGACCAATAGTCAAACGAGAGAGTCTAGAAGAAAAATGATAAAAAGAAGTAGATGGTTAGTTATTATAAGCTTTATATGAGCAGAGATGTGTAGGGCACAGCTAGTTCATAATGAAAATGGTCAAACGCAGACCATGTTATTAAGTACTTTTCGTAATAATTTGATCGCAATAAGAAGGATTATAAATTCAAGGTAATTAAACGCAGACATTCGCGTTTGAATTGGTAGAAGACCAATTAAAACCCCCCCCCCCTTCTTAATCCCTTATCCGCTTCTTATGAATTCTGTAGTATCATTTCGACTTTTTAGGAGATCCTACTCCTTGGAAGCGTTAAAGTAGCCCGGATGATTAAAATTTTATGAAAAAGTCATTAAATAGAATTACATTTACTTAGACGGTTATGTTGATGATTTTGATGAATATATTTCTGTATATACGTACGTATTACGGTTGCAAATCATATAGTAGTTCAGCACACAGCCTGAAAATGACCTGCAAATTACAAAAAAACGTAAGAAAATTTAAATTACGCTGGCTATTTTGACGCTTCTCCCATAAAGTGTTATAACATTGCTGGCTTAGATAAGACCGATGATCTTAGAATTACACAATCATCCCGTAATCCTATTCAGTTATGGCTACTGCTGAAATTTGCATCCCTTGACCGGAATTACAAGGATGAGGAGGCTAAAGGGTTTCCCCTTGACCGCAGTCAAGAATGCCTTCAATAGCAAACAAGAGGTCACTGTCAGCTGCAGCGTCATCGTTATTATTTATACTTAACACTAGATTTACCAGACCAGTCATTTGACTGGTCGTGCAATTTCAATTCAAAATTCCCATTACATATAACATTTGCTTTCCGAAATGATGTTATGACTTTTGTAGCTATAAGTAGAGAATACATTTTGTGAATTTAATGTTACTTTATATAATAACAAATATATTTTTGTTATTAACATTTATACGTTTGCACGACCAGTCATAATGACTGGTCTGGTAAATCTAGTGTTAAATACGGGCAGCCGACCTATTCTGTAAAAATCTCACCGTGAAAAATTTGGTGAAGTGACCGTGAAATAAGCTACCAAGCACTCTTGACAGCAGTTTATCCCTATAGTATCAGATGGAATGACAGTATTTTCACCTAAGTTTTTTACAGAATAGACCGGTAGTTTGCAGTAATGGAACGTGGCTGCACTTTGAAATCTCAAATCCATTCATCAATTAAGTGTAAAATATTTTATCGAAATCGAGACAGCTCCATGGCTTGGGATTTCAAACGTAACCGATATCCAGAGGACCATTTATCACTTAAAAGATTGAGGAAAACATTCCTAGGAAACTCTGTTAGCACACGTATTGAAAAGGAATAACTGATATTTTAATGGACTGTAGAATGAAAGGGATATTATATAAGATTATCACAAAAATAATGATGGATCCATGATCATCATCTTTTAAGTCGAAGTCGTCTTTCGGTTTCATTTATTTATTTATTTTTTCTCACCACAATAAACATTACAGAGGTTGTTACACTTGCGATACGATATGGTTTTGTTTACTGAGGGAGACTGGTGCCTAAGCTAGGCTTTAAGGGCTTGTGTTTCAGGTCACCAGGTTTTCACCCTCTAGCAGTTAAATACATGTCTTATAAAAAGTTAATTAGAAGGTAGTATGTAGCTCAACATAAATAAAAAATGAGATAGAGAAAAAAAAAACAGCAAAACGGCAAAAGAAACTGAAATCCTATGGTTTGGTATGGTGTTAGTATTGTAACATTTGTAGTGAAAACGTGTGTTGGTAGGTGTGTCTCGTGTGCGTATGTCTGCGTTTGTGGGGTGTGTGTGTGAGTGTGCGTGTGTAATTGATTTATAAGTAGATTTATTTGAGGTCGACGCGACATGTCCTTTTCTTCCAAACTTCTCTATTAGTCGTCATCTCGGCAGTGTATGTGTAGATGAATTTGAAATAAAATAAGTTGAAAGACGTATCATATTTGTAATGGAATATTCAGGAGCCCTCCTTAAGCTTGGTATGTAACCTATCACAATTTATAACTAAAAAATACTAACCAAATACTAACTTCATTCGTTTCGGCACTTTTGTGGTAACATTATATTATGTTGTTTTATTTATCCTACATAAAGTAGTTACCGTTTGTTCTAGCAAACTAGTCCCTAGAGCAACATAACGAAAAAGACTAGAATAGAAAAGATACTAATCAAGTATTGGTATTGTCTATCTCTATAATGTTTACACATACATCACACAGCTATTGGCCCAAGGTTATGTTTGATCGTTCGATCATCATTCTCCTGCCCTTATTCCATTGTTATTTTGTCTTTTTCTTTTAAACCTACGTCAATATCAACCGCCATCTCTGTGTTTACTTCCATCTAGGCCATATCATCTTACACACAACCCCGGATGTCCTATTCCACATTTTTCTTTGCAGTCTTTGCCAGTTTGAAACTCTATTTTTGCAAGCGTATGTCCGAGCATAGAAAAACTTCATTTTAAATTTCGCATGCATGCTAAGCACACGTCAAGACATCAAGTCTCTTGCGTTTTAGAAACGTGAACTAGGTCAGTATAAAATTGTCACGTAGTTCCCTCGATAGGGAACACCCGGGTTCTTATAAACGTTCATTTTAATCCTGTCAACTTATGTGAAGTTATGGTCTTTTTATTTTGGCTGGTTTGTATTCCATTGGGGGATTCGAAGCACTAATAAATTTTTAGAGAAACATGCTCGGTACAAAATAAATGTTGCCTTTACGAGAAAATACTTGAAGATAAACTGAACTACTTTTGTGGTTTTGTTGAGTTTATCGTGCCTTAAATATTAATCAATTCCTGAAAAGCCTTACGATAAGCCTGACTGCCCCAGTATCTATACAAATAGTTAAAATTGAAGTGTCTACTTATAATGTCAAAATAACAACATTTTACATTTTACGATTAACAAAAACAAAAAATATTATGTAATTTTTTTTTTATCTGTCTGTTTATTCTGTTTAATTTCCGAGAGAGTAAAAACAGTTTACTTTATAAAAAAGTATTAATAAAGAATCACACGATTGTTTTCTGACATTTACGCGAACGAAGTCGTGGGCACTTATTCGACTTTTGGAGAAAATACTTACGTAAGTCTTTCTTTCATCACATATATAACATTGATGTGTTTGTTTACTCATGAAGAGGGACCGTCAAGCAGTTATCGTATCTTACGTGCTCATATTATATCCTTAAAGGAAGTCGACCTTGAACTTGTCAATATGGAAAGTTCATTTGTTTTTTTAGGATGTTCTCATATTCTGGATAATTTAGTCGTTTCCATTACTTACATTGTTATTTACAGAGGTCATATTGAAAAGGGGTCAAAGAACTGTTGGTTTTTGTTCAATATCGGATTTATTTCAAACTTTTCACTTACTTTCAGATCCTGACCTGATAAGTTTCGAACTCACAAGCTAGACTGCTGACTTTTAACGGGCAGCAAAGACTATCCATTGCGTTATTAAAATGGACAAATCGAAGAATATTTCAAACATATGAAGCAGTGAATCCATCAAAATCTTATGGACGGATTGAAAATGTGGCAATTAAGTTGAAGGTTTTATAAATCTTTCCCTGCTAAATGTTTAGTTCTCAAAAGCAGTCACTGCAACTAAATGAATAGGTACTGGTGTTCTTCAAATATGTACGTCATCTCATTGTTTTTGCCCCAGTCTATTGATACCACGTGCTTTATGAAAAACGTGATCAATAATAATGATGTGCAATTATAAGGTTGTTTGTGTCTTTGATAGTAGGATGTTAGTTGGATGACAAACAGATTTTTTAAAGAACCATTTTGGTCTTTAGCGACGGTATTGTCTAACTTTTTGTGGGAACTTTGGAAGTAACTTAGCGCGTGATAGCGCGGATTTCTTCTTTCAAACAAGTATTGAGCGTGAATATGTTAATACTTCAACCTTTTCGACACTAAAGATTTAGAAAAATATCGTAAATTTCTTGAAATACTCAAATAAACACATTTTTTTTTCAGTTTTTCTTAAACAATATCAGATTATCTTGGCGTATATATTTTTTTTTGGGGGTAATCATCAAATGACGTCTCCTGCTCTGGGCGGAGCGGGAGGGCGTGTCAGACTTTTACTGACTAAAACCCACCCGTGTTCTTTCAGTTGCCTATATGCCAGGGCCACGGTAACTCTTTCGAACAAATGTTGCGACCCTGTCAGATAACCTTACTCACAAACCATATATTCAGTTAGTCAAACGTAGAACTTGACTAGAACTCATTGAAATTTTCTTTCACCTTACCCCTGCATATTCAATTAGCTGCATTTCAAATGCTGAAGGGTTATATAAGCGTCCGTAGAGCCGCATTTCACTTTAATTGGCACGCCCTTTCAGCTGTAATTAAAAGCAGTTCCCTGATTACAGTTGAAAAATCCCGGAATTACGTTCCCGTTAGTACAGACGCCAGCACATCAAGGTACTTCAATCTGTCAGATTTCTTTAATAGATTTTTAACTTTATCGCTAAAGCATTAGGTTGAAGGTTGATTGACAGAATTTGTCAGTTTCGGATAGCTTGATATGCTGGCGTCTGTATTCAAAATGTATTTATTGTTGAGTCATTTTTGTCGTTTACCGCAATAAAAACGTTTATTAAAAGTCTCATTTATTGCGACTGTCTTTTTATTATGCTTTTCGGCATGATTAATTAGAGTGCTGAATTCATTTTGAATGAAGGTTTTATTGTGGATGTCACTTAATTAAAATACTGTCGTATCAGCTGAATGTCATTTGTCATTCTGAAAATGATGAGTACTCATGGGGAATTCACTTATTTTAAAAGGAAAAACAGATTACTTGATTAAAGTCAGAGTTAAGTAAATCATTTTAAATAGCCACTAAAGGACTTCTTTGAACGTCAAAATTGTTAAAAAAAAAAACAACATTATATGCCACTCAAGAATGGGCAAGAAACTCTACCGTTACTCTTTTGAAATGTTCCGCAATATTTTTATACATACATTAATTATATCATTATATGAGAAGACGATGCACCTAGTATAAAATTGTTATACCACAATAGTAAAAATAAACAAATGACAGGTGAATAAAATTGAATCAAATGACCAGTCGAACGAAGATTGTATTATCAACGTAAACCTCAAATATAAATCTCAACGACACTATTTATCTTATCTCTTTTCACCGTTAATTCCAAATGCGGTATTTAAAACTTCGCTGTTGAATAAAACTTAACCTATTCAATAGACTTTATCATAGTCTACGAAATGGGACTTTTCTTCTAGCCAATAATTGGTCCTTTGAACTGTACTCCTATGCCACTGGTAACGACCACGTTCAGCTTAATTCTAGCCTAGTTTTCAGTGAACATTGCCAAGTCAAGTATGTAGTGCAAAATTGCCTTCAGTCTGCCAATTTTTTTCTTGACAATGTTAAGTACCGTAGTAGTATGTTAAGTACCGAGTAGTAATTATTAATTTATGTTGGTTTTAAATAATAGTAGGGGAGCCCATGCGGGGATTTCGGGATTTACTCGAGCGCGGCAGATTAATATAGGGCGATACCTTGTACCCCCTTAAGTACCTCCACCAAATATGAGCCCCATATATACGGCCGCCCGTCAAGGATAATGGATCAGATTAGTAAAAAAAAATTGATCATCAGACTTTCTCGAGCGCATCAGATTAAGGTACCTAACTAACTTACCCTAAGTTAATAACATGCTAAAAAGTGTATATTCCACTAATCTGACAATTTGAGAGTGACGTAAAGAACGGAGACGACTACAAAGTTGTAAAAAAAAAAACGTCATCTCGACATTCTCGAGCGTGACTATTTTTTTTTTATTTTGAAGGAAATAATTCATGGATAACGAAAAATATATAATCTGACGATTTCCACAAGCCAAAGTAACAAAAATTCGTCGATAAAGTTCAAAACGTTGAGTGTCGATTACGCGATATCGCGTGATTCGTCGGCTCTGTATTATTGCCGATCACGCGATATCGCGTGCTTGCTACTAACAATTTTGTAAGCGCTCTTAAATCTGTGGCCATATCGGATTAACCATCAATCAGTGTTTGGCACTCAACGTGTTAATGCGTGCAGATGCGTGATGCCAATATTCCCCTCTTTCGCATTTCTATTCCTATCTCACTCCATCCCCACTCTGGTTTTTGTTGCCATGGCGCCATCACAGCTGAGCACACAGACTCGTTCGTGGCATGATATTGTTAACACCGTTACGGTAATAATATCTAACAGTATTTTGACTCGGCCCTATCCTTGGAATACTTGAGTTTCTTTGATGGTAAATACTATATTTTTATAAAAAAATCAAATGTTTGGACCGTTTTTATTAAAAGTGACAAAGGTGGAAAATGTAAATTATGTCAACTTTTATTGATTCAAATCCTGCGATCTAGATCGTGTATCGATTCAATGATTTACGATCCAAAGGATCGATTCAAATCAAAAGATCGGGCACGCCAGGCTAGAAAACAACCCGCTACTACTACAAGCGTAGGTAGGTCACTCGTGTCTCACTTTTTTCACCCTAGCCAGTTACTTATTTAATAATCCAGGTATTTTACTGGGTGGAAAAGCAAAATACTTACCTATTAATAAAAGAAACAAATTTCGTACTATTAGGTAGGTATATAAAAATATAGTCTTTCCTTTCTGAGTTTCCAAGTAATTAAAAATAATACTATCATAGTTATCATCTTGCACTGATTATTATCAAATATTCATAAATTGCACGCTAACTGCTTACAACAAAACCATCAATCACACCGCCTGCCATCCGTTTGTCAAAGCGGTGCGTACGCGACTGCTGACGTACTCGGAGTGTACCAGACTCGAGGCGCGTAGACGACTTGCGTTCCGAGCGTTTGTATGAAGATAGAATACTGTAAGATATTATTACCGTGACATCATATTGTTATGAGCTAGGGTTCGGGATAAATTAATTTAAACCAATTTAACCAAAATCGCACAAAACCAGTTTAATAAACTAATCACAAACACCGCAGTAATTAGAAACGTCAAACAGAATCACTTGTCTCGCTTGTACTGTATCGCTTGAATCGTATTCAATCGCATTCGTAACCCAACTGTCCCTCTACCTCTAGTCCAGCTATACTCAACCTGCGGCCCGCCGGGCCTTTGTTATTGGCCCATCTGAAGTTACAAAAGATGGGTGTCAATAACCAAGGTATTTTAATTTCCCCTATAACTCACGAAAAATAAAATAATACCACAGACCCCTATTGCTACATTTTTTCAATACCAGACTACCGACCCCATGCGTTTTGCGTAATATATCTTACCTTTCATAACTATTTTTGTTTTTATTAACAGTTTGAAATATAATATTTTGGGGAATTTCTTCAAAAATTTATAATTTTTGTAGTTTTTACTTTTTTTATAGACCAGCGCAATCTGCCAACACTTTATGCTTTACAATATATGATTAAGCATATTGTAAACAATAACATACCTATATAAATAATAAAGTGTTGGTCCAGTGCGCTCGTATGTTACACATACGAGTATGTGTACTTACGTAAGAGACATTTTTTTTTTTAAAGGAAATGTTTAAAACATTGTACCAGATGACGGTAGGTCTTATAAAATGTCGAAATTTTCATAATTATTATGTTGAGTTTTTGAATTTTAATACTATTTGTATATTGGCAGTACAGTATCGGTTATGTTAGTGATACATTGATGCATATAATGTGTTGGGATCTACGTAGAAAATGTAAAATCTATGTAACAAACGAGTAGAACATTGTTTTTTTGTACCTTAACGTTCAAACTCCATTTTCTCGAAACTAGTTTTGTCAGAATTTCAAATTTGGATGTCTGTTACAATTTCTTTTTTATTGTTATCAGAATAATAAAGGGACTCTTCTATATTCTACATCCGGCCTTAACTCAATACCTCCCTACTGGTGCCTTTATGCGCGGAACGCCACATATGTGGAATTTTGGAGTATTGTTCCCCAAAAATATAAAAGCGTCCAAAGATGTGTACCCAAATCCTACTAACATTCTTTGGGTATTTATTAAATAAATAAATGAATAAAAAGGTATGTGTGTGAATCGCCTTTAAGAACATTGAAATACACAAAGAACGTTTACAGAAACAAACTTACAGATTCTCATCTGGATGATGTTATAAGGATAGCTATAGAGACAAGGCAAATCTTGATAAAATTTTGAAAAAGTGTTCACAGTATCAAAAATCGAATTAAAACATATAAACATCTTTGTTAAAACTTAATTTTTCATTAATAAAGTAACTGTATCGTTAACTTGGAATTACGTTTTAATTAAGACCTAAATAATTTTTGCTTGCGGCCCTCGACACCATGACTGAAACGTGTTTGTGGCCCCTATGAAAAAAAGGTTGAGTATGGCTGCAGTCTAGTCCAATAATCCGCTTTTTATATGCGTCGCAGAACATTCTCTTAATAACGCAACCCTTTGCCAACAACTATTCTACTTAAAAAACATTTTTTTTTTATTTGCTTACTATTTCCTGAGCTTTTCAATTAATTAAGTTCAATGATACAAAAAAAATTCTCAGATTAGGCGAATCCCTTTAGATAATCGTCAGATTATGAGACAGCACGTCTAGGACATAAAGATAATAAATAAATAAAAAAATAAAAATAAAAATTGTTTATTTCTCACCATTACAAATTACAGTTATGAAGGTAAATGAAAATTATTACAATTCTTTTTTTGTTATGGTTATAATAAGGTGCACAAAGTATTGACCCTACCCCCTGAACTAGGCGAGAACCTGTATCTCAGGGGATAGCGTTCAGCTATTATCATTTTTCCCATCTGAGGACGTTTATGTGTCACAACTATACAGATAGAGTACCATTAAAAATTGCAAGTGTTGGTTGGTGAGCTTAAACATAAAAAAAAAGGGTTGATGTGGGTATGTGTGCTAATATGATTGGTGAATTAGAAATTGTTTGTAAGTGAAGAGAGGGGGAGTGTACGTGTGTATGCGTGTGGGCTCCCCTACTATAAGCTACGAGCAAAGTTCTTTAAGTTTGTCATTCTCAGAATTCGTCTTCTAAAATGGGTTTGTCAAATATGAGAAATTGTAAACATGGATGCGCTAGCAAAAAAAAAATGTATATTTTGCATGCCTTAATGAATTGCGCATCTACTCAACATCGTCAGATTTATTTATATCTACGTTCAGCAATAAATAAATTGAATTCAATTGCATCTGTTTTAACATAAAACATATCCTACACTAAGTAGCTCCCATTAAGAGTTTTCTAAATCGGATCATTAGTTTCGACGATTACCCTTCGTACATACGAGTATAAACTCACAAATGTGACCTCTGTACAATTTTAGTGTAGATTGGTGATTTCCAAACCAATTTCCCGAAGTGAACTAAATTATATTATAATCTTTAGTAAAATGTGTTTCTTTATTCTTCAAATAATATTGACAATATAGAAGGAAACATATTTTTTCTAAAGCTTACAATATCATTCGTTCGCTCGATACTTCTTAAAGTAAGATGTCCTTACAGTCTCGTTAGCGCAGTTCACTTAAATTAGATTCTATCGTAATGAAACATCAACAATGTCGATCTATCAGGGATTAGGTCGTTTGTCCTTCCGTCGCTGTAACTGCTTAATCTAGCAAGTGATTTATCTTAACAAAATCCAAATATGCCTAGCTTTTTCTCACCATGTTGGAGTCGGTTTATAGTGTAACTGGATGCTGCTGAAAACCAGTATTTTACATGGAGCGACTGCCTATCCCAACTCCATAACATTTTTAGACTTCTGACTGCCCGTCACGACTTCCAAAAATCTAAAATGACAGCCAGGATTAACGGCATAACTTGCTTTCCGAAGTACAGACGAATCTCGATATGTACTTGATGAACGAACCAACCGCAATCGTATTTCAAACTCCGATCCATCCGTGCGGCTGTTATTATTTACTCATGAACCCCAAGTGATTAATCTTAACACAACAACTACTGCCGTCTTTTTTCGACTAGAAGTGATTTAAAATATCGGTATTTTAAATCACTGCTAGCCGAAAAAAGACGGCAGTAGTTTCGCCATTGAGTTCCGTTTTATTGGCTAGCAGATTTTCATTTAGTTTTCTTTAGCCTGCATCGTCATTCGTCAGTTCATAGATGCGGGTAAAATTTATTTCAATATTCTCTGCAAAAAGAAAATGGGAAATGGTAATTTCTCAAGGTATTAAAACTTTGTTAAAAAGTGGTATTGACTTGCATAATATTGTATCGACATCTCACAATAGAGTTGCAGACTTGCGGTTGACCTTTTTCTCAAGTGAAAGGTATAAAAATATCGGAATGACAGATGTAAACTGAGTGCTGAGTACTCCTTAAGCACGAGGGTATACCGTAGTTTCGGCCGACGTTACAGACGTTTCGTACGCCGACGCCGTATCACCTACGAACTTATGATTAGTTCGAGGTCCGAAACCAAAAATTTATGAAAACACGATTTGACAGGTGTTCCTGCTCATGATACAACTTGGAGCATCCGAGAAATTGAATTTGACACTTGTTTGACGGATCAATTACTTTTTGACGGAGTCAAAAGTAGATTCCTTGTTCCGACCCCTTTCTTTATTGAAAGCGTGGATTACTGAAAGTTCTTATGAAGAAAGGGGCGTTGTAGTGTAGTATAGTTTACCTATGGTTTTTTGTTTTGGAACGATAGAAGATAAAGACTTCAGCGAAAATTTATATAGATACAATAGTTTAGTATATTATTGGTTTTTAATGCGCTGTTTTAATATGAAATGAAATGAAATGAATTGCACCGATCCCAGCGTGGTTTGACCAGACTCGATTAATCGAATGAACCCCGAGATTTGCACTAGCCCTTGAAGCGTCATGATTCATGGTGCTACATAGGCCATTGCATATCAAAAAGTAGACCGGGGGGCGCTGTAATGGTAGGGAAGACGTGCCCATAGGATAGGAAAGGATTACGAGCCTACCGACTATGCAGCCTTAAGTAAGCATTGGACTAGTGGAGAGAAGGGTGATATTTGTCTATAGGAGGGCATCTTTCACGTCGTCGCCGGCATGTTGATCCAGTTCTAGCTTCACCGATGCATCTTTAGGTGGGGTTTTTTCTATGTCGAGGCTTCGCTATGTTCCGTGTTGTTGTTTTCTTGGTCGTCTTCTGAGTTCTCGCTGATATCAGTTTCTGGTTTTTTTTTTTGTAGATATCACTAGCCGCTTACTTGATCGTATTTCCGTCTCCAGCCGTGTCCCTCCAAAACTGGATATCCTTGTCGAAGTATTTCATGTTCTGTTTTAGATTGTCATTCCATGAGTAAATCTAAATAGATCGTCTGACCTTCTTAGATTTGGCCCTGTACTGCATTGCTGCATGAAACAGGTGTGGTTCAGAGCGTCTAAAAATGTGTGCCAGGTAGCAGCACATCCTGTGGTTCTTGATGCGTTTTGTCATGTTTTCCCGTCTAAGATTTGATGCATTTTGTCTGTCTCGGTTTGTTGATCGAGTCTCTCTAATAACTCGTTCATATCTTCTCGGTCTTGATCGGTTCGCCTTTGTGAGTGCTGATACTTTTAAGCCATATATCATACAAGGTACGATAATGTCTCTAGCTGTGTCCGTCCAAAACTTGATTCCCATGTCGAAGTACTCGTATTTCATGGTAGTCGTTCCATTTGTAAGTAGGTCGCTCGACCTTCTTAGATTTGGCCTTGTACTGCATTGCTGCGTGCATGCGTGGTGTAGTTCACCGTGTGCTAGGTAGCACATCCTAGGGTTCTTTGCGGGTTTTGTTGCGGTTTTACCGATTAGGATTTGATGCATTTTCTTATGTCCGCAGTTCCTGGTTTCCTTTTTCCTAGCTTGGCCAATCAAATCATGACTCAACTCGTTCATTTCTTCTGAGCCGCAATAATGTGGTATTGGATGCGTTTAGTTCTTCCAGCTCATCTGTAATGAGGATAAGGTCGTCCGAAAATGATAATTCCACCGGGAGTGATGATGATTTCCTATGTTTCTTTCGTGGTCGGTCTTTCCTTCGATTATCAGTTTTGTTTTATTAACCGTTGGTATATGAAGGCCCTCGGACCTTTTTTTTCTTTTCTCCCGTTTGAATATCGGTACCCTGTTTTTCAGTTTTGTTTGTTGCTTTTTTTTTCCTGTGGAATGTGTTGAGCGTTTGCATGTGTTTTGCGGGGTGATTTTTTTTTGCCCTAGTCCGGTGAGGCAGGTTTATCAAGTCGTTGTTTGCCTGTTTCTTGTTCTGATATTTAACCTTTTGGAGTGTTGTCTGGCTTTCTTTTACGTGATTATCCATATTGGAGTTATTTGGTTGCTTGCTTTGTAGGAATTTGGCCTTCTGTAGGTTAGGAAGGGCTAATCGGTGGTCCCTTGAGTAAATTGTCTGAAGAGTCAGAATTATCTCCGTTAGAATGTTCCCGGGTACTTCGATGTTTTCATTCGTTGGGGTGATTACTACATTTGCTAGTTTTTTGTTATACAGTCCTGGTATTTTGGTTTGGTAGAATTTCTATTCAGCGCGGCACAGTTGCATTGTTTATGATTGACATACTTGGTCTCAACCGTTGTTTCATTCATACCTTGTCATTGTTTTTGTGTTTGGTTTTTTTTTTCTCCTTTTTGTTTACGGTTCTATGATATTTGATCTTGGCAGTCCCCACATTATTTTATTGTATTCTATTTGAAGTGTTTCCCTGTTGGCAATATTCATTAATAGTTCGCCGTTGTAGTTGGAATCTTCATGCTGAAGCGTGTGTTGCATCAAACCTTTGCGTTGGATACTTCGACCTCGACCATTATGGGCGTTGAAGTGCCGTATTTGCAGCGCACCTTTCCTTGTTTTTCGTCTAATCAAGCTTAATACGTTTGTGAAGGATCTGATTGTTTTCTAAGTACAGCTGTTGGGTGTGAATTTTTTATGTAAAGAGGAGTTGGCTTGTCTCTTCCGATGCCAACCTCAAGGGTAGCTGACATCGCGTCGGTATACTTTTTATTATAAACTGCTTCATTTTGGGCATCCTTTCTTAATGAAATTGCAAGGCCCCGGTGTGTGTTACCCGCAATTCCAGAGAGGTGTCATTCGTAGTGTGTGGAGATATACGTTCTTGCATTCATCCCTGTTCCCCGTAGATTGGCTATATGAATGCCTCTATGTGAAAGTTCAGCGTCTAAAAATTTTTTTTCTTTTTTTTTTGGTCGGTTTTGAATCGCCGCGATCGTTTCAACTTGCAATACTCAGATCTGGGCAAATGTACTTTTTGCGGTGGTGGTCAGGTTTCTGGTGTGCGTACATGCAGTGTCGTCTGCGATTATGTCTGATAACGGTGTAGGTAGTGTTGCTTCTTGTTGTTCGCACGGTGTTAATGAAATAACTAATTGGGGACTGTTCGGTTGAAGCTGACGTTTTGTGGCTTTTTCATGTATATGTTGTACTGGTTACCTAAAGGTCTGGTATAATGTGTGGTGGTATGATGCGTTTGTTGAACTTTGCGTTTTGTTTATCCAGTTGTTGTATTGTTACTTTGATCAGGACCCAGCTATCATAGTGCTTCGTGTAGAGGATGTGTATTGGCGGATTCTCTCGATCGCCGATCGGTGTTTTTCTGCGTTCTGTTTATGTGTACATTCACATTTACGAGGTACAATTCGGACGCGGTGATGATGGTATATTCCATATACCAGAATTATTAATTAATTGCACGGTTATGTATTTTGTTATCCTTTGTTCCTGGAAAAGAATGCTGTTGGGGAGAAATTCCTATATATTATTTAGAAGTGCTAGGCGAATTCTATCATCCTGATAATGTTCCAAAACATATGTAGCGAGACCTTGACGGATATTCTTGTGATCAAATGTTAAGCCCGTTAGATTAGTTATTTGGTGAGATATCTTACAAGACAAACAGTTCCCGTCTAACAGTTCCCGTCTTTTGAGATGAGCACGATTATAAACATTGTAATTGCTTTTGTTTAGTCAAACACATTTGTGTCAGTAAGGGGCTGAAACTGTCTAATTTGTGAGCTTGACCCTTTTTTTTGTTTTGTATCGCTATTTGTAGAGCAAAAACGTCTGGTGCAAACTCAAGAGTTCGGGGTACATTTTTTTTATCTCTTCAGTCCACATGTACATCTAAATTCCGGTGACCGTGGCCTTTTGCAATATAATTTAAGGAATTTGTTACCATGGTACACACGTCGACAAATCAAGCCATTCATTTCCAGTATAAACTGACTTCTCTTTGTACGGAAAGCCTATACGATGCGAGGTCTGTTAAAACTGGAAATCCATAGCTTGATACGTAGCCGTGTGTACGGCGTCTTTAACGATGTCATATTTAGTGTTAGAATAATAACGTGAATTTGTTGGTGTGAAGACACTAGTCCGCAACGGCTGCTTGAGATGACGTTGTGTGCGCGTGCGCGGCATATCAAGGCCCGTCGTACGCAGTTTAGCAAACGAATCCCTGTAATATTAAGAACGGTCTCACCGGGTTTAACGCCATGGGTTACTCGTCCTCCTGCAGTCAGTCTTCACTAAAGTGTTTTGTTTTATACAAG
Organism: Aporophyla lueneburgensis; assembly: GCA_932294355.1. Classification (NCBI taxonomy): domain Eukaryota; kingdom Metazoa; phylum Arthropoda; class Insecta; order Lepidoptera; family Noctuidae; genus Aporophyla; species Aporophyla lueneburgensis. Next base: position 8,597,832 of record OW028740.1, on the reverse strand, counting down.
GTGTAACAGAATAGATGCAAGTCCGCCGAATGGCCCAAAGAGAATTCAACCTTATTTGAAGGATATAAGACACAATTTTAAATGCGTAGAGTGATGTTAGGGTCAGCCCGATTTTATTAATTATAACTGCTAGCTTTAAAAGGAGTAAGTTTTGGTTATTGTATTATGCTTTTAACTCAATAGTCTAATGGGGGTAAATGAGGTCTTGCGTTAATTATGTTACACGTTGTAGCCACCCGATTTTACAAGTTACGACACAGAGACACACAAACACAAAAAACGCGTTTTGATTTCGAAGTCGGGCGAACCAACATGTGTTGCGCGCGCGCACAGACGACCGCTTGCGAGGAGGGTTCAAATTGAACTCTCTTTTTAATGCGCTGTTTTAATAGCATAATTATTATTACTAGTGATCGCCCATTGGTCGAAATTCGACCGTACTTCATTTGAATAGAAATACATTATTAAATGAAAAAATATGGATAGTAATAAATATAACAAAATAATAATTATGGTTATATTTGACATGCAGTAACACTATAGACAAATTGTTGACGCTGTACTACTGTAGAGAGGGTTCGCTGGCGGGATGGTGATGACCAGGACCAGGACGTAGGTGTAATGAGTAAAGAATACCTTCTTCAGGACTCTCTTTTTTATTTTCTTAATACTTCTTAACTGCTGGTTATGGAACAATATGGAATAAATTATCACAGAAATTTGTTCTGTTTTTATAGAATTCGCCCTATTATTTTTAATTAATTATGACGGTTCCAAATGTCACAATTATAACCAGCCTGTACAATCGTGAGGCATACATCCTCTATAGTTTGCACACGACACTAAGTTTTATATGGGAAACTTACTAATGCCATACTTGACACTCCCCATAAAACCACAAAAAATATTTCTTTTATATCTAAAAATTCCTATCGTCGCTAATACAAATAATATTAAAGACAAATATTCTCGATATGATCATAGATTTTAAAAAGGAAATAGGTTATATATCTATAAAATTAATTTATTACTTGACATTCAGTAAGACTATAGACACGAAATCAGGCTTACCAACTTAGGGGTTTTTCCAAATTTAGGGGGTAAATAAGAGGATTGAGATTTTTAGGGGCTTTCCATTTTTAGGGGTATTCTCAGGGTTTTTTGCCATCTTACATTTCTCATTGTGTTTTTGATTACAATAAAAGTATTAGCGACTTCTAGTACGGTTCCTCGATACTAAGAATGCAGAGTGAATGATTAACAAATGTCGCGTAATAAATATAGACAAATATTACTGCTGTGTCCCGGTCTATGATTACTGAACATTCGTTGGTTATTTTCATTATAATTTTTTAGCGGATTTTTTTAGTAATTGTGGCAATTTTAGGGGTTTTTAACTTAAGCTTTAGGGGTAAATATTTCTGGGTGTTGGTAACATTGCACAAAATAATAAAGACAGATTTGGACCATAAACAAAAGAATATCTATGCATGTGTGTATTAGATACACGGTAATGAACAGTAGTGTGTGTAACGTGTTATTTATTGAAAATAATGTATTTTAACGCATAATTAAAAAAAAATATTAGCATTCGTCACTTCTTCTCTGTATAAACTATAAGTGTGCGAAATTTCATACTCCTCCGTCCGCCCAATTTTCGTAAAAAGGGATCCAAAGTTTTCGCTTCACGTATTAATATAATTATTATTATAAAATGGAGGTAAACAATGCGAATTTCATGCATAATTAATCAATCGTTTTATTTTATTGTTTCAGGTAAATATAATTGTCTTCAAAATACGGTAAAGTAACATAAGTACTACTTAAATAATAAATAGTTCAAGTACGATTCAGCGGTAAAATCATGTTCGATTACCTATTTTATAATAAACACATTCACTTTAAAAAGATTTGCAAACGACAGCTGTCTCATTACAAATCATGTCTTCCGACTGTCATAAAATTATCCATTCGAACGATGGAAAAGACCCCAGTAGAGTATTTAATGCTTGTGAATTACCATATGGCTGTGCCAATTTAGGTTTAAAAATACACCGCCATCATTGATTTTCCATGAATATTTAACTTGAAACACACTGAGTCAAGGCGTGGTGAAAATGGATAAAATCGTGTTCTTAAAGATCGATGGTGCAGTATCTGTTGTCCTAGGGCAAACTGGCTGGTATTACGGGATTAATTTTATTTGCGGCACACCACAATAACAGGGTAACCGAAACAGGCAAAATTTAATCATCCGGCTCGAAGGACCGTTTTTATGATGAGTTTATGATGATTAGGAAATGACATAATTTCAGGAAAAGTTGCTGATAATATTTCTTGATTAATCGTCGCAACAAAATCGTAGATAACTTTATTCTCCTCCAAATTAAAATGTTTTACTAGTATTTGACAAACTGTTTCGCAGTTAATTTGCTTTTGATCTCCAGCTCTCTTTGTGAGCTCTTGAACGGCTCGGAATGCCTGCTAATATTAATTTTGTTCTTTTATGGACCGGTTTTTGTGAACTGAACATTTTTGCTAATTGGAGGATTTTCTTTGAAATTGTTCGGGGGTTTGCTCAATTAATTTACTTAGGAACATTTGTTGATGTGAAAAGTCGCTGTTTGTAACTTGGAAAAGCTTTGTGGATTCAAATAATTTAGGGACTTGTACAGACGGATAGTCTGTACAACTTTTTCTCCATGGAACCAACACCGTAATCGTGAAAAAATGGTCAACTGTCTTATACAACCTTTAGCACCTATTCGTTCCAAATATATGGGACGACTGATCCCTTAAAGTAAGGTGTTCAGTTTGTCGGTCCACACCCTTAAAGGCCTTTCTAATAAATGCTGTATAATAAATTTTAGTTATTATTGCAAGAATTTTATAAGATCACCCGGCACAATATATTTATTATGTTCACGATATTTTTGATCGTTGTCTGTACTCAATGCAATCTTCTCGTAAAAAGTAATTCTTGTATGACATAAAAATATGGTTTCAAATAATATTAAAATTACACAAAGTCAAAAGTATAAAACTTTTTTGACTCTTCGTCCCAAATTATCCATTATCAACCTTCTGGGTCTCCAAAGAGTCTGCGGACTTTATTATCTGAAGTGAGTACCTCTTAAATCATTCGCTTATCTATTCCATACTGCATTACTCTTCGCAAATTTTTAACCAGAATTTTTAACCATTGTTCTTAGACGTGGATATAATTCCGTTGCCTTGATTGCCTGAACAGAAAATGATGGTGAAGTAGCATTTGAAATTAGAATTTAATATTGCATTTTGTATCTAACTAAAATGCGGCAACATCACGCCGTCGTGTTCCAATTTCAAATTACGGTCAAATATGGAATGAATTCAGCACCCTAATTGCGAAACGCACAACTTATCAGAATCTGAATGGGATTGAAGATTATTTCTAAACCATTGCGTCATTTGTTCGAATAAAATGTGGCTCAGCAACGTAAATAATGCAATGAATGTTGTTTAACTATGAATATTAAACCAATTCCTACCGATAAAAAGTTCCGCAATTACCCCTCAGGATTGTTTAAATTAAAGGCGGTTGAGATATTTTAACGAGTTAGAAATTAAATTATCTTCTATTTTAGTTAGTCAGCATTTTTTGTTATCTCAAGACGATTTCATGCTAAGACGTGTTTTATTTAGTTTAAAGTCACGTATTATAGGCCTTTTCCTATAAACAGATTCCGACCGCACGCACAGTGAAGGTACTATCTAATAATCAAAAATAGATATCCTACGGACATGTACGGTGTACATACATAAGTATAGGACCATCATAATTTCATAGATAAAGGGAAAATGTTGGTGTTTGTCCTTGAAACATTATCCGTTAGTCCCTTCTTATGATACCCATGGGAAGTGACGGGAAGATTTATTTGTAACTGGAACCCCACGACGTGGAGACAGACACGTCACATAATATTTAAGGGTAGTAACACATTTTTCGTTCACGCTTTTAGATGCGCCGGGTATGTTCTGTTCCAACATTTTCTTGTTTTTTTTTGTTGGTTTGAAATTAGAACGAGAAGCACGGTGACTCAGATTATAAATCAATTGTAAATATATCAATTGTATAAATCAAATATAATTGTAATCTGAGCCCGGTGAAGTTTTGTATTGTATTAATTCATTACCATAGGACATAATTATAGTTACTGCAGAAAAATGGGAATAGGGTTTTACTTGGGTACTTAAATCTAATCCTATGAAATAAATCTAACCGATGACAGAAGAACAGTGGTGGGTTAGTGAGCATTAGTATCGCTTCCGACTTACGAGATGTAGGTCGTGAGTTCGAACCCAGGCAGGCACTTTACTTTGTAGATTTAATTTCATTAGCTCTGCTTTTAAAACGGGAAAAAAGTATCGTGAGGAAACCGGCAAGTCCTGGAACGGAAAATTTGAAGACATGTGACATCTACCAAATTGAACTGCTCCCGCGTGGTGGATTATAGCCTCTTATAAAGAGGAAGCCTGTGTCCCAGCAATGGGGATATTATAGGCTGATGATGCAGAATCCAACTCCTCGTTGGTCTTGTAGTTGCTAGCACTACTACTGAGCAGGGATGTTAGGGAGCTCCGTAACCGTAACCGAAACTATCGGACATCCGATATAAAAATTTATCCATAACCGTAACCGAATCCGAAATAAAAGTTTCGGATAATATCGGATAATATCGGATTTGTTATTACATTTTTATTTTAGGTAGATTAGATAACACTCAATATATATTTATAATCATTTTTATTTTAAATAGCTGTAATAATTACTCACACACTGATTGTAATTCCTACCAAATGGTGGTATATAAATAAAACCATTTTATTCGCTATTTGTATTTTACTTTTGAAATTCCTTAAAAGTTTAATATCCGTAACGAAATTATCCGAAACTAACGGATAATCCGAAATAATTTCATATCCGTATCCGTATCCGAAATTTCATATCCATAACATCCCTACTACTGAGCATCACGTCCTGGGGTCGTAAAAAAGATTCATTGTGTTTTTACTTCTGGAATTTCTCAGTAGCAGCTGGTCTGGATTTGTGCCCGGTTGATGGCAATAGGATTGCCCTCCATTAGATGGAACTTAAACATAACTGGCGAAATGTGGGTATACTATTGTGTATATCTCTGCCTAACCGTACTGGTACACATGCGTGACGTATATGCTATGTTAATAACACTTCTTCATTTGGCAAAGTCAATAAGTATATACAATATCATTGGACGCTTCTTTAGTGTTGACCTTACATATGAGGAGCAATCTCATAGACCTGATTAGATTGCCCCTCTCATATTTGTATAGGTTATGTTTGACTATTTCTGCTCCAAGACTCAGAAATTGGGAGGGTCGTGTCCGATTGGCTTTTGTCTTTTTGTGTTGCATTATATTTTTCTCGAGGAAGTGTTTTGTCAACAATATCGTAATATATTTGTCTCACACATCTTTTCTAGAAGCAAAAATTAAAAGAAAGGCTAAAACATATAAAGGGTGTAAACTTTTCTAGAAAATTCCAAGAGCCCGTCAATGTAATAATATGAATGATAAGTTGATTAAAAATTATCATCAAAAAGTATTTAGGTTGTTATGTTAATTTAAGTACTATTGCTATAAGTATATAGTATACTATCCATACTTAATGTTATATATGGGAAAGTGTGTGTGTCTGTTTGTCCGTCTTTCACGGCAAAACGGAGCGACGAATTGATGTGATTTTTTAAGGTGACGTATTGAGAAAAACGTGCTTTTTCTTTTTAGCGTACCTTTCTTACCGTATGACATCCGTACTTAGTCTTTTAGTGTATGTTTTTCGACTATAATAATATGATCTAGTGTCCTGTAAAAGGAATACACGATACGATGAAATTTTCTCGATACAAAAATATCGCAAAGTTCTATCTATGATTATGATTTTTTTAGCCTCAAGGCGCGATGCGTATGTATTATTAAACATAGTTTACTTTAAAACATTGATTATAATTGTATCTAAGTTTTTGTAAAACAGTTTTCGTTTTAATAATACTTTTCATTCATAAAAAACGGCGATTCGGTTTGGCACATACGTTATTTTATTCCAAGCGCACACACATTATCGCCATCTCTTCTTTTGCCTATCATAAGTAGTGTCATCACTCTCGTTCGTTCATAAATCAGTCGCCCAGTAGGGCTCATCGACGACGAACCTGTCACTTTTTTACAAATCGGTGCGATTAAAATTACGTTTTTTAAATATTTGTGTTCACAGGAAAAGGTAGTAGTTAAGCAATTTGATGTAATTATTTAATATAATAAGTGTTGGCTTTCCAAATAACTTTGTATTTCGTCTGTATATGTGTCTATTTTTGTGACTGTGAACAATATAACATTCTTTCTCTATTACCATTTAGAGACGACCTAAATTATGTATGAAAATGGGAAGAACCGTAAACCAAAACTGAACAGTACCTTCAAGGTTAGGAGTGCCTGCACAGGGCAATTAATTTATTCATTTTGCAAGAATGAAATACCAATAAGATGATGATAACAATAAATCGAATTCACCACCTTCACTAAAGCATTACAGCAACAATCTATTCTCACTTTGTAAAATAATATTGAGTAAACACCTTATTTTCTAGAGAAGAACGTCTGTTTTATCCCAAAAACTTATAATAATTATTCATTTAGAAATAAAATAAAATATATAATTAGTTTTTAGGTTTGAATTATGTCAACAATATATCTATATGTCAAGTACTGTCACTTCAAATGCAAGAGCACAACGAATGAATGGAGTAGCATTAGAATTGTAAAAAAGGTGAGGTTTTACTTGACAGCAGCCCAAAGAAGGGTAATGATTTAAACAGGCTGTGTCAAACGCCGAACTAGTATGTTTTTAACATAACATTGGCATGTAAAAGTGTTTGTACAAACCTACTTACAGAAATAAAATCATTTATCATTTATAGCAGATGTGAAGTTTTATTGAAAATATAAATTTTAATTTCATATATCAATCAAATCAGTTTATTTCGGGCTACAAAGACCCAAATCATAATACCATACAGACTATCATACATACAAATAAAAACCACGTAAACATAACTATTGTACACGAAGTGACGGCGACGTGTTGCGCTGTGTAGTATCGCGTAGCCTTCCGCGGAATCGCCGATACACGACGCCCTTCGGCCAAAACTCTTCCTTGAGGAAGGTCTCGATTTGATGAGTTGGAACTCGCACCACGAATGACTTGAAGTTCGTGTTGTGGCACGGTTCCAACTTCTCGATCTCCTTAAACTCTCAAACTCCACGATCTCCTTAACCTTCGTGGGGTAATGTAGACAGGACACATAGAGCTGCGTCGTTAGTGTAGCTGGACGCAGCAGCATATTGGTCCGGTCTCACACTGGTTCCGACTACGAAGCTTCTCTCTACCTTCACGAAACCATCCATGTCAGGCACGTGGCCTGAAGCCGGGCCTAGGTGTTTCGAACCCTATATGTACCGTGTTTGGTACCTAATCATTAGCAGCCTATAACGTTCCCACTGCTGGGACACAGGCCTCCTCTCGGTGAGAGAGAGTGGGACATAATCCACCACGAGAGCCCAGTGCGGGTTGGTAGATGTCACATGTCTTCAATTTTTTGGTTCTAAGACATGCCGGTTTACTCACGATGTTTTCCTTCACAGTTTTGAGAGCAGTGGTGTTGAAATAATTTACACAGAGTAAAGCGTCTGCTCGGGTTCGAACTCGTAAGTAGTAGCCGTTGCCACTGAGCCACCACTGCTTCTCGATATCTAATTGATATCTAATCAAAGGTCTACAAGAGTGCTTTCTGAAAACATATTGGCTATTTATAATTTTTCATTCCTACAAGATTTTAATCAAAATCAAATAATTGGATGATCAAAACAATGGTGTTTTACTCTGTTTTGAATAACACTAAACATACTTCTATAATCTTATGAAAAATAAGGTGAAAAAAAAATCATAACTAGTATTACGTAATGGACGAAGTCTATGTAAAATATTGTAATTGTCATTTACCAAATAAATGTATAGTGATCGGTGAAACGAAATTGAAGTTTATTAATCTCTTAAACACCATCATATATTTTATTTATAGAGCTCTAGAAGATTAATTCGTTATTTTTAATTTGACGTGAAGCGAAAACTTTGGATCCCTTTTTACGAAAATTGGGCGGACGGAGGAGTATGAAATTTTGCAGACGTATAGTTTAGGGGCAGCGCAGACGACAGACTATCCGTGACGCACTTTTTAGTCTGCGAAAATAGAACCTATGCAATTATATGCAGTAACGCACACGACGCGCAAAAAGTCCAGCGCTTTTAGCCTTAGACTTCGCCGCAGACTCGATCGCACAAAAAGTGTGCCGTCTGCGCTGCCCCTTATACAGAGAAGAAGTGACGAATGCTAATATTTTTTTTTAAGTATGCGTAAAAATACATTATCCATACTAATATTATAAATGCAAAAGTAACTCTGTCTGTCTGTCTCGCTTTCCTGCTAAAACTACTGAACCGATTTAAATGAAATTTGGTACACAGGTAGTTTAGAGCCTGAGAAAGGACATAGGCTACTGTTTATCCCGGTAGTGTGTTCCCGCGGGATAATTTCCGACCTCCAAGCGGGCGAAGCCGCTGGCAAAAGCTAGTTTTAAATAAATAACACACACTACTATTCATTACCGTATATTTAATAATACACACATGCATAGATATTCTTTTGTTTATGGTCCAAATCTGTGGTCTATAGGTAGTCTTACTGAATGTCAGTTCAGTTTATTTATTTGTTAATATAGGTAAAATATAAAGATCTTATTTGTTTGTATTATTGTCAAGTATAACTATAGGTAATAAATTAATTTTATAGATATATAACCTATTTCATTTTTTCAATCTATGATCATATCGAGAATATTTGTCTGTAATATTATCTGTCTATAGTGTTACTGAATGTCAAATTTAACCATATTATTTTTTTATATTTATTATTGTATATATATATTTTCACTTAATAATGTATTTATATTCAAATGAAGCACGGTCGAATTTCAACCAATGGGCGATCACTAGTAATTAATAAATACTTAAATTGTTTATTATATATTTTTAATTATGTTGAGTTAATCAATCTCGTATAACCCAACATCCGTACATAAATATTAGCTAGCTTTTTCCCGCGACTTCGTCTGCGTAAATCTTACGTTACGCGGACGCAGGTGAAGTCGCGGAATAAATAGGGTTAATGGGTAACGAATAAGGTTTAGTCGTGAAAGAGTAACAGACAGACAGATTTAGTTTCGCATTTATAATATTAATTTCTTGCTGTAAGATAGTTTTATTGCTTATAATTAAATATTTGTATTATTTGTCTACTCCATCGCACGCTATGTGCAAAAATTTCATAGACCGACTAAATTAATGCTACTTTCACGTACTTTTTTCTAAGATGTTTCCGTCTCTACCTTGCTATTGCAGTTTGACAGATGTGGAACAGTGACAGGAATAGTGCTTACAGCAAGGCTATGCTAAGTTAGTAACGTTTTTTATATCGAGAAATTTTCTGTCATTAGTTCAACTTTTGGCCGCTGGTTTTCCTATTCTCTACAAACGGTTCAGATATAAGTTTGTGGCGGCCGGCCACTTTAGGTTGACCCGCCATAAACCACGCCCATCCTACTATCATTCACTTTCAAGGTGGGCCCTTAAGTGAAGATAGTTGAAGGGATGGAGAGTGACATAGGCTACTTTTTTTTCTTTTTTAGATGGCTGGGTTGAAGTTAGAAAAGCCGTGCTTTTCCAATTGGCAGTTGTATGTAGCATGTTCGCGGGTGTCCAATGCCCAGAATCTTTACATTCTATCCCCAAATGGAAAGACATATAATATCGTCTACAGTAGCGTATTAAAACAACATTCTGTTCCGAGTTCTCTTCTGTGTTCTAAATCAAGAAAAGGGAACCGTGTTACCCCGAATTTAACGCGAGCGAAGCCGCGGGCAAAAGCTAGTCAAAAATAAATAGACCGTCCGAACGACAAAACTTGAGAAATAATCCTCGTTCTTAGAACCCTTTATTACGACCGCCAACCTACTCAGCCCCTGTGCCCGAATAGTTTACAAATAATTCTAAATATTTGCTTAAACTGTTCGCACTTTGAGTAAAACTGTTGAATTTTGTATAAGTTGGGAAACCCACAAGCCGCGAGGAAGCCGAGGCTTTGAAACTCCTTCCTTTAACAAGATGTGGTTTTAGAGTCACAGCCCACTGGTAAAGTAATTATTATTGTTTCACTGTACTACACTTACAAATTAGTGAATTAAGACCCCAGTATATTTAGGCGATATAACCCTTTTGCTTCGTTTACTTTCTTACGTCATACGAGCACGCCGCCGGTTGCGTCTACTCACTGTTGTCAAATTTTATGACACATACTATTATTGGTTGTTTTTATTTCGGTCAGCCAATCGCGAGATTGAACTCGAAATTCAAACGATTTCCAAATCCAACTTTCAGAGGCCGGTAACATTTTGACGATTTTTCAAATCGAATTTTAGAACCCGGTAGTATTTTCTTTTGCTTTGAAGCAACAAAACTGTTTCTTCAAGGGTTCAACATCAGTATTTTACTCAGTCCTGTTTCCAACCCTTGTAATGCAACTAGTAGGAACACCGCTATCTTCCTTTATAAAGTAGGGTTAACATCATTACAGTAGGTATTTCCCTGAAGGTTGCCTGAAGGTATTTCGAGCTATTTGTAGTACCTACTATACTAGCTACCTCTTGTCGGTAACCATGGTGATCTTCCCACGTGTATTCATGTTGGCGCCATCATTTATATTTTCTGACATACATTATGTCTCCCATCTCTATACGGAGACATTATACACATTTAGGTATTAGGAAATTTACGACTCGGCAGGTTTTTCCCCAACGGATTTATGCTCGCTTTGAGTGATTTTTGCGTATTATTCCTTTTAAAAAGGTAAAAAACGTATCTTGTTAATATTTTTCTTCTCAATTATATACTTAAGTGTCAGGCAGTATTGAGGTTCACTTTAAGAGTATCAGATTTATTATTCTTTACAAAAATAGAATCATTACTTGAAATATCGGTCTGACAAAGAATGTATAAAAAAGAAATGAACGAAAAGTCATCTTTTCCACATTTCTCAGTCAGTGCCATTCTAAGCGGTGCACATATATTATTCAACAACTCTAGAAATAGTCTGTATACAGCCAGGCGCGCTAAACATAGTCTAACTTGGTGTGGCTGGGCTAATATTGTACACAATGGACTATCAGACCTGGCACGCGTTCACCACATTATTAGATACGTCACACAGGATAACCTCTGCCGTAGACGCCATTACGTGCACAAACAAAATTGGAACAATGATTAACTGTTTTCGGGCATTAGATCTTTGTATGGGTCAGTTTGGTAAGCGAATGCTTTGTCAAGGGATTGTTTGCACGTTAAAGTATATGAATATAGCCGGTAATTATGAGTAGTCTGGGTACGTAGTGCGGCTTAAAAGATGCAGAGACTGCGGAGAGCCTTCGCATCCATACTATAATATTATATATTATCTATCGTTCGTCGTCGTTTCAGCCGTAAGATGTCCACTGCTGGACTTAGGCCTCCCCCTACTTGGGGGGCTTTGCCATAATCGCCACGCTTGGCAGGCGGGTTGGCGATCGCAGTATGGTGGTAAAATGCATAGAGAACGCTGCTGCCCATTCTCTAGTATGTCCCTTAGTCGCCTTTTACGACACCCACGGGAAGAAATGGGGTAGTGTTATTCTTTACGTCCGGCACCACACGGTACTATATATTATCTATACTAATATTATAAAGCTGAAGAGTTTGTTTGTTTGGTTGAACGCGCTAATCTCAGGAACTACTGGTCCGAATTTAAAATTTCTTTATTTGTTGGGTAATCTATTTATTGAGGAAGGCTATAGGCTATATAACATCACGCTATAATAAAAAGGAGCGGAGCAGTAATGAAAAATGGTCGAAAACTGCCAGGCAATTCGATGCGACGGGAAGGATCAAGGGAGCAAAAATTTGACGCCGACGAAGTCGCGAGCAGAAACTAGTTTATAATAAAGAAAAGAGACTTTATATTCTTAAGATTTGTGTGCGCTGTCTGTATGCGGCTTAAAAAGCCTTCGATAATTTGATTTCGCTCTCTGATTTACAAAATCCTAATCCAATCTTGGAGTCAAATCCATTCTTGCCATTTGGGTCGTCCAAAAAGGTCGACAAATTATCTGTGAGATGATTTCGAGGACGTAGGACGGTCGTGTGGAATTAAAGGCAAATCTATTCGATCAGTTTTACAAGTAGATTTTGCTAACATTGCGAGTTACAAATTAGACTTTATTAGACAAGGACTTTCAACACTCGAACAATAGTTATCTCGCGTATCTGATGCTTCATCCTATTGTGTGTCCACAATAGATGTTCTAATGGAAATGATTCTCGTAATTTGTTTTCAAAGCTCGTTAGAGCAACATTGTTTTCTGAAATATTTCATTATTATGATAATTGTCTCTCTGCGGGCTCGGTTGTCCATCGTTTTAAGGAAGTGGTACAAATGTATACTTAGTTGGGTTATAATTATTTCTCGTGTTTCGCGTACCGTTTATTATTGTTTTTGTCTCTCCTTAGGGATTACGATATTTTCGGATGTATTCTGCGATAACAAACGGTTATACTTATTACTTACAGCAAATGTTGTGTAGGTCCCACGAAATACCTAGTATATTTACGTCGTGGTAGGTAGGTACACTAATCCTTTTGTGTATTCTGGTAGAGATATCGACGCGAAAACTGTCACCATGGATTCGGTATATGATTCTAGACATCCTAGACATTTTTCTTCGGTTATAAAAAAAGTTTTCGATCGGGGCGGAGCGACCCTCGTGTGGGACGAGGTTAAACGTGAGGACGTTTAACTTTATTTTGACCTCACAACCGGCTTCAGCACCTTCAAAAACCTTTAAAACGACACCCATGATGATTTTGAATATTTTGATAGCTGCCATCTAGGATTTTCTTTTTAATCTACTGGTTTCTGCACCCTCGAAAACCATCAAAATTATGTCACTCTTCTTGTGTCCCTTCCTCATTCCGATCCAGCAAGTCCCTTGCTGCCATCTACTAGCGATAGTCCGATAGATCCTAATCTGTAGTCCGTACCCCACAGGGGTACCCTTAGCGAGTATTCGCTGAAACTCTGTTTTATATACTTACATACCTTTTACAGGACCATTAACATAATACTCATTCTATTTACCTGTAACAAACAAAAGACAATTTTCATTACATAAGCCAGTCACATAAATCACTTGACACGAACTATAATCCATACAAATGTATGTTCTCATCACGTAAATGGCACTTGAAGCTTGATCTCTGAACATCTGAAGGCCATAGAGATAAATCTATACGTAATACATCAAACAGGCTGACTAGTAAGGCGAGGGACATGTTGGTGGAGAGAAAATATGACTTTAATACTTGATATGCGCATGGATATCAAATATTAATTACATTCATAACGTCACGCCTTCCTCCTTTGCGGGTTGGGAGAAACTATAGAACGCCACCTGCTTCGATTCTTATGTATTTATTTAATGTCCTATAAAATCCATAGGTAGTGGATATTCACATTTTTGTCTGGTTTAAGCTCACTTAAGTTTAACAGGATAAGTTTTTAACCCTTAATTTGATAAAGTCCGGTGTGACGGACGTCAACAAAAAATAAATTCTACTGGTTTTTATTGGATTCTCATCGATTTCAAATCGACTAAACATAACTTAATTTCATAAACTAATAGTAGAAAATATATTTTGAGCGTGAAAAACTGCATTATGTCAGTCGTGACACAAAATGTCGGCGCAAAGATGACCACCTGTTTTGCTCAAGGTTTTTATAATTCTTTTTCTTCTTTTTTGCCTATGAATGCCTTGAAATCTCGATTCAGCTATTAGAACATTATTGTATAAATAATTATAACCCAAAAACAAATACACTCTTTTTAATTTTCATTTTTTTTTAAACACGATTTAAGAGCAGGAGATGGTATTAAGCTATATTTTCACAAATGCTCGACATATGTGTGAATAACGCTTGGTTACTCTACCGCCGTAAGCATTCAAGTAACGCGAAAACTAAAATAACTATTCAGATATGATGTTTATGAAATATTGTTGAAGGCAATCAGATGTGCCAAAAGAAATAAAACTGAGACAGCAAAAGTAAGTAAACCACATGTAGCTCGCCCATCGAGTCCAGTCAAATATGACAACATAGGCCATTCCCCTCAACGATGAAAGAAGGTCGTTGCAGATACTGCCAAAAGAAGACCGTCGTATATTGCATAATGCAATACAAGATTATGCTTTGTAACGGGCAAAACCCCGAGAAATTGTGTTTTAAATTTTCACTCCAAAGAAAATAACTTTTGCAGGTCAATTTCTGCATTTTTAATTTTTGGATTTTCTTATTTATATAAAATAAACATAATAACAGTAACGTTTTTTATATTTCCATAATTTGGCACTGTCCGCCACAGCGGACATGCAAATCTACACGTTTATCGTTAAGTCATTGGTAATGTCCGCTGTGACTAGAGGATACAATCCCGGGATCCCGAATCTCGGGATCCCGGGATCCCGACCGGATTCTGGCCCCGAAAATCCCGGGACTGTACTTGGCTAATCCCGGGATTTTCGGGATTGCCACAAACAAGTCTCATTTGTATTCAATTTGTATTCCGTAGTCCGTTGCGCCTTGACAATAACCTTGCCTAGATTATATGAATAGCATTTATTACATAATGACAAAAAACAACCCTTAGATACGCCGTCGTACGATACGTACCTACTATACACAGTACACACTAAACAGGTACAGTCCTAATATACATATGTTTGTCGTAGAACTTAGAAGGGACTTAAAGGAAAAGTTACAGCTGGAAATTAACAAGAGTATGAAATCCAAATGAATTGGGGTTGGCAAATATTGTAGCATTAGACATGAATTGAGCCTGTTCAAAAATGGAGGAGTTCGTGGATATAACTTAGAAACAGCATATTAGTATCTACACGTATTGTCTATTCCTCCAACCAGCGTAAAACCTGAGCGAGTGTTTTCAGCTGCTGCTTATGTTGACAATAAACTACGAAGCAGGCTTGGAAGTCAAAGATTGGATACTCTAATATTTTTTTGCAATTATATTTTGGGAATTTATATATTTTTTTTGTGTTGTCTTTTTGATTTCTTCCAAAAATATAGTTTTTTTTGTTTTGTATTTATCTTTTCATATTATATTGTGATTTTTGTTGTGCAAAAACATTAAAAAGATTTTTTTAAATAAATTAAGTTTTTTTTTTCATTTTAGCCCAATTAGAAACCACATAGTCTAATCCCGGGATAGGCCCGGGATCCCGGGATTACGCTTCAAAAATCCCGTAATCCCGGGATTGAAAAACATGCTCGGGATTGTATCCTCTAGCTGTGACGGACACGAATTTGCCCAACAGTGGGCAACTCAGGATTTATTTTTACATTTTTTCGGGGCTCTTTAGCACACCCATAAAGCCTTACAATAATTAAATTTATGTATTTCTCACTTTTTTTGCGTTGCCAAATTAAGGGTTAACCAGTGCGCAAATTTGAACAAATTAAACTTAAACGAGTTATAATAACCATGCAATTTTTATTTTGATATATGTTAGTGCAAAAAATTAAGTTATCGTTAACGAAAGATGTTTATTTTGGAACTGGTTTTTATGTTAACTTGCGCGTGCTGGCGGTATTGGCGCTGGCGCGGTGGTGACGGTGAATGACCGAGTGTAGCTACAAGTACCTACCAGCTGTTCGATCGGTCAAAATTCTAAGAAGTTCGAAGTACCTACGCCGGCGCGCGATTACTGACCTAATCCTATTGTTGATATCATATTACGAAATATGCAGAGTGTCCACAGTTGACTGATTTGAGGTCGGATAAAAATGAAAAAAAAAGTATTGAAAAAATTGTTGAAATGTGTTCTATTACTGATACTGAACCACCAGCAAAAAATTGCACACTGGTTAACAAAAAATCTGTATATATTATCATATTATATTTACACATTGAAGACGGCTTTCGGATGAGACTATTATCTTGTTTCATACTTTTTAGAGTCTGTTTTTTCAGTAGTCGGGTTTTAGTTTTTGAACTCACTTTTATACCATTAGAAATATACATGCATATTCGTTGCATGGGACCTTAAATCAAGTCCACAAGTATGTCCCTAGTTTACCAAGTCACACTGGAGTAATACTTGGGCATTAGTCTTGGGATCCACCATCATATTAACAGCATTTCATGTCGTTAACATTCGTGACCGGATACACTCATTATCTAGTTGTCATTTTCGTGTTGAAAGATGTGAACCGTGGAGATGCAAGGTAAAGCAGACGTACTTATGTAAATGCTCATATATTACGGAATTATGTACTTGGACATAGTATACATACTTGTACGCACGGCGACAAATCAAGCTATAGATTTTCAGTATAAGCTGACTTCTCATTGTACGAAAAATCAGTACAATGCGAGCTCAAGTAATACTAGTTTTGTATTACTTGATGTGTAGCTGTGTGTATAAGTATGATATGTATTAAACAAAACAAAATGTATGCGGTGGTTTTTCTTCAGTTCCGAATTAAACGTCGTTTACTCTATCTTTAAAATACTTATTCAAGCTGTGTATTGAATCACTATCGGCTGCAGCACCCTCGAAAACCATGACAACTATCTCCAACTCTCTCTGTCTCTTTCTTTGATGTATAATAGATGTTTCTCTCTGTCTCTTTTAATAAATAAAATGAGGGGGCCATGTCGGTTTTTCTTTACGTAACACTAAACTTCCACTTAACTTTTTTAGTTATGTGTTAATTTCTACAAATTTACTCCTACCTCAAGCTGCGTTAAAGAACTTCGTTCCAAAAGGGAAAGAGCTCATTGGGCATCAAAAATTCATCGCTGTCAGTAGGAAAAGTGCCCAAAAGGTTGGCAGCATTACCACGTAGGCCAGCCCTCTGGTCATGTGAAAAGTCAACCAACTTAGCGATGTCCTGAAATACATTACTTGTTTTCAAGTAAATTTGGGCTTGTAGTTAGCATACATTTTCTTTTGTCTTACTTATGATTTCCTTTATGTGTTTGTTTAATTTATAAACAGAGCGCTGGAGTTATTCAGTATGTTGACGATCAGAGGGTCAGTTCCTGAATTTTTGAGAACGTTATAATTTCAGTTTTTATTTTTTGAATACAGGTTTTGGACTAGGTACACTTTTTGCTAATTGATCTATATTTTGACAAGAGTTTGACATAGGTTGTAGCTAAGGGAAGGCCTTCAGATATCTCATTCATATCTTCATTGGAATCTTTCTTTTATGCTCAACTGTCGGTAACGACAAAGGATAGGGGTTTATGTGCCTACAAACGATAAAACTGGACAGTTGTTTATGGTTTTTAAACGGGATATGGAGGTGTTAATAGAAAACTCTTCACCATGACCATTTGTGTGCTCTTCTTTTGCCCTTTAAGTATCGGTGGATGCATAAAGTGCAAGAGCACATCTTCATTATTACTGAATCGGCTTTTTTAAGTTAAACGTCTGCATTCTCATTTCTAATTAAAAAGGTACGTTACAAAACAGCAGCGCTTGCAACCACTAGACCAATGAGGCAGAAAGAATTAAAAATGTTTTCTCGATTAGACACTCCCAGAAGATTTAAATCGTAAGATTCGCCTACCGCGTCAAAAGAAGGCCGTACGTGTTTCTGTTGCGTTTTGACATAATGTCGTAGTAATTTGACTGGATTGTCACGGAAATGCCATTAGCATTGTGTGAGCTCACCCATCCCAGTATGGACACTTTTTCGCTTGACTAAGTACGATGACGGCAAATTTAACGATTTAAATCTTTGGTTCCTTTCTTCGTTAAGCCGTTGGTCCCGACTAGGTTGATAACCTGGATCTTTGGCGGTTGTCAGAAGTCCGAAATTCTGACAACCAGTCTTACCAAGAGGTATCGTATTACCCAGTTACTGGGTTGTGGAGGTCAGAGAGGCAGTCGCTACATATAAAATACTGGTACTCATTTAGACTGGAAGTCGACCTCAACATAGTTGGAAAAAGGCTCGGCAGGTGATGATGATGGTTCCTGCACAAAGGTATAGAGTACATCCCTGTCTATTCACTACTCTGAGTAATATTACAATGATAATACAGACATATCTACATAGGCATATATTAACACCCATAATATTACATACAATATACCACAGCTATTATTTGGGCGTGTCAATAGATTTTCCTCGGTTTCCTTCACAAATTGTCTTGTTTACTAATTCAAGCCTCTATTCAAACAATAGCACAATATTCTAGTACGTTCTCTATGTTAATATAATATAACAATATGCCTGTTTTGCCCGAAGGGTTTGACATAGGTGCACGGTTACCAAAAAGATAAGTAATCAGGCTCGATATAGTAGAATTTAGAATAAAATTTGATTGAATCAAGAGAAAAAAAAAAAACAACTAATTTATCAAATTTAATTTCATATGAAAACATCCATTGGATTCTTTCTAAATTTCAACTCTATCCGACGATCCTTCTTATTTTTTATTTTTTTGTGGGTGGGAAATCATCAAATGACGTCTCCCGCTCTGGGTGGAGGGGTAAAAGCGTGTCAGACTTTTACTGACTAAAACCCACTCGTGTTCGTGTTCAGTTGCCCATATGCCAGGGCCACGGTAACTCTTTCGAACGAATCTCGCGACCCTGGCAACTCCGACGACCCTGGTCTGTCTTTTGGTGGCACATAACACCTACACTATACCCACATTTTGCCAGTTATTTTTAAGACTCTAGCAATAGAGGTTGAGCCTATTGACCAGCCTGCGGCGGACTCCGGACTAATTCATATCATGTCATTTTGCTTGTAATACTGATGAAACTGAACGCGAGCAGCACATGTAAACCAAGTAAACCATGTTCAAGAGCTGTCAGTGTCAATATTCCAAAACACTTTTGATATTGGTGAAATCCGCACTTGTACGCGGTTTTGGATGTCCTCTAGTCCTTTGTCCTCTGTCCAGAGTAGAACATTGAAGAAAGCAGTTCTTTATCTACTAAGTGCGGATTGCACCAATGAAACTGAATGCGATCATCGCTTTTAAATCGCGTTACATTGACAGTGTCAATGTTCGATAACAACTTTGACACTGGCCGTTCTTGAACGTGGTTTAGATGTTTAAACGCGTTCATTTCATTGGTGAAGGTAAAATTCACCCAAAGTTTCATACAAAATAATATAAAGGAATTCAAATTTATCTCGCCCGATAAAACTGAGTTAGGAAAAAGATAAACTTTTCAACCTTATTCAGTAAAACATTTTCATCATCTTTATTCTTTGCGCACATGAATGTTAAATTATAAGTTGTCATGTTCTAACTAGATATTTCGATTTTTCCGGAATCTTTACAAGTTTGTCATAAAGCATGTACTTTTATAGGCTTAGCAACAATGTTGCTAGTTTATTGAGCTTTGTAGACGTTGCTGCGTGTCCCTTGAGCTCAGAAAAACTGGCTTCATTTAGAAACTTTGTACGGACACGACGTAGTTTTGCTTTAGTGTAAATATGGGCGTCTAAAAGAATATTAGATAACTAGACTACAATGTTTCATGAAGATGGCACATTAACAGTCCATGGCAAAGAGTGCAGGAAATAGAAACTCTAAAACTCTACTCTTGCCAGCATATTGTTACCTTTAATTGGCCTCTTTAAATTATACAAGATGCAGTTTTGAACCTGCAAATCATTTCAGGAGGTTGTTATGAGACTCGTAAATAATCATATAACAGTACGATACCAAGTCAATAATCAATAATACTTTTTATTTTAGATTTTTCAATTTTATTGTTTTCCAGAATAACTCTCTTAATAACCCTCTACAAAAAAATCTATGAAAGAAATGTCGGTTGCGTTTGTTTGTGTGTGTGAAAGCGTAGTTAAAGGACAAACTGGCCGCGTTTTAAAAAAGGGAGTTCACACTTACCGATTTCCGTAAATAAGAATAAAATGAAAACAAAATACCTGCCCATTTTATTGTTGATTCGGGTCAAGAATCACTAACAATATCTGGATGACCGAGCTTTGCTCGGTATTTTTTGGTAAATTGTGTTTAAAATAATAAGTTTATGTTCAAGTTGATTATCGATAAAGTTGGTCATTGAAAACACGAATAAAACGAAATTTTATAAAAATGAATCCTAGCTAGATCGATTTATCGCCCCCGAAACTCCCTGTATACTAAATTTCATGAAAATCGTTGGAGCCGTTTCCGAGATTCAGATTATATCTTATACCTTTAAACGATCAATTCTTGTATATATATATATATATAATCTGAATCTCGGAAACGGCTCCAACGATTTTCATGAAAGAACAGTGGCGAACTCCCGAACAAATTTTTGTTGACATTTTTTTTTACCGTCTGCCTATGGAAAATATGTAAAAATATAGAGATTAAATTGCTGAACAGTTTTGTCTTCAGTTATACTTTTATAGGAAGTCAGGAATTTAAGATATTTCAAGTTGAAGTTTTAGAGTTTATGTATCGTCAACAACAGACTTATCGAAAAAGATGTATAGAAATACCTACTTATTGCACAAAATATCATTGATAGAAATGCATTTTAGACATAAAATAAACGACGGAGTACGTATTCAGAATATTAAGTCCAACCGACGTGCGTAGGTCAGCCTACTTAATTATATGTTCAGAAGAATATTTATTTATAATCTTACAATTAGTCAACTATCTTTAGAGCAGTTAGTTATAGATATAGTATGATTCATTACATGATAAAGGTAGGTCATTGGTATGGTAGGTATAGAAAAAGAAAACAACTTTGTTTTTTAAATATTTATTCCTCATCTTCTCTAACCACAATGTCATCAAGAAAACTTGCGGGTGCTATATATGGTTGATGCCTGGCCCATCCTAGATATCATACTTCAGTCATTGTATGAGCGCAACATCCAACTCTCGAGTTAAGTGACAATGCCGGGTATCGGCGCATTTTATTGACACATAATATGTTGCAGTTGACACACATGATGCGTGTAGGCCTTACACGGCTACTCATCGTGATAGACAAATCGATGCACACACAACAAAATCCAAGGTATCAGGCAGAATCGGAATCCAGAGTCACAGAAAAATGTCGTCGTATAGGCAAACAATCAGAATCCTTAGGCAAGCACTAGTCACACAGGGAACCGTAAATCTCAGAGTCCATAAGAAGCAGTTGATGAAATAGAAATCACGGAAAATCGATGGAAAACAAAATAACGAGACGCACGCGAAGGCAACAAGTTATCAGTGCCGGCCGATTGACAATTGAAATGTCATGTTTTTTTTTTGTGATGCTGCCATACTCGAATTGCACTACGATGCTCGATGTTTTGTACGTATTAGAAAATTATGACCGCTATAATCTTTAGCACAAGCAATCATTTTTATTTTAACATTTGTATTCTGATACAGAAATATATCTCCTAAGTATATTAATGCAATACGTAAAGCCTCAGCGTGTGTAAGTTGACTAAGATTTATATTACATGGCAACATTAAAAGTATCGCTTAGCCAAGTCATGAAGTCGAGCAAGAAAGAAAAAAACAAAGCCATGATTATTTCTTAGCATCAATAATCTAGTCAAATAAGCTCTTTATTATGATGATTTTTTTTTCAGACTTTGATAGTACTTATGTTTGATTTGATAAAACTTAGTAAATTATTTCGTTGATATCTAGTAAGGTGACTTACGTAGACGCTTAATAATTTTATTAACAATTCTCTCGCCGGTATCCTTTAGTATACAGGGGGTTTCGGGGGCGATAAATCGATCTAGCTAGGATTCATTTTTATAAAATGTCGTTTTGTTGGTGTTTTCAATGACCAACTTTATCGATAATCATCTTGAGCATAAACTTATTATTTTAAACACAATTTATCAAAAAATACCGAGCAAAGCTCGGTCATCCAGATATTATATATATATACAAGAATTGCTCGTTTAAAGGTATAAGATAATTACCTCCTAAAATGTTTTGCAGATCCAAAACTGCACCTTGTATGATGTACTTTATACGATAAGTCCCAAGACACAACAATGTTTATAAAAAAATAATGATACTAATAATTTTTTTTTGCAGACCATCATCGTCATTATTTTCCTACCCTTATGCCAATTTATTTGTGGTCGGCGCAACTTGTCTTTTTCTTCCACACTTCTCTATTAGTCGTCATCTCAGTGGTAGTCCCTTTCTATCCATATCACAATTCACACAGTCCATCCATCGTTTCTTTGGTCTCCCTCTACTCTTAAAGCCATCGACATTCATACTCAATACTTTCGTCACGACATTTTCCTCATTCCTCCGTATTAAGTGACCATACCATGACAACCGATTCCCTCACAAGTTTTCAGTTATTGGTGCCATTTTCAGACTTCCTCTTATGTAGTCATTTCTTATTTTATCCGTTCGTGTAACACCACACATCCTTCTTAATATTCTCATCTCAGCTGCATGCAATTGTCTTTACTTCATCCCTTTTGTAGCCAGACCATATGTATCAATAAGGAAGTAAACACATTTAAAAACATTCTAAGTTTAACAAAAAATATAATAAGATGCCACAACACACATAAATAAAATTTCTTCCTATAGAAATCCTTATTTCCGTTACATCTATTCGTAGAAATCCTTTTCATACATAAATGTATTATTACTGTGTGAAGGTTTTTCTCCGCAAAGGGCAGTTGATTTTAAATAAGAATAGAGTGAGCACTTAGCAGCCCCGTTCTACTTCGACATTTAAAATTGACCAGTTGATACTTCCGTGTGTAGTTGTGTGTTGTAATGTATTTTCTATCTTTTTTATTAGAGAAAAGTCTGTATAGCCAACCTCGAAATTTCTTTGGCACTTGAGTAACAAGCCCATTAAGCAGGATAGGCCAAAGTAGCCCGCGAAATTAAAATTTTCTTATATTTTGTCATGAATTTCAATTAATTTAGTCCCAAATATTGAAAGACTTTTTTATGAAATAGTCATTTAATTGGCAAAAAATTCCTGATTGTAAGATCTAAGATTTTTTTTTGACTTAGCTTATTTAAGTTATAACCAGAAGCACATTATTTTTCAAAATTGTTAATCTACATATATTGTAAGACGAGAACAACTGCTAAAACTATTATGCAGTTCGTTAGACTTTATGAAAGTTATTGTTAATACAGATTTTGTATAAACAAAAAAATAAAGTTTGGGTGATAACGGATTTACGAGGTAGACTGTACTAAGGTTCCAGGCAATTCAATAATGTCATAGTTTGTACGTAGTTTGATCACGATCTAGGCTTTCGTGAGCAAAGGAATGGAATCTTTTCGCATGTCATGACTCAGTTAGGGGTAGGTAATAATAACGTTTTTATTTGGATAAAAATAGATACATTTTCTCACGACAAACTTCTTTTCTTGGCAGGGATAAACGGCTGGTGTTTTCGTACCATAATTCAATCTAATTATTGTTATACTTACCCGATTTGGGTGCAGTTTTTTTTATTTATACGTAAACTTTCTAGCGGTGGTTCTTAGATATTTTTTATCAAAATCGGTTCATCCGTTTTTGACACGACGATCCTTTGATCAAAAATGTTACCTACAACTTCTTATTAAACTTAAAGGGCCAATACATGTATTTTTTTTAAAGTTTTATAGGTTTTTGTTTTGGTCGGGGTTTTTAAATTTAACATTTCATTGTACGGAAATTTAATCCAGCATCTTCAAGAAATCTATGCACCCGTATCTCTCATCATCTCTCGTATTGTGCACAAAGATAAAACTGCCTTGTTGGTCTAGTGGTTGCAGCCTACTGCTGAGCATGAGGTCCTGGATTCGATTCCCTGGTCGGTCAAAGTGTTATTGGATTTTATCATCTGAAATTTCTCAGTGGCTACCCAAAGTCTGGATTTGTGTCCGGTTGATAGAGATAGACTCGCGCCTTATTACATTGGACTTAAACGTACCTGGCGAAATGTGAGTGTAGTATAGGTACACCTCTGCCCAACCCTTCGGGGAGAGAAATCGTGAGCTATGATGTTATAAATAAAACAAAACTCATTTTCATAGCTATACAAGCCAATACACAATCAAGGTCTTCCGCACGCTCAGCAGGCAAAATTCGCCAATCCATTTGCATATGCAGTACCTATAAGAGGACCATTTTCGCCATCCCGACGGTATTTGCATGGCGGAGGCATTCGACCCCTCGTTTGTTAGATTAGTACCTCTATACTATAAAAAACAAACATACATATGGCCGTCCCATTGTTTCGTTATGACGTGCCCGGAAAATCGCGGTACTTGCTTAGGTCAAGGTATTAGGAAACGCCGAATCATCTAAAACAACATTCTACCTCAATTATTTTCGAGTTACAGTGAACGTAATACGTTTTTTGTTTACTTAATAATTGCGAAATCTTTTCGTTGCTTTGAGTATTATTATTGAATTGACAATGCTGATTGCAAGCAGTGGTGGCCCAGTGGTATCGGTCTCAAATTACGAGATGTAGGTCGTGAGTTCCAACCCAGGTAGGCACTTTACCTTGTGTTAATAATTTCATCACCACTGCTCTCAAAACGCTGAACGAAAACATCGGTTCTAGGACATGCCGGAAAAAAATTGGAAGACATGTGACATCTAGCAACCCGCACTGGGCCCGCGTGGTTTAGCAGCCGACAACCACATAGATTTACCTGCGCGACATCATTCCTAAAAAAAATATCATCAAAATATGCATTAATAATAATACGAATAGTCCAAAAGGTCAAGGTATGTTTTTATTGTTAAATGTTTTTTTTTAATGTATTTTCTGGTGTACAATAAAGCATATATCTATATATATAAAAGAAAGTCGTGTTAGTTACTTCACTTATAACTCAAGAACGGCTGAACCGATTTAGCTGAAAATTGGCAGGGAGGTAGTTTAGAGCCAGGAGAAGGACATAGGATACTTTTTATCCCGTTTTTTTTTTTTTTTTTTTTTTCCCCTTTTTACGACCGCGTTCCCGTGAGACGTCACATAAAACGTCAAAGAGAATACAAGTCACTATAAAACGTGGTACTATGACAAAAACGTTGCCTTCGAAGTACCAGGTTATCATAACTTGACAGGAGCTTACCAAACAAAGGAGTGTCAGCTAGAAAACGCTTTATGCCTTCGAAGTACCAGGTCATCATAACTGGGTAGGAGCTAACCTAACATATGAGTGTCAGCTAGAAAACGCTTACCAGATCACCACCGCGTACCAGGTTGTCAAACTTGGTACGTTTATAACAACATTTATTGAATCTGAGGCGATACGAAGTTCGCTGGGTCAACTAATTATCTATACTAATATTATAAAGCTGAAGAGTTTGTTTGTTTGATTGAACGCGCTAATCTCCGAATCGAATCCGGTCCGAATTGAAAAATTCTTTTTGTGTTAGGTAGCCTATTTATCGAGGGAGGCTATAGGCTATATAACATCACGCTACACCTCAGAGGAGCGGAACAGTAATGAAAAATGTTGCAAAAACGGGGAAAATTTATTCCTTCTGAGAGTTTCCGTTGCGTGCGCTGCGTAAACGGTTAAAGTAACGCAAAAATCATGTATGACGGGATTGTTATTTTTAAAAAGTTCAAAAAAAAAGTCCCAAGAGCATATGTCTATCTTTTAAGGTTGACTCACTATAACTCAAGGAGCGAAAATGGACGAAAACTAGCAGGCAAATCGATGCGACGGGAAGGGTAAGGGGAGCAAAAATTTGACGCGGACGAAGTCGCGGGCAGAAGCTAGTAAATAAATAAATAAATAAAATACACGTTCAAGTAAATCAATTCTTTGTCACGAATTTTCAACAACTGTCAATTTTGTTTGACATTCTTGAATTAAAGGGCAAATGGAGACTGACTATTGGAATGATTACAAATTAAAATATTTATGCTCGATTTTGTTCTCAAGAATTGAAGTCATGTTTTAATACGTTTTAAGCTGAACATGAATTTAAATTCCGACTTGAAACTTCAGTGGCATTACAGTTTTCATTGCCAACTTGGTTGGAGCTCGCGTTCAAAGAGAATGCAGTCAAAAATTTCATTTGTATTTAATCTTATATTCATAAAATATGTACTGGAATCTCTGTGAGCAAGTGATTCAATAAGTGAATCATTCCTTTCACGAGCTGTTTGATCATCAAATTCTTGTTTCGCTTTCCCGTTCAGATTTTCCTTGGAATCACAGAGTATTTTACTTGCTTGTGTTGGAGCAATTTTTCTCGGTATCGTTTATATGTTGAAAGAGAGGTAAATATTGTATGTTTTACTAGCGGGAATATCACTTAAAAGCTTTTTATTGTTTGATAGCTTAAATGTATTTCCACAATAGGCTTCCTTACTTATTCGAACAATCGTACTCAGACTGAAAGGGTTTATTTTAACTTTTCTTTTGTACGTATTTTGGGAAAGTGAAGTAGTGCTACACATATACTTAAACTTATGTAGGCTACTTTGTGTTAGTGGGCAGAAACTCCTTTTGCTTATTTTTCGTTCACACTGTTTCTGGTCATACACGTACCGGTTGCGTGTACTACACCTGACCTTTCTGAAGAACTGCACCAATAAGGTCACTATTATGTCCTCTTAGAAGAACCCGCCGCGGGCGGATGTTTAAAAATGACTTTTTGTTTTTGTATTTATTTCAAAATAATTTAGGTACAAAACTCAGCGTTTGTTTGTTGTTGTTGTGGTTTTTTATGTAGTTTTAGGGATCACGCATCAGAGACATCGGAAAACCAGAAATACACACTACAAATACACTTGATTCTGAAAACATAAATGAACGCCAACCCAATCTTATTCATTTTTGACCTTACACTCACTCTCTTTTTAATATAATGGCTTCGAGAAGTTCTCACAGTAAAATGATGCACTGCGATCCACAACTGAAGCCTAGACAACTTAATATCTCCTAAGAGTGGATAAATATTTTTGTTTTCTTTATAAACAACCGGTACTATTTACCATTTCTATCTAATAGGCCAGGATCGTCTTTCCCGCTGAAATTGCCAACCTAACAATAGGAGATTTCTATTTGGATCAGCTTACTCGGCCGGCTAAATTTATTTATAAGAAAAACAAAGTTATAGGTCAATGACTTCTGTGATTTGTTCTTAAATCTGGCTTTTTCCAAAAAAAAATTATGTAGTATAGATGACCTAATATGGGTGGCTCGTGGCTTGTGGTTAAATTATAGCAGACACACGGGTCAATCGAATGTTTTGCTACGCTTGCCCCGGTAGGTTGGTAGATGGGTTACCATCCATCACATGTATGGACGTCAAGCCGTTGTTACCGGCTGTCATTTGTAAATCTTAACAGTCGTTACGGGTAATCGGAAGCTCAAAAGTCTGATGTTCAGTCTTACCAAGGTGTATCGTGCTATCCAGTTACTTGGAGGACTTCCATGAAGAATGGGAGGTGGAGCTCTGGTAGGTCCTTCCATGTAAAATATTGAATAACCCTAATATAGTAGGCTGGACAGACTAATTGACTCGACCTCATTAGTGCTGCCGACATCAAATACAATCCCAGTAAATTGAAACTTCATGAAGGTTGCTAATGTAATTGTCAGATAGACAAATAGGGCGCATTTTTTTTACTCCTTCTTTTTTTGCTTACTAACTAAATGGATGTTATTGGTCTAAAATATATTTTTTAAATTTAATTATAACGTGTAATTGTCATTTTACCAGCTTCAGGGAAGAGTTAGAGTGAGAGGGTGCTTTTAATAGGTCTGCATGAAACAAAAGATTTGGCTTTGGCATAAACTTTCCTTGCTCAATGGAAACTCACTGTTTTAGGGCTATCTTTTTAGATTGGATGGCAAATGTCGAACTTATTTGAAAACTTGTCAACGATAAGAGACACAACGTATTTCCACAGCCGCCGATTCGACAATCATCATCATCATCATCATTTCAGCGAAAAGTTGTTCACTGCTGGACATAAGCCTCCCGCAAATAGGGGGATTTGCTATAATCGCCACGCTTGGCAGGCGGATTGGCGATCGCAGTATGGTGGTAAAATGCATAAAGGACGCTGCTGCTCATTCTCTAGTAAGTCCCTTAGTCGCCTCTTACGACACTCATTGAAAGAAATGAGATCTTACTATTCTTTATGTCCGGCACAACACGGTACACGGACTCGACAATATTCTGTTACAATTAAGGTGGATGTGCACCGAGACGCGGTGCTGTATGCGCTGCAGTAATCGTTATACTAAAGGATTTTCCTGAAATTTGAGTCGTTCGGTGCTGATAAGTGCGCGATGTTGCATTCTGCGACGCGCGCGTACAGCTCCTGCGGTGCGCATTCACCTTTAGAGACACCCATGCGTACACATAGACACTCGGTGTATATCTATATATTTAGTGTTCGGTGTATAGTGTCGTAGTCTAAACTTAGCTTTAGTGTGGTAAAGCATTTACGAGGTCCAAACATTTGAGAAAATTGTAGGTCCTTAATCAAAGCGACAGGCTTATTTAAAGAGTCCACGTCGAAAGCAATGTAGATTCAGTTGCTGAAAAGCGAAAGTAAGCGTTATTTACAGGTTGTGTAGGTATTTTCTAGGGACAAATATATGGACCCGGCATAATTAGGCGGCAAGTATCTTAATTTGAGCTGACAGTAGGTACACAACGACCCTCGATTTAATCTCCTTCTAAAAGGTTCAAAGCGGATCCAAAACTAAATAATTCTTATAAATAAATGAAGAAAAACAGAAAGAAATACGTTTATTGAAGTAAAACATGACGCAAAGACAAGAGACAGGCATCAAAAATAATACGGCATACAACGTCACGTCAATTTGTTTTCATTCGAAATTCTTTAGTACTAGTGCGTTGACCAGAATAGTTCGGTGATAGATACAGATAGCGGCTTTTTACAGCTTTCCAGCTATAACTATCAAGAGATTTACTGACCAGTAAACCGTGAACTCGGAACTATTTAAGTTTAATCCACTTCGTTAGATGGCAGTACTTCACATTCTTACTGAAAGCCGTAAGTAAGCATCGAGAAAATCCTTCCGGTGGGTTTACGATCTCTGGAGATGTACCTAGTCGCTTTTACAGTCTGTCCGTGTGACCACGTTGTTATTTTAAACCACATAACGGATTTTTATGCGGTTTTCAGCATCACTTAGAGAATTTATTCCGGAAGGTTGTATATTATAAATGAAGATTAATTTACGTACTGGATGGTAGAGACATCGAATGTTTAAAAAAATCTACGGTTCCACTGAAAAATGCAATATCAGTGCGAAAAGTTAACAACAAGGTGGTTTTGGATTGCGCATCGTGTCTTTGCCATTTGTATTAGTGAAAAATCTCTATGTTTTGTCAAATCGTAAAAACCGAGCGAAACAGAGGCGGGTTACTAATTTATAGAAGAGTAGGAATCGCTGGTATTACTTAGCTATTGGGTTTTTGTGGTCCATAAATTTGATGTGAGAATAAATAGTAAGATGGAATGAAGAATACTTCTATAAATGCTTGAAGTAAAACTAAACTGTCTTCCGCAACGTCGCTCACGTGGAGGTCGTAAATTATCCCACGGGAACGTATTACTGGGATCATAAGTATCCTATGTCATAACCTAGGACTTGGGCGAGCCGTGTACTAAATTTTATCGAAATCCGTTAAGCTTGTTAGGACGTGAAAAGGTAACAGACGGTAAAACAGTTAAGTTTCTTTTACATTAGGATTGATCAAAGTTTTGTTAGTATTTTCGTAGACTTGTTAAATAACAAACCCATTTGGCTTTTTCCGCGGCTCTGCGTTGAGAGCCAAAAATATAGGGGAACGAAAGTAGTTACAGAACTATCTCTCTTTGCTCTTATTTCATGAATTTAGGTTCGGTAGTTCAACCAATAAAATGGTACTAACTACAGATTAACTTTCCATTTATGAAGATAATCCTCATAAATTCTGAGTATTAGACCTTTTTGGGAAAATACCATTTCCCAATAACGTATAATTTTCTCGTTTCCCTTCTAATAACTTTGTCTTAGTATTTATCTGACCAACTGGAAACCTAAATCCATTTTGTTCTCTTTTACCAAAGGATTTTAACTTTCTTACTGGGTAGGTAAGACTCAATAAAGTTTATCGACTAGAACTATACCCAAAAGAAAAACGGACTCGGTCAAAGGCTCTGGTTACACTGAGGCAAATGTCGATCGGGATGCGGGAAGCAACTTTGTATGTCGATTGTTATAAATATTTAGAGTGAATGTCACTTCTATAACGTTACATACGAATTACGCATCACGCAAGCAGAGTTTACAGTGTAACTAGCATATATACACCGACCCGACACCAATGGTCGGGCTTAGGTTAGCCACAGGCAAGTCCGGTTAAGCAGTCTCTACAGCCTCCTTTTTTTTTGATCTCGAGGTGGAAATCCTCTTGGATGTCCTCCGCCCTGGGGTGGTCTGTCAGACTTTTACTGACTAAAACCACCCCGGTGTTCCGTCCCACACCTACGACGGGGACCACGGGAACTAATGCGTCTTCCGCGATCCCCAACTGGTGCCGGCCCGCCTCTGCGGGCTCCTCACGTTAGGGGCCGGGAGTGTGATATTAAACTCCCCCCCCCCCGTACATCAGAGAGGCGCGCTTGGAACACTACGCGCCGCCATCCCGGGTCCTAAGAAATAGGGGGCGACGGATGAGTCTACAGCCTCCTAGGTTGACCTACGAGATTGAATACTTCGTTCGAGAGCTGTCAGTGTCATCATTGTTGATTAATTTTGACACAGACAACTCTTGAACGCGGTTTAGACGTGGTGATTGCGGTCTGTTTCAATGGTGATATAGAAGCATGTGGAACAGGATTCTCCGACAAGACGGATGTTGTCTCTGGTGGCCAACTGCCCGACGATTTTTTTTAAATTTACAAGTCAATGCACGCGATTATTTGCACCAGTTTGAACACTACGCTTCCATACAAGTTATTTGACAATCGGCGCGAGTGATTTTCGTCCCGAACCTCGGGCGGGTTTCGCCTCAGTTTCGCCAGAGCTTGAAATGCTAACTTTAAAATTGCTTTTCTGTTTTTATCTTTAAAAGTTTAAGTTAAGAACGAATCCTTTAGTCCGAACTAAGTGGCAGTTGGATTGAAACTTAGTGGAACGTAAACACAAGTAGAACTAACAAACTTACGGTCGAACTTTCGGTTAATTGGAAAAATGAGCTCTGACAAGTCTCTGTTTGTTTTCACTGGGTATAATTTTCATTGAAAAGTTGTTATTTGAGAACAAAAATGGTTCCTCTAACACAAATATCAAGTAAAAATAATAAGGTTTACTTATGTAACTCACTACTAGGTTTTGCCAGCGGCTTCGAACACGTGAAGGTCGAAAATTATCCGATGACAACGTTCGCTGAAAAGGTATTTTCAACGTACGATAGGATCCTTATCAGAAAAGTTGAATAAACTTCCGTTGTGAAAGTCGCCAAACGTAACAAATATAACTTATTGGTGGCGTTTGTTCCAATTTTGTTGGAAGGTACCAATATACATATGTATATATCTTCAAATATCAATTGTAGGTTGGGTTTTGATTCCAAGTCCACATCTTCAGATGTGTTCTTCGATTACTTACGACATACAAACTATCTTCACTACTTACCATATCCTATTTTGCTAACCAACGATTGTCTCTAGGTAAATTAATCACAGTATGTAGTCAAGTATCAAGATTAACCATAGTAACATTATACCCATTCAATGAATGTCAATCAATCATGTTGTCGAGGGGAGACTTCAAAGAGGTTTACACGATTTGGGTTTGGTTTACATGGCAACGGGAAGAGGAAACATAATGGGACGATAATTAAGAGGTCGTGAAGAGGTTTGCTCTCTAAAACAATAATAAAATTAGCATGAATAGTTGCCAAAAGAAATAATTAACCAGAGTCGTCGGATAGAGTTGAAGTTTAGTAAGAATCCGATGGATGTTTTCAAATGAAATTTTATTTGATAATAATTAAACTGTTTGTTTTCTATTAATTCAATTAAATTTATTCGAAAACATTCATGGATTTCTTATTAAACTTCAACTATTTCAGACAGCCCTGGTTATTAGAATAAGTAACCAAGGCCGCCGGATATAGTTCAAGTTTTGTACCTGATTTTATGTGAATCTGTATCCTTTTTTGATTATTTGAAAATTTCTGAAGCTACCGCTAAAATGTTTTCCTTCCTTAATAATTCCATATTTAATGAAGGAAATTTGGTAACTCCTACCAATAGGGAACAAAAATAGCTTTAATTTGTAACCGAAGCGAAAACCAAATACTCAATTAAAACTAAGTTTGTAACAGACGCCTCCGTCGTTAATATATTCATCGCCGAACATTCCTCTGTTACCACACTTACAAATTCATAGGCATAGTTTTATCCACTCCATAATTGAGTGAGGGAACCAATTAGTTCCAGAAAGTTCCGTGTTAACGTGTGTGACGGAAACTAGTTCGGGGAACAAGAGATATTAGGGCTGTTAGAACGAAGTACGGGTTTGGGGGAAAGAACTCCTGATAAAATACTTGTTTTTGTGGAAGGCTGTAATTGCTTGAACCTTTATGTAAGGCGCAAGAAGTTTGTTACGCATTTTTTCAGGTTGTTTTCCAAACGCTTGTGATGAATTCGAAGACGCAGTGTTAAATATGATGTTACTACTTTATTTATTTCAGAAAAAAAATATAAGTAACCTACTACCAATTTTTTTTTTTTTTTCAGGATGGGAAATCATCAAATGACTTCTCCCACTCTGGGCGGAGCGGGAGGGCGTGTCAGACTTTTACTGACTAAAACCCACCCGTGTTCCATAAGTTGCCCATGTGCCAGGGTCACGGTATCTCTTTCAAACAATCACGCGACCCCGGCAGGCATCGGTCCTAGTAGACCCCTACACTGCTGCTGACATCTCTTTGAGGCGCGCGTGGAACACTGCGCTCCGTCGACCCGAGCTTGGTCCTTACCGGGCGGCGAGCTACCCATTACTCGCCACCCGCAAGCTCGCGCCTACGGTGGCCGGGAGTCCGCTATAGACTCCCGACGCCCGGGGCGTCTCCTCCTGCGGCGGCTAGGGACGTGAGGGCGCAGTGACTGCCACTCCCTCACACGCCCCGCCTCCTCCTTCGCGAGCATTACTGCTTCGCAGAAGGAGGTGACGGCTTCCCATTCCCTCTCGCTCCGTACCATGGCTCGCACCAGGGCCGGACGCGAGAGGTCGCCGCCGCCGATCGCCTCCACGAGGACACGGCGGTGCTCCGCCCAGGCAGGGCACACCTCCACCGTATGCTCCACCGTGTCCTCCAGACGATCCTCACAATGGAAACACCCGGGCGTATCCTCCCGCTTTATCCTGAACAGGAAACCTACTACCAACCTCATACGAGTAATAACGGATGCTAGAAGGTACAGCTGTAGTAGACTTATTTATTGTAAGCCTTTAGGGCTTACAATAATAATTCTAGTGCTTTATATTGAATTCGATTTCAGTTATCCCTATTCTTAACTCACACACGTAGACAATCTTCTCTCAGGAAGGAAGATAGATAGCCGAGTACGAAATTGTGGCTTAGAGTTAATTGAAACTGTACACAACCTGATCACATTGTTAGAGACCACAGTCGTGTGTAAACGTCAAGTTGCTAAAACATTGACAACAGGCACTAAACTAACTAGAAACAAGGTAAGAATAACATCTAGAGATATTTTGGGAGTCAAAATCAGCCTATAATGTTCCCACTGCTGGGACAAATGCCTCCTATCTGTAGATGCCCAGTGTGGGTTTGTAGATGTCACATGAATGCGAATTTTTAGTTCTAGGTTTTGCCGGTTTCCTCGCTATGTTTTCCTTCACTGTTTTGAGAGCGTGATGAAATAATTTGCACAAATGGAAGTGCCTGTCTGGGTTTGAATCTACGACCAACAACTCGTTAGTCGTGGCAGTTAATTTGGGAGTATTTTTCCAAATGACTTAATCTAGCAGCCAAAATGTATTAGATAGAAACACCTAAGCGTCAAACGGAATGCGCACATACCAACCATACACAACCTACATACATATTTCCACTGAAAGACGCATACACTTCTCATTCTATAAGTAAATATAGTTGCCGCTCCCGTATTGATAGAAGATCTCATCTGAGTGTCGCAATAAATGATGATTGGATGCTGCTCACAACAGTCACGATGAAAACCTATACATACTCGTACATACTGTGTTGATTATGTCATACGTACGTATTGTCTATGGCATATTGCAGTTTGTTTTCAGTTGTTCTATACAGTGACGAGCATACGTACCTTACAATTACACAATATTCAAAACAGGTCCTCCTTAAGTATTTTATTGGCATACGAAAATGGTATTATAGAATTTTATTGTATGAAAACATACTTTTATGAATTATTTTACTCAAAGTTACATTATTTATTTCATGACAAAATGACAAAATATCACATATCTCGGTTTTCAGTTTGGTGTAACTTTAAACTATCTATTCTTATTCTTCTTCTCTCTTGTGTAGGTTAGTGTGAGGCTGTGTTTTAAACAAAATATGAATGGTAACGTATGTATTTACATACTAATAATCATTAAAATCATGAATGCAACCCTCCAAAATAATTAAATCCTATTAAAGATTTTTCACATGAAATAGTTCTTAAATGGAGCTACATGAACTTAGAGGCTTTTAGGTATTGATAGTTTTAATGATTATAGTTCTGTAAACCCGGTTTTACGGTTGCCCTGCAAAGTGCAAATTAACGTAGGAAAATTTGAATTTCTTAGAAGTTTAATCATAATAATTATGTTCCACTGTCCCACCCAATGCTTACATGTTGTATCTTGTACGTGTGGGTACAAAAAAAAAAAAAACAAAAGGCAAAACGTTTCGAATTTCGCCCATATACTTTTACAAAGTATCCGTTAATATCCAAACTAAATCTATACTAATATTATAAAGAGGAAACCTTTGTATTTTTGTTTGTTTGTATTGAATAGGCTCAAAAACTACTGGACCGATTTCAAAATTTATTTTACCATTACTTAGAAGGATTCTTCTGAATCCGTATAGGCTATATTTTATCCCGGAAAATAGATAGGATTTTTCGTGGTAGTGAAAATTGTGGAGTAAGGCGTCGAAAAAACTGCCGTACGTTAACGATTCTCGCGAACGCTGCCTAAATGGTTAGAGATGTATGGTTGACTTCTATAGAAAAGTTGTAGAACTCAATAATGCCTACAAAAAAGTCCGCGATAGTATAAACCAAACATTTATATTTTAGCCATTATAACCACTTTTCCATAGAATAAAAGTAATTAAAATTATTGGCCTATGTTTATTGATCATATTATCGTCAAATACTAATCCTTATCCAAATAAACTATTTATTGAGCAAGATTGTTTCAATAGCTATAAATTACTTTTTATTTTATTCCAATCGGACAATCCATTCAAAAGATATTACGAATTTAAAATTGTAATTGGTATTAAAATGAATGATGGTGTCGCACAGCATACATACAAAACAATTTTTTTTTTCAGAGAGCTTAAAAAATAAATGTCCACTCGTGCGAAGCCGGGGCGGGTCGCTAGTAAATAATACAAAGGTTCTGAAATAAAACCGCTGTAACAAAAGACAAAGTTGACCAAACAATTGATGAAAAAACTTTCACAGTGTTATGATTAGTGAAAGATAAAGTTGTAATAGGGTTCGCGTTTATTAAAACTAAGAGGGTTAGCGAGTCCGAGAGGGTCCTAGAGGATCCTTGAGCTGAAGTTCCCCTTGACATCTGCATTACAGATTTTTTAGTCTATTTTTTGTCATTGCTCTGTTTCGTAGTGAGTTTGTGGTCCTATTTGAGAGTTTTAGAGAACTGTCATCATTTACCTGTTTCCCAACTATTTCGGGGGTCGTGTTCCATTTCATACGATACCCCTTGGTAAGACTGGTTGTAAACTTTTCGGGTTACTGACGACCCGTAACGACTGTCAAAGATTTTCGAATTACCCATCCACGGATTAACCGCGACAAGCGTAGCTTAACCTGATCGATGGACCTGTAGGTATGGCTCTTATTACTCAGCCACAAGCCTCTCTTATGAACCAGACAGTTTCGCTTTTCAAGAACTGACTAGTTCATAATTTTGATGATTTTGTGTTTAATTTCATTGTAAGTGTATTTTTGAATGGGTCGGAAGTTTCCGCATCCGAAAAAGCTTAATAATACTAGGGTGAAGAAAAATCTAGAGGACACATACATAGAAACCTCTGGGCAAAAAAAGCCACATGTGATGTACCTCACGTGATCACAAATTGTCACATGATTTAAGTCCAGCAAGCCCTTATTTACCCAAATATTCAAATACGTCCAAACAGTTTCAAACTATGTCGTTATACCATCATCTAGCAATTTAGTTGAACCATAAAGCCCTTCCTTAATAGTTTTTTCACAAACACAAACTTTCGGTAGGTTACAGTCGAAAGTTCTTGGGATGCGCCACAGAAAAGATTTGTTAAGTAGGTTTACTCTATTCTCGTCTCTACTCTTGTCAATTATTTCCGAGGATACGTAGTTATTCTGCATCTTTACATAGTATAAAACAAAGTCGCTTCCGCTGTCTCTTCGCTTAGATCTTTTAAACTACTCAACGAATTTTAATGCAGTTTTCCGCAATAGATAGATTCATTCAAGAAGAAGGTTTATAGGTATGTATAATACGCGGGCGAAGTCGCTGCAAAAACCAGTAAAATATAAATCTCAATATTTTTATGCATGTTTGTTAACGGAATGATATTATTATTAATTATTATTATTTATTCATAATCAAGTAACAATAGACTCATTAGAAAAAAAATCAAATTTAGAATTGAAAGCAAAATTAACAATCAAAAATTAAAAATTAACAATCATAAAATAAAAATTGAACAGTGTAAAAAATAAAAAAATAAAAACTTTAAAAATAATAAACATTAAAATTATGAGTCGGCGCTTTGAGTGATCTTCGATCATTGATTTTGCAGCGCCGACTCATAATTTTAATGTTTATTATTTTTTGCTTTTCAGTTTTATCGGCGGTTTAATTTTTTGTTAAAAAGTTTTTATTTTATTATTTTTTGTGGCTTTGATGTACTTATAATACTTGTCAAGGTATACCCTATCTAATAAAAAAAGAAAATCGGACTACTCTGTATAAAGTTATGCGTGGTTATACATTACAATCAGTGAGTGAACAATCAATCATCCCCTGTTTTCCGACCCTTAGGGTTCGATTTTGTTTTTCAAATTTATATGGGACCACCTTGGGAGTATACCCTTTCCAATAAAGAAAAGAATTATCACAATCGGACTACTATGTAAAAAGTTATGCGCGGTCATACATAAAAAAAATATATATATACGCGTCGAATTGATAACCTCCTCCATTTTTTTCGTCGGTTGAAAATTAAAAATTAACAATCAAAAATGTAAAATTAACAATCAAAAATTAAACAATTAATATTAAAATTAAATCACCAAATTGTCATCTAAAAATAAAAACAATAAACTTACAATAATTATAATTTTCTAACCGGCATCGGAACAGCAACATGCCTGTCACATCCATGCCGGATATAAGGGCAGTCCAACCGGTCAGCGATCATTGCCAGGATAGCATTGGGGAGGAAATATATATAGGATATAATAGATCAGGGTTTCTCAAACTTCTGGCTCCACGTACCCCCATTCAAGTTTCCAGATGACAGAGAACCCCCAACCTGGGCGAACCCCCCAACAAGAAAAGAATGACATTGTATATAGAATAAAATAAAGTTTACTAATTGAATAAAAGGTACCAAATACTGGCCAAAAACAAATATCTTGTACATATATATAATGCGATGGATGGGCTTGTTTCTTGTCACAAATTGAGACATTTTTTGGAATAATACTGGACAATTTAAGCCTTAATTCTGACTCAGCATCAAGTCGATTTCTGTAGCCGCCATTACGTGAATTTTGTCGCGAATCCCCTATCGTCGCATGGCGAACCCCACTTTGAGTTACCCTGTAATAGACAACGGTGCGGTTTAAAAGAAGATGTTACAGAAATTTAAATGCTTAGATAGTTTGATCATGTTGAGAGAATGAATGAAGGGCGGATAACAAAAAGTATAAAAGGCAGATGTGACTGGAAATGCCGCAAGGGGACGCCCCAGGACAACATATACTGACCTTATTGGCGACGTTCTTCAGAAAGGTCAGGCGAGTCAGTACTTACAACCGGCGTGCGTGTATGACGAGATATATAAACATAAACGAGGCAAAAGGAATGTGTAAGGATTGTAGCAGGTGGCATTCTGTAGTTTTTGCCTATGGGAAAAAGGCGTTAGTTTATTTATGAATGTATTGTGTAGTAAGTATTCTCTTACAGTTTAAAAACGCCGATGTATGACGGGTGTTTTTTAGGAAATGGTTCTTCTGTCCTATCTTATTGTCTGGTTACATGAAACACGGTTCCCGTAACGACCGTAGGGTCGCGATCCTCTTTTATGGTGTAGGAATAAGTGCCGTTAACGTGAACAAAATGGTACCACTGTTTATTGTTACACTATAACAAAACTCTGGGGTTACCCTTTACGAGTGTTTTGTAACGTTTTTATTAATTAGTTTCGGTTATACAAACGTATTAGGGTTATAATTGAGGTTATTTTTGTTCTCGTGCATATTATCCGTTTTCATATGAAAAGGTATAACCTTTTGCCATCTAAAGTACCCTCTATTGTTAGTAGTCGGTTTTGGTTGCCGAGCTGAAGGTTAGAATCTACCGCAATCTAGACCAATCCGGCAGTTTAAAAGTTAAACATCAAAGTACCTAGTTAACCCATATTTTTATGTGAGTTCATAAAACCCTCACATTTTAATATGTCGTGCCAAGTAACAATAAAATAACTTGATTACTAGGGAACCCTTTTACATAATATTAGAAGATTTCCTCGTCAACTCGGCTCCTGAGTACTATTCCATGTTATTCTTCATATAAAACCTCATATAAAGTGAAAACGGTACGTGGTAGGTCTGTGTATGTGCCAGTTTAAAACCTCTTTCATATTGGAGAAGGTATTAACACCTGTTGGCTTTGTAAACTTGCAGTATTTTTTCTTTTCTTTTTCAAACTTTGTTGAGCTTGCTTTTTAGAGTTCCGAAGGGTAACCACTCGCTGGTTGCCCTTCGAAACTCTAAAAACCGGCCAAGTGCGAGTCGGACTCGCGCACCGAGGGTTCCGTACAAACCTGTAGGTATTCTCGGTTTAAAACTATTTATTTTTTAATTTTTATATTTCAGTTGATTGAATGTAAGGTAAATTGCGGTTTACGATTTATGACGTTTTTAAAAAAACTACTCACTCGATCTCGTTCAAACCAATTTTCGGTGGTAGTTTACATGGTAATGTACCTACATCATATATTTTTTTTAGTTTTATCATTCTCTTATTTTAGAAGTTACGGGGGGGGGGACACATTTTACCACTTTGGAAGTGTCTCTCGCGCAAACTATTCAGTTTAGAAAAAAGTTATATTAGAAACCTCATTACCATTTTTGAAGACCTATTCATAGATACACGTATGGGTTTGGTGAAAAAAAACATTTTTGAGTTTCAGTTCTATGTATGGGGAACCCCAAAATTTATTGTTTTTTTTCTATTTTAGTGTGAAAATCTTAATGCGGTTCACAGAATACATCTACTTACCAAGTTTCAACAGCATAGCTCTTATAGTTTCGGAAAAAAGTGGCTGTGACATACGGACACACGGACAGACAGACAGACAGACATGACGAATCTATAAGGATTCCGTTTTTTGCCATTTGGCAACGGAACCCTAAAAAGGAAGTAAATGTCTAAGCCTCCGCTGTCGGTCCGTCTGTCTGTCTATCTGTCAGCGGGCGGTATCTTTTTTTTTTTTTTTTTCAGGATGGGAAATCATCAAATGACTTCTCCTGCTCTGGGCGGAGCGGGAGGGCGTGTCAGACTTTTACTGACTAAAACCCACCCGTGTTCCTTCAGTTGCCTATATGCCAGGGCCACGGTAACTCTTTCGAACAAATGTTGCGACCCTGTCAGATATCTACCTTACTCACAAACCATACATTCACCAGCGGGCGGTATCTCATGATTCGTTATAAGTAGACAGTTGTTTTTTTTTACAGAATCTGTATTTTTTTATACCGCTTTAATAACAAGTAATAATAATAAAGTTGAAAAAGTTGAAAATTAAAGTCCTCCATCCCCCTTTAAATTTTCTCGGAAACTCCATACAAGAAACGTGTTTTTTTCGGCATTCTTGCCTTCTGTTACGGAAACTTTCGTGTGCCGGTCCAACTCGCAATTAGCCGTTTCTGTTTTCTTTGTTTTGCTGTTATAACTTGTTCGCAATTAAAGGTTTTTAGCCTGGTTGACCTGTGCTCATGGAAAGCGATTTAGATAGCGATTATAGATAGAACTGATAAATCACAAAAGATAACTGGAGATTATCGTTTAGGACATGGAAGTTAAAGGAAGGATATTATGCATCTTGTATTACATACAGCGGTTTCAAAACTTCAGAACAAAATCTTTATTTTTTTAGTATTGAAACACACTCCACTTCCCCAATGCATATTTCACCCAGTCTCGCTGCAACCCATTTCATCTTAATCAAGCACAAAGTGTGTAATTCCTGGCTGCGAGCGAACCGGCCCCAGACGCGCCAGTACCACGCCGCGACGCCCCATGAATATTTATATACAACCATCATACTTAACACCGTTTACAACTTACACAAATAATTTATAACGGAGTGCTTTTAAAGTCTTAATGAGTGACGATATTGAAGTCAGCATCCTGAGCTGTCCGTATTGCTTACCTACTTGCTGATTTTTTCTTCAAAAACTTGATCAATTTCTGCTTACTTAGTGCGTGTCGATTCCGTAAGTAAATTAAATTTCAGCGGCTCCAAAAAGCCTGATTTACGCCAGTAAAATTGAGGCAAAATTGAACCGTCTCAACGGTGTTTTGATGGTGAAATTTTTATTGCTCAACATCGTCTACCTAGACAGTGTCCATCTATTTGCGGTCGGCTCCTAGTCTAACCGGGTGCATCTCAAGACTAATATTTTTCATGGAGCGACTGTCTATCTGACACAACTCACTTACTACGTATCACGATACCCATTGGATTGACTGGTTGTCAAACTTTCGGGCTTCTGTTGACCCGTAACGATCGTGTCAAAGTCCAAGAACGATAGCTGGGACCAACGCCTTATTGTACTTTTTGAGGAAAGGAGAGGTCTGTAAGTGGAGTGGTATGTAAAGATAGTCACCCATACACCAACGGCAAGCTTATCTCAACTTGATTCATAGACCTGTGCGGCTGTTATTACTTAGCCACAAACCCCACAACTTTTATTGCTATTGTTGCTTTAACTTATGATATGCGATGCCATAAGTTGCATTGCACTGTGTGAATCAGGCTTTTTGGTCTCATGACTAATAAAATAATAAAAATATTGCTGTTTTTTTTCTGAATTCTGAGTATGATGTCTGATACTTTTAAGTTGTCAGACCGTTGCTTACGATTTTCGTATAAGTAAAGATAACATTGCTAAAATTGATATGTGTACCCCTACCCTTCTTCAGAATGATGGATCTGTAGCATACATAAAGAAATTTCAACCCATTATTGAAACATTATATTATTTCAATCCAGTGGCTACAAATAACGATGTATATAATTATCTCTCCGCCTGCGTCAGTGTGGCGCTCTGGTACTTTGATGAATATTCATGTTCTTACCCACAACACCACACAAACAATTCTTGAAATAATTATTATGACGCGAGTCTATTGAAAATGACGTAAACCTAATCAAGCTGAAAGGTTAACGTAAAACTTGTGGGTGGCAGCTTTCATGTTCGTTAGCCTTACAAACTATTAATGAGAATCGGAAAGAAAATCAAGCGTCTGCCTTCCAAGATATTTTTGTTTGAGTAACTGTGGAGTTTCTTGCCCCTTTTTCCTCCATAGTTTCATTAGTAGTTTGAAAATGCCCTTTCTACAGGAACGGGCAAATAGAAGCAATAATTACTGTTTTGTTGTAAAGTTTGACTCAATTTGTATATTATAGTCGCTAATATAATAGTCTACTTTGTGAGTGAGTACCAATCTATTTATCGGTAGAGTGATACTCATACATAAGGTAGACTAACTTACTCCTATAGCACTGAAATTCAGGTAGAAACTATAGAACGCCACCTGCTACTTACAAGCTCCTTTTGCTTCGTTTATATTCATGCATCTTATCATACACGCATGCTGGTTGCGAGTACTATGCCTGACCTTTCTGAAGAACGTTACCTATAGGTCCTCTGAGGCGTCCCCTCCCGGAGTTTCAACTCACATCTACCTTGCTGAAATCACGAGCATCATCTCAGCATATAGCCAATATCTCGAATCTCCAAAAAAAAATGTCAGTTCCTTACGTGTATTGTATTATATCATACACAAACGCACACTGC
The DNA here is from genome assembly GCA_932294355.1 of Aporophyla lueneburgensis. NCBI lineage: Eukaryota > Metazoa > Arthropoda > Insecta > Lepidoptera > Noctuidae > Aporophyla > Aporophyla lueneburgensis. The sequence continues at coordinate 8,554,993 of OW028740.1, read as the reverse complement.
GTTAGGTTACTGTAATACCTTCCTGAATGTGAATTGTTCACGTTGTCACTAGCCAGCAGTTAGAAATGTAGTAGTTAATTGAGTGGTTACTAGTTGACCATCACTTCGTGAACGGGTTTGTGGATTCGGCTCGCAAACGACGAATCGATTACACTAGTCGTTAGTCAGAATCTGCAGTCTCGTCAATCGTTTTACAGAGTTAATCATTCTCTTGCTCTTTTCTCAATTTATTAGGGGTCGGCGCAAATTGTCTTTTTCTTTCATACTACTTTATTCATCTGCCTCGTTGGTCTAGTGGTAGCAAGCGCTACTGCTGAGCATGAGGTCCAGGGTTCGATTCCCAGGTCGGGCAAAGTGTTATTGGGTTTTTCCATCTAGAATTTCTCAGTAGCAGCCCGGAGTCTGGATTTGTGCCCGGTTGATGGCAATAGGCTCGCCCCCTATTACATGGGACTTAAACATAACAGGCGAAATGTGGGTGTACAATAGGTACACCTCTACCCAACCCTTCGGGGAAACAAGGCGTGATGTTATGTTATGTTACGTTACTTTATTCATCGTCATTTCTGTAAGCGATCCTTTCTAACCATATCATCTTACACAGTCCATCCATCGTTTCTTTGGTCTTTCCTATAGCCTTTCGCCTAACTTTCCTCACGACATTGTCACCGTATCACATGCTCAAACAATGGCAGCCGACGACGTTTAGTCGTTTTATAGATTTTAGAATTTACTATGATTTATGTAATTAGTGACCATGTCCTGTCTTTTGTCTCTACTTCAGCTTAAATTGATTGGCCCATGTGGTTCATAAAACCTCACCCGATCCGTGCAGGAGTCCCTCAAGGCTCTGTACTAGCTCCCCTCATTTTCACGCTGTTCACTAGCGATATCCCCAGAAGTAGAAAGGCACAGTTAGCTCTGTTCGCATACGACACAACCATCTACTTCTCGGGATACAGTGACAAAGCGCTGGTTCGCTACCTCCAAACCGCAGTCGACGAGCTCGGCGAATGCTTCAGGAAGTGGCGAATCGAAGTAAATCCCGATAAAAGTCAGGCGGTCTTTAACACCCGACCGCGACGAAATCCCCCCCCCCCCCCCCCCATCTCTATGTTCGGCAAGCAGATCCCTTGGGAGAAGCGAGCCAAATATCTAGGTGTCATCCTCGATGAGCACCTCACCTTTTCTGAGCACATAAAGCAGGCCCGCTCGCGGGCTGCTTTCGCTCTCGGTAGGCTCCATTGCGTCCTGAACAAGCGGAGTAAAATGTCGCTTCAGTGTAAGAAACGCATTTACACCGCTTGTATCAGGCCCATCATGACATATGCGAGCGTAGTCTTTGCACATGCTAAACCCCGATTTATCCATAGGATGCAGACCCCCAGGAACCGTTTTCTCCGTCAAGCCGCAGGCGCGCCTTGGTTTGTTCGGAATATCAATCTCCACTTAGATCTCAAACTCCCGACTATCCATCAGTTTATGAAACGCGCTTCGAAGCGTTTCTTCGATAGGGCCGCTTCCCACCGCAACCCTCTGGTTGTCGCGGCAGCTAGTTATACCCCCTCCCGTATCAGTAAAGTCCGCCGTCCGCGGCACGTTCTATCCGATCCTGACGATCCCACTACTCTCCTCCAGGAGAGTCGAAAAGAGACCAGTACAGCTAGAAAAACACACAGACACAAACTATATCGACCTCGCTGCCGAAGTCCGTCGTCGCGCCCCCGACTTAATAGTCCCTCCCGACCCTTGCAAGAGCCAGCCCGCGATGCTGCGCCTGTAGCTTTAAATTAGTCCCTAAATAATTTAACCCAGCTGGATGGCTGGATGCCAGTCCCTTTCTGTCCCCCCACCAGTGATTGCCTAAGCCGAGGTTCGTACCCCCCTCGGGGTAGCTTTCGCTTTAGTTTTTAAGTATAATAAGCCCCGGCTGGAGGCCTAAAAAGGTAAAATAAATAAATAAATGTCCCACAAAAAAAAAGGTTCATAAAAGCACAGTCTAGTCTGTGTTAAGTAAATACATTCTAATGGAAAACTATTACTACTGTATTAGTCGTATTTGTAATGTGTGATTTAGTACTTAATTATTAGATACTCAGTTTATTAGATTAGGTGCTTTCAAAACATCGAGCTTTCTTTGTTTTATGAAATTACACTCATAAACCGTTCAGAATAAATTTTGAAAATTATGAGAACACCGGATCAAAATATGTGGCGTAATTTAGAAGAACAACGCGACACACTGACAATAAAAGAATCTTTAATTGATTATACGTATGGGCAAAAATTGTAAACAGTGCGCAAACTTGAAAACCAAACCCAAACAACCAAAAATTCTGTATACGATCCTAGATCCCCTAACATATAAATTTTTCGTCGGTTATCAATAAAAAGTCAACTGTTTTACAAGTCTAATACGTACGCGGTCAAAATGTCTCGAACAGTAATTATTTTTATAACCGACGAAAGTTTTCTAGAATCATGCTGAATTCATGGTTAAAGTTTGGCTTGTCCTGTAGATATATTTTATATAGACATACAAAAATAAGTTTCATATTCATACCGCAATTACTGCAATTGTAAATCCACTACATTATGACTGGCGCAGACACCGGTGTTAACCTCCCCGTAAACAATGTGCACACTGCACAGAACACGGTTTAATTAAATTAATAAACTAGCACCCGTTCCAATATTCACTACTATCGCCTACCAAAGGACATGCAAACAAGTGAATCTGGCTAGCGGAAGCTCGTATGTGATAATGTGCGCTTGATTTTATACGTACTTATTTGGCCAGCTAAAGATATCATCTGCCTAGCCTTTGGAAACTATGTTGGGGTTTTCGATCTAACTGGATGCAGCTGAAATACCCGTATTTTACAAGGGGCGTCTGCCTATCCGACCTCCATATCCCTCCATATGTTATTCGGTAATATACTACACTTTGATGAGACTACTGACGACCCATAACGACTGGTAGAGTTCCACGAATGACAATTGAGTCGTACGGTTTCACGTGCTTTCCAAGACACGTAGGGTCTTGGTATGTAAATTTGGGGAACCAAATTTACATACCAAGACCCTACGTGTATCGTGACGTACAGATTAAGCTACATTTGCGGATAGGAATATCCGCAAATGTAGCTTAATCTGTACGTCACCAATGCATGGACCAACTGTGGCAAGCGTAGCTTCCCCAGATCGATCGTGTGGATGGTATTACTTAGCAACAAGGAGACATTACCATTATTTCAAGGGTAAAATAATGATAATGCCTTCTAGATCTGTAGTGATGAAAATAAGTCTTATCATGAAGCTAAAGGTTAGTAACTTTAAATAGGTTTCATATTTACCTCCTTTTTAGGAAATGCCTTCACATGGATAACGCATGGATATGAAGGGTTGAGATAGGCAATCTCATTGATTGACGGTAAAGAAATGAACATAATAAATGGAGGTGGCAATGAATGATATCAACGGCAATCAAGCTCCTTACTACAGAGTCATTCATAATAGCGGTCCTTAAAGAATTTCTTGCTTTTTGTAAACGTGTTTAAATCAAACATGTGTTCCCGATATCGAAGCTCATAATGTTGTCTAGAAAGCCGGCTCATATAAAACGTTTACGTGCGTGACATCGCGCACATGTTTGGGATATTGGGCAGTGATCCATATCGCCAGATGTGTAGAAGGCACGTGCCGAGATGCAAGTCTAGAGTCGTCAAGACAGATGTAGACTCTTGTATGCCAGTGATTTATAGGCCTGATAGTCAAAGAGCTCTCGAAGATAGCCATTTGTAGGTCAGTTGACTATATATCTTGTTTGTCAGTGACGTTATATTGTCTGCAAGCCAATATCATCAACACTCTCTTGCCCTTTGTATTTGACGTCGGCGGCGGCGCAGAAATGTCTTCAACTTCCATAGTACTCTATTAGTCGTCACCTCGGTAGTCACCGTCTTTCTAACTATATAATTTTTCACACAGTCCATCCATCATCTCTTTTGTCTTTGGTCCTCTTATAGCCATCTACACTCGTCTCTACCTCTCTACAGCTACTACCTTTGACTATATAGAATATAGTAGTCTTAATTAAGCTCACCATATGAATGACATCACCCGTTTAGTCTTTTCCCAACTTTGTTTGGGTCGGCTTCTAGTCTAAACGGATACAGCTGATAACAAATCTCGAGCGACTGTCTTTCAGACCTCTACAACCCATTTATTGGGTAACGAGCCGTAACGACTGCCAAAAATCCACATCGGGAACAGCTTAACGTGCTTTCCGACACACGGAGGGGTCTTGATATGTATAAATTACCCATCCGCGGACCAACCGCGGCAAGCGTAGCTTAACTTAATCGATCAACCCGTCCGGCCACCGCTGCGACATGAATTACAGATATAAGAGTAGAAATAGGCGACAAGGTCAATAAAAATAGAGCAGTTACTGTCAGGGACTGGTATTTATATTAAAGAACTATTTCTTGAACTATGATCTGCTTAGCATTTGCTGAACCAACATTGCATTGCATTCTTGACCAACATTGCGTTGCTCTCGAAGTGCCAAGCGCGACTGCTGAGCGTGGGGCCCTGAGTTCGATTCCCAGGTCGGGCAAAGTGTTCCTGGGTTTTGCCATTTGGAATTTCTTAGTAACAGCGCGGAGTTTGGAAGTTGGTGGTGAGATAACCTCGTGCCACAGTTCACATGTTAAGCCGTTGGTCTTGCGCCTGATCTCTCTCCGGTCGTGTCATAATGCAATCCTATCGGAATATGAGAATGAGGGAAGAGTGAGTGCCCCTGTGTCTGCGCACGTACTTGTGCACTATAATATCTCTCGCGCCGAGGGGGCTAGTCTCCGTTGAGATTGGCCGTCATGACCAAAATACTGTCTAGAGGACTATATATGATTGCTGAATGGTGAATACGGAAATTGGCACACTTTCTGTTATATGAAACTAGCTTCTACCCGCGACTTCATCCGCGTCAAATTTTCGGTCCCCTGAACTTTTTTTTTTCTGGACGGGAAATCATCAAATGACTTCTCCCGCTCTGGGCGGAGCGGGAGGGCGTGTCAGACCCCTGACCCTTCGCGTCGCATCGAATTGCCTGCCACTTTTTGCCGTCCATTTTTCGTTGCTGCTCCGCTCCTTTTGATCGTAGCGTAATGTTATATAGCCTATATCCTTCCTCAATGATTAGGCTACCCAACACAAAAATATTTTTTTTATTCGGACCAGTAGTTACTGAGATTACCGCGTTCAACCAAACAAACAAACTCTTCAGCTTTATAATATTATATTACTATAGATTAAACTGTGCTACCATGTGCACGCTCAATCAATTTACGTGTCAATCTGTGCCTAAAATGTTTTCTAGATGCTTTGGCAGTTCAAAGGCAAACATAACATAATTGTAGCTTAATTATTGAAACAGATGCTGCTTCCAATACAGTGAACCACTAATAATGATTAAAGTATATTAAGAATGATACCAACACTTAGGACCGGAATCGGTACCTATTAGCAAACCTAATACTCATTAGAAACAACTGTGTGCAGGGAGTCTCGTTAGGACAAGGCCTTAAAAAAGCTGCCAAGTGTGAGTCTTATTTCCACACGAAAGGACTCCGTATCACCGTGCAATATTTAACATAAAATATTTATTTAACACATCTCTTGCACATCTATATTTTAATACGTAAAGCGAAAACTTTGGATCCCTTTTTACGAAAATTGGGCGGACGGAGGAGTATGAAATTTCGCACACTTATAGTTTATACAGAGAAGAAGTGACGAATGCTAATATTTTTTTTAAAATTATGCGTAAAAATATATTATTTTCAATAAATAACACATTACACACACTACTATTCACTACCGTGTAGTTAATACACACATGCATAAATATTCTTTTGTTTATGGTCCAATCGACAATATCTGTCTTTATTTTGTGTCTATAGTCTTATAGTTAGGGAGCTGGCGAGCATTTCGGTATATGATTTGCACACGTTCCACGTCGAGGTGGATTGCAGTTTAAATTATTACGAATCGATTTGGTCCAATCAATTAAGGTCCTATGTCACTGCGTTTTTGCGTTACAGCGGATTGAAGTTGCTTAAAAAAATCGGGGTATTAAATCATTTGCACATGTATGCCTCTAGAGTTCATGGTCACAATCATCTTGGAAACGAAGAAAATCGAAGAGGCAGACATTCAGGACTCTGCATTGTCATGGCACGGAGTTGTAAAAAAGTTAAAAAAAGGTCTACTAAGTCATTTGCACGCGGTTCTCATTGCGCCCATTCGATTCACTATGACTCTGTGGATTCGAAAAAACATGTGGCAGACTCTTTGCTCACTGATTTTCAGCTGTATTACTTTTTGAAATTCACGGAATCAAGGGACAGCGGGTATTACGTGGGATTATTGTTATTATTTATAGTTTTATTCTTACAATTTTGGTTAATATTATCCTGTAAACTCACGGTAACGATTAAACTTCTGGAGCTGAAATCTATGCAATCAAATTTTTTCTCAATGCCAACCAGAAACGAAATGCGCTTGGAACTTTAATTAGAAAGTATTTTTTTTAAATTGCATGCTTGATTGTAATCTGAATAGGATTAGGATCTAGATAGGAACAGTCCTTAACTTTTTTAAATCACGTTTTATTTGTGTCAAATACGTAGATTTTGAACCAAGACGTGTGAAAGTGCCTGAGAGCGAGAGAGAGGAAAAGTGTGCAAAATAAAAGGGGAGGCTGTATATAGATATACGCTCTATACATTTAGTTCACAATACGGGAAAGGTCAGAACTGAGATATACCGTTCTCACTCATATTCCCAAATAAAAGAGAGACACCACGAAAGGAACTATGAGGATATTTTATACCTGCTTGGTTTGGCGCGAGCGTCGGGTTGAAAAAAAAATCAAATGGTCTGCCTTTGGAATATCAGAGGTCTGAACGTCTGCCTCATCGATTTTCTTGGTTTTCATAAGGAATTCAAACATCAGTCCAAGAAGTAGACGTGTGCGCATAATATAGCACACCTTTTTTTTTTACATTTTTGGAGCACTATCAATAGACAACGCAGAGGCAACATGCTGGCAGACTATTTTTCCGTGGTTCTTCTCATTGTTTTTAATCGAAAAATTCAAATCTGCCAAGTGTGCACTTCATATAGAGTTTTTTTTAATCATAAAAATAAATGTAAAAAATGAATACCACAAAAGTCAGAGCCCTGGATGTCGGCCTTTTCGATTCTTTCTGTTTCCACGATGACTATGATCATCAGCCCCACAGGCAGACGTGTGCGCATCATATAGCACACCTTTTTTTTGAAACATTGTTGAAACGCTGTAAATTTACAACGCAGCGCCACCATGGTGGCAGGCGAGATCCTTGATGTTTCTTAGTGTATAATTATCACTATTAAAAACGTCTGCCTTGTGTGCTGATCATATCGAAATTTTGCTCGCCAGCTCCCTAACTATTAGTGAATGACAAGTATAACTTAATTTAATATAGTAATAGATTAATTTTATAGATAGATTATATAACCTATTTCATTTTTTAAATCTATGATCATATCGAGAATATTTGTTTTTTTGTCTATACTGTTACTAAATGTCAAATATAACCATATTTTTTAAAATATTTATTATCATATATGTTTTTTTCATTTAATAATGTATTTCTATTCAAATGAAGTACGGTCGAATTTCGACCAATGGGCGATCACTAGTAATAATAAATCAGTCTGTAATGTTCCTCTAATGGGACACAGATCTCCTCTCTGTGAAAGAAGAGAGTGTCCCAGTGCGAGAGAGTTTTGAGAGATGTCACATGTCTTCGAATTTTTTGATTCTAGGACATGTTAGTTACTTCGTGTTGTTTTCCTTCACTGTTTTGAGAGCAGTGGTGATGAAATAATGACTTTATTAACCCTATTAACTACACAAAGTAAACTGCCTGTCTGGGTTGAAACCTACGACGTAGATCTCGTAAGTCGTAGCCGTTACCACTGAGCCACAACTGTTCTTCTCACTTTAGTTTGATTTATTTCATAGAATTAGATTCTTCTACTCGTTCCTTGTATCGGTAATCTTTAATTTTCAACATAATTTAAAATTTATTATTTGTTGTTATAGCGGCCATAGCGGCTATGAAAATGTTTAGTTTCAACCTATTACGGTTCAAAAGATACAGCTCTGTGACAGACGGACGGACAACACCGCCTTAGTAATAGAGTTCTGTCCTTAGTAGGGTCTCGTTGGCACCCTTTGGGTACGGAACCCTAACAGCCACTTTAATACTAAAACCTCAATTTACATAATAGTATGTCTTTGTGTAGCTATTTATGTTTTTATAAAGTAGGTTATGAAAGTAGATGGTATGGTAATATCGCTGTAGCGGCTGGTCGCAGCTTCGTTTGCCAAAAAAATCTCCCGGGAATGTTCCATTATGTAGCGTAAAATATGGTTACAGGCTTTTAAAATTGAATGAAGTTTTGTTAAGTTGTACTATCAAAAAGTTGTCTTAAATGTACTTTAATGGTTCAACCGCGGGGTGATTACAGTGAAAACGGCTTTTATTTTGACAGTTCAACAAAATTCATAGCGTTATTTACGTTGATGAGCGGACAAATTTTTCGAACATATGAAGCAATGGATTAGCAATAACCTTTTTTTTTACTGACTAAAACCCACCCGTGTTCCTTCGGTTACCCATATGCCAGGGTCACGGTAACTCGTTTTTGAACAAACTCGCGACCCTGGCAGGCATCGGTCCTAGCGGACCCCTTCAGTTCTGCTGACATCTCTTTGAGGCGCGCGTGGAACACTACGCGCAGTCGACCCGAGCCTGGCCCTTACTGGGCGGCGAGCTACTCATTGCTCGCCGCCCGCAAGCTCGCGCCTACGAGTTCGCTATCGACTCTCGACGCCCGGGGCGTCTCCTCCTGCGGCAGCTAGGGACATGAGGGCGCAGAGGCTGCCACTCCCTCACGTGCCCCGCCACCTCCTTCGCGAGCATTACTGCTTCGCAGAAGGAGGTGACGGCTTCCCATGCCCTCTCGCTCAGTACCGTGGCTCAATTTTTTTTTTTTAGCTACAACCTTCAATATCATTCAGATTCTGATTGATATTGTTACGCTATTAGTGCTGTTGTTGAGATGGCCAGTATTATTCAAGAAATCTTAAGTATCATTCAAGATACGGTCAAAATCTTCTTCTTATCATACGGTAGATGAGATTGTTATTTCAATCAGTATCATAAGGCACGTCAGTACTTTGTCTCTTATCGTGCAAAACGGAGTTTATTCTGTGTAATGGCATTTCCACGGAATTTTATATACCAAACTACACTAAAAATGTTGGGATTATAATATGCCCTTAGTGTTCGTAGCAAGTCCATTTCGCCTTTTATTATGTTTGTTTAGGGATACAAATATTAACTGATAATTGCAAAATCCTTCGTAAAATTTAATTTGAAACTAAAAGATAACTTCGTAAACCAATTTATTTCCGCTTTGTTAAATCTGTCAAACAATCTTTTTGTCCAATTATCGGGTGGGGATTTGGTAGTGATCGATTGCTTCCTGTACGGAAACGAAAACTTAGGGTTCAGAGTTATTGTCTGAATCTTTCGGGGATTCGGCAATCATCGGAAGAATTGATCGGCAGGTACCTACTACTACGTAGATACATAGGCACTAATTCCATGACATCTACCAACGGGCTTTTTGAATATAATTTATTTGCATTTGTCTTTTTTTACGGAGTTAGAAATGAAGAGTATAATGTATTTTTTAATAAAAATCTTATAACTTCTGAAGTGTGTATCTATATATATAAAAATGAATCCCTATTTCCCTTGGTCACGCCATCACGTGTGAACGGCTGGACCGATTTCACTTTTTTCTTTTTTGTTGTGTATGTTAATATCAGGAGAAGGTTCTTATGAAAGAAAAAAATAAAAAAATTGCGCGGAAAATTAGAAAATTTAAGAATACAAAGTCACCTAACATTTGTGTTTGATAGCTCGAAAACGCTAGATTGGCATAACTTGGTAGGAGCTCAACTAATATGGGTGTGTGGTAGCTAGAAAACGCTTTATGCCTTCAAAGTGCCAGTTTGTCATAACTTGGTTTAACATGGGTATATGGTACTTGGTGCTCTTTGCTTTGTGTTGGTGGGATCTGATAAGTTAACACAACATTTATTGATTCTGAGGCGGTACGAAGTTCGCTGGGTCAGCTAGTATTCCTATATAAGTCAATTAGACAGGGTGACTTGGAAAATCATCGACAATATTTAAGGGGGTGTTCTACCCATCAATATAAACATGTTTTATTATGCAACTTTTACAGTGGGACCAATTTCTAATTCGCAGAAAAAAAAAATGACTTTTAACTATACAAGATTAGAAGAGTATAAGAAGGTTGATTTTCAAAGTCAGTCTGTATAGTAGTTACCCACTTAAATACTCAAAACTACAAATAAGGTAGTAAACAGCGATAAACGGGTGTTCAGGGACTTTGTATGTAAGACAAACAACGACCGCCTCGTTCTCTCAAACAACTTTACAAACTTGTGGTTTCGAGATGTCTTAACACAGCTTATTTGTTCGTACAACCTTTGTTAGAACATCAAAGACATTATACATTTAAAGTTGGTAAAAACCGAAACTTCTCATCATCATCATTTTCAGCCGAAAGATGTCCACTGCTGGACATAGGCCGCCCTCAATTTAGGGGGGTTTGCACTAATCGCCACGCTTGGCAGGCGGGTTGGCGATCGCAGTATGGTGGTAAAATGCATAGAGTACACTGCTGCCCATCTTATAGTACGTCCTTGAATCGCCTCTTATGACACCCACGAGAAGAAATGGGTTGGTGCTCTTATTAACGTCCGGCACCAGTCACCACACAGAACCAACTAATCATTTTATATTTAAAGTTGGTAAAAACCGAAACTTCTAGGCTACTTCAATAGTCAATCATTCAATTTTATTGACGGTTTTATAGATCACTACAGTAAATAAACATCTAAGGCGTTTCGTACAATATGAAGGAACGCGTGAAGCGACATTAAGATGAAGAATTATAGCTCCTCAGACAGACGCCTGTAAGTTCTCGCGCGCAATGTTGCGTGATGGCCATCACAAGTCGGATTAAATAGGCAGGAATTAGCTACATTCCGAATAAATGAGATCCGACACGCGATGCAGTGAGAATGGACGGTTTCTTTGCATATTCTTGCAAATATTTTATGAGTATGCTGTTTAGTTTCTCACAAAGAATAGCTCATTTTGGACGGAAGTGTCGCTTGGACCTACCAAGCGACAAAGTGTCAGACAAAAAATGTTGACCCCAAAATTGTGGTAGGACATGTCTTATACAACATTAATTTTTGTTAATGCGAAACCCGAAACACGGGTCTAGTATTTTTATGTAAAGAATCTATGAAAAAAATTCAAAACTGTATCATTAATAATAATCACAAACTTATAAGCTTGATAAGTTACCTGGTTGTCCACGCAAAAACATATGCAGATCACCACAAACAGCTAGTGTACGTACCATCTCCGTGTAATGGACGTTTGAATACGAGAAAGACATGATAATTTTAAAATCGAAACAAAACACTAAGGCCCGCGACTTGGAAGCGTAATTAAATACTTTTGGTACAAAATATAACATGGTGTAAAAATTATTGGAATCGATTCAGTTACTGATTCTGAACAAACTATATTCAGTTTTCGCATATACTAAAAATAATCTTGTATACATACATTTGGTTAAATAAAATAATGTATTTTGCCGAAAAAAAACTTCTAGATAAGGTAAAACATCAAAACTATAGGTATAACTAAATGTTTGAAGTAAAGATTAAGTAGTATCTACAAAATTAAGGTTTTCTTTTTATTTTATGGTTTTAATGTTTTATTTTGACAAATAAAAGGTAAAAGATACATTCAAAACGTATATTAGAAGTATATAAAAAAGGGAATAACTCATTGTTCCTTAAACAATTTCGTCCGCATTGCTGTCAATGGGAAAAGTGCCCATAAGGCTGGCAGCACTGCCATGTTGGATAGCAACCTTAATTGTTAGGGCTAAAAATAACATTTAACAACCGAAATAGTCCTGTTAATTATTTTAAATAAATAACATTCCGGCCTTATGAACAGAAATAACGAGTCCCTTGACTAAACCAATCCTTGTGAGACTCATTTATAAAGTACCTAAATGGGTCAAGGCTATGAAAATTTTCCGGAGTGTGCTGAAGCAAGAGGCAGCGTCGACATGTGCCCCGCATATTAACACGAGCCGAAACGAAGAAGGCTCTCAACTAAATTAATCGAACAAGTTGATGAATACCACTGTTTGTTACTGATTTACTAAATTGTTTCTCGATGTTGATAGATATTATGCTTTGTTGATGTTGTGGCTTAGTAACAAAAGCTGCAGGGTTCGATCGATCAAGTTAAGCTACGTTTGCCACGGTTAGTCGGTGAATGGCTGACCATTACATAAATGGTTTTCTTTTTGTAAGTAGGTTTGTACAAACACGTCAATAATATTTTTTTAAACTAGATGAGGTTTGCGTTTCCTATCTGACTACTCTGAGAAGAAAGGCCGAAACAAACTCAGAGGTCTCGGTCTGTCTTAAAGTCCAGACATAATCTTGGTCACGTCATGTGAAGACCATGTAGATAGCTGTCTGAAATGGTCTTTTGAGGAAAGAATCACACAGATTGAGTGGACCTGTCCAGTCAATGTACGCATTTGTCACTAATCGTGTAGTTCAAATCCACTCAAGACCCCTCCGTGCCTCGGCAAGCACGTGAAGCCTTTGGTCCCTTGCCAGGGTCACGAGATTGTTCGAAAGTTACCCTGACACATGGGCAACTGAGGGAAAACGGGTGGGTTTTAGTCAGTAAAAGTCTGACACGCCCTCCCGCTCCGCTCAAGAGCGGGAGACGTCATTTGATGATTTCCCATCCAAAAAAAAAAGCCTTTGGTTCCCGGTTGTAATTCGTGGATATTTCACAGTCGCTAAGAATCATCAGAATCTCGAAAGTCTCACTAACAAGTCTTACCGAGGGGTTTCATATTACCCAGAAACTGGGTTCAGGTAGTCAGATAGGCAGACCCTCCATGTAAAATACTGGTATTCACCGACTACGGTTTCCGGTTACGACTAGAAGTCTATCCCAAAATAGTTAGGAAAAAGGCTAGGCAAAATATGGTATTGAAAGATGTTATGCCTTTTTGAAGTTCTGTTTGGTTTTTCATCTGCTAAGTACGAGTACACTTATTCTGCTTTATATTTGTTGTTATCCATGTTTTTTTTCAGGTTGTCGTCATCATTTTCCTGCGTTATCACAATTTATTTGGGGTCAGTGCAACATATCTTTTTCTTCCACACTTCTCTATTAGTCGTCATCTCAGTAGTCACCCCCATGTCATTTAGTACATAATTGGGTAGAATATTTATCACGTTATTTCGTTTAGCTTAGTCTGTATCAGTTATTTTATACCATAGCGAAGAAAAAATGGTTCATCTAAAGTCGTTTTGCACAATGTTTTCATGATATAATCATTTATGAAAGAAGCTTACCAAGACATTATACTCGTGTTACAGTGGCGAGGCGTAAATTTTTCTAAAAGAGAAGCCGAAGCGAAGTCGGCCTTAACTTACTGACTCATCAATAAAGAATACTTACTATCATTCTAAAATTAATATAGGAATGTAATGAATTAAATACAATTAAATTGAACAGCTGAAAACGAATAAAATATGCAATATTCCTCTATCTCGTTCTCGCTGACGCATTTTTCTATACCTCTCTCTCTCATAACCCGTTGTACAGCGGCTTGCTCTCGTACATATCAAGCGGTGCCACGTGACCTAAAGTGACATCTTTACGGGATCGCTGTTGTATGAATTTTTAGTTCCCGATTATGACGTTTTGGCGCCGGGTTAATTTAGAACATTTCTCTTTTGTTGTAATACAAAGCTATAAATAACCTTTTTTGTTGTTTGAATGTTATGGTGAATTAAATACCCGTAGTGTAACTATATTTATTGACAATAGTAGCCACTATTTACATACTATTGTATTTTTAATAGTGATAGAGTTACCAATGCGAATCCCCGAAGGCAAGCCGGTAGGAATCGTGTTATATGGTGCTTTCGCCACTGTCGTGTTATGCAAATGAACCAATGTTCTATCTGAGGCAAAAATCAGTGCGTGCAGCTAATAAATATCCCAATCATTCCCCTAAATAAAATATCTGATATATTTTAGACGTACACATGGCTACAGGTCAAACTATATTTTTCCAGTTTTAGCTGACCTCGCATTGTATAAGACTTTTTGTACAATGAGATGTCAGCTTATACTGGATATGTATAGCTTACATTAACTGTATGAAAATGTAAGAAAGGTGAAGTAATTTTGGGAACATAAAGTAACTATGACACGCAAGTTATGTTAAATGGGTCACTAAGCCCGTGAACATTAACAATAACGTGTTATTAATTAAGTGCGAACTGTAATTAGGGATTTAATTTCATTAGTGACCGGGTCGACTGATTTAATTAGATATAATATAAAAGGAGAAACAAAATGACTGACTGAGCTCATTCCGATCCAGCCCATCGCTTGCTGCCCTCTACTAGCGATGTCCTAAGCCGTACCCCACAAATGGTGCCCTTAGCGAGCAGTCGCTCTAGTTTAAGTTTGTAAGCCCTGGCTGGAGGCCTTAGCCCCAGGCCAGTCCGTTTAAGTAGCCAACAACCTCATAGGTTGACCTGCGAGATATCATACCCAAAAAAAATATAATAAAAAAACTGACTGACTGACATATCAATGCACAGCTGAAACTAGTGGGACAAGGACCGTGAAATTTTGCAAACGGCTTCCTTTTATTACGTAGGGGAGTACTAAGGACGGGGTTTTAGATATTAAAAGGGGTGAAAACGGATTTGGTTTGTATGAAAAATCATATTCCTTGAGTTAATAAATTTGAAACTTGGCACAAATACTTATCTTAGTAAATCTATTTTATAGGTTTTTTTTTTAAATTACCCCGTAAAGGGGGGGTATTAGGGAAAAAACGACATCTACGCGGATGAAGTGATATAAAGTCACATCCTGTACCGGATAGAGTTGCAACGGACTCGAGTCTTCGAGTCCTTATTTTAAAGACTCGACTCAATTATGCAAAGACTCGGTGTGCTCAAAAGGCTCGGAGTCTACAGATAAGCACTCGAGTCTTAAAAAGGACTCAAGTCTTAAAAAGGACTCGAGTCTTAAAAAGGGCTCGAGTCTTAAAAATGACTCGAGTCTTAAAGAAAAACTCGGTGCATGAAGATGAATCTTGTACCTCATCATTCGAAAAGACTCAAAAGAAGGCAATAAATTCAAATTAGTGGTTATGATGTAACTTTGCTTACAAAAAAATCTGTCGAGTTTTTTCGAATGATGACCTACAAGACTCGAGTTCATTTTAAGACTCCAGACGTTTTTTAAGACTCGAGTCCTTTTTAAAACTCGAGTTCCTTTTTTAGACTCGAGAATGACTCGGGTTCGGCTTGACTCTAGACTTCGAGCCTTTTGAGCACACCGAGTGTTGCATAATTGAGTCGAGTCTTTAAAATTACGACTCGAGGACTCGAGTCCTTTGCAACACTAGTACCGGATATGATTTTCTTTCAGTTAGAAGATTTCTTTGTGAGGTGCATGTCAAGTTTGGACGTGGTAATGTTGGTGACAACATTGTACATTGGATCGGTAGTTTTTGGCCTCGTTATTACTAGAGTATTTTGCTAATGACGTGTTAAGTGACTTCTACCGATCGTGCCAAGGCCTCAACTTTGGGCTAGTTGATGAAACTCTAGTCTCGTTAATACCCCAACAATTTGAAACAAAGTGGTGCTACCCCAAGTTTGAAGTTATGTTGACACCGTTGTACAGTTAAAGTTGCAAACATTTTGAAAATAAGAACTTCTAGTAAATAAAATCATCAGTTTCTCGTACGTTGAGAAGTTATATGATGCAGAAAATAAATGTCCATAATGATATACATCATCATTTCAAAAAGTCGAAAATCGTCCACTGTTGCACACAGACGTCTCCAAGCTCCGTCACTCCGACCTATAATATTGCAAATAAAATTTTAGTGTACAGTAAAGTTCCAATATTTTTGAGACTTATATGTTCGAACCCCTCGGGGTAAGCGATTGGTCGAGTCTTTACGTACCAGGGGGCTGGCCTATTATTAAGCCAAAGAATCAGCATTGCCATACAGCATGGCAATGTTGCCTGCAAATCAAATAACGAAATCAAATAACGGAAATTAGTAGGGTAAACGTAACGACAAAACGAGAAGAGACATATCGGTCGCAAGAACGTGATGTTTTGTACGGTGTTCCCCAGGGAAGTGTTTTAGGTCCTCCCCTGTTTACGTTATATATTAATGACTTGCCTAAGTGCACAGATCAACCTATGAGCCTCTTTGCCGACGACATTGTAGTGACAATTGCATGTAAAAATCGAAACAATTATAAATCTGACATTAATAATTCACTAATTGACATTATAGAATGGCAGAATAATAATAATTTAAAAATAAATTTAAATAAGACTAAAATTATACACTTTAGTCAGCGCACCTTGACATTAATTAATAATGGAGACATAAAATATAATAGTAATAATATTGACGAAGTTGATACAACAAAATTTCTAGGACTTATTATTGACAACAAATTGAATTGGAAGGCACATATAGAGACGATCAGTAAGAAAATAAGTAGCTCAGCATATGCTCTGTATAAATTGGCAGCAGTAATTAGTATAGGTTCTTTGCTCACCGCATACTACGGCTTGGTGGAGTCAATTTTAAGATATGGCGTTATATTTTGGGGTAACTCGACGGACCGGGAATTAATATTTAAGACTCAGAAACGTTGCATTAGGTCGATGTTCAAACTTGAAACAACTCAGAGTTGCAAGCCTTATTTTCAAAAATACAAAATTTTGACATTACCTTCACTGTATATTTTAGAAAATATAATATTTTTAAGGTCTAACCCTCACCTATTTTCTCGCATGGCAGATCGATTTCCTCGTAATAGACGTGACAATAGCCAAATTTGCCTACAACAATATAGGACGTCACTCATGAGAAAAAGTGTATTTTGCATGGCTCCAAAAATTTATAATAAACTACCTAAAAGCTGGAAGGAGTTAAGTGATCTACCATTCAAACGGAAAGTTATTAATTTTCTAGCAGATAAAGCTTATTATAATATAAATGAGTTTTTAGATGAGAGATTTTGATTATGATTACCTATGTTTTACCAATTCTTTGTTTTTAATGTTCGCTTATTATTATGACATTTTAAAAAAATTGACTCATACTTACATTTTAAATTACTGTTTAAATATTTGCATGCCATTGTTTACGGCAAACGTGATGATCTGTATTTATATCCGCTATTAACATCTCTTGCATGCTGACAATTTGTGTTGTATGTCTTGTACTCATGTTTGGGCAAATAAATGATTATCTTATCTATCTTATCTTATCTGCCTTTGGGGCACTTTTCCTATTGACAACGATGCGGGCAAATTTGATTATTTGTCGCTTAATTTAAATATATAGTACATGTACAGTATATTCTGTTTATCCGTGCACAGCGCGTCATAATCTCAATATTTTAATATACTCTAAAAGAAAAATTTTGTTGGCTTTCACTGGGTATTTTAGTATGTTAGTCCTTGACTATACATGAATGAACTTCAGTTACTTCCAAGCGTTTGGGTGTGACATGTGCCGTGACTGACAAGCACGCGATCAGAATTCTTTTGGGTACAGATTTGTTGAATTATTTGTTTTTCGAAGTGTGGTTTTGATTAAATAGCAGTGGGGGACTGGTTTTGAAAGGAATAATGCTTAAGTTATGGCGTCGTGTAAGTTAGGACAACCCTGTTTTCAGCAGTTGTCTGTACCTAGTGCTAGACTTAATTATTCTAGTGATTAAATTGTAGTCCCTGCTGAAAATCTAGTTTCTAACTAAGCCTTTGCCAGTTTTCTTTCGCAGTATCTACAGTATTTACGTCAGCAGGTTGTGGATGTGGAGCTGCACAAATTATGTCCCACCTGCTTGTCCTCTGTGCTTGAAAAAATGCGGTCACTGCAACTTCTGCATGGACGGTACCGTACAAGTAGTAATTTTTGGGCCCATAAAAAAGTTACATATTGTCGCGCCATCAACAAAAATGACAATGTTTTCCAGTGCTACGTTTAGTCTTTCTTACCTTCTCATTTCTTCAGATTAGTTATCTACGTAATTTAAAGGAATGCAATCTCTGGGTTGGCACTTGGCACGTATTCAAGAAACCAATTAAAGCAACTAAAACCGTTTGAACTCCGTCGCTACCATCTTTAACTGTGTTCCTCCTGAGACCCCGCGTGATTTTTTTAGAACAAAATCACTATGTCGGATAGGCCCAGGCTTTATTTTTTTTTTTTCTGAACTATGTTCCCGCGTACTAGTATTAGGACAAATTATTCGAACTAAGATAATAGTTTCAAACACTCCCTTAAAACATACAGAAGAAATACCCAACAGTAAAGAAAATATCGAAATTTTTGTCTATGGGTCTATCCGGTATAGTCTAGTTTGTGATACTATTAGTACTTTGGGTCACTCTTCAGTCGGCCCGAAAAATATCTGGGTCTCAGGAGGTTAAAGTTCTTTAACAAATGCAGGTGTACGTACGGCGACAAATCAAGCTATGCATTTCTGAAGGGGTCTGCTAGGACCGATCCCTGCCGGGGTTGCGTGATTGTTCGAAAGAGATATCGTGACACTGGCACATTGGCAACTGAAGGAACACGGGTGGGTTTTAGTCAGTAAAAGCCTGACACGCCCTCCCGCTCCGCCCAGAGCGGGAGAAGTCATTTGATGATTTCCCAACCAGAAAATAAATGCTATGCATTTCCAGTATAAGGTGACCTCTCATTGTAGGAGAAATGTATACAATGCGAGCTCAGCTAAAACTGGAAACTTATTAACAGTGGCTTTATTTCATGGCAACAAGTAAGTATAACAAACACGGTTGACCTTACTAGAGAACATTTTAACCTCCATAAGCTAAATTTCGACCCCGAGTCAGGTCGTTGATACCTAGTCATTCCTAGTGGAGGAGTCCATTAGTAGTATTGTTTATGTTTTCTAATCGCTCGCTAAGCGTGTCAATGAGCTCTCCGCCTATTTAGCGTGAAATCGCGTGACATTAGAACAACACGTTGCGTGACAGCTGACAACAGGTGGGATAGTGCGTAAAGAGTTCAAAATGTTGTTTTTATTGCGAAGTTTTCCGCGAAAGGCGCTTGGCATATTTTGGGTCATTATGACCCTTTGGACTTAATGAACTCATTTATCGGCGTTATCGCTGTCAGTTCATTTGACTGTAACGACTGATTCTAAAACTGATTCTAAAACTGAATGATAATGATGGCTATAAAAAGAAACAGATGTAGGAAGTGGTGGATGTACTGTGTGAAAAATTATAGGTATGGAAAGGAAAGAGTAAAAATTGAGATGACGAGTGATGTTTTGTTTATATCATAATACTAGCGACCCGCCCCGGCTTTGCACGGGTGGACATTCATTATTTAAGCTCTCTGAAAAAAAAAAAAATGTTTTGAAAAGAACTTTTGATAATGAGTATCTAAATAGTTCCGAAATCAATTTTAATAAGTGCATTAATTCAGTAAAACTCGATTTGGCCGCGTCCGCTGCGTAGAGAGCCGACCGCGCGAGGCAACCTGCTTCATAGATGTGCACCCCCCCCCCCCTCCCCTGCGGTTTCGCCGTGCGAGTCGTACGACACCATCATTCATTTTAATACCAATTACAATTTTAAATTCGTAATATCTTTTGAATGGATTGTCCGATTGGAATAAAATACAAAGTAATTTATAGCTATTGAAACAATCTTACTCAATAAATAGTTTATTTGGATAAGGATTAGTATTTGACGATAATATGATCAATAAACATAGGCTAATAATTTTAATTACTTTTATTCGATGGAAAAGTGGTTATAATGGCTAAAATATAAATGTTTGGTTTATACTATCGCGGACTTTTTTGTAGGCATTATTGAGTTCTACAACTTTTCTATAGAAGTCAATCATACATCTCTAACCATTTAGGCAGCGTTCGCGAGAATCGTTAACGTACGGCAGTTTTTTCGACGCCTTACTCCACAATTTTCACTACCACGAAAAATCCTATCTATTTTCCGGGAAAAAATATAGCCTATACGGATTCGGAAGAATCCCTCTTAGTAATGGTAAAAGAAATTTTGAAATCGGTCCAGTAGTTTTTGAGCCTATTCAATACAAACATACAAAAATACAAAGGTTTCCTCTTTATAATATTAGTATAGATTAATCAACTTCTAGCAGATGGAGTGGTCTACTATTTAAAGACAATGGCAGGGAATTGACGTACAACTTATTACCATGGATTCAATACATGATTCTGAATCTACTTATGTTGAAATTTGTCGTCAGTTATTTTAAGAAAAGTTCGCTCTGCCAAACATTTTGACCGCGTACGTAGTAGTGTATTTTGATATCGGACGAAAAATTTATACGGTGGGGTGTCTAGAATCATGTGCAGAATTCATGGTTTCAGTTTTCCCATCGATGTTCATGCCCCCCCGTATATGTATAGAACGTGTATATGGTAGTGCAATAATGACACAGCTTTTAGAGTACTATTCATCCCGATTATTCATTTCCGCGTCGCGTAGTTTTGAAACAAATGAAATTGCTAAAAGTCACCTCTAGACGTCGCGCAATATTAAAGTCCTTACCCGACCCAGACACAGCCAACATTTGCACCGATTTATTCAACTAAACTCCAAGTAGTTTTCATTACAAGTGATAAAAGAATTGAAAGAAATTCCCATTGTTCCGCGGTCTATCGTCTTGAACGTCGGTGCTTGTGCAAGAAACTATCGCACCCATTTATTCCCCCCCAAGGCTTCACTGTAAGTCCTGCCAGGGTCACGTATTTGTTCGAAAGAGTTATCGTGCCCCTGGCACTGGCAACTGATGGAACACTTTTACTGACTAAAAACCACCCAAGCAAATGGCTTCACTAAGAGTAAGAATACTTTCACACGTACAAAGTTGGCGGCGCCTGCGTCAGATTGCAGTCGGGATGGAATGTTGCCACTTTTGTTTTTTTTTACATATTTATTACATCTAAGGATAATGTTTTCGTATTTATTTTACTGATTGTTTGCTGCACCGGTCGCCGTCATCACGTCAGCGCCGGCTGTCACTGAAAACCAGCGCTGGGGCTCTGTCCCGCTTATGTGAGACAGAGCCCCAGCTCAATGCTGTGACCATAGGGTTACAGCATTAACCTGGGCACTGAGCATAGCAAATAAACGTATTTTCTTTCTTTCTTTTCTTATTTAAAAAAAACCACACGATACCACACTGCACCACAACCACATTACACATTGGGCGAGCGCAAGGTATGAAATCGTAAAGATTTAGTCACACAGACCACAAATTTTACCGTCAAATTCAACCGTTCGGTCGTCCAAACGGTTGAATTGTTGAGGATGTGGTCGATGGCGTTATCGGCCACATCGCAACTACAACGTAACCTCCACCGCGCTAGAGAATGGCCAGCTTACTATACAGGATTGGTTTTCGAAGACCTGCTGTATTTAAGGGTGTGGTAAAGACCATCAATCTGAACACCTATCTCAACTAATATCGTAATCACGAAAAATGTATCAACTGTCCCACACGCGATTATGATGTTGATTCTATGTGGAAAATGCCAATGTGGTCTGTAACACACCCTTCAATTTGGCAGATCTTTGAAATCAACGTATGGAGTAAAGACTCTTTATTGTAGTTATATAACACAACACGAAGAATTACAAGATGCTGAAGCGAGAGTACTCAAACGTAAACCAGGTTTTCCCAGTTATTGTCACTGCAATGTGTCAAAATCAAAATCAAAAGTCATTTATTCAAACTAGGCTGAGATACAGCACTTTTTGAACGTCAAAGCTTGTTTGTCGATGCTATGGTAGGCACGTGTGAATGAGCCCTTGCACCGTCGCGTCGGTCGAGCTGTGAACTTCTAAAAAGATTGATTCTTAAAGATTCAAAGAGTTGCCATTTTAATGCAAATACGTAAGTACTGAATGATTTGATCAAATTGAAGTTATATTTGATGAAGAACCTGATTCGATTGTAAGTGTAAATTAGATTGGAAGGCTTCTTTCTTCTTTGATTTATTTGAACGAACGTTTAAATGGCTCGTGAATTGGAAAAAGGAGTTCGTGTTAAAAAGTAATTTTTCATATTGAAATTGCGACTGACAGAAATTGTCTTCGAATAAATCAGAAGTTCAATAGTATTTTATAAAAAACAAAAAGAAGACGCCATTATTTTTGCCCGCGACTTTGACGAGCGTTAAATTTATTGTTATAACATAAAATATATTCTGTGACCCTAGGAAATTCTGTAGTTTCGAATTAGAGAAAAAAAAATCGGAATCAGATCATTAGTTCCTTAATCGGTCGGTATCCTTCCATAATCAGCCTATATATGTTCCCACAGTTAGGCCACAGGCTTCCTCTCTGTGAGAGAGAGTGGGCCGTAATCCACCACGCGGTCCGAGTTCGGGTTATGAACGTCACATGCCTTCGAATTTTGATTTTACGACATGCCGTTTTCCTCACGATGTTTGTTTTTCACCGTTTTGAAAACAGTGGTGATCAAAAAGTTTACACAAAGCAAAGCGCCTACGCGCCTGTCTGGGTTCCTTAATCCTTACATACAAACTCACAAATTTTACTTCTTCATAACATTAGTATACATTAACTACAGAAGCGAAAATCCGGAAAAAAGCTTTTCTTGAAAAGCTGAAGAATTTTTTCAGTGATCCCTAGCGTGATAAGTGAATAGTAAACAAAAGAGCGTCGGCTAGGAAATTACCCAACCCTTAAGCTATACAATAACTTTAGCCGCGGATATTTAGGCAATTTGAAATCTTGAAACAATGAAAACAGGGACTCTTTTTGTTTGAGAACCGTTTTGGTCAAGTTTTTAGTAAGTTTCAGACTTTATTGTGTTCTTAGTAGTTTACAATTCACTACGTTCGTAGCTCGGTACCTATGCACTTCGTATACATTGGAATGTTTACAACTTTATGACTCTGTCACTTAGTAGGCATATACGGGGGTCCTAGTAAATTAATTGATTGATTGATTATCATATGAGTGAATAAACACAGTTTTTACAAGTTTTTGTGACGATTTACGATGCTCTATGGGCTGTTTAGTTGCTTAAGTGTTTTGGTGAAGTATTTACGTACGAAGTTGGTGCTTGTCATATTTATTGGTGATGGTGAAGGAAAAAGGGTGATTTAATGAGTTAGGACGTGATATGACGTGATACTGAAGAAATTGCGGAAGTTGTTAATTGAAATTTTACTGGATAGCCTTTCCATTTCATCTTTAATTTTTAGTACAAACATAACATACCATGACGCAAGTTATCCCAGACGGGTTAGGCAGAGGTATATTACAGTACAACGCACATTTTGCCAGTTATGTTTAAGACTCACATTACACGGGGGGCGAGCCACACCTTTGGCGTCGGCTTTTCTCTAACGTCCAGCTGACAAGAAACGCAGGACATGATATTAAGTGTTCCTTCGTTTGCGGAACAGAACCATACTTGCACTCAAATGCGGAGTCGTCTATAAATCTCCACCTGTACAGGTTTTCCTTTCTTCAGCCAAACTGGATCTGGAGTCTGTCTGTATGTCAAGGCAACTCATGTCCAGGTGTGAGATCTTCAGAAAAGTTATTGTATGCGTCGCTCATTCTACTGATTTTACACTTGCGATCTTCGTGAATAATCGTTACATAGTATAAACCAACTCGCTTCCCGCGTTTGAATCTTTTAAACTTCGCAACGGATTTTAATGCGGGTTTCATCAATAGATAGAGTAATTCAAGAGAAAGTTTAAATGTTTAATACGCGTACGAAGCCGCTGGCAAAAGCTAGTAGAAGGTTAAGAATATTTCAATAAATATAGCAATCATAAACATTGATAGGAAGCTCTGTTCCAAGTCTGTATGCCGTATCACAAACTCATAAGTCTTCCGTATGTCGTCTTAAACACAGCGTTCAAACAAGTATAAGTATGTCACGCCAATATTTGTTACTATGTGGGAATCTGCGTCAAATACCAGGGGAATGCGAATATACATACTTCACATAGAAGTATAATATGTAAATTTTAATGTATATTGTAATACTACATAAGGTGTATGGTTCGGTTCCGAAGTCAGGCAAAGTTTTATTGTTTATTTGGTTTTATTGGTTATTTTTTGTTTTTCTATAGGTTTCTTACTTGCAGCCCGGAGTCTGGATGTGTACCTAGCTGATGACAGTAGGCTCGCTCCCCAATTACATGACACTGAAACATAACTGACGAATTGTGGATTGTTGTATTTTAGCTACACCTGTCAAACCCTTGGTGGAATCCATGCGTATTGTTATCTATGTTATTAAATCATTTGAAGATTAGCCCACTACTTCTCTCATTTCACACGATTTCTTAAGCGTATGCCTAGGTATCGGCACGGCATGATGAACGCGTTTATCATATACTAGCTTTTGCCAGAAGCTGTTCCTATTTAATAATATTTGAAATAGGTAATACAAATTGTTCCACTTCTGTGCAAAGGTTTCCTCCACAGCTTTACACTCTTCCCTGTATGTTGCCTTCTCTTGTCAATCTCATTGAAAATATAACATTGTAAGTAGTTAAAAATGTCCATTCTGTGCACGTAACTCAAAATTAAGCCCGCTTTAAGATTGCATTCACTAGAAAATTAAATTTAAA
The DNA here is from genome assembly GCA_932294355.1 of Aporophyla lueneburgensis. Lineage (NCBI taxonomy): Eukaryota > Metazoa > Arthropoda > Insecta > Lepidoptera > Noctuidae > Aporophyla > Aporophyla lueneburgensis. The sequence continues at coordinate 8,529,999 of OW028740.1, read as the reverse complement.
ACGTAGCCTTTTTTGCACAACTTTGCGAGGAGAATCGTCCAGTTAGTTAAAACTCTTAAACTGACTGGTTCTGTAAGCCTCAATTTGACTAGATGCAGTTTCTGTTGACTCGATATCCTAACAACGGCAAATATATGCGCAATATGCGCATATTTGTTTTGGAACAACTGAACGAAGCTACGTAAAGTCTGTTGCCAAATACAGGAAGTTGCCGTCCAACTTTTTATTAAATATTTGAAATTGTTCTTGTACATGTAAATGATTATGTGTTTCGTTTGCTAAGTGATCTTATGGCAATCAATAGAATACTTTATAGAGAGCAACTGGCATACAAACAAAGTCCATATAAGAAAACCGTACAAGTGCGAGTCGGAGTCGCCCACCGAGAGTTTCGTACAAATTTGTAGGTATAAATTATAAATAGTTCAGGAATCAACTCTCGCAGTTTTTTGATGTTTTCACAGCTTCAAGAGACTGTAGATCTGACTATATCGTTTCAACTCGATACCGCCACGCGTTCCCGACGTAAAGGGTTTTGACAGACAGACAGACGCTCGGACGGATGGACAGACAGCAAAGTGATCTTATAAGGGTTCCGTTTTTTCCTTTTGAAGTACGGAACCTGAAAAAGAATGTAGTTATTTGGAACGACAAAAATATATAAGTTTCCCAACGAAACATAATTAAAACATTACAGATTCCCAAAACGTACGGAATCCATCTGTTAGATGATTCAGTCAGATTAAGCCTAATTCGACCCCTCATAATTTAAGCAGCAGTATCCATATCTGAAATCACATCTCGATTGGGCGTAATTCCTTTAGTACCAAATGGATTAAGGCCTGTTCCGATGGTACGGCCGCAAAAAATGTAGCAAGCGGAAATAATCGAAACGACAACGAGATATTGCTGAACAAATTGTTGTTGTTTCATACTTTTCGATTTACTCTTACTCTAAGGGTGAATTTCACAGATGAACCCGAATCTAAACCACGTTCAAAGCTGTCAGTGTCATAATTGAATGTAGAATATTGACATTGACAGTTCTTGAATGCGGTTCAGATATTCTGATCGCGATTAATTTCATTGGTGAAATTCGCCCTAAAACGATATTCAGCATGCATCTCAATGTACTCGATTAATAGATTTAAGTGGGGTTAAGTTGGTTATCTGACAGTTTTAATTCAAGATTCAAGAAAAATTTCTCCGAAAAAAAAAACCTTAAAATTTAGTCCCAAAAATTTTTTAACTATTTTTTTTTATTTTATTGATAGCATTTTTATTTTTTTGTTTTCTTTGCTGTTCATAGTACCCCTAAGCGTATACTCCGACTCCTTAAACTCTAAGATGACCCACTGACCGAATCACTCCAGAGCACAGCCTTGACTTTGATCACTTCATTTTGCTTTAGTAAAACATTTATAGCGTAAACAAAGCCAAATAAGTATGTAATGATCGTTCCCGGTGGCATTCTGTAGTTTCTGCCTACCACCCGGGAATAATGTGTGAGTTTATGTATTTAATAAGTTTTTCTTGAGGCTTCGCCCGCGTGGATGTCGAACTTATCCCACGGGAGCGTACTACCGGGATAAAAAAAGTGTTTCGCCATTCTACCGTTAATGCGTGATTGAGTAACATACTACCAAACATACAGACTTTAATAATAAAAATATCAGTAGGAAGTAGGATTAGTAGGACTAGTAGAATTAAATGCTTACAAGTATCCTAGAGGCCGCTCGCACCCACAATGCAACCAAACCGCAATTATCGGCAACTACACAGTCAGCAAGGCGTCTAATTTGGTTTTGACACATCATAACCACAGATGTGACCACATCGCCAGTATAATGAGCCCATAACCAGCCGCAATGGTGGCCCAGTGTGTGGGTGGAGAGCAGTGGTGGCCCAGTGGTAACGGCCGCGACTTACGAGTACTAGGTCGTGAGTTCAAACCCAAGCAGGCACATTACTTTGTGTAAATTATTTCATCGCCACTGCTCTCAAAACGGTGAAGGAAAACATCGTGAGGAAACCGGCATGTATAAGAACCAAAAATTCGAAGACATGTAACATCTACCAACCTGCACTGGGCCCGCGTGGTGGATTATGACCCACTCCCTCTCAGCGAGAGGAGGCCTGTGTCCCAGCAGTGGGAACATTATAGGCTGATGATGATGATGATGAACCAGCCGCAATTGCGAGACTAGCGTTGGGAGTCAGACTTTTACTAACAAGTATTACTGTCTAGTGCTTAACAGGGGAGCAAGACAGAACAGAGAATAGGAGCTGTAGTGGCTCAGTGGTTACGACTGGGACTTAAGAGATGTTGTAGATCGTAGATTCCAATCCAGACAGGCCAGTTTGTGTTAATTGCTTCATGACCATTGCTGTCAAAACGGCGAATCGTTTTTGCGGATTCGGCATGTCCTAGATCCAAAATTCCGAAGACAAGTGACATCTACCAAACCGCACTGGGCCAGCTTGGTGGGTTACGGCCGCCTCCTTGTCACAGAGAGGAGGCCTGTATCCCAGCAATGGGAACATTATAGGCTGATTATGATTATGATGAACATTGGACATACAAAATCAATGACATACAAAAATCCACCTGCTATTTAGCAGCTATGATCGTCTTACCGTGCTTTAGCTAACCGTAAGCTGTCATCATTAGAATTCGCTCGTTGAGTGGAAGTCTTAGTACAATTGCCACTCGTGTAAGCACGACGCAACGTTCTTCTGAAGATAAATTTACAGAGATATGTAGATATTCCGTTCGAATGTACTGGCTGTATTTGTTGATTTAAAGTGCGGTCTTTATTCAAATGCTACAGTTTGTTAACTAAACTATAATACTTAGATACTTTGTCGAGACAAAGACAATATAAGTAGGTGTATACCTACTAGGGCTCTAATACGTTGAAACTAATATTCTTTTCGAAAACTTTCGGTAATTCCTATCAGCTATAAGGAAATTTAATAAGAACCGTCTCGTTTAAAGCCTGTCGCCTTGGGCTTTGTCTAAAACTTTAATCCACCATTGAAAATGTTTCAATTTCATTAATTCTCTAATTGGATTAAAAGTTTCTGTTTTCATATTGTTCAGGGCTTTTAATAACAAACAGTTTTTAGTGGTGTCGCATTTCCATTTGTGTAATCGAAATGTATTTAAATGATTTATGCGGGTTTTTGTATGTTCGGTTTTTTTGTGGTAGACGAATGTATCCGCTGGGAAAAAGGTCGTTGTACTGGTTACTGAACCTTTTTAATGCGTTACATCACGCTTCTATTCCCAGCAGAACTGGCCATTAAAAATGGAACATTCTAATATGCAATCAATCCATTCAAAGAGTCATAAATAATAGACTGCGTATAGAGTCTCTAGATCAAATACTATTAACTAAAATATTAAAATTGTATCCTCTGAACCACAAATACGTAAAAAGTTCTCAAATGTCTGTAACGTAAAGCTATACAGTAGAATATACTCCGCTTAAAATTATAATATTGTCCAACAAATAGTGGGAAGTTTCGCGTGAAGTATTCTTTTGTGCTGCAAACAAGATGGCCGCCACTGTCGGATGTACAGAGCTTTTAAAATAATGAAGTTTTGACACAAGTTAATGTTGGGAACGGGAGGTTTGTTTTGCATGGGAAAGTAATGGATGTTGCGGTTTTGAATTCGGGAATTTTATCAATAAAATCGTGTAAGTGTGTCGGTTAGATCACCCAGGGCTGATGTGCCAGGTGAAGATTGAAGTAATTTTTTCGTTGGCTATAAATACAGTGTGTATTAGAAAGGTGTGATTGAATTTAAGGGTGAGATACAGAATATCAAACTGAACAAATTTCTCTGTAAGATTAACGTCCTAATCGCGAAAAAAATTCAACTGTGCCGTCCAGGTCAGGGATTGGCTAGACTCAGTGAGTCCAGCCAATCACTGACGTTTGAATGACAATTCCAATGTCGAACTATTGGAATTATATTCGAGAGTAAGCACCCTGGTCTACAACTTCTTGACCCAAATAATTTATATAATAAATGAATTATTTCTGGATTACGATGTTGGTCTTATGGAGAAAGATGTTCAGTTTGATTTTCTGTATCACACTCTTGAATTTGGTTCATCACCATCTCATTATTTCAGCCGAAAGATGTCTACTGCTAGACATAGGCCTCCCTCAACCTCCGGTAATATACTTCCCGCATCCAACGGATTCCTGCGGCCTTCCCAAGGTCATCGGTCTAACTTGTGAGAGGCCTTTTAACTCTACATCGTCTGGTACGCGGTTGCCACTCCAGAACCTTTTGGTCCCATCGGTAATCTGTTCTGTGAGCAATGTGCCTTGCTCACTGCCATCGAAGCTTGGAAATTCTACAATTGTATTCCTCCTACGGATCTCTTTATTCCTGATTCGATCACATAGGGTAAATTTGACTATACCTACTGCGTGTAACAATTTTGCTGTAGATATACAGGATATATTACATTCTCTATATAGATAGAAAAATTAAGTGAAATTCACTTATATGTTTTATCGAGATTGTTGTCAGAAATAGCCGCAAGTCATTCGTTGTAAGAACAGAAATCAAATAAAATATCTACTTTTCGATAAACATATATTCATTATGCAACAGCAGCAGTGTTTTTATTCAACTTTTTTATTTTTGTACTCAGATTTTAAGTTTTCTAATAAATATTTGTATTTTTCCAGGTAATATATGCTGTTTTTACAAGGAATAAGCGGTCTATTTTGTGAGTTAAACAACGATATACAACACTGTTATTCCCCGGGTCTCGTTTTAATGCGGAAATACTCAAGCAATTTTAATTAATTTGGAAAAACTAGTATATTTAGTAACGAACTCGAAAGCATTTTAATTTATTAACAGAAAGTTTGTCTCCAAAAACAAAATGTTCAGGCACAAATTGGATACCTTTCAGGTCCTTTTGAAAGGGACACTGAGCTGTTTCACGTGAATTTTGTGGGTTATCATCTTTTTTACGTGAATTTTGCGGGTCATTCATCTCTTTGCGCCGCCATCGCCGTCTTTATGGCCACCGTAAAACAAAGTTACGGATCGCTCTGTAACCATTGTCCTTTACAAATATATTGAATGTTTACTGTCACGTCATGTGGTGACGTCTCACGTCTCATATTTTTATCTCCTTACTTAAAATTTTCATACAAGTGTGCCCTAACTTTTTATTTGCGGAATTTGTTATCAAGAATGTACGATTATAAGTGCCTCAGTGATAAGAATACACGTTAATATGTAACTCAGTGACCGTTACATAAAGTTATTAAAGTGAATTTTAAGTTATATTTTATTAAAATCTGTGCGTGTTATAAAAATAAAGTGACCTCGTTGCTTAAGCTCAATAATATAGTGTGGCCATGTCGCTGCTGAGTGCAAGTAAAGTCCAATAAATAACAATATCGAAGTAAAATAATTTAATTGAAAGGGGTTTTCAAAACTTGTTAAATGCTGAATAAAAATAAACAATTTATAGCTCTATCTTCAAACTTAAAATATATATCGAACAATTGATTTAAAATGGTAAATTATTTACGAAGGGTAATATTTTGCGCCAAAATGAACGAATTGAGCTAAAACTTAATTTACGTAGCTAGTAGCTACGCGAGGTGCTACGAATTCGTAGCAGTATCTACGAGCACTCGTAGAAGGAGCTACGAGCGTAGCAGACTGTGTGTCCTTTTCCGACTTTTCACACTTTCATGTCAACAGCAGCTGATATCTGGAAGATAGTGTTGCTACAACATTTATTTCGAAAATGTGGAAAATGTGTACACAAGTACGGAATAGCTCTGATACGTGGCAGTATCAATTTGTGGTCAACTACACTCAATCTTAGTGGTTTTGCTGGAACTCCAAATATATTCATCAAATCATGATATATTCAGTATTGGGTAAGAGCTGTACAATTTAACGCCAGCCAAGTGAACCGGAATGGATTTATTACCCGAACATACAATTCGATGTTAGTGGACATGCCATTTGTATTCATAGCGATGCCACTAAAACTAGCTGCGTTAGAGTACATACAACAAAAGATCTTATTTATTTTGTTGTGTGCAGGCAGCTTCAACTATTTTTATAAAAAAATATTATCTACATGAACTTGAATCACACACATTCAGCACACATTGAGTTCAAAACTGTCAGTCAAAAACATTATACATTGAGATCTTTTTTTTTTTACTTTTGAATCGACATTTCTGAGTAAGACTGTGAATTTCATAAGTTCAGGTCTATGAGACCACTATGCATGTCGATAGTTAGGTAGTAAAGATGCATAAATTGTGCCTGGTTACATAAATCTGTATTAAATGCTTAACTGTACTCACAAGTCTTATTTCCGAAGATACGGAAAACTTTAATATGTTTCCAAGAGAAGTTTGGTATTGATCTAAAATTTTTAACATTTATTATAACTAGATAGAAATGGAAACGTGGTTTTTAAAAAGTTTAAATTTATGGAATAAAATTGAAATTTTAATGCTTCCACACTCAAGTGTGGGGTTCAATAGCCGTTTCTGCTGTGTAAGACATGATGATGAAACAAAAAAAATATTGTTAGTCAAATTACAAACATACAATGTTTATCAAACTGTCATTCGTCGATCTTTGACATTCTTTGCGGGTAGTAGTCAAAACCTCGGGTATCTGACAACCAGTGTTACCGAAGCCATACCGTGTTACCTAAAAAAAAAACGACGGGTTGCACTCCGGGAGTGCCAGCAGAAGTGAAAACTTGAATATTAACGTTGTGCATTTTTGATATTTTGGAATGGTTAGGGAATAATTTTGCACGAATTGCTTTAATTATCAGTATAAAAGTACTATCATTTATGTGGTAGAATACAATATTTATTTATTGCGCTATCGTACACAAACATGACAATTTATATTACATTAAAAAGTTTAACTCTCAGAAAAATCAACTTGAATCCATAATTTCGACGACGGCAACTACACAGACGGTTGAGCCATCAGCTGTCACCATCCATGGATGCGCGTGGCACGCTGTAACATAAACACACACGAACATTCGCGCAAGCGTCCTGCGCCGCCTACACGAAACAGCAGGCGCAGGCATACATTTTCGCCGCGCAGAAAGAGAGGGGGATACTTCCTCTCCTACGCCGCGCCGGCTGTCTACTCTCCGTCCTTCTTACGAATTTTCGATCAGGTCACGTGTCCTGACGCGAGTTTAACATTTTTTACCCATTACAAAAAAGTGAACAACGCCGCTAAAGAAGTTTTCACTTCAAAAACTCGTTTGTGGAGATCAGGTAGGCATACAGCTGCAAACGGTTAGACTGGAGGCCGACCCCAACATGCTTAGTTGGGAAAAGTCTAGGCAAATGGTGATGATAACTAGAGAATTATATAAACCTCCACGCCTTAGCAGTTGTATTTCAGAAGAAGAGTCTAACTTTCATCTCTTTTAAAATTCACCGTAATCGCTTTCCCGAAGCGAACAACTCTATTGTTTCCTACATATTTGATTGTTTTTGAGCGCCATTATTCACCGCCACCTCTTGCTGTAGTTCTTTGTTCCCGTTTCAAAGGAACGCAAACTTGCGTTGTAATGTGGCACCACTTGTATTCCTTTTCCTATATTAATGTGTTTGTTACCTATGCGGTCTACTAGATATGGGTTAGATATCAACTTGCAACGAACGGTAAACTGCTGACATCACCTATACGTATTAAACAGTTCAAGACCAACTGAACAAATGCTAACTCCTCGACCCATCCTAAACACAGTGCCAGGCGTGGAGCCCCTTAGCAGGATATATGTTACTCATCATGCACAACCGTTTGCACCTTCCAGGTTTTAAACAAAACCATTCATAGAGCTGTCCAGATAGCTATATCCGGACAATAATTTATTGAAATAAACACCTAAAGAAGATGTGGCGAAGAAAAGTTCTTGATTTACAGGCAGACCACACATATAGTCTTAACCATTAACATGACTTTCATGTGGTCCTTAGAGAGAGAGTGTCGATACGCATTGAGAACTTTTATATCAAGAAAAGTAATGACACACTAGTGTGTAGTTAAAAAGCTGAATTTAAAATTTAAAAACCCCCGACCCAAACAAAAACATCTAAAAAGTTAAAAGATATATACGTATTGGCCCTTTCAGTTTTTTAAGAAATTGTAGGTGATATTTTAATCAAAGTATCGTCGTGTCGAAGTGGCTTAGCCGATTTTCACAAAAACTACTTTTCAATATTATAAACTGCACCCAAATTGGTTTACCGATTTAAGAGCTAATGGTGCCACAGACAGGCACATATAGCGGTCAAACTTATAACCCCTTTTTTGCGTCGTGGTTTAAAAAATACGATCGATCAAAAAATAAGATCGAATCACACCTTAACCACATTATTGTATTCATTACCGTTCAATTAATGAAAACATTTCACCGCGCTGTCTAACTGTGCCACGGTCAGATTAAATTACTCACGCAATAAATAACCACACTTAATCGTATGCGTACACGGTTCAAAAGTCCTTAACCCCCTCTTCGCCGTCGCGTCGTTCCCGGTTTATATAAACTTAACACGAGATCCGTCGTCTTAACTAGTGTTGTGGCTTTCACAAACTAGTTTAAAAGAGTGCGAAAACTACTAAATTGCGAAGACTACTATGAAGCAATCTTGATCTGTGATCTTTGGAACAAGTATTGATACGCTGAGTAACCGTTGGGCAGTAAACTGCCACCTGCTTGTTCAAAGTTAAGAGAAGATAGATGGAGAAGAAGAAGAAAGAAGAAGAAAGAAAAAGAAGAAGAAGAAAGAAGAAGATGAAGAAGGAGAAGATGGATGGAAGGTTGGATGGATGGAGATTTTCAAGCTTTCTTTTAGAAGTGTAGAATGAGGTCCATAGAAGAAGTAAAGTGAGACCATCAACTAAATACAAAAAGAGGCTCCCGAATCGCCGTTTTCTTTAATATCTTTCTCGAATTCCGTTTTTCATATCATTGTCGCTGATCGTATCACGGAGCACTGAAAGTCTGGCCACTCTCAAATACACATTGATAGACGGTTCATTGACGGTTTCGAAAAGTCAGGCGTTTTTGGTTCTGACTGAATACAGTTCAAAGTGAAAGTGTATTGACAATGCATAGGGAAAGGCTGTTAGTAACTGGGTTATGGAGGTCAGATAGGCAGTCACTCTATATAAAATACTGGTATTTAGCTGCCGGGTGCAGCTAAATACCAGACTGGAAGCCAATCCCAATATAGTTGGGGATAGGCTGTTATCTATATCGATACCGGAAATTTCAATTGTCGTAAAGGACATTTTGCCGAAAATGAGTTATATATATATTTGGAATCAGCGTCGCAAGCTCTATCGATTGGTATATTTAAAAAAATCTATCTAAAAAAAAAGCCCCTTACGACCTGGCTTTCCAACAGCTCTAGCGCGATTTTTTATACTATTTGGGATGTATCGTAAAAATAATTTTCAATAGGGGAGCGTAAAGTCATTTTTTAATTATTTAAGAGGTCGTAATCCTCATTTTTGCATTAAACTTTTTATACGACATTCTTAACCACATAATAAAGATATAGTCTTAACCCTTACGACGAAATCTATGCTTTGTTTTAACTTACGTAATTAGGGCGTAAAGGATTTGCAATGTGTCTGGTATACATACCTTTATGTAATATTAACGTATGGAACCTCCACGCGTGAGAACAAAAAGTTTTAAGTTTTTTTTTTGTATGGGTGAAAACACTTAAAGTTAATTTATTTGAAACTGAATGGAACTGAAGGGCTGATGCTCACAAGAGGTATTGTTCCATACACGGCGATCAAGGTGACATCAAATTCATATACCTTTCAGTGCCGCATCGCGCGTACCAAATTTTTGAATTTTCGATACGTGATTTTTCAAATCTTTGACATGGTCAAACGAAGTTGAGCATCGATTTACTTGTACTGTCGTTAGTTAATAGCCTATTAATGACTTTTTTAATGAGAATAATTAAATACGATATTGATCAAATACTTGTTTTTTACAAAATTGCATAATCAGTCATAATCACGCTGATTAACAAGTGAATAAAAACTGATGTTACTAAGTCCCTCATTTGTTAATCACCGTGACTATGGCTGAGTTATAATGACACGCCCTTCCGCTCCGCCCAGAGCGGGAGACGTCATTTGATGATTTCCCAAACACAAAAAAAGTCGTCTAACTTATTCATTTCCGTAGGAGTTGCTTTACATATATCACAAGTCGGAGATGAGGTATTTGATAGATGGGAAGTGATTTTGCCATCAGTCATGGTCGTAGGCATCGAGTGCTTAACAGAATGGCCTCCCATAATAGAAGGCTGCAGGTCTTCAATCTCGTTTCCAATCGTAGCCTGTTCTTCAACTATGTTCAACCTGTTTTCGTATGAAAACTTAAAATATAATTGTCTGCAGAACATTGTGAAAGATGGCTCTGGATTCTCCCATATCACTTCTTCGCCACAAACTAAGCGCAGGGGCTCAAATGAACATATAAAAATGCTAGAATCGTCATCCTCTGCCGCAGTTTGCTTATACAAACTTTGCCCTGAAGCACCATCAAAACCCCACTTGAATATAAGTATACATTCTTTGCCATGCAGTGAAGATTCTACACGAAAAAATATTCCAAGTCTAGCCACAGTTTTGTTCAAAATAGCTTGAAGTTTTACTTTAACCCCTCTTTCCGTGACTTCTATGGCATCTTTTGGCGGATAACAGTTCTTCTTCGCTTCAAGGATAGCTGTATAAGAAGGATACAACGGTATTCCTTCTTCTTTTGCACAATATATTAATGTTATATACTGCCACTTCGAAAGCTTCAATGAGGTCAAAATACCTAAAGCTTTATCAGCAGAATATATGGGCATAGTTTTATCAATTTTATCTTTGTAGCTTCTTCGGGATGCTCCGAGACTAGTTTAATGATATCTGCTACATTCTTATTTTGTGCTTTTAAACCAGTTGCATGAGCATGAATTTCAGTTCTGTACATTAGGAGCTCTTCCACTCTTCTGTAGCGGGCTTAGCTTCACAAATGGTTTTCTTGGACTCACAACTGATGTTGATGTTCCAACTCTGCACGTTTCCGGTCCACAGGATGTTGATGCACCCTCATTTATAGCGAAGTCAGTACTGGAACATGGTTGCTGTTCTACTAACACCATAGAAGGGGTTATCTTTTCCCTCACGACCTCAGGCCATTTTATGTCCTTTTGCAGCTATGTCTCATACTTTTTGATGAATGTACGTCTCGTGCGATTACGCGAGATCCATTTGTTCCTCAACGAGCACACATAAGTCTGACAGAATTGTTTCAATTCGTTCTTTTCATTTTTGATAAATCAACTTTATTCGCAAAATCTTCAAATAACATTTGATGTTGTTCAAAAAAAAATTGGTGTTTGCCACAAACAGGAAAATGTCCAAATTGGTAACAAAACCTTCCATCACAACACAATAAAATTATAAATATAACGTAATAGCGCAAAACATTTTGTTTAAATTTTGAATTCCTATTAGAATAATATTTTTACTACTTTTTTACTAAATTTTTGAATAATAAATAAAAAATATTTTAATTTCACTTGTTTTTACTACATATTGTATGTATTTCTATTCAAAACTTTAGGTTTTTTGTTCCTTTTACCCCCTTAGTCTCTGGTTTAATTGACCTGTACTATCCAATGATAATCAAGATTAGTCCTTTACGACACATCTGACTTTATCATACTCAATTTTTCGTGGCTGTAAAGTACTTCAGTTAATTTTTTTTGGACTGTAAAGGACTCTCATTTTCGTCAATAATTATGTTTGGTTTATTTTATTAATTTTTATGGATAGAACACGAAAAAATAGTGAGGGTTTCTTTTGACATCATGAATATAGTACTTTGTTTGAAAAAGATATAAGTCAAAAACAATTTTTTTTTTTTGTTTTTTGGCTCTACTGAAAACTCATGTTTTGTCCTTTACGACAATTGAAATTTCCGGTATCGATATATTAATACGTGAAGCGAAAATTTTGGAACCCCTTTTTACGAAAATTGGGCGGAAGGAGGAGTATGAAATTTCGCACAGTTATAGTTTATACAGAGAAGAAGTGACGAATGCTAATATTTTTTTTTTAATTATGCATAAAAATACATTATTTTCAATAAATAACACGTTACACACACTACTATTCACTACCGTGTATTTAATACACACATGCTTAGATATTCTTTTGTTTATGGTCCAAATCCGTGGTCCAATCGAGAACATCTGTCTTTAATATTTTGTGTGTAAAGTCTTACTGAATGTCAAGTTTAACCATAGGTAATAAATTAATTTTATAGATATATAACCTATTTCATTTTTAAAATCTATGATCATATCGAGAATTATAGTGTTACTGAATGTCAAATATAACCATATTATTTTTTTTATATTTATTATTAAATATATTTTTTCATTTAATAATGTATTTCTATTCAAATGAAGTACGGTCGAATTCCGACCAATGGGCGATTACTAGTGATGATAAAACTGAAAGGGTATGTTGACTGAATTCATTTCGTTCTTATAACAAAAGAGAACAGCTAACTAGTTCACTTAGTAACAGTAAAATTAGCTTTGCGGAGAACAAAACCGCCCAACACTAGTCCAAAGTCTTTTCATAAGTGAGACTACACTTGCGTTTTCAATGGCTTTTAATTTGAAAGCTTTTCATGTTCCAGACACGCTTAGCTTATTACTAAATAAAGGTCATTTGAGGTCAATCACTTGAGTTTAAATATAGGTATAGGTACTTTCGTTACGTGCTATGAACTGTTTATGCGGTTAAGTGGGAGTTTGGAAATTAACTCCAAACGTAAATTAAAGTAATATAAATGTTTTAGTAAAGTATTGCAAACGGAATAGTTCCGAGCTTATTTTACTATTGTTTTATTGAATACTAAATAACAGAACGTTCACTAAAGAGGTTTTGAGCGAAACTATACAATTTGGTTCTAGGTTGAGTTGAGTTTGTTCACACAATAGTTTAAAGAACATAAAGAATAAGATAATGAAACGAAAGAGGTTGTTTACATTAAATAAACGGTCTTTATTATTCTATAAAATAGATATCTTTAGAACAAAAAAGTTCCAGCTTTGCAAGCCAAATACACTGAGCACCAAATGATATCACGCTATAAACTAATATATCTAATTAAATTTACATACTTTAAGGAACTTTACTTTAAGGTTTTATGACTAAGCAAAGGGTTTGTGCATGGGTTTGTATTCCGTGTGGTGCAGGACGTATAAAATAGCACCATCCCATGGGTCGTAGAAAGCGACTGAGGGACTTACTAGATAATGGGCAGCAGCGTTCTCTATGCATTTTATCACCATACTGCGATCACCAACCCGCCTGGTAAGCATGGCGATAGTGGCAAACCAAAATTGGGGGAGGGCTATGTTCAGCAGTGGACGTCATAGGGCTGAAATAATAATAATAATAATAAACCCACAGGGCAGCATGTGGCGTGCTGTTGGGCAGAAGCGACCCCACGGACCCGATCTCCTGGGAGAATTCTTGTTCCTCATCTCTGGCTTGCCTTTATTGGCCGGCTGGAGTGAACACTGACGAGGTTCAGAGCTCCCACCTCATTCTTGCCTTTATTGGCTGGCTTGAGTGGAGATTCGCAAGAGCAAACGTGCTCGGGGAAAGGAAGTATTCCAGTAAGTGCTCGTAGGGACTTGACCATCTTCCGGGCTCTGGGATTGTTCTGAAAGCCGTGGAATACCTCTCCACTTCTCAAGCACCTCAGGAAGTGTTGCCCCCTTGTCGCTGCGTCACTATGTGCCAGCGACGTTTCCCGGGGGCCCATTATTGAGTGTGCAAGTCACCCCCTGCCATTTTATCCGTGTATACAAAACATTGATCAGGCAGGGGCCATAGTCCTTCCATAGTTGCGGTTACCAATCCACTATAGCCATCCAAACCCATAGCCTAATTTGCTTTGTTTCCATATTCTGTAATTGTTCTGCTCCAACCGGGGATTGTCCTTGGGTGCACTTGCATAGTGCATACGAGGATAATCGTCGGTTGGTGCTCCCTCATCATTTAAAATTTTCTAAGGGGCCTCTGCGAGTTGGCTTCGGCTCCTCGTACGCCTTCCAAAGGTCCAGAACCCTAGGGTACTGAGAAATGTAAAAGAATAAGAATAATAATAATAATAATAAGCCTGATATTGTGGTGATAGATCGACGAGAGCGTCGTGCAATGATTGTTGATATCGCTATCCCTCATGACGAGAATCTCGTGAAAGCTGAGCAAGATAAAAAAATCAAGTATCTTGACTTAGCACACGAGGTTGTCGACATGTGGGAGGTGGACTCTGCAATCATTGTACCGATAATCGTTACAGTAAATGGCCTAATAGCGAAGAGCCTCGACCAACACCTCAGGAGGCTCTCATTACACGGCTGGATCAAGGGCTTGATTCAGAAGGCAGTACTCCTGGACACGGCACGCATAGTCAGGAGGTTCCTCTCTCTAGAGCCCTGACCACCGGCAGCTTGGACCCTGTTCCCGATGCCGATGGGTCACTATTTTTTATATTTTTAAATGTTTTTTTTTTTTTTAGACTTTTGTTAAAATATTTAAAAATATAATTAATATGTTAGAAAATGAATAAATGAATAATAATATACAGGTATGTGCCCGACCCAGTTCTTGAAAATGGCCATATCACACTGTACTGGGATCGATCCATCATCACTGACAGGACTGTTGTTGCAAACAAGCCTGATATCGTGGTGGTGGATCGACTAGAAAGGCGCACAATGATTGTTGACATAACGGTTCCGCATGACGAGAACCTCGTGAAAGCCGAGAAAGATAAACAAATCAAGTATCTTGACTTGGCTCGCGAGGTTGTCGACATGTGGGATGTGGACTCAGCGATCATTGTGCCGATAGTCGTCACAGCCAATGGGTTGATAGCCAAGAGCCTCGACCAACATCTAAGGAGGCTCTCGTTAGGCAGCTGGGTCAAGGGCTGGATTCAGAAAGCGGTACTTCTAGACACGGCTCGCATCGTCAGGAGGTTCCTCTCTCTGGAGCCCTGACCGCCGGTAGCTTGGACCCTGTTCCCGATACCGGTGGGCTACTATTTTTTATATTTTTAAATGTTTTTATTTTATATTCTAATATTTAAAAATATAATTTATAAGTCTGTAAAAATGAATAAAGGGAATAATAATATCTTAGGACAACCAACACAACGTTGTCTGATCCCAAACTAGGCAGAGCCTGTACTATGGCAACCAGACAACTGTTAAACATACTTATATATTTCTAAATACATACATATTATAGATAAATTACACCCAGACACAGAACAAATGATTGTGCTCATCACACAAACATTTGTCCTGGGTGGGAATCGAACCCACGACCTCCTCTTTGCAGTCAGGGTCACTAACCACTAGACTAACAGGCCAGTCAAATGATGATAATGAAGGTAGGGTTTGTATTGTTATTATTAATTATAGACAAAGGGTATTGAAAACAAACGAAGAGATTATTCTCGTCTCATTGATTGTCAAAGAAATTACTTTTAATACAATCATACTTGTGTTAAATGGAGCAGACACTATATTAATTCAATGGGCCGTAGAATTAACTTAACGCGTAATGAAAAAATAACATTTGAGATAATAATAACATCACAGAACAGTATTGTTGCTTCTCCATACATATAAGTTCGTATAATTCGACGAAATATAAATATAATACTTGTAAAGAAAACCACTATCACAGAAGAGAGAGAATAAACTTCAGAATCCACAACAGCCGTAGTTTTTCAATGAAGAAATCCCGACATATATTGCCCAGATGTCGGTCACCATCTCATTTAAGACCCAGCGCGTTTGTATTCATTCACCGCGGAGTTACATTCAATGTCACTCTAGGGATTATGAGGAGTATACTGAACCTCCATAACATTGACAACGCCTCTATTTCAAAAGCACTAAAGGCGGTTTTCGTAGCTTAAGTTCTGTAACTGACGAACGGTTGAGCGTTTCAAAAAGTTTTGTTGATGATACCAAGCGTTTTAGTTAGGGCATGCAAAAAGAGTACAAGAGAAGTTTTGTAACTGTGCTAGTTGAAATGCGGGTTGTTTGCTTGGAAGAATCGTGAAATTAATGTCAAAAGTTCACAAGTTTACTTTGAGTGAAATAAATGCGATGAAATCTTGCTTTAAAGTAATTTGTTGAATTTTCACATCATAAACTCAGTGGGTAGGTTTGTATAATCAACTCATACCTAAATGCATACCGAAATATTTCGCCCACAATGGTAGCGAACCGATGCTTACTGATAAGAAAAATGGGAGTCTTTGCCAAGCAGTGGGTCATTACGAGCCAAAAAGAATCTAAAATATATTAAATATGTACATGAATGATTGATATGAATTGGTTACAACAGTAGGTACTGGTTTTCACTACTGGTGGAACCTGTTAACTTAAGGTTATCATAACATTGTTTACGAGTACGGTACGAAATTGTAGGCAGTTGCTCCATCGAAAATACTGGTATCGAGTTGCATACGGGTAGACTGGAAACCGACCCCAAAGTTGTTTGGAATGTTAGGCAGACGATGACTACAGTCTGAAATTGCGACCTTTGTGATATCCGGCCTTAATTAACAGAGATACGTAGTAGTATATTTTCATTGCCGTTTTTGTAGCATAAAGATAAAACGAAAACATTTTTCTGCCACTTGGAAACGTATAATTTTGTTTAAAAAAAAACTAAAGATATAATAAATTAAAAATTTAAAAAACCCCCGGCACAAAAACCTAATTTCCCTTTGAAAATTAAAAAATAATAAAAAAAAAACTCAATCTTAAAGTACCTAAGTATTTATTCATCATTCAAAAAAAAAAATACGTTGCGTTGGGGGACCGCTTCAAACCTAACAATTTATTTACAAATAGTCAATTACTTAACTAATTAAGAAAAGAAAACTTTTATAAAATTACTGCACAATATTGCATTTAGGATACGACCGTCAACGTCTGCCCTCGCGGAGCGGTCCCCCAACGCGACGTATTTTTTTTTTGAATTATTAATACATACTTCGGTATTTTAAGATTGAGTTTTTTATTTTTTTTTACTTTTTAAAGGGAAATTAGGTTTTTGTGTCGGGGGTTTTTTAATTTTTTTATTTAATTTTTTATTTTATACTTTTTATAGGTACATACTTATTATAATTTAGAATCAAACGAAGCTAAGAACACTCTCGATTAATTCATCAAAATTATCTTTCAGTGCGCTTTCATTTGAGACCCCAGTCGAGAATATTTGCTGACATTCGGTTACTCTTCCCCACTTTCTCCCCCACAACTTTTAAACGGCTCAACCGATTTTCATCAAACATGTCTAAGAACACTCGCACACTTTCATACATTTTTTAAAAATTGAAATCGCTTCATCCGTTCGGGAGCTATGATGCCACAGACAGACAGACACACAAATAGACAGACAGACAGACAGATACCCCTCACCTATAACACCCCTCTTTTTACGTCGGGGGTTAAAAAGTGAAAAGAGGTAAATCAATACTCTAGATTTTACAAACCCTGCAATTGTTACGAAAATTATTTTAGCACACGACTTAAGTCGATGCTGCAATCGATTAAATACAGGCCTATGCACGCAAAAAATACATTCCCTTTACGTTAAAGAACACTAAGTTAAACCGTCGCTCAATAAAATATTCACTGCTTTGAAATCTCAAAACTTCTTTGAAATCGCACAATAGTTTTCATATCCCAATTCCCAACACACAAAACTATTCAACGGAATTCGTTTCTGTACTCTGAAATAAAGCAAATTAAACCCGCTGTTAAGCCACCGAAAGCTATGTGAATTGATTGAATGACTCGGTGAATTTTAACATGACAACAACCCTCGCATATAGAGTTTTTTTTTATATCAATGATATAAAGTCAAATGATTTGGCCTCCGCCCCGATCTTTGCTCGAGCCAGCCCGCGCAGCTGAGCCTGTAGCTTTAAATTTGTCCGTAAATAATAAATCATTGCGTTCCAGCCCGTCCCTTGCTAACCTCTACCAGCGATGCCCGAAGCCGAGGTCCGTATCCAACAGGAGGTGCCCTTAGCCAGTAGTCGCTCTAGTTTTAAGTTTTTAAGCCCTGGCTGGAGGCCTTAATTCATTAAAGTAGCTACAGGCAAGCCCGGTTAATGAAAAGTTTGCTATCAATAGTAGAATTATTACTCGTAATAGCCGACAACCTCATTAATCGACCTGCGAAATGTCATTCCAAAAAATATGGTTTATCCAAAAATCTTTATCAGTATAGTGAACCTCGGCTAACAGTAATTCGCAACATTGCCTCGTATTCATCATTTCAGCCGTAAGACGTCCACTGCTGGACTTAGGCCTCCCCAAATTTGGGGGGCTTTGCCATAATCGCCACGCTTGGCAGGCGGGTTGGCGATCGCAGTATGGTGGTAAAATGCATAGAGAACGCTGCTGCCCATTCTCTAGTAAGTCCCTTAGTCGCCTTTTACGACACCCACGGGAAGAAATGGGGTGGTGTTATTCTTTACGTCCGGCACCACACGGTATCTCGTGCCTCGTATTACGTACCACAATCAAGCCAAAAAACTTAGCCAATCCTGTACAATCAAAATTGAGATAAATATGATAAATAAGTCCACATTTGAGAGCAGTGGTGGCGCAGTGTAAACGGCCGCGACTTATGGTCATAGGCTCGAACCTTGACAGGCGCTTTACTTTGTATAAATTATTACATCACCACTGCTATCAAAACAGTGAAGGAAAACATCGTGCGGAAACCGGCCATGTCCTAGAACCAAACATTTGAAGACATGTAACATCTATCAACCCGCACTGGGCCCGCGCGGTGGATTATGGCGCACTACCTCTTGCAGAGAGCAGGCCTGTGTCCCAGCAGTGGGAACATTATTGGCTGAGTCCACGTTCGTACGGGACGTGAACATATAGCAGCGGGATCTTCAACTCACTGCTTGGCACGGAGAGTTGAAAATCGATCAGTATGTGTTTTCGACGTGTTGACAAGCACTCTGTTAGATTCTAAGTGTTCGGTTTAGCACCGAGAGTTGAAAATCCCGTGTACGATTGTAATCCCGCCGCGATAATTATCCGTGCGAAGATTGTTTTAGTACCTAGTAATATGAATGTATTACCAGTTTATCACTGTCCCATTCTAGATCATATACTTCTTCGCATATAGAAAACTAGCTTCAGCCCGCGACTTCGTCCGCGTGTCAATCGACACAAAGAATAAAAAGTTTCACAGAAAATTCAACCCCCATTTCACCCTCTTAGGGATGAAATTTTAAAAAACCCTTTCTTAGTGGATACCTACTCTTCACAAAGAATACACCTTCCAAATGTCACGTCTCTATGACCAGCGGTTTAGGCTGTGCGTTGATATATCAGTCAGTCACTCAGGACTTTGAATTTTATATATACAGATTCATCACCACGCCTGTCTTTGGCGCATTAAAAGTACTAGATTCATACGAAAACTAAAACATAATAAATCTTTACTAAACTACCACTGGGTAGCTTTATTCTAAAAATAAGTTCATTATTTGAAATCCATTTAGATTTTTATGCGTAAAGATAACAAAATGGTTCATTATAAAGCCTTCCCAAGAGAAAAGCTTACTCAAAATAAAAGGCCTATCTTTGAAAGGTTTATGTAACATTGATTGCTTATGAAATATAAGCGTTCGTTAAGATATCATTGAATAGGCTTTTGAATAACACTCCATCAATTTGTGTGGATATTGCTAAAATTGGTCGGAGTTTTCTTGACCCAGTTAGTTGAAAGAACATTGACTTAAGGCGAAAGCCGTGAAGCCTGCGAAATTACAATTTTCTTACGTTTTTTTTTTTTGTAATTAACAGGTCAGCATCAGGTTGTATATGAATCATGTGATTGTCGACCGCAACAAATATGTAGGACAGGCCGGTTTTCTCACGATGATTTCGTTGTCCGTTCCGTACCGTTTCGAGAGCATTGATGATAAAATAGATTACATAAAGCGCCTGTTTGGGTTCGAACCAGCGACCTTACTAATCGTAAGTTGCTGCCGTTACCGCTTAGATTCTTTATCCAAAACTGGTTTTGTGGTAACCGGATCTAAATAGAAACCTTATAAGTAAGATGGGGTTAAAGACATGATGTTTCAATGTTGTTACTTTTGTTACAACCTTCAGACATCGACGAGAATTTCTAAGTTTCCCGGTATCCCGTTGGGATGGCATTATGCACGAATGTATACGTTTTTAAATTGAATAAGGCACATCCGCAGCCCTTATATTTCGTCTGTACACAAGAGAGGAAACGTAATTTACCAACCGCCAGTGATGCGATTAAAAACATAAGTATCTTGCTTTGTGCGCACATGAGTGTATTTTCCAAGATGATTTAAGCTACAAGCGTATAGAAAATGTTCTTGTAAATAAGTAGGTACACTTTCTCGTCTTTGAGTTTTCATTTCATGTGACATCAATGGTGTTTCATGTTTTATTTACGAAAAGCCTCCAGGTTTATTAGGATGAAAAGAATACGACGAATTTAAGGTTTGATTGGTATCTAACAGTCTTAAATTCAATGTTTGATATTTTTCGTCGTATCGTTGATTCTATTTACATATTCGACAAGAATTTGCATATTTCGTTTGACAAAGATCAATGAGCGCCCACTGTCTTTGCTAAATATCTATACAGTTTGATGTGACTCGTTTACGAGACACTAATTTTTAAAAACTGACGAAAATTCTAAAATGTTTATTCTAAATAGGTAAAGAATAAAGAAATACCGCTTGGATTCTTAATCTAAAACTGGTTTTGTGAAATATGATAAATCAAAATAATGCCCTTGAAAGTGCTCGTAGCCAAATTTTGGGCTGACTATACGTATTTAGATTGCTATTGATACGCTAAAAGAGAATAAAAAAAATGTTGTCACGGGACGCCTGGCAGTTGTGAAATATCTGTGTTAATATTAGAAATTATAATCACTAATAGAGGGAGCATCATTGATGTTTCACAGCAAAAGATATTGGATGCTTTCTTCATCTATTAAAAAGTTAACATACGGATAGTTACTCTTATAAAAATATGTGCTTAACTAAACAATTATATGGTCGACTAGTAATAGACTCAGACATCTTGATAAGAATTCCTTCTCTATCCACTGGAATGAGAAAATTCAGCTTAAGTGCCTATCGTCTCGCTTGAGTTGTGGTAGTCAATTGACGATAATGCGATTACTTATGGCAAGCAATATATAAAACGTTGGAGAAATATTGTGGTTCTACCTGACAGATGCCGAAGTGTCTTTTATACTTATTTGGACGTTTAAATGTGCCTATTTGAAATAAATAAACATTTTTTTTTGACTTTCACACATATATAAAGGATAAATAAAGAATACATTTATTAAGAACAAGTTAACAGACATGATAAACACAAAATAAAACTAAAAGCACAAAGATTGGATCGTTGTAGTTATTTGTGTGCAATGGAGTAACCCTTTTTTTTTTTTTTTCAGGATGGGAAATCATCAAATGACTTCTCCCGCTGTGGGCGGAGCGGGAGGGCGTGTCAGACTTTTACTGACTAAAACCCACCCGTGTTCCATCAGTTGCCCATGTGCCAGGGTCACGGTATCTCTTTCGAACTATCACGCGACCCCGGCAGGCATCGGTCCTAGTAGACCCCTACACTGCTGCTGACATCTCTTTGAGGCGCGCGTGGAACACTGCGCGCCGTTGACCCGAGCTTGGTCCTTACCGGGCGGCGAGCTACCCATTGCTCACCACCCGCAAGCTCGTGCCTACGGTGGTCGGGAGTCCGCTATTGACTCCCGACGCCCGGGGTGTCTCCTCCTGCGGCGGCTAGGGACATGAGGGCGCAGAGACTGCCACTCCCTCACGCGCCCCGCCTCCTCCTTCGCGAGCATTACTGCTTCGCAGAAGGAGGTGACGGCTTCCCATTCCCTCTCGCTCCGTACCATGGCTCGCACCAGGGCCGGACGCGAGAGGTCGCCGCCGCCGATCGCCTCCACGAGGACACGGCGGTGCCCCGCCCAGGCAGGGCACACCTCCACCGTATGCTCCACCGTGTTCTCCAGACGATCCTGGCAATGGAAACACCCGGACGTATCCTCCCGCTTTATCCTGAACAGGAACCCACCGAAGCACCCATGCCCGGTGAGAACCTGCGTCAGGCGGAAGGTGAGGACGCCGTGACGCCTCTCTATCCACTCCTCAAAGAGGGGACTTACCGCCGCAATTGTGGCGTGCCCAGCACTGGGTTGCGACAATCGTACCCGCCATGTCGCCATGAGATGGAGTAACCCTAGACCTCACACTAGGATACCCTGTTGTGGGATCTAGTAGATGATAGATAGGATGGTGGTGATGTGATAGTGGGATGTAGTAGATATATTAAACACTTATTATTAAGGAAATACAAAGCAAACGCTACTGCTAAGCATGAGTTCCTGGTTTCTATTCCAGGTCCGGGCGAAGGACTGGTTTTTCAATCTAGAGTTTCTATGGTGTACAGGCGTGACGGTTTGTTCTATTTATTATTTAAGAATTGTTTATCAGGAAAATGTTACCTCCAAACTAAGTTGAATTTACCCTTGGTATCTTGAGATATTCTACACAGCCAGCATTGAAATTTACGTCTTCGATTCGACATTAAAGCCTTTGGGACGTTGTCATTGTTTTCCTCGACAAATCTTACCCGCCGACATCGTTTACAGAGAAACATATCGTTTGTTTTAACAAACGATATGTTTCTCTTAAAAGTAAAATGTCATTTCTGCTTTAGTCGCTAGAGATTCCCTCTGTTTCCTTTTACACCAGTGAAATATAAAATGGTTTTTAAAATGTGACAAAATTTTATGACTAAATTGTGAAACCTTATCGTGGAATTTTGACGATTCGGACCGCGTAGCTCCTGCCGCGTAGCCGCTACGCCGTAGCAGTATTCGTAGCAATGTCCGCCTACGCGTCCGGGTGTTTTTCGCTACGTGACAAATGTTTGTGTGGCCAACAGATATTCCCTTTGTTTATGAATGTAATAGCTGTTGACATATGAGAGATAATACTTGTTTAGGGCCATGAATGTTGTTTACTTATCCACAACTTATGTTGTATTTTTGAAATAGAAATACAAGAGAACAAATAACCTACTGTGTGTATAACAACCAGCTTTAGGCCGATTTTGAGATTTTTTATTTGGGTGTCAACCAATTTTATACGTGCAGAAAACGTCAGTCATATATTATAATATTGAGTTTATTTCAATTGGGTTTAGGTGTGATAATTAGACAGACGGTAAAACACGAGTATATCTGGTTGTTCTGTTTCCTTTAGAATGTCAACATTATATTTACGTTGTATAAAATGTGTATTTTTCCTGCTTCCGAGGTAATGTGATCATTGTTCTGAATGGAACTGACATAACGTTAAGGGAATGTGAGCAAATATACTGTTATGTGTGAATGTTATTAATTATTACATAACATAACATCGCGTTGGTATTCCCTTAAGGGTTGGGCAGGAGTGTTTAGGACCTACACCAGTATTTTGCCAGTTATCCTTAAAGCTCTGGCCACAGGCGAATCTCGTGCGGTTTGCGGGACGCAACTTCTTCTTCGTCTTTTTGCGTCGATGGTACTTTCATACTCGAATAGTTTGGGTCCAGTAGGTAACCACGTGGCATTCTTAAAGTTATCCGAGGTGCACGTGAGTGGGCAATTAGGATACTCCTGATCAGAAGCAGCGCATTCGCACTGGATGTTAGATGGGTCAGTATTTCGACAAATTATGTCTGCAGCGGCCTATTCCAGTCCGCAATTCATTGAGTGCTTTCTATATAGGCCACTACAGATCACGTCTAGCAGGCAAATTTTCCTGGGTTTTAACGAGGTCGGTTGGTGGATGCTTTTCTCCCACCAATTTGCTTCTCACAGTATAATGAAAAAAAAAAAAAAAAACCATGAAAACGACACCAATAGTGGAAAGTTTGAAAATTATCGCAGTCTCCATTTTTGCTTTACATTTTGAACCTACTTCGGTATCCTCAAAAACCATGAAATTATCTCTAAATCTGCCTCTTTCGCATCTTTATATATAATAAAGTCGTATGTAGGGCCACAAGGATTTTTCACAACGATTCCTAAAATTTTACTCCCACCGCAAACTACCTAAAAGAACTTCGTTCCAATAACCTAATATCTCTTTGCCCGACTTGGGTTTCGAACCCAGAACAACGTTCCCTTGCGACTACACCACGCTTTTTATTATTAATTTAACATAATCACGTTGCATAATAATAAGCAATGAGTTTAAATAGTCTGTACCTACAGCTTCAAATGAACTGTTCAGTGTTGATCGTTTTTCCCGTAACTACCTGCGGGTAATTATAAAAACAGATAATTATCTAACTGTACAAGGATTGAAATTATCTGTTTTCAGAATTGGTCAGCAGCTATTAAACTATATTGGTCAATTCTGTAAACAGCCATTTACATATTAAGTCGGTCTGTGAAACGAGCATTTAAATGTAGACTCATTGAAAATATCTTTCCATAATATTAACTGTTGTAAATCTTGTTGGAACCTTGGCTCTAAAATAAGCTCTAAAATCTAATAAAACTTTACAAGATTCAAATCGTTCACATAATAATACAAAGTCTAGAACATAACTAAGCAATTTTAACTTACTTTAAGTTAAATTCAGTCTAAATTATGCTAAACCCAGGTCTGGCGAACAAAGTGAACGAATATTGGATGAAATCCGCTATAAATACGACGGCCAGTATTCTCCCTTTCTCTAATAACAATGAAGGTTTACTGCGGTCTCCAATTTACCAATTTCCTTACGATCGCTCATTGGGGTAGTGTAAGGCTTCATACAAAGTAGAGGATTTTTCATGACACTGAATGATAAACTTTATTATCAACGCCATAAAGTGCAAATGATCTGGCTCTGGGTAGCCCGAGGATACCCAAAGAATTGCTTGATGTCAGTGCCGATATACCTACATACAACTTTGCAGTTTATGACACTGATCACAAAGTATATTATTATTGAACTTTATCGGAAAATTCAGTGTTACTTCCGTCTTGGCCTACGGTGAGCCTTTGGAGTAATATGTTGGCTGTAGACTGTGAATATTTACCCCACAAGTTAGTTATTTATTGCAATTACAAAAGCATTTTATAAGTTAAAACTTGCAATCTGGTACTCTTTGATATAAAACCACAGTATAATGTTTAAAAAAAATAGATTGTAAGATAAAGAAGAAGAAAACTTTATTCGACACCTAATTGGCGTGAAAATACTGAAAAAATCTACTCAAAATAGATATTCGTAGGCGTAACAATACAACAATATATCTTGTATTTCGATTTTTAGAATCTCTTATCCCTTTTTCTGAATGTCAGCTGCAATATGTATTTCGTCTATTACTGTTAAGAAATAAATATCACCCGCGTATGTTACTTACAATAGGGACGTATAGCCATATAATAAGGCATAAAGTTTAGACACTGCACAAACAAGTTGATACAGGCGTTCGACAATATAACAAACAAATACTGTTATGCTAGAAACTTGTCTTAACTTAACAGTAACTTAGCTGTTACCTTTCGCAGACAACGTTTTAATTCAATTCAGTTGTTTTTGCAAGCGTCGTGACGTTAGTTTATGCGTCTGGGTATTCTCGATATTTTCATTTTTTATTATATGAATGTGTATAAATATACAATTGAAATAAAGAAGGTCATTCACCGACGAATAATTAATTTTGTGCTTTTTAGTATAGAAAGAACCCTAAATAAATTATCTTATTCTTTAGAAGTTTTGAAGACCTCTACTATGATATTGTGGAGAAAAACAAAACAGTTTTTTCTTTTCATGTTATTTCGTGAAATATAAGGAAGGAAGTTTGTAAACACAATATATAATGTATGCTATCTTACGCATCAACATATTTTATTAACAGCGTTCTTGCACACCGCAGCTTGCAATAATTTAATATTTCAACAGCTAAGTAGAATTAATGGACCATTACCGAGATACGCGGCAGAATGTTAAAAGTTTATGTCGCTCACAAATTAATGAGGGCCACAGGATACACATGATGCAGAGGAAAATCAAGTATTTGTGCGGTTCTATCTATCTTTTTACCCGAGTACGGCAAAGCAAACAAAGAGGGTTATAATTTTGATCGGTATATATGTTAGTGAGAATGTAGGTATATATATATTCTGTTCCCTCATAAATTCTCGGCTTCTTATCATAATTCGCCCGCTGGTTAAAGACTATTTAACGAATATGACGCCCTCTAGACTTTAGAGTCTAGAGAACATACAGTCGTAAATAAAAAAAGAAATGCGTAATTTTTTGTAGTTGGGTTTTTTTTACATTTGAAAGTGTACTTACTTGTAGCTCATGCATGAGTTATAAGGACATGGCATAAGTATTACTCCCACATCTTCATACTTAATTTATCTTTTTTTCTCTAAATTGTCATAATTATTCATCTTAATAACGTTCACTAACTCACTAGCCATGGGCGAGAACCCCGAAAAAAATAATAACCTTTGTTGTGATAATCACTAAACTTGCGTGCCTAATTTGTCGTGGCGTGTCTATATTTAATTTTCAAAAGGCGCCTCCCTACTACATTTGGTGACACCAGTCTGTCGTGATAAGCGGTACCGCAACTTAACCTAACTTTATCACACAGTTGAGACAAAAATGGATAAAGTTTATGTTTAAATGTCTTTTATTCTTGCCAGTACATATTTTGTGCGCGTTGGCACCACTTGCGTGCTGTAGAAAATGAGAAAATTTTAACGTTATTCTCGTTTTATTTGTAAGAATATAACTGTTTTATTTTCATGGTAATGCACAAGGCAATTTTTGTTTCTGACAGTATTAACACGTTAGTACACGTTTTATTTGACAATATATTTTGAGCTTTTGTCGCATAAAAATAAAGTATGAATTAAAATAACCAGGCCGGATAAAATACTATAACGATGAGTGGTGCCAAACCACTTGCGTGCTGTAGAAAATGAGAAAATTTTAACGTTATTCTCGTTTTATTTGTAAGAATATAACTGTTTTATTTCCATGGTAATGCACAAGGCAATTTTTGTTTCTGACAGTATTAACACGTTAGTACACGTTTTATTTGACAATATATTTTGAGCTTTTGTCGCATAAAAATAAAGTATGAATTAAAATAACCAGGCCGGATAAAATACTATAACGATGGGATTCAATTGTTTGCTTCTGCACAATACTGTAATAGAACTTTGACCTAAACTAAGAGCTGTGCAACTGAAGCCTGGCTTAAATTGCATAATAGTGAAATCTAAGTTCGCTGCAATTATTTTAATAGTCCGATCCGACGCAGTTGCAGTTTATCGACAAAATTTAACTATTCTACTTTGAATTATTATTATAAATCAGAAATTTCGTTACTTACATGGCTGACTGCATTTAGATGCCATACGGAAAAAACTGTTCTTCACACATATTTAACACAATAATGAACCAGAATAGCTGAGTACATTCAAAGAAAAAGAAACGGTATTAATAGGGAGTCGCGAAGAAATATCGCACACTGAACTAAACGGTTCCCTATCAATTTGCATAAAATTTTAAGGCTTAATATAATTTGGCATACTTTTTTTTCTCCTAATTATATTTTCGCATAATATTATTTACGCATAACAGCTTACGCATTATATTTTTAAGCATAATTTCTTTAATCATAATAATGATTAATCATAACTTTCTAAAGCATACAATATTTACGCATAATGATATTAAAACATATTTTTTTAAGGCATAGGAAAGAAGCATAATAATTAACTCCTAAAATGTTAAACACTAATAAACATGTAAACATGCATACATCACGCAGACAGCAACATGCATCCAGCAGGCATGCAGCAAGCATGCAGCATGCAAGCAAGCATGCAACATGCAGCTGGCATGGTTTCTGTTACGGCTCCGGTACTGCGGGGCTACGGCGGTCCCACGCGAGCTAATCGTCGCAGATGTGTTTTACGCTCACCACCACCACGCGGAGAGCGTCAA
Organism: Aporophyla lueneburgensis; assembly: GCA_932294355.1. Classification (NCBI taxonomy): domain Eukaryota; kingdom Metazoa; phylum Arthropoda; class Insecta; order Lepidoptera; family Noctuidae; genus Aporophyla; species Aporophyla lueneburgensis. Next base: position 8,501,742 of record OW028740.1, on the reverse strand, counting down.
AATCACCTGCTCCTCAGCTCGCGGGCCGCCTCGCCTCTCTGCGCCTAAGCGGTTTTAAATTCCACTCTAGGGGTAGGGCAGACGAGACTACGTGCAGTCGGTTTTGCAGCGATTAGTTTCTGTCACTAAATTTTGTAGCAAATCATTTTGAATTTATAAGACATTATTTTAACTTTAATTTAGGGCTAAAAATTTAATTTTAAAAAGTATGCCTAAATACCATTATGCTAATAGTCATTATACATAGTAACATTATGCTAATAAAAATTATGCCAAAACAGGTATGCCAAGGTACATTAGGAAAAAGGGGTCCACCCTTTATAGCAGAATTTTTTTCGTCATAATATTATTTTGCATAACAGCGGATGGCATAAACTTCATTTTGCAGAAAATCGTTTGGCAAACACTCATTTATCATACATTCACAACGCATAATTTTATAAGTCAGAATCATCTTAGGCATAAATTTTATTCCATAATAATTAAAAAGTAGAACCATCACATCGCAGAAAGTTCGCAGTCAGAATCGTCTCTTGGCATAATTTCATATCGATAGTTATTAAAAGGCAGAACTATCATATCTCAGAAACTTTAAACTTAGAATCATCTTTTGGCATACATTTTATATCGAAGAAGTATGCAGCATGCAAAGAAGCATGCAGCATGCAAACAAGCATGCAGCATGCAAGCAAGCATACAGCATGCAAGCAACCAAGCATGCAGCATGCAAGCAAGCATGCAGCAAGCAAGCATGCAAGCAAGCATGAAAGCATGCAGCATGCAAGCAAGCTTACAGCATGCAGGCGAGCATGCAACATGCAGCATGCATGGTTTCTGTCACGGCTTCGGCGCTGCGGGGCTCCGGCGGTCCCACGCAAGCTCATCGTCGCAGATGGTTTTACGCTCACCACCGGCGTCAAAACCACCGGCGTCAAAACCACCTGCTCCTCAGCTCACGGGCCGCCTCGCCACTCCGCGCCTACGCGGGCTTAAATTACACTCTAGGGGTAGGGCAGACAAGACTACGTGGAGTCGGTTCTGCAGCGATTCGTTTCTGTCAATATTTTTTGTAGCACAACATATACTGACTTTTTGATACAGTATTTCATTTTATTTAAGGTTAAAATGCAATTTAATAGAAATAAAAATATCCCTAACAAAATTATTCTAAATTAAATTCTGCCATCTTCATAGTATGCCAAGTGAAATTATGCCAAATAATCATTGCTCTAAATAATTTTTATGCTTAACGAAATTATGCGGAATTTTAAGTCTGCCAAAGGTAATTATGCGAAATAAAATTCTGCCATCTTAAAAGTATGCCAGCGTAAAGTCGAGCATATAAACATTCGGCCAAACAATGATTATGCTAAACATTTTTTATGCCTTACAAATATTAGTTTAAATAAGATTATGCCAAGAGTGTTATGCCAAATAAAATTCGGAGCATCAAGTTTCTGCCAGATAGAGGGAACCCTAGGAAAAAGAACATTATGCGAAAAGAAGGGAACTCGAACTAAATACATTATACAACAAAAAACGCATGAAAAAGAAAAACGAAACGTCACGTACGTACGAAGATGTTGTGCCTCATATCTAATCTATACTTATATATACTTATATACTTGTAATATTATAAAGCTGAAGAGTTTGTTTGTTTGTTTGTTTGATTGAACGCGGTAATCGCAGGAACTACTGGTCCGAATATTTTTTTTTTTGTGTTGGGCAGTCTATTTATCGAGGAAGGCTATAATAATAATAAGTAATTTTTATTTCGCTCCCAGAGTACAACAAAAAAATTAACAATTTATAATAAAGTTGATGGTTGTACAGCAGCACATAATACATGATCTACCAACTCCCAAGCTAAGTCAAAATTGTATTTTGGAAGTTGTTGGTTCTCTAAATCCAAGACTTACATAGACATAATCTTGTAGCCTCGTAACCTTTAACAATTAATCTATACTTATAATAAAACTGTAGAGAGGTCAATTCTGTACATTGAAAATATATTCAAAATTAATATTGGAGGATGAATGGTGATCGATACTGATGCCAAAAATGCAATCAGTAAATTTTTTGTCTGTCTGTCTGTCTGTCCGTCTGTCTGTATGTGCACGCATGGGTCAAAAACTACTGAAGGGATTTTAACCATACTTGGTACGATTGTAGTCCATACTCCTGGGCAGGTTATAGGCAAGATAACGCTAAGACACATAGGAGCCGAGCAGTGATGATAAATTTGAAGCAAGTCGGATGAAAATGCGCTTTCGAGCTAAAAAAAAATACCTGGATTAACACATAGGCTACTTTTTATACCGGTAGTACAAACGTGGGATATTTTCCGACCTCCACGCGGGCGAAGCTGCTGGCAAAAGCTAGTAGTAAATAAACAAAATATACATTGAGAAACAAAAACAGTATCAATATTATCTAAAACTACAATTTACAAAGAAAAAATAAAGAAAGTAATAATAATAGGCAAAATAACAAATAAAAATGAATATATATATACCTCCACATTGAATGTTTCTTATGCTTTACTTTTTTATAGTTAGTAGCATCTCAGTTTGAGCATAATCTAAAGATTGCAACCAATGTCTCAATTTATTTTTAACCTCTCGTTTGGTTAAGCTGTAAATGTGGATGGTTTTGTTGACTGCATTATACAGTCTTGAGCTTACTGCGTCAAATTGTCTACTTGCAAAAGCTGTTTTGCAAGGTACACCAGGACATACAACTGCACCAGAGCGTTTCTTATTGATTTTGTCATCCAGTGGCAGTAGGGAATGTCTCCGAAGTACTGTTTTTAAAATATATAATTGCCTCACAGTCAAGATCTGACATTCGGAATATAGTTTGGCAGTTAGTAAAGAGAGTTTTATAAGTTGCACCCCATATTGGTATGCAATAAATTAACACTGACTGACATAGGGCTGTGTAGACCATGTAGATCGTTGAAGTATCAGCGTTGTGTCTCAGATTCTTAAAAATGTACATGAGTTTTCTGATGCGACAGGTGAGAGCTTCAATTTGTGGACGTCTATCGAGTCGCTTGTCTAGTAAGATCCCAAGATATTTAAAATTTCTCACTTGTGACAATGACAAGCAGACACAGTCTGCTGCCATCGCACAGATATGAGCTTTGAGTGTATTGGTGGCTTCGGGTGGTTTAGGGGAGTTCGGAAGATAAAAACGGATGAATTTAGTGTTTTCTATATTAAGAGTTAGGAGGTTGTTGGAGAGCCATTGTATTACGATTCGCAGAGTATTTTCGGAATACGCTATATAACGACACGCTACAACCAATAGGAGCGGAGCAGTAATGAAAAATGTTGCAAAAACGGGGGAAATCGCACGGGTAGGCGATTCGACGCGACGGGAAGGGTCGAGGGATCAAAAAATTTAACGCGAGTGAAGTTGCGGGCAGAAGCTAGTAGAGTTATAATCGTAGTAAAGTTTCCTAAGTAACAAGTTTTTCTTAAGTTCATTCAAAGGACTGTTAATCCAATAAAGCTTTGATTTTTTTTTATTTCTTTTTCTCAGCATGTTTAAGCTGTAGCTTCAGTAACCGTCGTCTACGAAACAACGTCCATACAAAGAACAGCCGAGATCCACAATCATTTTCATTTCCCTTTGGAAGTAAATGGCGAAGGTTCGATGAAAGGAAATGTAGTTTTTACTCCCGAACGAACCATAGTTTCAAAACCCAAGAGGATTTATGGCGTGGTCAACTAACGAAAAAGATTTATGTATTTGGGAGGAATACTGTAACCATGTGTCTCTGTCCCTTTTAACCCCATGGTATATGGGGACATGGGGACTCAGTGCGGTATTTAAATAACTCCAAAATACAAAACAAAATGTCTGTGATAAAATTCCTATTTATGCATGCTCTAGATTTAAGAGATCATCATCAACTGCCTAGCCTTAGCCCAATTATGTTGGGGTTGGCTTTTAATCTAACCGGATGCAGCTGATGATCCATCTTACCTCCGTAACCTAATTACTGGTGGTGATAATTTCGGAATTCTGAGGGCCCGTAATGACTGTCAAAGATAAAAATGACAGCCGGAACCAACCGTCTGTAGACAACATTGTGACAAATATTACGTATATCGATCTTACTTAGTTTACTAAAAATAAATATATATTTTTTTGGCTATTATTAGTAAGTTCTAATTAGTTTTCTTTATTCCGTGGTTCTATAGAGTGACCACTTTAAAAAAAATCTCATAAGTAGTAGTTACTGTGTTTATTTTACTGTTAAAAGTTTCATCGAAATCCTCTACCTGCAACATATTAAAAAAAAAAGAAAATGTTGTTCAGGTCCCTATTTGTGACACCACACATACAATCTATACTTATATATATTATATATTTAATATTTATATATTATATTTTATATATTATATATCTATATATTAATACGTGAAGCGAAAACTTTGGATCCCTTTTTACGAAAATTGGGCTGGCGGAGGAGTATGAAATTTCGCACACTTATAGTTTATACAGAGAAGAAGTGACGAATGCTAATATTTTTTTAAAATTATGCGTAAAAATATATTATTTTCATTAAATAACACGTTACACACACTACTATTCATTACCGTGTATTTAATACACACATGCATAGATACTCTTTTGTTTATGGTCCAATCGAGAATATCTGTCATTATTTTGTGTCTATAAGTCTTATAGTTAGGGAGCTGGCGAGCATTTCGGTTTATGATTTGCACACGTTTCACGTCGAGGTGAATTGCAGTTTAAATCATTACGAATCGATTTGGTCCAATCAATTAAGGTCCTATGTCGCTGCGTTTTCGCGTTACAGCGGATTGAAGTTGCTTAAAAAAATCTGGGTATTAAATCATTTGCACATGTATGCTTCTAGAGTTCATGGTCACAATCATCTTGGAAACGAAGAAAATCGAAGAGGTAGACATTCAGGACTCTGCATTATCATGGGACGGAGTTGTAAAAATGTTTAAAAAAAGCTCTACTAAGTCATTTGCACGCGGTTCTCATTGCGCCCATTCGATTCACTATGACTCTGAGGATTCGAAAAAAACATGTGGCAGACTCTTTGCTTACTGATTTTCAGCTGTATAACTTTTTGAAATTCACGGAATCAAGGGACAGCGGATATTGCATGGGATTATTGTTATTATTTATAGTTTTATTCTTATAATTTTGTTTATTATTCTCCTCTTAACTCACGGTAACGATTAAACTTCTGCAGCTGAAATCTATGCAATCAAATTTTTTCTCAACGCCAACCAGAAATGAAATGCGCTTGGAACGTTAGTTAGAAAGTATTTTTTTAAATTGCATGCTTGATTGTAATCTGAATAGGATTAGGATCTGGATAGGAACAGTTTTAAACTTTTTTAATCACGTTTTATTTGTGTAAAATACGTAGATTTTGAACCAAGATGTGTGAAAGTGCCTGAGAGCGAGAGCGAGGAAAAGCGTGCAAAATAAAAGGAGGCTATATATAGATTTACGCTCTATACATTTAGTTTCACAATACGGAAAAGGTCGAAACTGAGTTATACCGTTTTCACTCATATTCCCAAATAAAAGAGAGACACCACGAAAGGAACTATGGGGATATTTTATACCTGCTTGGTTTGGCGCGAGCGTCGGGTTGAAAACAAAAAATTTAATGGTCTGCCTTTGGAATATCAGAGACTTGAAGGAATTCAAACATCAATCCAAGAGGTAAACGTGTGCGCATAATATAGCACACCTTTTTTTACATTTTTAGAGCACTGTCAATAGACAACGCAGAGGAAACATGTTGGCAGACTATTTTTCCGTGGTTCTTCGCATTGTTTTTATTCGAACAATTGAAATCTGCCAAGTGTGCACTTCATATAGAGTTTTTTTATTCATAAAAATACATGTAAAAAATGAATACTACAAAAGTCAGAGCCCTGGATGTCTGCCTTTTCGATTCTTTCTGTTTCCAGGATGACTGTGATCATCAGCCCCAGAGGCAGACGTGTGCGCATAATATAGCACACCTTTTTTTAAACATTGTTGAAACACTGTAAATTTACAACGCAGCGCCACCATGGTGGCAGACGACGTCCTTGATGTTTCTAAGGGTATAATTATCACTATTAATAACGTCTGCCTTGTGTGCTGATCATAGGTATCGAAATTTTGCTCACCAGCTCCCTAACTATTACTGAATGTCAAGTATAACCATAGGTAATAAATTAATTTTATAGATATATTATATAACCTATTTCGTTTTTAAAATCTATGATCATATCGAGAATATTTGTTTTTAATATTATTTGTCTATAGTGTTACTGAATGTCAAATATAAGCATTTTTTTTTTATATTTATTATTATATATGTTTTTTTTTTCATTCAATAATGTATTTCTATTCAAATGAAGTACGGTCGAATTTCGACCAATGGGCGATCACTAGTTTATATATAATAATATTATAAAGCTGAAGAGTTTGTTTGTTTGTTTGATTGAACGCGCTAATCTCAGGAACTACTAGTCCGAATTGAAAAATTCTTTTTGTGTTAAGTAGCCTATTTATCAAGGAAGGCTATAGGCTATATAACATCACGCTACAACTAAGAGTAGCGGAGCAGTAATGAAAAATGTTGCAAAAACGGGGAAAATTTATTCCTTTTGAGAGTTTCCGTTGCGTGCGCTGCGTAAACGGTTAAAGTAACGCAAAAATCATGTACGACGGAATTGTTCCTTTTAAAAAGTTCTAAAAAAAAGTCCGCGAGAGCATATGTCTATCTTTTAAGGTTGACTCACTATAACTCAAAAGGTGCGAGCAGCAACGAAAAATGGACGAAAACTAGCAGGCAAATCGATGCGACGGGAAGGGTCAGGGGAGCAAAAATTTGACGCGGACGAAATCGCGGGCCGAAGCTATATATTATATATCCATACTAATATTATAAATGCAAAAGTAACTCTGTCTGTCAGTATGTCTGTCTCGCTTTCCTGCTAAAACTACTGAACCGATTTAAATGAAACACAACACTGATTGGTACACAGATAGTTTAGAGCCTGAGAAAGGACATAGGCTACTTTTTATCCCGGTAGTATGTTCCCGCGGGATAATTTCCGACCTCCACGCGGGCGAACCCGCTGGCAAAAGCTAGTTTTTAATAATTGTAATACATAATAAGAAAAACTTATTCTCCATCCACTCTGCTAACCCTGTAAGAGTTTAGCGTGCATTTAAGTACGCAAATGGAATTCAAGGAGAGAGATAAGTCCAGAAAAGACCTCATTGCACATAAATAAGTTCGCGTATATATTTTGTCATTTTTACGGGAAATTCTTAAACTCAAATATAACATCTTGCCGCGTGCATATTCCTCGGGTACGTACCATAACCATCTTCAGAACAGTAAACTTTATCGTGTCAGTTAAAAAGACTCAGAATACGAGTGAGAATCCCTAATAAAATGTACAGCGCTTCTAAAAAAATGTACGGTGGTTCTAAAAAATGTACGGCGGATCTAAAAAAAGTGCGCAGGCCTGAACGTTTGCCACTTGCTTGAATATTTTATTTATCTCGCTCCGGTTCGATTGCTGCCTGTGTAGGCCTCGTATATCATATTTTGGCAGTTTTGTCTTTTATAACTTGCTTTGTATTGGTGTCAGGAATTGTTGTTTTGGTAGATAAAAATAAAATGTGTTTGAATTTGTGTACCAAAGGTAAAATGTTTTGTTTGTTAAAAATATAGATATAGAGACCTGCGTTTATGGTTAAGGGTAATTGAGTTTTACAACAAAACTAGTTATTTGAAATGTCTAGCAACAATCTTAACAATATAAAATCATTATAAAAAAATAACTCAATCTTAAAGTACCTAAGTGTGTATTAATAATTAAAAAAAAATAACGCCGCGTTGGGGGACCGCTTCAAACCTAACAATTTAATTACCAATAGTCTTATTACCTAACTAAGCAGTCAACGACGGCGACGTCTGCACTCGCGGAGCGGTCCCCCAACGCGACGTTATTTTTTTTTTTGAATTATTAATACATTCTTAGGTACTTTAAGATTGAGTTATTTTTTATTATTTTTTAATTTTTAAAGGGAAATTAAGTTTTTTTGTCGGGGGTTTTTTAAATTTTTAATTTAATTTTTTACTTTATACTTTTTATAAAAAAATTAAAAAAATAAAAAATATTTATTTGCAAGAATATGGTTATAGAAGGTGTTACATTCATTTTGTTTCAGCATATCCTGCCATAACCTGGCGTGCAAATATCAATTAAATCAGCGATGTCAATTATTCTAACTTATAAATTATAGATTCTATTGATTTGTCTTCTAAATAGTCATTAACGGTATAACATCTTTTAAACAGCAATAGTTTGAAAAGTATTTTTTTAAACAATGTCAGAGGTAAGTCTTGCAAACTATTTGGTAAATGATTGTAAATAATAATCGACATGCAGTACCTACACATTTTTCTTAAATAATTTTATAGGTGTCTGCCTCGTTGGTCTAGTGGTAGCGAGCGCTACTGCTGAGCATGAGGTCCTGGGTTCGATTCCCAGGTCGGGCAAAGTGTTATTGTGTTTTTCCATCTGGAATTTCTCAGTAGCAGCCCGGAGTCTGGATTCGTGCCCGGTTGATGGCAATAGGCTCGCCCCCTATTCCATGGGACTTAAACATAACAGGCGAAATGTGGGTGTACTATAGGTACACCTCTGCCTAACCCTTCGGGGAAACAAGGCGTGATGTTATGTTATGTTAATTTTATAGGTATATACTTAATATAATGTAGAATCAAACGAAGCTAAGAACACTCGATTAATTCATCAATATTCTCTTTCAGTGCGCCTTCATTTGAGACCCCACTCGAGTATATTTGCTGACATTCGGTTACTCTTCCCCACTCCCCCCCCACAACTTTTAAACGGCTCAACCGATTTTCATCAAACATATCTAAGAACACTCGCAGATAAGTCACCTTTAATACATTTTTTTTAAATTGAAATCGCATCATCCGTTCGGGAGCTATGATGCCACAGACAGACAGACAGACACGTCAAACTTATAACACCCCGCTTTTTGCGTCGGGGGTTAATCAAAAGTCATTTATTCAAACTAGCCAGAGAATCTGCACTTTTTGAACGTCAAAAGTAAATGAGACTTCCACAAGGCCCGCGTGTCACCACATTCTAGTCCCCAGAAGCACAGCCAGCTGTCTGTTTAGTTAGTTTATATTTATGACCCCCGGTGATAACATTGCTATAGCTACCACTTGTCAAATAGAATTATGATCACAGTATGTCACTATCAGCGTAAAGTAACTGCCTTCATAAATAAAAAATACATCCAGTGCGATGCAGATAAACGCACTTAGCCAAATCGAAAAGTAAAACATTTTCCATTGCGTGCTACTAACCTACAAAACTTCCTTGATATTATGCCAAAGGCATTCCTCACAGACATACGTCCTTTGTAAATTACAATGCACTGTATAAAGGGTGAAAATTAAAAAAGAAAAACTTCCTTGTATTTTCAGGTCCCCACAGAGCACATTTTCTTTGCAGGATTTCATTCTTATCAGGATCACAGAACAAAGAATATTCTTTTTCTTTTTCGTTGGACAGAAATATAAATATTGAACTTTATCACATAGTTTTGGTATTTGTCATGCAGCGACATAGTAATATCCCTGTATAACATGTTTGGTATATAAGTTATATACATTGCCTCGAACGCATCGAGGTCGTGTATCCTGCAATGCGTAAACCATATTCTGTTCGCCAAACATTTGACCGAGAAACAGTGTCCTATATTAAGACCTCAATTTGGCAGATTTAAGTTCCGTTTTGGCTAAACTACTGGATAACTTTGGATGACTTAAATTCGATTAGACAGGCTAAAGTTTCGTTACTGTAAGTGCATACACGTTAAATGAAATTCCGGGAAGGATTGAAAATTAAGATAATAAAATTAAGTTTTCTTTTTACGAAGCTTATTTCAACTTTTCTGGGAGAAGCCAATCAATTAGGAAACTCTACCACCTATGTTTAAATTAATGAATCTTTATTCGCAAACTTAATTTATTAAGACAGACAGAAAACGCCTGGAACAGCTACTGGTCCATGAAGGAATTCAAAGGTCGCCTATGATACTAAAACGCAGGTTCATGAACATGTGCATTCTTCTGGACTTAACCTGTGGTGCACTGATTGGGTATTTACGTAACATACAGAAGTCCAAACTCAAGGTACCGTACAACCGGGTGAATAGAACTCGCGGGGGGAATAGAGACAAAACTTGGTATAAGTTCAAACGCTTTTTATGGCGAATTCGGTGACCCTAGCCAAAATACCAAACCTTTAGCAACTTGGTGGTATTATTTTTCTAAGTCTGGCAACGTTTTATTTGTTGCAGCATCACTAAACAACGTTAAAACAGATCGTCAAAGTTGACAGCAAAACAAGTGGCTAAGTGAGCGTAAATTTGAACCTCCGTATTTTGGTGCGCTTTAGTGTTTTAGTTTAAGATTAGCTTTCAACTACGGTCAGTGCAATTATAAATATATTGGACTGTATTTATTGAGGTAAGATTATTATTAATGACTAAATTAACAAATTTTTTTTCGTAAACCTTATTTTCTTAAATTTTTCGAGGTGATTAGACACGCGAAAGGGGTGAATAGACACACCTGAGGGGTTAATGGACATGCGAATATGGTTAATAGACACAGCAAAGGGGTGATTAGTTACGAAAGAGGCACCCCTCTTTCGTAACTAATCACCATTAGCCATCATTTAATTAGATTCTTTTATATTTTGTGAATGTGAGAATGTTGTAGGCCTTGTAGACTGTAGACAATTTTCTATTTTATAAGTGCCTGGTTGGTTGTTGGTTTTAGAAGTACTTGTTGTCCTACACTGTTCTCGCATACCTATTAACACTGTAATTTGCAACCATTGTAAAAGCCAATGAAAATTTTTAAAAGAGTAACCGCGGAGTTTCTTGCTGGCTCTTCTCCATAGGAATCAACAATTTGGAACCGGGCACCTAGCTTCTGACGTTTCATAAGTACCCATGGAGGTAAAAAAAAAAAATGAAATAAAAATATTTTGATTTGATTTGGTTTTGTTAGGGCTGCCACATAGGGTAAGCACCGTTGGTAGATCCATATATCTAGTTCAAAATAGTTTTGTTTAATTTTTTACGGTTGTTGGTGCCGATTCTGTTGTCACAAAATTCTCTAAACTAAACTAAAAATCACTCAAATTTCATTTATTCCTGTCAAACGACTATTTCCTATTCAGAAATAGACTAAGATTGCACTGAGTTATTCGTTTAGTGAAAATGACAAATTTGCTATTTTGAGTTTGCCGGCTTTCACCAAAAATTTTTGACTATAATAATTTATTTTAACTAAATCTGATTATTTTTAATCGCGATTAAAAAGATGTGGAATGAAGCTAGTGCTCATGAACTAAAATTTATACCAACAAGCAACGCCTCACTTTCACGTGCAAAAACAGTACTGTATTTTTTGTTTTCCTTTTCTTTTGCTTATATCTCGAAAATGGCGTGTCCTATCGCAAGAAAATGAAATTTTCGACCTCCTTTATTAAACCCCTGCACATATAAATCAACACGTGGGTTGTAGTTTTTTTTTTTTATTTTTCAAACAAAAAGTGAAAAATTCCATATAAAACATGTCCAGGCTGCCCCCTTGCGCGCGTCTCTCTTCAGTATATGTGTTCTGTGGCGCGGCTTCGTCTCTCAAAAAATTCATTGCGTAGCGCACACAAGTACCACGTTGCGAAACCAAAAGAAAAAAAAATACCACGTTAAGTCACGATTGTCAAATTCGATTTTAGTCGTGTCAAAATAATTTATAAATTTAGAGATTTTTTTCTTGCAGAATAGCGTTACAATACTTGTAGCCAAAAGTAAGGAATTTTAGAGATAGTTTAGTTAGATTAGTTCGGTGTACAACAGAATGGGCACCATTATCCATCATTCATTTATGCTTGAATAAATATTTTATTTTTATTAAATAGGTACTCGTTTCATTTACTCGGCCCCTGATGGGAAGTAAATAGAAATCACGTCAATTTTGTGGATTTTTTTATTAACTATAAAGTTTTTGGAATAGAAATTAATATATTTTAGTAGTTTGGTCTAAGAATCCATTAATGCATGCTTACAAAAATAGGTATTAATACTGCAACATTACGAAAATCGTTAAAAAAGATCGAAGATCTATCTATTCACCCCGTTCTGCGGTATACCAACGAGCGAGTCAGCGCAGTATATGCGTCAAATTACGTATCGTGTTCGAAACAATACTGCGCTCCAAAACAAAGATAGCTGACGTGGCTCCAACGGCTGCCCAACTCAAATGGGATTGGGCCAGGACATGTCGACCGCATGTCGGACAAACTTTTGATCCACATAGCACATAACTGGTGAGATACAAAGTAGGATTAGTAGGAGCTGGATAGGTTCTGGCAAAACTGGAAGAAGGATGCGTTAGCTCGTAAAAGATGAAAGAACTCTACTTCTTTCATCTTGAGGGACCTTGCCCAGGAGCGGGACAGCGTAAACTAATTAAAAAAAGTAGGTACAGAAAAAAGGTAAACGGGTAATTTTGAAATTTGCAAATTTTAGAGACACAGTCGTTGTTTCTCTGATCGTATCGATGGCACGTATTTAATTAAATCCATCCAGTACATTATTTTGCCGCACGAGCCGCGCTATCTTCAGTGATCATTGCGTCTAAAAAGCGAACTGTACCATTTAAAAGAAGCAAACATTTAAAGCCTCGGGCCGTCTGCCCCCAGAGTTTTTCCATCGGCAAATTATGAAGATTTTTGCATATTGGGCCCCACCTTATTTCAAATTTATGTCAACGACCTTTGCAAAATGTAACTCCCAAATACTGAGATTTATACATACGCTGATGACACCGCGATCTTAGTTCATAGACCAACTTGGGATTCCATAAAAACTACAGCAGAATCGGCTCTAGCAGAAATTATGAAATGGCTCAATTTTAATCTCCTTACCTTAAACATAAATAAATCCTGTTACATCCCATTTGCGATTAGGAGTAAGACCGCACCATTACCCAGTTTTGTAATTACTACCCATTCATGCTCAAACCTATCGGGTCCATGCCGTCGTCTAGCGCAGTAAGCGCTAGACGACGGCATGGACCTTCTAGTAAAGAAGTGACAGCGTAGTAAAGAAGTGACAGCGTAAAGTACTTAAGTGTCCACATAGATGACGGTCTTACATGGAAAATACAACTTGACGCTGTCGCGACTAGAACTCTGCGCCTCATTCATATGTTTAAATCCCTCCGAAACTCAGCTTTAATCTCGCGCCCAAACAATCTCGCGACCAACAATCTCGCGACCAACAATCTCGAGACCTGGGTCCTAGGCTTGAATCAACTAAGACACTTGGTATATAAATGTATGTATAAATTTTATAACTATTTGACATTCCACTAACATAAATTCACTGTTCGTCATAGCGTCAGATCTTAGTTTGCAATCACGGAAGCGAATTATGCGGATGAACTCAGATCTCCTACTGAAATTTGTTTGTCTAAAAGCATAGCATGTTATTTAGGCATCAGATACTGGGAATTAGATCTGTATATGGAAGTGAGGCAAGGATTGAGTGGCTTTGTAGATATTTAGGGATGTTTGTATCTTATGGTAGCCTCTCCAGCTAAACAAAAACCCGCTAGCTAATCTATAGGTATTATTATAGGAGCCCACTCTGGCTAGAAGTGGGCTCAAGTGACAGCGAAACGGGTGATATTTGAACTCACGACCTCTTGATTACCTGTCAGGTGCTCTGAAAGTAGGGATTTTGTTCAGAATAAACAGCTTTATTCCTTCCTTCATTTTCAAAACGGATATTTTTTCCAATTAATATAGATTTATATCAAATCAAAGGTTTTCTTATTAATGCCAGACTGTAGCAAAAAACATAATTTTTAGTTTACCTACTTCTAAATCAAAGCACAGCTTTTATTTGTACCAAGTAACATATTTTCAAAGGCAACAACAAAATTGGTTCCACATTTACCACAAAAGATATTGGAACTGCTGCGAGCATAGAAAGGCTTTGGAATATTACTTTGTCAAAATCAGAAAGTTACGTGTTCGTGGAAAAGGGAACGATTTGTTCACGTTGTTTCTTTATCGAGAAACTAAATTTAAACTTAGCTATGTGCTTTCATATCGTAATTATATAACAGTTTTATATTTAGTGTTGTTTTATTATTTGACTAACTTCTGCCCGCGACTTCGTCCGTGTCAAATTTTTGCTCCCCTTACCCTTCCCGCCGCATCACATTGCCTGTCAGTTTTCGTCCATTTTTCGTTGCTGCTCCGCTTCTTTTGATCGTAGCGTGATTTTATATAGCCTATAGCCTTCCTCAATAAATAGGCTACCCAACACCGACAGAATTTTAAAATTCGGACCAGTTCCTGAGATTATCGCGTTCAACTAAACAAACAAACTCTTCAGCTTTATAATATTAGTATAGATTCCTGCTTCGCAAGGCTCTTACAGCTCGCACAGGAGCGTGAGGATTAGCATCTATACTGCCACATGTGAACAACGCATCACATTGACGTCACGCAAAATTCTGCATCGCGCAAGCAGAGTTTAAAAAAACAACGTCCCGACATCAATCGTCGGACAGTTCCTCACCAGAGACGACACCCGTCTGGTTGGAGAGATCCTCCCTTCTCTGCGGAGATTGAGTGACCTTTACATTCTGTTTCTCATACCTCCAAAAGCATAACAAAAGAGAGGCCTATGCTTAGTTGGGCTGTGGAAGATGATGATACTTCAAACTTTCGGAATAATTTGTCTAAATGATGTTGAAGACTTCAATAAAATCCGTTGTGTGGTTTAAAGAACAACGAAGTCTAGTGAACTTAAGTTCAATTTAGTTCTGTTCCCTGATCGGACAAAGGTTTACTCGGTATAAAACAAACAAATATGTAGTAATAGCTGAAGCAATAGTGTTATACATTAAAATCGCACGCGTGAATTTCGGAATATATCTCATGGGAATGTTCTACCGGGATTAAAAGTTACTCTATGTGTTCATTCCGGTTATAAACTGCTGTATGCCAAATTCCTCCCTACAAATCCGTTTGGCCGTTTCTTACCAAATCTGTCATAAATCCAGACAAACGGACAACTAAAAACTAAATTTTTCGGTTAGACTCGTTCCTAGCAAAGTTTTGACATCCTTACTATTTTATTATATGTGTACATGGTAGGTCATGTGCACTCTTGCCCTTTTAACAGTATCGGTTTATTTGTTCATATTCGTTTTTAGCAATATAACAAAACCCAAAAACGAGTTAACATTTAGCTTCTAAACCCAACTTACGCAAATCCCTCTGAGTGAACACATTACAAAGGATCCCCTCACAAAGGCAAATTACATAACTTTGAATGTTATATTCTCGTAAAATAATATTATAATCATGCCACGAATGGTGAATAAGTCCAAACCACAGGGCTTTTCAAGCTAACAAAAAGGTTTTTTCGTAATATGGAATAATTTCTTTTTATAATAATCGATATGAGATATCATAAACATCTGAAATAATCTCTATCGACATCTACGTTAAGTCAAAATGTTCATCAAATGTTTCTAATAAAGCCATAAAATAAACATCTGAAGTAATCTCTATCTACATCTACATTAGGTTAAAATGTCCATAAAATATAACAAATGAAGTCATAAAATAAATATTTGAAATAATCTCTATCGGCTTCTAATATAAGTCAAAATGTCGATACAAGTTTTCCAATACAGGATTTAAATGAATATCTGAAATAATCTCTATCTACGTCTATATTATGTCAAAATATCCATAAAATGTATCGAATGAAGTTATTAAATCCATACTCAGTGTGCTGAACGATCCATTCATGTCTCAAGTGTTTGCCTATAGCGCGTTGCCCTGTATAGGTATCATGAATATTGTGCAATATTATATTAAACTAGCTTTACACTGTCACTAAATCGAAATAACTACATGTTTCTATTTGCACTGTTCTAGTGCGGATTAGTTACTATAACCCTTCTGTAAAAATTGTAAAAGGCAGTCTGCGTTTCGGTTCAATGGGCAGTAAAAATTGTTTTCCAGCTTGTCGAATCCATTCCGCAATTTGTTTAAAAAAAAATACGGGGCGATGGCGTTTGGTTTTGATCTCAAATCGTGTTATATTCAAGGTAATGTCCTGTACTTTCAGTTAAAACTATGCGATTACAAATACTGTCTGTTCTGAACATGTTGACAAGTTATTTTTGAAACATCTGTTTTTTTGTTTTGGGTGCGACATCATCGAATTACTTCTCGCTCTGGGCGGAGCAGGAAGGCGTGTCAGACTTGTACTGACTAAAACCCGGTAACTCTTTGGAAAAATCAGCAACCCGGACAGGCATCGACCCTAGCGAACTTCTTCAGAATGTGTTGACATCTCTTAGAGGCGAGCATGGAATACAACGTGGCTTTTATACATCTGTCTGAAACCTCTTTTGTTGCCTATTTCCATCTAGTACATATGCCTTATTGCTTAGCAGAGTCTTACAACATATTATTTTCATATGCTTCATGCACAATTTTACTAACTCCTACCGGTCAACTGTAAACCTACCAACACTCTCAAATTAGATTCCCGAAAATAACATCTGCTCCCCATGAAAAAAGTTTGCATTCTTATACTGCCGTGTCCTTCCTATGTTTTCTTGTTACTGTAAGACACGTCGTCCACGACGCTCCTCATAACTAGTTATAATCTCAAATCACTGATGTCTAGCCAGAACGCCACAGCATATCACTAGTGCTTCAATGACGGTGCTTCCGTACACGATATCACTAATCACAAACTATAGTATGTGCCAATTTCACCAATGAAATTTAACCCGATAAGCACATTTGAACCGCGTTCGAGAGCTGTTAGAGCCATCATTTATGTGGAGTATTGACACTGACAGCTCTTGAACGCAGTTTAGATGTGCTGATTGCGTTCAATTTCATTTGTGGAACCGGCCCTAAGTCGCCTTGTGACACCGTGAAAAAAAAGGAATGATTTTTAATATAACAAAACATCACACCTATTTTCACCGAGCGGTTAAGCAGATGTCTACCTTTTTAGTATATTATTATTTTATATACACACTAGTTTCTACCCTCGTCTTCGTCTACTTAACTTTTTTGATACCCCGAACAACTCTGCCGCAACGCCTCACCTACTCGTGTTGTCACTTCGTTTGCCCCTATCGTTTTTGTAGCTGTTTTTCTTTTTTCTCGGACCGGTCATATCGTAATATTACAGTTAATATTCCTCAAGAATTTTTGGAAATCCGAGTGGTAGTTCTAGAGATTTAAACAAACAAATTAACAACTCTTCAGCTTTATTTATACTACTATAGACATACAACACCCGTTACTTACTTACAACGCTAGTCAATTTATTTTCCTTTCTTTATACTTTTGAGTAGCGTCGTGGAAGATAGGCCTAACTAAAACCTTCAGAGTTTCAGCGACAACCCCTACAATATTGATGGGAACTGGAAAGATACATGCGTAGCGCGATGACTCGCTATCCTTGTTCCTTTGTTAAGACTGCGCTGTGGCATCTTTGTGATGTCGTTAGCATAAAGGAGCTGTTTTATAAAGGCAGTGAAAATACATAATAAACAACTTAATAAAAAATCATTGGCCACCATTGGCAAGGACATCGGTACCATGGATTTTGAACTATTTCAAAAGCTGTTCTATAAGTTCTAACCGACGAAAAAAAAAACTGGTGCTTCGATGAAAAGCACCAGATCGCTAGTTCACAGTTCGCTTTTCTACGAAGCACCAGTTTTTTTTTTCTATATTAGCCAAACATTTTTACGGTAGAGGTTCTAAAATGATGTGTTAAATTCATGGTTGCAGTCTGTGCGTCCATATCCCTGCCATCCTGTTTATTTTTTTCAGTTGAATTTTAATAATTTTTTTTTTTAGAAAATTCACTTTATACTTTTGTATCGGTATTTGTTTGGATATTGTTCATGTAGCTATAACGGCTGAACGAATTTGAATATTACATAAAAATGTTGAATATGGCTGCGTGGTTCATGGTAAAGCAAAAATCCATACTATCTATATATATAAAAGAAAGTCGTGTTAGTTACTTCACTTATAACTCAAGAACGGCTGAACCGATTTAGCTGAAAATTGGCAGGGAGGTAGTTTAGAGCCAGGAGAAGGACATAGGATACTTTTTATCCCGTTTTTTTTTTTTTTTTTTTTTCCCCTTTTTACGACCGCGTTCCCGTGAGACGTCACATAAAACGTCAAAGAGAATACAAGTCACTATAAAACGTGGTACTATGACAAAAACGTTGCCTTCGAAGTACCAGGTTATCATAACTTGACAGGAGCTTACCAAACAAAGGAGTGTCAGCTAGAAAACGCTTTATGCCTTCGAAGTACCAGGTCATCATAACTGGGTAGGAGCTAACCTAACATATGAGTGTCAGCTAGAAAACGCTTACCAGATCACCACCGCGTACCAGGTTGTCAAACTTGGTACGTTTATAACAACATTTATTGAATCTGAGGCGATACGAAGTTCGCTGGGTCAACTAATTATCTATACTAATATTATAAAGCTGAAGAGTTTGTTTGTTTGATTGAACGCGCTAATCTCCGAATCGAATCCGGTCCGAATTGAAAAATTCTTTTTGTGTTAGGTAGCCTATTTATCGAGGGAGGCTATAGGCTATATAACATCACGCTACACCTCAGAGGAGCGGAACAGTAATGAAAAATGTTGCAAAAACGGGGAAAATTTATTCCTTCTGAGAGTTTCCGTTGCGTGCGCTGCGTAAACGGTTAAAGTAACGCAAAAATCATGTATGACGGGATTGTTATTTTTAAAAAGTTCAAAAAAAAAGTCCCAAGAGCATATGTCTATCTTTTAAGGTTGACTCACTATAACTCAAGGAGCGAAAATGGACGAAAACTAGCAGGCAAATCGATGCGACGGGAAGGGTAAGGGGAGCAAAAATTTGACGCGGACGAAGTCGCGGGCAGAAGTCGATGCGACGGGAAGGGTAAGGGGAGCAAAAATTTGACGCGGACGAAGTCGCGGGCAGAAGCTAGTAATATTATAAATGGGAAAGTGTGTGTGTCTGTTTGTCCGTCTTTCATGGCAAAACGGAGCGACGAATTGACGTGATTTTTTAAGTGGAGATAGTTGAAGGGATGGAGAGTGACATAGGCTACTTTTTGACTCTTTCTAACCCCCCACTTCCCTAAACTAGGGGGTGGAAGTTTGAATGGAGCAAAAAAAAAAATGAGTAGTGGATGGAAATTTGTGTGAGACTGCTCTCTTATTACCTATATAACCTGGATTAATGCATTCTTAATACATTAACCGCGGTAGTACGTCCTCTTGCGATAATTTCCGACATCCACGCGGGCGAAGCCGCGGGCAAAAGCTAGTATAATATAAACCGTAGCATAGTTCTTTTTTTAATCACAAATAACTATGTGATGTGATTGATGCTGATTACTTCTATTATCTTCTACCGTTGCTCTCGTTAATAAATCCCTTACAAAGCTCGATATATTTGGGTTGACCTTTAAATGAAGTCATTGTAAAAATGCCACTGCCTTTCAACAATATACAATTCACTGAAACATTACACAACTGTGTAAAAACAACAAACAATACGGGCATCGATCCAAAGTTCGTTAATTAAATGAATTCTGAATTAACTTCCGAATTCCGAGGGCAAATACATGCGGAAAGAAAATATTGCACAAAAACATGTACTATGTGAACGAATAGTTTAAACATGGGATATTTACGATTTAGGGTCGCAGCACACATATCAACTCGTAAACGGATCGTAACCGTATCAACTCGAGCCGTTCAGTATGATTTGTATGAAACTCCCTACTGCAACGCACACTAATCGGAATCGTAACGTAATCGCCTCGCCTCCGGGCAAGCTCACGAACCGCGATGTGGCGCGTGGCAACCAGCAGTCCCCGCGCTTACGGCTCTCCGTACCCTAGCTTACGGCTCTCCGTACGCTAGCTTACGGCTCTCCGTACGCTAGCTTACGGCTCTCCGTACCCTAGCTTACGTCTCTTCATCCACGCGACACAAAACGTTCGGATTCAAAATGACTGAACTAGTGCCGCCTAGCCGTCAACCAGCGGTTGGCGAGCCGTAAGCGCGGCGTCGCCTAGTTGTAGCCGAGTCGACGTGCCGGAGATTCCGATCCGCTTACGTTACGTGGTTACGTTAGGTTGACGCCTGTTTGACGGCGAGGCGAAAGGCGATACGGTGGCGATCCCTTTCCGAGTTGATATGTGTGCTGTGACCCTTACCACTTATATTTCGGTTCAGGATAAGGGTTAATTCAGAAATACCTGCAAGTGTGACGTGTAGTCATTATACAGAATGTATTTTTTTTGGGGTAAAAACTGTGAGAAATGATATTGAGAGAAGCGCCATTTTTCTCTGTAATTTTGCCAAATGTGGAAGTTCGCCTTTGCCACTTCGAAGTCTTTCGACGAGATATTATTTTAGGTGGTAAAGACATTAAGTAATTCTTAAAAACTACATCCTCGACGAAAAAGTCTGTTTAGTCCTATATGTATTTTTCCTACTACCAAAAGTCGTAACACAAATTAATTACATACAATCACGCCTTTTTCCCATGGGGGGGGGGGGGGAACAAAATAATTATTTAACAAAAAAAGAAACAGACAAGGACACCTACATATCTTTTCAATAACCTTGACAGCCTATGCCCATAGGGGTGTTTCAGGATGCTCCTTACAAAAAGAAACTCCAAATGGTGCGTTGGCAATGGCTGTAAATTGCGACAATGGCCTTCAAACGAATCGATTACCCTTCACGATACGTTGTACTACTGAAGTTCATAATACTTTGTAGGTATTTAATCGATAAATGCATATGTATTGCTAGCTGCGCTCCGCTGTTTCACTCCCATAAGTCTCGATCCCGTGAAAATATCGGGATAAAAAGTATACCGTGTCCTCATTCAGGTCATGATCTACCCACGTGTCGAATTTCATTCAAATTTGTTTAGCCGTTTTACCGTGAAAGCGTATCAAACAAACATATCAACAAATCTAATATTTTATCTTAATAATATTATTCTAGACAAGCTTTTTCCCGCAACATTGCCTGGCGTGGCTGTCATTCGTCCCACGGGAATGTACTACTGGGATAAAAAGTATCCTGTAACTAACCCAGGTCATGGTCTACCTGCATGCTATCAGTTCAGCCGTTTGAGCGTGAAAAGGTAACAAACAGATAGACAGAGTTACATTGGCATTTATAATAGTATGGATATAGATACTAGCGACGCACCACAGCTTTATATAGGTGCAATGATATTATGTCAAAATATTGAGATTTATGTGCTTTATCTTAGTTAAATATCAAAGAACTATTTACATAAACCTTAAGAAATAACTGTTGTAAATAAAGTTAGCTTGTTATAAATTATGTTGATAATTGAATCGAGATCCATTGCGTCACTTAGAAGCCGACGCACCAAAAGCGATTTACGTTTATGCTGTTTAGATATAGAACTAACGCATCGAACCAGCAAACATGCTCGTGTTATGAGTATTTTATCGCTTGTACAAGTGAAACATTCCAATAGGGTTGCAAAGGGACAGCCGTCTTTGCCGTCGCGACGTTATAAATAAAAAGATTAACGTAATGTTTACAGAAAACCCTTTTTGATGTTAGTCATCATCATCAGCAACCCATAATGTTCCCACTGCTGGGACAGAGGCCTCCTCTTTGTGAGAGGGCTTGGGTCATAAGCCACCACGCAGGGCACAGTGGGAGTTCGTAGATGTCACATATATTCGAATTTTTGGTTCTAAGACATGCCGGTTTCCTCACGATGTTTTACTTTTCCGGTGGTGATGAAATAATTTGTACAAAGTGCCTGCTGGGGTTCAACCCCACGACCTAGAACTCGTAAGTCACAGGCGTTACCACTGGGTCACTACTGTTCTCAGACTGATGTCTGTACTTTAACAATATTCTAGAAATCTAGAGCTACTAAGTAAACCTATTTTGCCGACCATCATTTATTCAGTACTTAAAATCAAATTAAACTAAAAGCGTACTCGAAGAACGATTTCTAAGAACACTATAAGCTACTCGTATAATTAAATACTAAAACGTACACTACAGTTAACTAACATTATGTTAAAACGAGACGCAATGCGGAAACTGAAAAGGGGAAGGGGGGCTCCGTACGCACTTCCTGCGTCGAAGTTAAACCCTCTACTTCCGCGTTGAACCTTTTAAGTTTTGTTTTTCACAGGACTTTTTATCAAATATATTATCTTTTTGACTAAAACTCAACTAAACTAAACTTCTATTTAATTTAGGGCTTAATTTCAGGTTCTTTTTTACAGTGTTTCTTGTTTTTTAGGCTGACTTATTCTTCCGCGTCAAATTTTGCTAATAATGTAGAATCTCTACAGAGGGTGTTGCAGTATCTCTGTATCTATATAGTTTCTACATCTTCACTTCCTGATCTTTAAGTAAAAGAAAAACAGAATATTTTAGCTACTTATTATTCCACGCACGTCTATAAAGCCTGAGAGGAAGAGCGTTGTACCAGTCATTCCATGACAGGTCGCCGGAACCTCTCAAAATCACTGTCTAGTACAATTGTATTAACTTCGACAACTGCCCTAGTTTTAGTTCTGAATTCTCGTAGTTCTTTGAACCTAAACTTTGTTTTAGCCTTATCTCCGCATTTTCTGTAATTCAGAATTCGAATTAATATTGAAACTTATTTAATAATTTAGTAGACACGTTCGCAATTCAAAATTAATCAAGTTTGTATTAATCTTAACGTCTTAGTCAACATCAGAATTAGCTCGCTTCTTTGAAATTACAAGGAAATCGGCAAGAAATTTACCCCTTTCAATTAATTCATGGCGTTGCTTTCGATGTTCCAATAAGCCAGCGGCTTTTTGAGGGTTTAGATTGAATTAGTTGTTGAGTTTGGTATTGCTAATTCAACTCGAAAAAATGTTGTGAAATTAATGTTTTGTTACGAGATCAATTTTACTTTATGTTACTTAGATGTTTCAGTAATCTAGGAAGCTTTTACGAATTAATCGAATAATAATGACAATCATTGTCAATTATAATATTAAAAAACTTGAGTTACCGTAAGCAAATATCGAAGTAAATTATAGGTACGTAAAAATTAAATTGGATATTCTACGTCATCCAGTGAGCATTAAGAAAAAGATATGACTCTGCAAACAATATTAACCACTGTTATAAAGTTTATTAGATTCATTTTATTACAACCAGATAGTCTCAAGTATTTTAATAACCGGTAGCAAAGATATTAAAACTAATTAATTACATATAACATTTCATAAGCTTCGTGGAATATTTATTTAATTATTTAGTATGCGTAGTCGCGTTATAAGAACGTTAGATGAATATTCATAGTGCTGTCTTAGGATACGAACATTTTAATATGAAAATGAGCTGGTTTTAGCAAATCTTTAATTAGCTCTTGATTAGATATTGTGAAGCCGATGTAAGCGGAACTTTCGTGAGTTCGATGAAACAATTTCATAAGTTTTAAGCTTAATAAGGGAAGACTAGGTAACATCTCGTGTACGTTAAGACTTGTCTTATACCAACTTTTATGCGATGTTCGTTCTTTGGGTAAGTTTATTGGTATAGCTATATTATGTAGTAGGCCCACATGTGTGAGAGTACTTACTGAGATTATTAAGTAAAGGCGTATTTGTTTTAATTGATTAATTATCCCTAAAAACGTGTTACCCATTATACACTATGGCACGCTGTGTCAGTTCTCCTAGCATTTCCTCTATTATTTTCTACACTTCTAAATCTATCTACAACTAAAGTTCAGCGTAATATCTAAACAGAGTCGTAGGAGCATCGACCCACAATATGTACCCATCGACTCAGTAGATGATTCTAAACACCCTTGGGCTGATATGTTACGTCGGCTATAAAAAAAAAAACGACGGGTTGCACTCCGGGAGTGCCGGCAGAAGTGAAAACTTGAATATTAACGTTGTGCATTTTTGATATTTTGGAATGGTTAGGGAATAATTTTGCACGAATTGCTTTAATTATCTATATATTAATACGGGAAGCAAAAACTTTGGATCCCTTTTTACGAAAATTGGGCGGACGGAGGAGTATGAAATTTCGCACACTTATAGTTTATACAGAGAAGAAGTGACGAATGCTAATATTTTTAAATGCGTAAAAATATATTATTTTCAATAAATAACACGTTACACACACTACTATTCATTACCGTGTATTTAATACACACATGCATAGATATTATTTTGTTTATGGTCCAATCGAGAATATCTGTCTTTATTTTGTGTCTATTGGCGATGCAAAGATTCTAACTAGCGCCCCAAGTGTCAAAATTGTGAAGCTGTCTAAGAACGACACTTCGACAGTTTTCGATACAATTTACGTCACGGAAAAATTTATTAACCCAATATAAATTAGATTTATGTGTTTTCTTGATAGACGAAACAATAATTATGCTGTCAATAGTCGATGTAATTAATGCGTCTGCAGGATACACAAAACCAATGCGTTCTGGAGAAGAATTATTTATAAATCCATCCTCAACGTCAATTTTTTCATTCAAGTCCAAGATCTTTCTTTGATACAACTATTTTCCTGCGTCTGATATCAGCCCTATTTTCTCGAGCAATTGATTTTATTTTTTGGGCTAATGGTACTTCTTTATGAGAGCTTCTATTAGGAATACTCTGAGACGATACGACATTAGGAAACAAATTCTGTCTTTTAGAATCTGGAACAATAAACATAATCTCGTTATCTGACGAGAAGCTCGCCTTAGCCTAAACTAAACAAATAACTTATAAAATATATGTGAATATAATATAAGTACAATAAAATAATTAAAACATAATTAAACTTACTGTTTGGAAAATAGTTTGAAGCCTGAAAATGATGAGAACAAACTCTCATTGCTAATGAAATCGGCTTGCCTATTCTTAGAGCAGTCTTCCAATTTTTCTTCATAATTTTGTCTTTTGGAAAAACTTATTCTCGAATCTCCGTAAGTACTACATTGAGGAACGCAACAATATTTCGTATTTCTGCTTTCATTAGCAACAGGTTTTTTATGTCATCGTGAATTCGTGATCCATCTGATTATGTCCAAACTTAATCTCAACTTTAAAGCAAAGTGTCGTTCTTAGACAACTTCTAAATTTCGCCGCTAGAGGCGCGCGGATAATCTTTGCATCGCCAATAGCCTAATATGTGTCTACGGTCTATAGTCTTACTGAATGTCAAGTATAACCATAGGTAATAAATTAATTTTATAGGTATATAACCTATTTCATTTTAAAAATCTATGATCATATCGAGAATATTTTTCTTTAATATTATTTGTATTAGCGACGATAGGAATTTGGTTTAGATTTATAAGAAATATTTTTTGTGGTTTTATGGGGAGTGTCAAGTATGGCATTAGTAAGTTTCCCATACAAAACTTAGTGTCGTGTGCAAACTGTAGCGGTGGTATGCCTCACGATTGTACAGGCTGGTTATAATTATGACATTTTGAACTGTCATAATTATATAAAAATAATAGGGAAAATTCTCAGCTGTCACCATCCATTGATGCGCGTGGCAGGCTGTAACATAAACACACACGAACATTCGCGCAAGCGTCCTGCGCCGCCTAAACGAAACAGCAGACGCAGGCATACATTTTCGCCGCGCCCCGTAGAAAGAGAGGGGGATATTTCCTCTCCTACTCTCTGTCCGTCTTACGAATTTTCGATCAGGGTCACGTGACCTGACGCGAGTTTAACATTTTTTACCCATTACAAAAAAAGTGCACAACGCCGCTAAAGAAGTTTTCACTTCAAAAAATAACTTTGCCACTGGTTCATTTTGACCACGTAGGCTGGCATTGTACTTTTCATTCCGATCCAGCCCGTCCCTTGATGCCCGCTTCCAGCGATGCCCTAAGCCTCGGCTTAGTAATAATGTCACCGCAAACCCAACCTGGGGTCTCCGAACCCCAAAAGGTGTGCGTGTAGTGTCTCTAGTTTTAAGTTTTTAAGGCTGGAGACCTTAATTTATTAAAGTAGCTACAGGTAAGTCCGATTAAGCAGCCGATAACCTCATAGGCTGCGAGATGTCATTCCAAAATAACTTTGCTATGCCCTTTTCTTTGCCTTGTACTTTTCTATGAAAGAGCAGATATTTTTCTCGATAACCGACGAAAAATTACTCCTCTAGGGGGTATAGAATCATGTACTTAATTCATGGTTTCCTTTTGCGCGTCGATGTCTCTGCCACCCTATACACCGTGACATTTTAGTCGCCTTACAACAGCAGCCCACTTCATGTATCCAATGACTACTAGACATCCATAAGAAAAAAAATTAAACGACGGGTTGCAATCCGGGAGTGCCGGCAGAAGTGAAAACTTGAATATTAACGTTGTGCATTTTTGATATTTTGGTATGGTTAGGGAATAATTTTGCACGAATTGCTTTAATTATTTATCAGTATAAAAGTACTATCATTTATGTGGTAGAATACATATTTATTTATTGCGCTATCGTACACAAACATGACAATTTATATTACATTAAAAAGTTTATGTCTCAGAAAAATCACTCGCCGTCCGTCTTACGAATTTTCGATCAGGTCACGTGTCCTGACGCGAGTTTCACATTTTTTACCCATTACAAAAAAAGTGCACAACGCCGCTAAAGAAGTTTTCACTTCAAAAAAATAACATTTGAAAACTAAAAAATAAAAAAAATAATCATTATGATGGCGCATGACGTGGTTTAAATTTGATATTTTGTCTCTTGGAAAATGGAGATGGAATGGTCTAGCCGACTCTTGCACTGGGTAGTTATGTTCTCTACCGTATGTATACGATACGTAAACATTATTAACAGGATGTTTCATAATTCTAATCCATTATTTATTTTTCTTAGTACCTATTATCTTAATTAATGGTAATAATTTTTAATCACACCTAGAGCTATATTATGTTGGATACATTGAGAGGACAATCTTTGTAAGACGACTAAAATGTTATGGCGTATATTATGTTAAACTTCAGCACTCTTACATACATAGTCTTTATAACGTGCTTGTGTAGGTACAGTAGGTATTATGCAAAGTGTACTTTAAGTTATAACATGACGCTTACACTCGTACACACAAAATGACAATATTATCCCACCACATCTTAATGTTATTTTAATGCTATATTATTCCTGAACTTAGCTCATATTCCGCACGTTTTCCCAAGGATTTAGCCGGTGACGTGCTTGAACGATCTCACTGTCATCTTGTGAAACTCTGGCTTAGTTTGTCAAGCGTTTTTATGTGACTTTTTTTTACTGAAGATGAAAGTAAATGTCATTGTGGAAGAATAAATTCCCCTCCAGTGGTACTGTGTGTTTGTTCGAATTCTTAAATAAAAATTAGGTTATTAAATAAAATTATGGGTTCCTTAAAGCATAAGTAGATTGGTGGAATTAAAGATTGTGTGAATGTTGATATGGAGAAACATGGAAGAAAATGACATGCCACGCAGACCCCAAAAAGATTGGGATAAGCGTAAGTTTGGTGGAAAAACGTTCACTACTCTTCCTTGCCTTTTCCCAACTAAATTGGGATTAGCTTCCAATTTTACAGAATGCAGCTGAGCACCAGTATTTTACATGGGACGTGCCTATCTGACCTCCACAAACTAGTTACTGGGCTATACCACTTGATAAGACTAGTTTTCAGATTTTTCGTGTTCTGACGACTAGTGACGACTGTCAATGATCGGACAGCCGGGACCAAAGGCTTGACGTGCTTGGTGGGAAAACGTTACGGCTGGTAAAATAGGAAATACTTATTTATCTACTGCATTTAACGCAAACAAATATACAGCGATGTGGTTACGACGCTCTGATTAAATGATCGCTATTCACTTCAGAGACAGTTATCGATTACTTGCAATTTACATGAATTTTAAATAATAATTTTCTTTTAGTTTGATTCAAAATTGAATAAAAATAAATGCAAAACAGTTCGATGCGACGTAACCAAAAAAGCAACACCATTTAATTTTATTCGAGCAAACGAAATACGAAAGTCATTTTACTACTCTAGCCCAAAACCATACACCAACAAAAATTCTACCTTCCTACGTTGACATTCGGTTGCTTTTAGGCAGTGTCGGCTTTCTGGTATTGTCCCTTCACATTCGGCGTACACTGCCGTTCAGATTAACGACCCACCGTGTGTCGACGTTTGATACTGATACACGTCAGGGTACGGATTTTGAGCAGCCTGTATGTATCTGTATTGTATGAAGTTGTTAATACTGCCAGTGACGTAGTTTCAGAGTATGATAAACTTAGCGGAAGTTCACTGCATAGGTTCGTACAAAGTAATGGTAGGTTTGTGTTAGTGCATTAGCTTATACTTACTGCAATTATTATTGTTGCTGCAAAATGTTGTATACTAATTTTATCTACTCTCAAGTCGTAGAATTCGTATTATAAACTTCAAAACCAGTTAAATACTATTAATACTTTAAAACACAACCACAAAATTTAAAAATAAAATCGTATTTAAAACTATTTCTGTAACAAAATAAGCTTATAAAACAATTTTCTTTCCAATACGATACAGAGCAAATCGAAGAAATTAAAATTACTAAGGAGTTTCCATTTTTTTTTTCTAATGAGACCCATATTCGGGGCACACTATTTTTATACCAAGTATTACGAAATTATTTCTTACTCTTTTAACTTTAATCTTTTATTTAGTAGGTTCACTCCGAACGTATGAGAGTAGATAAAGTAGTGTATGAAACTGCACATTACATAACTAGGACCTCGTGTGATATTTTTTAAAACGTCATCAGCCTTCGTTTTTTAAACATACAGTTTCATAAACGACTATTACTATAAACTAGTGATCGCCCATTGGTCGAAATTCGACCGTACTTCATTTGAATAGAAATACATTATTAAATGAAAAAATGTAGATAATAATAAATATAAAAAAATAATATGGTTATATTTGACATTCAGTAACACTACAGAGAAATTGTTGACGCTGTACTACTGTGGAGAGGGTTCGCTGGCGGGATGGTGATGGCCAGGACCAGGACATAGGTGTAATGAGTAACGAATACTTCTTCAGGGCTCTCTTTTTTATTTTCTTAATACTTCTTAACTGCTGGATATGGAACAATATGGAATGAATTATCACAGATTTTTTTTCTGTTTTTATAGAATTTTCCCTATTATTTTTAATTCATTATGACGGTTCCAAATGTCATAATTATAACCAGCCTGTACAATCTACGACCAGCCTGTACAATCGTGAGGCATACAACCTCTACAGTTTGCACACGACACTAAGTTTTGTATGGGAAACTTACTAATGCCATACTTGACACTCTCCATAAAACCACAAAAAATAATAAATAAATAATAAATAATAAAATTTTATTGACATAAAACATTGTTACATTTATATATTAAAGCCCTGACTCCTGAGCTAGGTTGTAACCTGTGTTACAGGAATCAGTGTCTTCTCCCATTTTTGTTACATTAACATTTATGTAATAAAATTTAAACAATCATGAAGTCATGCAATCATCGAAGCACTTGTGTGTGTGTGTGTGTGTGAGTGAATGTGGGAATGAGTGTCTGTGCGTGTGTACGGTGTGCGTGGTGGGCGTGATGTGCATGTGTGGGGTGTGCGTGTGTGGGGTGTGCGTGTGTGGGGTGTGCGTGTGTGGGGTGTGTGTGTGTGTGAGTGAATGTGGGAATGAGTGTCTGTGCGTGTGTACGGTGTGCGTGGTGGGCGTGATGTGCGTGTGTGGGGTGTGCGTGTGTGGGGTGTGCGTGTGTGGGGTGTGCGTGTGTGGGGTGTGTGTGTGTATCAGGGGTATGTATATAATGAATGTAGTAAGGGGGACCTAGTTGTGTTAGTGTTTATATTAATAGGTTTTCTGTTTGTGCGTAATCTAATGTTTGTAGCCAAGTTTTGATTTTATTTTTCGTTTCACATTTAGAAAGTGAGTTAATTAGCAGGGCTCTGTTAATTTTATTATAAATATGCGTACCTAGAAAAAAATGTTGTCGCCTAGCTGAAGCAGATTTACATTTTATATGTTTACAGACATTAGGGATGGTGCGTTTACTTTTGTATTTGTTGTTTACAGGTGTTATTTTATGTTGTTTCAATGTAAGATTGAGAAGATATAACTGTCTCACTGTGAGCACTTTACAGTTTTGGTATAAGGTTACAGTCGGAAACCGATACGGTTTAAAGGTCATGACTTTGAGCAGTGATCTTTGAGCTCTTTCAAGGTGAAGCATAATAGTTTTACAGGCACCTCCCCACACCGTGATACAATATCCCACTATTGACTGGGCTAGAGACAAATAAACAGTGCGAAGAAGATTCCAATCGGCCACATGTCAAAGTTTTCTAAACGCCCAAATAAGTTTCCTAACACGAGAGGTGGTTAGCTCGATATGAGGACGCCAACTTAGTCTTTCGTCCAGAAGTACACTTAGGTATTTTATATTTGCTTTTTGGGAAATTGTAAGACATGAGCACTGACTATTGTTGTCGGGAAATTTGCAAGAGTGAGCTTTGAGACTTGATGACATAGGTTTGGTTTTAGCAAATGTGAACTGCAGGTATGAGATCTTAGCGATGTTAAGGGTAAGTAAGTTATCTTCCAGCCATTGACTGACTTTACGTAGTCCCAGCTCAGCCGTGTGACGTACCTCCTCCCAAGTCTCTCCATGAAATATGAGCGCGGTATCGTCGGCATAGCTGAATATTTTACCTTTAGAAAGAGATTGCTGGCATAGATCATTCACATATATCAGGAAGAGACTCGGAGAAAGGCAGCTGCCTTGTGGGACACCACAAGTGACGTTGGCTTCCTCACTAACTAGTCCACCTATCTTTACTTTTTGTGTCCGATCACACAAAAAATCGGTGAATATACTGAGAGCTTCTCCCCGTATCCCAATATGGTCTAACTTATTCACAAGGGTGGAAATACAGACCGTGTCAAAGGCTTTCGCAAGGTCCAAAAAAACACCTATGCATTTCAGTTTAGCATCAACTTTCTTGGCAACGTGATCCACGAGTTGACTTACTGCATCTTCGGTGCTTTTTCCAGACCTAAAGCCAAATTGAGCATCAGATAGAGTTTTGTTTCGTTCTAAAAAACTAAGGAGTCTAGTGTTCAGCAGCTTTTCTAATATTTTTGAAAGAGCCGGTAAAACCGAGATGGCTCTGTAATTTTTGACATCCTCCTGGCTCCCACCTTTGTGAACTGGCGTGATTAGAGATTTTTTAAAGACTCGGGGGAAAACTCCCTGTTCAAAACATATCTCAATGAGTTTTGTGATCGGAGGTATTAAGATACCTTTGCCTGTTCTAAGTAGCTTTGCTGAGATAAAGTCCCACCCCGTGGCACAGTCAGTTTTTAGGGTTTTAATTATAGAATCAATTTCAGCTTCATCAGGGGGGAGTAGAACAATAGAATTAGGTACCGGTGGTGAATTAAATTTATATAATCCAGGTCGGGACCTTCGGTTTTGACTGATTGTATCTACAAGTTGTTTACCTATATTAGAAAAATAATGATTAATGTTCTCAATTTCTTGCGGCACATCTTTTGTTTCTGTTAATAATAATTTATCTGCTGATGGTTTTTGCCCAGCTTGGTTAGTGATTGATTGTAGTATGCTCCATGTTTCTTTGGTATTTTGTGATGATTTAAAAGCAGATTTTTCGTAATTAATTTTTAACTTTCTAAGTAAAGAGTTGCAGTAATTACGGTATCGCTTATATGATATCTCTACAACAGCATTTTTTGCGTCTTTTAAAAACTTTCTATGCAGCTTGTCCCTATGTCTAATGCACCGCAGGAGACCAGGGGTTAGCCATGGTTTGAGGATTAATTTACGGTTTGGCACATTAACTACTTTTGAGTGTAGTGAAACCGCAGACATCAAACACCCGACAAAGAGTGTGGCCGCCTCATTTGCATCAGAGTCTTTTGTTATAAAAGAAAAATCAGTATCCTTTAGGTGTTCGACAGGAGCTTCTATATCAACCTTTGTGGTGGTTCTGATTTTTTTGGTTTTATGAGGTTCGTTGTTTAAACATAGTAGTACAGAGTCGTGGTCACTTACCGTAGAATCTATAACAACAATTGTCGAACAACTTGAGGTATTGATCATGAAGTGATCGAGGCAGTTATGGACTCTTGTTGGGTATGTATGACCTGGCAGGAAATATTTCTTTTTTATCTAAATTATATTCCTATCGTCGCTAATACAAATAATATTAAAGACAAATATTCTCGATATGATCATGGATTTTAAAAATGAAATAGGTTATATAGAAATTAATTTATTACCTATAGTTATATTTGACATTCAGTAAGACTATAGACACAAAATAAGGCTTACCAACTTAGGGGTTTTCCCAAATTTAGGGGGTAAATAAGAGGATTGAGATTTTTTAGGGGCGTTCCATTTTTAGGGGTATTCTTAGGCATTTTTTGCCATCTTACATTTCTCATTGTGTTTTTGATTACAATAAAAGTATTAGCGACTTCTAGTACGGTTCCTCGATACTAAGAATGCAGAGTGAATGATTAACAAATGTCGCGTAATAAATATAGACAAATATTACTACTGTGTGCCTGTCTATGATTACTGAACATTCGTTGGTTATATTCATTATAATTTTTTAGCGGATTTTTTTAAGTAATTGTGGCAATTTTAGGGATTTTTAACTTAAGCTTTAGGGGTAAATATTTCTGGGTGTTGGTAACACTGCACAAAATAATAAAGACAGATTTGGACCTTAAACAAAAGAATATTTATGCATGTGTGTATTAGATACACGGTAATGAACAGTAGTGTGTGTAACGTGTTATTTATTAAAAATAATGTATTTTAACGCATAATTTAAAAAAAAATATTAGCATTCGTCACTTCTTCTCTGTATAAACTATAAGTGTGCGAAATTTCATACTCCTCCGTCCGCCCAATTTTCGTAAAAAGGGATCCAAAGTTTTCGCTTCACGTATTAATATATAGATGTATCGTTGGTTATGGTATTTAAAAATAACAAGACAACATACAACAGTTAGGACTGTTGTATGTTATCTCGTTATTTTTTAACAAAGATTTGTGAAGTATAAAAAGTAAGTACTTCCAGATTCATAATCAGGTAAATAAAAAATCTGCAATATTTTTTTATAATATGAAATAGTTATTTCCCATGAGTTATGAGCAGTTCTGTGGTAATTTATGGATAGGGGAACCCGTTAAGCCTGCGCCAGTGAGCATTAACTCAATTTCTATGCAAAGACGTGATTTATCATTGGCACCAGAATTGTGAAGGCATGCGATAAAACTATATTTAATAACACCCATTTTTAGGGATTATTAAGTGAAAATTGATGTTAAGATGAGCATGAAAGAAAAAGGAGCTGACGGTATTTACACCTTTTGCCTCGTGTAGGTTCATACAGTAAGCAAAATTATTGTGCAGTTGTAAAATCAAGAGAAAATGTGTTGGGGCTTTTGGGAATAAACCTGGCTAACAATTAATGTTCTATTACCGTAAGGCAGAACGTAAAAAAAAAAATTGTTAGGTAATTTAGCATCAATGGTCAGACCTAAAAACCTAGAATTAATTTTACCCTCGACAAATTAATCCGAGCTGAAGCGAGAAAAATAAAGGAGACCGTATGTTTTGATCCCTCAAAGTGTATTTTATGTATGGTAATGAGATCGTTAAAATTACCGATACCATCTTAACTACCCACCGACCACAAGATTAAAATTTGATTATACCTTCACCCTGTATAGAGAAAATCCACAGGATATTTTTTTTAGATTTACCTTTCCAATTTCGGTATATAAATGTTCGCAAATGATTCCCTAAGGCAATTTCCTTTAGATGCTCGAAAAAATTTTTGGAAAGGGCCCTCTCCCGGTTTTGCATTATTGTAGCAACTGATTACGCCTTTGAAATTCGAATTCGGTGATGTCCGAAATTCCAAGGGAATTCCGAATCCCGTAAAGAAAAAAGCCTTACACAATTGAATCTAGTCAATTTTGAAGTAGATAAATGTGATTAAATTGTGATAAAAAATGTTGGTTCGAATTTAATCACATCCGAAGCCCTAGAGATGTGTTGACTGAATTGCACAATTTCCTTCCCGGAGTACTCATCCGATTAAACCGTTACCGGTGTAGTCTGAACGATGCACCCTCATCAGACTTTCTATGACTTTGTTTACTTAAACTTGTATAGTTACGTCATGGTTACGTTTCGGTCTAAGCACAGCGGGCGCAAGGTCTTGTTATCCACAATCATCTCAATTTCCTGTAGTTTCTTCATCGTCACTTACCGGTTATTTAGATTAATTGCCAATAAAATAGCTTTGAACTGGATTACGACATTTTGCCAAACGATTGTGGACGTAAAATAGGTTTTATTTCGTAAACAGACCAATCCTCTGTCGTATTCGAGCTTTACACCTATTTACTTCGTTGACGGAAAGTGTACGGAAAATTTACATTTCTGGCATTATTTTTTTAGAGCTTTCTTTGGGTTTTTGAATCGAAGTCGGTGAAAACGTTCATTGATATGGGTGGTGTCGAGTATGTATGTAACATAAAATTATGGAAATAATTATATTTGGAATTATTTGGTTTTAAAAGACATGCGGTTGTCGTAAGAGGTCACTAAGTGATTTACTAGAGAATGGGCAGCAGTGTTCTCTAAGTATTTTACCACCATACTATGATCGCCGACCCGCCTGCCAAGCGTGGCGATTATGGCAAACCCCCCAAATGGGGGGAAGCGTATTACTCGCAGTGGACGTCTTTCGACTGAAATAATGATGTTGATGGTAAAAACACACCCTTCGACACTTCTCTGCCAAAATGGCTGAATAGATAATATTTTCACCACAAGTGAATAACGAGTATTAATACAAATAGATCGATAACCCAGTTGAAAGACTACAAGTTTTAACCGACATATTGAAGACTATGGAAATTTTCCGATTCAATAAACCATCGGCAAACAAAGCGAGTATCAATTAATTGGCTGTTTGGACTGTGAGATTAACAAAAGCGGAGCCGATGAGTGCTGTAGACAGGCGATCGGACTAAACTAATTAGTCTTCTGTAAACGGGAGTTCCTCTATCTTTCCTTTGAGTGGATATTTGTGGAAACAAGGCAATACAGACGAAGCTGAGGGTTATTTATAGATATGGGCAATTAGGAAAGCGATAGGATTTTGATGACTGGTTCTTGTGCCTGATTATTTTTTAACTCCCGACGTAAAAGAAGGGGTAATATGAGCGAGATGGGTATTGACCGCTATGTATGTCTGTGTGTCTGTCTGTAGCACTGTAGCTCTTAAACGGGTGAACTGATTTGGATGCTGCTTATTTTGTTTAAAAGTTGGCTTTGTGGCTGTGGTTCTTAGACATATTTTATCAATATCGGTTCAGCCGTTTCGACACGACGATTCTTTGATCAAAATATTACCTACAATTTCTTATTATACTTAAAGAACCAATACTTACATTCTTTTACTTTTAGGGGTTTTAGTTTTGGTCGGGGGATTTTTAATATTATTATTTTTTTGTTAATGTTTTCATTTCTTCAGCTAAGATGTGAGTTGAAGAATGTGATGTATTTTACTAACTGTGTTTATTTTTTGTTTCAGGTAAGATTATTTTTAGTCCTGGCTGAAAATATTGTAGTAAGTACGAAACTGTAAGTTACAATATAACGATAACCTTTCTTTATTAGTTGCATTTTAGGTGGTTCTAGATAAAAAAAAAAAACGTTGAAATTGCTGACTCTTCATTTTAACATGGTTTCAGTTTTTTGCTCATTTTAGTGTGGATACAGTTGATCGTGGATTTATACCTAATCTAATAAGTTTTTCCTTACTTACCCCTTCCCTTTTAAAAAGATAAAAAAATATGTTGAAATTGATTCCTCTCAGTCCTGAAAAGCGATATACTGTAGTGGACACTAGTTAATTGAACTACGGATTCCGCTGCAGTTTTTAACAGTCCAATTTAAACTACTTTTTCGTGCTCCGATCTTTTTGCGTTTCGTTTTTCCGGGCGGCTGCTTCCCTAACTTTTTGCATGTGATGTAGGTATATGTCACTGGTCCTATGTCACATTTGCATTGCATTGCATAATCAGTCTGTAATATTCTCTCGGCTGCGACACAGGCCTCCTGTCGGCGAGAGGGAGTGGGCTGTAATCCATTACGCAGGCACATTTCCGCGAATTTTTGGTTCTAGGACATCCCGATTTCCTCACGATGTTTCCGTTAAATAATTATATACAAATTAAAGCGCCTGTCCGAACTTACAACCTTCAACTCGTAAGTCTCGGCCCATGGATCGTGTTACACATATTGGACGAGTTGATTTTATTTTCGGGACTCAAATAAACATTGTACCATACTTAAAAAGCTGTAAAAGACAGGTGCTTTTCAGCAGCGTCATTATCATCATTTTATAATCATAATCATATGCGTAGATTTCCCGACGACATTCGTTTTAAAAAATATGTAATTCTGTGAGTTTAAAATTCAAATGAGGTTTTTTATTGTACATAGCATGTACTACAAGAAGGGTGTTTATTGTTTATCACAGGCATGTTTACAATTACTGTGAGTTTTAGCCGTAGATACAAATACAGCACATGAATGTTTCAAATATCTCGTGATAAACTCCTGAAAGATCAATTTGTTCCATCCGCATAATTTTATTCAGTGAGTTTCAGTGCTTGTCTTACACTTCAAGAAGCTTCAGAACTTTATGAAAAAAGTGTAAATGAGTCGAATTAGAATAATACCTAGTGACCTCATCAGTTCGGAATAACTCGCATACAAAACGGAATCTGCTTGATTTTTCTCCATTTTCATTAAAAGTTACGTACAAAATGAAATCTGCTTGAAATTTTTCTCCATTTTATTTACAAAATGAAATCTGCTTGAGATTTTTCTCCATTTTCATTCATTTGTTACATACAAAATGGAATCTATTTAATAATGAATGAAAAGAAAAGCACACACATTAGGTATATACGTCACAAACAACAAGATAATATCCGGCATCCGTTTATGTATGTGTAAAACCATACATTATCCGACAGCTGTAATTAGTAAGCGCGATACGGGAGCCGACCGATCGAATGACAAACGATGCCACAGTAAGATAATAACAGACTTGGCCCACCACCCTGTGTATTCCAACCCTGTGTAGTACACCCGTGCGTTCGTATTATAGAAATAGAGGCGATATTCGTACTGGTAGTGTAGAGGCACTTTTCATAATTTACAGATAGGTAGAAAATCGTGCAGCGAATTTTTTGTACAGAAGTACAATTGAGGACATTTGTAAACACTCTGCAAGTGGAGTTAAGTATAAAAAAGGTAGACCAAAAATAAAACAGAAAATTGCCGTAAGAGGGAGAAAGCGAATAAAGATGATGATGATAAGAAAACGTTTTTATTACTGACTAAAATAACACATCGACAGCTATGATTTATATTACCTACTGTTGGTTCACAGCAATATACTACAATATGCACAATTTGCGCATATTGCGAACACAACTAACGTATCTATGACATATCTTCGTCATTTCTGTTATCCAAGATCAACCCCCATAAATAACGTTCTAATCACAGGGTCTTTCCTGTTTGTATTACATACGGTTTCTATATTAGCTCAGCCACAACGGTTGATTGGTTTTCGTTGTTCATTTATAAACGCGGTACGTTGCTATTTTTAAATTAATGTTTTTAAAAATAGATTGTGATTTTTATGTGGTTCGGTTTTATACACCAGTTTTTGTTTCGATTTTCAAATAAAGATATAAATGCATGTTATTGAATAGATATAATTCTTACAGTCGTTATATTCTACAAAGATCTCACCGTGACAACTTACGCGAAGTGAGCTTAAAGTGAGCTGTTATTATTGTTTGTCAATTCTTAGCATCATGTGGAATGATAACTCGCTTTACACGCACAATGGTCCACTTAAAGGACTGAGTGCGGAAACCAAAACCCTATAACATAGAACATAACTCGCTTTAAACTCACTTCAGCTAACTTTTGACGCTGAGATTTTTAGAGAATAGACCCGTCAGATACTTAAATCTTGTTTGAGAGCGAGTTCCATTACGTTTCTTCATAATAGAAGTTTTATTTTAAAAGAAAATCTATCTAAAATCGTACCTGTAGCTTGGAACTAGAGAATACTAATAAAGATAGAAGTCGAAGCTATGCGAAGGTATACGTTAGATATATGAAAGAGCCTCATGAACAAAGAATTAGATTAATCTTTCTTTAGTTTGTTTTTTGTCCATAAGAAGGAAAAGACGTTTGTAGTTTTTTTAAATCAATCAAATCAAAATATTTTTATTTCACATAAACCAACATGGGCCCTTATGAAACGGCAGAAGCTAAGTGCACGGTTCCAAATTGTTGATTCCTATGGAGAAAAGCCGGTAAGAAACTCCACGGTTACTCTTTTAAAAATAATTGGCTTTTACAATGGTTTTAAATTACAGTATTAATAGATATGGGAGAACAGTGTAGGACTGTCAACAAGTATCAAGTACTTAATAATAATGGAAAATTGCCTACAGTCTGCAACAAGGCCTGCAACGTTCTCACATTCACAAAGTATAAAATAATCTACATAAATAATAGTATTTCATAAATAAGACAACACACTATTTAAACCAAATGTCACTATTGCCATAAATAACAACCAATATTAAAGAGTACAAATTACAATTGTAGGTATATAATGTCAAATAATGAGTAGAGAGAGTTTTGTAGTTAGAAAGGGAATCTGAAAGTTTGACAGTCAGTCTTACCAAGGGGTATCGTTTTACAAAGTAACTAGGTTATGGAGGTCAGATAAGCAGTCGCTCCGTGTTTGACTGGGAGCTCAACATAGTTCGGAAAAGGCTAGGCAGGCGATGATGACTTAGAAAACTTTTTAACAAAAAAAAAACCGCCGAAAAAACTGAAAAGCTAAAAATAATAATCCTTAAA
Organism: Aporophyla lueneburgensis; assembly: GCA_932294355.1. Taxonomy (NCBI): domain Eukaryota; kingdom Metazoa; phylum Arthropoda; class Insecta; order Lepidoptera; family Noctuidae; genus Aporophyla; species Aporophyla lueneburgensis. The sequence goes on along the minus strand of OW028740.1, from coordinate 8,462,433 downwards.
ATTATGAGTCTGCGCTTTTAGTGATCTTTGTTCATTGATTTTTTCAGCGCCGACTCAAAATTTTAAGGATTATTATTTTTAGCTTTTCAGTTTTTTCGGCGGTTTAATTTTTTGTTAAAAAGTTTTTATTTTATAATTTTTGTGGCTTTATTGTACTAATAATACTCGGCAAGGTATACCCCATCCAATGAAAAAAGAATTATCAAAATCGGACTACTCTGTATAAAATTATGCGTGGTTATACATTACAATCAGTGAGTGAACAATCAAACATCCCCTGTTTTCCGACCCTTAGGGTTTTATTTTGTTTTCCAAATTTATATGGGACCACCTTGGGAGTATACCCTTTAAAATACAAAAAGAATTATCACAATCGGATCACTATGTGAAAAGTAATGTGGTCATACATAAAAAAAGAAAAAAAAAATACGCGTCGAATTGATAACCTCCTCCGTTTTTTTCGTCGGTTAAAAAGGAGTCTAATTCTTAAAATTGTTTAAGTAACTCATTCATTGGATAATAATAAAACGATATTTCATGTTGTACATTAAAACTTTTGGATATACATTATTTTAACTGTAAAAGTACGTCATTAAAATCATGTAAGTCGGCAAAATTTAAAATTCGAATTTGTAATCCAGATTAAGATAAAAGTTACAACAACGAAATCACATCTTTGTTTCTTGTTTAAAGGACATTGTTCTGCGTCCATAGATCGTTCGCCCCAAAACTAACAGCGAATAAAATGTACTTAACGTGTTCTAAATTACAAGTACATGCCCATGTAGATAATTTTTGATGACGGACAGCTTGCAGAAAGCATTTATTTAAAAATAAAATAATGATTTTGAGGTTATGTTTAGTAAGAAACAATCATAATACATGCTACTAGATGCCTGTCAATAATGCTATTTGTATTACCTGTACCCATGTGGCTGGTTAAGCTTAAAGATTCAAGAACCTACTTATATCGTTTGGTGTAAAATATCCTTATTTTTACTTTTAGTGCAGTAGTGGAATTACTTGACAGTTGAATTGACTGACAATATTGACATGACAAGGATTAGGGATGTCCCTATATTTTGTGACAAATCGATACCGATCGATACTATTTGAAATATTACAACGTATCTCACTTATGTGTAGTTATTGTTTTTTTTTCTTTATTAAATATTTAGGATGGATGGATTAGGATATAAAAGTTAGTTTTTTATTTAATTCTTTTTACACTATTAAGGTTATCATGATACCAATAAAAACGTCGCAAGTTAGTATAGAGCGTCCTACCTTGGAAGGAAAAAAGCTTGTTACAAAGGTTGAAAATAAAAGTACGAACGAATGCGTATAGTATGCCATCCCTGAGCAGGTGGCCAACCAACGCAAGCAATCTCTTTCTCGATGTGTGAAATTAAATATTTGGCATCACTATTTGTCAAAGATGGCGGTATCTAGTGTGATGTAATTTCTCGTTAGTCGTTGCAGCTCTCTTTAATTTTCATAATGATACGCAGAGTGTCCGTTTTATACAAATATTCGCAATTAGTATAATAAAATACATTTACAATTATTATGTACGTCAGATGTTTGTTGGGTCCTGGGGCCATTTTTAGCGATGTCTTTTAATGTTTACCCACACATGCTAAGCACTTCCCAAAAGAACACGTCTGTTAAATTTACCAAGTACATCTTCACAACTACTACAAAACTAAAGAACATTTAAAGTTTCCAGCGCCCGTCAGTTGTTTTCCTAAGTTTGCTACTCGAATTAATTAATGACCCTTGAAACTGAGGTATGTGACAAAGGGTAAACTTCTCTAGTCTGTACGCAAATTAATTCCTGTTTACAACTACAAGGAAACACCTTTTCTCCAGGATTTATAAAAGTTTTAGCTAAGGATGGTACATTTTCCGTTTCCCGTAAAAGCCGGGAGGAGGTCAGGTGTGTAGTACTCGCAATCGCTAGGCGTATATGACCAGATGTATGAACATAAACGAGGCAAAAGTAGTATATAAGTATCGTAGCAGGTGGTATACTGTAGCTCCTGCCTACCCCCATGCGACTATTAGTGAAAATCAGAAGGATTTTGTCCTAAACGTTTATTCTATTGTTATCTATTTTTCGGGCTGAACTGTACAGTACATTTTTATATCTAATTATTTATGAGTTTTTAATAACTCTATTTCCTTCGCGGTATGGTGACAAAGCTTGGCCCTGCAGTGAACAGTTTTGTTTTGATGTTATTAATATGTAACTATGTTATGAGTTATAATGTATTTGTTTCATTTATAACTTAACTAGCTACTGGCCGCGACTTCGTCCGCGTGAAATTTCTTGTTCCCCCGACCCACCTAATCGCATCCCATTGTCTTCCCGCGCTATGTCTTAGCTTAGCGTTCTTTCTTACTTTATATTTTCACTAGCTTCTGCCCGCGACTTCGTCCACGTCAAATTTTTGCTCCCCTGACCCTTCCCGTCGCATCGATTTGCCTGCTAGTTTTCGTCCACGTCGCTTTGAGTTATAGTGAGTTAACCTTAAAAGATAGACATATGCTCTCGCGGACTTTTTTTTAGAACTTTTTAAAAGGAACAATTCCGTCATACATGATTTTTGCGTTACTTTAACCGTTTACGCAGCGCATGCAACGGAAACTCTCAAAAGGAATAAATTTTCCCCGTTTTTGCAACTTTTTTCATTACTGCTCCGCTCCTCTTAGTTGTAGCGTGATGTTATATATGATAAATAAGCTACCCAACACAAAAAGAATTTTTCAATTCGGACCAGTAGTTCCTGAGATTAGCGCGTTCAATCAATCAATCAAACAAACAAACAAACTCTTCAGCTTTATAATATTAGTATAGATAACGGCCCTAGCGTGATGTTTATTAGCTTATAGCCTTCTTCAAGAATTTAATCAAATTCAAAAATATTTGTCCTAGTATTCATAATAAGTGTTCTTAAATTTTCTAACTTTCCGCGCAATACAAAAAAAAAAAGCGAAATGGTCCAGCCGTTCACGCGTGATGGCGTGACCAAGGGAAATAGGGATTCATTTTTATATATAACTTAATAATCCGTCTTATTACAAAATTTTAGCTCTACCCTTAACCTTTGAGCCAGTAAAAACTAGAGCCACTAAACAGTAATTGTATTTCGAACTTTATTTAGATTTAGACAAGGTTTTTAATAGGAATGACAACTTAAAACCGACCTTAACTGTCATTTTTGAATGAAGAACTGCATTTCTATTACACTCTGGTTCATTATTTAATAACTGGCACGGTGGTTGGAACCTGTTCTAAAGAAAATCGTTGTTTTGGAATAAGAGGGAATAGTTTCGCCGAAAGCGTATGATATTCCACTATCTATAAATTCAACAAAAATGATTTAAGGGAACCCTTATCAGAAACACTATATTACTTTTTCTTATAAAAGGCCCGAACATGGATCCTCTCTATTATTTGCACCATTTGCAAACCCTGTTAAATCAACCTCCGAAATTCGTATGATTTATGAAAATCTATTACTTTCATATCTACCTGTACGAGAAATGGGTGCTATCGTAAAGAATTTTGAGTTGGAATTCCATAAATAAAAGAGGGGAAGCGGCCATCTTTTATTCGTACGATGTTTTTCGCGCCAATCCATCATGGCGCCATCTTAGAACGTTTTACGGTCGTTAACCTTACCATGTTTCTCGATAATGGGACTCGATGTGACATAAGTGAGCAAGATTGCTAATGATATTAAGATACTTGTGGGGTACATTTCCCTTTTCTCGCGGATTTTCCTGATTTCGTACTGAGAAAAACGTTAATCGGAAGAATGTTTGGACCTGTTTTAGCGGAAGAGTAGTGAATAGTTGTTTAATTGTGACTTTAATTGACAAGTACGGTATATTACCACGGAAATATTAATTAGATTCCAATGAGCGAAAAAGTGTTGAAAGTTTATAATTGCGTAACACACTATTAATTAGAATCATTGTGAATCACATTTCTAATCCATTGCTTCATATGTTCGAAACAATTGTTTGCTCATCAACATAATAAACGCAATGAATATTGTTGAACTGTCAAAATATTAGCAATTCGTACTTTTAGTGTGAACTCAGAACAGCTGTCTTATTAGGTACTTATGTTCTAGACGGCATAAAAATAACTTGTCCAATATTACTGCTACCCTCATTTCAACCACATGTTGGTTCTCCCACACTTCGCTTAAGACTACGTCAGGGATAAAATTACGAGTGCCTATGATGCCACTCGCTAGAGTCGCACATAAAATTAATTTGCTAAGGTCAGAAGAGCTGTTTGCACAAATCGGTTACATAAAATAAACATGTACAGAAGGTCAAGTCAATCCGCAACTCGTACTAGCATCTAGTAGATTGTACTACTCGATCGTATCCCTTTAGAGGAAGACTAGAAATTATCTGTAGCTTTATTGGACACTAGCTGCTGCCCGCGGTTACGCTCGCGTGAGTTTATCCCACGGAACCTCCTACCGGGACAAACCGTAGTCTATGTTACTCCTATTTAACATCATGTATCTGCTCCCGTTAAAGTCAGTCCACCCGTTTCGGAAATTCGACGGAACAAAAAGGCAGACACAAAATAATCTTAAAAAAATGTTTTTTTGAAGTAAAAACTTCTTTAGCGGCGTTGTGCACTTTTTTTTAATGGGTAAAAAATGTTAAACTCGCGTCAGGACACGTGACCTGATCGAAAATTCGTAAGACGGACGGAGAGTGATTTTTCTGAGAGATAAACTTTTTAATGTAATATAAATTTTCATGTTTGTGTACGATAGCGCAATAAATAAATATTGTATTCTACCATATAAATGATAGTACTTTTATACTGATAAGTAAAGCAATTCGTGCAAAATTATTCCCTAACCATTCCAAAATATCAAAAATGCACAACGTTAATATTCAAGTTTTCACTTCTGCCGGCACTCCCGGAGTGCAACCCGTCGTTTTTTTTTTGTTATGAGTACTTTTATAGGCATTTAGTAAAAAGTGGTTATTTGGACGTTATAAACAAACACTTTTTATAGATAATGAAACATCCAGATAATCGAAAGTTAAACAAGTACAGCACAAACCTTCTGCAATTGTTTCTTTTGCTGCCACTAAGTCTGGGACGACATCGTACGACCGCGACCCGCGACCCCACTTGTGTGTTCGCGACCTTACACTAATTTAATCGCACGTCTTGTTACTGAACCACTGTATGTTTCTCTTGTGGGTTTTTATATCAGCTGGTGGGTTGAAGGTTATTTTTAGCCGACTACGGTGAAGCAAAAAGGAGGGTTATGATTTAGCACGGTACGTATTTACCTGTGTCTGTATTTTTGGTATGTATGTGTGTAAGTTCACCTGTTCTCTTATAATTTCTAAACCACTTATCATAATTTGTCAAATGAGGTGCCCTTGGAAGCGTCTTGATCGTGTGCTGAATATAGCTAGAGGACATAAAGTCACGAACTAAATAAATGTTTATTTTCAATGATACCGTGTTAGTTCTTTAATAGTGAAAATGAGAACTGAAAGCCAATTCTCGTTATTAAAAACTTGCAAAATCTAGTCGCATTCTCATCTCGGTGATTATTTAATTGCAAAAACTTGTCAAAAATGTACAGAAACTCGAAGTATTTTTGGTAGATTGATACTTAGATCAGACTGTAAACGTTCTTAAATTTCCGAGAATTCTCCTTCTTATATTCATCCTTATCATAACATTGGAGTTTTGCCAGAGGTATACTATGATAGTATAGCCACGTTTCGCCAGTTTAAGTCCCAAGTAATAGGGGGCGAGCCTATTGCATCACCGGGCAAAAATCCAGACGCCGGACTGCTACTCAGAAAATCCAGATGGAAAACCCCACCAAAATTCTGCCCTACGCAGGAATCGAACCCATGATCTTACTTTTGGCAGTTATTGCGATTATCTACTAGACCAACGAGGCAGTTACTAAATAATTGTAAGTGTTAATCCGAATTAGACTATATCCAACAAACGGCAGAAAACCATTGTATGTAGAACTTAGGCATAATTTCTCTTAAACATATTTCTATGTAATAAATAATTAAGAAAAACTCCATTACGAGGTAAATAACCACTACACTAACCAACTTCTTTTCACGTAACAATAACTCAAAATGATATACGACTGTTTTTGTGGCCCATTTAATAAATTACCTTACTATTTCATTGTCCGTACTTTTCATTATCATTAATTCGCTGAATCATGTTCGTGAAAGGGTGTCGTATGTCAAGGTAATATGAACAAGTTGGGACGTGTGGAAAGGGGTCGGAAACGGTGAATACATTCAAATGTCATTCTGTGTCGGACAATTGACTCGACAAGTGATTATACACCGACCAAGGTAGGGTAAGGTTCTAATAGATTGTTGAAGCGAATTAGTATTACAAACTACGGTTTAAGTTGAGGTGCGGTGTAATCCATACTAATATTATAAAGCTGAAGAATTTGTTTCTTTGATTGATTGAACACGGTAATCTCAGGAACTACTGGTTCGAATTGAAAAATTCTTTTTGTGTTAGTCTATTTATCGAGGAAGGTTATAGGCTATATAACATCACGCTACAACTAAGAGGAGCGGAGCAGTAATGAAAAATGTTGCAAAAACGGGGAAAATCGCACGGGTAGGCGATTCGACGCGAAGGTAAGGGTCGGGGGAGCAAGAAATTTTACGCAGACGAAGTCGCGGGCAGTAGCTAGTAGAAGATGTAGTGACAAAACTTGAAAAGAGTATGCTTTGAAGGTATGGTTACGTTTAGAGGATGAATGAAAGGCGACTAACAAAAGTTATTTACAAGGCAGATATGAGTGGAAACATTAGGACGCTCTCGGAGCATATAATAGTGACCTTATTGGTGATGGTCTTTTGTAGGGTCAGGTGCGTAGGGCATACAACTGGCGTGCATGCAGGACCAGATGTATGAACGTCAATGAGCCAAAAGGAATATGTAAGGATTTCTGTGGTTTATGCTTCCCTGTATGGGAAGAAGGACTGAATTTATGTGTATGTGTGTAAGTAATAAACAACTATTTAACCCTAGTTCCTTTTTTAGGGTTCCGTTGCCAAATGGCAAGAAACGGAACCCTTATAGATTCGTCATGTCTGTCTGTCCGTCTGTCTGTCTGTCTGTCTGTCCGTCCGTATGTCACAGCCACTTTTCTCCGAAACTATAAGAGCTACGCTGTTGAAACTTGGTAAGTAGATGTATTCTGTAAACCGCATCAAGATTTTTACACTAAAATAGAAAAAAAACAAAAAATTTTGGGGTTCCCCATACATAGAACTGAAACTCAAATTTTTTTTTTTCATCAAAACAACAAACACGCCCATGCGTGTGGGGTATCTATGAATAGGTCTTCAAAAATGGTATTGAGGTTTCTAATATCATTTTTTTCTAAACTGAATAGTTTGCGCGAGAGACGCTTCCAAAGTGGTAAAATGTGTCCCCCCCCCCGTAACTTCTAAAATAAGAGAATGTAAAGCTTAAAAAAGTATATGATGTAAATTACCATATAAACTACCACCGAAAATTGGTACGAGACCGAGCAAGTAGTTTTTTTTTTAAAACGTCATAAATCGTAAACCGCAATTTACCGTTCATTCAATCAGCTGAAATATAAAAATAAAATAAAAAAAACATTTATTTTCATAACCATAAACCTTTTGCATAAACCGAGAATACCTACAGGTTTGTACGGAACCCTCGGTGCGCGAGTCCGACTCACACTTGGCCGGTTTTGACTAATAGTGGATGTCACAAAATGTAATGAGTAAATTAACCTCTAAGTCCCTGAAATACCACATTTGGTATGTAAACAATCGTTTTTTAATTGTGTCTGTAATTACGGTACTTGACCGGTTAAACCGCAATGCTAGTTTTTTAAACCCTGGCTGGAGGCCTTAATTTATTAAAGTAGCCACAGGCAAGTCTGGTTAAGCAGCCGATAACCTCATAGGTTGACCTTCGAGATGTCATAAAAAAAAAAGTTTTTCATAGTTGCGGTTAAGTGTCGGGAGTTGATTTAGGTGTCACTAGGCTACACGGCGCGGCATACGCTGGCAGAATGTGCCGCTTGGGAGGAGCCGCGCCGTGCTCTCGTCTCAGAAATAGGCAGCGACCCATCGCTGCCGGCCGTGGTTGAGTCCATGGTCGGTCGCGACGCGACGGGACGCGGTGGTTTCCTTCTGCGAAACAGTCATGTTACAGAAGGAGGCTGCGGAAAGGGAGCGGGAGATATCTTCCGCCACCCAGCCCGCAGCAGGCGCACCGGGCGTCGGCGGTGGGCGGACAACGCCCTCTTCCAGCCCCCCAAATGGGTCCAGTGGTGACAGATCTGGGGACATCCGTCGCCCCCTATTCCTTAGGACCCGAGATGGTGGCGCGTAGTGTTCCACGCGCGTCTCTCTGTGTTGTATGGGGGGGGGGGGGGAGTTTAACACCTCTTTAGTCAGTAAGAGTCTGACAGACCCCTCCACCCACCCCAGGGCGGAGGACATCCATGAGGATTTCCACCTCGAGATCAAAAAAAAGACGTGTGGCACTCGGGGACCGCCGCGGTAAAGCTATTGCATAGCATTTTTTATCAACTTATGCAATTATAATTATTTATTTATTTTATTTATGCAGTATTTATTTTTCTTTGATATTAAAAAAAACGTACACTAAGGAAAACTTATTTTTGGTGGTAAAATTTGAAACTAAAGCATAAAGGTTAGTACATATGATTGCCACCGCAAAATTTGATAAGTAAACTTTAGTACCTAGTTTTGCCACCGCACAAAAGGACTAGTACTCCATGCCCATAATACTCTATGGCCTGGTTTGTTACCTAGTAACCGATGACAAATAACAAGACGATAAATATTTTGGGTTTTTACCTAGCAACCGATGACAAATAATACAAACACTTTATACACAAATTTTACAAGTACAGCTATTCACTGTTGTACATAAATACCTATACACCTATATACTTTCTCATACACAGCTGCTTATGTATTCGTCCGATTTCGGAGCAGCTCGTCTCAATTCGTGCGAGCTTCGTAGAGTCGTACAATACGGCTAGTTGCATGCACACAAACACCGTGTCGAAGACTGCCGAAAAGAAACGACGTTAGACAATGCACGGCCTTCAAGCCACACCTCCGTGCCCGTCGGAGTGGGGAGCGTGAGGTTTTTTTTCGTTACGGAATTTCTGGATTCGGTCCCCGCGCTCAAGGCCCTCGATAGAAGCTATGCAATAGCTTAAAAAAAGGTGTCACTAGGCTAGGCTAGACTAAGCACTCCCCCAGTGGGTTCCCGCATTGACGAGGCGGGGGGGCTCAGTAGTCGTGGTTTCCAACCCCACGGTGAAGCTAAGAGGAACCCGAGGAGGCGCCGCTCGTCAGGGCTTTTCCGCTCGAAGCCGACGATGTGGCGGCCAACGCGGTGTCGTTTGGCAACATCGCAAATGAGGTGGGCCGCGATGTCCTATATGTCTATGTCCTATGTCTTTTGTGTGCACCAAATAAACGATTTATCTATCTATCTATCTATCCTAGTATCTGGGGCATCGCGGCTGAGGGTTGGAGGCCGCGGTTGGAGAGGAGTGCCGGTATTGAGGTGCGCCACTCTCCCTACCTTCCGCGGCCTCAACGGGGTCGCCACAGTCCGATGGCGGACGCGGTGGGGTCGCCACAGTCCGATGGCGGACGCGGTGGGGCCGCAGGGGAAGACGAGCGTTGGTATAGCGTTGGCCACTCTCCCTATCCCCTGCGGCCGAAAAGTGGTAGACGGCGGGGCCACTGTCCTGACCCGTCGCAGGCGGACGAAGGGTGCCATTCACGGGGTCGTCTGGTTCCCATGTGCTAATTGGTCCCCAGGGTGGTCACGGCGTGTTATGTGTTCATGCGCGCCGTGAATGGGGGTATCCCCCAGAGGTGGGTCCGGCAACGGATAGCGGCGGCGGGTTCGCGGAAGAGTTTTTCGTTTCCGTGTTCCCGCCATAAGCGGTGAAGGAGGACACCGTGGAGTTTTAGTGGGTTGGAGTCCCACATAACTGCGCTTTCCCCGTGGTAGCGTAGTATGCATGAGCATTTCTCCACGAAAAAAAAAAAGGGTGTCACTTGATGGTAGTGAAATCGGGTGAAAACAAAGTCATCATCTGCCTAGCCTTTTCCCAACTATGTTGGGGTCAGCTTTTAGTCTAACCGGATGCAGCTGAGTACCAGTATTTTACACTAGCTTTTGCCAGCGGCTTCACCCGCGTGGATGTCGGAAATTATCCCGCGGAAACATACTACCGGGATAAAAAGTAGCCTATGTCCTTTCTCAGGCTCTAAAGTATCTGTGTACCAAATTTCATTAAAATCGGTTCAGTAGTTTTAGCAGGAAAGCGAGACAGACCGACAGACAGACAGAGTTACTTTTGCATTTATAATATTAGTATGGATTAGATGGAGCGACTGCCTATCTGACTTCCACAACCCAGTTACTGGGGGTAATACGATACCCCTTGGTAAGACTGGTTGTCAGACTCTCAGGCTTCTGACGACCCGTAACGGCAGTCTAAGATCTACGAAAGACAGCCGGGACCAACGGCTTAACGTGCTTTCCGAGGCACGGAAGGGTCAAGACCGTAAAGATGGTCACCCATCCACGGACCAACCGCGGCAAGCGTAGCTTAACCTGAACGATCGACCCGTGCGGCTGTGGAAACCGCAAGAACTTGGATGGAAACAAAGTGTTAGAAAGAAATAAAGTTAGTGTTATTGTGGTTACCAAATCCAAACTGGCTTAGGTACTTTTATATAAATTGCAAAAAAAATACGCCTTAATCATTTTAGAGCTTCAGCACTTTAGATAATGTTAGAACGTTCCATTTACAGCCAGTTTCTCTAAACTGAGGAATTCTATATTTAAGCTTACCGTCTACCAAAATGTTTCGGCTATAATCGGGCAATTTCGGGTATTCGGGATTCACATAAATGTTTATTTAAATGTGGTCTTACTTTTTAGGCAAAGTAAATGTAGTTGTATTGAATTATTCCGCTTGAAAGTAACGTTGTGGTGAATAGGATAGACTTACAGGTGTGTAATAATTAATTTAAGACCTTTCCAGCATGTTTAAAATATATATACAGGGCGGTAGGGACATCAACGCGCAAACTGTAAGCACAAATCCAGTACCTGATTCTAGACCTCGAACCCGATTGCCTTAGTGTAGAAATTCTTCGTCGGTTATCGAAAAACATGCGCTTCTTCATAGGTGCAATACTTACGCGGTCAAAATGTATGGAATAGCATTTTTTTATTAAGCGTCGTAAACTAGTAGTGCAGGTTCAGAATCATGTATTGAATCCACGGTAGAAAGTTGCGCGTTGATAGGAACATCAGCCAGCCAACAACAAATAGTTTATGGTATTTTCTCAGATTTTCTCATCCTATTCCACTTTGTTTAGTTTAATTCAAATTCTTAGAATGAACTTAAGAATTTTAATGTGAAGAAGTAAATTAAATTCTTTTCATTTTCTCTCTGACACTAACAGCTTCTATTTTTAGAAGCAATTTAGTTGTTCTAGAGTTATAAAATATGCACGTTCATCTCTAGGTAAACTTTGCTTCAGTCTCATATATTATTTTATTTATTTTTGCAAACAAAATATGAAACCAGTGTTAAACTAACTTAGATTCCATTATTATATTATTTAGTTTTGGGATCCGACTGTCGCTTTTGTAAGAAATAACATATTTAGTAAGGTGATGTTTTAACAGGTTATACTCGTATTCATTATAATCATCATTTCAGCCTTGAGAGGTCCACTGCTGGACATAGGCCCCCAATTTGGGGGTTCACCATAATCGCCATGCGTGGTAAAATGCATAGAGAACGCCGCTGAACACTCTCTAGTAGTCCATTAGTCGCCTTTTATGACACTCACAGGAAGCAATGGGTTGGTGCTAATCTTTACGACCGGTGCCACACGGAATATACTTGTATTATAATAGCTTTATATTAATACTAGCTTCTGCCCGCGCCTTCGTCCGCGTTAAATTTCGTGTTCCCCCGACCCTTCCCGTCGCGTCGAATCGCCTACCCGTGCGGTTTTCCCCGTTTTTGCAACATTTTTCATTACTGCTCCGCTCCTCTTAATTGTAGCATGATGTTATATAGCCTATAGCCTTCCTCGATAAATAGGCTACCCAACACAAAAAGAATTTTTCAATTCGGACCGGTAGTTCCTGAGATTAGCGCGTTCAATCAAACAAACAAACTCTTCAGCTTTATAATATTAGTAAGTATAGATGTATTTATGATCTTGATTTTTCGTGAAGCTTAACCAAACTTCACGAAAAATCAAGATCAAAGGTCAATCAAGGTCTTCGTTTTAAAGAAGCGGCAACTGATACACTTTTGAAGAACCGCTATTTCCTAAAGTCTTGTTAGCCACAGGAAGTGAGAACATTACATAACGTCATCCCTATTTTCCTCTAGGAAAAAGCACAGTCGTTGCAATTATCAAACAATCAAAGACATCCAAATTTTGCCAGTTATGATTAAGTCCCATGTAATAGTAGGCGAGCCTATTGCCATCAACCGGGCACAAATCCAAACTCCGGGCTGTTACTGAAAATCCTGACGGAAAAATCAAATTTCACTTTGCCCAACCTGGTAACATAACCCATTTACCTCAAGCTCCAAACAAGCACTTGAAGCTAGTTATTACACCTAAAAGGAAGTCGAACAAGTGAGAAGCAATACCAAAGTGCTACGAATACTCTAGTGAAATGCAGTACTGTTCATCTAATGGCAGTCACATAACCGATATAATCTTCTAATCGCCTCTTATGAAACAGTGTCTCGGAAGGGTGTTGCTTAATCTACACTAGAAACTATACGGAAACACACGATATTAAGTACATATCTATGGTAATAAACATAAAAGTAGCGTTTTAAATAAGGGTTATATTGCTGCTTTATCTTATGTGATCATCGTCGAAATACAGTAGTTAAATACCACAAAAGTGTGTTTAACAGTCGTTTAAATAGACACATGGTTTAATGCATGGTTAAAGACGTTGTATTTCCGAAAAGCATTTACTATTTTTTGGGAAGACCTTCAATCTCTAATAATAGTGATCGAAGTGTAAAGGCTCCCGCAGAAAGACACGATGCGACTCTTGTAAAACAATTTCCATGAAGTTTTCATAGAATTTGTGCTACTAGAGTCACGTCGCGCCTGTTTGCAGGAGCCTTCAGACCCATCTGTGCAAGTCTTAAATTGAGAGGAGAGACCTCATAGTATATGGCGACATGGCGGGTACGATTGTCGCAACCCAGTGCTGGGCACGCCACTATTGCGGCGGTAAGTCCCCTCTTTGAGGAGCGGATAGAGAGGCGTCACGGCGTCCTCACCTTCCGCCTGACGCAGGTTCTCACCGGGCATGGGTGCTTCGGTGGGTTCCTGTTCAGGATAAAGCGGGAGGATACGTCCGGGTGTTTCCATTGCGAGGATCGTCTGGAGGACACGGTGGAGCATACGGTGGAGGTGTGCCCTGCCTGGGCGGAGCACCGCCGTGTCCTCGTGGAGGCGATCGGCGGCGGCGACCTCTCGCGTTCGGCCCTGGTGCGAGCCATGGTACGGAGCGAGAGGGAATGGGAAGCTGTCACCTCCTTCTGCGAAGCAGTAATGCTCGCGAAGGAGGAGGCGGGGCGCGTGAGGGAGTGGCAGTCTCTGCGCCCTCACGCCCCTAGCCGCCGCAGGAGGAGACGCCCCGGGCGTCGGGAGTCGATTGCGGACTCCCGGCCACCGTAGGCGCGAGCTTGCGGGTGGCGAGCAATGGGTAGCTCGCCGCCCGGTAAGGACCAGGCTCGGGTCGACGGCGCGCAGTGTTCCACGCGCGCCTCAAAGAGATGTCAGCAGCAGTGTAGGGGTCTACTAGGACCGATGCCTGCCGGGGTCGCGCGATTGTTCGAAAGAGATACCGTGACCCTAGCACATGGGCAACTGATGGAACACGGGTGGGTTTTAGTCAGTAAAAGTCTGACACGCCCTCCCGCTCCGCCCAGAGCGGGAGAAGTCATTTGATGATTTCCCATCCTGAAAAAAAAAAAAAAAAAGACCTCATAATATTAGTAGAATGTTACAGTTTCAAATAGATGGACTTGCCTCAATAAATAATGCTTAGCCAAAAGGCTAAGGAGGAAGGAGGCCCAACATTGTGGGGCAAACCCAACAATGTTGAGGGCGCCTTTCAGGCTAACCGGATGCAGCTGAATATCAGTATTTTTCAACGACTTTCTATCTGACCGCCACAACCCAGATATTAGGTTACAAAAACCTCTTAGTAATACTGGTTTTTGGGCTTCTGACTATCAGTAACGATTGGTAAAGATTCACGAATGACAACTGGCACCATGAGGCACGACGGAGTCTCCATTTGCAATTGATGATCACCCATCTACAAACCGACCGCGGCAAGCGTAGCTTAACCTTTGAACGAAAACCACCATTACTTGTAGTAATGTAGTAATATATTTATTGGTTCATAAACGTTTTACAGTATTGAGGTGTGACACTAGATCTTGCACTAGGATACCCTGTGTCGCAGGATCCAGTCTCTTTCGACAAATAATATGAGTTTTGGTATACAAAAGCAACGGTTTAGTAAGTTTCATTAAGGGCACACCGAGTTTCGAGCGCTAATCGATTCTAGGTATTCTATGCGCTCTGTGTATGTGTGTGTGAGGCACACCGGCAGGAGAGCGAACGGCTAGGCACTGCGCCGATCGCGTGTCACGCGCGCCGAGCCGTGCGCCGATCGACTAGCGCGGTGCTACCAATATTTACAAAAAAAAAAACAAAAAAAAAACGATTTCAAATACTTTTATTTTAAAGGAAATATTCACGATATTTTACACATTTTTTTTATCGTTAGGTAGGTATCTCTGATCAATGAAAAAATAATATTAGGTATAATTTACTTAGTCGCATAATACTGAATTAGTTACCTTTTTATGATAATATTCTAAGTACAATAGAAACAAGTGATTTCAATAACGTAAAATAACATAACGGCTAAATAAATAGGGTAAAAATCCCAGTAGTCGACCTTTTATTTTCAATTTATTTATTCTTCAAAGTAGATTCAAGTAAAATACTTTTGTTAGTACATAGTAAGTTTTTGCAGGCAGATTCTATTGAATTTCTGATTATGAAGTTACATGGTAACTACTTTGTTCGTTATGGCAAGACGTCAAATAGCCATTCAAAAGATGCATTCCCTATGAAAACTAATGTGAGAGCGCCGACTTCTGGATAACATGTTTCAGGAAGAAAGGAGCCAGCAAAATTGCTATTTACGATACCATCTGAGTTCAACTGTTGCTAATGAGACACAATAGAATTTTAATTGTTAGCCGCCTATCTTTGCTGTTATATTTGAAGTCGGTTATATTTTTTTTAAATGTTTATTTGAACACGTACACGTGCTCAAATAAAATTAAAAAAAAATGTAACTATTTTATAATTTTTTCCGCTTCGCCTCTGGCATAACAGTCGCGGAAAGCATAGCTTTTTTTCGTTTTGCTGACTTTTTCTTGTCTATTGCGTCTAAAATATATTGTGGCTCACGAATTTCCATTTTTCTGTCCAGCCTTGAATCAATAATTTCTGGTAGAAGACAATCAAAGTAAAATGTTTTTAATTTTGTTTCCATACTGTTCTTCCAGAATGCGTTATCTCTTTTTATTGCTTCTATTTTCATATCTTTTTCTGTCCACAAAACAAATAAACATAATTCTTTCCTAGTAATGTGGAGCTGACCCTGCACCTGGTAGAACCAATCGTGTTGTTTATTTATTGTCAAGTTCCCATTCTTCTGTAGTTTCCAGAAACTAATTTTTTTTTGTGCTATGCCTTCCCTGACTGTTATGTCCTTAGCCGAATACGGACACTTAACTTCAATAATTTTATCACCTATTAATCCGTCTGGACTTGCCGCCAAAAACGGCAGTTCAGGGTCAACGAATAGGCCACATTTCTGTATACCGTTGAAGTTTGCTTCTTCGTCAAGTTTTAGTACTTCAGCCAATTGTTCTAATGCAATATGTTCATGTTCCTTGCCATAACGAACTGATTTTACGTGGCTTAAATCACCAGTCACATTTAGAAGAGTTTTCACTAGTGGTGCACATTTTATAAGGCCTCTTTTGCATACCTTTCCGAAGGCAGACGCAGTGAGACATAATTTTCTCTCTTGGTGCCATTCTATCGAATCTGCTTGCAAAACAGTTCTCTTTTCAAGAGACTGACGATCCTCATCAGAAAGATGAATTTTCTTCATATGTTCTGATTTAGCAAAATCAAAGTCATCTTGTTCTAGATCTGGCTTTTGACAAGAGTGGCCATAATATTTATCATTGATATTGTTTGTACACTTTTTTGTTGCAAAAGATTTTGATAATCTTCGTCTTAAATCTGAGATTCTTTTTTTATTGCGTTTCATCTCTAAGTTTTTTACAATAGGGTTAGGACTTCGCATCAAAATCTTTCTGCAAATATAGGATTGTGATTCTTTAGCGTTAAATGACACAACTGAGCCAGCACAGCGAGCTGCATAAGACTGGCGACTTGAATAATTAATTCGTTTACCGCCCACAAATTTCGCAACAACGCTATTGAATACTTCTGCAATATTACTATTGACATCATGTATTAGGCTTTTAGCATTGTTTACCAATCTGGACATAATTTTCATGATAGCTGCAAAAATATTGCTAGAGTTCAGCAACAAAATTTTCTGTTGGTTCATTTTTATCAATATTTTGGCAAAAATAGGGTTTGCATAATTTGTGATCTCCGAAAACATGATTTGGTGCATTAATTAGATCTTGTTTTAGGTCAATTACTTTTTGGTTGAAATTTGATTCTTTGGAATTGATATGTTTGACAGCACCTTTAACTGATCTACGTAAGCGCAGTATATTTTTTGCAAGAAGTTTGCGATATTTTATAGGATAGCAAGTGTTCTTTCAGCAATTAACTTCGAGTAAATCAAGCCCTGATTTGGTAAAGAATGTTTGAAGCCTTCGACTATTGCAACGGATTCCATTCCACTTGAGGAACCATTGTAATTTTTATAACACGTGTGATCGGGAGCTAACACATTTTTGTTCTCTGAACGTGCACAAATCATGCAATACTTGTTTTTTACTGCCATGTAAAGAACTTTTTTTGTTTTGTAACCAATAATTACCGCAGCACCCGAAAAAGCGTTATAATTCTTTTTATATGATCTTTTCGACCAACATCCATCAGCAACCACGGTAATTATGGGTACTCCATCTTCATTAACATTACCATCTCGAACTGCTAAATCGTATTCTTCTTTTGCTGCTTCTGCCATACATTTTTCTTTTGCCGTTTCCCAAAGTTCACAGACTTTTGCATGACACTTGGCATAATAATGATCCGACATAGAAGGGATTTCAAGTGAAGCAGACACTTGCTCTAAACCCGCGTATCCTGAACCTATAGCCATGAAACTACTTACCACGTTTTTGTTGAGGTCAAGTTCTTTTTTATCGTTGGATTTTTTAAAATTCTGTAAGCTCAATTTAGTGTTGCACATTTTGCAAACAAACTGGAATTTGGACACAAATCCTTTTCTTTTTTCTCTAACTAATTTCAAATGATTGAAGTTACAACCTAATGGAGAGTTATGGTGTGAAATTTCTTGCAACTGTTCTAATAAATACATAAAATCTACAACTCTATTTCCACTTATTCTGATCTCTTCCAATTTTTCTTCTGGTTCTATTGTATAATAATCTTCTTCTGAATCTGAATCAGCTGGCGAATGATGTGTAGAATGCTAAAAGTTAAAAAAAAATATAATGAAATTAAATGAAATAAACAAATATCCTATTTTTCCCAGTAGGTTCAGGATACGTTGATAAATTCATACCTAATTTTACTACTTACATTGGGATTGTCTTGCGTCCTAGTTACAGCAGCAAGCGTCTGTAATTTCTGCATTTCATCAAACGGAAAACTAAAATGAAAAAAAAAGAAGATTTATATTAGCAATCAATATTTTTGCAAGGTTTCATAAAATAAAATAGAGAGCGCCCTGTGAGGAGAGAGCAGTGGTGGACCAGAGATAACGGCCGCGACTTACGAGTTGCAGGTCGTGGGTACCCAGACAGGCGCTTTACTTTGTGTAAATTATTTCATCACCACTGCTCTCAAAAACGGTGAAGGAAACATCGTGGGGAATCTGGCACGTCTTAGAATAAAAAAATTGTAGATACCACGTGGGCCCGCGTGGTGGATAATAGCCCAATCCCTGTCACCGAGAGGAGGCCTGTGTCCCAACTCTGGGAACACTAAAGACCCTGTGAAAAGTAGGGTAGTGATAAAAAAAATACCCAGTATACCTAAATATTATGCATAATGTACACACGGCTACATATCAAGCTATATGTTCCAGTATAAGCTGACCTCTCACTGTATGGAAATCCTATACAATGCGAGATCAGCTTATACTGGAAAATATAGCTTGATATGTAGCAGTGTGTACCTACGCATATCGTATAGAAAAAAAAGAAGACACAAGCAACAATAATAATCAATATCGGACTTACTTCATGGCAATATTTTCTCTGTGTGAGTATGTCATATCACTGTTTATTTCTCCTTCCACTGGAAGACAAGAATTTTGTTCCGGTGTAATTGGCATCCTGTAATAAAACAGAACATTTGATTTAATTATAATTTCTATAATTATCAACAAAACTGTTTTTAAATGAAAGTAAGACTTATTTCATAAACATAATTATTTTCTGAACTTACAATTCCAGAGTTTGATAATTTTCGGAATCGGTGTCATCCATGAAATTTACCCTGGAAATTGAAAGTTATAATGTGGTACATCTTAATTTATTATAATGTTTTCTTAGACACATCCTATTATTTTTACGCTTACCTCTCCAGTTCATCAAATGACTCTTTGTTTTGTAGTGAGGTGCTAACAACTGGTACATTTACCCTGTAAACAGAAAAAGATACAGAATTTTCTAGTGTACCTATTTGTTAAAATATCGTAAATAGGTAGATAAGTGACAACTAGGTACTTTTAATAACTAGGTATAATAAGTAGGTAGGAAGATTATACTTACGAAGTCACAGTATTCTCTTTATCCTCAAAATGTTCTATCTGTAGTCTTTCTCTCTCGTCATCAGATAATCCAAATTTATTTTGCAGTGAAATGTCAACAACTGGTACATTTACACTATAAATAGAAAAAAAAATACAGAATAATTCAAATCATAGTAGATTTTATTTAGTGAATTTTAAACTGTACTTATAAAATATGTATCACGGATCGACAACATAATTTCCAAATTTTGAAATGAGTCTTCTGTATGAATTTGGTTGCATGAATTAGTGTCACCAGATACTAGAAAGTAGGTAGGTACTGTACTGAGTATACTTACGAAGCAACAGGAGTATTCTCTTTGTCTTCGACATTCTCAGCCTGTAGTTTTCTTGCTCTAAAAAGTAAATTAAATTGTTTTTAAAATACCCCATTAAAAACAAAAGCTACCTAGTAAGGCAATTAGTAAATAAGTAAGAAAGTATACGAATTTTACTTACTTCATTTCTTCATGCAAGCGTTTAGCATTGGTTTTTCGCCAACCCCTTCTCTGTCTTGATTTCTTCACTTTATTCCCCATTTCAAATACGCTACAATAAATTTTCACAAAATTTTCTTCGTTACGTTATTAAATCCGTGCGTAAGCGCGAACGACACAAGCTCCCCGTCTGATGGCCGACGCAGGACTAAAGCGGACAGGAGGGCGGCGCGGCGGCTCTGGATAAGATGGGCGAAACTCGCGCGAATTTAGGTATTTCCTTCTTATTGTTACACAAATCACACATTTAAAAAATGTAAAGTGTATACGTTATATAAAACATGTTGTTTTATTATTATTCAAAAACTGAAGACCTTCCGCGAAGTATTCACGCCGTACTAAGCGTTTGTTGTGTTTTTTAGAGATAACTTTGAAAATTTATTCTATCGAGCCAACTTTATCAAATCGTGTTTCCATCGTGTATAATGCCTAGTATATATGCCCAATAATACCAATTTATTTCCTTAGATTTTAATTTAATTGTTTACTACTTCAAGCAACCGTTATAAAAACGCGTTTTTGTGTATAAACAGCTCGGTGCCCCGTTAAAAATACAGACTAAAAAGTAACCAAAATGATATGTGCATGTGATGAGCGTATGTACGAGTATGTGATGAGTGTTAGCGTGGATGTGAAAAATGTGTGTATATGAAGAATGTGTGTATGTGAAGGGTGTGTGTATGTGAAGGGTGTGTGTATGTGAAGAGTGTGTGTATGTGAAGAGTATGTGTATGTGAAGAGTGTGTGTATGTGATAAGTGTGTGTGTGATGTGTATGTATGATGTGACTGTTTGGAAGAGATGAGCAAGTGTTTTGAAGATGAATACTTTAACAGTTGAAAGATATAAGGTGTTCCGTTTCAGCATAGTCAAGCCCAAGCAGCCACTCATGAACCTGTTTTTTGCACCCAAACTTCGTCAAGGAGTAGATGTTGAGCTTTTTGTTAAACTTTTCATACATGTATGGTCCAATAAATGAGAAGGCCTTATTACCGAATTTAAGTTTGCAGAAGACTGTTCCATTTAGGTTTTCTACGTGTGCGGTGATCCGTTACGACTGTGGCTACTGCAGTACTTATAAGTATTAGTATTTATTATTTTATATTTTGTGGCTCAGTGTGGTGCTGGACGTAAAAATTACCACCACATCACCTCCCACCACCCCATTTCATCCCGTGGGTGTCGTAAAAAGCCACTAAGGGAATGGAATGGCAGCAGCGTTCTCTTTGCATTTTACCACCATGCGGCGATCACCGAAATGATGAGGATAATGATTAATATTTATGGAGATATCAAAGAAATAAGAGCCTGATCAGTTAGCAGACTTCCTCTACGATCAAAACACAAAACATAGAGGGGGTAGCCTTATCTTATACCTTTAAACGAGCAATTCTTGTATATATATATATAATCTGAATCTCGGAAACAGCTACAACGATTTTCATGAAATTTAGTATACAGGGGGTTTCGGGGGCGATAAATCGATCTAGCTAGGATTCATTTTTATAAAACGTCGTGTTATTCGTGTTTTCAATGACCAACTTTATCGATAATCAACTTGAACATAAATTTATTTTTTTAAACGCAATTTACCAAAAAATTACCAGATATTGTAAGTTTAAACCACGGAAGCACACCTCCACCTTCATAAAGGTACTTATTTACATACTTCCTCTTTACATAAGGGTTAGTTCCAATCTTATGTGATCAAAAGCAGTTACGTTTGAAAGTGAAACCATCAGACTGTTTATGGAAACAATTAGAATGCTGTATTAGCATAAATGTAACTGTAATAGTTTGCGGTGATGGATGCGTGTGGTACCAGTTACACGATATATACCTGCTAATGTAATATACATTGAGGTTTTTTATGTATTTGTGTTGGAAGTCTGATGTTGAAGTCAGGAAATATTCGGTTTTATGAGCTATCGGGAAAAGTTTAAAAATCTAATAATATTATTAAGCTGAAGAGTTTCTGGAAGACGTAGCTTTTAAAGGCTTCCTACAAAATGGACCGATGACCTGTTAAAAGCCGCAGGAATCCGCTGGATGCGTGAAGCACAGAACCGGTTGAAGTGGCGGTACTTTGGGGAGGCCTGTGTTCAAGAAAGAAAGAAAAAAAGAAAGAAAAATTGTTTATTCTGCACAAACTAAACGCACATTACAAAATAAAAATTAAAAATTATACATAAAAGCAACGTAGCCCCGTATTTAAGTCAATAAAAAATTAAAAATTTAGCAATATTGACATTGCTTGTGATCTTAAGACTAGTGACCAAATACAAAACAGAATATGTTACGAGATTGGTACTTACATCACATATTGAAAAAAAAAAAAAAAAACAAAATGCCGATTGTAGATTGCATTATCTACTCTTGTAACGAATAAACCTTAATATTAAATAACAATTAACCTGTGCGCCGCAATTGTGCAAGAACAGGTCGTTGCTCAGCAATATGCTGTGACTTCAGACGACCCTAGCGTCAACAGCGCTGATTTTCAGCTACTACCTTTCATGTCCAGCAGTAGACAACTTTCTGCTGAAATGATGAATGATGATGGTGATGAAGTGTTTGTTTGGTTGAACGCGCTCATCTCAGGAACTTCTGATACGAATTGAAAAAAAAAAAATATTGCTTGTTGGATATATATGGCTATATAACATCACGCTAGGACCCTTAGGAGCCGATCAAAAAGAAAAAAATCCGAATACGAAGTTCTGGCAGGCGGCGGGTGATTCGATGCGACGGGGTAGGTCGGTGGTGCAAATAACTTGATGCGGACAGAGTCGTGATCAGAAGCTAGTATCTAAGAAGATTGGATGGATGTGTATTGGTGGAAGTGTTGGAGTTTACGGGTAAATATAGAAAGCAATAAAAGTTTCAGTTCAGAGATGTGAAAGCCTTAAAATAACTTGAGTTATAAATAGAAAATGTTAGAGCAAGAGAGTTGTTCAATATGGTGCCGGACGTAAAGAATAACACCATCCATTTTTTCCTGTGGGTATCGTAATAGGCGACTAAGGGACTTACTAGAGAATGGGCAGCAGCGTTCTCTATGCATTTTACCACCACACTGCCATCGCCAACCCGCCTGCCAAGCGTTGCGATTTTGGCAACCCCACCCTCCAGGTTGGGGGAGGCCTGTGTGAACATAGAAATTAATCCAGCAAATTTTCTACAGCTCAAAGAAATTGCTCTAACTGAATTTAGTATCTCATGAACTACAATAACTACAATAATATTATTACAATAACATTTTAGCATTACTTTATGCATTTAAAATTGAGTTTCCTTGAATTAAGATAAAATTTTCGTTGGCTCTTGTGAAAAATAACTCCATGGTAAGAGTTACTGAAATCGATTCAGTAGTCAATGATG
This sequence comes from Aporophyla lueneburgensis, assembly GCA_932294355.1. Taxonomy (NCBI): domain Eukaryota; kingdom Metazoa; phylum Arthropoda; class Insecta; order Lepidoptera; family Noctuidae; genus Aporophyla; species Aporophyla lueneburgensis. The sequence goes on along the minus strand of OW028740.1, from coordinate 8,439,325 downwards.
AACAGATTACTTGCCGGATTTGCATTCATTCTATTATACCTTGTATGTACTATAATATTTTCTTAAATTACAACCTTATGAATATGAAGTCCATAATGAAAATGAATCATTCCAAGTGGAATTGGTTTTAAATTTTTCCTCGTTTCATAGACATCTTAATAAACAAACCATCTCGTCATCGTCCTGAGGGATTTTTACGGGAAGGGACTTAAATGTGGGTAGAGTCAATTAAATTTGTAGATTGTAATAAAAAAATATCTTTTTAAATATTTGGAAAGAGACACTAAACGTGTGTGCCAAATTTCAGCCCGATAGCTTCAGTGGAAGTGAAACACACACTATAAAAGCTTTTAATCAAAATGGATGAAAATATTAACATCTTCAACCTCAACTGCCTCTTTGGTTTACTGCTCGCAACCGCTACTACTGAGCATTAGTTCCTGAGTTCGATTCCCAGTTCGGGTAGTGTCATTGGGTTTTTCCTTAAAGAATTTGTTAGTAACTGCCCGGATTCAGGAATTGAACCTGTTTGATGGCAATACGTCCCCCCTTAGTCATGGGACTTAAATATAAGTGACAAAATGTTGGTGTTATGTCCCTCAGAGAATAAAGACGTAATGTTATCTCCAACCAATAAGCCCTGATGCGACATCAGTGCAAGTGAAAACAACAACATATCTTAGTTTCGATAAAGATCCGATATTGCCAGCCTCAGCCGCCTAGCGTGAAGCGATTCAACAGTACATGTATGTCATCAAGAAGTATGTGGTGTGGAGAAACGCGAGAGAGGCGATCACGCTCCGCTGAACGCTTTTTTACACATAATATTAAGTGGGTAGCGGTCACAGTGTTAGCGAGTAGCGTTTTGTAAGCGTTGTTATGTCATGCTTTGTTTTTGTTTTTGTGTTATATGCAATTAGTAAAATAACGTAACATTTAGAATTACTTCATTAAAGTTTCGTTAGTCATTCGTTTTATATAATTATTGAGATTACAGCTGATAATCAGAATAATAAGGTAGTTTTGGGATTGCGGGATGGAGTTTATCAGAAAAACATATGATATAGCGTATGCCACTTAGTTGTCAAGTCTGGATTAATGAGACACAATTATTTTCATTGTACTTTACTAAATAAGACATTTTACTAAAATACATGTACAGCGGGTTCGTTAACCTAACGAGCGATTCTAGTTACGTTGTTCTCAAGAGTAATATGTGAAGATATATAATTGAATAACTTTTACACAAATAGAAGAAGAGCTATGACGCAAAGCAAATAAGTCAATTTACTAAAATACATGTACGGTGACTCTAAGCGACTCAAACTAATTCCCGTTGACAAAGGGACCACAGACCATGTAGTGTTAGCAGCAGAGTCAGCGCACTTGGCGTACGGTACGCAAAAACACTTAATTAAACACCTCTGCGCGACCGCCATTTTAATTACTTGTGTTTGTTCTAGAAGTGAAAAGTTAGGGGTTTTAGGAGAATAGAGTACTTACGGTTTTCAAACGATACTTCTTGGCTTCTATGGTTTTGCCCACTATGGGGTTTTTGAAAAATAATTAAGATGGATCTACCTCTACGGTTTATCCTACCCAAGAAAAATAACTGTTATAGAAAAGATTAGGGTGAGGTTCCGTAATTATATATTAATTTATTTGGGAACAGTAGTAAATGTTACTGTAATGTTAACACATGTGTCGTAAAGATAAATTAGCTAAAATGATACGGAGAAATTGTTTCGTTCGAGGTATGAGTTTAGGATAGAAGAGTGGTCTCATATCAAAGTAGCTTTTCATTGGAAATTTTCAGGGGAGTAACATAGTACTTATACTAGTCGAAATTCAACCATTATTCATAAAAAGTTTACGTTTGAACTAATGCGTTACTGCATAAAAATTTTACTGCCTTCTGCACTCCTTCTACATATAAAACTTTAACTTTGCCAAATTACATACTCCTCCCTGCGCTTATTTTTTTGGAAAATAGGGTACAAAGTTTTTGATTCACGTATTAATATATAGATTATGTTTTTTAATTCGTATTTTTTGTCACAGTTTCAGTTAGGAATAATTTAAGTATCAAACTCAAAGCGCTTAGATGCAAATATACAAGATTCCACGTACCTAATTCTATAAATGCAATGAATACTTTGCTTTCTATCAAAATTCTGCACACTGCACTATGAATGTTGAATTTTGCAGGCACCTCGCGTCGCGGTTGATGCTCGCTTTATCCCACCTAGATTGGTAGAAACCCTGGGATTTAGGCTGAAATATTTGTTTCTATTTCTGTACTCTACTCTCTATTTTAGAAGGTTTATCAATGCAATGAAACTGAATAAAAAAAACAAAAATAGTTACAATGACAAATAAATAATGTATTTTTCTTTCTATAACATTTAAATAAAAATATAACCCCGAGTTACAGTTCGTTCACAGGTATTTATACAGTTTGTTATTACAGCGACACAAGGGCAACCTTATTATAAGGACAATAAAGATCACTTTGATATTGAGAGACTTGTTAATGGCAGTTCTTGAAACGAGAACAAATAAAAGATAACTTTGATTTTGATAGTGACGCAAAATCTAAATCTGAGGTAAAATAACTGAAAGGGTTGTAAATTAGGTTTAAAAAAACTTTATTCTCAATAAAAACATAACTTGTCGCTTACTTGAGAACAATAACTATTACTTAAATTAATACTAAATATCTGGATGACCGAGCTTTGCTCGGTATTTTTTGGTAAATTATGTTTAAAATAATAAGTTTATGTTCAAGTTAATTATCGATAAAGTTGGCTATTGAAAACACTTATAAAAAGACATTTTCTAAAAATGAAACCTAGCTAGATCGATTTATCGCCCTCAAAACCCCCTGTATACTAAATTTCATGAAAATCGTTGAAGCCGTTTCCGAGATTCAGATTATATATGTATATATATACAAGAATTGCTCGTTTAAAGATATAAGATATTAGGTTCGACTACATCCGTCACAAACAAATTAATAACTACACGAATCTCGACCCATCCAACGCATTCAAGAAGAAAAATATATGTGGTTATATTTGTATTGTATACTGTTTTTACAAAACACGATTTTGCATATTCATGCTTAAGCAGTGCCACTGAAGAGAGAAAAATATATCCCATCAAAAACATAAATGTGAAATGAGAGCCAAGTTCAATATTATGACATATACCTTGGTTCTTGACTTCAACGACAAAAGAAGTGAGATCTAAATGGGTGCCAAGTTCAATTGTCAGTCCTGACTTGGCTAGTTCTCATATACGAATTATTATGTTCAATGGCTAGTTTCTAACAGCAAGCCAAATTTTCGGAATAATAGAATAAGAACCGACAAGTAACAGGTTTAAAACTTGCGAAGGCTATAATATAATTCGTATATGAAAACTAGCCAAGTCAGAACTGACCATTGAACTTGGCACCCATTTAGATCTCACTTCTTTTGTCGTTGAAGTCAAGAACCAAGGTATATGTCATAATATTGAACTTGGCTCTCATTTCACATTTATGTTTTTGATGGGATATCATTACTTTTTGTACATGAATTATTAGTAGGTACTTATTTATATCAAATTTATAACAAATATAATACCAAATGGTTTTTGTTATAAGTGTTCCTAATAGAATCAGTTAAGTGAAAAATTATAGTAAAATGATAAAAAATTACCAGTTTGTGATTTATTCCTTTGTATTCACCTAATTACCTATCTGCTTGCCAAATTTGAACTTTCTAGGTCATCTGGAACTGGGTTAGAGTTTTGATCTATAGGTCAGTCAGTGATAAAAATGACGATTTTTGGACGTTAATATCTAAATAACCGTTTGAGATATGTTTATGAAATTTGGATCACATATGTATCTTGCAAGTTTCACTATATGAGCCAAATTTGATATGTTTATGTGAAATAGGTTTTGAGTTATGAGGGGGTCAAAAGTGGCTCCAAATGGTTCGTGTAATATTACACACGGTGCTGCCCGCCAGTTCTGTTACTTGAACTTGGCTTGACACGCCGCCGCGTGTCTAGATTTTTCTTCGGCAAAGAATTTTCTGAAAAAAATAATGAGTCTGATGAAATTATTCAAATACATGAAATCCTGAATATTTTACTCGACAGTGTCAATGACTTATTATTTCTTCTTATGATAATATTCCGAGTTCAAGATTTAGGGTAGGTTCTATAATAATTTTTATTATAATTTCACATAAATAGGGTATTGTTTTGATTGATTTGGCGAATGTTTTTTTAATTTTTATAATTCAGAAAATCCCGCAGCACAGGTTTTTGAACCCAAAGCGGGAGTCTGCAATTTTGCAAATATTTTGAAGATAATTGTAGGGTTACACAAATATATTTTCAATCAATGACTGTATTTATCGCTTATGAATTCGCCGATAAAACGACTAGAAAAATCGTGAACAAAGCTTAAGAAGAACAATAAAAGCAAAACTAGTTTTTGATGAAAATCATCCCCACAATGATCCATCAAGTTTTACGATATTACGGTTTCGGTTTATAGGAATATTTTTTTTCCTAAAAGAGAATTTCATAGCCCACTGATTGCTGGCGTCAGGGCTCTTAAATAACGATGTATTTGCCATATTCCCGCCCAAACCAAATTCGCGGTAATGCGGCAAACATGGTGATTTTTCTTGCCTTATCGCAATTTCCCTTCCTTATTTTTTTCGTGGTTGTGTTTTTACTGGTATTTGTTAAAGAAGTAGGTGTTTACCTGGTTTATATTTTGTATGGAACTTAGACCTGACTTTGGAAAAGTATTGCTCTTTGAAATCAGTCAAATCTCCATTAAGGTTTCGCCCAAGACTTTCTCTAACTACCGACCAACTTCCATCATTCCATGGTCTCTGATTTTGTAATAAATCGTTTCCAATATTAACTTTTGTGGTATTTAGATCTTAATCGTATGCTCAGATCTTGAGTGTATAATTACAGAAAGTATAGAAACATTACACGATGGCAGAGAGAAGAACGTACAACCTGCAACCTGTAACCATGGATTCATAACATCATTCTGAGGCCCACTGCATTGAAATTTTCTGTCGGTAATTTAAAAAAAAATAGGTCTGCCATACATTTTGACCGTGTTGGTCACACGCATCTGTAATTTTGTATGAAACAGCTCTTTTTGGATGACAAATCATCAAATGACGTCTCCCGCTATGGGCGGAGTGGGAAGGCGTATCAGTCTTTCACTGACCAAAGCCCACCCGTGTTCCTTCAGTTGCTGAAATGCCAGAGCCACGGTAACTCTTTCAGACAAATTTCGCGACCCTGGCAGGTATGAAACAGCTGTTTTTAATTTGATCGCCGACGAAAAATGTCTATGTTAGGGTAATTTATAAATCTAGAATTACGTGCACTAATTCATGGTTTCTTTTTGCGCGCCAATGTCTTTTCCTGGAAGCCTCTCCTAACAACAAACTCTTAGATCCATTTCATCCAATGTTACTTTGCGGGTCTTCATGCGTTATCATACCCACTTATTATGTATGTGCGGTTCGTCACGCTCTCTTCCCACTATGTCCAAACAGTACTCACACGTGGTGATGTGGCGCCACCTAGTGAGTCCGTCCTCGATGTATAGTTGTTGGTTTTGTGTCGTTTTATTTCAGAAATAATAAGCATTTTTTATTGAACAAGAGATAGGTTTTTACGGGACAAAAGAAAGAAAGGACACTATTACTATAGTGGTATATTACCATCATTTTAAGGCTCGGTGCCCAAAGGGTGTCCGTTCGTCTGTCTGTCAGCGGGTCTGTATCTCATGAACCGTAACCAGGTCTTAGTTGAATTTTTCATAGTGTACGTCTCGCTCGGTATATTTTGCCGCTATAACATTAAATAAGGAAAATGAAATACAGTTAATGATTAAAGAAATGTATAAAAAGGGAATACAAGACTTGAAAACGTGTTAAAAAAATGTGTTAAATATTGTACGCAGTACGGAACCCTTCCAGTCCGATTAGCACTTAGTTGGTTTTTTTAAAGACTCTGATGACAAATGGGCTAATAAAATCACCAATTGGGTCCCACTGAATGCACAACGACATTGCGGCAGGCCGAGATGAAGATGGCGGGACGAGCTTGACTCCTACCGAAAGGACTGGCCAGCACTAGCAAAAGACAGAATTCTGTGGAAAAGAGAGAGGGATGCCTTTGCCCTGCAGTAGGGCAAAACAGGCTAGTAAGATCAGAGGGTCTAAAAAGGCCACTTTGGTAGAATCATAATAGGAAAATATTATGAATCATATTGTAATCCGTAAAATGGTCACAAACTGACAATTCATAATATTTTCTGCGTAGAATTCATTAAACACAATTCATCTATTTGACAGTTTTGTATGGAGATTCGTAAAATGGTACACATAATATGAATTGCTCTATTGAAGTTTAATGTCAAATAGCAGAATCATAAGAAGTTAGTCAAGAGGAACATTTTACAAATCATATTTGGGATTTTTTGAAAAAATATCGTAATAATGGCAAATTTAGGCCTTAAGAAAATTTTTTTGAGCATGCTCGTGATATGTAGTCCATTATAAGTCACCAATGAATTGTGGCACTTCGAAAAATGGACATAGCGTTTCAAATGTGGGACCTCCAGGTTTTTTCAGTTATATAGGCTAAATATACGTCGTGATAAGGTCCATGAGCTGGAGCCGTAGGGGAAAGCAGGTAGGCTTCGTACAGTGGGAGCGTTCGTACAGTAGTCATATCTACACTATCCAATACGTTGCCGCGTTGATTTTTCTGTGCATGACGCTAACTCACACACACGTGTGAACCGCGAGGTGGCGGGTCAGTGCGGCAGCCGGCTTCAACGTGACGAGTCGATACGTGTTTTCGCTCTCGGTAAGTATTTTTCATATTCACTTTTGAACAAGTTTAGTTGTTATAAGTTTTGGTCGAAATGTTAAAGTAATTTTATTTATTTTATGTAGTGATTACGTAGTTTATTACGTCAATAGTCATTTTAGGCTAACTATTACAGTTATTTTTATTTTTAATTTTATTGTGGATTTCTCTGGTTGGGGTACCTTCGTGCAGCTATGAATGGGGTAGATTCGTACTGTACGAATGCTCCCTTATTCTGTACGAATGCTCCCGAATACGAATTCTTACCTTTGTGCCAGCAAAAATATTAATCACTTAACTAATTGTTGTTACAGAACCATGTCGCGAATATACATAAAAAAGGGGACAAGGACAGGAGAAGTAGATGAAGATGCAATGAAGTCTGCGATGAAAGAAGTTTTGGATAAAACTTTATCATTAAGGAAATCTGCACAAAAATATGGTGTCAAGGCATCAACTTTAGAAAGTTGTCTAGCAAAATTTCATAAGCAAGAAACTGTCAATAGAGAGAATTATACACAGATGCGTGAAAAATGAAACGAGCACTAAAGTTACTTTCAGATGAAAATTTAATAACAAAAACAACAAGACCGAAGAAAACTTTAGGGAAAGATAAACCAAACAGGCAAAAGAAAACTGATGAGAATGAAACTGATTATGAAGGTGAAACTGACTATAACGACGAGACTGATTGTGAGGATGAGGCTGATATGAGTTTGAGAAAAAGTTCTTGTTCTCCCATTGAAGAGACTTCTGAAGAAGAATCAGATATTGAAAATGAAACACCAGTTCTGACTGAGAACATCAAAGACAGAGCTTCGTACTTGTTAAGTTTGAAAAAAGAAAACCATTTTATGTTATGTTGGACAAGTGCTTCATAAATATAGTCCTATCGAGTATAAAGTATCATTTTTAAGGAAGAAACCTCAAACTTGGAAATTTGTCTTTCCCGTTACCAAGGATGAAGGGTCTGTTTATTTAGCAGATGTGGTGTGTATATTATCACCATCAAAATCTGCTTCTACTGCTAGAACAGCCCAAATAATTAGTTTTAAAAAGGATCTCAGTATGTATAATATTGGCTAGTAGGTATTTAATGGTAAGAGCTCTTACCATTTATAAATGGTAAGTCTTATCAGCCTAAAGGACGGAGGGAATTTTGTTGATTTTTGAATTCCTTTATTATTTTTTATTGTGTTTAAATTTGTATAGTTTAGAAGTTTATAAGTTTTGAAAAAGACAATAATTGTTAATTAGTATTACATGAGACTGATAAAATGGCATTTTAATTGACTGTACGGAGGTTCCCCACTATGTACGAATGCGCCCTACGCTGTGTACGAATGTACCACACGTATGGGGTAGTTTCGTACGTTTTCCATATTTTAGATAAGTCACCGTAGCTTCGCCATGCTGAATAGTATCAAGGCAACACTACACTATTTTTAAAGCTAGATAAATAGGGTACATAAAGACATTAAAATTATTTTGAAATAGTTAATAGCATTTCGTATAAACGGCTAAGAATAAAAATTGTACGAATCCTACCTGCTTTCCCCTACATATGTACTGCCGCGCTGGCATGAGTACTACCTACCTTCAAGAATAGTAATGAAGTAGTCAGTTTTAAGGTAGTTCCAAATAGACACTACCATCTAGTCTGTCCCGTGTGGTGCCGGACATAAAGAATAGCATCACCCCATTTCTTCCCGTGGGGGTCGTAAAAGGCGACTAAGGGATTTACTAGAGAATGGGCAGCAGCGTTCTCTATGCATTTTACCATCATACTGCGATCGCCAACCCGCTTGCCAAGCGTGGCGATTATGGCAAGGCCTCCAAATAGGGGGAGGCCTATGTCCAGCAGTGGACGTCTTGCGGCTGAGATGATGATGATAACTACCATCTAGTGTTGTGAATGTTACAAATTATTACAATCTTCTTTTCATATTTTAGGCACTGAGTAGATCCAATTATTACTTAAGCATCTGGATCACACAACAGGCTAATATGGGCGCACACCATATACCTACACAACACAACATATACCTATATACAACGAATAACGATTAAATACTGATTTAAGCTGAACAAGTATTTACTTACTCTGTATTAAAAATGATCCAACTTACATGAAATAAACATACAACCTACCTTCAAGAATAGTAATGAAGTACCTAGTCAGTTTTAATGAAGCAATTCTAAATGGACACTACCATCTACTCTTGTGAATGTTACAAATTACTACAATCATATAATCATATTTCACAGGCACTGAGTAGATCCACTTAGTACTAAAGCATCTGGATCATACCACAGGTTACCAAGGGCGTACACTATATGAAACACCAAGGTAGTGTATAAAACAGTGTGATAGCTGTAGGTACCAGTAACTTTCTTCTCAGAGTAGTCACTTAGGAAAGTCCGAACTCATCTAGTTTAAAAAAAAATACCAAACCTACTTACAGACATAACAGGCGAAATGTGGGTGTACTATAGGTTCACCTCTGCCTAACCCTTCGGGGAAACAAGGCGTGATGTTATGTTATGTTGTGTTACTAACAGAAATAAAATCATTTATCATATAACTCGTAACACTTCAGTGCCCAGTTGAAAAAAGACTTATTTAAAGTACACACTATTCACACCGAGCTTATTTTTGTAATTTGCACTCGGTAAGTAATAAACATTTCCAGAGGAAATATGTAAGTATATTTATTTTCCATCATACAGCCCGCTCACAGACAGACAGATGGACGGAAAAATGGACAGCAGAGGCTTAGTTATAGGGTCCCGTCCTGGTTACTCTTTGGTTACGGAACCCTAATAAAAATCTACAACCTATGTGGGACATAGGCCTTATATTATTCTTTACTTTCACTCCAATTTTATTAGGTTGTGTGTATCTATAAAATAGGACATACATTTTACCTTTATACCTATTATTTAAATAAAACAATACACGAAGTTAAAATATTTTAATAAATTTACAATTCTCATGTTATACTGTATAAAAATCTAGCAATAATCAAATAATGAAACTAACATAAACACTATAGTACATCAGTTTATTTTTCTTTGAATATTTTATGTCTTGATGGTAGTCACGGAGCTGCGGAGAGGCAAACGATGACTGCTTGAAACAACTTCACCAGGCTAAAAAAGAAAATGTGTGGTTTTTAAGAAAGTCAAATCATCAGTCAATAATTAACATACCTGTGAAATAAAATGAAATTGAAAATAATAATATCATTTTTTAAGACAACCTAAGACCAACAGTGATGACAGGTTGTCAACAATAGTAGACTTGGAGCCCAATAGCTCTTTGTGTTTAGTTAGTGTTTAGTTAAATGGTAAAATTTAGTTTATTTTCCTCTTTGTATTTCGTTATATATTTCATGAATGTTAACGATAGTAGGTACTCAATTTTATGTCGAGCCAGAGGGCACATAAAAACGTTATATAAATAACATCATAATCATTTTCAATCGTCATCATAAGTCTTAGTCTCAATAAAAATAGCTGTAGGGTTATAAAACTCCACTCACTGCGGTATCTTGATTGCCGAGTTTGAAGAGTCAAAGCCGCTGTTGTAGCATCGGCAGGGGTAGAGCTTGGTGCTGGCACACGAGTCTGGTCAGAAGTAGACGCTGCAGTGATCTTGATGAAGCGTTTAACAACGACAGAACTTCCACTATATCAATGCAGAAAGACGAGCAGAATTTTCATTCCATGCCTACAAATTATTACGTCCAATTAAATACCTTTGAACAGTGATACAATTAAATATTGATTTAAGATAAACAAGTATTTACTTACTCTGTATTAAAAATTACCCAATTTGCATGAAATAATTAAATTTTGTTGATGTTTATTGTTGACATAACCACAGATCATTAAGACCACAGACTAATTATGACATATCTGAAGGGAAAACTTTTATGTATTCGTTGCCAGCTTATAAAGTTTTTGTTGTTGCTAGTTTCCCTTTTCAGGGCTTATCTGTGACATTTTTATATTTTTTATGCATACTGTAATTAAATAACATTTCAACAGTTAGAAATAATCACTTGTATTTATTAAATCTTCAAAGAAATATTTACCGGTAAAATTACGGTCTTTTTTTTTTCATGCTGCAACATTTTCACCAAATGTGATTCGGATATGAATTGAATTGAGTATGATATCGCTAATATGTGTCACCATTTTACGAAAGTTAGAGGAATTGCTAAGGTATTGCTGGGAATTCACAATATGAATTAGTTTTAGCAGAAATGCTTAATGTGGCCTTTTTAGACCCCCAGATAGATTAGATTATCTGCTTAGTTTCGATTTCATTTAACTGTGGGTAAACGTAGATATGAGCGAGGCAGAGAAGTTAAGAAGAAGAAAGGGCTTCCGCACATCCCAACGCAATAAAGTAATCTGTAAATTATTTAAAAAAAAAACTAAAAAAAAAACACACTACGACGTGACCCCTCGGAATTCAGTTTTCAGTAAAGAGTATAACGAAAGAAAATCTAATCTAATCTATCACATATGAAGCGACAGCTTTATGGTCGTGAAAAGTAATTGATTATCTTCTTAGAGCTTTCTGTATTTATTAATCAGTTTTAATAAACACTGTGACATGCTAAGCTTGTGACTATGAGCAGGCCTGTCTCACTTCCATACAAGCGGTGCAAAATCCCCGAGATATTTACCTACTATTCTGGAAAACCTAATTTCAACCTTCGGCATTGCGTATAGCGTTCAAAGTACAATAACTGTCTGCCGTCTCGCTTCAATCTGCTAGGGCTCTCAGAGAGGTACTACTTTATATCTTTTTGTCTTTTTGTTTTTTCTGGCGCCTCCATCACTCACGACACAGAAATGATTAGATTTCCAACAGATTAACAGCACAGAATATACAATAGTAGGTACTTTACGGTATTAACAGTTTACTTTTGATCCGCTGGTGCGTGCGCTGCGTGTGCGACAAGTCGAGCGAGTGCAAGCCTATTGAGACTAGTCCGGTGGCCGGACACTTGCGTTTATCATACCTAAACTCGGGAGTGAAACTTCTGTACCGTACCGTAAGGTACTAATATATATTCTGTGCTATGAGTTATGGTAACCCAACATTTTTACTGCGGCATGAGCTAATATTATCAGATGTTCTCTGTTTCAAAACAATTTAATGAAAATGTAAACAAATGGCTGACCCATTTCTCGATGACCAGAACGTGTGTCAGTGCCACTCACGAATAAAGTGATTTGATTTCATTAGATAGGTACTTGAATACTTAAACCCTAAACTCTTGATTCACCTTAAATATCAGTTTTTATTTGTCAATTTGAGGTTATTTATCAGTGTTCGTCGACGAAAATCATTATACAAACAATATTTGTTTGGAAAAAAGTGATAAGATACACAGATGGAACTTAAATACAGATTATAGTGTGCACAGTCTCATGCACACTAGGGGAGGCAGCTGCTGTCACTAATGTCATCTGTCAGTCACGAGAAAATGGCAGAAACAGAGGCGGTGAAGCAGGTCTGCACGATAGCGCTTGATGTGGTGGTGAGCCAGTGAAGTGATATTACCAACTTAAATACGGAATCAACAGGATTCTACACAAATAAATATGCCATTTTGTTAGGTTTTTAAGAATTTCAGTATTTAATTTGATATAAAAGTTGTTTTTGTGGTAATATTTGAACACGTACTTGACCGGAAGTAATAGAAAATAACGTTTAAAATATTATGGGTGTTAGGTTTTTAAGAATTTCAGTATTTAATTTGATTTAAAAGTTGTTTTTGTGGTAATATTTGAACACTTACTTGACCGGAAATTATAGGAAATAACGTTTAAAATATTATGGGTGTAAGGGTTTTAAGAATGACAGTATTTAATTTGATTTAAAAGTTGTTTTTCGGGCGACATTTGAACACGTGCTTGACCGGAAGTAATGTTAAAGAATGAAACGTTTAAAATATTATGGATGGGGAGATGTTCGGTGGGATTGGGGACTGGCATTCTGATTTCAGCTCTTGTCGAGTTTAGACATAACCCTTGAGTGCTTCTTAAGTGTATTTAACGAATTTATTGTACTGTGGATAGTGAATAAATATTGATTATTAAGAAATAAACGAGTTAGTAATTTTTAAAGTGAGTATTATTGTTCCTGTTGTGATGTTCCCGCAATGTGCAGTGTAAGTTTATTTGCCTACTTTTACTTTATTCGATCCAGGTCTTTAGTATTAAAGTTAATCCAACAATTTATTCCCTTTAATGAATGAATGTGTAAGAATTTAACCCGAACAAGTTTGTTTACACTTGTACCCAAACGCTTTGGAACAGGGTTATTAGCACCACGTCCAGTCACAAGTCATGAAGTCTGCGTCCATGAGTAGACGTTAATTCTACTACGAGTTCTGATTATGAAAACGCAAACTGTAATCAAACATTCATACATAATTAATATCGGAAATAATGCTAAGTAGATACGATTTATGTTCAGATGAAAACGTTGGCGGAATGTGAATTAGGTTTAATTGCTACTATACCGTTACACTGGATTGTCTTTATGATCGTTTCAGTTATATACTGCCAAGATTTTCTAGTATTTACAGCTGTTGAAGTTTCCATATTTATGCTAGCAATATTAATGAGATTAATAATTGGATTCAGCGATCGTTAATAATAAATGTTTTTTTTTTCTGTATGTAGGTTTATACAAACACTTTTACACGTCAATCATATTTTTTTAAACTTGATTATGTCGGTGTTTCCCAACTAACTACTCTGAGAAGAAAGGCCGAAACAAACTCAGAGGTCACAGTCTCTTTTAAAGTCCAGACATAATATTGGTTACATCATGTGAAGACCCTACATGGTCTTCTGAGGTGACTGAAAGGGTTTTTTGAGATAGGTCGTTGTGCCGAAAGTCTCGACAGAGAATGCCTTAAAAGCTAAGAGCCTCTACCAACACCTGAGGAGGCTCTCGTAGCCCGACTTGGACAGCTGGAAACGGTACTTCTGGACATGTTTCCTGTCATTAGGAGGTTCCTCTCACTGAAGCCCTGACCACTGCTCCGGTAGTTTGGATCCTGTTCCTGATACCAGTGGGCAGTTTTTTTATTTTATTTTATACATACACTCATTACATACATAAACTTGCGCCTTTTTCCCATAGGGGTAGGCAGAAACTACAGCACGCTACCTGCTACGACCTGACACAATGGAAATGCGTTCGTCACGAAGCATAGGTGGTGTGACTGTGAATGATCGGCTGAGGAATGATGTGATAAGACAACGGTGCAGTTTAAAAGAAGATGTAGTGACAAAAATTTACATAAGTATGCTCAGATGGTTTTGTGTGTAAGAAAAATGTAATGTATAAGTATACTAATGAAATAAAATAGGTAAAGAAGTGTGACTTACGTACAGACCCACATTTAAACAACGGTTTATTTTTTAAATATTGCCCAAAACCACAAAACTTAAAAGAGGAGGAATCCTATGAGGCGTACTGATAATAAATACAATGGTTTGTGGCCCATTTGCGAAACCTTTTTTAGGTTCCAAATCTTTATGTGGTCGTTTGGGCCGAGGAAAATTCTCTATATTATGTAGGTATCCAAAACTAGAACCATTATTGAGAAGGCACTTTATAGGAAAGTACAATTGAATTGTAGTTATTGTACCAGCAAGTATTTAAAAATAAAGTCGGTCAACACTAAGAAAACTGATTCGGAGGCATAGCCTTTGGGTGTACAAAAATATGAAAGAAAAACCATGATAAAGGGTCTTGACAGACAGACAGATGGACAACAAAGTGATCCTATAAAGGTTCCGTTTTTTCCTTTTGAGTTACGGAGCTCGAAAAAACGTTATTTGTGCTGGGGTTTGCATACTACATCCTACATATTTGCCTTAGTATAATTACATGCAAGTTGTTACAACGTTACAACATTACAATTAACACTAGAAAGTACTCAACACGTATTAAATTACTATATACGGTAGCATTTTTCCATATTGATAACTAAAAAACGTTGATAACGGAGCTCGGAACACGTTCAGTTAGGCTATGCTCCAGTTGCTGCTATACCGGTGCGCGGGCGCATCTCACTGGACGTCGTTAAGATCACTCAGATCTATTGACTACGCTCCGATGATAATTGTACTATTATTTTTATCGGGAAGTATTTGTTGAGATAAATTGCTGAGGTATTTGAGGGGTTCTGTGGATTGTCCAAGAGAGCTGTGCTGCTGGGGAGTTTGTTGCGCCACTTATTCTTCCCAGCTAAAGAACCGGGAATTGGTTATGGGGGCTCATGTAATGTTGACGTTCGAAAAGTGCTGATTCTCAACCTAGTCTGCATAAATGACTTTTATTTGATTTTTAATTTCTTTGAGAGCTACAATATGCAACGCGGGCCAAATAGGTATTGGTAGATGTCACATGTCTTCAATTTTTTTATTCTAAGATATGCCGTTTATCTTCGCCGGTTCGTGGGCAGCGGTGATCAGATTATTTACAAAAGTAAGGCACCTGCCTGGTTTCGGAATCACGACGTACAAGTCTTTAAGTCGGGGTTCATACCATGGAGTACCACTGTTCAACTTTCACTAACTCCCAGATAACCTACCCAGACGACCTATTCTGTACAAGCTTGCATGATTACTGAGGTGAAGTGAGCTTCAAATGAGTAATCAAAAATCATCAGGCATCGAATGGAATGACAGTTCACTTCAAACCCACTACACCTAAGTTTTCACGCTGGGTTTTATAACAGAGTAGATCGTCTGTTCTAGCCAAGAGTAATACCCTTTTGCATTGCCAATTTTAGAGACAACGTTGCAATACCCCCGGGACATAAGCAATGTAACAAACTGCAATGCAAATTTTCAACAGAAAAAGGTACAGAGAACAGTGGTCAGAACGATACCTGTCTAGGCCCTACTTACACCATCCTATTGCACATGATTAGTGATGTAATATTTCAGGAAATTTCAACAATTTGATTTGATCTGAACTGAGAAATAGTTTCGGTTTTGTAGTTAAAGCCTGGTAAATGAATTGTTACGCAAATTGACAACTGTATTCAAATCAAAGAAGAAATAAAATGTATTTATAAGGTCTATTAACAAAAGACAACACTCAGAAACGAAACTAAACACACTCATGAAAACGTAAAAAACAGAAGTAAAATTAAAATAAAAACAAAGTCCTGTACGATTCGATCAGATAGGAAATGCCGACTCAATCTATCTTATTATTATTTTTTACTAGCTTCTGCCCGCGGCTTCGTCTGCGTAAATGTCGGTTATCGCGGACGCAGACAAAGTCACTGAATAAAAAGTAGCCTATTTCCTTTCTCAGGCTCTAAACTATCTGTGTACCAAATTTCTTTTAAATCGGTTCAGTAGTTTTAGCAGGAAAGCGAGACAGACAGGGTTACTTTTGCATTTATAATATTAGTATGGATACCTAGTGTGGATTTAACATTATGACGTATAAAAGTTATTCCGATATTTACAAAAATAAAACAAAGACATTGCTATTTCATATTATTTCATTGTGTTAAAATCATAAGTGTCAACCTTTTATTGACAAAGGATGAGAATTTACTTAGTAAATAATTTCTCTCACCGCAACGGGAATGTATGACATAATTTTATTATCATTCAATGATCGCTGACAATACACATGTTACTGAAAAAAAAACCTCAGTCATTGAACATCACGATAAAATCTAATTTTTCATTGCAGTATGCTAATACATAAGTGTTTTATAGAATTTTAATCATGCATCAACTAAGCACACGATATTTGTCTGAAAAAGTGCGAAGTGTTGTGAAAATAAGTAGTTAGTAGACAAAACACGCGAATCTCTCATGTAGGTGAGACAGCTGGTATTAATGTAAATATGTAAGAGCATGTTGTTTCGAACAATCGATGACTTGATCACTGAAAAAAGTCACACATCTTCTATACGAAGAAATAAAATTGACGCGTGTGTTTGTAAGGCCAAAATAACAGCCGTTTATTAAATGCATTTAAGAGTACGAGATTTGTTCGAAAGAGATACCGTAACCCTGGCACATGGGCAACTGAAGGAACACGAGTGGGTTTTAGTCAGTAAAAGTCTGACATGTCCTTCCGCTCCACCCAGAGCGGGAGACGATATTTGATGATTTCCCACCACAAAAAAAGTATATACGGTAAAAACTCAATTCTTATAATTTTTGTCTGTTTATCTGTCTGTCCTTAGTATGTGAATATAGTAACCCATCCACTGATCAATCGCGGTAAGTATAGCTTAAACTGATCGATCGAAACGTGCGACAATTATAACGTATCCACAAGCCGCACGTAAGCATAGATATTAAATTCAAAATATTGATTTTTCTCAATGACACTAGATTAAAGAACGCAAATCAAAAGTAAATAATCGAACAACCTTTCAATGAGTGTTTGAAGACTTGGTTTTTAACTAAACATACTCTACCTCATTCTAACTAAATTTGGACACAAAACATCAAAGTACAATATCGTTGAAGTATGTTTTAGTTTACTAGACAATTTACACTAAACAGTATATTATAACTGGTGCAACACTTCTTTGTCCAGTAAAACAACGGAAATACCAACAGAATCTAGAAACAATTCCAAACATTTAGCTCTAAATGACGAAACTTTAAGTTACCAGCTCGGAACATGTGCATGTAACTGCCACAGTTACAGCACTCCTAGGAACATATTTCAAAACTTTACTATCTGGAAAAGATGGCCAGATTCGTGTCGTTTGTCGCCTTAAAAAATATCATATTTCGAGCATCGTTTGGCCTCTTAATTGGAGATTTACACCCAACTTCGTAAGGACTTCGACTTGACTGCAGAATTTTTCTGCTATAATTCTAATACATTTTCCGTCGTGCTTGGAAAATATTTTACACTAGCCTTTGTATTTCTCTTCCGTTAATTTCTTCACGTAGAAGAAGAAGAAGAACGTAGTGACTATTATAAAATGGTTCTAAATTAACTTTATAATTGTTATGAATGCATTTTAAGACCATGGACGAAGTTGTAACCATTCTTGTCTTCCTTGGGGCAAAATTCACGAAATCTGGCGCGTACTTTTTCCTCATTAAAGAAAAAGCTGCAGGGCAAACTGCGAGGGACTTTGCGCTCCCCATTACGACACGCTTTCGACTTTTTAATTATTTTTTATAATGTATTTTTATTTGAACTTTACAGTTCTTCAACTTCTTTGAAACGTTATTTTGGTGTATTACCAGTTTTCTCCTCTTTATTTCACCATTACGCATTCTTCGCGGTTATTTATATTTAGATCGTTATATCATTTACTTTTTTCGAAATATTAACATTGTTCCGCGCAATAGTTTGATCTAGTTACACTTATTATAAATTATATAATTACCGGGAAATAAATACAATTAAAATTTCTAGATATTTATAAATGCGTTTGGATTGGGTCGGTAAATAAGATATTTTATTTAAAATGAATTATAAACACTTAGGCCCGTGATTAAATTCGTTGGGTCTTCAGTAAATAAAAATGTAGGTAGGTATGGGGTGTGGCCCCTGGGATGAGTCCGTGATAGCTTACGCAAATAAATGTTGGTAAGTATTTGAGTAGGCTAGAAACCTTTTTGAATAACTTAGTCAGTGGGATCTTAGTAATGTTTGAATTACGGATGCTTATAGCGACGAGGCGAGGAAGAAGTGGTTACTCAGTAATATCGGGCGCAACCAACAAAAGCAGACACTTTACTCAGTGTAAATAATTTCATCACCAATGCCCTCAAAACGGTGAAGGATAACATCGTGAGGGAACCGGCATGTCTTAGAACCAACAATTTGAAGACATGTGACATCTACCAACCCGCAATGAGCTAGCTTGGTGGATTATGGCCCACTCTCTCTCACAGAGAGGAGGTCTGTGTCCCAGCATTGGGAACATTATAGGCTGCTGATGCTGCACAATAGACTTTCAACTCATCATTCTCTGGACTTTATCCCAATTCATTTGGGGTCGGCATAACAAGTCTTGTTTCCCATACATCTCTAATAATCTCATCTATATATAATATATTTTTTTGTAAACAGAAGTCAAGGGTTTAAGCTCTTCCAGGGTCGCGAGATTTGTTCGAAAAAGATACCGTGGCCCTGGCACATGGGCAGCTGAAGGAACACGGGTGGGTTTTAGGCAGTAAAAGTCTGACACGCCCTCCCGCTTCACCCTAGAGCGGGAGACGTCATTTGATGATTTCCCATCCACAAAAAAAAAATGGTTTACGCTAAAAACCAGCGCTTAGCTACCCGTTATGGGAACATAAGCATAATTCTGACGATTAAATCTTTTGCTTTCAGTATTACAGTTTTGAGTATGTGTGTAGGTACCTACTACTACTACTACCGAGCTGTAAAACTGGAGACAATAAACTTTTTTCTATTCTATTCTAATAGTCGGTGTCGCAGTAGTCCCTAGTTTCCTGTGTAGCCATATTTTCTTTCACATATTCCATACATAATTTCTTTGTTTTTCTCCTATTCTTATAGTCATCCATATTCATACCCAAAACTTGATGATACTTCATTCATTTATTGGTTGGTTGGCTTAGTTTTAATTTGTTATTCCACGATATTGAAAAACTGGCCTATATGACCATTATAATTATAAATCCATAGAATATTAATGATTTTCTTTCCATGTAGGAAATCTATAACAAAGGATGGGCTAACCAAAATATTTTCAGTAATTATAAATCTATTATAATTATCTGAAAACCTTTCCAGCTGTAACATACAGAATAAATTA
This sequence comes from Aporophyla lueneburgensis, assembly GCA_932294355.1. Classification (NCBI taxonomy): domain Eukaryota; kingdom Metazoa; phylum Arthropoda; class Insecta; order Lepidoptera; family Noctuidae; genus Aporophyla; species Aporophyla lueneburgensis. The sequence continues at coordinate 8,419,580 of OW028740.1, read as the reverse complement.
TCAACGTCTCATTTTCACTTATTGTAACTTAACACACTCGTCAAACAATTTTGATCTCTAAAGTTACAACATTTACGTTACTTTTGGGTTGTATCTAATTTGAAACAATTTTGTCAAACAATATTCAACTCTGATTGAGACAGTTTTAGGTTCGATTTTGTGTGATGTAGAGTAACAAAACACCTTGGGTAGGTGCCAAGACTAATAATAGTCTAGACCGAGTCCAGACTCGATCCTTGACCTATCACAGTCGGTTTTATTGATGATTTATCTCTTCTCACATAATGTTGTGAAGATGTTGATAGGTTCTTTGACTTCTTTATTAAGTCAAATGTATTTGTGCGAGAGGTTAGATTAAGGGGGAAGCGCCAGGGTAGGTCGCTGAACGTCGGTGGCGATCTCTCGCGTCCGGCCCTGGTTCAGACCATGGTACGGAGCGAGAGGGCATGGGAAGCCGTCATCTCTTTCTACGAAGCAATAATGCTCGCGAAAGAGGATGCGGATGATTTCCCATCCAAAAAAAAAGGTCGCTGAACGTTTTTGCAATTTGGTAGTCAGTGTCAGGTTGTAAGTTGAACCATTACTTATAAAAGTTGTTCCTTTTGATATACCATAACTTTAGTGTATTAACCCGTTGAATGCCGTAATTACAGACAAAATTAAAAAGTATTGTGTCTCGTGTGGAACCGCGTTCACGGCATACGAAGAGTTTATGAGACCATGTCAAAGAATCAACTAGCAAAGGTTTTTTTTTTTCGTTTCAGTTTTACGTATATTATAATTCGACGTCACGGTTAATATGTAAAACACACTTACGTAAAATATGATAGCGTTGCATTATTTTAGTTTTAATTTTGAATTATTGGTTTGAATGAAAGTTATTAGTACTATCAATGAAACTTACAACCGAATTCAAGAAAACAAACCCCCTCCGGGAGTGCCGGCAGAAGTGAAAACTTGTACATTAACGTTGTGCATTTTTGATATTTTGGAATGGTTAGGGAATCATTTTGCACGAATTGCTTTAATTATCAGTTTTTTTTTTTTTTTTTTTTTTTGTGGGGCATCTCGTAGTTAATCCTGAAAAGATTGTTACTACTTAAACGGATTGGGGCCCGGCGAGTTCTAAAAAGTTACCTTTTTAGGCCTCCAGCCGGGGCTTATTATACTTAAAAACTAAAGCGAAAGCTCTAAGGGTTACCCCGAGGGGGGTACGAACCTCGGCTTAGGCAATCGCTGATAGGGGGGGCAGCAAGGGACTGGCTGGATCTGAGTAAAATTATTTATGGACTAATTTAAAGCTAACGGCGCAGCATCGCGGGCTGGCTCTTGCAAGGGTCGGGAGGGACTGTTAAGTCGGGGTCGCGACGACGGACCTCGGCGGCGAGGTCGGTACGGTTTGTGTCTGTGTGCTGGTCTAGCTGTACTGGTCTCTTTTCGACTCTCCTGGAGGAGAGTAGTGGGATCATCAGGATCGGTAAGAATGTGCCGCGAGCGGCGGACTTTGCTAATACGGGAGGGGGTGTAAGTAGCTGCCGCCACAACCAGAGGGTTGCGGTGGGCTACGGCCCTATCGAAGTAGCGCTTCGAAGCGCGTTTTATGTATTGATGGATAGTCGGGAGTTTCATATCTAAATGAAGATTGATATTCCGAACAAACCAAGGCGAGCCTGTGGCTTGGCGGAGAAAGCGGTTCTGGAGAGTCTGCATCCTATGGATGAATCGGGGCTTGGCATGTGCCCAGACTGGGCTTGCGTATGTCATAATCGGCCTGATACAAGCAGTGTAAAGCCGCTTCTTACACAGAAGAGACAATTTACTCCGCTTGTTCAGGACGCAATGGAGCCTACCGAGAGCGAAAGCGGCCCGCGAGCGAGCCTGCTTTATGTGCTCAGAAAAGGTGAGGTGTTCGTCGAGGATGACACCTAGATATTTGGCTTGCTTCGCCCAAGGGATCTGCTTGCCGAACATTGAGATGGGTCGGGGAGGGGGGTGATTACGTCGAGGTCGGGTGTAAAAGACCGCCTGACTTTTATCGGGATTTACTTCGATTCGCCACTTCCTGAACCATTCGCCGAGCTCATCGACTGCGGTTTGGAGGTAGCGAACCAGCGCTGTGTCACTAAATCCCGAGAAGAAGATGGCAGTGTCGTCTGCGAACAGAGCTAACCTTGCCTTCTTGCTTCTGGGGATATCGCTAGTGAACAGCGTGAAAATGAGGGGGGCTAGTACAGAGCCTTGAGGGACTCCTGCACGAATCGGGTGAGGGGAGGAAAGTGCCCCTTCGATGCGATAGCGAAAGGTACGGTTCGCAAGAAAGTCTCGTAAGATGAGCACGAGACGGTCTGGCACTCCGAGTTGGTACAGCTTATATAATAAGCCGTTGTGCCAGACTTTGTCGAACGCTTTCGCTATATCGAAGTATACAGCGCCCGTGAACATACCACGCTGAAAACCAGCATTGATATGTTCGACGATACGGTGTACCTGATGGACACACGAGTGTTGGGTTCGAAAACCAAACTGCTCGTTGGGAATGAGGCCCTTGGTTTCGGCATAATCTCTGAGTCGCTTATAAATAAGTCTCTCATAGATTTTGCCGAGGACTTTGAGCAAACTGATGGGGCGATAGCTCGTGGGCTCGGTTTTGGGCTTACCGGGCTTAGGGATGCCAATGACGGTGGCTTCCTTCCACGCTTGGGGGAAAATGTTATTACTCAAGGCACCATTGAAGATGGTACACATGAGCATAATCAGGTGCGCGGGGAACAGCTTGATCACTCTGTTGGTGATGCCGTCTGATCCGGGGGCTTTACGAGATTTCAGACCCTTGATGATCTCGTGCACCTCGTCAGGTGTGACAGGGGGCAGGGGATCATCAGGGTCTTCAACGGGCGGGAGTGAGGCTTTGCGTTCGACTTCCGCGTTTACCTTATCGACAAACGCTTGGTCTACTGGCTGCGAACTGGGTGTGCATTGGGCTTCGAGGCTATCGGCTAGGCATTCAGCCCTGTCGATATCCTCGAATGCAATGGTCGCATCGGGGCGGGTCAGGGGGGGCATAGTGGAAAACTCAGAGGATTTCAGTTTCCTCTGAAGTTCCCAGAAAGCGAGATGAGTTGGCTCTAGTTCGCCCACCATCTTGTCCCAGTTAGCGTCACGCAGCTCAGTCACACGTGTCCTTACAGCACGCTGTAAGTAACGCATGTGAGCTTTGTTAGCGTCACAGGGAAAGTTGCTGTAGGCACGAACGGCCGCGTTCTTCTCTGTCAGCAGATCACGTACATCGTCGGGGAGCTTCCATTTACGGTCACCCGTATCTGGAACCTCCCGTGAACTTTCGTTCACGATCGATTGTACGTGCTCCGTGAGAGAGTCGATCGCGGCCGTTGTGTCGGCGACAGAGTCGAACTGATCTGGGATAGAGTCTAAGTGATGTGACGTGTTAGATTGTAAGCGTTCGCTTACTTTCTTCCAGTCAGTGATCACTTTAGTGGCGGGGGGTTGAGAGGGGTCGCGAGTACCTAATCGGGGGGCCAGGTTCATGACTACTGGTCGATGATCAGAGTCGAGTTCGTGAATAGCCTCTATAGAATCCAACCTTAAGTTGATATTCTTAAGGAGTGCTATGTCAAGAACGTCGGGTAACTGATCGGGGTCGAAAGGAAAGTGAGTGGGAGTCATCGGGGCGATGACATCAAAGTTCATGGTAGAACAGAGGTTGAAAAGTTGCCTACCTCTAGTCGAGGTCCTGGTGCTATTCCAGGCGGGATGTTTGGCGTTGAGATCGCCCGCTATGATAACGGAGTCACTCATGCCGAAAAGTTCGGAGAGGTCATTAGTGAGGAGTTGAGGGTCCTCGGAACCGTCTGGGGGAGGGAAGTAAGCCGACAAGATAGTGATTGGCTGGTGGCCTGTCAGTGCTAACCGACAGGCCGAAACTTCTAATCGGGAGAGTTGGGGAGTATCCATAGGTATGCAGTACAGGGACTTCCTATAGTATATGAGGGTGCCGCCTCTGTGACAACGTGACCTGTCGTTGCGAACTAAACGATAGTTTGCAATTTTCGGGTCACGATGATGAGGTTTTAGGAACGACTCTTGAATGAGTAAAATGTCTACGTGATGGTCGCGGAGGAACGTGGCGATCTCATCACGTTGGCCGTGAATGCCGTTGGCATTAAAGAAACCTAGCTTTAGGGAACGGGGTTTTTGTCTAGTTAATATTCCGCGACTATCCATAATGGGGGCGTTGGGAGTTCATGACATGGATTGCTTGCGTGATCTCGGGATACGCAGCATAAATTGACTGGATTCGGAACAAGTTGCCGCCGGCGGCAATTAGTTCCTGGGCCATCTGTTGGGCACGCGGGGAGAGGAACGTGCTATAGGTATTGAAGGTCCCAGTGATAACGTTAAACGCATCAAGGGGAGCCTGACCTTTCCTCTGTACGGGTACTGGTCCTGCCATAGGGGCAGTGGGGGGGGCCGCGGCGCGAGCGGGGGGAGCGGTCGCGGGAAAACCGGGGGGCGTAAGGGGCGCGGGGGCACGGGTACGCGGGTCCACTAATGGAGGGATGGGAGCGGGCTTAGGCCTGGAGGCCAGTGGGGGGAACTCCTTCTGGGAACTCATTAGAGGCCATTGGGAGGGACGCTGAGGGGCCAGTCTCACGGGGAGTTTGGCCGAGGGGGATTCCCTAGTCTGACGAGCGTCGAAACGCTTCGCCAATTTAGGGGAAGATGACTTGGGGGCTTTCGGGCAGCCCCGGTAGTTTGCCGGATGTCCGGGCTCTTTACAGAGCACACAACTAGGTGGCTCGGTGCAAAGAGTGCGGTCTTTAGGCCGGGTACAATCTGCTGTACCGTGGTCTCCCAGGCACTTGACGCACCTGGGAGTAGCGTAGCAGTTGTACGCTGAGTGCCCGTACAGTTGGCATCTGTGGCACTGGCCAATGATGCCTGACTTACGGGGCTTCTCGATTTTAAGGCCTGACAGGTTGCAGACAGACCTTACATTGAATATGGGGTGGTGACCCTCTGTGGGAGGGCACACCACCAAGACCATATCAAAGGCGGTACCTTGCCTGGACCGGTGCATTCGATGGACCTCTGTGACAGGCACGTTCTGTCGTTCGAGGTCCGCCTTAATATCGCTGGTGGCGATTTCGCAGGGGATCCTGCGAATCACCACCCTGGTCAGTCGCTCCTCGGGCAAGGAATACGTGTGGAAGGACACGTTCCTGGCAGAGAGGAGCCTGGTCAGATCGCGATAATCGCCTGACGTGGGGACTGATACTTTGATCCCGTGCTGGGTGGCACGGGCGCTAGTATAGTTGACCCTTTGGTCAACACACCATTTGGACACCTCCGTCCACTTGGCCTTGTCCTGTATAAATACAGGGGGCGGTGGAGGGAGTTTCCTGCCGGTGTTTGAGCCAGAGGGTACGGGCTGGGCGCTAGTTTTAGCGCGGGGCGCGGCAACCTTCGCGGAGGTTGAAGGCGAGGGGCGGGAGGGGGACGCGTTGGCGGCGGTCGCCGGCGGCGTGGAGGGGATGGACGCGGTCGCGGTGGCGGGGGTCGCCTGCGTAGCGGGGTGAGGGGGGTTCGCGGTGGCGGAGGTCGCCTGCGGGGTGGGGGCGCGAGACGGAGGAGCGGAGTCCTCAGCCGCTATGATTTTAGCGGCCGGGGCTGAGCTGCTCGCCTTGTTTTTCTTGCGCTTGCTCCCTTTGCCCTTAGTATGGGAGACGAGCTCGTACGTCTCTGCGTCCGAGGACGAAGAGGAGTGCGAGTCCGTCTGGGGAGTGAGCGCGGCAGTATCGGGAGGAGTTGAGGGTACATCCTCCGTGTCCATTTCACACGGTGCATCGGTGGAGGCTGGGGCCTCGAGGGCGTCGCTGAAGTCAGCGATGCCCGGGCTAGGCGGAATAACGAGTTGCTCAGCTCTGTACAACTCGGAGAATTCGGCAGCGAAGTCTTTGTTTTTCTTTATCAATAAAAGAAAAACAGAGACAACCGCTCCGACCTCCGAGTGCTCAATGCTGAGCTGACCCGCTAGTTCAGCCAGGAGAGCCTCGATCCTAGCAAGTCTCTCCGTAGGATCCATGGGTTTATCCATGGCGGAGGGGAGGGGGGACCTAATCACTCATGAGAGTGATCCTGACACCAAAACCCTACTCCTACGTAGCCTAATCCCCGGTGGGATGCCGGGGGTGAGTGTTACACTCCCTGTCGGGTATAGACAGGGAGGTGATCCTGGTGAGCCCTAAGAGTGACTCCCGTCGCCAATCTTATTGTGCGAACGGGTTCCTAACCGGTCATGCGATGGGTACTGAAGGTACCCGACCAGTCTAGTGCGGGGGGTATAGATATACCCGCGGCACTAGTACGCGGCTGTGGAGGGAAGACTGTCACCGGGGCTGACGAGGGAAGCCCCCAAGGCCAGCGATCCGGGACCCGTCCAACTTTCGTCTAGCCCTGAAGGGGATAGACGGGTGCGTTGGGTCTGCACCCACTCGGCTTCGTTGGCACCGTTAAGGTATCCACCGAGTGACCACGAAACTGTGGATTTGCCCTGAAGGGGCCACAACACAACACACGTTTTTGACGATGATTCTGACGAATCAAAATACCACTGTTCTTGCGAACAAGACAGTACGGTATTAGACTGAATCCGACCGAGAAACAAGAAGTCCGAATTTTGCGATTTAAATAAATTTAAATCGCAAAATAGCGGAGAGTAGTCGGGGCGACTACGCAGCGTGGCGCACGGAGCACAACTGACGGGCGAGCGAGCGGCGAGCGGTGGAGGGGATACGCGCAGCGGAGCGGCAGCGTAACGACCTTCCAAGGCGGGCGTCGAGCGTAGATGGATTGTTAATTATCAGTATAAAAGTACTATCATTTATGTGGTAGAATACAATATTTATTTATTGCGCTATCGTACACAAACATGACAATTTATATTACAATAAAAAGTTTATCTCTCAGAAAAATCACTCTCCGTTCGTCTTACGAATTTTCAATCAGGGTCACGTGATCTGACGCGAGTTTAAAATTTTTTACCCATTACAAAAAAAGTGCACAACGCCGCTAAAGAAGATTTCACTTCAAAAAACAACGGGTTGCACTCCGGGAGTGCCGGCAGAAGTAAAAACTTGAATATTAACGTTGTGCATTTTTGATGTTTTGGAATGGTTAGGGAATAATTTTGCACGAATTGCTTTAATTATCAGTATAAAAGTACTATAATTTATGTGGTAGAATACAATATTTATTTATTGCGCTATCGTACACAAACATGACAATTTATATTACATTAAAAAGTTTTATCTCTCAGAAAAATCACTCTCCGTCCGTCTTACGAATTTTCGATCAGGGTCACGTGACCTGACGCGAGTTTACCATTTTTTACCCATTACAAAAAAAGTGCACAACGCCGCTAAAGAAGTTTTCACATCAAAAAATAAATAAAAAAGTCATATACCATTTGATTCTTTGACCCTACAGTTCTAGGATATCAGTAGAAACAAGTTATATATACTATTTTACTACTATTGTTTACTTACTTTTTCATGAAATAGGCATTCAATGGGCTTAAATGAACTTAGAGGACTGTATATATATATATAATATCTGGTTGACCGAGCTTTGCTCGGTATTTTTTGGTAAATTGTGTTTTAAATAATAAGTTTATGTTCAAGTTGATTGTCCACAAAGTTGGTCATTGAAAACACGAATAAAACGACATTTTATAAAAATGAATTTTAGCTAGATCGATTTATCGTCCCCGAAACCCTTGTATACTAAATTTCATGAAAATCGTTGGAGCCGTTTAGGTATAAGATATATATTTCATTTTTGTTTTTTTTTTGTATGTCATCTCGCAATTCTACCTATGAGGTTGTCGGCTGCTTAACCGGAATTGCCTGTGGCTACCATAGCAAATTAAGACCTCCAGCCTGGGCTGAAAAAAAAAAAAAACTTAAAACTACAGCGACTACTCGCTAAGGGCACCCTATGTGAGGTACGGATCTCGGCTTAGCGCATCGCTGGTAGAGGGCATCATGGGACGGGCTGTATCGGAATGAGCCCTTAGCGCACCCTTTAATCATTTGGTATTTATCAATAATGATGATGAATGTAAACACATTGCGGTGTTATGCATAATGATTACTGTAGACCGTAATCATACAACACTCTATTGTTTCAGTAGGTAAATGTAAATAAATAATATATTAATTTATACTAATAGTTGTCAAGTGGTCTAAATTCGACCATGTTTGTTAATATTGTATTTCTGATGCATTGTTTTTATAAAAATATTGGCTTTCTGCACTTATTCTCCATTAAAACTTTAACTGTGCCATATTTCATAGTCCGTTCGCGTACTTTTCGTAAAAAAATGGGGTGCAAAGTCATTGCTTCAAGTATTAATATATAGATATAGAGATCATACTGCACGATATCGTTTTGAATTCTTGTCTAATTATATAGACACCCATATGTAAAACTTTACTTACTGAAATTTTTGAAAGCCGATTTAAAAAACACATGTTTTTCGGTAGTACCCGTTTTGGGGCAGAACAGGCTGTCGATAATTTATTTATGTACATAAATACATAGATTATCGACAGCCTGATCACAAAAATTGTGCCAGATCTGGCGCAAACTCATCGGTCATTCGTTTCCTACATTAGTTATTTACAAATAATGTATGTCAAGAACCAACCAACATGAAGCATTATTCAGTTCAGTCCCAATACCTCCTTTCTCGAAACTCAACACAAGATAAAATACTACTATTCCATCATCTGCGTCGCCTCTTGCCAACTACGTTGGAGTCGGCTTTCAGACTAACCAGACTTTCGGGCTTCTGATGACTCGTAACGACTGTCTAGGATCTACGAAAGACAGCCGGGACCAACGGCTTAAAGTGCTTTCCGAGGCACGGAGGGGTTTTGGTAGAGAAGATGGCCACCCATCCACGGACCAACCGCGGCAAGCGTTGCTTAACCTGATCCATTGACCCATGGGGTTGTTATTACTTAGCCACTAAACCTTAAATATACTACTTTTTCTAAACAAAAACTTTGTTTACACTTCTGTCGCATTGTTTACAAGTTTACGTGTTAAATGTGACAGTTCTACACCGTTTCACATTCCATCGGCCATTCGCTCGATATTTACGAAAGCATGATTAAAGACGAAATCACTTAGCCCACTCCGTTAATAGTCCAAAGCAATTAATACGATTTTGAACCTTATGATTGAACTGGTAAGGTGTATAAATGAAGCTAGATTTTAGCTTCTTGTCATCTTAAAAACGTATTCTACTTAGAAAAGTTTGCTAATCAATTTTTAACCTCATAACTAAACATCTAAAGTGTATAATGGAGTATAGTTTAAGCTTCTTGTTATCTTAAATCTAGCCTACCAATGCGGCTTAGGCAGTATGAATGCGTAAAATTTTTTCACGCTCATGTGTTCGTGATAGACATTTTATGACATTTAAGAACGCAAAATGTTCCGTTATTAAACGCTTCAATGATATTTGCATGTTTTTGAATATTTATGTGTTTATAGCACACGTTGTTCAGAATATTTTTTATGTATACTGTTGAGATGGCGATAAAAATGCGACTGAAATAGCGTTGTTCTCGGTAATCTCTAGTTTGCCCTAGTTTTACGTCTCGTAATTATGTACGTCTTCAATTAAAATTGTTTTGTACGCTCTTTACGGATTCACAGTAATGTAGGTTTTAAAGTTTTTTTAGAAACTACCTGTGCGTGATTCCAAATCACGTCTTTAGTCTAAATTACTTAAACACAAAATTCATTTTAATACACCATGTAAACAAACATTATTGTCATGAACATTCACAAATAATCTAAAGTCTAAACTCACCTCCGCCTCCTACTATGTGTCTTGCGCCGATCATGAGCGGGCGGGTCGCTTGCATACGCGCAGCCCTCGCCCTCAGCGCTGTGTCCTGCCCCCATTGCTACCCCATTCCACAACACACACCGTCACTGATGACACACGCCACCAACGACACCCCACACTAAAACAGTGACGATGACTTTTCCGACTTCTCCGACTATTCCGAGTTTTCAACTTTTCCGAGTTTTCGACTATTCCGACTTTTATGACTCGTGTAGGCTATCAAGCGCGCGTGGTTGTGAGGTTCAAGGTGGAAGGTTCAGGGTGCCGTGGTGCTGACGATAGCCCGCGACGTATTGCCCGGGCGGCTCGCGGCGCGAATGTGAAGCGTAGCGTCGCATGCGCAGCGCACGCGCGAGATCTACGTTATTGTTAATTAGTTTGTGTTAGAAGCTGATGGCGGTTTTGTTCGGTGTAGGCGATGAGCGGTTGGTTAATTGTAAACGATAAAATATTTTGTAGAACGTTTAATCAGGAATAGTTTGTCGGTGAACAGTTACTTAGGTTTTACATTAGTAAATGAATGATAAATGTAAAGGAAAGCGTTTGAAAAATCTTCTTTCGTGTTTACTTATTTCTGCGTAGGACCAATCAGAAACAGTAAGCTTCATTCGAACAATTTGATTTTAAAATGTGATAGCTTTATCATAATTGGAATTCATATTCATCACTCTACTATGCAACATAGGAACCTTACACAGATAATAAAGTTGGATCCTAAGGTCAGCAATCACAATACTCTGCTTTTGTAATGATTCCCATATTATTCGAATGATCAGAAATGTGGAATAGATGTCGACGCGCAAACTGAAACCATGAATTCAGTACATAATATAATAACGTAATTCTAGCGTAGAAACAACTCGGCGGTTATCATTAAAAACCTACTGTTGCATTAAAATGTGCAATACGTACAAAATATATGGCACAGCAATTTTATTTATACCAACGAACATTTGTCTGTCATCCTGTGTTTATCTACGGGCGTAAGTATGCATTTTATTAAACAACGCCTAATCCATAACCCGCCATCCTCTTACACCTCACATTCCACCCTCCACGGGCTACTAATTGTTGCGCGATCCGCCTCGGAAATCGCTTCGCTCTCGTTTCTTCTAATTACACGAACGGTTGCTTTCCCGATGGAAACGTCGCATGTGGCTCCGGAAGGAACCGAGAGCCGCCTGTCCACATGGCCATTTACTTGCCACGGTGACTGATTAACCTCATGACTATATCTAGCCACTGGAGCGGGAATGGTTCTTAATGAATGACCATTTAGCGTTTCAGTTCCGGAATTAATGATTGGTGCCGTTATGAAGTTGTTGTGAATTATTTAGGTGGTTATTGAACATGACAATAGTTGTTGAAAGCTTAGCATTATCAGTGTATAATGTTACTACTGCTGGGACATATACCTCCTCTTGGTGAGAGGGAGTGGGCCCAGTGCGGGTTGGTAGATGTCACATGTCTTCGCAATTTTGGTTCTAGGAATGCCGAGTTCCCTATAATATTTTCCTTCATCCTTTTGAGAGTTATGGTGACGAAATAATCTACGCAAAGTAAAACGCTTGTCTGGGTTCCACACCTACGACCTACAAACTCGTAAATCGTAGTTGTTGCCACTAGGGGACCACTGCTGAAACCTTGCTCTACTTTTACTACCTAAATTTTATCGCAACTATGTAGCTTTTTGAAATTTTGGTTAAAAATATCAGCTAAGATGAGATTTGAAAGCAATTATGAATTAAATTGTTCTAGAATTCAGGAGCCAGTGGCATGTCAATTGTGACTGTTGTGTGATAGACTGTTAGGACAGGGTCAGATATTGGCATCCTCATTGCATGACCCACTATCAATCAGAATATGAAGAATATTGCAAAACCATTGCTTCACATATTCGAAAAATGTGTCAGCTTAACAACGTAAATAACGCAATGAAAGTTGTTTGAATCAAAATGAAATCTAATCCTACTGTTAGTGTGTTACGCAAATAACCCTCTGAATACAAAAAAGTCGTGTTGTAACAAGCAAATAGGCTCCAGACGAAAGATTTTCCAACTTCACTCTATCGTTTAAATCAGTTTATAAATCCTACGGTTAAACAAATCTTTAGCAATGATTCTCCCATACCTATTAACGCTGTAATTTGAAATCATTGTAAAAGCCAATTATTTTAAAAGAGTAACCGTGGAGTTTCTTGCCGGCCCTTCTCCATAGAAATCAACAATTTGGAACCGGGCACCTAGCTTCTGACATTTCATAAATACCCATGTAGGTAAAAAAAAAAAAATGAAATAAAAATGTTTTGATTTGATTTGATTTATTTGCGATGGCCGACTTGAAAGTCGAGAACAAGCGTTCCGAATTGGAACTCCACAATGGAAACTAAGTACTTAATCACACGTTAACTGAAGTATGATTGATCTATCGAAGCGATGATTAAGAGCAACTGTTGTACGATGCGATTGGAAAACTGCAGTTAACACACATCTTTATTAACTGGAACACTTGTGGGAATGTTCACACCATAAAATGTGAGTGCCAAATACATAAATATTACTGACAATGCTATGATATCTTTAATATGAGTTACTAGCTTTTGCCAGAGTCATCTCCCGCGTGATTGCAAATTAGCCGAGAACGAAACGAGAACGTACTACCGCGATACAAAGTATTCTATGTGTTAATCCAGGTTATATAACTATCTGTGTGCATCCAAATCCATTTAGCAGTTTTTGGGTGATGGAGTAATATGAATCCAAACATCTTATCATCTACACAATATAAGTATGATACTAGGCAGTGGCGAAGGGTGATTTTATTAGAGAGGTAAGCCGGAGCAAAAAAAAAATGCTTACCTATACCTAGAGACCAGAAAACGCGGGGTTCTGAACTGAAGAACATAGTTCCAAATGAGAGTCCATTACGGTGTCATACTTGCTCAGATACAGACTGTAAGGGTAAACACCGTTGTCACTTAACCCATGGGTAATTTGACTTAAATATAAAATAACAGAGCGAGTTAAAAAAAATAAAAAATAAAAATTCCTAAAAAGGTTTAGAACAGCACCCCTAGCCAAGTTGATAATCTGCAATCGTTAACGCTAGTCGCTCAACGTTAAGTCACGTGGTTAGAACAAACTAACAGAAAATTCGCAGCCAAATTCACATCGTTCAAAATGATAGAATGATTTTTTATCGTTTCTTTAACGTTCAACGCTAAATCCTTTGTTATAATGTGTCGTTTTTCTAAAGACATTGTAGAACGAGCGGCCGACTCAGGCGCTTCAACATGTCTACCAACTTATCGTTTTCTACAATCGCTGACACTGAGGCGTTAGCGATTGTAGAACGGTAAACGTTTGTGACTTGGCTAGGGGGGCAGATTTTATCCCAGACCGCCCGCAAATTCATGGATATGCGCATCAGTGACGTAATCACTACAACGATCGCCAGCCGTTCCGTCCACACAACACATAAAATAATACACATTACCTGTGATGTAACTTTCCCATCATATGGCTTAGGACAGCCACAAATACCTACCGTGACGAGTCTAAATGTAAATTTGATTCGAAATGGCTTTGGATTCTAAATGATTTGAAAACATTTTGTTTTTAATAAACCAAACCATTGGGTAGGTACTTTTGGCGCATTTAAAAAGTTAATCACAATTTTATGTACAGTTTAATTAAAAATTAAATTAAATTTACACTGACTGAATAAAATATCAACACTTACCGACTTACATTAACCTCAACACGTGTTCAAAATGGGTTCCCCGTCCAACATTCTGTTGTTATCGAGGTTATTGATAAGCCACTGCGAAAATGCGCCCCGTTCAGATTATTACCCGCAATGGCGTAAAGCCGAACCATTTCGGTTCACTGTTCATTTGTGTAAGACATTGTAACACAATTCACGCGCGAGAAATGAGCGACGGACGCTAAGACGCGGCGTTACGTGCGATCGCTAGCGAGACTGCCAGCTGACTGACTGCGGGGTCGCGACCCGTGTCGGCGTTGCGTCGTGCAGTTCGCACGCGGTGTAGGTGTAGTTCCCGAAGTTTGTTGCCCTCGCGCATAGGGTGAAATATTCTTGTGGAAAAATGCAGATTTTCTTTAAAAAAAAAAGTTGTTTTTTTTTCATTGATTTTACGTTCTATTAACGAAACCAAATCACTGGTTTCAAGGATAACGGTGTTTACACTAACACCCAGTATAACAAGGTTTCAATATAGTTACCGCGGTTATCAGAATTCGGACGTTCATCGTGGCCGCGAAAAGCGACTTCTTGTTTACCTAACAAAATAACGGTGTCAATAAACCGTTTCATCAAATTCCTATTTCGAGCTACTTTCCTATTATGAGCTTCATGCGAATTAGTGAAAAATGGTTCTATCCTACTATTCCCGAAGTCATGTAAATCTAAGCAGCTACGAATATGCTTCTCTGACTGTACATGTTTTTTTGATGAATTCGTCAGATTATTAATATCTGTAAAACCCCCTTTATTCCATAAACTACTAGAATCGGAGAAAACTAAACATGGAAAACAAAACATCTTATTCAATTTACAACTACCAGTCAGCCATTGATATTTATCGTAAAGGGAAACATTATAATGTTTGAAAAACCCATCACGCCTTTTGTAATTTATAGTCATATCTGGTCGAGCACGACCTAACCTAATTATGTGTTTTTTATTTTCAAAACTTAACCTAGAAAAGCATGTTTCCTCACGAAGCAAATAATCAGTCACACAACAATCTAAAACTATTAATGCCGCCTTATCCATCCTACTAATAAGTTTTCAAATCTAATCTAATAAAGTAATTTCAACTTGCTAATTATCGACTTACCACAAATTTCTAACTGCGAACGCACAATTTCACAACAAACTCACAATTAACAAATTCTAATTGTTACTTTAATACTACACTAATAACTTATATGAATACAACGAAATAAATGCCAATTAACTACAAGTATCAACAAAATAAAAGGTTTTAAGTTTATAATTCTATTAACGTCAATGGTCACCAAACATTTAAAATGACAAAATTATTGTCAGTGCTGCCAGGTCCTTTTTTTTGTTTTACCCCAAGTCTGATCCCAGTTTATGAGTTTACCCTAGATTTTCAGTTAAATGAAAGAAATTACCCTAATTTGTTTAATTCGCGTTCCTTCAACGTTCTATCTATAATTAAAACATTTACGCCATTTTACTCAGTAATCACAGTATCATACGTACGCGCCGAGCGAGCAGGATACAAAGTATACATATTGCGAACAATGCGAGCGGGCAGCGGGGCAGGGTTGGTAGGAACATGCCGGCGTTAAAAGCGAGTTACACTGCAGAAAAATCTTGACGCGCGGTGCCGCGCGCACTTTAAATGTTTTGTTTTCGTTGGAATATAAACGCAAGTATTTTTTTATGTAGGTTCGGCTTTTGTAATACTTTAATTTTATGGTATAACATTAAATACATTCAGTGTGATTATTAAACACTTCTGAGAACTCCTGACTGTCATAATTTCGTAAGGGAAGCCGACAGGAATGGGCTTATTAGTTACCTGCGCCACTGATACTAGGATAGGACTCGTATGATATAAGTAGGATTAGTAGGATATACAAACAGCACAATACCGCGGCAATTCTGTGCTCTGTGATTATTTACGTGAATGTTGGAAAAATAAAAGAGTTTAGCTTCCATTAACCTTTTGAATGTAGTTACACAGTTCGGCATAAGCAATTGTCTTTCTATGGTGTCTCTAATTACGGCATTCGATGAGTTAAAAGTATCATATTTCTGATATGTTCATTAGCATAATTAGCGTATAATGAGAACATTATAGGCTGCTGGGACATAGGTTTGCTATCTGTGGCAGGGAGCGGAATCCACCACACAGACTCAGTGCGGGTTTGTATGTTCATCAAATGCAATGATTCGAGTATGCCTTATATTATTCAATAGGGTCACCCCCTAAAACATGGGACTTAAACATAACCCGCAAAATATGAGAGAATTATAGGTACAACTCTGCCTAACCCTTCGAGAAATACAGGCGTGCGGTTATGTTGTCCTGAAAAAGGTGAAGCCTCATTAACTAACCTGACCGAGCATAATTCTTTCCTCGTACAGTAAAAGTCATACTTCATAAAAAGCTAAAAATTTACTGGTTTGTTCAACAAAGCACATAAAAGGAACGGTAAAAAAGTGATGTTCCGTGTACACCGGGATTGACTGTATGTCACTCGAACCACCCCTTAAATTATAACTTCCTCTTAATAGGGGTGGCTCAGGCTTTTTTTATTAATACCTGTTCGAGGAAACTAAAATAAAACATTTTGGTTTTCTTAAAAAGTAATGCTATGAATAGAATATTAATGAAGTTCTAGATAGTGAACGTACTTATGCCTTAAATATCTTCATCAAAGGTTTACTTATGCTACATTTTTTACAGTTTTTTTCTTTTTTCGTATTATGTATTCATGAACAATAAATTGTATCTGAAATGACATGGTATAAAAAAAGATAATAGATGACTAATAGGCATTGTTTTTAAAACAGCACTGCCATCCCTAACTGAAAATGCAAATCATCACAAAATTGAAAATTTTGAGTTTGTTGGTAACAAATCATTTTAACCACACACGAAATACGTGTTAAATCTTTATCGTAATAAATAAAACTTAAAATAAAGGCAACATTTTTAATTTGAACTCATTCCGGGTTAGGTCCCAGTACGTGACGGAATGCCGGACATTTTTCTTTCCCGTGAAGCGGATAAATGAATTCCCGGGGTCCGGGAATGAAGTTGTACCGCCCTCGCCTCTTGACTGAACGACCATTCATTGGTCTGTTGGTATGACGGGGACTTTGGATTTAGTGATAATCTTATATATATAAAAGAAAGTCGTGTTAGTTACTTCACTTATAACTCAAGAACGGCTGAACCGATTTAGCTGAAAATTGGCAGGGAGGTAGTTTAGAGCCAGGAGAAGGACATAGGATACTTTTTATCCCGTTTTTTTTTTTTTTTTTTTTTTCCCCTTTTTACGACCGCGTTCCCGTGAGACGTCACATAAAACGTCAAAGAGAATACAAGTCACTATAAAACGTGGTACTATGACAAAAACGTTGCCTTCGAAGTACCAGGTTATCATAACTTGACAGGAGCTTACCAAACAAAGGAGTGTCAGCTAGAAAACGCTTTATGCCTTCGAAGTACCAGGTCATCATAACTGGGTAGGAGCTAACCTAACATATGAGTGTCAGCTAGAAAACGCTTACCAGATCACCACCGCGTACCAGGTTGTCAAACTTGGTACGTTTATAACAACATTTATTGAATCTGAGGCGATACGAAGTTCGCTGGGTCAACTAATTATCTATACTAATATTATAAAGCTGAAGAGTTTGTTTGTTTGATTGAACGCGCTAATCTCCGAATCGAATCCGGTCCGAATTGAAAAATTCTTTTTGTGTTAGGTAGCCTATTTATCGAGGGAGGCTATAGGCTATATAACATCACGCTACACCTCAGAGGAGCGGAACAGTAATGAAAAATGTTGCAAAAACGGGGAAAATTTATTCCTTCTGAGAGTTTCCGTTGCGTGCGCTGCGTAAACGGTTAAAGTAACGCAAAAATCATGTATGACGGGATTGTTATTTTTAAAAAGTTCAAAAAAAAAGTCCCAAGAGCATATGTCTATCTTTTAAGGTTGACTCACTATAACTCAAGGAGCGAAAATGGACGAAAACTAGCAGGCAAATCGATGCGACGGGAAGGGTAAGGGGAGCAAAAATTTGACGCGGACGAAGTCGCGGGCAGAAGCTAGTGATGTAATAAAATGAAGGTATTTCGTGAACATAAGAAGTTATTTGGACGTCTTTCAACTGAAATGATGAAGAAGTTATTTACAGGATTATGCCTAAGTAATAACAGTCGTACCGTGTGGTTCCGGACGTAAAGATTAACACCACCCCATTTCTTTCCGTGGGTGTCGTAAAAGGCGACTAAGGGACTTACTAGAGAATGGGCAGCAGCGTTCTCTATGCATTTTACCACCATACTGCGATCGCCAATCCGCCTGCCAAGCGTGGTGATTATGGCAAAACCCCCCAAACTGGGGAGGCTTATGTTCAGCAGTGGACGTCTTACGGCTGAAATGATGATGATGATGAATAACAGTCGCACAGGTCGATCGCTCAGATTAAGCTACGTTTGCCGCGGTTATTCCGTAGATGAGTGACCATCTTTTCAGACTCTACCGTGCCTTGGAAAGCATGTTAAGCCTGTTGTCTCCCACGGCGTCCTCATCTTCCGCCTGACTTAGGTCCTCACCGGGCATGGGTGTTTTGGTGGGTTCCTATTCAGGATAAAGCGGGAGGAAACGCCCGGGTGTTTCCATTGCGAGGATTGTCTGGAGGACATGGTGGAGCATACGGTGCAGGTGTGCCCTGCCTGGGCGAAGCACCGCCGTGTCCTTGTGGAGGCGATCGGTGGCGGCGACCTCTCGCATCCGACCCTGGTGCGAGTCATGGTACGGAGCGAGAGGGCATGGGAAGCCGTCACCTCCTCCTGCGAAGCAGTAATGCTCGCGAAGGAGGAGGCGGGGTGCGTGAGGGAGTGGCAGTCTCTGCACCCTCATATCTCCAGCCGCCGCAGGAGAAGACGCCTCGGCGTCGGGAGTCGATCGCAGACTCCCGGCCACCGTAGGCGCGGACTGCGTTGCGGGTGGCGAGCAATGGGTAACTTGCCGCCCGGTAAGAACCAGGCCCGTGTCGACGGCGCGTAGTGTTCCACGCGCGCCTCAAAGAGATGTCAGCAGCACTGAAGGGGTCTGCTAGGACCGTTGCCTGCCAGAGTGGCGAGATTTTTCAAACGAGATACCGTGGCCCTGGCATATGGGTAACTGAAGGAACACGGGTGGGTTTTAGTCAGTAAAAGTCTGACACGCCCTCCCGCTCCGCCCAGAGCGGGAGAAGTCATGTGATGATTTCCGATCCTGAAAAAAAAAAAAAAGGCTGTTGGTCCCGGTTGTGATTCATGGATCTTTGACAGTCGTTAGAAGTCGTGTCGTCATAAGCAACAAAGTCTGACAACCACTCTTTACAAGAGGTTTAGTATTACCTAGTAACTGGGTTGTGGAGATTAGATAGGCAGTCATTTTATGTCAAATACTGGTGTTAAGCTGCATCCGGATAGACTGGAAGCTGACCCCAACATAGTTGAGAAAAATCTTATGTCCGTAGATGATACATAGTTGGTAACACCCGTAACCTCCACCGAAGCTTCGGATTTCGTGCATAGAGAGTCCAAAAAAACTTTACTACGTTATCCCTGTATGCCATCATTCATTTATCATCATTTCAACCGAACTGCGTCCAATGCTGGACATAGCCCTCCTCCAATTTGTAGGGGTTTGCCATTTCGCCACGCTTGGCAGGCGGGTTGGCGATCGCAGTATGGTGGTAAAATGCATAGAGAACGCTGCTGCCCATTCTCTAGTAAGTCCCTTAGTCGCCTTTTACGACACCCACAGGAAGAAATGGGATGGTGCTATTCTTTACGTCCGGCACTACACGGGCTGTGTGACATAGGATACGTTTTAAGCCTCCTACAAACCGGCGCGACGCGGCAACGCGACGCGTCACTCGTAGAACATTTTTTATGTGAACTTCATGGAAATTGTTCTACAAGAATCGCGTCGCGCTGTCGCGTCGCGCCGGTCTGAATAAGCCTTTATGTTAAAACGAAAAACTTAATACGATCGAAGTCGCGGCTAGATACTGGTTAGTTACCTACATTATAGAACTTGTCAGATTTGGTTAGACATCCCCAAATCACATCTCATTCCTTACCATAAAGTAATTCCTGAAACGGATGTCCATTGAAGTCATTATCAGAGTGACTGTGATGAAGGTTCGTTTGTCAAAGAGCCGGGATCCCGATTACTTACCGGTCCTCATCCGGATAAGGTAGTAAGAAAGGCTTTGTGCCCAGTGAAAATAGGTCTTAGGATATTGTAAAGTATATTCAGACGAATTGAATCTAGATTTGACGAATGTAGAAAGTTCCAGAAAATAGCCGAGGGTCAATTTTCGTACTTTTAAGAGCGTTCGCATTATAATCTCAGTCCCAATTAGTCGAAATTACAATCAATTTCTTACCTGGGGTGTCGTAAGATGCGACTAAGGGACTTACTAGAGAATGGGCAGCAGCGTTCTCTGTGCATTTTACCACCGTTCTACGATCACCAAACCCGCATGTGAAGCATGGCGATTATTGTAAACCCCCCGAATTGGGATGGGAGGCTTATGTCCAGCAATGGACGTCTTTCGGCTGAAATTATAATGATGATAATCAATTTGCTTTTTTAAGTAATTAGATTTCTACAGTGGTCATACTTGCTGGTTAGTGTCTGTTGTGTGTGTCTGAACTAATACACATTTTTGTAGAAAAAAAAAATACAACCTATTTCAATCGTCACCTTGCTAGAAGAAGAATACCTTGGTAAATAAAATCAGAGAAATTTATTTCTGAGCAAATCGACGACAACTTGTCCGTATATTTATATAATTTTTCATTCTTTGACAGTTGATTAGAATGAGCTTTATTCTTCTGCCTTTAATCCGGTTTATTTTGGGGTTGGCGCATTCATATTCTTATCACTTCTTCCATACTTCTGTAGTCTTTAATAATAACATAATTCAATATAAGGAAGTAACATGCACTTAATAAGTTTGCACGGAACCTATAAAACCAATCAAATTCCAGAAATCATATTTTATATCCATCGCGTTATTTCGTCGATTTTCCACCAAAATGCTTCAACAATACACGCATTGGTGTGGCGTGTCCTTTATCGTCGTATTATCACGCTCATGAATAATGGATACCAGCAGTATTGCGAACAATAATCCCCACACAATGGTGATTAAAGCTTTTGTTGTTCTCACCACTGATTGTGTATTGGAGAATTAATTAATAATTTATTGAGTCTCATTACCGATATTAATTAAAAGAAAATACTTCGGTGTCCTAGGTATCGTGAATAGTAGTTTTTGTTTTCTTTTTATAGTTTTCTTATTAACTTTATATTATAAGTAGGTAGGTTATAGAGGTCTATTGTTTATCCTCTTCCAATAATTACTATCAGAATAGCCCTGATAAGCCTCATATGTCGAATATCAAGCTTCTTTGTTAGTCTAGTTGGAAAAACGAAAATGTTTTATTTTTAACTAGCTTTTGCCCGCGGTTCCACCCGCGTGGATGTCGGAAATTAACGCAGGTATTTTTCTAAAATAAAAGATTATTTCTAAAATAAAAGTAGCCTAAGTTACTCCTTGTTACATCAGCTATCTGCCAGTGAAAGTCCCGTCAAAATCGGTCCAGCCATTTCATAGATTAGCCGGAACAAACAGACAGACAGACAGACCGAGAGACAGACAAAAATTGTAAAAAAATATTTTTTTGGTATATGTACCGTGTATACATCCATATACACTTAGTAAAAAGTGGTTATCTTAATATTACAAACAGACACTCCAATTTTATTTATTTGTATAGATTTGTTTTGTAAACCTTAACTGTCCCACTGCTGGGCAGAGGTTTCCTCCAAATCCTTCAAGGAACTCTTTTCCCGCGCCACCTGGAAGCAGCGTTTGCAGTATGCGAAATTATCTATTAAAAATCTACTGTTAAATATCCAAGTATTTTACTGCCACAATATCGATCTACTTATCCACCCAGCACTGTCTATCCTTTTGTTAATACGAGCGTGATGTTATGTTATGTGTTGTAATCTGCGAAAATATCTCGCTTCAGGCTGATTTGAAACTTTTCCAACAAATTCTACAGCTCCATTGATTCTCATTTTCCAATTATATGGGTTCGTGGCCAAACTTTCAGTCTTCACGTATTCTCATTACGTGTTCCCGACTTCGTTACATACAAACCTCATTAAAATACAAAGCAAATAATAACACACAAAATATATCCTATTTTGTGAACCAAGAAACTGTAAGGGTGCGTTTACATATGGAAGAGTAAGTACATGTAATTTACTGGAACACCATTTTCATTTTTCAGTAGTTGGTAAACAGATGTAGATATGTAGATTAACCAGTCAATTACCGTAATTACAGACACAATTAAAAACCATTGTGTCTATACCAAATGTGGTATCTCAGGGACTTAGAGGTTAAGTAGGATTTAGTGAGGATGTAGATTAAGTATTAAACAATGTATGTTGAAACTGTTTTGTACTCCTCATCACTTGTCCCTATAGGTTCATTAGAAAACCAGCGTCAGACAGCATCATTTAAATAATTTTTTTTCTGTTATTTTATTTTGTGTTTTACGGACTGTGACAAATAAACGGTATTCTTTCTTTCTTTCTATGTAGTAAAATTTAGACTACCACTATATTTACTGGCTTAAGTTCACATTGGAAAAATCCGGAGACCTTTTCTATTCGTAAGTTGTACAGTCGCATCGAAATGAGTAACTGTTTGACTAACAAATACAAAAAATAAAAACTTTTTACAAAAAAAAAAAAAAAAAACAACCGGCTTCCTTAAAAAAACACTACAAAGTCAAAAATAACTTTAATTTCGGAAGTCGGTGTCTTAGAATCTGTATTTAACGTTTTTTTGCCACCGAATTCCGAAATTAAAGTTATTTTTGACTTTGTAGTGTTTTTTTTTTAAGGAAGTTGATTGTTTTTTTTTTTGTAAAAAGTTTTTATTTTTAACTTTTTAGTTATGGTAGATACTCTGCACTAAACTAATCGCGTTATTCGTTCATTTGTCGGGCAAATACTTAATGCAAAGACTTATTTGGTTTTCACATGGACCCCATTGGCCGAATGGAACCAAATTAAAATGGAACCATTCGGAAAGCACCAGCTTTCAAATAAAAAAAGAATCATCAAAATCGGTTCACCCAGTCAAAACGTATGGTAATGATATATATGGTATAATGGTATAAATATAAATGGTAACAAACATAAAAAAATATTTAAAAAAAAATCTTTTTTTGAAGTCGGTTAAAAATACAAAAATAGTTTATTTCTTTAACAAATACATGACACTGAAATTGTGATACAGGCTGTAATTGTTATGTCACTGCAGGGAAAATAACTCCTTTTATCTGTTCCACACAATTTTTTGCAGTAGCAGAAGGTAAAATTGTTTGGAAACCTTAAGCGCAGGAGGTAAGCTCGTCCCTCCATTTTTTCTTTCCAGTTTTCCATTGTTTTTTTTTCTGAAATAACATTTCGCATGTTAATCTATTCGGCTGCTTATCCGGACTTGCCTGTGGCTACCTTAATAAATTAAGGCTTCCAGCCAGGGCTTAAAAATCTTAAAACGAGCCACCAGTTGCTAAGGGGATACGGAGCTCGGCTTAGGGCATCGCTGGTAGAGGGCAGCAAGCGACGCACGACGGTATGGATCGGAATGATTATTAATTAGGGACAAATTACAGCTACAGGCTCAGCGGCGCGGGTTGGCTCGGGGCCAGTTTTCCATTGTTCAGTTAATGCTCTTTTTATACTCTATAAAAATCTTTTAGCTTTATTTACGACATTCCACGTATGCAATTCTTTAAATTATTTTGGGAAACATCGTAATTAAAGTAAAAGTTATAGAATTCAATTAAAATTTACATACATACTTACTGTATTAGACGACCTACTTGCTCAATCTAAACGCGCCCTAAACGAACTGTTGGCTACATATCCGCCGAGAGGTTTAATATAAGCCTGTTGTTATTGTACCAGAGTCGCTTGCTATTCGTATTTAGTTCGCTACTTCTGGTATTTAGTAGGCAGCGGGGTAATAAGGATTTTGTATTTTATTATATTATTAGGAAGGAATGGTTGACTTCATGATGAGGTGAAAATTGATTCATAGAATAACACAAAATATCAATTTTTCTTGTAACAACACATTTGTTCTTTAAATAGAAGGAGTCGAGGTTATTTTTTTTTAACTTTTTTTTCAATTTGCAAGCCAGTGTCAGGCGGTCGGTACCTATACTGTCTATACTTTTTCATGAAATAGTTGAAGGGTTTGTGGCTAAGTAATAACAGCTGCATGAGTTGATAGTTCAGGTTAAGCTACGCTTGCCACGGTTGGTCCGTGAATGGGTGACCATCTTTACATACCAAGACCCTTCCGTGCCTCGGAAAGCACGTTAAGCCGTTGGTCCCGGCTGTCTTTCGTAGATCTAAGTCGCTACGGGTCGTCAAAAGCCCGCAAGTCTGACAACCAGTCTTACCAAGGGGGTTGTGGAGGTCAGATAGGTAGTCGCTCCATGTAAAATACTGGTATTCAGCTGCATCCGGTTAGACTGGAAGTCGACCCCAACATAGTTGGGAAAAGGCTCGGCAGATGATGATGACTTTTTCATGAAATAGCCATTCAATGGGATTTAATGAACTTAGGGTTAATATATAATTCTGTAAATACACACGTGTTGCGGACATACAGTATTTTAACTATAAAAACACGTTTATAAAATCACGTAAATCAGAATACGTAAATATCGTATACAGCTTCTTAAATTATTAACTAAAGTTATCAGAGCAAATCAGTCGGATGAACGGTTTAAAACTTTATTAACTCGAGCTATTTCTAGAACAGATACTATCGAAACATTAAAATTCAACCGCGAAATAAACCGTAACTCACTCAGTTAGCAAATCGGAAGAAGAAGCATCGAATAACTTCGAATTAGTTTTTTTTAGATTTTGAAAGTTTTTAATATTTGGAGTAATAATAAAGCGACGATAAAATGCCAACCAAAATAAAAAAGATGGCAACCCAAAGCCCTAAAACAAAAGACTTTGATTTTTATTGTAGATGCATAATTCGACCTTTCTTACCATTTAAGAAGGATGCACTAAGGATGCGCACAAAACGGAAATTTTCCTACCTTTTTTTTGCAATTTGCGGGTAAGTGTCAGGTTGTATGTTGATTTTAATTTGATTCGTGACCGTATAACGTATATTTTTATCAAAATTTCGGGCTACCGTGGCGCTGACTAAACGAAGGTATTGAAATAGTTATAACGATCTTCAGGAAACTGGAAAAAGTTTTTGTTTCAGCTGATATACGAAGTTATTGAAATAATTATATCGATTTGCAACAAACTTGACAAAAGTATTTTTTCAGCTGAAGTTCGCACTACAAAGAAATAAATCACACTAACTTTCAAGAAAGATACCGTTATTATTGTTCCACAAACTTTCACGACCCTTCCACAGCATTTCGAGAAAAGGAACACTTTGACAAATGATTTGTTCCCTTATACGCAGAGCCACAAGGTTGGGATTGACAAATAATGACAGATTACTTCAATCTGTTTCACCACACGCGGAAATGGAGGTAATCAGGAAAGTGGGAAAACCGAAAAGCGATAGAGAAGTATTAGGGAACATTATTCTTGCTGTGTAGGAATTTAGCTGATGTTAAAGGTCATGAATGCTTCTATATAGTACGAATGGTTCGTCGATGGAGTCCTTGGCTCTTTGGCTTGGCTCTTTTGTTGTTTGGGTAATGTAGCCTATGACTAACTTTAATGTTGTGCTTGTCTCCAACTGAAAATCGGTAACTAGAAAATCGTTTATGTAATAGTTACACAAATGTAAGTGTATTTGACTAGGCTGCCGTTATCTACCCTTATCTTTTAATAATAAATCAAGCTGTCTTTTCTCAACTATGTAAGGGGGCTTCCAGTCTAGCCGGATGCAGCTGAAGGATTTTATATAGAGCGAGTGCCTATCTGGCCTCCCCAACCCAGTTACTGCCTATAACGATTCCTCTTGGGAAAACCTGTTGTCATACTTTTGAACTTCTAACAACCTGCATCGACTATCAAAGATCTACAAATGACGGCCTCGACCACGTGTATTCCGAAGCACGGAGGGGTCGATATATAATGGACGGTCACCCATCCACGAATCGTCCGCGGCAAGCGAAGCTTAGCCTTCGATCAACCCGTGCAGCTATTAACATTTTGTCACAAGGCCTTTCCTTATCTCATCTCGATCCTCTTATCCATGTTATATTCAAATGTCAAGATAAAGATATGCGTAAATATGGGAAAGGTGCATAATCTTCGCTTGTTCAGGATATTGAGATCGTGGATTTAGGCTTGTTTAAAAATAAGATATTCTCAACATGTCTTTATGAAAATATGGAGGCGTTTATGGTTACGATTTATTTTGAAAGAATATGTTAGTATAATTGTTTTCTACAAATATTATCTGTACCTTAGAACGTTTCTTTAAGATGACGTACTAGAGGCCAGTTGGAAAGCTGGACAATAAGAACGGTATCTAAGTTATGTATGATAATCTTCGGGAATTCAGCTTAGGTATATCTAACCTAGGCCTAATGATTGTAGGGAGAATTTTCTTTTATTTCCCGATTATAATAAAACAAGCAACCCGCTCCGGCTTCGCAGGGGTGTACATTGTATGTGGCGGAGGTCGTATCATCATCACCATCATTTCAGCCGAAAGACGTCCACTGCTGGACATAGGCCTCCCACAACTTGTGGGGGGCTTTGCCGTTATCGCCACGCTTGGCAGGCGGGTTGGCGATTAGTATAGTGGTAAAATGCATAGAGAACGCAGTTGCCCATTCCCTC
Organism: Aporophyla lueneburgensis; assembly: GCA_932294355.1. NCBI lineage: Eukaryota > Metazoa > Arthropoda > Insecta > Lepidoptera > Noctuidae > Aporophyla > Aporophyla lueneburgensis. The sequence goes on along the minus strand of OW028740.1, from coordinate 8,392,967 downwards.
AGTCGCCTTTTATGACACCTAGGGGAAGAAATGGGATCTTGCTATTCTTTACGTCCGGCGCCACACGGACGGAGGTCATATAACTACGAAATAACTCCCCATGGCGTAGACGCCAACATGCAGGCCGACCCTATTTTGCTGTGAGTGATTAATCTATATATTAATACGTGAAGCGAAAACTTTGGATCCCTTTTTACGAAAATTGGGCGGACGGAGGAGTATGAAATTTCGCACAGTTATAGTTTATACAGAGAAGAAGTGACGAATGCTAATATTTTTTTTTAAATTATGCGTAAAAATACATTATTTTCAATAAATAACACGTTACACACACTACTATTCATTACCGTGTACTTAATACACACATGCATAGATATTCTTTTGTTTATGGTCCAAATCTGTGGTCCAATCGAGAACATCTGTCTTTAATATTTTGTGTCTATAGCCTTACTGAATGTCAAGTATAACCATAGGTAATAAATTAATTTTATAGATATATAACCTATTTCATTTTTAAAATCTATGATCATATCGAGAATATTTGTCTTTAATATTATTTGTATTAGCGACAAGAGGAAGGTAATTTAGATTTCTAAGAAATATTTTTTGTGGTTTTATGGGGAGTGTCAAGTATGGGATTAGTAAGTTTCCCATTCAAAACTTAGTGTCGTGTGCAAACTGTAGAGGTTGTATGCCTCACGATTGTACAGGCTGGTCTTGGATATAAGTTCCTTGGGCTGGTCATAGATTGTACAGGCTGGTTATAATTATGACATTTTGAACTGTCATAATTAATTAAAAAGAATAGGGAAAATTCTATAAAAACAGAGCTTTCTGTGATAATTCATTCCATATCCAGCAGTTAAGAAGTATTAAGAAAATAAAGAAGAGAGTCCTGAAGAAGTATTCTTTACTCATTACACCTACGTCCTGGTCCTGGCCATCACCATTCCGCCAGCGAACCCTCTCCACAGTAGTACAGCGGCAACAATTTGTCTATAGAACTGTGACTGAATGCAAATGAGCAATGGGTAGCTCGCCGCCCGGTAAGGACCAGGCTCGGGTCGACGGCGCGTAGTGTTCCACGCGCGCCTCAAAGAGATGTCAGCAGCAGTGAAGGGGTCTACTAGGACCGATGCCTGCCGGGGTCGCGAGATTGTTCAAGCGAGATACCGTGACCCCGGCACACGGGCAACTGATGGAACACGGGTGGGTTTTAGTCAGTAAAAGTCTGACACGCCCTCCCGCTCCGCCCAGAGCGGGAGAAGTCATTTGATGATTTCCCATCCAAAAAAAAAGATGTTCAATTTAAAGATATACTCTAACGGGAAATTTTTATTTAAATTAAATGCACAACGTACGAGTGTATTTAATTGAGTAATAATTAAAACTACAGCTTCGTAAATAACGCAAAAGAAAAAAAGCACAAAAAATGGTTACTGTGAGTTATCCTTATAGGAGATAAACATATACCGTCACTAACGTTTTTGTAGACCATTTTAAGATATATAATTCAGTGGTACATCATTATGGTCTATCTCTTAAGGTATAGTCAGCGTCAGCAATGTAAGCGCCAAAGAAATGTTTTAAAAATTTTGCTCGAGCTAGTGACGCAAAAATAAACAGCTTTATAAAAACCTTTAAATAAACAATTACGGCTTCATATTTTTGATTCTCCTTTGCCGAACAAAGGTTACAATAGGGACTGTAGACAACAAAGGATGATCACATCCACATCGAATGTATCGATATTATGTCACCGTGTCAGTTAATGAAAATGCAAATCGATTTGCTGATTGTATCAGTGGTTTGACCTGGGAATTGTTATCGATAAAATCCTTCTCCATAAATGAAAATAAGCAATTTTGGGAGAATTATGGATGTACATTGCTTGTTTTATTTACAATAATATTTCAGTGGTATAAACACAACAGAATATAATGCTATAATTTAGGAGCGTGAACCACTAAAGCAAAAAAAAATAGCCTAGCCTTTTCCCAACTATGTTGGAGTTCAGTTAGACTGGAATCAGTTCCAGTCTAACCGGATACAGCTAAATACCAGTATTTTACATGGAGCGACTGCCTAACTGACCTCAACAACCCACTACCTGGGTAATACGATACCCTTTAGTAAGGTAAGACTCGTTGTCAGACTTTCGGGCTTCTGATGACCCGTACCGACTTTCAAAGAGATAATAATGACAGCAGGGACCGACGGATAAACGTGCTTTCCGAGGAGTGGTCTTGATATGTCAAAATGGTCAACCCATTCAACCCCGCCAATGACTAACCGTGGCAAACGTTAAATATTTTGATCGATCGAGCTGTTCGGCTATTATTACTTAGCCACATTTACAAGCAAACATCAGCGATAGTTGAAATATTCATAATAGTTCGATTAATTTTCTGTATGCAAAACGCAAACAAGGTTGTCAAACAAAACACATTAATGAATCTATAACGAATCGCACGCAATACACATAATTAACATTTAATTGTATGTTTAATAGTACTTCGCATAAATTGTGTCAAACAAAAAAAGTACAATCTAAATCAAAAGTTTATTAGATAAGTAAAAAGAGTAATGTGTATCGTCGCATGCAAAAGTGATATCTATAAATCAAACATTGGAGAGAAACGCTGAACAACGTGATGATAATTAGGAAAGTGACAGGGCAATTACAACGTCTGCCCACTGTGCGGGCGTCGCTTTATGCTGCGTACGCGCATACTAAATGTGGCGGCGTAAAGCATAGGAGGTAGTGGGAGCGGATAGGGAAACAATAACAGAAGTAATTTAAACGCTATGAAAATGTATTAACTTCAAATAACTTTAGAAAATAAAAATGTACGTTATCTAAATGTTTAAATGAAGTCATCATCATGGGTACTGGTCCATTATTGCTTCAGGATTTCAACCAGCTGCCTTACTGCTCAAACTTTATTATCTGTAGTACCTTCCGACGTGCGGAATGTAGTATACTACAATAATAACATTTAATATCTTAATTACAATCAGTTTAGGAGGCATTAAGCTAAATCCGGTATTATTGTCGTAATGGGATTAACGTGTTGAATGCATTAGCGTTAAACCTCTTTAGTATAGCTTAATAAAAAAATTGAAGAAATGCGTTAAAACTGGTGATTTACCATAGGTATAGTGAAAAATACAGTGACTGTTCCTAAATAACCCTATTTTGTTGTTACTTTGTCTTGTTTTGATTTGCATGCCCATGTGACGGTAGGACATGGAGGACTCATAAACTTAAACACCTTTATATTGTATTAACCATGTTTGCAAACAAATAAATGATTTGATTTGATTTGATTTACTTTTTGTTGGTGGGAAATCATCAAATTACCTTTCCCGCTCTGGGCGTGTCAGACTTTTACTGACTAAAACCCACCCGTGTTCCTTCAGTTGCCCATATGTCTGGGTCACGGTAACTCTTTCGAACAAATCTCGCGACCTTGGCAGGTTCCTAAATAACCCTGGGCTTATAATTTTTTTGGTTTTCCTAATTTTGCATTAGACCTGTATTCTCCTTCCTAGACAAACGAGGCAATCCTAATTCTATGTTAATCCTATGTTTTTCCTAATAATTTAACAATTGCTGTCGGGATCGGCTTCTCCGGGAGAAGCCGACTGTATTTTATTCAATAAATACATGGCCATAAGGAGTCCCAAAAGATATTTAATGTTTTTTGACCGAGATATTGTAAATACACCACAAAGTTAAGGGTCTTCGCATACCGACCACCTGTGGGTACCAGATAATTTATTTAGTTATTTAGGGGCTTGTCACGACTTTATGGCTTACTTGGGCTATATTTATGGGGTTTTGGTATCTTAGCCATGGCGTTTATTATTAAACGCCGGAAAGATTATTACAACGGAAACACGGAATAAAGAAATTCTGTTAGTCCTATGGTAAATTAATCTCTATAAATATTTATTTGATGCTGTGTAGGATAACGAAGCATAGAATGGTATAAAATATTAAGTAACTTCCTAGAGAATTTTATGTAGCCAATTAAAACAAATTTTTGGTAAAACTCAAAAGTAAATAAATAAAGAAAGAAAACTTATTTATTTATCTCGGACTAATGGCTTACAATATAAAACAGATGCAATGAAGATAATTATGAAAATCAAATGAAAAGTGTTAAGTGCGATGTCAGAAACGGCATCCGAGTGTGCCTCACGACTGTGCTAAAAAGCCCCAGATCAGCAAAATACCATACAAAATGATTTTGAATTACATAACTACATTATAACACGTATACGTGTACACCAAGATAATTCTCAGACAAAATTAATTTCATACGTCCAAGTTCTGAGTTACATTAGCAGATGAGTTACTTCAGAATTTAATTTCACTAATTATACGCTTACGCAAATGTTCTTCGCAGTTAGTAGAAATAATTGCCAGAAACTTTAGGAGCGATCTAATTAGTATTCCCCGCTGTCGCTTGTAACTTCAACCACAAATAATTATCGCACGTCTCTTTCTAACGATTAATCTGCTTGAAAGTTTAACAAAGTAGGTATTTTGTACAGTTGCGTGCAGAATCGTTCAAATTAATTCACCATTCATTTTGACGGAACGTCAGAATATGACGACATTTTTGTTACTTTTGTTTGCTGCGTATCGGAACAGTAAGTTGTTGTTTTATTTTTCTCGTCCCTCCGTCGTAAAACGATAAAACTGAAAATAATTATGGTTCTGTATTTGTGACACGGATTCTGTCTACTTTACATGCTCAAGAAGATTCTCCGTTTAAGTGTCTTGTCGTACACATATCATTTAATATCATACATTTAAATGTTAATGTGTCATAAATATTAAAATTACCTGTCATGCAACAGTTGGTTCCGTAGCTTAGGGTTAGTAATCCCCATTGTGCGGTGTAAGGCGAAATAATTAATTGTTCTTCCTGTAGCTTATCTACTTATGAGCTTTGGTCAATTATGTCCGTCCGTATTAACTATGTTTATAATAATTATTTTAAGGCTTAAGAGCATCGTTACTCCTTGATATTAAGTCTGATGATAAAAAAATGAAAGTGTCTTTATGCGATATCTTTGTCGAAAACATGTGGTATTAGAAGTTAAAGCAGCAGTTTATTTGAGAAGTTAATATTCTTAATGGATCTAGTGCTATTAAATATGTAAGTTGGTAAATCAGTATTGAAATATACACTGCGGAGTGTGAAAATCAACAAAAAACTACAACATTCAATGTTGATACTTGAAAATTAATAAATTCGTATATCGTTTAACACTTTCGCGCATCAGTGTACACAGTAAGTGGAGCGTGCGGACAATCAGGTTGTGTCCGTTCGCGAATGAAACAATTTACTTTAGAATACTCTACACCATTATCAATGTAACCATATGACTATTTTTAGAAAAATGTAAGTACTTCTAATTTTAAAATGCGAGGTTGATTTTTAAACTATTCGGGTGCCTTCGAAACCGTATGCAATGTACACACCAGAATCAAACGGTTTTGTATTTGGAAGACGAACGGAACAGTTTCAGTGAACAAATAATTCGAATTAAGAACCGCCTCTTATTTTTTTAGTCCATTAAAAATACAACAGACTAAAAACTGTCGCGAATTTGCGCTTCACTATTTTTTAAATAGAACTATGAATCTATGGATAATTTTACAGGTAGTCTCAACTCAGATCAACGCAAAGCCTGGTGTCATCATCATCATCATCATCATCATCATCATCATCATTTCAACCGAAAGACTTCCACTGCTGGATATAGGTCTCCCCTAAATACTGCCACTTCCATGATGAAGCCTGATGTGATCCAGTTCAATTACCATAAATAAATGCAAGTGACAAAAACCATTAATCAGTATTCAGAAAAATCCGAACAGAACTTCGTCCTCCCGATAATACCCGAACGGTGTTCCGGAAACCAATCGGGCTCCCAAAAATCCCGTACTACTAAGAAACGCTTTTAACGCGTGTAGGTACTAAAACGAAGGTTTTATTGGAAACCTACTCGAGAAGCGGTTCCATACAAAAGTTCCGCTTACAATCTGCTCAAGTGTAAATGAGTTTCTCTTCGTTCCCTTTTAATCCGTTTAATAGCTCGTATATTGTAATATTGTTTAGTTTAGACATGTTTCGTTTTCCTGCTGGGGAGTTTTTTGCGCGACTTCTCCTTCCCAGTTAAAGCACGTGAAGGAAGTGTAGGAAGTGGTGAAGGGAGGGCGTTTTGGGGGACTGTCTTATGTAATTTTGACGTTCGGTGCTGATCCTCAGCCTTATTTGAATAAAGGACTTTTGATTTTGACTAAATTGTTAGACATATTTTTAATCGACTTCAATAAGGAGGAGGTTCTTTTTTCCAGTGTATCTATTTTTTTATGTATTAGCTATATTTTCGGCAATTGTGGGTTAATTTCGAAAATTCTTCCTTTATTGAATAGGTTGTGTTACAGGGGTGGTCCCATATAAATTCTATTAACTTTGCTTGGGTAGGTTTTGCGGTAACTTCTATAATACGTTCTTAATCCACTTTGTTTATCTCACGATAAACAAAGTGGATTACTGCTTGCTTGAATACATCGTGTCACTGCTATTGACCTGGCTAGTAATGATATGCGAATTAGTGCGGGGATCTACCATAACAAAAGAGTAAAAACATTTTTGCAAAAAAAAAACCATTGACCCAAAGAAACAAACACTACAAAGTGAAAAATAACTTTAATTTCGGGAGTCGGTGGCAGAAAACTAAAATACGGATCCAAAGACAATCGACTTCCTAAATTAAACTTATTTTTCACATTGTAGTGTATTTTTAGTCGGTTGTTTTTTTTTTGAACAAAAAACTTTTTAGTCTTTTACATTAAGTAATCTACTGGAATCTGTATAACTTGCGGTATTAGGTAATGTATTTACACTCCATTACATCCTAACGGAAACACTAAGGCCAGCAAAACACATCAAAAGTTACACAATGCCACATTTATTTGATTGGTCGTAAAATGGGAAAAAGCTGGCCGATGTCCTAAGGTTTTTGTTAGGATTTTATAGTCCAGTTTAACTGTATTTATATTAAAGAAAAGGAAACGTATTGTTATAACGCAACTAAGTGATACGATAGACGTTTTTTAAACAATTGTTCATGATTAAAATTCCTTAGAAAAAAAATTACCAGTATTACCCATTTTTTAAATTTTCCCGGAATCTTTCCAGGTTTTCTTTGCCTAAAAATCTGATTAATAATTAACCTATTACAAACATTTAAAACAAAATAATAGCCAAATCGGTCCAGCCGTTCTCCGATACTTTAACTAATGATCAACATATAATTTTTTTAAAGTTTTGTAGAAGATACATAACATTACTTAAATTAGATATTTTATATTATTAATTAACTAAATCTAAATTAACCTATTAAGCATTTGCATGAAACATCATTCTATTCTGTATCTGTAGAAACGCGTTGTTAGCTGCGCTACAGTTTAGACTTTTGCAGCTAGCATCGTTTTACTTGTCTTGTGTTATTGTTCCGTAATAAACTTTTGCTATTTTACTTTAGCCTTATGCTTTAAAAGTTCAGTTTCAGTAAAATATACTTTTAATCAATAGGACCTCACCCTCATAACCTCAAAACAACCAAGTCTACTCACGATCATTCCGCCACCTCTTGGTCGGAGTGTTTGCGCCTGACGCAGACAAAGACGGCAATAAGCCTGAGGGTGCTTCTCACAAGACTCTGTAGAAATGAGGATGTTTGAACGGCAGCCAATGGATGCTGCGGCAGGATATGAAAGACTAGAATGTTGATGTTTTGTAGAAAGAGCTGTACTTGTTTTGAGAAACTTAATTGAAAATAGTCATATTTATTTTGATGCCAAATATTTTTTTTTACTCGTCTGCAGCGAAGCAAAAAGAAAGGTTATGATTTTGATCAGTATGTTCGTGTGTGTGTGGGAATGCATTTTGCCCCGACTAAAGCGAAGCAATAAGAAAGGTTATAATTTTAACATGTATGTTTGTATATGGGTATACCTGTTCATCTGTTCTCTCATAACTTCTAAACTGCGTATCATGATTTGACAAACCTTGTAACCCTTTGTATGGTTGGAAGCGTCTTGATCGTCCACTTGTGCAAAGTACGCCACATTACATTGAATATGGCGTCTTCGAAAAACCATGACTTTTAGATCAGAATATTTTTTTGTTTCTTACTTTTTAGAGCGTGAATTGTCAATTGTTGTTTTTAGGGTTCCGTTGCCAAATGGCAAAAAACGGAACCCTTATAGATTCGTCATGTCTGTCTGTCTGTCTGTCGGTCTGTCTGTCTGTCTGTCTGTCTGTCCGTGTATGTCACAGCCACTTTTCTCCGAAACTATAAGAGATATGTTGTTGAAACTTGGTAAGTAGATGTATTCTGTATACCGCATTAAGATTTTTACACAACAATAGAAAAAAAACAATAAATTTTGGGGTTCCCCATACATAGAACTGAAACTCAAAAAAATTTTTTTCATCAAACCCATATGTGTAGGGTATCTATGAATAGGTCTTCAAAAATGGTATTGAGGTTTCTAACATCATTTCTTTCTAAACTGAATAGTTTGCGCGAGAGACACTTCCAAAGTGGTAAAATGTGTGTCCCCCCCCCGTAACTTCTAAAGTAAGAGAATGATAAAACTAAAAAAAATATATGATGTACATAACCATGTAAACTTCCAACGAAAATTGGTTTGAACGAAATCCAGTAAGTAGTTTTTTTTAATACGTCATAAATCGTAAATCGCAATTTACCTTCCATTCAATCAACTCAAATATAAAAAAAAACATTTAATTTCATAAACATAAACCTTACGCATAAACCGAGGATACCTACAGGTTTGTACGGAACCCTCGGTGTGCGAGTCCGACTCGCACTTGGCCGGTTTTTAGTTTTTGAACTTACTTTTTATTAAAGTGTATCGTAAGCATAATTTTCGTATAAAACGCCCACTGCTGGGACGGAGTCACAGGGCTCCTCTATGTGAGAGGATGTGTGTGATTTACGGGAATGTAGCTATTGGTTCTCGCAATTTACAGAATATTACAAATAAATATGCTCTTAAATAGATCCAAAAACGTTACTTAGCTCGTGCTTTGACTTAGAGGCTTTCTTATCTCTGTCATGCACTTGTAGTTTGTCAGTTGTGTGACAGTAACAAGAACAATTTTCAGCCGAACTAGGTAATAAGTAACGTTTAAAGATCTCGACCTTAGATTGTCTCCCCTTACGTACTAAAAGAAACTAAAGAGATAAGATGATCCTGCCAGGGTCGCGAGATTCGTTCGTGGCCCTGGCATATGGGCAACTGAAGGAACACGGGTGGGTTTTATTAGTCAGTAAAATTCTGACACGCCCTCCCGCTCCGCCCAGAGCGGGAGAAGTCACTGGAAGATTTCCTATCCAAAAAAAAAAAAGAGATAAGATGATGAATAAAAAACAATCAGAACAATTATCAAATTAAATTTCATTTGAAAAATTCAATCGGTTTCTTACTAAACTTCGACTATATCCTCCAACTCTGGTTACTTACACGTATTTCTTTTGGTAACCGTACTTATGGAAACTGCATTTATCTGCCTATATCAAACCTACTGCAACTCATTTCGATCATAACTCCTAATATTCTCATTCTATTGTTCCAGAGGTGACGGTGACGTACCGGCGCGGCCTGCCGGTGATCACCGTACCGCTGCCGTCCCGGCGGGAGAAATGTCGCTTCACACTCCGTCCCGTCTCCCAAACCGTTGGCGATCTGCTAGAACAGGTGAGAACTCTTCTTTAAATAATATCTGCAAGTGAGAAGAACAGGGTCCGTAATATATTGTAAGTACTTAAGCTGTCATCGTTATTTGTGGTGCCGGACGTAAAGAATAGCACCATTCTATTTCTTCCCGTAGGTGTCGTAAAAGGCGACTAAGGGACTCACCAGCTAGAGAATGGGCAGCAGCGTTCTCTATGCATTTTACCAACATACTGCGGTTGATAACCCGCCTGCCAAGCGTGGCGATTATAGCAAACCCTCCCAAATTGGAGGAGGCCTATGTCCAGCAGTGGACGTCCTTCGGCTGAAATGATGATGATGAAAGCTATCATGATTCCAGTCCGAAAAGGGGATGGAGGCTCCGGTCATGGCTCTGTCCTTGTCGCGCTCTCCTGAATCCTGATGGCTGTAATACTCTACAACAGCACCAGATTTACAAGTACACTAATCTACAAACGTCGCAATGTACTTTTGATTGAGATGGCAAATCTGCCAAAAACTCACAACAGACCAATGCAATGTGTGTAAATTAATAGACTTGACTCCTAGGAATTAACCCGGCAACTACAACTAGAACACAACCATAATCACAGGCAACTGAAGAAAAACTGGTGGGTTTTAGTCAGTAAAAGTCTGACACAGTCTCCCGCCCCACCGAGAGCACGAGACGGCTTTTGATCATTTCCCACCCAGAAAAAAATGTTCCTAGGAATTAATCGGGTAGGGTTAGCAAATACAGCTTTGCAACAATAGTAGGTTAAAGAAAAGCGCAAGAACCATTTCTGAAACCTGTCTACGATCATCACAACGATTAACGTTAAGCGGTTTAGTAAGAATCATCCTTGGCATTTTCACGGTTAACAGACAGCAATGAATTATCAATAACTTTATTACCCTCTTAGTTATTCACGACCCTTCAAATAATACTCGGGATCGAAGTTTCAACAGGTGGACAGTAATTAGCGTTCACCTTTGCAAACTGTAATAGTCATTATATTTTGAAGACCTGCTGGCAGGAATCCAAACGTATTAAAACAATCAGTTACTTTATTTTATTTTATTGTACTGGCATTGTCTTCATCACAATTTCAGCCGTATGGCGCTCAAAGCATGGCGTTTTCTAAAATCCATCAAAGACCGGTCTAGAGCTATTTGCATCTAGCTATCAGACATAACTTTATCATCTATACAGGGTGTCAGATTAAATGATGGATGTACAAATTAGATGGAACTCACGAAAATGAACAAGTTTTTCTATGCAAACAACTGTGTAAAAATTATATGTTCCCTGATTTTTAGGGTTCCGTAGCCAAATGACAAAAGAACGGAACCCTTATGGATTCGTCATGTCTATCTGTCTGTCTGTCTGTCCGTCCGTCCGTATGTCACAGCCACTTTTTTCCGAAACTATAAGAGCCACGCTGTTGAAACTTGGTAAGTAGATGTATTCTGTGAACCTTTTTATTTAGATTTTTACACAAAAATAGAAAAAAAAACATTAAATTTTGGGGTTCCCCATACTTAGAACTCAAATTTTTTTTTTCGTCAAACCCATACGTTTGTTATCTATGGATAGGTCTTCAAAAATGATAGTGAGGTTTCTAATATCATTTTTTTCTAAACTGAATATTTTGCGCGAGAGACACTTCCAAAGTGATAAAATGTATATCCCCCCCCCTGTAACTTCTAAAATAAGGGAATGATAAAACTAAAAAAATACATGATGTACATTACCATGTAAACTTCCACCGAAAATTGGTTTGAAAGAGATCTAGTAAGTAGTTTATTTTTAATCCGTCATAAGTCACCGCAATTTACCTTTCATTCAATGAACTCAAATATTAAAAAAAAACATTTAATTTCATATACATAAACCTCATGCATAAACCGTGAATACCTACAGGTTTGTACGGAACCCTCGGTGCATGAGTCCGACTCGCACTTTGCCGGTTTTTATTTATTTATATCTTCATCTCCAGTAAAAGTTGTTATTTTTATGTTTATTTCCATGAGTACTATAACTCTCCATCTTACGCATTCGTTTTACATAGTACACAGCAGTATAAAGACCATTAGATAAATGCGTGCAACGACTGGAGAGGTCCACTTTATACTTAGACGATGTCGGTTCAACATGGTCTTCACATGGTTTGACCGACATTATGTATGGACTTTAAAAGAGACTGCGACCTTTTTTCTCCGCATAGTTAAAATATACTAGTGATCGCCCATTGGTCGAAATTCGACCGTACTGCATTTGAATAGAAATACAGTATTCAATGAAAAAAAAAAATATAATAATAAATATACAGAAATAATATGGTTATATTTGACATTCAGTAACACTATAGACAAATTATTGACGCTGTACTACTGTGGAGAGGGTTCGCTGGCGGGATGGTGATGGCCAGGACCAGGACGTAGGTGTAATGAGTAAAGAATACTTCTTCAGAACTCTCTTCTCTATTTTTTTAATACTTCTTAACTGCTGGATATGGAATGAATTATTACAGAAAGCTCTGTTTTTATAGAATTTTCCCTATTATTTTTTATTAATTATGACAGTTCAAAATGTCATAATTATTACATATGGTTATACTTGACATTCAGTAAGACTATAGACACAAAATATTAAAGACATGTTCTCGATTGGAGCACAGATTTGGACCATAAACAAAAGAATATCTAAGCATGTGTGTATTATACACGGTAATGAATAGTAGTGTGTGTAACGTGTTATTTATTGAAAATAATGTATTTTTACGCATAATTTAAAAAATATATTAGCATTCGTCACTTCTTCTCTGTATAAAATATAAGTGTGCGAAATTTCATACTACTCCGTCCGCCCAATTTTCGTAAAAAGGGATCCAAAGTTTTCGCTTCACGTATTAATATATAGATATTGACATGTAAAAGTGTTTGTACAAATCTACTTACAAAAATTAAATCATTTATGTTCGCCAAAGATCTTGTCTTCGACTTCCTAATCCTCACCGGATAAATGTTTCGTGATTGTCAGACACTATTAACTCCCCACAATCCACTACCAAACATGTCAATGTCCCTATAGACGCAGATGTTTGCTCGAAGTGCCCATCAGCCGCATATAATAGGCCCTTAGTATGCTCTCACGACACAATTGCCCGTGTATACGTTGTTGAGTGGCCCTTATTTGCATACGACGATGTTCATCTTCGACCTGTTAGACTTAGGTCGAGTGCATGTACAGATTGTTAGTCAGAGAGAAGAATCAATATTTGGTGCTGCCATTTTTAGAAACAGGAGCATTTTTAACACGCTTTTATTAGTCTGGTATTTACTCTTATGTAGCAGAATCTTTGAACGTGATTTTCACCTTTATGATGTTTCCATAAAGTTCTACTTTTATTAATATTTGTCAATAAAATGTTGTAACAATTGACATCAAACACCCCACGCTTTTCTAAATTTTTTTTGTTAACCACACTATTCTTAATTTAAATTTATTGAAAACTAGCTTCTGCCCGCGACTTCGTCCGCGTCAAATTTTTGCTCCCCCCTTCCCGTCGCATCTAATTGCCTGCCAGTTTTCGTCCATTTTTCATTGCTGTTCCGCTCCTATTAATTGTAGCGTAATGTTATATAGCCTATAGCCTTTCTCAATAGATAGCCTACCAAGAACAAAACGATTTTTTCAATTCGGACCAGTGGATCCGGAGATAGTTGTTAAGTATTCTTAAAAAAGTGTTCTTAAATTTTCAAATTTTCCGCGCATATTTATAATTTTTTCTTTCATAAGAACTTTGTCCTGACAATAACAAACACAACAAAAAAAATTAAAGTGAAATCGGTTCAGCCGTTCACGCGTGATGGCGTGACCAAGGGAAATAGGGATTCATTTTTATATATACATATATAGATTATTTTCTATGGTTTAGTTTGTTTTTGTATGAAAGCTAGTCTAACTAATTTTTTGTTATTTTAATTTCCAACTAAGTTAAAGTTTTGCAAAATCGGCATAAATATGAGGATTGATATGACATGAAGTATACTCGTCGAATAATAAATAAGTAGTTGCGATGTTATTTTCTTAATTAATTTCCGGTTGATTTTGAAAGAATAAGCTTCAACATTCTGACTAACAGACCGACTCATTGACAATTCAAAAGTGCTTGAAAAACAAAATGTTTTGACTTAGAACTCAGTTTCAATCACAATCCATAGTTAACTCAAGAGAATAATATATTCTAGTGTCATCATCATCAACAGCCTCTAATGTTCCCACTGCTGGGACACAGGCCTCCTCTCGGTTAGAGGGAGTGGGCCATAATCCACCACCCGAGCCCAGTGCGGGTTGGTAGATGTCTCATTTCTTATAATATTTGGTTTTATGACATGCCCGTTTCCTTACGATGTTTTCCTTCACCGTTTTGAGAGCAGTGGTGGTGAAATAATTTACTCAAAGTGAAGTGCCTGCTTGGGTTCGAACACACGAGCTACGAGTCGTAAGTCGCGGCCATTACCGCTGGGCCACCATTGCTCTAATTTAAATGTCTAGTGTAAATTCACTAAATAAACACTTCCCACACAAGTCCCTGACCATCCAGATTGATTACCAATTGATTATCCGTCCCAAAACCTCCACTAATAAATGGACTCACAGTAACTTCAAAGGCATCCGTTGTCGATTATAGACCTATACTATACATAATTACATACGTTTGTTACTTGGCTTGAGTTCGGCCATCTTGAGTAATGAGCGAACTTTCCATCGTTGGTAAGATTTGTGCGTGATTAGATTATGTGGGACTCGTAAGGGTTGATTGGAATGTGGTGTGAGGTCAATAAAAAAGTTTTTATATCATTACTACAAACAGTGTGTATATACATTCGTTTTGATGTAACAATGTTTATAAAGAACTCCCAAACTACTTAATATTATAAATGTAAAGTTTGGTTGTTTGTTACTGAATCACTCAAAACAGAAGAACGGAATTAAATGAAATTTGGCACATAGATAGTTTATAACATGCATAAACACATAGAGTTCTTTTTTATTCCGGTCGTACTTTACGTGGAATAATTTTCGACTTCCACGCGAGCGAAGCCGCTGGCAATAGCTAGAAGGTAGCCACTAAAAGTTAGATGTTTTCATTCCCAGTTTTCTTTTTTCGTGATCTTTTTGTGTAACACTCAGCAAAAGTAATAGGGGAGTGTGGGAAAAACTGAACATACCCAGAGCTTTCCCAGAAAGACCAAAGCTTTAAATGATAAATGATTTTATTTCTGTAAGTAGGTTTGTACAAACACTTTTACATGTCAATGAATTTTTAAAAAAAAAAAAAAATTATATCACACTAAAAAGCTATTTTAAAATTCTGTGGTGATCATTTACAATTATTACCTGCCCCAGGCCCGATATACGGGTGCATGTAAGGCCTGCCAGTGCTGCAAGAAAGGTCCGTCCAACCTATTGGCAACAGCGGCAAGAAGACTGTTGGCGCTGCCCCGCACTCTACTCGCTAACGAGGTCGCCCTCTTGCGCATGCTGGCATAAAAACAGTCAATGCGGACGCTTGCGAACATTCCCGATGCGCTGCAGAAGCGAGGCAGCCGCAGCAGCGCTCTCAGCGCGTTATTATATTGAACGCGGAGAGCACTGTAGGATTTCTGCAAATATGACACCCACAGACTACTCGTATAAAAAGATGTGCAGTAGGCTCGAAACAAGGTGATCTTCACATCCTTGGAGCTACGAGCAAACCTGCGGGCAATCATATTCGCCCTCACCGACAGCGCCCTCCTTTCTCGCTCAATATCAGCGTCGTCCTTTAGGTCGGACGTCACAAAATGGCCCAGATACTTAAAAGTGTGTACGCGCTCCAAGAACACCCCACATAGCCTTATTGGTGGAACCTCCGCCGGACACTTAGAACCCGCATTGAAAACCATAAGCTCGCTCTTTTTGACGTTATATCTTAGGCCATGTGTGCGAGCGTACGCTTCGCAAATGCTTACTAGCTCTCTGAGTCCCCCTATTGACGCGCTCAGCAGCACCATATCATCAGCGTAGCTTATGTTGTTAAAACAAACATCATCAACATGGCATCCAACATGACGGCTGCTGAGCTCGGCAACAAGTCCATCGATATACAGATTGAAGAGCGTTGGTGAGCTCAACCCCCCCTGCCTCACCCCGCACTCCAACCTGTACGAGTCCGACAGAGCTCCCGACCATTTAACATTATTGACCTGGTTCCCGTACCAGTGCTGGAAGATTTTAACAACTTCAGGCGCAACTCGCCTATCGAGCAACTTTTTCCACAGCACTTTGTACGAAACCAGGTCAAAAGCCCTGGACAGATCCAGGAAGCAGGCGTAAACAGGCGTGCTCCGGTCCGTGTAATATCTGACAGCATGCTTTAAACTCAGTATAGCACTATCTGTGGACAGTTTGGGCCTGAACCCAAACTGGTTATCGTGTAAAGTTATTGTGTTGTTTAACTGAGCATTAAGCATGCTGTCAAATACCTTTGCGATGACTGTCGCTAATGAGATCGGTCTGTAATTGTTCTTATCCGAAATATCACCCGTTTTATTTTTAACAATTGGTATTACAACCGATCTCATCAGCTCGTCTGGCACGTATGAATGGCGAAGGCAGAAAGTGAACAGCATGGCCAAAACAGGTGTCAGGTGGGGACCTGCATGCTGTAGGTGCTCGATGCTGAGTCCGTCATGTCCTGGAGACTTACCCCTGGTCATAGACCCTATGGTTTTAGCTATGTCCGCAGCTGAGAACTTAACTCTTGGTTCCAGGACAGTGCACTGTGACTCAGCATCGGCCACCTCAGAGGGCGGAATACTGCTTGGCTCGACACAAAACTGGGATTTAAAAACATTGGCAATATCCCTTTCAGCAGACACGCCATCGACGCTCACTGGCAAACCAGGCCTAAGGTTGTGCTTTTTTGTAGACTTCCAGAAGTCCCGAAAGTCTTTTTTAGTGTGCAACTCGGCTAGGATGTCCATCTGGATTTGGTCTTGGTGATTTTGGCACCACCTTAATTTTGATTTAAAGGTCTTTCGAGTGTCACACATTTCCTCATAAATCACGCCTGACGTAGGTTTGCCACAATTAAGCCACTCATTAAACCTTAGCCTAGCGTACGAGTGAGCCTCGCTGACGTGCTTATTCCAACCCACCACGCACTTCGGCCTTCCACCCATGACCCGTGTCTCTCTGCTAACAATGGCGGCTTCACTTAGAGCGGATACCACATCCCGATACAGACAATCAATTACTAGATTGTGGTTCGAATCACTACACATGCGATCACAACAATTGGACAACACGCGAGGAAAATCAACATTTCGCAATCGCCGATGACATTCTTGCCTGTAGGTGTTGATAGCATCTGAGCTTTTTTGTCCCCAGACAACTAAGTTATCGTGGAACATACTACGCTTTGCTTTTGGCCTAATTATATTAATGTCACATTCGACCAACAATGGATAGTGATCCGACCACATTACATCATACTTAACGCTAACACTACGAACAGTTTTCCGAGCCGATTCTGTACAGAGACAATGATCAAGCCATCGCCTAGACCCATTACAGTCACTGACATACGTATACGTGTTCGACGTCAATCCCAACCTATCTACATCAACGCATGAAAAGTGATTATCACTACAGTAGTTGAACAAGTCTGTGAAAAATAGACCATGCGGATGTGCGTTAAAATCACCAAGACAGTAAACCGCCTCCACATCACTACTGTCCACGATCGCACTTATCAGTCCTAAACAATGTGAGAATTCCGGTTGGTTACTCACCACATCCGTGGGCATGTACACACACATCACAATGAAAGGCCTTTCACTTGTATCAATACGTATCGCACACACTCTCGGGTTATCACTCGGAACGACCGACACATTATAGAACGCACTTTTACGCCAAAGCAGAGCCACCCCTCCATAGGGTCGCCCACGCAGTATGCCAGCAGACGTGTCAACGGCTGACGTCCCCGTGCTGCTGAAGTCACCATGGATGGTGCTCAGGAACGGCAGCTCCTCCGGCAGTAGCCAGCACTCTTGAAGCGCTATAATGTCGCACGTTGCGCAAAGTTCACGAACGCCCTCGATAGAACGCTTAACACTCTTACAATTAAAGCTGGCAAAACGTAACAAACTATTATCAGTCATTGATGTTGTTTACAGAGCCGACTTTAAGCGAGTACTCGTCCTTACGTCTTTCACTATAATGCACAAAACGTCTGAATATTATATCTTGCGGCCAGATGTTCTCATCCAAAAATATAGGTACTTTGGATTCAGGTATATAAAACTTGAACGCATCATAGTCAACCTTTTTTCGTAGGGACAGTTTTTCCAATTTAACTACCTCACGGGTTTTTATTTCAATGTGCTTTATGATGTCAGCTGTATGTGAATCTTTGTGCACATTCGTGATAAACATCGGTACTTTCTTTTCAGCAGCTTTAAAGCACCCTACTGTGTCTTTAGCAACCCCCGCTTTCCCTGCGTAACGGTAATTTTGTTTTGGTTTACGATGCGTTGCAACGATCCATCCATCATTCTCCTTTCCAGACAAAACATCACCGCAATGTGGCACTTGTTTACAATCTAAGATCGTACGCTGCGACTGTGACGTAACTCCCACAGCTGTTTGTACGGGCGACGGCGAGCGAGCCCGCGCCAGAGAACCGGTTTTAGACACAGATACCGGCCGCTCCTTCTCAACATACCCACCGCTTTGAATAAGCGGACTTTGCTTATCGGCTATATAAACCGAGCGTTTCGCGACACTTTCTTGATTTTTTGGACTTTGCGCTGCACTTTTGGAAGCTTCCATGCTTTTGTATGACGAGTTACCAAGAGAGGCGTCCTGGTAGCCGCCCCCTCGTTTCAAATTCACACACTGTTCACTCCGTGCATGCTCGATCAGCGATCCAAACTTAAGGTCATACTGAAGATCCAACTTGAATTTCTCCAATTGATCTACCGTTACACTTGTTGACTTCAGTTCTCGCACTTCATCCTTGAGTAAGGTGAGATCCTTTAGCAACTTAGTCACATCCAGGTGATCAAATGTGACTGGGGGCAGATTCTCTAGATGCCGCGCAACGAATATCGGGATGACATCAGGGTCGCTAGACTTGAACAGGCCAATTATATCTGCTAAGTCACGGTGTTCTTTGCCCTTTTGCTTCCGATTGATGTTCCTTTTGTTCGTCGGAACAGATTCAAAAAGTAACGATTTTGAATTTTTAATTTCATCGACACTAAAGGCCGATGAACATATACGAATTAAGGTATCGTCATCACTCGTTGACAGCTTATTTTGCACGAAACATAGCAGTTCGTCAATAACAATGTTACACTGAGGACACTTTACTGTGGCGGACATTTCGCTCGACACAAAAAACCGATCGTAGCAAAAAGCAAGCGACGCGTACGGCTGCGCGCGCGCGACTCCCAAACTAAACTAGATGAGTTCGGCGTTTCCTAACTGACTACTCTGAGAAGAAAGGCCGAAACAAACTCAGAGGTCACAGTCTCTTTTAAAGTCCAGACATAATCTTGTTCACATCATGTGAAGATCATGTAGATTGGTGACTGAAATGGTCTTTTGAAGAAAGAACCACACAGATTGAGTGGACCTGTCCAGTCAGTGCAAGCATTTGTCACTAATCGTTTAGCTCAACTCGGAAGATAAGGAGCCCAACGCTTTGACGAACAGTACCAAAGAAAGGACATTTGGGTAGGCCACATAAATTACTCAAACTGCCAGATCATGATTACTAAGAACGAAAGAAAACAAAATTAAAAAAAGACCCACATAGTCTTCACATTCACAATAATTAAAAAATACGATACTTTACAAAGTAAATATTCATGTCATTGTATATATAAAAAATTATCAATGTCAATGTGTATATAAAAAAAAAGAAACGTATATAATTTTGTTGGTCAGATCATTTGATGACCATGTAGATCGGTGTCTGAAATGGTCTTTTGAAGAAAGAACCACACAGATTGAGTGGACCTGTCCAGTCAGTGCAAGCATTTGTCACTAATCGTTTAGCTCAACTCGGAAAATAAGGAGCCCAACGCTTTGACGAACAGTACCAAAGAAAGGACATTTGGGTAGGCCACATAAATTACTCAAACTGCCAGATCGTGATTACTGAGGACGAAAGAAAAAAAAGATTAAAAAAAAAAGACCCACATAGTCTTCACATTCACAATAATTAAAACAATACAATACTTTACAAAGTAAATATTCATGTCATTGTATATATAAAAAATTATCAATGTCAATGTGTATATATAAAAAAAAAAAGAAACGGATATAATTTTGTTGGTCAGATCATTTGATGACCATGTAGATCGGTGTCTGAAATGGTCTTTTGATGAAAGAACCACACAGATATTGCCACTAACTACTCAAACTGCCAGACCATAGTCAAAAGTGACACAGTGACCCACATAGTCCTCAAATTCTTAATAATCAAAGTAATATTCATACAATTAATATTCATGTCATGTGAAATAGTAAAAAAAAGAGTAAAAAATAGCAAAATAATAATAATAAAACAACATTCAGTGTAGATTTATTGGAGCAGTTCAATCCCAGGCCGTTTTATCCTCAATATAGTCTTTAACAGTATAATAGGCTTTCTGACATAATTTACGCTTTATAAAAGATTTGAATTTATTGAGGCTTAGTTCTTGAATGAGGCTAGGAAGTTTATTATAAAAACGAATACATTGGCATCTAAACGAGCCACCTATTTTCTTGAGCCTGGTCTTAGGAACAACAAATTTTTGTTTGTTTCTAGTATTAACATTATGGATATCACTGTATCTTTTAAAGAGATTAATATTTTTATGTGCATACAGCAGATTTTCATAAATATACTGAGAAGGCACAGTCATTATATTAATCTCTTTATATTTGTCTCTGAGGGAGAATCTGGGACTTAATTTATAAATCGAACGAATTGCCCTTTTTTGTAAAACAAAAATTGTCTGAATATCGGCGGCATTTCCCCACAGCAGAATACCGTACGACATCACGCTATGAAAATAACTAAAGTAAACTAAACGGGCTGTCTCTAAATCAGTTAAATCACGAATTTTTTTAACAGCGTATGCTGCAGAGCTAAGCTTTTTTGACAATTTATCTATATGGGGGCCCCATTGAAGCTTGGCATCCAGAGTTATGCCTAAGAATACTGTGGTATCTTCGGGTTTCAACACTTCACCCTTTATGAGGACACTAGTTTCTACTTGTCTAACATGAGGTATCGTAAACTTAATACATTTGGTTTTTTTCTCGTTAAGAAGTAGGTTATTAACATTAAACCAGTTAACTACATTAG
Source organism: Aporophyla lueneburgensis (assembly GCA_932294355.1). Lineage (NCBI taxonomy): Eukaryota > Metazoa > Arthropoda > Insecta > Lepidoptera > Noctuidae > Aporophyla > Aporophyla lueneburgensis. Next base: position 8,371,754 of record OW028740.1, on the reverse strand, counting down.
CAAGGGCTCTATTTACATTGTCAGTAACCAACTGCTGACGTCTGAGTTTGAATAAAAGTGAAGTGTCGTCTGCAAACAACACTATATCATGTTTATCCTTTATGAGGTAAGGCAAGTCATTTATATAAATAAGAAATAAAAATGGGCCTAAAATTGAGCCCTGAGGGACCCCAATTCTAACTTTAGATCCAGGTGATCTTTTTCCGTTGACGTCAACTCTCTGAATCCTATCACTTAGGTATGAAGTAAGAAGATCCAGAGAGGCGTTCCGGATTCCGTAGTGGTGAAGTTTCCTGATCAAGGTTTCATGAAGAACACAATCGAATGCCTTGGATAAATCGCAAAAAATACCCAAAGCATCGCATTTGTCCTCCCACGCATTATATATATGACCTAAAAGTTCAACTCCGGCATCGGTAGTTGAACGACCCTTTGTGAAACCAAACTGTTTGTTGTGTAATAAGTTATGTTTATTAAAAAATCGTTGCAATTGATTTAGAATAAGTTTTTCAAAAATTTTACTGAAGGTAGGTAGCACTGAAATTGGTCTATAGTTAGTAGGGTCTGATGTGCTACCCGATTTAAACAACGGTATTATTTTACTGTTTTTCATAAGATCAGGAAACTCGCCACGGTCAATACAATTATTAAAAATAACAGCTAAAGTTGGTGCTACAATGTTTATGATCGACTTAGCAGTATCCACAGAATTACCCCATAAATCGGCGGTCTTTTTTACATTCAAAGAGTGAAAAGTTTTAACGATATCGTTACAGGTTATATATTGGAAATGAAATTCACTATCACAAACAGGAACGTTTTCTTTAAGTAGAGACTCTGCAGCAGTGGGTGATGAGTTCAAAGATTTGGTAGTAGATACTGGAATCTCTGCAAAGAAATTTTCAAAGGCCGCGGCGACTTGAGAATCTGATTTAATTATATTATCCTCAATAGCTAGACTGTAGTCACTACTTCGGTTGCATGACCTTCCTGTTTCGCTATTAATGATAGTCCAAGTCGTTTTAATTACATTACTGCTATTTTTAATTTTTAAACTCAAATAACGTGACTTGGCTATGCTACAATTTTTTTTAAATAATTTAGAATAATTTTTGACATACAAATTAAATTCAGCAGTGTTTATACAAGTCCGTTCATCATATAATTCATAAAGTCGTTTTCTACTTTTATGTATACCAGTGGTGGCCCAATCACTAAAAGAAGCGTTAATACTAACCGAAAAAGTCTTTGGAATAAATATGTTATCAAATTGTGTGCAATACATTTTAAAACTTTAAAATGAAAAATGTGCACCTGAGCACCTGTGTCAAGTTACACAAGGATTAGTCTATTGTTTTTGTGGCTGCGGCTATTTTTACAAGTAGTAACTGTCAAAGCATCGCGAAGGAACTCTATTTGTCATCAGATTGACACAATCAGATTGAGACAAAGCTGTAGAAGGATAATAAAAATCTTTTTTTTTTTGCGTAAATCCTGGTAAGAGCTCTTATTAAATTTTTTAAAGGTCCCAATTAGTTGACAATAACTGGGACCTTGAAAAATTGCAAATACACAATGTTTCAAATTATTCTGCGACAGAGCCATTTCATTCGACTGACAAAGAATTACCGTTGTTATGCATTTACTAAGTTCATTGTCAATTTATTAATAAATAAAGTTCCCTAACTTTAAATACCCTAGTGAACCAAGAAGATACAATCATGTTATTCTTCTGCCATTATAAAATTTCACTGTATAAATAATTTCTCTGTTTATCTACAGGTGAAGGCCGAAGACCGCGGCGTGGAGCGCGCGGCTGCGCTGGCGGCGGACGAGCGCGTGCGCATCGCTGCGAGCGACACCATCGAGGCGCTGCTTGAGACTGACTTCCGACTCATCATCAACGACACAGAGTATTATGTCAAGACTCCACCTCAGGTTAGTACGTAGTTTATAAGTCCTCCATACCATGTTTCGGCCAAGGCGGCCAATCTTAAGGAGACTAGCCATCGGCGCTGGACATATTATAATTGCGCAAGTGTGTGCGCAGACACAGGTGCACTCTCTATTCCCTCACTGTCATAGTCCGATGGGACGGCAATCCGAGATGACCGGAGAGAGATCAGGCGCAGGACCAACGGCTTAACGTGCTTTCCGAGGCACAGGGGTAACACATCGCCAACTTCCAAACAACGAGCTGTTACTAAGAAATTCCTACTGGAAAATCCTAACAACACATTGCCCAACCTGGGAATCGAACTCGAAATGATTTTTATCTGCTTATACATGGAATTAGGGTGGCTGTCGTCGTGTAGTCGGTAGCTACAAGTTATAACTTAAGACCGTTGACTTAATACCCTTAACAAAATTGCGTTTTTTTACGAAAACGGTGTAATTTTGCTGCTAAGAACGTGAATTTAAATAGCAAAACTTTATTATCTAATAATATTTTTTTGTAATTTTATTGCAGTACCATTGTTACTTGGTTGTACCTTACCGATCGAACAAGGATTTTGTCACACATTCCATATCCTTCTTGAATAACATGGGACATTTTAGGCTGACCCCACATTAGGCGTGCGCGATTCTCGGGCGTGTGAGTAGCGCGAGCGCCGCGCGCGCGTCGCGTTTAGTTGCCCTGCGGCGCGCACGCGGCGCTCGAGTCGCGTTCTTGCCCCTTCGCCCGCTACAATACTCAATACTTTATTGCATTCCACAATGTATATGCTTAGGTGGTAAAACATTTTATTTAGAAACAATTGTGGACCCTGTCGGGCACAGCAAAGGAAAATACAGTAGGTAGAGAGGAGGACCTATTGATTATCTTATAATGTAACTTATTCTAAAATAGTAATTAAAAATAGATGAAATACATGCTTTGGACTTTTCTAAACTAATTTCAGGGATTTATCATTTAAAAATTCGTTGTCGCTATAATAACATTTGCTTAACAGCAGCTTTTTTAATTTATTAGTAAATAGATGGCTTTTTTTCTCTGTCCTTATGGATTCTGGTAACTTGTTGTATATTGCTACTGTTTCGGTCAGTCACATGGTGGGCAGTGTTGTGTTGACACACGTTAAAAATAGAGTCACGAGTGAAATTAATATCGAAAGCTTTATCCTAGAAATACAGAATCGTCCTGCGATATGGGACATGACAACAAAGGAGTATAGTGATCGTATTGCAAAAAAAAGGTGTGGGAAGAAATCAGCACTTTATTTATAAAAGACTAGCTTCTGCCCGCGACTTCTTCTGCGTAAATGTCGTTTATCGCGGACGCAGACAAAGTCACGGAATAAAAAGTAGCCTATGTCCTTTCTCAGGCTCTAAACTATCTGAGTACCAAATTTCATTTAAATCGGTTCAGTAGTTTTAGCAGGAAAGCGAGACAGGCAGACAGACAGACAGAGTTACTTTGCATTTATAATATTAGTGTGGATAGTGTGGATTTTGAAACAAAAATTTTCCAAATTGTGACTGACTTGACTGAAGGGGGTTAAACGCCAAGGCAAGAGCCGCGTGCGCGCCCCGAGCGCGCCGCGCGCACGCCGCGCGCGCGCCGCAGGGCAGCTAAACGCGACGCTCACGCGGCGCGCTCGCGACGCGCGCTGGGCGCTCGCGCTACTCACACGCCCGAGGATCGCGCACGCCTAATGTGGGGGAAGCCTTAATTTCACGTCCGCATTCAAAAAAAAAAAAACTAATGATCTCAACAGGGTGTACTACGTGAGCTCGACAAATGAATGTGCGAATAAAAACTGTACTGCGACTCACCATAGTTCGAATACACGCTTGTGCGACACACTCGAGTTCACGTAGTACACTAGGTTAGGTTAGGTTAAAACTGTGACCTCCTACGCACGAGCCGAGCGAGCGAAGCGAGAGGTGCCGCCGGCGAGTGCTATAAACGACTAGATTCAGTGTGTCGCACAAGCATGAATTCGAACTATGGTGAGCCGCAGAACAGTTTTGTCGCACAAGTGTTATTCGCACATCCATTTGTCGAGATCACGTAGTACTCTCATCTCAACATGACCTAAACTCGAAAAGATATTAAGGATTTGCGCCGGCTGACAAAGCAAATTATCATATTTTGTGTCGGTCTCGCTGAAAGCTTGTCAGGCGCTGAACTGTTGACCGCTACAGCTTTGCATAATAAAACCTTCTTCGGAAATCGACCTAAGTAGTGGAGCGACGGTCTTCGCAGGGTGGCTGGTAGCAGCTGAATGAGAGTTGCTGAAAATCGAGTACAGTGGCGTGAAATTGGAGAGGCCTATGTCCAGCAGTGGACTGCTATAGGCTGTAGGATGATGATCATCATCATCATGATGATGTTTTATAATACTTTGAACTGTCTGAAGCTTTCAAACTTAATATTTTCACGCACATAACATCACGCCTTGTTTCCTCGAAGGGCTGGGCACAGGTGGTGGAGGTGGTGGTTGGTAATATTTTCAGTAATAAATTTATGATTAAAGTGATTCCGCTTTCCGGTATAGAAAGCTTTTCATAAGATTTCTAAGGGTTCGTGATGATTTTTCTGACCGCGATCGAAAAATTTCAAACTTATATTAGGTACTTTTCTTTACAGAATATATTTTAAGGCATTTCATTCATTTATTGTATTATGTAGGTACTGAGTCCTTTTGTGTGTTTGTTCCGTGTGTTGCCGGGCGTAAAGAATAGCACCATTCCATTTCTTCCTGTGGGTGTCATAAAAGGCGACTAAGGGACTTACTAGAGAATGGGCAGTAGCGTTTTTAGTTAGCTCTACGCATTTTACCACCATACTACCAACCCGCCAACCCGACTCCCAAGCGTGGCGAATATGGCAAATCCCCTCCATTTGAGGGAAACCTATGTTCAGCAGGGGACGTTTTTCGGCTTAAACGAATGGCGATGTATTGAATCCTTGTCTAAGGTTTTGTAAAGTTTATGGTAACCTAATAAATAAAGAAGCAATCATAATTATACTACACAATGTCCGCACATCTAAACATTGACCTACTCAACAACTACATACAACAACTATGTATATACTCCTAAAACCATCTATATACACCAATTTAATTGATATTCGGTCAGGCTTACGCTTGTGTTTGCCATACGGTCTAATTGGCAACTGGCGACGAGCCAACTCGGCTTGTGTGAACAGCCCTTAGATGTCATTATTCAATACCACTTCGATTAGCGGGCCCATAGCTCTGATTTAGTGTGTGCGGGGTTTAAGGGATATACGTACTGGATATCTGAGGCATGGTTTGATTAAGGACCTAATCTAATCGAGTTGAAAACGGATTTATAAACCTTAACTTAAATGGGGTATTTGAGTAATGTTCTCCTTATATTATAGGTATAGCAGGCGCTTGTCACATTTTCAAACGAAGAAAGTGTCTGCCATCTAATCTCTTCACCACCCTTGTTTGACTGGTTGAGAATGCCTAAAGCATTAAGTCCGCCTTTGTACTTTTTGTGTGCGAGAAGTTTAAATAAATAAACGTGAAAATGCAAAATGTTTACTATGACGTAGATGGAATAATAATAGGGCACAAGTAAAAAATGAACTTCAGGTGCCTGACATATTTTTTTTTTGAATATTCAGAAACTAGCACATACGGTTACCACAAACTGTCAAATTTCTATGATACATTTTCAACTTTACCGCTAAAAGTGTTAGGTTCAAGATTGATTGGGAAAATTTGCCAGTTTCGGGTAGTTTGATGTGCCAGATTTATGTACGGACGCCAATCTGTACATAAATCTGGCAGTTAGAAACAAATGATTAAGACCTCGGTTAAATATAATTTTTGATTTTAAAATATACTCAAGACCACGACTTCAGACTTCTCATAACGACTGCAATAGGAAAACATAGGCAAAATAATGGAAATGACAAACAATTCAAATCGCGTAAATAAAATAAAGCACTGTAAGAAAACATTTACACAATACGAAAGGTAACAGAAATATAAAGTCGGAGGTGAAAATATAGGTCAATGTAATTTGACGTAGGCTGCCATTGTGATAAGCAAATAAAAGAAAAATAATAGAGTTCGCTTTTCTCCAAGAACTTAAAAAATATGTCCTTGACATAAAAACAATCTTGATTAATAGCGGAGCCTACAATTTGGCAATCATTCCTGTCGTTAATCACTTTTTGATTAATTAGTTAAAGTCCGAAGTGCTAAGTTTGTTACAAAGTAATAAAACTTTTAAAATTAGATATTATTTGGCGAGAATTTTTTGGGGTGATCAAAGGGTTAACTGACTTCTGAACCAGCGGATTGCAAGTTTTTAAACTGGGAAGTTTGGTGACTTTTTTAATGTTGGCGGAACCTTAATAATTGACATGATTGGTGGGAAAGCTGCACCCTAATTTCATAACGCGCTATCAATCAGAATTTGAATCTTTTTGAATATTTTTTTTCTCTAGTCCATTGCGTTATAAGTTCTAAAAAAAATTCTGCTCAACAACGTAAATAACGCAATGAATGTTGTTGAACTGTCAATATGAAAGCGATTTCTACCGATAGAATGTTACGTAATTACTCCTCTGAACCAAATTTTTGACCGACTGCAGCGGAACCGTAAAGGAGGGATAATGAATCAGCGTGGCATGAAAAGAGGGCTATGACCTGCAGATAAACAAACAGTTTGCGACAGATGATCTCATTGCCCCCGTACATATATATTTCTGACCTTTTCTAATCCACGACTATCATCTACACACGACACATATACGATAAAGGAAGAGGACCAAATAAATCTGGCCTAACAAAGCCACAATCCCTCTCACTCCGTAAAGAAACACATAAAACCTTTATTGTACCCATAATAAATTACCAACTTATGTAATTGCAAGTACTTAAGAAGATTTAGTAGATAGTTTATCGCCCTGTGGGTAGGTAACTGTTACAAGTAAGGGTAATGGCCTCTTATCATAAAGAAGGAAGGACTGTGATTATTATTATCAGTGCTTCATCATCGCAGCTAAAATATAGTCTACTGTTAGACATTGAACATTGCCGCAACAACTGGTATTGCAGCGCTTTCATCCAGCGGTTTCGAAGGACCTTGACTGGTTCGTCGGTCTACGATGTGGGCAGTGGGCACCGTATACAAGGTGGTAGGGACATCGACGCCCAAATTGTAACCATGGCTTCAGTACATGATTCTGACCCCTAACGCGTTGTAATTTTTCCTCGGTTATTAAAACTACAATTTGGTGTCGAATAGGTACATTTTACCGCGTAAGTATTTGCACTTTTTTGATAACTGATGAAAAATTCTACGCTAGAACTGAAACCATGAATTCTTAAAACCATGTGCTTAATTCATGGTTTCAGTTAAACAAGAGTCCTTAACTAAAAAAGTGTTTGGAAAATCGTGTTTCGCAATCACTTGTACCAGTGTCGGAATCGTCGGTTCTTGCATTATGACCAACCGAAAAATATGGGGCGTATTACAGAAGCAGTGCTTAAATTATTGTTAACCTTAGGATGCAGCTTTATTATGATGTTTGTGATGGATATGAAGTCCAATTATGAATGAAGATTAATGTTTCTGATTGGTCACGAATGCAGAAGATCCTGCGTAGAAAAACATTTAGCTGTTCCGTAGGTACATTTTAACCACGTAGATACTGCACTTTTCAATGAAACAGCGGTTTTTGTTTTGATATCGATGACAAGTTTCTACGCTGGAGGTCCAGCATCATATGCTGATTTCGTGGTTTTCGTTTCCGCGTCAATGTCCTTGCCACTACACACGCTACCGCTACCAGTACACGGTCCTCACTTGTGAAATTTTCGGCTCTATTGGCCATCCATTCTACTTGTACTATACCAATGAATTATGTCATCAAAATAAGTTCACACAGTTTTGGATAGCAGCCAATCCAGTGTCTGTAAACAAAGGTAATTTACAACTAAGGATCGTTGGTAGTACAAATCAAGCTATACATTTCCAGTATAAGCTCACATCTCATTGCAACAGCCTATACAATGCGAGGTCTGCAAAAACTGGAAATGCTTGACCTGTAGCCGTGTATACTAGACTAGTAACTTTAATCCATGTCAAATGCATTTCGTGCTACGTGTACACCAATTAGTTAATCGTTAATTACGTATCAGGGGCCCAATGGTGCAATTAATTTACTTAAGTACCCCCCTGTAATTGCGCCCGGTCACTTTTGTGCCCGGCTTTTCTATTTGTTTGGAACAGTAGAAGCAATTTAGTGCGTTTGGGCAGGATTTTTAAATAGAGCTTTTTGTTAATTACCTTAAAGTATGCTGGGTGTGTTTTGGAGTCTTTTTAATTGCTCTTTTTACTTTAAAATGTAACTTAGTTAAGTCTGAAGCTATGTCCCTGTAAGAAGTGAGAAGATTTATTTTTGAATGAGCACGTATGAAATATCCGAAGCTAGAGGATCGGCTCGAGTTGGTCGTTTAATTAAAAAAAGCCGGCCAGAAACTCCACGGTTGAATGAATAGCTTTGACGACTTTTCAGGGTCAGATTATGATTGCTTCATTGGTGTAAGCGCTACTGCTCAGGAGGTCTTGAGCTCGATTCCCAGTTCGGCAAAAGTGTTATTGGGTTTTATTATTTGGAATTTCTCAGCAGCAGCTCGGACTCAGGAATTTGTGTCCGGTTGGTGGCAATAGGCTCGCCCACTTTTACTTGGGTCTGAAACCTAACTGGCGAAATGTGAGTTTACTAAAAGTACACCTCTGTCCAACCCTTCGGGGATACAAGGCGTGATGCAGTGTCAGATTCTATCAAAACCGATTCCGCCGTTTAATGGCAAAAACAAACTGACGAACAGAGAAACTAACAAATTACTGTGGTGGTCTCTAGTTTCCACTTAAACCAAAAAGACATTTCCAAAACCACTCACATTCTTCCTACGCTATTTCATAAAGTAATACCACTCACCGAAGATCGTCTAATCCTTGCGTACATCTCTCGATGAGCGGGTTAAGCGGTTGCTAAGCCGGCTGTCAGTTGGATGGCATTTGACTGGCTTGGATCTTGGGTTACCATCCATCCGGATTTGTCTGGACATATCCGGCCTCTTAGCCGTGTGGTGTCGTACGTAAAGAATAGCATCACCCTATTTCTCCCCGTGGGTGTCGTAAAAGGCAACTAAGAGAATTACGAGACAATGGGCAGCAGCGTTTTCTATTCGTTTTACAACCATACTGCGATAAACTGAAACTCAAACTTAATGCATTTATTTCAAGTAAACCAATTACAGGTACTTTTGAATTATCAAGTGGCGGTGAGTCAGAAAAATGGAGCTAGGATAGTTAACCCCCCTGCCAAGCGTGGCGATTATGACGAAGCTCCTCAGATTGGGGAAGGTTTATGTTCAGCGGTTTACTTACGGCTGAAACAGTGACCTGGCCTCTGGGCCCCCCGTCCGGGCTTTGTCGGGCTTTTCATTTATCCGGACTTTTCAAGTTATTGGGATTTATATGTTTAAAATAAAAAAGTGAAAGGAATACTGAAAGTGACTAAAAAGTCCGGATAGAACTTTTAGCGAATTTCCGTCTTTTTGTCGTACAAATATCAAAATGGTTACCCTACTGGGAACGCAGTGAACTAAGCTGTGCTCTCGATTGGCGAGAACATACGTTAGGTTTATAAGCTCTCGAAGACTTAAGTAAGATGATGGGAGTTTTGGAGGTGGTGTGAAGTAAATTATGATTTTAATTGATTTTAAGTTGGTATCTGGCGAAGTCAGACTTAAATATAATTTAACTGCAGAGGTATTCTACAAAAACTTACAACCGTGCTCTCTAACCTTTAATTTAGTTTCATCTTTGACTTTTAGCAGAATTACTGATAGTCCGATTCGATACTGTGCTTTACTACAATTATTGATCAAACATGATTTGATAATCCAAAGAAAAGAACATTCCTATATAATGTAACACCTATCTAACTACTAATCTTTGATATGTATTAATGTTTTATTGGCAAAAAATAACATTAATTCTGTCTAGCAAGGTCAGTGTGAATATGCGAAAAGATATAGTCATGCTGAACCACTTTCAGGCAAGTGGTTGTATGTAGGTACCTACCTACTTTTTAAACTGTAGGTATCTGTTATCATCTGGCTAGCCTTTTTCCATTCGTATTTTACATGGAGCGATAGCCTATCTGACTTCCACAACCCAGGTACTGGGTAATACGACACCGTTTGGTGATACTGGTTCTCAGACTTTCGGATCTCGGACTTTTAAAGATCGACGAATGACAGACAGAACCAACAACTTATCGTGCACGATATACCCCTCGGTATGAACAGATGGTCACCCATCCTCAGACCAACCGCGACAAGCGTAGCTTAACCTGATCGATCGACCCGCGCGGCTAATATAACTTAGGTTCAAGTTCACTATAGGTATCTGTATTGATTATATATACTCAGAATGTCATGGTTTCATTGAAAAAAACTATTTCCAAGTACACATTTGCGTCATACGTCGATTAAATGCATTCCAAGGTCAATTTCGATTATTAATAGTCATTTCATATTCAGGTTAACCGATTATAAATACTGAGGAGCTATGATTACTCCGCCTTTAATTCCCTGAACGTTTCAATATCATTGCAATTATTATTTAAATCGATTCCAATAGAACAAGTAGGTAATCAAATTTTCTAGCCTTTTTCAAATTTTGTTGGAGTCTAATTGGATGCAGCTGAACACCAGTATTTTACACTAGCTTCTGCCCGTGACTTCGTCCGCATCAAATTTTTAGTCCCCTGACCCTTCCCGTCGCATCGATTTGCCTGCAAGTTTTCTTAAATTTTTCGTTGCTGCTTCGCTCCTTTCAATTTTAGCGTGATGTTATATAGCCTATAGTCTTTCTCAATTACTAGGCTACCTAACACAAACAGAATTGTTCCATTCTGACCAGTAGTTCCTGAGATTACCGCGTTCAACCAAACACAAAATCTTCAGCTTTATAATATTAGTTCAACAAAACATTTTTAAAATTTTCACACACTTAAGTCCTGATATGTCACGATATCGTATTGTCTAATTTCATTGAAGTTGTCGAACCAAAAATAGAAGACCTGTGGCATCTACCAACCTACACACGTGGTAGATAATAGCCCATTCCCTCCAACAGAGACCACAAACTAATTCTAATCGAAGTGTAATGTTGATTTTGGGGAGTAAATAAAAATCTTGACACCGCAACATTAGATATTTCATCAGCTGAGTCCCAGCAGTGGGAACTTTATAGGCTGGTTACGCTAAGGGCAAGAAAATTATAATGAAGTTGACCTCATGCAGCAGTACCTAGTTACACACCGACATGAAGGCGCCAGGGCGAGGCTCATTATCTGTTCACCTGCCGCATTCAATTAATTACTTAGCAAATCTTGTCTTCATTTTCAGTCCATGGCAATATACACGTAGATATAAATTTCACCAAATATTTGGCATGTGTAAGCTCATTAAGATACAAGTCCCTAATGTCTTCAGTTATCTTTAGTCATTTCCGGGCTTATGCCTTGATGTTCAAACGTATTAGGAACACAGCTTAGTTCAGGGTAACTGTTGCACTATGGCAATATAAATACCATTATGTATGTGGTAGTGTTCAACACTGCCAAGTAGGTGGCGTTCCGAAATTTCTGCCTACCCCCATGGGATAAAGGCGTGAGTTTATGTATGTAAAAGCTGTTCGTACTTGATTGTACCAGTAACTTCAGGTTGAATTGGTATTGGGGACAATAAGCATAAACATAGTCAGGCTATTTTGATCCTACTGTTAGTACATAGGTCGCCGCTCAGTGATAGGGAGTGAGCCGTATTTCACCACGCGGGTAGGTTGATATCAGATATGTTTTATTTGACATGTCGGTTTCCTCATGATGTTTTCCTTCTCCGTTTTGAGAGCAGTGGTGATGAAATAATTTACACAAAGAAAAGGTTCCCTACGATCTATCACCACTGTTCAGCAGGAGCGGGATATTTAGCATACTCAGAGAGAATATAGTTCCATTCTATTATTATTGCGTATTAGATACTCGTACAATGGCAATGTCATGCATTTCTCTCCAAAATCGTCAAATTTCTCCGTCAAGCCACAGGTTCGCCTTGGTACGTTCGGAATATTAACGACCACTTAGATCTCAAGAACCCGAATATCAGTTTATGAAACGCAGTTCGAAGCGTTTCTTCGATAGAGCCGCAACCCACCGCAACCCTCTGGTTGCCGCGGCAGCAAAGTACACTCCCTCCCAAATTAGCACAGTCCGCCGTCCGCGGCACGTACTCCTCGATCCCGATGACCCCACTACCTTCCTCCAGGAGAGCAGAAACGAAACAAGTACAGTTCGAAAAATACAAAAACAGAAACCGTACCGACCTCGCCGCCGACGTCCGTCGTCGCGACCCCGACTTAATAGTCCCTCCCGACCCTTGCAAGAGCCAGCTCGCGATGCTGTGCCTTAGTTTTAAATTAGTCCATAAATCATTTTAACCCAGATCCAGCCAGTCCCTTGCTGCCCCCCTACCAGTGATTGCCTAAGCCGAGGTTCGTACCTTGTTCGTTCTTGGGGTTGCCCTTAGGTCTTTCGCTTTAGTTTTTAAGTATAATGAGTCCCGGCTGGAGGCCTAAAGAGATGTCCCAAAAAAAAAAAATCCATGCATTTTAACAATTCTGCGCATTCATTGCGCTATTTACGTTATAGAACAGACACATTTTTCAAAGGTATGAGACAATGCATTAGGAAATCCTTTGGATGGTAGCTTGAAAATGATTTACATACTTAATTGGCGTGTTTGGTTAGTCGTTAAATCCTGGTTGTGACAGTGTACTAAGATAAGCAAATATTTTGGTCCTGACAGGGAACCAATGAAAGGTTATTTTTAGGTGCCCCTGCTGGATTTGTAGTTTCATAAAATCTAGTAGTCGCCCAGTGGTCGAAATTCGACCATAGTTAATACAAATCTTAATGTATTTCTAACGAATAAAATACTAGCTTTTCCTAGCGGCTTCGCCCGTCTACTATGCATATAAACCTTCCTCTTGAATCACTCTATTGATAGAAAACGCATTAAAAACCATTGCGTTAGCTTTCTGCACTCCTTCTCCATAGGTATAAACTTTAACTATGCCAAATTTCCGTACCAATATAATTTTTGAACTGTTTGGTACCGGACGTATATCACCACCCCATTTCTACCCGTGGGTATCGTAAGAGGCGACTACAGGACTTACTAGAGAATGGGCAGCAGCGTTCTCCATGCACTTTACCACCATACTGCGATCGCCAATCCACCTGCCAAGCATGGCGATTATGGCAAAGCCCCCCAAATTGGGGGAGGTCTATGTCCAGCAGTGGACGTATTACAGCTGAAATGATGATGCCAAATTTCGTTCGCGTAATTTTCGATAAAAGGAGTACTAGTGCTTCACGTATTAAGATATAGATGTATGCTTTCAAACTTGTCGTCTAGAAATATTCACTAGGAAAGTCATGTCCCAACCTCTTCGTAATACTGACACTTTATGGAAGTAACTGTGTATTTTCAGGTGAACTTATGTGACTTGACCTGCTGTAAAAGTTTTAGAGCATATGAGTGGTCTTATTCTAGACCATATAATGTCTATGAATAAGGAGTCGTATTTGTATCGACTAACCTGCACTATGCTCGTGTGGTGGATTTCAGCCCACTGTTTCTCGTAGAGAGAAGGGGCCAAAGGCATCATGTTCCCGTTGAAGGGAAATTTCCCTTCAGCAGGAGATTTTCCTTCATTACAATTTTTTCATATTTTTTATCATTTTCAACCGAAATGCGTAAATTGGGGGTTGCTATAATCACCACGCTTGGCTGGCGGGTTGGCAATTACAGTATGGAAATAAAATGCACAAAGAACGCTGCTGCCTATTCTCTATTAAGTCCCATAGTTGCCTCTTACGGTACCCACAGGAAGAAATAAGATGGTGTTATTCAAAATATTGTTATGAAATTGGTATTGCGTTGTAAGCCTGCAGTTAAAAGATAATTTGAAGAAACCATCCTACTAATAATATGATAAACGCAAAAGTTTGTATGTATGGATGTATGGATATTTGTTCCTCTTTCACGCAAAAACCCGACCCGATTTAGATGAAATTTGGCACACAGATAGTTTATAACCTGGAATAACACATAGGGTACTTTTTATCCCGCTAGTATGTTCCCGCGGGATAATTTCCGACCTCCACGCGGGCGAAGCCGCAGCGAAAGCTAGTTTATAATAAAACTTTAACGAACAAAACTTCCCCCACAAATCATTCCTTTCGAATTTATAGCACAACCTGGTGTGCACGAAACGTTCTGAAATTACTCGCTTCCCAATTTGCCAATAAACCAGGACTTGGCGGAGCCTCAATGATAATTAGTTCAGTTCCTCACAGAGGCCTTGTATTCCCAGATGTTGCTGAGTACATCGCCTGATTTAGTACCTAATTACCTGCGGCAGATATAAATTGGTTCACTGGTTTAACCTCTAAGTTCCTGAGATACCACATTTGGTATAGACACAATCGTTTTTTAATTGTGCCTGTAATTACGGTAATAGACTGGTTAATGGTGCATATAAGACTTGTTTTAACATATTCAGGTAGTATCTAAAGTTGTATCTTGTTCCTCAACTTAAGAAGCTGGGTCTTGAGGTGAATCCCTCCAAGTGCGAATTTTTTCCCTGTGGCGTTGGAACTCGTTCACACTTCTCACGCTTTGCTTCTCATTTACCTGGCCTCAAGGAGCTTTCTCCTCTTTCATTCTACCTTTTGGGATCTCCCATTTTACTTGACGGAGTGCCAGAAGCCATATCCTCCCGTGAAGAGCTTCTCCTCAATGCTCGGGGACGTCTCACAGATCTCTCCGCACACGTTGCAATTTTGTTGTTGCGTATGTGTTTTGCCTTACCCAAGGTTACATATCTCTTGCGGACCGCTCCTACCTGGCTTTGCCCTGAAGAGGTATATTCCTTTGACTGTGCTCTAAGATCAACGGTTGAGTCGATACTGAATGTATCTTTTAATGATGCGCAGTGGAGGCAGGCGGCTCTTCCAATACGGTACGGGGGTCTTGGGGTGCGGTGCGTGCATGATGTGGGTCTACCGGCTTTCCTGGCGTTGACTCATGGGGTGGCTGACCTCGTCACTGTAATTCTACATTCCAATGGTGACGGGGCAAACATACCATTTATGTTGGATGCCAGGTCAGCTTGGTCTGTCCTCAACAGGGGGGCAGCAAGCCCTGAGGCAGCACATTTTCAGCGTGCTTGGGACGACATTACGTCTAAGCAGACCCAGGAACAGATGTTGGTGGGTTCCTCGGGGGCTGATCTAGCCAGACTCAGGGCCGTTTCGCAACCGGAATCGGGGGCATGGTTGCACGCGCTTCCTTCGCCTCATCTGGGCACGTTGCTGGATGACGACTCTTTGCGTGTGGCGGTGGCTCTCCGCCTGGGCTGCAAGGTGTGTGAACCCTACAGATGCACCTGCGGTTCCATGGTAGAGGCCGATGGCCACCATGCTATGTCTTGTCGTCGCTGCTCGGGAAGGTTCCCGCGTCATCATGCACTTAACGATATTGTGCGGAGGGCTTTTGTGTCAGCTGACGTCCCCTGCGTCCTGGAGCCTCCGGGTCTGTGCAGGTCTGACGGCAAGAGGCCGGACGGCCTGACCCTGGTGCCTTGGAAGAACGGTAAGTGCCTTATCTGGGACGCAACTTGCGTCAGCACTGTTGCCGCCAGCCACCTTGGTCGGACCGTCCTCTCACCGTCAGCTGCAGCGGAAGACGCCGCTGAGAGGAAGAGGGTGAAGTACGCACCGTTGGCGGATCGCTACCATTTTGTGCCCATTGCTGTGGAAACCATGGGTACCTGGGGCACTGGGGCCAAGGAGCTCATTAGTGAGTTAGGGCACAAACTCCGTAATAAAACGGGTGACTCCCGCTCCGGCTCGTTCTTGTTGCAGAGGTTAGCCATTGCCATCCAACGTGGCAACGCAGCAAGTGTTTTGGGCACCTTTGCACCGGGAACAGTTAGGGGCGGGTTTTTTGACGAGTAGTGAACGTTATTTTGACTAATTTAGTATGTGTATGTATTCTTTTTGTGTTAATTTAATTGACTGTGTATTTTTATTATTAATGTATGTGTATTACAAACTGAATTGGAAATTATATATTGACCATATAACCTCTTATCTAAATATATTATTATAAATAAATATATTATAATAATATATTATATTAAATTAGATTCTAGTATTGTAACTATTATTGTTGTTACCATACGTTCCGTGCGTTGTCGGACGTATAGAATAGCACCATCCTATTTCTCCCCGTGGGTGTCGTAAAAGGCAACTAAGGTCATGGGGACAAAAGTGACTAAGGGGACTTACTGGAGAATGGGCAACAGCGTTCTCCATGTATTTTGTCATTATACTGGTATCGCCAACCCGTCTGCCAAGCGTGGCGATTATGGCAAATGGCCCCAAATTGGAGGAGGCCCATATACAGCAGTGGACATCTTTTGGCTAACATGATGGTTGTAACTATTAAAATGTTATTACTTTGGATGTTCATGTAGATTCTCCAAATCTATCATATCATTAGCCGGAATAAAGGCAGGTAATGAAACCTCAGTTTGGTATAACGATCTAGTATCTACTAGAGTACTATTGACGTATTCGGAGATAAACATCATCATTTGTATCCTGAATACAAATACTGTGTCTATATACAATTTTCAGGTTCTATTGACATTTACTTGTCTATTCAAGTAATTTTAGTAACATATTATAAAGAATTCTTCTGTTGAGAAGAAACAACTAAGAGGCCAAATACTGAAGTTGTCATTGAATTTTTTTTTTGCCAAATTAACTTTCAGTCTTTTGACAAAATATAACATATCATCACGCTTTTATTCCTGAAAGGGTTAGGCAGAGGTATACCCTAAGTACACCCACATTTTGCCAGTTTTGTTTATTAAATTCCATGTAATAGGGGGCGAGTCCATTGCCACATCCAGAATCCGGGATACGATTGAAAAGTTCCAGATAAAAACACCAAGAACATTTTACTCAACTTGGAAATGGAAACCTCAAGCCGTTATCGGGCAGAATCTTGATGCTCCCAAATTTATTAGGCAGAACACAATCGGCATAATCTTCTTTAAACGAATATTTATAGGCAAAAAAAAGTTATTATTATTTGACGAAATATTTATAAATCCGAATTTACAATGGCGTACTTTTTACTCTTTGATTGAGCTCCAGGCAAAAACGAAGACGCGTTGAACAAATTAACCAATCGCTTTCGTTCTCCTCGGATGAACTGAAAGCTACTACAATTGCTAGTTTAAAAAAACACTGGAAATGGACATGGAACCGATGTATATAGATATAGATAATACTGCAACATCGAATATATATCGATATTTTTTATTAAATGCTTCGAATACGGAGACTATGGGTGCCTATGAGTACGACCAACACTGGCTGACGACTTCAGTGGCTTTCACGAAGTTTCTTGATTCGGAACGTATTAGTGAAGAAACCGATTGAACTGAAAAAGGTTAAGTAAACTTTTGTTCTTACATGACATTAAAAAAAAAATTGGAAAATTTAAACAAAATAAACCTATGTTTGCTTTGTAACTGTAATTTTTTTCTTCTACTTATCTAATTTGTATTACTATGTATCTTTACTAACTATTCAGTATTAAATCTAACTTAAAACAACATTTTACTAACTAATTAAAGTCATTATCACTAAACAAACAAATTGAAATTCATAGATCCACATTTTTAAATAATGTAAATATGAGTAAAATTTAACCTACAGCTTTGCAAAGTAGAGTCTGGAAGAATGAGAAAAATGAAGAGTCAGTATGATGGCAGAATGTTATTTGGCATTTAAGACAGTTCTGACTTTTAATGACTATTTTGATATGAAATGTATGCCAAAAGATGATTCTGATTGAGAACTTTCTACGATATGATGGTTCTAGTTTTTAATTATTATGGATATGAAATTTATACCTAAAGATGATTCTGACTTACAAAATTATGAGTTTTGAATTTATGATAAATGAGTGTTTGCCAATCGATTTTCTGCGAAATGAAGTATATATGCTACCGGATAGCATATACTTCATTTCGCAGAAAATCGATTGTTATGCAAAATAATATAATGAAATAAAAACTTATGCTATGAAGGGTATGTTCAATATACCTGCAACGCCATCTAGCGGCGAAGAACGCAACAATTCTGCGGCGTGAACATCGGCGCAATCTACCCGTGCGGGGCAGCACCGTCACAACCAACTTCACACTTCTTCAAGAAAAACGGTTAAGCTTCGTATCTCTCAACGATTTTTATTTAAAAATTAAGAAAAATATACGTTTATATTATTTGAAGCAATAAATCACTTCATTGAAGACATCCTTGCCCTCATCACATAGGGATATAGGGAACGGTCTCAACATTTTGGTCCTACGAGTCGGATATACGAAGAACCACGCGGCCAAGTGGAGCGTCAGAGGCATTGGAAGAAGATTGTCCAGGATTATCGTCGTTTGTGCGGTGCTGCGCCGGGGTGATACTGAGCGGGAAACTGTAAGTACTCTTGTTTTCTATTGCCTTCCAAAATGAGTGACGATGAGTGTTTAAAAGTTGCCTCTGTTCAGGACCCCATTAAAATAAGAGAAAGGTCCAAATCTCCCCGTTTAGGTGTTAGCACAATGGCAGATAAACGTCTCGCTGATTTGAAAAAGCAGCGAGGTACGCTGAAAGGCAGACTTACGTTATTTGAGAAGTTTATTGCAAATTTAGACAAATTAACATTAAATTCTATTAGCAAAATGGAATTAAATTTACGAATACAGTCAACTTGCACTATTTTTCAAAGTTTTAATGATATTCAATGTGAAATTGAACAAATAATTGATGATTCCGAACTACCCACTCAATTAGAATACCGCGAATCATTTGAACAGCAGTACTTTTCCATCATGGCTGACGCGAAGTGCTTAGTGAATCCTAACAATAATGAACAAACTCAAGGTATTTCATCTCATTATCAAGTTTGTAATCCTGTGTCCATTAAGTTGCCAGTAATAAAGCTACCTGCGTTTGATGGTGCTTATGATCAGTGGTTAGAGTTTAAAAACTCATACCTCACTATGATACACAATCGTGAAGATCTAAATGACATACAGAAGTTTCATTATTTGAAATCGTCTCTTGGTGGTTCTGCCTCTCATGTTATTAGTGCATTAGAATTCACTGCTCCGAACTACTTACACGCATGGGATTTACTAGAAAAGAGGTTTCACAACAATCGTTTATTGGTACAAAATCATGTAAAAGCGTTATTCACTGTACAGCCACTTCAAAGCGAATCGTATGATCAAATTAGGAAATTAATAGATTCAACATTACGTAATTTGCGAGCACTTAAATCATTAAACGAACCAACCGATGCTTGGGACACGTTAATCGTTTATCTTATTGTTTCTAAGCTTGATCAATCTACGGAACGCGAGTGGGAATCTCATAAGGGTTCCCTAGTGTCTAAAAATGATTCAAATACCATCAAATTGGATGATTTACTAGAATTTCTAAGAAACCGTGCGGATATGTTGGAAATGATAAAGTCAAATAATAATAAAAGTGTTTCTTCGTGTAAGCACAATAAAAATGACTCCGTTAAGTTAAATTCCAATCAAAACAATAGATACGCTAATAAATCAAACAACATAAACTCGCAACCGGTTACACATGCATACGTTAGTAATTCAACTCATAATAAAAATAATGCGGGTAATTCTAAAAAAGGACGTATTTGTGTTGACTGCGGCGGTGATCACTATTTGTATTCATGTCCCAAATTTCTAAATTTGTCTGTTCAAGATAGATATGTAATCGTGCAAAATAAAAAGCTTTGTCAAAATTGTATTCGGACTGATAGTCACTTACCAAGCGAATGTTCATACGGTCCATGTAAGTTATGCAAAAATAACCATAATACGTTACTTCATAATAATAATATTTCTAGCGAAAGAATGGGTATGGCCGCATCCACGTCTATTTCGTATCCCTTGCCGAGCGCAAGCAAAACAGCTGATACGCGAGTACATTCCGAACGCAATGTACTCGCGTGCAGTGCCTCGGTACAACCGGTTTTGTTATCGACGGCACTCATAGATGTTCCTGATTCAAGGAATAATTATCACACAGTTAAAGCACTTCTTGACAACGGGAGTCAAAATTGTTTTATCACAGAGTCGTTATGTAATCGTTTACAATTACCTATTATACAGTCCACTATTCATATTTCGGGTGTAGGACAAACTGTCTCTAAAAGTTCTCACACCTGCAAAGTAAACATTCGTTCTAAAGTTAATGATTTTAATACAAATGTTCAATGTTGGGTTCTTCCTCGTATTACATCAAAGTTACCTTCGTTAGACGTTCAATGTCAATGCATAGAGATACCTAAACATATTACGCTCGCGGACCCTACGTTTAGCGTTCCGTCGGACATCGATGTACTCTTAGGAGCGGACATATTTTGGGATCTCTTAAAAAATGATAAAATTAAGCTCAGTTGTGGTCCATTCCTATACGATTCGAAAATAGGATGGATCATCTCTGGCCGTCTTTTTAATAACCATTCGTTTAAACCTGAACGAGTTCAATGTAATTTCGTTCAAATTGATACTCAATTGCAAAAATTCTGGGAGTTAGAAGAATTGTCTGACTTACCGAACACTATGTCAAAAGATGATCGTTATTGTGAAAACCTATTTACAGAGACTACAAAACGTGATGAACACGGTAGGTTCTCTGTTCGCATTCCATTAAAGGAGTCGCCCGAGTCATTAGGTGATTCATACACCATGGCTAAGAATCGCTTTTTATCTCTCGAAAGAAAGTTAGATCGTTTACCTAACTATAAAAAACTGTATAGTGAATTCATTCGCGAATATGAAACACTTGGTCACATGACCCCAGTTGCACCAAAGGATATTCCAAATATATTAAGTAAACCGCATTACATCCTACCTCATCACGGCGTTTACCGAGAGGATAGTGTCACTACAAAATTACGCGTTGTGTTCGACGCGAGCGCGGGTACGTCGAACAACAAATCATTAAATAATATACAGCATATCGGGCCGCCATTACAAAATGATATTTTTTCTATTTTACTCAGGTTCAGGCAGTATAAATACGTAGCGTGCGCGGACATTCAAAAAATGTACCGACAGATTTTTATTCAAGCGGATCAACGTAACCTACAATTGATATTATGGCGAGAAAGTCGAGACTTACCTTTACAATTATATATTTTAAACACAGTGACGTATGGCACTGCGTCGGCTCCTTTTCTTAGCATGCGATGCTTAAAACAATTGGCATTAGAATCTAATGATGATTTAGTTGCTAGGACGATTAACGACGACTTTTACGTCGACGATCTGATTACGGGGAGCGATGACCTCGACTCGTTAATGCAGTTATGTAACAAAATCTCCGTATTATTAAAAGGGGCTTGTTTCCCGTTACATAAGTGGACGTTTAGTCATGACGTGTCTCATGAGAATTGTAAAGACCTAAACATCGGTGAAAATCACTTGTCTAAAACTTTAGGGTTAGGTTGGTACACGGAAAGTGATGAGTTTTATTTTACAACTAAATTTACACAAAGTGACACAGTAGTCACGAAACGTATAATGTTATCAATCATCGCACAAGTGTATGATCCTCTAGGTTTGTTGGCACCCGCAGTAATTGTAGTTAAATCATTGTTACAAAAATTATGGTTACATAAATTAGATTGGGATGACGAAGTTCCCAAAAGCATTGCGACTAGATGGCATACGTTTCTTGCTGATTTACAACATTTACGCGATATTAAAATACCTCGTTACATCATTAGTGAACGTTATATAGAACTTCACATATTTACCGACGCGTCTCAAAATGCCTACGGGGCATGCGCGTACATTAGATCGTGTTCTAATAATTGTAAAAGTACTATACCCGTTTCAGTGCGTTTATTATGCGCTAAAAGTAAATTGGCGCCGATAAAGACGGTTAGCATTCCTAGGCTTGAGCTATGTGGAGCTCTAGTAGGTGCAAAATTATATAATAAAATAAAGAAGTCTTTACGTTTAAACTTCGATAAAATTTATTTTTGGACTGACTCAACCATCGTGCAAGGGTGGTTGCGCATGTCACCGCATCTTCTCAAGACTTTTGTACAAAATCGTGTCGTACAAATAAATGAATTAACATGTGATACAGTTTGGCGACATGTCAAGGGCACCGAGAACCCTGCGGACATTATAACGCGAGGTGCTACGCTAGACACTTTAAAGTACGATAATAATAATAACTGGTGGTGTGGCCCTATGTTTTTACGGGAACCTAGTCTCATGTGGCCAAACACTAATTACAAAGAATCGTCATCCGTTGATTTACCGGAAACTAAACCTGACAGTATTAATTTACACTGCATTCAATTATATTCATTGTTTGATTTTGAACGTTTCTCATCATTTATTCATTTGCAAAGAGCTTGTGCATATCTTTTGCGATTTATAGATAATGCGCGAGCGGCGACGCGCGGTGGCATGTGTCCGCGTAAAACCGGTCCGTTATCAGTAGACGAGCTGCAGCGATCGCTCGATACGTTGACGCGTTTCGTTCAACAAGAATCGTTTAGTGAGCAATATCACAAATTAAAAAATAAGATACCGTTAAATACTAATAATAACAGCACAAATAAGTTATTATATAATAAAATATCGGGTTTAAATATATTCTTAGATAAGTCTAACATAATTCGTATAGGTGGTAGGCTATCTAATGCGATTGAATTTGATTATGACAAAAAACATCCCGTATTGTTAAGTGACAAACATCGGTTCTCAAGGTTGTTGTGTGAATATGAACACAATCGATTACTCCATGCTGGACCTCAACTTCTAGTTTATTCTATGCGTGAAAGGTGGTGGATTCTGGGAGCTCGCAACTTAGCCAGACAGGTAGTACATAATTGCATCATATGCAAACGCATGAGAGGGAAACCATTGACCCCTCTGATGGGTAACCTACCTTCTGAAAGGTTAGAGCCAAGTTTTCCCTTTATGCAATGCGGTGTAGACTACGCTGGACCACTGTCCATATTGGACCGCAAAGGCAGAGGTGCTAAGCTTGTTAAAGCATATATTTGTTTATTTGTATGTTTTACGACTAGAGCCATACACTTAGAATTGGTAGGCAGTTTAAGTACACAGGATTATATTCTAGCATTAAAACGCTTCATAGCACGTCGTGGAAAGCCATATCAAATCTTTTCAGACAACGGAAAAAATTTCGTTGGGGCTGAAAAGGAGTTGTCAGTAATTTTTAATAATAGTAATGATATTTTAGACTTCTTTAATAATAATCAAATTCGTTTAACGTTCATACCACCGTATAGTCCTCATTTTGGCGGGTTGTGGGAAGCAGGAGTCAAGTCCTGCAAGTATCATTTACGGCGGGTACTGGGCAACACTAAGCTAACACGTGAGGAGTTTGAAACGGTGTTAACGCAAATCGAAGCCGTTCTCAATTCACGCCCTTTGTCACCCCTGTCCTCGGACCCGAACGATTTCCTTCCACTTACTGCAGCACATTTCCTGATCGGTCGACCGCTGACTGCGCCCATCTGCGAGAACTTGACGACAATCGAGCCTACGAGACTGGGACGCTACGACCGTGTGGAACAGCTGAGACAACATTTCTGGCAACGATGGTCGAAGGAGTATGTCTCTGAACTCCAACAACGAACAAGATGGAAGGAAAACTGTGAGGACATCACTCCAAACAGCCTAGTTCTCATCAAAGAAGAGAAGGTTCCTCCACTCAAATGGAAACTGGGTCGAATAACGCAAGTTTTCCCCGGAACTGATGGAATATCCCGTGTAGCTGAAATACGTACAGCGCACGGCATCATACGGCGATCGTTCTCAAAGATCTGCCCGTTACAGTCACAATAAGCAGCAACGACGAGTACTCCGTGTTGGAAGACTACACCATGGTACTTCCAAAGGGGCCGGCATGTTCAATATACCTGCAACGCCATCTAGCGGCGAAGAACGCAACAATTCTGCGGCGTGAACATCGGCGCAATCTACCCGTGCGGGGCAGCACCGTCACAACCAACTTCACACTTCTTCAAGAAAAACGGTTAAGCTTCGTATCTCTCAACGATTTTTATTTAAAAATTAAGAAAAATATACGTTTATATTATTTGAAGCAATAAATCACTTCATTGAAGACATCCTTGCCCTCATCACATAGGGATATAGGGAACGGTCTCAACAGGGTATATTCGTTCTTTATGTACTCACATCACGTTCAATTTTCAAAACATAAGCTATACTTATGTATCTTAACCGGAGTCCCCACATAGTACCGTGTCGCTTCATTGCACGAGAGCGACCGTCTCGCTAACTCCGATATATGATATCCCGCAGTTTGACACAAGTTACAGTAATTGCGGTAACGAGCCGTGAATTGCGAGGAATTGCTGTGTTCCTCCTTAAAGCTATATTACATTTGAATGTAATATTAAGTAAATATTTATAGTGTGTTCAGTTCTCAAAGCTATAGGTGTTTCCGTTGAAGGTGCTTACCTCAATAAACACGGCGTAAAATGTCATAAAACTGGACAGGTCCACTGTATAAGTTCTTTCCTCAAAAGACCATTTCAGACATCTACGAGTACATGGTATCCACATGTTTTGACCAAGATTATCTGGCCTTTAAATGAGATTAACCTCTGAGTTTGTTTAGGCTTTTCTTCTCAGAATATTCTCCTACCTTTATCCCAATTTATTTGGTCGGCGCAACATGTCTATTTATTCTTCTCAGAACAGTCGGATAAAAAATTAACCTTGCTTAAAATTATAAACCACTGCACTGATTTAAAATAAAGGATAACGTAAGAAAATTGGGTCCGCATATTTTCATATTTTCAAACCCTGAAAATTCAGACCTACCAAGTTTTTCTAAACTTGGTGATAAACATAGAGTACGACATACATACTAGGCATAAGCAAAACGAGAAGACTAGGTGAAAAAAAAATTGAAGAATATCCAGATTATATCCTATACCATAAAGGAGAAACAGCCGGGCAGAGAGGAGTAGGATTTTTGATTAAAACGTACCTAAAACAACTTATACAAGAATTTATTGGAATCTGAGACAGATTAGCTGTACTTAACATTAAACTGCCAGGCTATAAAAAACAATGGTCAATTATACAAGTTTACGCTCCAACTGAGCAAGCAGAATTGTCAGTGTTAGAGTCGTTCTATAAAGAGATGTCACAAGCAATAAAAAACAGCTCAGATAAATTTATTATCCTAATGGGGGATTTTAATGCACAAGTAGGGACTAGAAAAAATACGGAAGAATATTTCCTTGGAAAATTTGGTTACGGTAAGAGAAGCTGCAACGGCCAGAAACTTGTTGAATTTCTTATGGAACATAATTTAACTCTACTGAACTCGATGTTCAAGAAAAACAACAAAACCAAATGGACATGGATCTCTCCGGACAGATCATACAAAAATGAAATCGACTACATAATAAGCAACTACCCCAAAGCATTCACAGACACTGCCGTTATATGCAAGTTGAACTTTAACACAAACCACCGCATGATACGCAGCTCCTTAAAAAAATGCACCACAAAAACTTCTCGAAATCACATAAACATCAACCGATTTGATCAACCAAGAAATCTAGAAATTACAAACAACACAACTTACACAACGAACGAAACAAAAAATATTACAACAAAGGATTCAATTGGGACACAGAAATATGATATACTAGAGAAAAAAATTCAAAACCATATGACCAGGAAAGAAAAAAGTAACAAATATCAACTTAGCGACCAAACTTTGCAACTGATTAATGAAAAAAAAGAAGTGATAAAGAACCAAATAAAAAAAGAAAACATTAAATTGATAACAGAAACAAGTAAAAAGTCAAAAGACCTAAATATGACTTTGAAAAGAAAGACCTTCAACTCATGTATACTCCCATGTCTAACTTACGGGTGTGAGACATGGGCACTCACGAAAGCACTCAGAGAAAAGCTTGCCAGGTGCCAAAGAGCAATGGAGAGAAGCATGGTAGGCTCAAAAAGACAGAACAGAATTAGGAACACAGATCTCCGCTCCAAAACAAAACTGACCGATGTTCTAACAAGAATAGACCAACAAAAGTGGAGGTGGACAGGCCACATGATGCGAGACACTAAAGGCAAGTGGAGCAAGCTAGTGACAGAATGGTATCCAAGGGACGGCAAAAGAAATCGAGGTAGGCAGCCTACCCGCTGGGAGGAAGAAATAAAGCTGACAGCAGGTCCAAACTGGCGGAGAGTACCTCACGACAGACGTCAATGGAAATTGTTAGAGGAGGCCTATGCCAAGAGGCACACCGAAATTCGAGACATTTTGTGATTTTTGATATAACCATTTATTGTTAGTGTAATTGTCTGGTTTCGGAATAAAAGGCTTTATTATTATTATTATAAACATAGAGTGGAAAAACCTTTTTGATCAATACTAGTCCCTTAGTATGCGAAGAATCAGTTATAGCATTCATCCATTCAGGCACTGTTGTTTGGATTAATATCGACTCTAATTTATTAGCGAAAAGAAGTCCACTGCATGATACAGGCCTCAAGCATCACCATTTCAACGGGTCTGAGGTTCTCGCATCCAGGAGATTTCTGGGTGCTTTACAAGGTCATTAGTCCACCCTGTGGGAGGCTTTCGAACGCTCCATCTTTTGTCCACGTCGCCACTCTAGAACCTATCGGCCCCATCGTCTGTTCTGCAAGCAATGAGCCCTACCGTATACCAATGTGTGTTCCTCTTCAGTGTGTGTTAAGTAACTTGGTTCTTCTGCAGTTATTTTCATTTCTGATTCGATCTTGAAGAGAAACTGCAAGCGTGCCCCCTCTCTATTATCCTTTTGGGAGACGTTCAGCCTTTTAATGAGGCCCTTTGTGAGCGACCACATCTCAGTGGTATAGGTAACAAAGATAGGTATTAAAAATAAGGAAAGACTAAGGTGAAAACAAAGTAGAGCGATCAAGAACTTTCCTGGGCCAGATCATTTTACTGACATAGCTTCTAACTTGCTCAATTACGAGTGGTACGGTAACTATAGGATCTCATTAGCAAAGTTGTTTCCGTGTTAGCTGAAATTGTAATTGTTCCCGGCCAGTAGTCAGGTACCTCGGCAGCTTCTGTTTGTTTATTTTTCTTTACCTCATATGCTGTTGATGTAGGTAAATAACTATACTATAATTAGTAACATTTTACGTTGATGACATGCATGTAACATTTATATCTATACTAATATTTTATAGAGGAAAGATTTGATTGTTTTTAAAATAACTAGCTTCTGCCCGCGACTTCGTCCACGTCAAAATTTTGCTTCCCTGGACCTTCCCGTCGCATCGAATTGCCTGCCAATTTTCCTCCATTTTTCGTTGCTGCTCCACTCCTTTTAATTGTAGCGTGATGTTATATACTATATAGCCTTCCTCAATAAAAAGGCTACCCAACACAAAAAGATTTTATTCAATTCGGAACAGTAGTTTCGGAGCCTATTCAATACAAAGAAACAATCAAATATTCCCTCTTTATAGTCAAACGGGATAAAAAAAAGTCTTCTATGTCCGTCTCCTGGTTCTAAGCTACCTTCCCACCAATTTTCAGTCAAATTGGTTCAGCCGTTCTTGAGTTATAAATAGTGTAACTAACACAACTTTCTTTTATATATATAGATTTGTAATGGAAAAACTACTTGACTGATTTCAATATTCTTTCTCCTTTGGAAAACTACCTTATTCGGGAGTAACATGAGCTATAAATTTCACGTAGACAAAGTCGAGGACTAAGTCCTAGTCCTAAATAATTGGATACTCGATTATCAGAACGCATTGGTTTCAAATTAAGCTTGTTTAAAAATACGTCTATTATTGTATAACAAATCTGGTACTCCCCGTTTTTGCTCCACATATCAGATTCTCATTAGTAAATCGAGCAATTTATTTATTTCTGGACGAAATCAGAGAATTTTACTGAATAAATGAACAGCGCTAATGACCACAAACCGACTAATAAGGTTCGGTGGTTACCCGTAAATCTACTCGTGGTGGTAATAATTTTATTTTGGAAGCGATTTGTTATGTGGGCTTTGCTTTTGTATCGGGAGGTAAATAATAGATTTATCTGGAAGTTTTCATGTAAAATCGTCAATTAGGTAAGTCTGTAAAGGCGTCATTGATAATCACTAGAACGTGGGGAAAAAAACTCTAAAATAATAATCTATTTTTTCTATTAAGGAATACAAACATAATATAAATGTCTTAGAAAATTTACAAATATAAAAAAATATAGAAACGTAGGGCATCAAAAATCCGTACGCATCGTTGTCAAGAAGAATAGTGCACGAAAGGCTGGCAGTATTGTCACGATGAATGGCAATATGATTCTATGGCCATTCCAAATAGGCCAGTCCTCTGTTTACATCAAGATTCAACCAACTGCTTGGAAATGTCTCCAAAAACGAAGTAGGCACTTGGGTCCCATGGCAACTTGTATAACATACAGGTTTCAATAAGAATGGAATATTTGCTCCGAGTGAGGTTTTGGGTTCTAAAATTAATTAGGGCATTGTTGCAATGGCTTACTTTTCGCCGATTATATTGTTCTTCTATAGATTCTTGCGTTGGTTGGTATGTAAACGCTACCACAATCCAGAGGTATAATTGCCCAACACACTATCTGTAGGAATCAGTTTAATTTTGACAGTTAAACACCATGCAGAGCGCTGTTTTACGTTGCTACTCGTAAGCAGCCAATTTTTTCGAACATATGAAAGAATAGATGAATAACCCTCAAAATGCTTCAGTACAATTAATAGAGTGTGACGCAGTTAGGGCGCAGGGAACACAAAAAAAAAACACCTTTACATACATAAATAGGTAACTGTAATTCTTTAAAAACATCCTATAACAATAACCGATCTATTCAACGTAATAAAAAAAACCGGCCAAGTGCGAGTTGGACTCGCGCACCGAGGGTTCCGTACAAACCTGTAGGTATTTTCGGTTTAAAAATATATATATTTTTTAATTTTTATATTTCAGTTGATTGAATGTAAGGTAAATTGCGGTTTACGATTTATGACGTTTTAAAAAAAAACTACTCACTCGATCTCGTTCAAACCAATTTTCGTTGGTAGTTTACATGGTAATGTACATCATATATTTTTTTTAGTTTTGTCATTCTCTTATTTTAGAAGTTACGGGGGGGGGGGGGGGACACACATTTTACCACTTTGGAAGTGTCTCTCGCGCAAACTATTCAGTTTAGAAAAAAATGATAATAGAAACCTCATTACCATTTTTGAAGACCTATTCATAGATACCCCACACGTATGGGTTTGATGAAAAAAAACATTTTTGAGTTTCAGTTCTATGTATGAGGAACCCCAAAACTTATTGTTTTTTTTCTATTTTAGTGTGAAAATCTACTTACCAAGTTTCAACAGCATAGCTCTTATAGTTTCGGAATAAAATGGCTGTGACATACGGACGGACAGACAGACAGACAGACAGACATGACGAATCTATAAGGGTTCCGTTTTTTGCCATTTGGCAACGGAACCCTAAAAATGAGCTATCGTAGACGCCAACTGTCAAAGGCATTCACAAACAATGAAAGCTATCAAAATTCAGCAGCATGCTATGTTGCAGTCTCCGTCATCCAAATTATACAGCGACCATCAATCCGCCTGTTATACTAAAACAAGACACCGAATTGCAGCTGTATTTGATCTACCGCTGAAACTTTACGGTCGGGAGTCATTGCTAGACAATCGTGCAACTAGACAACTTGCTAAATGATGGTACATCAACATGCCAGGATTTTGCAGGTTGCAGTCCATAAGCAGGACCAGTTAGAGCAGTCATTATTTTAGCTGCCAGGACAGGAGAGAGATGACGCTATGCAGGACGATTAGCTTTTTTTTTTGGATGGGAAATCATTAAATGACGTCTTCCGCTCTTGGGATTATTTATAAGTTAAGGGATTATAGATAAATTACATAAAGTGATGCGTCTACCTGGCTGGGTTTGGACCTACGATCTACAACGTATGTAAGTCGAGGCGAGGTCTAATCCAAGTATTTATATAGTCAAGTTTTTTTTTTACTTCATAAGAGAAACAATCAGTAATATATTAAAAATAAATGCAAATAACTGAACAACTAAACTACCTACTACATTTTGCTCATTACAATTTACAAATTAATGAGAAACTTTAACTGTAGTCGAAGAAAAATCAATTAAATGAACCCTAGATAAAATACATAAATATTTAAACACTAAATAATAAGAATACAGTTACTTATAACTTACTTTAAATAGTTATATAAGTTACTTATATTACATATGTAAATTTTGTATGTAAGCCCACGATGCAATAGAAATTCCTAGTGCAAGACGAACTAAACAAAATTAAAAATTTCGCAGGATAAACTCGACAACAGCGCAAAACTTTAATAGTTCCCTTCATTCTCACCTGTTCGCCGGTAATGAGTGTCTGGCCTTAACGAGTTTCCCTGTACAGTCACGAGCAATAATATATACACATTGTCACATTTTCTAAAATATCTTAACTTCTACCATTCAAAAAATATGTGTACGATATTTTTTTCTAAATTACCTAACCATCAAACTGTGTCAAAACTGGGTATACATTAGTTTCACAATAATGTAAACGAAACAAAATCAGTAAAAAGTTTACACTTCCAAAGTAATTTTTAAGTATCCATGACAATTTCTATAACATATATACAATTGTATACGTGTTATAGGAATTGTCATGGATACATTATAATGAGATTGAAAGTGTATACCTACTTTTTCCTGTTTTTGTTAAGTTTATTACAGTAATAACTACAGTTTTATAAATAAATAGGGGTTGGTTACTGCAATAAACCAAGGACTTACAAAATTAGTGTTTTCATAATAGAAATACGATATGGCACGTTGTTATTATTGATTTTATATCGATTTCAATAATAATCACAATAACACAGGAAATACATATTTATCCAGCTGTACTGCACGACAACAAAAAACAACCGTAATGCGCGCCTATCCCTTCTGTATGATTTGCAATGTTGCCGTAGGAATCTAATAGCCCGCCGGCCTCGTCATCGTCGTCAGCATCGGGGCGGTCCGGCCGATGCTAGACGACTGGCTTCGGAGAAGGCACGGCTCCCTGTCATTTAGGGCAACGCAGGTGCTCTCGGGGCACGATTGCTTCGGGTAGGCAGGGAGTCAGACGCTCGGTGTCATCACTGCGTCCATTGTCGGGAAGACACGGTGTTCATACGCTTGCAGAATGCGCAGCTTGAGAGGAGCCGCGTCGAACCCTTGTTTCGCAAGAAGGAAACGATCTGTCGCTGCCGGCTGTGATCCGTTCTATGGTCGGTGGCGCAGCGTCGTGGGATGCGATGATCTCCTTCAGCGAAAACTTCATGTCGCAGAAGGAGGCAGCGGAAAGGGAGAGGGAGATTGCGAGTGCTCTCCCAGCCCACAGCAGGCGCACCGGGCGTCGGCAGAGTACCCTCTGCCGACGCCTGGTGCACCTGCTAAAAATACATAAAAATACATGTATTTAGGGGGGCCGGTAGAGGACATTATCGGTAGACGTCCTCAACCGGCCCCGCTAAATGGGTCCAGGGACGGCGGACTCGGGGACGTCCGCCGCCCCCTATCATATATGACCCGAGGTGGTGGCGCGTAATGTACCACGCGCGCTCCTCTTAGACGTCGCGGGGGGAGTCAAACACCTCACTCCCCCTGCTTGACCAGACGGGGTCCACAGTGGCGGGCTGGCACCAGCCGAGGGCTGCGTTGAAGAATGCTTAAGCGTCCCCGTAGCCCCCGGTGCAAGTGTGCGAGGGAACACGGGGTGGTTTTAGTCAGTAGAAGTCTGAGAGACCCCTCCGTCCGCCCCAGGGCAGAGGACATCCATGAGGATTTCCACCGCGAAAGCAAAAAAAAAGTAAAAAGGAATCTAAAACAATAGTTTTAGGACGGTACACGGATATAAAAACAGTGGACGGGCGAGTCGATACCACTCACTGATGGCTACTTTTACCTTACTATGACACAATATGTATAAAATATGATAAAAAATCTAAAAATAAATAATACAATAAGGTCCTATAACTATTTATGTACTCTGGTTTTGTCAATTAGGTAAAATTGGGTTCCTTTTGAACCCGAATTGCGACTTATTTCCGAGCTCAAGGTGCTTGAAACTGCGGCTTTGTAATTGTTTACATAATTTCGAAACTGTACTGTAAACATGTTTTTGAAATTTCCTTGCGTTCATAATTACGTAACTAAAAGTTAATATTATTTTTTGGTAATCTATTGTTGACGAAAATTTGATAAAAATGTGTAGTTAATTTTGACACAATTTAACGTTTACATAATTTTTGGACACAGTTAGCATACTTATTTTTGCGATTTAATGTTGCTACATGAATTTGAATTTTAAGGGCGTTTCTATGTTATTGCTCGTGACTGTACAGGACATTTGGCAATATAAAGGCTTATTTGCATAGGGAGAGTTTTTCACTTCAGATACGCGATTTTCGAGAGAAGATAAAATCAAAATGAGAGAGTCGCCTTTTTAACAAAAATGGAAGCGATACAAACCATGAAGGAACGAACAAATAATTATATTTAAAGTTGTCAAAGTCATATGGTCAACTGTCGTAAATAAAAACCTAGTCGCAAATCTCAACTCAGCGACAGAAAAATGTCAAAAACTTGTCAATAATGTAGGGAAATTAGAGGTATTTTTGACAGATTGAGACGGAGAACAGACTTGTCCCTCGGTGCAGTGGCGGCCCAGCCGTAATGGCCGCGACTTGTAGGTTCCCACGAGTTGTAGGTTCGAACCTAGACAGGCGCTTTACTTTGTGTATATTATCCCATCAAAAACATAAATGTGAAATGAGAGCCAAGTTCAATATTATGATATATACCTTGTATATAATATATTGTAGCCTAAGGTCTGACTTGGCTAGTTCTCATATACGAATTATTATGTTCGATGGCTAGTTTCTACCAGCAAGCCAAATTTTCGGAATAATAAAATAAGAACCGACAGGTTTAGAACTTGCGAAGGCTATAATTCGTATATGAAAACCAGCCAAGTCAAACCTTAGGCTACAAAATATTATATACAAGGTATATATCATAATATTGAACTTGGCTCTCATTTCACATTTATGTTTTTGATGGGATATCATTACTTTTTGTACATAAATTATTAGTAGGTACATTTTTATAACAAAGTTAATACCAAATGGTTTTTGTTATAAGTGTTCTTAATAGAATCAATTAAGTGAAAAATTATAATAAAATAATAAAAATTTACCAGTTTCTGATTTATTCCTTTGTATTCACCTAATTACCTATGTGCATGCCAAATTTGAACTTTCTAGGTCATCTGGAACTGGGTTAGAGTTTTGATCTATAGGTCAGTCAGTGATAAAAATGACGATTTTTGGACGTTAATATCTAAATAACCGTTTGAGATGTGTTTATGAAATTTGGAGCACATATGGATCTTGCAAGTTTCACTATATGAGCCTAATTTGGCGCATTTATGTGAAATAGTTTTTGAGTTATGAGGGGGTCAAAAGTGGCTCCAAATGGTTCGTGTAATATTACACACGGTGCTGCTCGCCAGTTCTGTTACTTGAACTTGGCTTGACACGCTACCGCATGTCTAGATTTCATCACCACTGCTCTCAAAAAGGTGAAGAAAAACATCGTGAGTAAAATCAGTATGACCTAGGACCAAAAATCCGAAGACATGATCAACGAACCCACATTGAACCCGAGTAGTAAACTCACAGAGTAGAGTCCTGTATCCCAGCTGTGGGAAAAATATGGGCTTTTTATGCTGAGTTGTTAAAATATAGTTTGAGAAAGTTTTGTATGACATATTGTCACCTACTTGATTTTGTGTTTTGTGTTCGCATTGGTGAGGCGATTATTACTCTAAGTACATTTAACATGAGTATAATAATTGCCTGGCAAGTGTCGTGTCTCCACAGGTGACAAACTATCCCAATGTAAATAAGCCCTAAAGGACATTTTTATAGCTTAAAGTGACTCTATACGGTATGTAAGCTGACAAAAGCCTTCTTTTACGGGGCTGGTTACTGTCGCTCGTTATTTCGCTGGCGAGGCTTTTGTGACCCTGAACGTGGATACGGTTTTTATTTCAGGAGATTTTCTGTTTTTATAGCGTGTTTTGTGTAGGTTAGTGTTGAGGAAAATGCCTGGATTCTTCAAAACTGTTGGTGTAGTAAATTTTATCCTAAAATCTTCGACACCGAACTAACTAGATACTTGAATTTTAAAATACAGTATTCAATTTTCTTCAAAAAGGAGTTCTACTAAAGATTTTACGTAATTTTGTTGTTTTTTGCAAAGATAGTTTTCATGAATTAAAGCAACTCATAGTATGTATCAAGGGCAATGGTGGCCCAGTGGTATTGGCCCCGACTTACTAGATGTAAGTGATCTTGAATTTGAACGCTGGCAGGCACTGTAAATTTATTTCAGTGATGATGAAATTAAAACATAAAAACGAGTTTTTCCTTCTGGAAAACATCGTGAGGGAACAGATATCTCCTAGAACCAAAAATTCGAAGACATGTGACATGCACCAACCCGCAATGGGCCCACGTGGTTCATTATGGCCCACTCCGTGTCTCGGAGAGCCTCTGTATAGACTGGTTGTGTGTTAGCATGCTGTAAACCATTCTTAAAACGACAAGATTTTTGCGTGCGAAAACGCGTTCATCTTAATTTTCTCTCCATACGATCAATCTTGTAAACGATGTCTATCCATCTTCATATAAAGCATAAATTAAATCACGTGAGTAATGTTCTACATATTTCCATTACTTTTATGTTTTCCGAAAGTATGGTAGATGGTAATACATTAACCAACGTATGTTCCTACCCCGTTAGGGTTCATGAGAAAAAATAATGTGAATTGTGATACAGTTATAGATGTTGGTAATAAATAAAATTCGTGCGTACGAATATTATTAGTGACGGAATTTCCTATGGAAGACTTTATACGGGGAAATACTAAATCCTGCTATGAATAACACAGCCAAACGGGTCAGTCCCGGCTGTCATTTTTAAATCTTTGACAGCCGTTACGGGTAGTGAGAAACCCAAAAGTCTGACAGTCTTACAAGGGGTCTGGTGTTACCTAGTAACTGGGTTGTGGAGGTCAGATTGGCTAGTCGTTTCGTTTAAATTACTGGTATTCAGCGACATCTGGTTAGAGTGACAGCCGTACCTAACACACTGGGGAAAAAGCTTGGCAGTTGATGATGATAAGTCCATTCAATTGCTAAGTCGATTCCTGTTTTCGATTTGAGACAACATTCTGGTGCATTGCAACTGCCTAAATAAATATACAGAGTTTTTTTTTTAAATACTTTATTAGTAAGAACAAAATTCTTAGTAATTAATTACGATCTAGCCAAAAAGGCTAATAAGCAATTTAACTCTAACTTAATATGTTACGTAATAGATTATGTTAAAACTAAGAATAGTGTCCAATTGCACTTATATACAAGTCCGTAGCACTTTCTTAGAGTCTAATACAATTTTTGAAACACTATGTTCATGTGTTATATGTATAGCACAATACTGTTACTATTTTAACTCACTTTGTACACTACACTAATTCAAAAGGTTTAGTTCTTTTTAGCCTTCGCACTAAGTCTGTGTTGTCTAGCAGCTGGATTGCCTCAACATTCACAGAGTGTCAAATATCCTACAGAGTGACGAACATCCACGCCCAACCTGCTACTATGCAGGTTTTCCTAATGCATGATTCTGGGCATGAAGTCTGTGCGATGTAGTTTTTCGTTTGTCATTGCAAAAAAATTGCTGCTCCTTACATTTAGCCATGTAGGTATTGCACTTTTTAGTAAAGCTGTTTTTTTTTTTAGATCAGACGAAATTTTCTTATCTAGGGACTCTAGAATCATTTGTTGAATTCAAGGTTTCGGTTTCCGCGTCGATTTACCTACCACCCTACAAACATGAGACTTTTGAATATGACTGTGTCGGTATTACAAGCAATAGCCCGCCGGACTGTTCTGTAAAAATCCCTCTGTAATCGTTTTGGTGAAATAACTTTTGGTTACTTGACAGCAATTAACAGCTCAGTTTTTCTTAGTCTTCACGTTGAGATTTTTTTGACAGAATCGATCGACTGGGGTTACAAATGCATGTGTTATATTATGAAGTCACGGTTCCATCATATAATACCCTGCGGTGATGGAATTATAAACACAAAGTAAAACTACCCGGCTTCGAACTCACGGCCCACAACTCGTCAGTCGGGGATTTTAGCACGGGGCCGCCACTGCTCTCGCAGTACGCTAAGTTACAACTTATTTTAAACAATGTTGTGTGCTGTGTAGCATGAGCAAGCATGGTTTCAAAAAAGTTATTACGCAAACATTAAAAATGAATATTGGCAGTAGATACTGTAGAAAGATGACAATTTTAAACCGTACATCAAATAGCTTGTTTGAATATACATGCCAACATGTTGACATGCAATTATTACGTTAAAAATTATACCCTGAACATTAACATAGCTCTGACACGCGAAGAGTATTGTTTGCCTCGAGTATCTACGTTGAAGTGATCATTAGTATTCCTGGGAGGGCATTTATATGGGTAGGTTATTAGTATTGAAACGTAGGTATGAGGTATTTGTGTTATTGTAATATTATATGAAGAGTTCTTAGTATCAACATGTCATCATCATTATCACTGACAGACTTGTTCCACCCATCTTTCGAGTATAGACTGCCTCACTTTTTGTACCTACGTTGTACGTTTTGGAAACCTCTTTTTTTTTTTTTTTTCAGGATGGGAAATCATCAAATGACTTCTCCCGCTCTGGGCGGAGCGGGAGGGCGTGTCAGACTTTTACTGACTAAAACCCACCCGTGTTCCATCAGTTGCCCATGTGCCAGGGTCACGGTATCTCTTTCGAACAATCACGCGACCCCGGCAGGCATCGGTCCTATTAGACCCCTACACTGCTGCTGACATCTCTTTGAGGCGCGCGTGGAACACTACACGCCGTCGACCCGAGCCTGGTCCTTACCGGGCGGCGAGCTACCCATTGCTCGCCACCCGCAAGCTCGCGCCTACGGTGGCCGGGAGTCCGCAATCGATTTGGAAACCTTCATGATGTCAGCGGCTTCGTCCGCGTATTATATAAATAAACTTTCTCCTAGAATCACACTGTATATTGATGAAAACATCATTAAAATCCGTTGCGTAGTTTAAAAGGTCTAAGCGTATATAGACACGAGAAGCGACCTTGTTTTATACAATGTAAAGAAGAAAGAAGATAACGATAAAAGATGGCATCAGGCTCGCCGCTTAATACATAAATGGCGGAATGTGGGTGTACTTCTGCCTTACCCCTCGGGAATACGGGTGTGATGTTATATGTTTTATTATATTATAGTTTAAGCTTATAACTTTGTGATTATTAATGATACAGTTTTGAAATTTTTTTCATAGATTCTTTACATAAAAATACTAGACCCGTGTTTCGGGTTTCGCATAAACAAAAATTAATGTTGTATAAGATAATTTAGGTATGATATATAAAAATAAAAATAAATTGTTAAGTAATGTATTTTCTTTACAGGTAATCAAACTAAAACCAAAAACATTTTATTATTTAAACCCCATATGAAATATGAGTATACTATACTAGCTTCTGCCCGCGACTTTGCCCGCATGGATGTCGAAAAATATCCCACTGGAGCGTACTACCTGGATTAAAAATACCCTATGTGTCAATCCAGGTAAACAACGTTTTATCGCACTGCTTGCTTGTCTTATCCGACCCAGAGAATAAAAAGCTACATAGAAAATTCAACCCCCATTTCACCCTCTTAGGGATGGAATTTAAAAAAACCCATTCTTAGTGGATACCTACTGTTTACAAAGAACACACCCTCCAAATTTCATGTGTCTAGGGTTTAGGCTGTGCGTTGATATATCAGTCAGTCACTCAGGACTTTGAATTTTATCTATATTAAACTCGCTGGAAAATTTCATAAGCCCGTAGCTTGCCAGCTTATTAGACTGATATTTGACGTGCTGTCAACACCGTATATTGTGACGTCACTCGAAAGCTGTCGAGGCTAGTCGTGATCTGCCGGGGTCGCGTGATTGTTCGAAAGAGATACCGTGACCCTGGCACATGGGCAACTGATGGAACACGGGTGGGTTTTAGTCAGTTAAAGTCTGACACGCCCTCCCGCTCCGCCCAGAGCGGGAGAAGTCATTTGATGATTTCCCATCCTGAAAAAAAAAAAAAAAAGGCTAGTCGTGAAAATACTAGCAGAAGTTTCAGTAAGCTCTATGATCGATAAGTTCGTTGATAGTACCAACTAAACTTATTTTGTTTTTGTCTAGCGTTTTCCCAAATGTATTGCGGTTGATTTCCAGTCTAACAGGATACAGCTCAATACTGCTGTCAATGCGCAAATTGACAATTTGTTAGTGATAGTCATGTTCGTTTTGTCATGTTATTGTATTTCGCACGTTAAGCCATTAGTCCTGCGCCTGATTTACTTTGGTCGTATCGGTTTGCCTTCCCATCGAACTTTGAGAGTAAATGCCCCTGTGTCTAATCTCCTGCGCCGATGGCCGAAATATTTTT
Source organism: Aporophyla lueneburgensis (assembly GCA_932294355.1). NCBI lineage: Eukaryota > Metazoa > Arthropoda > Insecta > Lepidoptera > Noctuidae > Aporophyla > Aporophyla lueneburgensis. The sequence continues at coordinate 8,332,807 of OW028740.1, read as the reverse complement.
AACCGATTTCAAAAAAAGGAGGAGGTTATCAATTCGACTGTATTTTTTTTAATGTTTGTTACCTCATAACCTTTGACTGGGTGAACCGATTTTGATGATTATTTTTTTATTTGTAAGCTGGTGCTTCTTAAAAATGGTCCCATTTTAATTTGGTTCCATTCGGACAATGGGGTCCATGTGAAAACCATATAAGTCTTAAATTTGCATTAAGTATTTGCGTGGCAAATGAACGAATAACGCGATTAGATTAGTGCGGAGTATCTACCATAACTAAAAAGTTAAAAAAAAAACAACCGACTTCCTTAAAAAAAAAACACTACTAAGTCAAAAATAACTTTAATTTTGGAAGTTCGTGGCAAAAAACCTTAAATACAGATTCTAAGACACCGATTTTCGAAATTAAAGTTATTTTTGACTTTGTAGCGTTTTTTTTAAGGAAGTCGGTCGGTCGGTTTTTAAATTAGTATTGAATGTTAGTATCTATACTAATATTATAAAGCTGAAGAGTTTGTTTGCTTGATTGATTGAACGCGCTAATCTCAGGAACTACTGGTCTGAATTCAAAAAATATTTTTGTGTTGAGTAGCCTATTTATCGAGGGAGGCTATAGGCTATATAACATCACGCTACAACTAAGAGGAGCGGAGCAGTAATGAAAAAAGTTGCAAAAACGGGGAAAATTTATTGCTTTTGAGAGTTTCCGTTGCGTGCGCTGCGTAAACGGTTAAAGTAACGCAAAAATCATGTATTACGGAATTGTTCCTTTTAAAAAGTTCTAAATAAAAATCCGCGAGAGCATATGTCTATCTTTTAAGGTTGACTCACTATAACTCAAAACGACGTGGACGAAAACTAGCAGGCAAATCGATGCGACGGAGAGGGTCAGGGGAGGAAAAAATTGACGCGGACGAAGTCGCGGGCAGAAGCTAGTCATTTATATTTTGTTTCTGTCGGAAGTTACAAATTTAACCACGGTTACTGTCCGTCTAACCATTATCATTTGCCTGCATTTTCCCATCTGTGTTGGATTTGACTTCTATTCTAATCGAAATCTGCACCCCTAGCCAAGTTGATAATCTGCAATCGTTAACGCTAGTCGCTCAACGTTAAGTCACGTGGTTAGAACAGACGAATAGAAAATTCGTAGCCAAGTTCGTATCGTTCAAAATGATAGAATGATTTTTTAATGTTTCTACAATGTTCAACGCTAAATCCTTTGTTATAATGTGTCATTTTTCTAAAGACATTGTAGAACGAGCGGCCGACTCAGGCGCGTCAACATGGCTACCAACTTATCGTTTTCTACAATTGCTGACACCGAGGCGTTACCGATTGGAGAACGGAATTCGACACGAAACGGTTGTAACTTGGCTGGTATCTTACATGGAACGACTGCTTATCTGAGCTCCAAAATCCAGTTACTACCGTTTCTAACTTGACCGACCCGTGCGCCTTTATTCTTTAGCCACAAGCCCTTACTTAGTATTACTTAACCATAAGCTAGATTAGCAATCATTCACATATTACACTTAACAATGTGAATCAGCGTGGATTTTTCCCCTTACATAAATGTTGTTTTTGTGTTTACTAAGACAACATTTATACAAGGGAGAAAAGCCGTGTTATTTGAAGTAAAAAAATAACACCTAAAACAATCGGCCATTCTTATTGTTCTCGACTGAGTGATATAAGTCAGAAGAAAAGTGAGAAATCTGCACATTGTATACGAATAATTTTACTTAAAAGGGTAGCGCCAAGATAGCGAGGGTGCTAAGTACATTTAATCCCATTGACTCTTTCAAGAAAAACTCATTAAATGGGATCGAATGAACTTATTGTTGTATTGACAATTTTTATGATTATAATTCTACAGCTTCTGCCCGCGACTTCGTACGCGTCAAATTTTTGCTCCCCTGACCCTTCCCGTCGGATGGTATTGCCTGCCAGTTTTCGACCATTTTTCGTTGCTGATCCGCTCCTTTTGACCATAGCGTGATGTTATATAGCCTTCCTCAATAAATAGGCTACACGAAACAAAAAGATTTTTTCCAATTCGGATCAGTAGTTCCTGAGATTAGCGCGTTCAACCAAGCAAACAAACTCTTCAGCTTTATAATAATAGGTCTTTACCTATGAAAATGCCGTTTTGTATGAAAAAAATTAAACGATTTATTTTCATGTATTTTTTATTTGTATTAATCGAAATAATCACCCATGCAATCAATGCATCTTTGCCAACGCAGTGGCAGTTTAATGATGCCCTTCTTAAAAAAATCAGCCGGACGGGAGGCAACAAATTCTTCAAAGGCATTTTGTACTGACTCTCGGGTATTGAATTTTTTTCCCGCCAAGAAGTTATCCAAATTCTGGAAAAAGTAGTAGTCTGTAGGCGCAAAGTCTGGTGAGTAGGGCGGATGACGGAGAATTTCCAACCCCAGTTCTTGCAACTTGGAGACCGTCTGCTGTGCAGTATGAGGTCGCGCGTTGTCGTGCAGGAGCAGCGGAGACGAGCGATTGACCAATGCTGGTTGGAGATGTGCCAGCTTCTCCATCATTGAGTTCAGTTCTTCACAGTACACATCTGCAGTAATGCTCACCCCGTTTGGTAAGAAGCTGTGATGAATCACACCGGCGCTAGACCACCAAACAGTGACCATCACTTTTCTAGGGGTAAGTTTTCGTTTAGGGCATTGTTTAGGTGCTGAACCAGGATCCAACCAACTTGCTGAGCGCTTGCGGTTATCAAACAGAATCCATTTTTCATCGCAGGTAACAATGCGGTTCAAAATTCCTTCATTTGTGTGTCTGTTGAGCAGTGCAAGGCACGTCTTGACGCGTACTTCGCCCTGGCGATCATTGAGTTCGTGGGGCACCCATTTGTCAAGCTTTTTTACCTTGCCAATTTGACGCAAATGGACCAATATTGTTTTGACGCTAACGTCGAAAGCTGCTGCTAATTCAGCCGTTGATTGTGTATCATCAGCTTCCACAATCGCCTTTAATTCGTCATTGTCGACCAAAGTCTTCGGACGACCGCGAGGTTCATTTTTCAGGTCGAAATTTCCAGAACGGAAGCGAGCAAACCAATAACAGGTGGTGCGTTGGTTTGTAGTGTTAGCTCCGCAAACCTCGTAGATGTTGCGTGCCGCTTGTGCCGCGTTGCTGCCACGACGGTACTCATATTCCATAATTACTCGAATTTTTAACGTATCCATGATGACGAAAAAGATTGAAATGCGATGAAAATGTAACACTAATCAATAAACAAATGACTACTTTTGGAAAAAGAATTCCATGTTTTTAAAATAAAATTAATTTGAAATTAGAATTCTAAGACAAACAAAAATTATTTTTATTTGAAAAGGCCAGTACTGCAGAACGGACACACAATTTCATAAGGTCAATACAATTTCATAGGTAAAGACCTAATATTAGTAAAGATAAAGCCAAATTTGTTACGGTTGCGAATAATATTTTATTCAAAATACAACTTGACTCTGATCTGCAAATTGCAAAAATCGAAAGAAAAATTTGAATTCAACGGGCTGCCAAAATTAACTAGAATCTTATGACTGATCAAGCAATTAAAGAATTTTCACCACCTCGCTCTGTCGCAAAGCTTTCCGCCCTCCTCCCTTATCACAAGTTAACACGTGTAGAACTTCTGCTGTTACCACGTGATAACACGTGTCGGTGCACCTGCCTCGGCGACTGAATATTTGATCCTAACTAAGTAGCTTGGTCTGCTTGTTAGTTTACTACTCTTCGTGTAGAGTAGTTTGTTGGTTACAGTGTAGGGAGTCGTAAAAAGTATACAGTGTAAGTTGCTTCGGTGGTTACGTGGTCTGGGGTTTCGTTCTTTTTAGTTTGTTTACTTAATTTTCTATCTCTACATTGTAAGGTTTCAGAGATAGTGACGCTATATTAGGGTTGGCGCAAATATTAAAAATAATTGACTAAAAATGTGACTCAGGTTGGCTGGACAAATCTTCAAAATAGCTTGCATTTAACTAGGTCAATAGGTCACTTTATGTGACGGCTAAACACCCTTATTTCAGAATTTGTGACGCTACAGAATCTTAGATAATCGATCGAAAACGTGTCCAGCCATCTTGAAAAACCACTTTTCGCTGGTCTCTCAATCTCGGTAACGGAAGTGATTTTGACGACTTTTTGCATATCAACGGGCGTCACATAATTTGTGACGGGCACCGAGCTAAAAGTTTTGTGATAAGTACAGTGGTTTAGTAGAAAAATGCAAAAATCTGTGTCCAGCCATCTTGAATTTACGTATAAAACTTATGGCTGGCACTTCCGAATCTCAATAACGGGGGCGTTTTCGAATATGGTTCCTTTACTAATACTTGGTGACGCAATGTGTGACAGTAATAACATTTGATTTATGGCGTCACATGTAAGGGTTTACGAGAAATCAATAAAAACTTAATGTCCAGCCAACCTGAGTTCAAGATGGCTGGACACATGTATCTCCACTGCCTGATGATCTACGACCTTCGAAATGTGTTCAAAATGCTGTGACGGGGACGATAATGATAACCTGAAATTGTGACGGAGAAACTTTGCGTAGTTTCAAAGATATTGACCATTTAAATGTTTCCATACAAACATCCATTAATATTATGAGGTGACTATAATTTTACATACATAAAGGATTTCTTTTAATCGATTAATTGGCCGGTAGCATCCACGCCTGCTTTGTATTTGAATTCCCCGTGGGAATAAAAGGTTTTCCTGCAGTGAAAAGAGTAAGTATGTGTTAATTCAAAATAATAATTGACCACCAGCGCTGCAAGAGAGAGCCCACTTGTATTTCGGGTTTGTATGTAACTGAAAATGAGAACTAAACTCGATAGCCGGCAGTGTATGTACTTAGTTTTCGAAGTGTTATCACTAATCAGAGTACTGGTAACTATTAATTAATCTGCGGTAAGACAACCCAAATAAGAGTTAAGATTCGACCAGTTGTCCTAGTAGTACCAACTTTAAGCAATAGATGGCGACACCAACATCAGCTATCATGGCAGTATAGTTTGTCTTGTCCTCCGACGTTTTCGTGGCAGCCCGCGAAATTCAATTTTTCTTGAGTTTTTTGCAGTTATTTTTTTCGTCCGCGGAAACAAATAACTTATAGATATGTATGATGATTCTTATGGTTATAAATACATACTTGTTATTGTCGCGAATCATATTTTGATTTCTTTTAACGAACGAACGCAAGAAAAATTGAAATTCGCGGGCTACGACGAAAACGTCGGAGGACAAGACAAACTATACTGCCATGATAGCTGATGTTGGTGTCGCCATCTATTGCTTAAAGTTGGTACTACTAGGACAACTGGTCGAATCTTAGCTCTTATTTAGGTTGTCTTACCGCAGATTAATTAATAGTTACTAGTACTCTGATTAGTGATAACACTTCGAAAAGTAAGTACATACACTGCCGGCTATCGAGTTTAGTTCTCATTTTCAGTTACATAAGATAATGAACTAAACGCGAAATACAAGTGGGCTCTCTCTTGCAGCGCTGGTGGTCAATTATTATTTTGAATTAACACATACCTACTCTTTTCACTGCAGGAAAATCTTTTATTCCCACGGGGAAATCAAATACAAAGCAGGCGTGGATGCTACCGGCCAATTAATCGATTAAAAAGAAATCCTTTATGTATGTAAAATTATGGTCACCTCATAATATTAATGGATGTTTGTATGGAAACATTTAAATGGTCAATATCTTTGAAACTACGCAAAGTTTCTCCGTCACAATTTCAGGTTATCATTATCGTCCCCGTCACAACATTTTGAACACATTTCGAAGGTCGTAGATCATCAGGCAGTGGAGATACATGTGTCCAGCCATCTTGAACTCAGGTTGGCTGGACATTAAGTTTTTATTGATTTCTCGTAAACCCTTACATGTGACGCCATAAATCAAATGTTATTACTGTCACACATTGCGTCATCAAGTATTAGTAAAGGAACCATATTCGAAAATGCCCCCGTTATTGAGATTCGGAAGTGCCAGCCATAAGTTTTCTACGTAAATTCAAGATGGCTGGACACAGATTTTTGCATTTTTCTACTAAACCACTGTACTTATCTCAAAACTTTTAGCTCGGTGCCCGTCACAAATTATGTGACGCCCGTTGATATGCTAAAAGTCGTCAAAATCACTTCCGTTACCGAGATTGAGAGACCAGCGAAAAGTGGTTTTTCAAGATGGCTGGACACGTTTTCGATCGATTATCTAAGATTCTGTAGCGTCACAAATTCTGAAATAAGGGTGTTTAGCCGTCACATAAAGTGACCTATTGACCTAGTTAAATGCAAGCTATTTTGAAGATTTGTCCAGCCAACCTGAGTCACATGACTAAAATTAAGGAGAAAAAATCCAAGTGGTGCCGGGGGTAAAGAATAGCACCATCCCATTTCTTCCCGTGGGTGTTGTAAGAGGCGACTAAGGGACTTACTAGAGGATGGGCAGCAGCGTTCTCTATGCATTTTACCACCATACTGCGATCCCCAAACCGCGTGTCAAGCGTGACGATTATCTGAATGGGTCTACTAGGATCGATGCCTGCCGGGGTCGCGTGATTGTTCGAAAGAGATACCGTGACCCTGGCACATGGGCAACTGATGGAACACGGGTGGGTTTTAGTCAGTAAAAGTCTGACGCGCCCTTCCGCTCCGCCCAGAGCGGGAGAAGTCATTTGATGATTTCCCATCCAAAAAAAAAAGCGGGACGTTTATGACAAACTCCCCAAACTGGGGAAGGCTTATGTCCAGCAGTGGACGTCTTTCGGCTGAACTGATGATGATGAAGGAAAAAAAATCACGTTACCTTTTCACGAATCAGTCTTTAAAATCTCATACCATAAATAGTTGTACGCAAAAGTACTTTATAAGAATTCAATAGGACCGTAACATGAACGTGGTTCAGGTTTTAAAGGAGAAACAATCCCATGCCAAATTAAAAAGTCGTCCTAAAAACGTAACCGCCATAATTTCTACAAATTCAAAACACCCAAGAATTATAAATAGGAATGGGTCTATTTACCCCCAGCACCCTTATTTGGAAGCACCATGAATACTTGATCGTTCCTTAATGGTGGAACTCGATAGCCTCTTTACATTTCCCGCAAGAAGGGGTTGATTCGACCAGACTTTGTGATCATTATGATCACTTTAAGTGGGCTTAGAATATGCATTGAGTTTCACTGAGTTGGTGGACGTGGCAAGGGTCGGTTTTCAATATCATTGGAGGGTTGTGGGGTTGATGATTATTCAAAAGATTACGGAGGATATACGATTAGGAATTTACTACTTTTACTAGGTCACTCAGAAAGTTTTGCGAATTATTTTTTTTTTTGTATGAGATACTGGCCAGTTATAAACTATTATAAAAATAATGATTATTTATAAGTAAAAATAGGTACGTTCAATTTTCACCCTCCACATTTTTTGCGAGCTAATTAAATTATCGTGTCTCATTGGAAAATGAATTTGCGCCGGGAACATTTTCGCGCTATGATTTTTTACGATTTCAATTGTCGGCCTGAAACCGGACGAATCATACGATAAACTTCAAATTGCATTCATGAATGAAGGCTCTTCCAAGGCAACTGCGTATCGTTGGTATAACGAATTCAAACGTGATCGACTACCTTTGGGGGATGAAGAAAGAAATGGTCGCCCTTTGACGGCTGTTACAGAGGAAAACGTGCTAGCAGTGAAAAAATTAAATAACTATTGAAATTTCGACACAACTTCTGTCGGATCAGCTTGTTTTTAGTCAACATATTTGTATATTCCTCGCTCCTGTTTTCAGATTAAAAAGCTTTAGTAATAAAACACAACAAGGTCTTTAAAAATTGTGTGATATAAAAATAATATTTAGGCAAGCAAACAATGAAGCACGTGTAAAACAGTGAATTCAACCCTCATTTGCGTATACCTGTTCAAATAAACAAACAACCCATCAAAAATCGAGCAGCAACACATTAAACCCGTTTGTTTTCAACCCCAATTTTCGACCCGTTCATAAACTTCAAAACATCTCGGTTTTAATCAGAACTCTAGAGGTTTAATATCGTTTGACACGTAAACAATCCAGAAACCTTTGTACGAAACATGTCGGGACACAAAATGAAACAATCTGCTGTTTGCATATTTGGGAGGTTAGGGAGATACGAGATTTTTCTCTTGACACCAAAGTGAATTTAAATTAAACCTTACCGACCGATATGGATACAGGCTGAATTTTATGAGATGGTGTATAAGGGCGAAAACTTAATCTAAGTTATATAATAGAGCAAAGTGGTCAAGGAAGCTATGAGCTGATTTTAAAGCAGTATAAAACTGCATTGTTACTTTTTGAAAAGCTATTTTTAACCAGGAATACAAATTCAAAAAATACGAAATGTTTATTTCAGTACAAACTAGTACACATTATGATTGGAGCCTCCATTTAAGCATGATAACGCCTGTGTTAGGAGACTCCGCACTTCCATGGCTTTGGTTATTTTTGAAACTTACAAAACTAAAAAGGAAACCTAGTCTTTTATGCATTAAATTAATAAAACACCCTAGTATTCAGTAAATAGTACAATTATTATTTATAAAAAAAGTATTCGCGCGTATAAATGTAAAGAACTTGGTATAAAACTGCGTGATTTGAGGTCGTAATACGGTGTCACCTGATTATCTCTTCTACAGAATTGTAATGATGGGGTCTTAATGATAACGGCGGTTGCCTTGACTTGGCTTTAATGTGTATATTATTAGAGTCCTTGACATCAATGGGAGGAAAATTCGGTAACCTTGGAGCGTCTTCTGAATGGCTTTTTTTTTCTGCACAGCGAGATTTTGTTACGATAAGGACAACCTTATCTTGGCGCAAGCCTATAAAGGAGCAGCACATCATAATTATTATGTGGCAGAAAACAGGCCCATAACTGAAAAATTAAAAAAAAAACTTTTTTGGGTTCCTATTTAGGAAATAAGTACAGTTTTCTGACGGTTTTGAAATGTACACAAGGATCATAATAATCTATATTCAATTCTGTAGGTAATCTTTCATTGCTTTCTTACACATGGACACTGTCACTGACTGGAAAAGTGATACCAACGAAAAACACAAAACTATTTGCTGAACCTTCACTAATACGTATAAAACAAATGAAGATCTTATCAGCCAGTAAGCTCCCAGCAATTTGTCCAAGTTGGAACGTAAATTAAAATGCGATAGAAGTTGTCGGCCTTTCGACCCTCTCGCCAAGTTACAAGAAAACTTCGGTAGACACGATTACCAATAAGGAAAACTTACTTCTTCCGGGTAGGTAACGGTTCATGAAGTTGAAAGATGAGTAGATAAAGCCATAACGTAGTAAGACTTTAAACTTGTCAATTTGTATATCCAGGGAAAATGGTTCTTCGAAAAAAAAAAAACATGGCACATCTTCTAATCTAATAATAAAGTTGAAGAAATTGTTAGTTTTTTGTTGATTTGTTTGAACGCGCTCGTCCAATTGGATTTGACATATTCTTTTTATATATGATAGGCCAAATCTTGAAGAAGGCTAAAGGCTATTAAACATCACGCTACAACTCTAAAAAGAGCCAAGAAAAGATTAAAAGTTGTAAAGAACGCTAAGCAAAAACGCAGTAAGTAATATCGAGGGCTGGTAATGCGATGCGACGCGGTGGATCGGGGGAAGAATTAGCATTAGCTAGTGTGTGGTAAAACAGAACGCGGAAAAAAATGCAAACAAAGAAATTTACAGTTACGTCTTCGTAAAAAAATATTATTTTTTATTCCAAAAGGCCAGATAGACATTAGATTTGGTATTTTATTAAAAATAGATTAAACTATAGGCGTGGGCGCTAAGAAATTTTCGAAATGGAATTCTTCAAGCGGCTATTACACATAATGTGAGCTATAAATAAAATAACTTTATCACATTATCTTTAAAATTTATTTGGAGATTTCTAGAGCATCTTTACTACATATTGGAATTCCAATTAAGTTCATACTTATTTCAAATCGATTCTTTAAGGTAGATCGTTTAGAGCACTTTGGGGATTATTTTATAGAAACAAGATGAAATGGCTTATATGAAACGAAATGAAATTCTTTCAAAGAATTCATATAGCCGAGCTATTACATTATTGGTGAGTCGTTGGTTTAATGGTCCTGGAGTCGATTCCTAGGTCGGGCAAGTGTTATTGAGTTTTCTATTGGGAATTTCTCAGAAGCGTCAGGATCTGTGCCCGGTTTATGACAATAGGAACACCCTCTGAAACATGGGACTTTAATATAATTGGCGAAATTTGAGTGTGTCTACTATGGGAATACCACTGCCTTGTCCTTTAAGGAAACGAGGCGTGATGTTGTGTGTGATATTCATAGTAGAATGTTTGATATTCATTATTATTATTCATACTGGAAAATTCAGTCAGTATTTCAGAACCTGTTCAGACTATACAGTTTTGGTAAACAGCATATTCTACCCTATTTTCAATGTTATGTAGATTGGTATCTACATAGAAAATATAGTTTCTTATATTTTCTATAAAACAAGTAAGTTTTTGCTCTGGACCAGGTGTTTCTTGACCCAATATTGTATATTGCCGAGCAACGTCTGCTGTTCTAGACGCGAGTGCTCTCCAATGCAATGAAGAAAAAGGCAGACAAGCTTTTGTAAAGCAGCTATATTTTTTTGCTCCTGAGTAAAATATAGAAGGTAGTTTTATTCTGTTTTTAATAATTGTAGATTTTCTTTTAACATAAATAACATTTATTTCAATAAACTCTCTTTTTATTTTGGAGTACTATTTTTCGATTTTCTTCAAAACAAATGGAGCTTAGCTTTTAAGAGAAAAGCTTTTAAAAGACGACCATAAGTATTACAGGCTGGCTGTAAAATACCTTTTATGTGGTATAAGGTATCAAAAACTCAAGTTTATTTAAAAATGGAATAATTGAAAAAAACAGCAGGTTGGAGATTTGGCAGACAAGCGAAGGGGGATGATTAAAATAGACTCGTAGAATGATTTTGTAAGAATAATTATCAATGTTGCACAGCAAACGTATTTTATTTCACAATCCGGTACAGGGAGCCCTAAAACTTACAGGACCTAGTCGAAAAATAAAATAAGAAAAACATGTACATTGTTGGCAAAACTACCCCTCTACAAAACTAACTTACGCACATTTCTAAGCGCAAATATAAATATTTAAATTTTATCGCCTCAAAAGGTTTAATGGTGCGTGTAACACCTATAAATTTCCACGGAGCGAAGTTTTCGTCTCGCGCCCATAAATTTTTATGCGTCTTGATTTTTTAATCTCCAATTTCTTTCAGATACCTACAGTGTTTTAAAAATTCCCGTCACGAAGACGGCAACTTCGCTTTTTGTAAACCACACTCAGTAAATATGTGCAAAAGTAATTACCGAAAAACGACTTTTATATTGAACCGACTTCAAAAAAAAAAAATGGCTTTAAAACGAAATCATAAAATCAAAGACTTACAACATTAAAGTTTTTTTCAACTTTTTGGTGTTTTTTTTTTTAAGCCGGTTAGGTATTTTATTTTGATGTGACAATCCACTTTAAGTGCGCAATGTAATGCACGACGCAACGGTACGGAAATCGCGACAGTAGTTAAAGTTAAATTATAAAAGATAAAACGTGTTTTCGTAAAAAATTCAAACCTGAAAAAAAAAAACAAAACCTCCGTCATAACGTTCCAGGTACGGAAAGGTGCTAAAATATAACAATGACGGGGAAGAACAACTAACTCTTGGCTTCCTTAAAGGTATTTTGACAGCCGTTATAATAATATAGAATTATAACGCCTGTCAAAATACCTTTAAGGAAGATAAAGCTATAAAATAAATAAATAAAGCTAAATAATAATATAATAAATAATAATAATAAATAAATATAATAATAAATAAATATAATAAATAATTATAAATAAATATATAAAGCTATAAAGATAGAACAGTGGTGGCTCAGTAGTAACAGCCGCAACTCATCATTTGTAGGTTCGACCCCAATGAGCTGCTTTACTATGTATAAATTAATTCACCACTACTACTCTCAAAACGGTGAAAGAAAACATCATGAGCAAATCGGCATGTCTTAGAACCAAAAAAAAAATAAGACATGCGCCATCTACCAACCCGTACTGGACCCGCGTGGCGGATTAAGGCCCACGCACTTCTCACAGAGAAGAGCCCTGTTTCCTAGCTGTTGGAACATTATCGGCTGATCAAGAATTTCATTTACTTACAATATTTAAACAGGATAATTCAGCACGAATAATTGTAATATTACTTGAGCTTGTATAACAGCTAATACTACTAATAGTAATACCACTAACGCCACCACAAACCGATCCCACTCGAGTTCTAAGTGCTAACTGCGAGCACTAAATGCATTAGGCAATCAATTTGTACACACGCGTCTACTTGGGTAATCCCGTAAGTAAGGCTTTTGTGCAATCAGCATTTTGTTAAGTAATTAATGAACATTAAGTAACTTAGAATATAGTTTGTTCATTTTGACGCTGATTGTATTCAATGGTCATATTAAACAGGTTTTTAATTCGTTGGTCTATTTGGCCATTTCACGGCTATTTTTTAATCAATCAATGGAAGCCTTAGGTATAATGCAATTGAACTACAGATTTTAGAACCTCTTATGTAGAAAATTTTTGGTTACGAAAAAATAATTTGCTGTTTCATTGAAAAAAGCACATACGCGGTTAAGATGTAGGTATAGAAAATCATTTTGTTTTTTTTTTTCAAATAAGTGTCGAAAAATTTTCACAGATTTTGTCAAGTAACTTATTCCTGAGAAACAGCTTTTCTTATACTAGAATTTGCCAGCAGCTTCGCCTGAGTGCGGATCGGTAAATAATCCCACGGGAACGCACTAGCGGAATAAAAACTACAGGTTATTAAATATCTGTGTGCCAATTTTCATTTAAATCCGTTTGACCGTTTTTGGGTGATTTAGTGACAAACATCTAAATATACAAACTTTCACATTTATAATATTAGTAAGATAGTGCATACTTAGTAGGATAGGCTATTAGTAGAATTGTAAATTAACAATTATAATATCGAAACGTGGTCATCAAAGCGCTTTCTGAGCTTTCCATTGGATGGCACTATCACAATCTGTTCCCCGTTACTCTAAATACTCTCAATAACTATTCGTCAAAATGGAGCCAACAGCTAGTGTCAGCTCCGAATTCAGATTTGATTGAAACCAAACCGAGTGGGCTTGTTTGTCAACGTTTCAATGCAATCTGTGAGCGTCGCTTTAGCAATAACATGGTACTGTCGCATTGATTTCATGTCAAAGTGGTTTTAATCCTCTTTGTCCCGTGGAAAAGTTCGTACTGAAAAAAATTTGAAATGAAACGCAAAAAGTGTACTCGTAATCCTTGTTATTCGATATGGGAGATTTTTAGCTATCTGTCAGTGAATATTTTTCACAAATCCGGTAGGTAATCTGCTCGCTTTATCATCGTCGAATGATTTTTAAAAAATTGATTGTCTGCGATAAAGCACAAATGATATTTTATGGTGCCCTTATTTTTTATCTTAACCGGCTTTGCATTTTAAAACCGGCTCGGTGAAGTTGTATAATAGGTACTAAAACAGATAATATGTTCCTTAATCATTTCAGCCGTAATTCGTCCACTGTTGGACATAGGCCTACCCCAATGTAGGGGGCTTAGCCATAATCTCCATGCTTGGCAGACGGACTGGCGATTGCAGTATGGTGGTAAAATGCATAGAAAAACGCTGCTGCCCATTCACTATCAAGTCCCTTGGGCGCCTTTTACGACACCCACGGGAAGAAATGGGATGGTGGTCTTTATGTCCGGCACCACACGTATGGAATGTTGAATATGTTCCTTATTTAGACACAATCAATTTGAACACCATACAATCTGTGACTAAGGAAAACCAATCACAACACCATCAAAACAGACTTACGTAGAACAACACAATCCCATCTAAACTCGAGCGTATGTTCCTCCTAATCTACACGTCAACCCTCCATAATACATGAGACGTTCCGTGTTAGCAAACAAAATGGTTCCATCCCACTCCTTACAAATTGGTACCTTTGTACCTATAAACAACAAGTACCATGACCTTTCATTCGCAATAGATTTTCCTTAGGAAGCTCGTAAACGTCAAATGCATTAAATTATTTACTTTTTATCGTGTTTACGTCGGTTCGGAGGCATTGTTTACGCAGAGAGTCAAGTGATATATTTTGTTTTTATATTGGTTCATTATTTGTCCTTACATGAGGACGTGAAAGAGTACGATAAGTATTCATTTTCGGAAAGGATTTAACATCTGTGTAGATTTAGTCTTATAAGAACATACTATTGTTCTCCACTCATTTGCTTGGCCTTTTCCTGACTGTGCTGGGGTTAGCTTCCAGTCTAACCGGATGTAGCTGAATACCAGTATTTTACATGGAGCGACTGCCAATCTGACCTCCACAGTGATACGATACCCCTGAATAAGACTGGTTGCCAGACTTTCTGGCGACCCGTAACGACTGTCAAAGATCCACGATTTACTTGATTTATTTACTTGAACTAAAATCGATTGTTATGATATTGATTGATAAGTGTACCAGTCACATACAAAGATATCGTGACGTCATTTTATCCCATTAATCATTAAAGAAACATTTTATTTCCAGGAGCGCCTGAGTCAAGAGGAGGTGACGCGACTCAGCGACGTGCGGAACTTAGTGAACCAGCTGTATGAAGCGCTGAACGTGCGCGAACACCAAATAAGGAAGGAAAGGGAGCTTAAAGCGCAGCTTGAGAAGCTGTCCACGGAGCTGCAACCGCTGGAGGAGGTAAACTTCTTTGTTAGTCGACGTTCAGGGACTTAAAATATCGCGGCGTGATTTTATCGAGTACTAGATTTTCAAGTTTCGCTGTTAAACCGAGTATTTAGAATCCAACAGAGTGCATTTCAACACGTCGAAAAAGACACTGCTCGATTTTCAACTCTCGGTGCTAAGCAGAGTGCTCAAGATCCAGTGCGCTAAAAAATTCCACCTCGTTGTTCCTATGTTTGTGTGAATTGTTGGCTTAGTTTGGCTTTCTAAATGGGAACAGTACATTCCAAGATAAAGAGGCATCTAGCCTTTTCACTCGTATTAGAGTAAAGTTATTGTTTGTCGTTTTTTACTCGTAATCGAGCAAAGATCTGAAATGATTAGTGAATTTCGAAGTGCCATTGATGTGACGCTACTGCCTGAGTGAGTTTCTTGCCACAAAACCACATTTACATAAAAGAATAACTCGACAATTTCTCACATCTTAAAGTATACCAGTGAAAATAAGAAAAATTGTGTAACTGTTAACTTTTATCCGCGTGAACCTAACTACATTTTATTGCCTAAAAATGTAGTACTAAGATTATTTAGCCCAGATTCTAGAACTGTTAAGTTTTATAGTTCTCCGCCATATATTTCTTTAATAACTAACGCGTATTTTAAATCATTCTCACCTATTCCCTACCAACTTTCCAGAAACGCTTGAGCCTGGAAATGGAGACCTCCCGTCGCACGTCAGCTCTGACGTGGGTTGGTCTTGGACTGATGGGTGTGCAGTTCGGGGTGCTAGCCCGCCTGACCTGGTGGGAGTACTCCTGGGACATCATGGAGCCGGTCACCTACTTCGTTACGTACGGCACCGCGATGGCCACTTATGCTTACTTCGTTTTGACTAAACAGGTGAGGTTATCACACTTCTACGGCTCTTCTGATTCTGGATAACGTATAATAGAGACATATGGCTTAAAATACGAGTTGAATTGATCCCAAACCAATTGGGATAAATACAAAAGGACGATAACGCGGCACTTCTAAAATGTATATAAGTTTATTGTGAAGTTTGACTGCAATAGGTTGCCAACAATAGTGCCCTGATAGCATGTAGTCGCTCTAGTTTTCAGTTTTTAAGCTCTGGCTGGAGGCCTTCATTTATCAAGGTAGCCACAGGCAAGTCCATTTAAGCAGCTTCGCAAGGTAAATCATAGTGAAAACGCTATCAAAATCCGTTGCGTGGTTTAGAAGAAATACGCAGAGAAACAGACTGATTCAGAAATAGACATTTAAGATAATTTAAATTTTTGCGTATATAGTATTTTCTCTTAAAATGTAACTTTTATTTCCAGGAGTACGTGTTACCCGATGTCAAGGACAGACAGCACCTGTTGACTCTGCACAAAAAGGCGAAAAAGATCGGCCTTGACATCAACCACTATAATACTCTCAAGGATGAGGTGAGGACGACCCTAATTAGGCATTTAATCTTTAAGACATCGCTTTCCTTAAGTTCTTTTAGGAGAATTATTATTGAAAGGGCCTTTATTAGATTTTCTTAAGGAATATTGTCTAGCATATTTTAGTTTGAAAATTCGTGGTCCTTTTTAAACTAGTTGAATCTTATTTAGTGAAACGCCTACTCCTAATAAGATAGCATGCAGTTGCACTTGGTCCATTTTGAATGTTTGGATGTGTGAGACATTTGTTAAACCAAGTATTCAATTTAATTCATTTAATTACCTTTCACTAAGTTTTAAAATGTACAAGTAATATGGTACTTAATTCTAACAAACAGAAGACATAATCAGGTTCATAGGTCCCAAACTAAGCAGAGCCTGCATCTTGGAGACCCAAAGCTACACAAACGTAATAATTTAATGTGTATAGAGCAAAATTCTTTGAAAATAACACAGATTATACATACAAAAACAGTTAAGAAATCTCCTTATTCTGGGCTGTCTCGTCTGAGGGCACTATGTAATCCTGTATTTTGAGAAATTTCTACAAACTACAATGTTTTCCATTACAGGTAGCAAAATTAGAAAAAGACCTGGGCCGTCTCCGCGACCCCCTTCACATCCATCTCCCGCCTCCAATTGGCAAGGGGGGAGACAGTAAGCGCTCCCCCCTCACGAAAATAAAGGACATGCTGGAGGAGACCAGTAAGAAGATGAAAATCACGTAATATTGGCTGAAATTCCTGCGCCTGGGCACCAAACGGTAAGGCGCGGTACTACGGTGTATAGGGATTATATAATGCTTGTTAATAATGTATTGTAACTCGCTTGCTCGTGTGCGATGGGGCCCGTTGAAGTGCGAAATAGTTTTTGGATTTGTGTATTTAGAAAGTGGTTTTGTTTATAGTATAAACTACAGGGTAGACCGCAAAAATCAAGTTTTCTTATGTTTTTGCCAATTTGCAGGTCTGTTTGGGTTGTATGTTGATTTAAGATTCGTTCAGACTAGCGCGACGCGACGGTCGCGTGCGAATCGGCGATTTATATCCGTAGAACAATTTCTATGCCCGTGTTGCGGCGCGACAGACCGCCCCTGTGTGAAGTGTAACGCGCGTTTTCATAGAAATTGTTCTACGGATATAAATCGCCAAATCGCCGCATCGCGCGCGACCGTCGCATCACGTTTGTCTGTACGAACCTTTATTTAAGATTCGCGACTGTAACCCATATGTATTTGCATAATTATAATAATTTAAATAATCATACAACCCTCTAAGTCCATTGAACGACTAGTTGGTGAAAAAGTCATTCAATGGAATTAAATGAACTAAGAGTGATTGTTTTTTTTTGTGGGTGGGAAATCATCACATGACTTCTCTCTGGGTGGAGCGGAAGGGCGTGTCAGAATTTTACTGACTAAAACCCACCTGTGTTCCTTCAGTTGCCCATATGCTAGGTTCACGGTATCTCTTTCGAAGAAATCTCGCGACCATGGCAGGAAGGACTGATGACTTTAATTATTATTTTTATGCAAAGCTGTGTTTTTACGGTCGCGAATCATATTTAAATAAACATAAAGCTGGAAAATTACCTGCAAATTGAAATAAACGTAAGAAATTTTGAATTTTGCAGACTGTCCTTGACCTTACACTTTAAGGAATGCCTATAATTTTGTATCATAACCACACAATTGTGTGAGAGTGTGTATCTCAAAATGATAATATTGTTGTTAACTTCAGATACATACCTAACTTTAAAATGTTTTTTTATTCCACTATCATTATTTTAATGTAAGTAATCAACGCGCTGACACACACACACGAGCATTTTGTTTTTTGTAAGTAAATCTGTTGTAAAATTGTACTGAAATAGTTGTTGATTCCTTTTTCACGAACGTACTTGTTATTTATTAAGTATACAGAATCCAAAAACACAGTTGTTGGTCCCTTAAAAACCAAAGCAAAAATATTCTCTCTTGCCTTAATTTGAGTTAGTAAAATATACAAAAATGAAAAAGAGTTAACTGTATTTTCTTTTTTATTTAAAATCTTAGTTAATTATATATACATTTAAGGTTTTACTAGTTTGAAATGTGCTCAGAAAATGGTTTCCTAATTTAATTAATATTTATTTATTTTAGCGTTTCTGTTTGAGAATGTGCAATAAATTAACACAATGTTTATAGGTGCCAATGAATTAGATATTCAAATTTTAATCTTCAGAGGATGTGTTTTAATTTATAACATAGTTTTATGAATCTAGTCTTCTAACTAATGTTCTTTATAGATCGTTTTCTATGTTTAAACGCGCAAAAAGCACTTTGGTAAAAGAAAGGAGAACTTATTAGTTGGCATTGGTAGTCAACAAAGCCTTCAAGACCCTATGGGTGAAATGTTTTATTAGAAAGAAATTAAAAAATAGTCTTATTTGTGCTTTAATATTTTGTTTTTCTTGCAGTATTTTAAAGCCTGTTATTAAAACTTTACTTATGCTAAGAACCAGGAAAGCAGTAGGGTAGATTTTTATATATGTTTTTATTTATATTTTTTTGAAAACATTTTTTTCACACATTTTTGCTTTAGCTACTCTACGCGAGTGTTACAAATAAAAATTATTGTCTTTTTGATTAGAACTAACCCTCTCCAAGTACATTATTTTAATGTATAAAATCAATATTTTCATATATTTTTGTTAAATACGTATTTTTCTTAGTTTTAAGCAAAGTAATTGCACAAATAGTTTTGTTTAGTTAGTGACTTTGTTTGATTGCATAATGTTGCCAATGGTTTTAATTAAAATGTATTTAATATGCCGTGTATTTAGTGGCTAACATGTCCATAAAGTACTAATTTTCCCAATTCTATGTATTATCTGTAAGTATACAGGGTCAAATTAATTGAGCTGGTAATAATTCACCCACGGGTATCGATACAAAAAAATTGAGCTGGTAATAATTCACCCACGGGTATCGATACAAAAAAATTGAGCTGGTAATAATTCACCCACGGGTATCGATACAAAAAAAATTGAGCTGGTAATAATTCACCCACGGGTATCGATACAAAAAAAACATCATTCCAGCTTTATTTAAAACTTTAAATGGCACTGACATGTAGAGTAAGGCAATCAGTTGACTGTTACGTTATGGTTTTAGAAAATTCGTAAAAAAAATCTATGTTCCATGAAAAATAACAAAAGCAGCTCTTCGATTACGGCCTCAGCCCATCGAAAGATGTTTTTTTGAAGTGAATACTTCTTTAGCGGCGTTGTGCACTTTTTTGTAATGGGTAAATAATGTTAAACTCGCGACAGGACACGTGACCTGATCGAAAATTTGTAAGACGGACGGAAAGTGATTTTTCTGAGAGATAAACTTTTTAATGTAATATAAATTGTCATGGTTGTGTACGATAGCGCAATAAATAAATATCGTATTCTACCACATAAATGATAGTACTTTTATACTGATAATTAAAGCAATTCGTGCAAAATTATTCCCTAACCATTCCAAAATATCAAAAATGCACAACGTTAATATTCAAGTTTTTACTTCTGCCGGCACTCCCGGAGTGCAACTCGTCGTTTTTTTTTTTTTGTTGTTTTCGTTCCATTAGTTTCTAGCTTATTTACTTCCACCCAGTATTATTAACATGGTTCAGCAGGTTTTCAACTTAATCCTGAATTGTAAAAAAGAAAGAAAATAATGTCTTTGAGAATCAGTCAATAAAGCGCTAATTCATGCTGTTCCCATTTGGGTACACGCGGTATTTAAGGGTTAGAAAATTATTTAAAATTAACAATCCCGAATTGAATTTATTTATTTATATCTACTTCAGGTTGTAGATTCATTACTGAGTCTATGTTAAAAACTCCGGGATATTAAAATAAAGCGCTAATTCATGCTGTTCCCATTTGGGTACACGCGGTATTAAAGGGTTAGAAAATTATTTTCAAATTAACACCTTCAGCGCCATGTGTATCATTTTTGATACACATTGTATAGGAAAGAGTGTGCAAAAATGATACACCGACGCTGAAGGTGTTAATATCTAATATTTAATTGATTTTAATCTACTTCAGGTTGTAGACCCATAAATGAGTCTAAGTTTTAAAACCCCGCATAAAAAAATGTATAATTTATAACTGGATCGCTAATAATCCCTTAAAGAGCATTTAAGTTTCATTCCCATGTCTAGTTAGATAAGCTGTATAAAAACAATTATGCTCATAGCCTAGCTTATTAATAATAAATACACTACGAATAGCTTGAACTTCATAATTTGCATCAATTTCGTCTAATAATAAAACTAGTAAATTCGGTAGGTTAAATATTGGCTGTGAAATTAATGTGTAACAAGCATTATTCAGTCCATAGAACATAGTATCTACCATTTTAATATACTTATTGGATACATTTAGATGGATAAATAAAATAACCGTTAAAATACGTAAATGATTTTGTAATACATCGAAGTTAAAAAGCCATATTTCTTTTGTTTAATTTTTCACACAATTTAACCGATCGTGATAGAGTCGTTAGTCGACGTAGCAAGCTTGTTACTTCATCAGAAACATTTGTATGCCCTATGTCATGACATAACGCATTTTTTATTATCTGTACATTATAGTCACCGACGAATTGTAAAACCGTTACATTACAATCTAACTAGCGGATTATAATCTGACGGTTCACAATCTTTCGTCAGATTACAATCTCGCTAGTTAGATTGTAAACTAACGGTATTTACAATTTCACGTTGATATATACGTATATCATCATTATTGTACCTATTTTAAACAAATTAATCTATGACTTATGACTCATGACGTTCACACGGCGTAATATTGTAATATCGCGACGGTAATTTTTCGCTCAACGCACTGCCTACCGCCGAAAGTTGAAATTTGAACAGTTTGTTTTTCAACGAGCTGTGACGCATTCTATTGGGTTCTCAATGGCATTCGCTCCATGTAACATACTGGTAACTGGTACTGCATCCAGTTTGAGTAGAAGCTGACATTAACATAGTAGGGAAAATGCTAGGCTAGGCTAGATAATGATGACAATTTTGAGAGAGTTTTGATTCGAAGTGCGAACAACGATCTGTTTAGCTGTTTGTAAAATATGAGAAATTAAAATGCGTATACAATCGGTTAAATTGTGTTAATGTCGTTTTTTCTTTTAATAACAAACATAGAGTTCATCATCAGATCTTAATGACAGGTTAGGAAATATAAGCTAAATAAAACTGTGTAAAGGCGCGATTCCTGCACTCTGCACTACAGTGAAGGGTTCGTGGTTAAGTAATAAGAACAGCACGGGCCGATCGATCAGGTTAAGCTACGCTTTCTGCGGTTGGTCCGTGGATGGGTGACTATCTTTACATACCGAGACCCTTCCGTGCTTCCAAAAGCAAGTTAAGTCGTTACGAGTTATCAGAAGCTCGAAAATCTGACGTGAAAATCTGTCTTACCAAGGGGTATTATACTACCCAGTAATTGGGTTGTAGAGCTTAAGCAGTCGCTCAATATAAAGTACTGGTATTCGGCTTCATCCAGCCCCAACTATGTTGCGAAAAGGATAAGCTCAGATCCGCAAACTAGTGGAATCGCGCAACATTAATTTGTCTGGCTGAGTGATAAAAGTATCTACGTCTATCTCTTTCACACTAGATTAAAAGTGATAAAGATAAAAATAACACGATAGTAGCGTAAGTCTAGCGTTGTGTACTTCTACGGATGAAAATATTTGACCAAGTTTAGCGCCTAGATTACATTTTAAAGCCTTGGGCCCAATAATGTATTAGAGACTTATGTCACAAATACAATGACATCATAAAGGTAGATTTTCAGTAGTTTTGCACCTTAAGGTCTAATGTTTCATCTGTAGAATGTTTATCATCTAACTCATCGTATATAACTATATATAAATATTAGGTGAGTATAAATATTTCTAGAAGTAACACTGTCTACGATTTTCTAACCAACAGTGTGCTATAAAGTGCTTTTTCCATTTGTCGGGTATGGTAAGAATGCAATGAAAGGTATTATGACTATTAAGGCCTGGAGAATACGGTCTAAAATTCTTTGTATATAGCCCTTGTATCTAATCTTAAGCACGCACATAAAATTATTCGCTCAATAACGGCTTCTTCTCGTGATTTGCTGATTCGCCTTTTATAGTCTTTTTCTATCTATATATAAATAGATTTTTATATACATCCCTAGCGATAAGGTTAAGGAGCAAAGCTTCTGTTAATTGAAGTTTATTTACTGTAGTATCAAATAAATTACATTTACTTCTATTATGTATATCGATACCTTAGTTTTGTGTCTGTATTTTTCAAATAAGTGATACTGTTTTTTTTAATTAAATTTTATATATGTTCACAAAGTTTTAAAAATCTTCTAGTTCTAATAAAGGAAAATAGTTAGAAATCGTCTGTTGTAGAGTCATAGTTAGTATTTATAAAATTCTGATGGTGAAGTTTGTACCCCACACACACATAGCGTACTCATATGAGAATTCCAAAGATGTACTCATTTGAGTACAGTGAGCTGTTGAGGGTTAATGAAAATGTTGGTCGTGTAATATCGCACACATTTAATTTAGTAAATAGTCACA
This sequence comes from Aporophyla lueneburgensis, assembly GCA_932294355.1. Classification (NCBI taxonomy): domain Eukaryota; kingdom Metazoa; phylum Arthropoda; class Insecta; order Lepidoptera; family Noctuidae; genus Aporophyla; species Aporophyla lueneburgensis. The sequence goes on along the minus strand of OW028740.1, from coordinate 8,309,817 downwards.
AAATTCTGTTTAAAAATAGTTTATTTAAAATATGCAAACGTATATAACTATATTAATTTATTTATTAAAGAATTCTTACAATATTTACACATTAGTATTAAATTTATTTGAATATCCTAGCGAACTGTAATCAATAATTATACAATTTTGAAATTATTAAGGAAAATATATATTAGACATTGTTTGATCAATTTCACAATCGAGTAGTTAGGTACTTAATTATAAAAAAATAAATATATCTATTTAGTATAAATTAATTTAACACCAATAACTTTCCTGTTACTATTTCACTACTTGAGATTGCCAAATTTAGCCCTTCCAATGATATCCTATTCTTGTTATCTTTGTTACACCTTTTTGCATAATATTTCCTATATCGTTATGACTTATGGGGGGACTGCGGGAGTGGGGCATGGAACGACGTCACGCACACACACATACATACAACCCGACTCCTTGTAACAGTTACTATTTTGCATTTTGTTATTACAGTCGTGTTGTTCGAATAAATTTTTTAAAAATTATTTCGGATGTGTTTTATTTATTCTGATTTTTAATGCAGTTTTCAGAAGAGTAATGATTGGTGTTGTGTAAGTATTAGTGTGGCTTATTGTATTCATAATATTCAAGAATGGCTTTATTTAGATGCTATAGATTTTATGATTTTAGTCAGATAAGGTTCAAAGTTTGTTTTTGTGGGCACTTTTTTATACTTAGGACGTTTACTAAAATTTAAAGCAAGATACTTTCGTAACACATAATTGTATTTATTATTTATCGCCCTGAAGGATCAAGATGTGTAAAAATCAAACACTACACAATTTATAGAAATATTTATTACTTAAGTTACAATCCTTACAGTTTTAAAATAATACTTCAATGTAGAAACCGTATACTTTTTAATGGTTACGTTTGATCGTTTTCTAGTGCTTCAGCAGGCGATATGGGCTTAGAGCCGAAAGGGTATAAGTCAATACTTTGCACATGGGCCCTTACTGACAGCCCGGGAGGGACGCTAAAATAATCTCTTCCTAAATTCCGAATTATCGTTGTACCGGTGTTATGATGGTTTATATTAAATCCTATAGCAAACTCTGGTGTGTTTTTATCATGTATAACTTCATCTACAACTTCGTCGCTTATATCGTTTGGTGTCTGGAAAGGTTTTAGTGGCACATACGGTTTCTTCGCCGGCCTATACGGTACGCTCGACGGTCGGCCCGGTTTGCCTGCAATTGTTTAATAATTTCAAATTTCCTTGTTTAGTATTACGATCTGTGCTGTATGTGCTGCGTGCCGAAAGGTGTTGGTGTAATAAAAACCAAATTGGTTGTGAATAATATTTATTGCGTTCAAGCAAATATAATAAATAATATTCGAGTGCATCTTCAGGCGTCGCAAGCGGATTGAAACTCGTGATCTTGTGTCACCTGATTACGATCGACGTTTTTGGAATTTTGGTTAACTTTTTTCTAGCGTTTTTTCTATGCGTTGAACTTTCTTTTGAAAGTCGCATGTCTGATTTAGTAGGTAACCAAGAATCAAAAGTTTCGACAGAATTTTCAAGTTACAAGCCAACCTACAAGTTGAAAATTCCGTAAAAAGTTTTGCCCAAAAAAGTCGACACAACCGCTCGAACCACATACTTCACAAATGACGCAGTACTAAAAGGCCCGTTTCAACAATATTTTGGTCCTTCGCACCACGGCATTTTGAAGACCGTGAATTCGAGCGGTAAATATTACAATTATTAAACAAGATCACTAACATCAATCATTGCCGGTGCTATTTATCACCTGGTCCTTTCGTCGACTGAGGAGGGGGTCCGAATGGTCCTGTGGGTGTTTGGTCTTCGTCTATGAAGCTTGAAGTGTCACCGGCACCTGCATTTTGAGTGAAGCTTGGGGGCGGGTTGTACTGGGATTCACTACCATCGGCAGGGCTTGCGTCTGGGGCTTCTGGTCCTGATGCTGGTATACTATTGCTAGGTCTGTCAGAGTCGCTCACTGGGAATGGAGGCGGTTTCACGTGACCTGATGCTGCGGTTCCATCTGGTCCTGTAAGAGATGATTTATTGACTGCAGTGGTCGCTGGAGTGAGTCTGATAGAGAGCGCATTTCTATATCTACCTACGAATCGAGTCTAAACAAATAAATAAAACGGAAATGTCTGCTTATAATTTCAAAATAACGGCCATTTTGTCTGTTCCAGCTAATCTCCGAAATGGCTGGACCGATTTAGACGGGACTTTCACTGGCAGATAACTAATTTCATAAGGAGTAACATAAGCGTATACATATTTATATTCTACCTATAAGCGCGTTCCGTGAGATAATTTCCGACATCCACACGAGTAAAGCCACGGGCCGCAGCTGTCTAGATATTTTATGGTGTTTATTTTCATAGGCGATCCACGTGCGCCAGTCACCTACGTCATGGTATGTCACTGGACCTGCGCACTTTTTTACGGTAGCTAGTTAACAAATCCTGTACTGTACCTTTGAACACATCATCAGCAGCAGCAGCAGGTGGGCTTCCAGCGCCATATTTGGAGCCAGCGTTGACGAACTCAGGGTCGTACTGACTGGGGATCGTCGGGAAGTAAGGTGGAATGTAGGGGTCGTTGCTGTTCTTGACTATGCGGTAGCCGATCCCGGGACCCGCTATGTAGTTTACTGTCCTGTGGGGAGTAGGGTGGAGATGAGAAAATTTATAAATAAATAGGCAAAATATGAGAGGGTGATGTAAAACTGGAACAGTCTTCTGAGAGCCCAAATATGTCAAAAATTTGCTGATCGATTTTCAGACTCACATTAACGGCTGTGATTAACTGACTAATATCATCATCGTCATCATCATTTCAGCTATAAGACGTCCACTGCTGGACATAGGCCTCCCCCAATTTGGAGGGGTTTGAGGCTTTGCCATAATCGCCACGCTTGGCAGGCGGGTTGGCGATCGCAGTATGGTGGTAAAATGCATAGAGAACGCTGCTGCCCTTTCTCTAGTAAGTCCCTTAGTCGCTTTTTACTACACCCGAGAAGAAATGGGATGGTGCTATTATTTACGTCCGTCAACACACGGACAATTATCTGGTCACTTGACAATGGCATAAGTCTGCCAATGTATTAGCAATAGAAGTTAAGTACCTAGAACTAAGTACATCAAAACCGAATCCCCGTTGCCATAAACAGCAGTCAGAGTTTCCTAAGAATTCACTGTTACTATCGTATGCATCCATTTCACTTCGTCGTGACCCTCCAAAGCTTGTAAGACAACGTACCTTTGAACACCTTTGTCATCTAAGAAAGTGTAAGATCCTCTGACATTTCCTTGAGAGTCACTGCTCTCTGTCCTTCTCTGGTCGGGACCCGCTGATATAAACCTGATGGAAAATAATATGAACAGTAACACGCCCATTTGTTTCAAGAAATACATTTTTTTTTTATAATAGTCTCAAGCTTTATAAAATTTTCTAAAAGCAATTTGGTAGTTGGAAAAGAAGCCGAAGGCACATCTGATGGTAAGTGGCCACCACCGCCTGGCCATCAAGGTATATGCGTGGCCACCATAGAAACAAAGCACAATGAATTGAGCTCAGGCATATGTGCCATATTTTCAATTTCATTTTAGTCGCTCTTCCGACATACTTTTGATATTAAATCGTCAGTGCGAAATTTTTTACTGAAGGCAGACGATACTCTTTTTGTTTTCTCATTATTGAAAGAAGAAACACCATACCTATAAGACCCATCCCTCCCCCTTTGCACAGCAGTCCTTCCCCTGGCCTTAGTCTCGCCCCTGACTAGAGGCACTCGGTGGAAGGGCGAGCCTATGATGCTGGGGTTGTCAGGGACAGCTGAGGACACGTGGAAGCCGGTGTCCCTACCAGCTACGTAGGACACCTCGTGACGTTCGCCCACATCGTCGACGAAGGAGTAGTGACCTGGTGAGTAGATTGTTGTTTAAAAGTGAACACACATATAAAAATACTTGTTATATTGAGACTAGGAAGTTGGGAATCATAGAAAGTCATCATAATCATCATCATCATTTCAGCCGAAAGACGTCCACTGCTGGACATAAGCTCCCGCAAGCATCGCCACTTCGACCGGTTCTGTGTAAATGTATAAAGTTTGCCTTACCGAATGTTAGGAACCCTCGACCCAATGTCGTTTTAAATAATGAGGTGCTTGAAACTGTTAACTCGGCAGTTTTTCTGGGCATAACAGTAGACGCCAAACTTCAGTGGGGATCACATATATCAAGCCTAGCGGGAAGACTCAGTTCGGCCGCCTACGCCGTAAGGAAAGTTAGACAGTACACGGACGTTGACACAGCTCGATTAGTCTATTTTAGTTATTTTCATAGCACAATGTCCTACGGCATTCTGCTGTGGGGCAAAGCCGCAGACATTGGGCACGCCACAATTGCGGCGGTAAGTCCCCTCTTTGAGGAGTGGATAGAGAGGCGTCACGGCGTCCTCACCTTCCGCCTGACGCAGGTTCTCACCGGGCATGGGTGCTTCGGTGGGTTCCTGTTCAGGATAAAGCGGGAGGATACGTCCGGGTGTTTCCATTGCGAGGATCGTCTGGAGGACACGGTGGAGCATACGGTGGAGGTGTGCCCTGCCTGGGCGGAGCACCGCCGTGTCCTCGTGGAGGCGATCGGCGGCGGCGACCTCTCGCGTCCGGCCCTGGTGCGAGCCATGGTACGGAGCGAGAGGGAATGGGAAGCCGTCACCTCCTTCTGCGAAGCAGTAATGCTCGCGAAGGAGGAGGCGGGGCGCGTGAGGGAGTGGCAGTCTCTGCGCCCTCACGTCCCTAGCCGCCGCAGGAGGAGACGCCCCGGGCGTCGGGAGTCAATAGCGGACTCCCGGCCACCGTAGGCGCGAGCTTGCGGGTGGCGAGCAATGGGTAGCTCGCCGCCCGGTAAGGACCAAGCTCGGGTCGACGGCGCGCAGTGTTCCACGCGCGCCTCAAAGAGATGTCAGCAGCAGTGTAGGGGTCTACTAGGACCGATGCCTGCCGGGGTCGCGTGATTGTTCGAAGGAGATACCGTGACCCTGGCACATGGGCAACTGATGGAACACGGGTGGGTTTTAGTCAGTAAAAGTCTGACACGCCCTCCCGCTCCGCCCAGAGCGGGAGAAGTCATTTGATGATTTCCCATCCTGAAAAAAAAAAAAAAAGAAAAAAAAAAAAAAAAAAAAAAAAAAAAAAGCCGCAGACATTCAAAATATTTTTGTTCTTCAAAAACGAGCTGTTCGAGCGATTTACCAACTAGGTGCTAGAGTTTCTCTGAGAGATTTGTTTAAAGATATTGGTATTCTTACGGTGGCATCACAATTCATCTTCGCCAATATCTTATATATTAGGCAAAATATACACTTGTACACTAAAAACAGTGATTTTCATAATATTAATACTAGAAATAAGGACAAACTACGAGCCCCCTTTCACCGGCTTCATAAGGCTAAGGGTTGTTCATATAATTGTTTTTTTTATTTCACCGATTTTGGTCATTTATTTTATTTTCTTTTAATTTCACTTATTGTGGACATAATCATGACATTACGATGATTTTAAATGAGTTGTATTGCAACATGTAGTTAGCTAGCGACCTCGTCAGCTGTTCATAATATTCTTGTCTGACCAACCGGCAGCAAGTTCGTCATGCTCCCTTAGATGTCACTGCTTGCGGTACCGTCGGGGGTCGGGTTACCACCTTCCCTCAACTATGGCGAGGGGGGTAGTGGCTGACCTTTGCGTTATGCTCGTGAACGGGTGCTGCTTGTGGTGACTGGTCGTCTTGCTGACCATGGTTTTTGTTATTGGTACTTGTATTAACTGTTATTTTATTTTGATCCGGAGGTCCTAGTTTAACTATTGTAACTTCAACTTAGCTGTATGTATCAATTTGCATCGTTGAATATGTAAGCGGGCACGCCCTTTATGCTTGGAGGCTTTATTTAGGTTTTAAGTTCTGTTTACGATTTTGTTTTATTATTTATTTCAGCTTGAGTTTAGTTTTCAGTGTTTTGTTGGTGGTATATTGGCGGGTGCTAGCTGACATATGTAAATAATGTATGTTTTGTTTTATAATATTAATTACTTACACAGTATTGTACAGAATCAAGTTCTTCTAACTTAACAGACAGCTGTGCTGCTGGGGAGTTTGTTCCGCCACTTCTTCTTCCCAGCTAAAGCACTAAGAAGTGTCGAAGGGCGGGCGTTTTGGGGGGACTGTCTTGTGTAACTTTGACGTTCAAAAAGTGCTGACTCTCAGCCTAGTTTGAATAAATGACTTTTGATTTTGATTTTGATTTTGTGCTTCTCGTATCCAACGGATTCCTGCGGCCTTCACTAGGCCATTGGTCCATTTTGAGGGAGGCCTTCCAACGCTACGTCTTCCAGTACGCGGTCGCCTCTCCAGAACCTTCCGACCCTATCGGCCATCTGTTCTGCGAGCAATGTACCCTGCCCACTGCCACTTAAGTGTGGCAATTCTTCGGGCTATGTCGGTAACTCTCCTTTAGCTAATTTCAATCAAATATACATAATATTTTTGACTTTTACCGTTGTTATCAATTTCATTTTTTCAGCTTCGTCACAAAAAAATCAAAACTTGATTACCGGTTGGTGTTGATAAAAGGCTACAAACTTTCGATTTGTACCATTTTTGGAGTTATTTATCATCATTATTTTAGCCGAAAGACAAAGCCCCCCCCCCCCCCAAACATCGCCACTTTGACCGGTTCTGTGCTTCCTGCATCCAGCGGGTTCTCTACAGTCGTCACAGGGTCATCAGTCACCCTGTAGGAGACCTTCCGCAGTCGGCACTCTTGAACCTTTCGGCCCTATTGGCCATCTGTTCTGCCAGCAATGTACCGTGCCCACTTGGTAGTGATAAATAAGGAGGCAGATAGGGTTAAGTTTGGCAATTCCTCGAGCTATGTCTGTTACCTTGGTTATTTTATAGATCTCTTCACTTCTGTTTCGATCACATATAGAAACTCCAAGAATAGCTCTCTACGACTTTCAGCATTTCTAATGGCTCATTGTGACCCCCTTTTAGAAATAAGAGAATTTATTCCCATCTTTTCCCGGAGTAAAAACAAATAATAATTTAGAACCGCATACAGAGGACTATAATCGTTAAGATATAAATATTGACGAGATTTTTGTTTGACTACCTCATTGGACTAGTGGTCGCAAGCACTACTGCTGTGTATAAAGTTCTGAGTTTGATTTCCTGGTTGAGCAAACTGTTATTGTTTTTTTTTGTTTATTTATTTAAACTTTATGCACAAGTAAAAAAATACTGTACAAAGGCGGACTTAATGCCTGAGGCATTTTCTAGTCAACCTTAGGGTGATGCAAAAATAAAACATGGCAGGTGCAACAAATGCGATAGATATATCGGAAACAACTATAAAATACAACTATAAATACTAATACATAAATACATACATGCATATAAACAAACAAAAAAAACTCAACATCAAACTAGACTTGAAATCGTTGATAGCAATAGGCTCGCCCCTTAGTACATGGGACCTTAATATAACTGCCTGACCCTTCGGAACTTTAAGCTATGTTATTTTATGGTCAGAGCAAATGTTGCTATTTAAATTAGGTACCTAGTGTAAGCCGGCGCTCGCAAGATGATTTTCAGGGGTGCACCTTCAGCTCCACGAATTTGAGCTCAATGTCTTTACTTCACCTCGATTTTTAACAACTTCAAAAAAAGGAGGAGGTTTTTTTTATGTGTGTTCGCGGATAACTTCGTCGTTTATGAACCGATTTTTGTTAGGTTATTGTTTGTCTGGTTTAACAAGGAGTAACTTAGTCAAGTCTTTTTTTTTTGCATCTCGCCTCGAATAGGATAGGTTTCTTTCTTTTATAGGACAATTAAGTGGTAACAGCGAGCGAAACAAGCTCGATAATGTGAGCTAGGTAGCCTAGGGTCGATTAGATTTTCGGAAATAGGAGTTTGGTACTATGTTGATAAATTATTTTATTTCTGGAAGTAGGTTTGAACAAACACTTTTACACGTCAGTCATATTTTTAAAACTAGGTGGCGTTGGCGGTTTCTAACATACTATGATATTTTGAGAAGAAAGGCCGGAACAAACTAAGAGGTCACAGTCTCATTTAAAGTTTAGATAATCTTGGTCACATCATTTAAAGACCACGTGACTGAAAGATTGGTGCTAACACCAATCTTTCAGTCACGTGGTCTAAAAATGGTCTTTTGAGGAAGGAACAACACAGATTGAATGGACCTATCCAGTCCGAGTACGCATTTGTCACTACTCGTGCAGCTCAATTTAGAACTTAGAAGCTCAACGACTCGACGAATACCCAAGAAAGGACATTTGAGTAATGTACATACTCATAAGCTTTAGAATTGAGAAATCGCTAAATGCAAAAGTGAACTCGAAAATTTTAAAATCTCGCTTCGAATAGGTTAAGTCCTCTATTATTGTATTAGGCGTTTTCGGATATTTTTTTAGTTTTAGAATGTTATCACACCTGATTTTAATTTGAAACTGGGACTGATGCCTGGTAGGGTCGCGGAATTGTTAGTAAGAGTTACCGTGGCATAGGCAACTGAAGGAACACTGGTGAGTTTTGGTCAGTTAAATTCTGACACGCCTTTTCGCTACACCTAGAGCGGGAGACGAAAAATGATGAATTCGACACAAAAAAAAGGTAGGTGCATGTGTACCCTCTTGCTCCCCGCTCCCGATGCCCATGTATGTAAGTGAATGAAGAAGTGATCCACAAACCTTTAACATCTCCTCTGCTGTCGGCATTCTCATTCTTCGTGTAAGTCCTAGTGTCGATCTTGAAGGAATAGCTGGGGTCTTCACTGGGGTCAAAGTAGGGGTCATCCTTGTTACCAATGTTCCCCCGTGGTCTTTGGTCCAGGTCCATAATTCTGTGCACATTTGGTCCTTTCGCGCGGAATCTGTGTAAAAAGGAGTGTTATGGCGAGAGAGCGGTAACAATAAAAGTTGATTAAAGTTAGTCTATGCATACATTTGATTTATTATAAATTGATTAAGTTAATTTATTAATTTTAGATGGTTCATCTTAGATGGTTAAAATTCTCACAAGTTAAATCTCTAAGTTTTCATAAGCTTATCTTTAAAAGATAAACTGTCCTGAAAAAAATGTAATCAAATGTCAAATGCTCATCAACTCAATTTAACAAACTAATTATTTTAGTCCTTTGTCCTGGTTATCAGCTTAACTCATTGCTGAAAAAGTTAATCCAGTGCCAAAAATAACTTTTCGCTGTCAAACAGAATATTATCTTTAAAGATAGTTACAGCTAATGAGGTTACTCGTAAAGCCTTGCTTTACTAAACATTATTTTACAACATGCTTGTCGGTTACCAAATAAAAATACTTTATCAAAACTAAGCCTACTTACCCTCTAGGACCAGCAGTATATACGGTCTCCTTCACAGTATCCGTCGCCGGGTCCTTAGCTCCGAATCTCCCACCGACGACGCCATTTGTGTTACCGTGTGCCAAATGGTAGCTGGCCCCTCGGTCCTTGTTGGCGTACCTGCGATCAGATATCATTCACTTGCAACGGCCTTTGTATGCAGTATAGCGATAAAGTTAATGTTTCTAAAAAACTACCTAAATGCTGCTGACAATAGACCATACCTATAGATAGTTTGGGAATCCTTGGATGTTAATTTGTAGATAATTTTTCGTTTTGTTTTTAGTTTTTTTTTGTACATTAGTGATAAGTTATAGTTCATTAGTGATAAGTTATAGTTCATTAGTGATAAGTAGTAAAGTTAGAGAAGCTTGCTGTATTTCTGATAAAAGCTTTCTTTATATAATAAAGCTTATATTATTAAGTCACAGATAGATTCAACCAGAATACATTTCCGGAGAATATAATCGAAAGAGATAGATGAGTAATTTTCAATCAATTTCTAAATTCAAAATATTTACGTTAAAATAACGTTCGTCATTTAATCATTGTTTATACATTTTAAAAGCGTTTATTTCTTATACGCAACTTTTAATACTTTAGATTCCATTTACAAATAGAATATTTAAAGAGAATGCAAATTAAAAATCAACTATTATATGCAATCATTTTTCCCAGAAACCCACTAGAGTTTCTTATTATGACTTGAAAATGTCGTAAACTTTTAAAGTATTTAAAAAATAATCCAAAAAAAAACCCTGTAAACTAAATCAATAAACGCAATAATTACCCAAAATCGAACGATCCATCAGGATTCACATTGTTGTAATCTCCATCACTGGCTCTAGCCTTCCCAGGGATAACTTGAGTCCTTACTCCCGCACAAAAACACACTACAAACACACTCCTATAAGTCCAATACATTTTCACTGTGTATTATTATTTTACTATTGCATCACACACTATATGTTGATTCGTTTAAATTCGGGGTAACTGTGGAGGTAAAAAACATGGCTTCTCTTATATATGGTGGTAAAAATGAGCGTCCAGTGGAGGCATAGCGCGTGAAAACGGCCGGACGTCATTGTTATTAATATTAGGGTGGTGTGGTAGTGTAAGCTATGAATTATAGCTTAGCGCTTCGTTTTTATATCTTTTGAAGCTTCTCTAGAGGTATGGTCAGATTCACTTTCTTCATGGTACGGGTAAAAGCTGGGAGTTACTGTTTTAGAGGAGGTTATAGACATGTAATTTGACAGTTGGTGTAACCAAAGGATGTAGAGTAGATTTTCATGCTGTTGCTGTAATTTACAGTGGTCCAAAACAATATTTAGGAGTGGCAACGGCTTGAACAACCCCATGTATGCTTAGTGATTGTTGAGAAGACAACTTGGCGCAAAGAGAAACAATTTATTCGACAAAACTCGTTTCAGATTTTGCTGCCCAATTTATAATTTGAAGTTAGCAAAGACTTCCTAGCTGTTTCAAAAACTTTAATGTAAACAAAAGCATATGTGTAATTGGAAAGTGTAATTGGAGTTCAGAGAAAAGTGTTTTAGTTTTACGTAATGTTTTATAAAGTTTTCTTTTATTTGCTCAAGTTAATATCACGTATTGTTTTTGCCAAACTAAACGTTAACATTGTATCAACAAAGATCTCTCATCACATACTTCTTCGGCTTCTTCCATAGCATATCTTTCACTACGCCAAAACATAAACAAGATGCAGCACCGAGAGATACAGGGGCCACATCCTCTATAGAAACAACCAGGAACAAATCGTTTACGGTTATTATAATACTCGCCCAAAAGGTGGTAATTATGTGCTCAGAAATTAATAACGCGTCTTTAGAGCCCACAAGATAAGAAGTTCAAGCGGATTGTGTGAACTTAAATTATATGGTGCTTAGTGGTTATCTCTTGTTGTCATTAGAAGTACTTACCTGGGTATTGTAACGATTTGGCTAAGTTTAACTAGACCCAGGTAGACCAGATCTCAGTGGCCTGCATTGCTTTACTGTATAGGTAGGCATTTGAACGCTTGTTCTTGTCTAGGCAAACAAACAAGGGTTTCTTTTAGGGGGATAATTTGATTAGTTTCTTCATAATTTTGGGAGACACATTAAAATGTAATTGATAGACTTATGGTGATTTTTCGAGGAAGGTACTGCTTATATGCCTATATCCAATGCAGATCTTGGCATCTGAATATTTTAATTATCAGTAATCTTTTAGGCACTCAATACAATTCTCATAGCTTGATGACTGGTATTAGATTAAGGAATACAGAAATGTAAGCTCAGGCTTAGTCTTTAAAGGTTATAGGTTCGTGATGGCAGTTATTCTATATAGAAGTTGAACCCAGAAAAGAAAATTTGGCTGCAGAAAATAGAAGTAATGCTGTTTTAGTACATCTTGACAACAATTATTAAACATAAGATATATTTATACAGGATGGCAGGGATATCAACGCATAACTTGTTGCCATGGATACAGTGCATGATTCTGAACATAAATTACACGATTTATCGGGCACCGATTACTTTTCCGAATTATTTTTGTTCGAATTTCATTTTACCGAAAACTATTGGCCGACGTCTTTTTTGCAATATGACATATTTTTAAATCATCGAAGTATCATGTGTCATAGGTATTATTTTACCGAATTATGTTTCGCCGATTTACGAAATAACTTTTTGCTATTGGCCGAAGCCTCTTTTGAACTTTTTTCATTTGCCAAATGATTTGTTTACCATATTTTTACCACAGTGAAACAAAATTTTAGGGAATATTATTTGGTCACAAATATATAGCCGGTTACTTGGTAGCGTTTTCAATATTAAATTAAATATATGTAGTGTCATAAAAAGTCAATATATTGTGCTACAAAATTTTGTGAGAAACGAATCGCTGTAAAACCGACTTTACGTAGTCTTGTCTGCGCTACCCCTAGAGTGTAATTTAAGCCCGCGCAGGCGCTGAGGGGTAGGGCGGCCCGCGAGCTGAGGAGTAGGTGGTCTGAAGGCCCGCCGCCGCAGCAAGCCGAAGCTGCGGTGGTGAGCATTAAAACCATCTGCGACGATAAGCTCGCGTGGGGCCGCCCAAACCCCGCAGCGCCGGAGCCGTGACAGAAACAATGCTTGCTGCATGTTGCATGCCTGCTTGCATGTTGCATGCTTGTTTGCACGCTGCATGATTGCTTGTATGCTGCATGCTTGCTTGCTGCTGGCCTGCTTGCCTGCTGCATGCCTGCTTGCACACTGCATGCATGGTTGCATGTTGCATGCTTGTAGCAAGCAGCATTGTTTGCATGCTTTTTACTGGGACCCTTTAAAAACACTTTTGTTCATAATAAACTGTTTTATTAAGTGCCATTACATTTAAATAAATAATTAATTTAACCAAAGAGTAGGTTAATCTTAACATAGGTATAATGAATGTCTGGAAACATAATACTTCGAACAAATGTTATTTCGGTTAAGTGTAACTTCGGTAAAGAGTTTATCGACCAAATGAAACGTCGGAGTAACGAAAAAAGTAGAATTGATAATAGGTCAACTGATACAGTGGCAGACGTGACTTCGATGAAGTAAAAATAAACGAAACGATAATAGTTGAAAAGTTTTAGGGGAAATGAAATTCGGTCAAATATTTTTCGAACTTATGATAGGTAACCCGATTTATCAAATGATAAGCGCATTGCATCAAGTATGTGTTTACATTTTGTAAACTAACTACATACATCTTATGTATAAATGGCGTGCAATTGGAGAGGCTTATGTCCAGCAGTGGACAGCTATAGGCTGATGATGATGATAAGATTATGACCTCATTAGATATACCTCAGTCAAGATAAAATATTGGAATACTAATTGCAAAAAAAAATAGACAGGTAATTCCCAACTGAATCCAGAATAACTTCAAAGTCATTGAGACTATAAACACATACGAACCAGACAATGCACTAATGATTTGATAATTCGTGTAATAAGCATTCATAATAGGCTATTAAATTCTGTAACTAACACCAATGCAACTGAAACAAAAACGTAATAAAGAATTATCTTTTTCTAGACTAGATTGAGGTCGGCAAAAGATAGCCTGAAACAGAATAGGTATGGTTAATAAGTTTTATATTATAGAACAGCTGGTTTATTTTGGTGAATGACAACTAAAGATTCGAATACTGAACAGCATCATAAGTTCTATTTACTGCATGTATTGCTAATAAAGCTCTTAACGATAACTTATTAAAGTCGAGTTCAGTGTTCTTTATTAATACAGACCTACACTTTCCATATAAATGTAGCGATTGAATTTGGTCTATAAAAGCATAATTAATTCTAGTTTGCAATTTCAATCAATTAATTTTAGTTATCGGAATCTGAATTTGCAAGAACAGATAACCAACATTTATGCCCAAACTAGTTCAACGAGTAACTAAAATAAGGAGGAACGTACCGTACTTTCTACTGAATATGGCTGCTGAAAATATGCTTTGGAAAATCGCTCTGATTAAAAATCAAATACGATGGAATACTTCACAAAATAATCACATCTAAAGATTTCGTAGTTTGACTCATTATTGGCAGCTGATTAATACTTAATACACCAACATGTGCGTATCCAGAATAACTGCTAGAATAACTAAAGTTCTCAAGCTTTAAATGCTCTTACAGACTGGCATTCATTCAGACAATAACTCCATGTATGCTAACAATGAGCATTATTAACATTTTAGTTAATTAAAAGACACCTACAGAAATGATATAGTCAGCTATGTATACATCTGTTTGAATAAGATACTACTTAGCCAGATTCACATACAAATTGTCTGTCAGATTTTTTAGCATAATGCTGATCAATCAAATTTACTGTAATGCAATTGATATCGTCACCACGTTTGTATTCAAGTATTTTATTATAAGCATAGTAATAATTTATCGTATGGGTATAACCAATTAATAATTAAATTATTACAATGACTGATAGATGAATTTCCTTCAATTCTTCTTTCCCTGAGGCGGCACGTTTTAGCGCATACCTCAAGGACCCATACTGGGACCATCGCCAATGGTCTATTCATTATCGACTTAATTAATATTAGCGTCCGGCGTTTGTTTCACTTCCCTGTCCGACGAGCCTTGTGGATGTAGCACAATGCTGTAATAAATGTCTAATTCTGATGAGAGACCTTTGTTAGGAGTGGTTCCATGGTATCACGAGATGTCGGATGAGATGCATTGCTTGATGAAAAGGTAAAACTATAGTTTGTTAATAAGAGTGTTGGTCTCAGCTTCTTTATAGTTGGTCATGGAATATAACGGAGATGAAAGCATTAGTGAATTTGAAATTTACTACGTAAGTAACTACTTATTTCATTTTTAGAAATGGTCAACTCCCGGAAACTTGAAAATAAAAACCATTTATCTTAAAAGATCCCAAAAAATATAATAAATCAGATCAGTATGAATAACAAGAAATATAGTAGCACTAATTCGCAAACTTATAACGATACGTGTAACAATGAAAACAGTATCTCCGATGCTCGTTCCGGTGCGATCATCTCGGATTATAGTGTCGAATTGTACTCGCTGACTTGTGAAGCGAACATATAACTTGACCTCACATGCTATACCTAATTGTTCTAGCCACTTTAAATCACACAGCTCAAGATAAACTGGTACTTTGTGGCGCATTTGCATGTGTCCTTCCACAGTACTATTGTTTTGTGCGATATATAAGTTTGGTTTGCTCCGAAGATTTATAATGACAGGTAGCAGCACAATGGCGAGTTGCTGGTCAGTTGCTATAATTGAGGTGGAAGCTTCGATGGTTGGTTAATCAGCTAGATTACACTTAATAAAGAAATCAGGAACAATTTAAACTTTTAGCATATATTATAGCAGAACAAAGGATAGCAAGTATGCTTCATTGATAGAGATGATCATTTGGCTATGAGTTTGTTATTCTCTTTATAAACGAAATATACAAAATGCCAGCAAAGTGAAATAAATGTCATTTCTGTTTCGATTATCTAGTTAACTCGACCGTAATATCTTACTACGGGAAAACTGATTACAAATTTTACGTTGGTCTAGCCTGGAAAAACCAGAAAGATTTCATGATTCTCTTCAACTTCTCAGCGAACCGGACACAATCTAAATCAGAGATAAAAGAATTGTACGTATATTCAGCTCAATTATAATATTCAACTTCTTGTACTTAACAAAAAACAATGCGTGGCTTCACACAATGGTAGCAGCCTGGTGGAAGTTATCACTAATGTATCAGCATCATATTTGGATTGGTTTGGCAACATCCTACCGTTCCTACCCTCCATTCAATGTTAAACCAACTACTGAACGCTTCGGTGGTTCGGCTATGTAGGTGGGTACCTGATATTGAAATTGGTTGGTATAACCTTTTGACCTGGATTGTCTTGATTGTCTGAAATTAAGAAAATCCTGTGTGTTGAGTGTCCTTATTATATGGCAATTTCTTCTTTTATCATAGCGTGCTTCTTTGAATAAATTCCTTATAGACTTGTTGTATTCATTATATTTTCATTAAATCACGATTTACTCGTATTCCCAGAGCCATAGGTAGTTTTAGGAATGTGTACTGTGCGAACCACTATTTCGTTAGTCTATTTAATTCTGACTTGGAAATTGGTCGGAATGCTTTTGTTTGCATGTCATAGGTATACATTACATACCTGTACTTTGGAAAATTTACATTTATTATTTCCGCTCTCGCCCTTATCCCAGTTTATTTGGGGTCGGCGCAACATGTCTTTTTCTTCCACACTTCTCTATTAGTCGTCATCTCAGTCCCATCCCGTCGTCGTCATACCTTTCTATCCATATCATAATTCACACAGTCCATCTATCGTTTCTTTGGTCTCCCTCTACTTTTAGGGTTTTAAAGCCATCGACATTCATACTCAATACTTTCCTCACGACATTTTCCTCAAAGTTTTAAATATACTTGAAATGGGGAACCGATTACTTTTCCGATTTTTTTTTGTTCGAATTTCAGTTTACCGAAAACTATTGGCCGACGTCTTTTTTGCAATATGAATCATTTGACATATTTTTAAATCATCGAAGTATCATGTGTCATAGGTATTATTTTACCGAATTATGTTTCGCCGATTTACGAAATAACTTTTTGCTATTGGCCGAAGCCTCTTTTGAACTTGTTTCATTTGCCAAATGATTTGTTTGCCATATTTTCACCATAGTGAAACAAAATTTTAGCGAATATTATTTGGTCACAAATATATAGCCGGTTACTTGGTAGCGTTTTTAATATTAAATTAAATATATGTAGTGTCAAAAAAAGTCAATATATTATTGTGCTACAAAATTTAGTGAGAAACGAATCGCTGTAAAACCGACTTTACGTAGTCTTGTCTGCCCTACCCCTAGAGTGTAATTTAAGCCCGCGCAGGCGCGGAGGGGTAGGGCGGCCCGTGAGCTGAGGAGCAGGTGGTCTGAAGGCCCGCGGTGGTGAGCATTAAAACCATCTGGTGGGGCCGCCCAAACCCCACAGCGCCGGAGCCGTGACAGAAACAATGCTTGCTGCATGTTGCATCCCTGCTTGCATGTTGCATGCCTGCTTGCATGTTGCATGCTTGTTTGCACGCTGCATGCTTGCTTGCACGCTGCATGCTTGCTTGCTGCTTGCCTGCTTGCCTGCTGCATGCCTGCTTGCACGCTGCATGCATGGTTGCATGCTTGTAGCAAGCAGCATTGTTTGCATGCTTCTTACTGGGACCCTTTAAAAACACTTTTGTTCATAATAAACTGTTTTATTAAGTGCCATTACATTTAAATAAATAATTAATTTAACCAAAGAGTACGTTAATCTTAACATAGGTATAATGAATGTCTGGAAACATAATACTTCGAACACATGTTATTTCGGTTAAGTGTAACTTCGGTAAAGAGTTTATTGACCAAATGAAACGTCGGAGTAACGAAAAAAGTAAAATTGATAATAGGTCAACTGATACAGTGGCAGACGTGACTTCGATGAAGTAAAAAAAAACGAAACGATAATAGTTGAAAAGTTTTAGGGGAAATGAAAATCGGTTAAATATTTTTCGAACTTATGATAGGTAACCCTTGAAATGCTAAACTTTTGATTCCTAATGTTGAATTGTCAAGGCAAATCAGATTCTTTCTCCTTCGTCAATTCAGAGTAGATAGGTAACATAAAATAAATTATGGTCTTTAAGAACTTAATTATTTATTTTGAGTTAGCAACAATGTGAATCGATCGACAAAGACTACCCAAAATTTATCTCAGCGCACATGCATATACCACAGTCACATAAGTACCCGCCTCATTTAAGAATTCGTTTTGACAACTGCCGGTGGACGGACAAGCGGCGCCCGCGCCGGTGCCCGCCCACCGTGAAGATGCGAGATGCCCTTCGGTACTGGCCATTGTGCCCTACGACCTCCGTCCTCCTCAGCCAATATTCAATCATGTTGGGAAATTTTGTTGAAAACCTTGAGGTTTTGTTGAAAGCGGTTTACTAAGAATATAAAGGGAGGGAAGAGAGACCGTACTTGTGTTTGGGTACAGATTTGTGCACTTTAATAATGGCAGGGCCATATGCACTACCTGTTATCATGGATTCAGTAAATTGAATTTCATTTTAGAAAAAAAATATTTCTGCCATACATTTTGACCGCGTAGGTATTAAAATTTTCTATGAAACAGCTGATTTGTTTTCAGAAACCGACAAAAAAATTCTACTCTAGGGAGGCTAGAACTATGGGCTGAATTGGTTTCAGATTTCGCATCAATGTCCCTACAGTCTTCTGTATATCCTGTGTTAATATTTAAATTCCGTACATACTATGTATGGATGCTACTAGCTAGGGAATTTAATAAAGTTTTATAAATGTTTACGTATTATGCACAAATTGGTTGAATTTTTTTCATGTTTTTCTTCATACTTAGTTTTCAGGCTCAATTTTTTTTTGCAATGGTGACCCGTGGACCATTGGCGGCCCAGTGATATCGGTCCCGACTTAAAAGTTGTCGGTCGTGAGTTCAAACCCAGGCCAATAAGTTCATCTCCACTGCTCTTAAAATGGTGAAAGACAACATCATGTGAAACCGGCATGTGCTAGAATCTAATATTGGAAGACCATATGACATTTACCTTATCCGCACTGAGCCCACGTGGTAGATTACAGCGCCCTCCCTCTAGAAAAGAGGTGGCCTATGTCAGTGTGAACCAGTGACCACCAGTACCAGTGTGACCAGTAAGGACCTTATAGGCTGATTGTGGTTACGTAAAACTCTTGTCTTTCGTTATAGTTTTCAAGAGAGTTGGTAATAAAACAAAATTGAAGCTAGCTCTGTATTATGTCGATTCATTTTGATGATTTGACACAGGCATTAAATATCTCAGTACAGTTCACAGCCTGTAATAAGAATGCATTATCTCTTCATCAATATGTATTTTTTTCTATACTTAGTTGGTATTAAAGGCATTCTGAACATCGACTTCCTTTGCGTGATAATATGTTCTTTAACATCGCTTCCTCAAAAGATAGCACAGATAAGCAGGATCCTGTTCACTTCATTGCAAAAAATTAAGTGTTTTTGTAATGAGTATACAATGTACATACGCGTGATATTTACTCAGAAAAACTTGTTACTTGAGTAAGGTATGAAGAGGGACGTAGAGTTTACCAGGAATTTTGGCCTGGTTTTTTTAATCTTGATGACCAACACCTGTAGTAGGATCATTTGATTGGTATTCTACCATGTCCATTATGTTAGTACCATTTAACTACTCCTTTGGTCTCGTGGTCGCAAGCGCGACTAATGAGCGTGGGACCCTGGGTTCAATTCCCAGATCAATGAAAGTGTTATTGGGTTAAATGATAAATGATTTTATTTCTGTAAGTAGGTTTGTACAAACACTTTTACATCTCAATTACATTTTTTCAAACTAGATGAGTTCGGCGTTTCCTAACTGACTACTCTGAGAAGAAAGGCCGAAACAAACTCAGAGGTCACAGTCTCTTTTAAAGTCCAGACATAATCTTGTTCACATCATGTGAAGATCATGTAGATTGGTGACTAAAATGGTCTTTTGAAGAAAGAACCACACAGATTGAGTGGACCTGTTCAGTCAGTGCAAGCATTTGTCACTAATCATTTAGCTCAACTCGGAACATAAGGAGCCCAACGCTTTGACTTACAGTACCAAAGAAAGGACATTCGGGTAGGCCACATAAATTACTCAAACTGCCAGATCATGATTACTGAGAACGAAAGAAAACAAAATTAAAAAAAAGACCCACATGGTCTTCACATTCACAATAATTAAAACAATACGATACTTTACAAAATAATATTCATGTCATTGTATATATAAAAAATTATCAATGTCAATATGTATATAAAAAAAAGAAACGGATATAATTTTGTTGGTCAGATCATTTGATGACCATGTAGATCGGTGAGTGAAATGGTCTTTTGAAGAAAGAACCACACAGATTGAGTGGACCTGTCCAGTCAGTGCAAGCATTTGTCACTAATCATTTAGCTCAACTCGGAACATAAGGAGCCCAACGCTTTGACGAACAGTACCAAAGAAAGGACATTTGGGTAGGCCACATAAATTACTCAAACTGCCAGATCATGATTACTGAGAACGAAAGAAAACAAAATAAAAAAAAAGACCCACATGGTCTTCACATTCACAATAATTAAAACAATACGATACTTTACAAAGTAAATATTCATGTCATTGTATATATAAAAAAAAAATCAATGTCAATGTGTATATATAAAAAAAAAGAAACGGATATAATTTTGTTGGTCATATCATTTGATGACCATGTAGATCGGTGTCTGAAATGGTCTTTTGATGAAAGAACCACAGAGATATTGCCACTAACTACTCAAACTGCCAGACCATAATCAAAAGAGAAATAATGACCCACATAGTCCTCAAATTCTCAATAATCAAAGTAATATTCATACAATTAATATTCATGTCATGTGAAGTAATAAAAAAAAAAGAGTAAAAATAGCAAAATAATAATAAAAAAAACAACATTCAGTGTAGATTTATTGGAGCAGCTCAATCCCAGGCCGTTTTATCCTCAATATAGTCTTTAACAATATAATAGGCTTTCTGGCATAATTTACGCTTTATAAAAGATTTGAATTTATTTAGGCTTAGTTCTTGAATGAGGCTAGGAAGTTTATTATAAAAACGAATACATTGACATCTAAACGAGCCACCTATTTTCTTTGGTCTTAGGAACAACAAATTTTTGTTTGTTTCTAGTATTGACATTATGGATATCACTGTATCTTTTAAAGAGATTACTATTTTTATGTGCATAGGCATACAGCAGATTTTCATAAATATACTAAGAAGGCACAGTCATTATATTAATCTCTTTATATTTGTCTCTGAGGGAGTATCTGGGACTTAATTTATAAATCGAACGAATTGCCCTTTTTTGTAAAACAAAAATTGTCTGAATATCGGCGGCATTTCCCCACAGCAGAATACCGTACGACATCACGCTATGAAAATAACTAAAGTAAACTAAACGGGCTGTCTCTAAATCAGTTAAATCACGAATTTTTCTAACAGCGTATGCTGCAGAGCTAAGCTTTTTTGACAATTTATCTATATGGGGGCCCCATTGAAGCTTGGCATCCAGGGTTATGCCTAAGAATACTGTGGTATCTTTGCGTTTCAACACTTCACCCTTTATGAGGACACTATTTTCTACTTGTATAACATGAGGTATCGTAAACTTAATACATTTAGTTTTTTTCTCGTTAAAAAGTAGGTTATTAACTTTAAACCAGTTAACTACATTAGCAAGGGCTCTATTTACATTGTCAGTAACCAGCTGCTGACGTCTGAGTTTGAATAAAAGTGAAGTGTCGTCTGCAAACAACACTATATCATGTTTATCCTTTATAAGGTAAGGCAAGTCATTTATATAAATAAGAAATAAAAATGGGCCTAAAATTGAGCCCTGGGGACCCCCATTCTAACTTTAGATCCAGGTGATCTTTTTCCGTTGACGTCAACTCTCTGAATCCTATCACTTAGGTATGAAGTAAGAAGATCCAGAGAGGCGTTCCGGATTCCGTAGTGGTGAAGTTTCCTGATCAATGTTTCATGAAGAACACAATCGAATGCCTTGGACAAATCGCAAAAAATACTCAAAGCATCGCATTTGTCCTCCCACGCATTATATATATGACCTAAAAGTTCAACTCTGTAGTAACATCGGTAGTTGAACGACCCTTTGTGAAACCAAACTGTTTGTTGTGTAATAAGTTATGTTTATTAAAAAATCGTTGCTATTGTTTTAGAATAAGTTTTTCAACAATTTTACTGAAGGTAGGTAGCACTGAAATTGGTCTATAGTTAGTAGGGTCTGATGTGCTACCCGATTTAAATAACGATTTTACTGTTTTTCATAAGATCAGGAAACTCGCCACGGTCAATACAATTATTAAAAATAACAGCTAAAGTTGGTGCTACAATGTTTATGATCGACTTAGCAGTATCCACAGAATTACCCCATAAATTGGCGGTCTTTTTTACATTCAAAGAGTGAAAAGTTTTAACAATATCGTTACAGGTTACATATTGGAAATGAAATTCATTATCACAAACTGGAACGTTTTCTTTAAGTAGAGACTCTGCAGCAGTGGGTGATGAGTTCAAAGATTTGGTAGTAGATACTGGAATCTCTGCAAAGAAATTTTCAAAGGCCGCGTCGACTTGAGAATCTGATATAATTATATTGTCCTCAATAGCTAGACTGTAGTCACTACTTCGGTTGCATGACCTTCCTGTTTTGCTATTAATGATAGTCCAAGTCGTTTTAATTACATTATTGCTATTTTTAATTTTTAAACTCAAATAACGTGACTTGGCTATGCTACAAACTTTTTTAAATAATTTAGAATAATTTTTGACTTACAAATTAAATTCAGCAGTGTTTATATAAGTCCGTTCATCATATAATTCATAAAGTCGTTTTCTACTTTTATGCATACCAATGGTGGCCCAATCACTAAAAGAAGCGTTAATACTAACCGAAAAAGTCTTTGGAATAAATATGTTATCAAATTGTGTGCAATATATTTAAATAAAATCATTATATTGTCCATTAGGGTCATCATTTGGCAACACAAGTGGTAGATTATTCGAAAGTTTAGTTTTAAACATTTCCAAGCGATTAACAGTTTTTGGGTTAACAGTGACATCTTTTTAGTTTTTTTTTATGTTTACATTTGGAATAGTGATCAATTGACCACAATGATCTGAGTCTAATAAATTAATAATTTCTTTGTGGATTGCTTTAACATCTGTATAAATGTTATCTAAGCATGTGGCACTATTAGGAGTTATTCTAGTTGGCTCCAAGAATTAGTTAGCAAGATTGTATGACTGAAACAAACTTATAATTTTAGTACTGAACCCAGAAGTTTCTAACAAGTTAACATTAAAATCACCGCAAATGATGATAAACTTATTTGAATTAGAAATTTTGTGCAACACTTCATCCATTACCTTTTCAAAACAATCATACAATCCTGAAGGAGGTCTGTACACACTTATTACAATGAAGTGCTCCAATTCAGTACAGGCTATTTCAATTGTCCGCTCAACAGAGAGGCTCACAATATCCTTACGGTCTTTAAATTTGAGCTAGTTATTTACTAAAATTAGTGAGCCACCATGTATAGCTTTTTCTCTGCTGAACGAACTACCAACCTGGTGGTTACTAAAATTGAACATGAACTGGTGGCTTTTAAGCCAATGTTCTGTTATACAAAGAATGTCTATATTGTTACATTTCAGGATAAATTCTACTTCTAAATCTTTGTTCAAAAACCCTTGAATATTTTGATGCACCAGGTTGATACGATTTAATTCTTTTACACTTTCATTTGATTTATTATTTGCCATACTAACATTTTTGCTAGAGGTTGCCTCTAATGTCTTAATTTCTAATTTAAATAGAAATCAATATCTACAAGTGCTGCCAAATTATTGGCAGTACAGTTTAAAATGTTATTGCATTGCTCAAAAGAAGCAAGTTGTTTAGCCAAATTCTTGGCTGTAATAGAAACAAAATATGCTAGCGATGCTGCTATCTGTCTTCTATGATAGTTTGAGAGATAGAACATAACATTATTATGTCTATCTTTTGTCAAATATAAACTATTACCAACATAATTGCTGGTATCCAATAAGTGAAATAAATTATTATGAAATGTCAAATTATGCAATGTCATATAAATTTCAAATCTTAACCTATTTTCTTCCTGTGGCAAACTGTTACTATGTAAACAATACAATTCTTCTCAACTTAAGATTACACAATGTTCCATAATATTGGAGCAATTCTCCTTTCTCTAAATTTCCCCTATAACCCATAAATATTATTAATGTGGTGTCCTGGTGAAAATTACATTTAATAATTTCTTTCATAATATGAAATAGTGAACAACCAGGCATGCAATTATTTATTATGGAGTGCCCCGGATATTCATCTGCCAACAAGTAACCTAACTCTTTTCCAATCTCATCGCAAAATAATACTATATCATTTTTTACAATTTGTTCACATGGTTTATTGGGACAACTAATAGTAGGAAATGTTAAATCAACACAGGGCTGTGGTAAGGTGGTATTGCATGTTGTCAATGAATGTTCCGGTGTAGGTACATTGGATGGTGTTTGACACTGCTCACAGTTGTTTTGTTTTGAGTTTACCAGCACATTCATTGCCAACACATATTCCCTCATGAGCTCTTCTGAGGTATTATATTTAATGGTCATTGAACTAAGTTTCTCCTGTAAATAGTCTAGTTCTGATTGCAAGAACTCTGTGTCAATTTTGTACTTCCTAGTACTTTGTTCCAAATTATAAGAATACATATCCAATTGTTTTAGTAAATTTAGCCTTTCTCTTCTTTCTTCAAAGACAAAGTGCCATAAGGAATTTCTAGGTTATAGCCCGGAGTTTGGAACTTAGTGGTGTGGTGCCCCCCCATGCCTCGGAAAACATGTTAAGGACCGGCGCTTACTGCCGGCACGGCACGGCATGGCATGGCAGATTGTCTCCGCGCACCGACCGGACTGCGCCCCATTAACCGAAATGACCGCTGCACAATTTACAACCTTATTTCAACTAGCTTAGCAATCATAATTCTTACTGTGACCCGGGCTTATAGGCAACTGAAGGAACACGGGTGGATTTTAGTCAGTAAAGGTCTGACACGCCCTCCCGCTCCATACGGGAGACGTAATTTTATGATTTCCCACCCACAAAAAAAAAAGGTCCTGCGCCTGATCTCTCTCCGGTCGTGTCGTATTGCCATACCATAGGTCTATGAGAGTGAAGGAACAGTGAGTGCCCCTGTGTTTACGCACACACTTGTACAATATAATATCTCCCGCGCCGATGGCTTATCTCTGTTCAGATGGCCGCCATGTCTGAAATACGGTCTGGAGAACTAACAACAAATTTAAGGCTAATGAAGAACGAGGATACTAAAGAAATCAAGGATTTAAATTAGAATGACTTATGAAATGGGGGGAAAAGGCAGTAAGACCTGTAAGATTCATCATCATCTGCCTAGCCTTTTCCCAACTATGTCGGCTTCCAGTCTATCCAGACGCAGCTGAGTACCAGTATTTTTCATGGAGCGACTGCCTATCTGAACTCCACAACCCAGTTACTGTGGGTAATACGATACCCCTTAGTAAGACTGGTTGTCAAACTTTCGGGCTTCTGACAATCCATTACGAATGCCCATGATCTACGAATGGCACCCGAGCTTACTTTCCAAAGCACGGAGCAGCCTTGGTATGTAGAGACGGTCACCTATACATGGACCAAAGACTGACAGATCGACTCATACGGCAGTTATTACTTTACTACAAAAGACCTGCAAGATTACTTATAAAAAACGTAACTCAGCTATTTCCCAATTACTTCAGATTCGCTAATTATAATGAGCCTCCAACCTCGTCATTACAATATTCTCTCCTTGCAGTCATAAATAAAACAAATTCCTGTTTGAAGTATTACGTACTCAATCAGCATACATAATAGTATACGTTTCCTAGTCATAATGCCTCGTGAAACACAAAGCTTGAGTAAAATTGATGATCACTATCAGTCATTGTGTCTGTCAGTATGTCCCACGACCTTAACTACTAAATACGAATCTGCTTAAATACAAAATTCAATTGTAGAAGCGTGATAAGGTTCACCTTTTACGTTTGTTTAATTATCATAAATGTAGGTTTTTCCTATGTATAAAGTGTTTGTGCTAGCGTCGTTCGAAAGGAGTTGGGTGTTGTCTAGGATTGTATAAACATCTGTGTGGTTTTCAACACTAATTCTTCTCTGGAGCGCACAAATGATAAAAGCTATACAAGCTCATGTCTCAGTATAAAACTCAGGTTGGCGAAAACGTTGGCACTTTGGCCATAAGCTGAGTATTTCCTGGTATGTAGGATCTTAGCGGAAAACTGGTAATGAATTGCATTTTTACCAAGCAACGACGCCAAACCATCTTGAAAATCATATTTAAAATACTGTTCATTCAAAATATGCACTTTATTATTTCTATCCACACTAGATTTCTACAGAATTTGATTAGGTTTGTAATTAAGCCTTGAAT
Organism: Aporophyla lueneburgensis; assembly: GCA_932294355.1. Classification (NCBI taxonomy): domain Eukaryota; kingdom Metazoa; phylum Arthropoda; class Insecta; order Lepidoptera; family Noctuidae; genus Aporophyla; species Aporophyla lueneburgensis. Next base: position 8,283,632 of record OW028740.1, on the reverse strand, counting down.
TCATTTTAGGCTTCGGGTTGCTTACAATAGGTACGTAAACTAACATAATTAGCCGATATTCCCAACACTCGGAAACAGGCGTCCTCTCTGTGGGGCTGTAATCTACCACGCGGGCCTATTTGGGGTAGGTAGAAATCACATGTCTTCAAATTATATTTTCTAGGACAAGACGGTTTCCTAACGATGTTTTACTTCTTAAGTTAAATTAATAATTGATTTGATGATTAGGCAAGAATTATAATTCTCGTCCCTTTAAACACAAAGTATTGCTCAAATAGTGCTTTCAGGAGTTCCAGCAATCAACTGTCATTGTTTAAAATTGGCCATAAGCCAAGCTAATTGGCCGTAGTTTCTTAGATCTCTCACGATCTGAACAGTCGTAGCCTAACAATAATTTATATTTTAACACGCAATAGATATTTCTAAGTTGATAAAGTTAAATTTTATTGAATCAGGAAACAAAAACCCGTGGGAGACGAATTATGGTTATTAGTGGCGTGTTTCGAAATATTATCTTAATTCGAATTAATGGTGATACCTATACTAGTTACGTATAATTTAATGCTTTACCTTCAGTAACTGCTCATATCCTCATATTATCTGATATACATCTGCTGAACATTTTGTCTTCTTAATGACGCTGACTATCGCAGTGCTACATCAATTACTAGTGAAGGAATATTCAATTAGTCACGGTAGGGTTTTTGTACATAGGCGCTGATTAGTTACTTGAAATCTCGAACCAACATAATTTCCTTAATAAATTAATTTGCTGGGCATCACTTCTATTCACTGATTTGTTTTGGGAGTACTTACAAAAAATACTATGACGTGTTAAGTAATTCTGATTTTGGTTTGAAGACGAATGATGTTTGACTTCGACAGTGTCTAGGGACATTATCAAAGTCCAGAGGGGTAACCGCGTAATACATTATCAGTAGGAATCGCTTTGATTTTGACACAACCTTCATGGCGCTGTTTACATTGCTAAGCAGACATTTTATTAGAACTTGTGAAGAAATGGATTTAGCAATAATCTTCAAATTGATTCAGATTCTGATAAATCGTCTGTTACGCAATACGGATGCAGTAGTAAAAAAAACATACAATATTTGAAGTGAAAATTTCTTTAGCGTTGAGAGATTTGAGAGGTTCCTGTCACAGACATGCTAATGTGACCACGTCACAGTCATGTCAAGGTTTTTTGAACTTTTACTTTTGTTCTCAGTCCCCACAACTGCCTTTATTGCTGAGTTGTTTTTATCGTGAAAGCCAAGTTTAGTTTTGTTAACGAGCGCTGATGTTACAATCTGCTACCTGAGTTTGAACAGGCGGTACAGTGCTTACCTTGTTTCTTGTCATGACGCCTTTAAATTGAAACATAGCACTTAGTTTATTATGAGGGATTTGCTCTGCAAATTTTAATAGTCTAGCAGACTGTTAGTTACCCTGAGTTTCAATAGCCAATTTTTCCTGACACATGGAAAGTATATAAAAGAAAGAAAAGTATTAAGTATATCACAACGCCATTTAGATGTCATCGTGATATACTTAAATAAAAGAGGAAAAATACAGTTGATTTACTACATATTTTGTGCAGATAAAGCAACAATAGGTATCTGTTTCCTTTGGGCGCCCAGAAGATTCTGTCAGATTTTATTTTAAATAATACTCAGTTCACTTTTCTGAATAATTTTACAGCGGTGTTACATAGTTATTAAAGCTCTTCTTATTCTGCCGTTTCTGGCGTAGGTACAAATACTTTCCGGTTTATGATTCGTTGCTTAGATATTTTGCTGCGTACAACCACATGGTATTTATCCCACCTTTGATATTTATATGAATTTCTTTCTGACAAAATCCAGTTTAGTAGGCTGTCTAATCCTCATTAAAGCACAGGGAAGTGCTTTAATGAGAATTAGAACTCCTACTAAACTGGATTTTTTTAACAAATATAAGGAGGTTTGAAAAACGGCGAATCTAAGGTTAAAAGAAAGTAAAAAATGGTAGGTAGGCTCGGTGCGACACGAAGTGTTTTCTTCCATATCAGGTTTTTCTTTCTAGAGTATTTATCTTGGATCCTGTTTCCAATATTGGTGTTTCGTAGCAATTTTTATTTTAGATGGCTAGACAAACTTTTAGTAATTAGGTATATCCAATGCAAAAATTCTTCTCGAACTACAATTTATTAAGTACCTAGGTAAGAATAATTAGCAAAAACGGTCAATATTATCTGTCGCATGAAATGAGATTAAATGTATAAATATGTAAGTATCTTTTAAGATTCTTTCACACGTCAATATTTTGTTGGCCAATATTTAAAACTATGCCGCTCAGCTGACTGATCCCTAAGAGGAAATGCTGAAACAAACTAAGAGATCATGGTCTCTTTTAAAGTCCAAACTTATATTATTACTATTTTATGCGAGTCTGACAATGTAGGGCCATTTCTGGAGGAGTTTTTTCAAGTAAGAGTCACTGAACTGTTGCAGTTTTGAGCTGATCTATCCTTACCGACGACATTTATGTACTTACTAGCTTTTGCCCGCGACTTCGCCCGCGTGGAGTTCGGTTATATCGTAGCGTAACGTAGTGTAGGCGAGCGCTAAGAAAGGAAGTAGAATTGCACGGACGAAATTTTGTTTTCATTGTTCTTTAAATTTTAATTTTTTTTTTGTTCATTTATAATATTGTGCAATTTTTTGTATGAATCTTCTTGTCTATTTTTTTATGTTTTGGTGCAATTTTTGTAAAATAGTTGTTGTTTTCATAATCAGCGACCCGATAAACCATAAAAACAATACTCGGCTTGAATTCTGAAAGAGCCTGAAACACTTGTTTACTCATTTATTAATAGGAGTACTCCTGTGAAGTTTCGAATAAAATAGTTTAACTAATCTTGTTTCCCCATACAAACTTTCAGGCCCTTTTTCACCCCCTTAGGGGTTGAATTTTCAAAAACTCTAGAACACGTAATTGTTAGCTTAAAAACAAAGTTTCAGGCTTCTAGCTCTAAAAATAACGGACTTCCATACAAAAATTTAACCTCCTTTTCCACCCCCTTAGGGGGTGAATTTTCAAAAATCCTTTCTTAGCGGATGCCTACGTCATTACAACTATCTGTATGCAAAATTTCAGAGAAATCCGTTCGGTCGTTTCGTCTGTGCGTTGATAGATGAATCAGTCAGGTTTGCCTTTTTTATATATAGATAAGTCATCGTGTAGCTAAACCCATTTTAGTGAGCTCAACGACCCTTCATAAGACGCTACTAGATTTGCAGTACTTAAATAATATGTTAAAAAATAAAACAAATAGTAGATATATAGAGAACTTTATTACATAAAACTTAAAGCTATGTTAAATCTATCAGTTCGTTAAGGATCAGCTAATTTAAGAAGTAAAAGTAGTCATAGTAGCATTTGCATAGTTTCATGAAATTCTTTTTCGAAAAAATAAAATATAGTTCTTGCATGTTAACGAGTATGAAAAACGACGGTCTTTTTCATTACCTTCAGATGAGTTTCTGATAACTTATTAAATAATTTCGTACAAATTCTGTTATTTACTTGACAGATAGTGCCCATCCAGAAGTGTACAATAAGCCTTAAAACTCATAGAGTTGGGTATTATAAAAATTCTTCGTGGGAAATCTATGGAGCTACCTTACTACTAAAATTATTGAGCATCACATTTTAGTTTAGTTAATTACAATCTATGTACATGTACCTTAGTTCTAGTGGTTTGTTTCGTGTTGGTAACTATAGAAGAATTTTAAGAAAGTAAGTACAAAAGATATATTGAAATTGGTAAAAGTGAGAATAGGTACTCATAGAAAAATATCATTGGTAAAATTATCCTTTTGATTAAAGTAACGAAATATAAATTTTTACACATCTTCGGGGCTTATTAGTTGATTTCGTACCTTTCAATAATTTCCATAATATTTTGTGTAATTTTCATAATTTTTATAATATTATTCGTGGGCAAATCGACGATTCCAAAAAAGTGCTAATTGCCTAAATTGTATTTCTGGAGATGTCGATTTACCCACAAAGAAATAAACTTCGTGCGAATCGCCTTTAGGAAATAACATATTATTTAAGGGTCCATTCGCCCGATTCGGGCGTCTAAACTCGTACAAATCGATCTATATAAGCCGCCTCGTGCTTTGACTTAGACATACATATTCCCGTTTCTATCTTGCACTTATAGTTTGACAGTTGTGTGACAGAGACAGGACTAACGCTGAGCCTTGGCTAAAGTACATACCTACTTAGTAAGGTGTGTGGCGACAAAATATAAAAAAAACCATCTTCAGTAATCCTCATACATAATTATCACAAATTACAAAATTTTAAATGGTTATTCGAACGGTTAATTTCAATAGTTAAACCTACATCGACAGTTTTATTAGGACATTATAAAAAAGGCAGTGTGTTGGTGCATCAATGTAATACATTACAGTCCCGATGTACCACAGTACTCGCCGATGCGGTCCGAAATACATTCGAATATGTCGAACGAGATGTCACAGTTTTGACCGTTATCTGAAAACAGAAAAAATGTTATCAAGCATAATTTCAAGTTGCTACTAAAAAATACTCACCTACTTGTGGCGGCATCTACACCGCCACATGCAAACTATGCAACTCACTGACGTCAGGAAAATCCTACATCGCGCAGGCAGAGTTTACTGTAATATATTCCATCCACTGCTGAGTAAAAGCTTTCTCCATTTAGTGCCAGGCTTTCCTACTCAATAATTTCTTGTTATGATTAAAGATTTTTTGTTTTGTTATACATCAAAATAACTAACAAACTATTACAGTTAAAATATAACCTAATTATAAAGAAATCGCATTGCTATCAACTGGTAATATACCCATGAGACTAGCGGCATTACCACGATGTATAGTAATGCTTAGCCTTTTGCCAAGGTAAGCGCCAGGAAAAAAAAATGGACGAAAACTGGCTTTTGCTAAGGTCACGGAAAACGTAAATATCACCCATATTTACTTTTCCCTCCAACTCCAACTTCCCTGCAACTCCAGAAAGCTTGGAAATATATCTACCGATAAGGTTATACTTTCGACGCTTAAGGTTTTCCGTAGCCACAAAAGCAGCGCCACACAGCAACTCGAGCCTGGAAGATGGGATGGTGCAACACAACATTACCAACTTTCCAGGGAAATGGTCAAAGTCAAAGTCAATGTAATGTCCGCGTGCCGCGCTAATCGACCCATACTTGGGCTGCAACACAGGCCGTGGTGTTCGAGGCTGTTAACAACTTAGCCACAGTGACAGTGAATGCTGTAGGATGTTCTTCATAAACCGAAATCACCAAAACCTCTCTTTAAAATAGCGTTCGTACCTCAAAACAACGGTAAGACTTCATAGAAGATAGCAATTAGAAGTTTCTGTTCAATGATTTTAAATGTTATTGTTCTGGTACAGTAATGACAGATGGCCGATGGGGCAAAAAGGTTTTGGAGTGGCGACCGCGAACTGGAAGACGTTGAGTTGGTAGGGCTTCTACAAGGTCGACCAATGACCTTGTGAAGGCCGTAGGAATCCGGTGGATGCGGGAAGCACAGAACCGATCGAAGTGGCATAGCTTGGAGCCTTTTGAGCCTTTGAGACTTTTGTCCGGCAATGGATGGATGGGATCACTTGCTGCAGGGTTCGTAAAGTTAAATGACAGCGCTTGTAAAAATTAATGAGACTATCAAGTATCAAGATGCATAAAATCTGTGGAATCTGTGTAATAATTATAAATTGCGGGTAGGCCGCTAATAAACAGTTGGTTCGTTAACTTGGTGTTTCATTGTGTGCGCTCCCGAAAATATCCGTTAAACACTACTAAATCAAATCCAAGAATGGCGATACAAGAACTTACCAAACATCACATTTGTTGGCTGCATGTGATATTATTTTCATAGTCTATCCTCGAAGCAATATCCAAAACTTGCCGAACGTACCATTTGTGGGTTGCATCGCAAATTATTTTAACTCATTCATATAATTCACATCGATAAAGAACAAGAGAAATAGTATCTCACGAAACTCACCCATAGGCATGGTCCTAGAGAACTTGTCGTGATTCTTCATGAGACACTCTCTCGAGGCTTCGAGCACCGCCATGAAGTAGCCGCGCTCGTTCACACCGTCAGAGTACAGGCCCACCAGACCTTCCAGTGTTGGGAATCCGTAGCCATCAACCTGGAAATGTAAGAGTTTTAAAAGTTAGTGGAAAATCCTAGTTTAATTTTCATAACTAACTAAAATAAAAATAACAAAATTATATATTAACTTAACCAAAACTATACACAAACTAAAATAAAGCATCGAAAAATTCATCCTCACCGCTGTCGACCGGCAATGTACCCAAGAGACTGGCGGCATTACCACGCTATATAGCAATGCTTAGCCGCTGGCCAAAATAAAAACCAGCCCTTGGGTCACGAGAAGTGTCAACTAGCCGCTTTGAGATTTCATTAAAAAGGCCATGAGCACTCTGACCCCACGGCCCGAGGGTTTCAACCCCAAACGGCTCGAAAATATAATTGCCAATAAGGTTGCTATACTTTCGCCGCTTGAGGTTTTCCGCAGCCGCAGCGGCAGCGCCAGCGCAGCAAGCCGAGCTAGGAAGATGGGATGGCGCCAGAGTATCGACACACGTTGCGTCCCACACTAAAGGCCTACCCACCTTCCAAGGAAACAAAGACATACCGTCCGGTCTCTTGCCATCGTCGCGTGCCAAGCCATTGGGTTCTAATACAGCTGGAACGCCGACGGTGACAAGAGCTCGTCGGATGATGTCGTTAATGTTTGCGTGCCGCGCTAAGCGACCCGCACTTCGGCTACAAGACAGGCCGTGGTGTCCTAGACTGTTGACAACTTCGCCACAGTGGCAGCGATGAGGAGAATTAGGTTTTTAATTAGGTTTTCTTTTCAAATTTGGGTATTCTATGGGTATTTCGGATTTCTTTTAGATGTTGAGCATTTTATTGAGAATTTCTAAGAGTCTAGATTTATTCTGCTCCGTTTATGGCTACATGCTCGCCCCCTAACTCGTGGGATTTTAACATTTCTGGTGAAATGTTATACATGTTGTAAGTACTACATCTACACAGACAGCTGTGCTGAGGAGTTTGTTGCGCCACTTCTTCCCAGTTAAAGCACTAGGAAGTGGTGAATGGAGGACGTGTTTGAGGGACTGTCTTATGTATTTTAACGTTCAAAAGGTGCTGATTCTCAATGTTATTTGAATAAATGACTTTTGATTTTGGTACAGTAGAGTTAGGAACAGCCTAACCCTATTGGATAATACAAAAGTGATGTTGTTTTAATTAGGAATCCTATCCTACTAATATTATAAATGCGAAAGTTTGTATGTATGGATGTGTGGATGTTTGTTACTCTTTCACGCAAAAACTACTAACGAACGAATTTGGATGATATTTAGAATAAAGATAGTTTATTACCTGGAATAACACATAGGATTTTTTATCCCGGTAGTAAGTTCCCGCGGGACAATTCCGACCACGACGCGGGCGAAGCCGCTGGCAAAAGCTAGTCTACTATAAAGTCGACTGTCCACTCCTACTAAGATGTGTACGGTTGGAACCAAATAAGCAACACGGCTAATTTGTTTTCAACATACGTCAGTGCCTTATTTCGCCTACACATAAATAAAATTGAAGTGTATCTTTATAATTTCAAAGGAAATAAATAAATTAAAGTATCTGTTTATAACGTCAAAATGTCAAAACAAATAAATAAAATTTTAGTGTATGTTTCTAAAGTATTATTACGGCACTTGTCACAAAATAAAAAAAACAATTTCAGTATGTCTTGTGTATCTGTCTTTCGGTCCGGGTAATCTCCGAAATGGTTGAACTGGTTTTGAAGGGACTTTCACTAACAGATAGCTAATTATACAAGGAGTAATTTACACTATTTTTATTTTATAAACAAAATCAGGGTTCTGCGCATAAATAATCCGAAACCCACACGGCCCCAGTCACCGACAAAATATAGTTTTATATAAAGTAAAGCTAATTAGACCGTGTGCGTAGCTCACCCGAGAGCTGCTATGGCGGTAATTTCACTTTGTAGACGGTAATAGAATTGAGTGAACTAAAATGGTATAAAAAGATAAGTTATGATCAAATACCACGACAAATTTCTATAGTATAGAAGATGGAATTCATTGATTCCTGTCACAAAAAGACCTGTCGTATTCGACGAAGAATTTACTGATTGATTCCTTTTTGATCCCGAAATCGAAAGATCCCAGCGAAAACCTAGCCCACTTAAATAATAAAAATACGATTATGACTGCGAGGATAAAAATAACATTTATTGAAACCAATTCATAGCAAGTCGTTCAAGATTTTATAGGACGATCCTAACTAGTGTAATACTTGCAATAAAATATTTCATACAAAAGAAATTTATATAGAAAAAAGGTATGACAAGCACAAACTGATGGGCCGGACCCCCGACTATTAAATTCGATACCGCTTTTTGAATATAACACAAATAAAATACAAATTACAGCGTACACCGAAGATCTTTTATGGCCGTAATATTCCTGCTCAAAGGATTTCAAGTATAATAAATAAGCAACGAATTTTTCTTTTTCAGATTTACGAGCTTACCCCTCATGTTTTATAGTTAACAAATTGGAGCAATCAGTTCGTGACAGAACTATAAAGCATTAAAACTCGATTTAAAAATATTTTATTTTTCATTTACGAGTAGAGTTGACCTCGGTCCTCGTATGGGAATAGCCGACTAACGTTAAACGAAGATTTTCATAATATTTTTTAATTTATTCTTGTTTATGTTGTTGTTGGTACAGGTAATTGCCTGATGAGTTTGAAATGAGCACGTACGTCTATTTCACAATGTTGTTTGATTTTTAAATGACTTACTGGCCAAAAGTTCACTTGAATTTTAATGCCAGTAATTTAAAGAGGAACTGACCAATGACCATTAATTTAAATGAAGCAATTATGCTTTAACTCAGTCGATGTTTTCCATCTCGCAAAATACTTAAGAAAGTAGGCACCAGTTTCTGTACAATTTCCTGTCACAGATTAAAATGCAGTTTCTCTGTGTCAATTTTCTAACACCGTGGCACAATTTTCATCAAGATAAAAAAGCGTGAAGTGTCGACTACTCCATCACACTTCACATATGGTCCCTAAACCCAGAATCCACGACGAACAATATGAATTTCTCTCCATATCGAGGTAAATAAAAAGTGCTTCATACTCGTTGTAACAGAAAGTTCGTTTGATCATTCTTTGCTCTACAAAAAGTGAATTGCGTCGATGACAATCAGGGTTGCATGTGCATACAATTTCGTTTCGAAATAAAGACGTTGAATGGTTCGTTAAAAAAAGTTTTACTATGGTTTCATGGGGCTTGCTTAGCATATGGTAGAGTTTGTCAGCAAAGATGCAAAAGGTTTTTGAAGTTTTTATTTCTGTATTAGTATAAATGTATTCTTAGTATTTTATTACAATCAAGACAAATAAGCAAGTTAACTCAAACTAAATATTTTACGTGGTAGATTGCGTTTTATCTAAGAACAGTGTTAGTTTGCACTTTACACAATTCCAAAGCACGTTCTTAGGGTCTAATAATTACTAAAAACACTTTGTTCGTGTGTTACATATACACAGCACAGCGGTGTTAATTATCATCATCATCATTTCATCCACTGCTGGACATAGGCCTCCCCCAAATTGGGAGGCTTTCCCATAATCGCCACGCTTGGCAGGCGGGTTGGCGATCGCAGTTTGGTGGTAAAATGCAAAGAGAACGCTGCTGCCCATTCTCTAGTAAATTCCTTAGTCGCCTTTTATGACACCCACGGGAAGAAATGGGGTGGTGTTATTCTTTACGTCCGGCACCACACGGTACCAGCGCTGTTAGTTACTACTAAGTATTTATACCCTACATTAACTCAAATTGTTTAGTTCTCTTTAGCTTACGCACTATTTCCGTGTTGTCAGAAACTGAATTGCCTAGATTTTCACATGTCGGTGGCGGTGGACTGTCACAATTTGAAGTGGCATCCATTTTGCGTTTCTTATCATAGAAGCTTAGCAATACAATGTGAATTTTACATTAAGTCTATCTGTCTTAATTTAATGTAATGAACTGTCTAAAAATAAATACATTATTATTATTAGCTAGACTTAACTAATTCAAACTAACACTGACGTTACTATGGTGTCAGAGATGGTATGTACCTAACACGCGTTTTACTCTGGTGATAAGTAATCCATACTAATCCATACTAATATTATAAATGCAAAAGTAACTCTGTCTGTCTGTCGGTCTGTCTGTCTGTCTCGCTTTCCTGCTAAAACTACTGAACCGATTTAAATGAAATTTGATATACAGATAGTTTAGAGCCTGAGAAAGGACATAGGCTACTTTTTATCCCGGTAGTATGTTCCCACGGGATAAATTCCGACCTCCACGCGGGCGAAGCCGCTGGCAAAAGCTAGTTTAAATATAAATTAAACTGCTAAGTAACTATAAAACTAAGAAATCGTCCAATAACGTCTTTCTTATTCACTGACAGTTAAGGGGAAGATACTTGATTAACGTGTTCTTTATAAAAGTTAGCACTTTCACTCGAGTAAGTGACAGCCTTACTTGTTATCAGTATAATCGGAGTAAACGAGTTAGCAGTTACTTAGATAAAATATATGGATGCAGTGGGACAGTGGGTTAATACTTACAGCTTTCACTTTCCGGTACACGCACTGCAGCAGGCACTGGAAAGAAAAAATATAACGTTTGATTAGTTATGGACAGAGATAAACGAAAGATAATAACGAAAGTTAAGAAGAAACAAGATATATTTAGGACAGAAACAGGTTTAAAGTAAAAAACAAAATGGATATTGCATTAAATACGTTCACTTTATGTTATTTCCGTTTGAAAGTGAGGGCTGGAAAGGACTTTCGGTGCGCTACTTCAAAAAACAGGGCTTTAAAATCAGGTCTTTGATAATAAACAGACATCGATATGAAGTGAAGATGGCTGGACGAACTTGAACCCTACCACCTCACATTCTCACCCAGTGACTGTATTCAACTATCAGCCTTTTGTTTAGGTATGTAAAGGCTAGTTGGGTCGTGTTTCTGGTAGACTACCTAAATGGTAAAGAAACGCGAGAAAATCGAACAAATCATTGTTTTTGGAACGATGTTTTTTAACGATTGGGGGCTGCCTAGCCAAAATTACAGTGCAAAATAACGGCTGCAATTTTTTAAATATTTTTCACCGTGACCGTTTTCATGGTGTTCGAGGGTGCTGAAGCCGATAGTGGGCGTCAAGGTTGAGTATTTTAAATATCGAGAAAAAGCGTAAAGAACTTCGTTTCTGACGGAGGTCCGCCGACCATTTAAAATTGTTATTTTTTAAGGGCTGGATAATGCTATAGGTAAACATGTAGTTAGGTAGGTACTACATCGTCATACTCCTATCAATTACTCCTAATGTTCTCCAACCAACGGGAGGATAGAATACATTCTTGGTTAAATCTTGTCTTCAAGATTAACCTAAATTATGTTACTTTGTTACATCTTTGTAACAAAGTAACATAATTTAGGTTAAAATTCGTTCAGGTTAGTTAATATGGGAGTAGTACACTCACCCCAGCGATTCTCTTCTCGTCATGAGTGAAGGGCACCTCTCTTTTGTCGCGCCGCCTCTGTGCCGGCATCGTGTGCTCTTCTTTGATCACGTCTAGCGCCTCTGGAAAAAGAGATAGTACACATTTTAGCAGGGTAAGAGATTGTTAGATATAATGAACAATAACTTGTCGGGACGCACTTTTATGAATCAGGTAGATAAATAAAGCAACTATTTTTAAATATTTCACATAATTTATTGTTGGGACTTATTTTATAGCTTAAGGAAGCCCGCGGAAATCAAACTAATGTTTTTTTTTGCAATTTGCATTGTTAGTCCGTAGAAAAAGAAAGGGTACCGCGCAAATTTCAATTTTTCTGTTTCTTTTGAAGTGAAAACTTCTTTAGCGGCGTTGTGCACTTTTTGTAATGGGTAAAAAAAATTAAACTCGCGTCAGGACACGTGACCTGATCGAAAATTCGTAAGACGGACGGAAAGTGATTTTTCTGAGAGATAAACTGTATATGTAATGTAATATAAATTGTCATGTTTGTGTACGATAGCGCAATAAATAAATATTGTATTCTACCACATAAATTATAGTACTTTTATACTGATAATTAAAGCAATTCGTGCAAAATTATTCCCAAACCATTCCAAAATATCAAAAATGCACAACGTTAATATTCAAATTTTCGAAAAAAACGATATCCTAAAATCGTAATTTATTTAACTAACAGCTGATAACAGGGTCAACGGGTTCTCATGTCGCGCGTACCATGACATAATAAATTTAAAATAATTCTTGCGGAGTGATTGTGTCGAAATGGCTTTTATTTAGACAGTTATATTATAACATTCATTGCGTTATTTACGCTGTCGATCGGGCGTATTTCCATTCTGTACATGGCCAAAACGCAACCATAAGAATCTGCTCGCGTATACTTTGTAATGCAATTTTTGAATTTGTGCTTACAATGTATACACGAATTTTGCGTACTACTTGTATATAGTTTGTAACGTAGACGCGCACTTGCATCTTTCCAATTTATACAAGGCCATAATGCCACCATACCACCCAATTTGGTAGGACTTCTGATTGCCGGGCTTCGATTTAAGGGGTGGTAGGGGGCTTTCGAAACCCCCCATTTTGAGAAATATTCTTTTATATTCTAACCTAACTTTCGAATTTTCGTGTATCGACATCGATTTAAAGGCCGGAAGAGGTGTGAATAAAATGAAGGGGAAGTCGCAATGCTCGACAGGACACTGCGCTGACAGGGCTCATCAACAGAATCAAGGCGTTTCTATAGGAGGTCACAGTTTTAACCTAACCTAACCTCCCCAAACCATGTTGTTTCTGACACTCGCCGGCTGCTCGTCTATACAGGATTAGTTTGCATGCGGACTAGCACTGTATATTATGGAACAATTTAGTTACTTTGGCCACTACAAAATATACACGAGTATTTGTGTACTACCCTTGTATAGATTGGAAGACTTCGATCAAAAAGTGATTTCGAATCTATACGCGTCTAGTTTCACACCCTTGCATTCTAGCCTTGTACAGAATGGAAATACGCGTCGATCGGATTAGCAATATTATTTATTAATTATTCAATAACATTGGAATTGTGATTAATAGTGTTTTATGCAATTAGGGAGTTGTTCCATGTGATCCCACTATGTCTGTAAAGTGTCCCCAATTCATCGGTGTTCTTGATCGGTTTTCGATCGCGATTTTAACCACATTCAGAAGATTTTAAACTACACAAGCTCACAATTCTCCATAAATAACGCACTTAATATGTGCACTCGAAGACGAATGTGGGTAGGCACTCGTTTAAATCAAATTAGCGAGTTACCATGGCGACCATAATTGTTTTACAGACCGGAGTAAAGCGGTATACGATTATTTTACGCAATAAACCATCGCTTTGGAGAATTACAGGACAAGGTAAGTTTGTTTGTTTTCTATGCTTTATGGCGTGCTTTTTCAATGGAATCCAAAAATAAAATAATAATTGTACCATTATTTTATTTCTAAAAAGAAAAAAGACATTATTGGTTGTACAGAACATGATTGTAGGTACCATTTCAACTTCATAACAGACTCCACATTTTTTATCAGCTTGATTACTCGAATGTTCAACGAATGGTCGTCTTTAGCAGACAACTTTTCTAGTACCTATATTCGTAGGTCGATAAACGATCATTATTATTAGTATGTATAATATATTATGAGTCGATGAACGCGCTATATTTGGTACATCACCGTCTAGAGGAGTAGAAAAGGTAAGCAGTTTAAAACCCGGTGCACATTTGTATTATCAGATTTAGAGTATCTTTCTCTTATTACCAACACACGTTACATTATCATGTTGCCTAGATTGGATACATCTTATCTAGGGAACATGATTATTCAAAGATTTGATGCAACGAAATAATACATACAAAGGTAGACACATCTTTACAGTGGTGCATGCAGTGGCCAGAAGGAAACATTGTTTTTGAGACAGGTTTACTTCGTTCTGTACAAAAATTCTTTTACAACGTTTAAAACACCTGTAATCCTCAAAGGCTTAGGCAGAGGTATACCTAAAGCAACACCCACATTCCGTCAGTTATGTTTAAGAGGTCTTACACACGAGCGGCATGTTGCCAACGGCAGGTAACTGCAGCCGTCGACACGCGATGATGACGCGTTTCTTTGAAGATGGCGTGTCGCCGGCTGCCGTCGGCTGTCGTCGAGACGCGTCGACATCTGCCGTCAGTTGCCGTCGGCTGCCGTCAGCTACCGTCGAGACGTGTGGACGGCTGCCGCCGACACGTATCGATAGTAGCAATACCTTTGCCGTTGGCAACATGCCGCTCGTGTGTAAGAGCTCTAAGTCCCATGCAATACGGGGCAAGCCTACAACGTCTACCGTGCGCAAATTCTAACTCCGGGCTGCTATTGAGAAATTCTTGATGCTAAACCCAATAACACTTGGTCCGATATGGGAATCGACCAGGGCGTCATGCTCAGCAGTAGTGTTATGACCACTAGTCCAAAGTCGAATTATAGGTCGTGAATTTGAACCGAGGCAGGCACATTACTTTGTGTATTAAATTTAATCAACACAGCCCTCAAAACGGTGAAGAACCAAACATTCGTAGACATGCGGCCTATACCATCCCGGATTGGCCCCGCGTGGTAGATTATGGCCCACTCCCTTTCTTAGAGAGGTGGCCTGTATCCCAGCAGTGGGAACATAACAGGCTGATCGTGATGATGAAGATGTAAGACCAAACGTTCAGCGTTTACAATGTGGCTGATATTTCAACGACCTTGTAAAGACTACCATTCTGTCCAGTTATAAAAGTTCAAACGTTTTAGGCACATGTTGCTTCATAAGGAAGAAACGCGTCACTTAGCCGTAGAAACTCGTAAATTGCGTTGCGTTAGTATTTATTAAGTACGTAGGTACTGCAGTATGTAGGCCAGGCGGGTCACGATCCAGCCGCAAGTTAACCAACGCTCACTTTCAATAGGTTTGCAAGTACTAAGACGTTACTGGATTTGGAGATTTAACTTGGTTTTAGGAATACAGTGGTTTTATTTAAAGAATATGTAAAAGTAGGCTATGCTAACCTATCCATATAATTTAGGACTTTTTTAGGACTTTATTAAATTTGCATACTTTTAGCGTAAATTTATTTTATGTATCGCAATGAGTGTAATTTCCTGAAAACGAAAGAAATTTAAAACAGGAAGATTATATTTTAAATCTTCATCCCTAGTGTCAATCGTCAATTATCATTGAAACGAATAAAATAAATGAACATTTCATCGCTAAGATCACAACCTAAGGCAGCCTAGTCTCTGCCAGGGTCGCGAAATTTGTTCGAAAGAAATACCGTGGCCCTGGCACATGGGCAATTGAAGGAACACGGGGGGGTTTTAGTCAGTAAAAGTCTGACACGCCCCTCCGCTCCGCCCAAGAGCGGGAGCCGTCATTTGATGATTTCCAGTCCACAAAAAAGGCAGCCTAATCTATAAACTTTCCCAGAGCTACTAGCAATCACGGCTACCTACGCTACATAGCTACATTTAGATATCATCCTGCAGGTTACGGGAATTTATTGCAAGAGAGAAAGCTTAATGCCTTTTGCATTTATACACCGCAAACTACAACTAATCAAAAAGACTGGGTAATTAAGTTCCAAAGATAATGCACGATTCTTTTACACCAACAACAAAGTTAACACCACGATATAACAAATGCGACAATATATCACCATTGAACATTTGGCAAACTTTAAATATTTTCGCGTGTAAAAGAATTATTGTTGCGTACCGTTTATTATCTGTGCGCCTAATGGAATGCGCGTGTAACGAAGTGACATCTGACTTGTCATTGTTTGACGTTGACACTTGACAGCTCTCTTGATTTTGGTGGTAAAACAGGGAACACGTCGCAGCTTGAATTTCGCGATCTTTTGGAAAGTTATCCCTTACCCCGGTCGTTTTGTGGACAATCTGTCATGACCCAGTTGAGGGGAATGTAGCTAACCCCTAATTTGGCGTAATAACACGGGTTTGGACATATCTTGTTGAAATGGTTTGAAGGTCAAGTCAAAGTGACGCTGTTGGGACGAGTGATTTGAAGACCGCATGCTGTGATCGTCTCCAGCCTAATTGGAAGCGGAATCTAACCTGAAGAATACTCGTAACGTCACGACACAATACAGATACACTCACTTACATACATATCTCCAGGTTGGCACCAGAGCAGTGTCCTTCAACCATGAGGTAAGTTGTTTTGTTGTATGGTAGGTGAGCTGTTCTCTTATATATTGTCTGCTCCGCGTACGGCGGACAGTACGCTAGCCACTCTTGTCTCTAGAGCCCCACGGTTAGCACGCTTCCACATAATAATTAAAACCTATTGTAGGGCTCTAGTCTGGCAGCGTACATTTTGGTATGCAGAGGCGTGGTTTTAACCTACAAAACCACCAAATTGGTAAATTTACAGTAGGCTAATTACTTGGCAGTCTCTATAAGGGAAGTAGTAATTCGCTGTAAATATTTGTTATCGGTAATTAATTGTTTGTTTGAAATAATTTGGAATTTATTGAGTCGAGTAACTCATATTGCCGGGGGTCAACCAGGTTTGCATATATGCTTCAGAGTTGGTTAGATTGAGCTATGCTATAACCTCTTGTTGTTGTTATTTGACCTCTGTTGTATTGAATGTCAGGAAGACATTAAAATATTGAGTTTGTACCATTGATATGGTTATTTGTGAAAATTAATATTTGAAAAATTATTGGCATTTTTGAGTATTACCATTGTTTTGAGTTGGAATAAAGGATTATTATTGTTGTACCATTGACAAAGTGGTTTGTGAACTTAACATTTGGAATTGGATTGGAATTTGAATATTTGAATTGAATTGTGAAATAGAATTTTGAACGTTGATATTGGGTTTGAATTAAAATAAAAGTTTATTGTTGAATTGAATTGAAACCAATTTAATGTTATTTCTTGAGTTGCTGATTAGTCAGTTTGGTAGTTTGATTGTAGTTATTTTGTAATATATTGTTTGAACTTTGTTACTTAATTATTTTGTTTGGTATATTGAATTGTATTGTTTGTGCAATGGCATACAAAGCGGTGAGAGAGGCAATCAGTGGATTGACCACACAGCTGCGGTGGTTCGCTTCAGCTGCAGCGACCGCTGAGCGCCAGGATCTTGAGGGGATCACTCTTGCTCGGTTCGAGCAGTTGAACTTGAGACTCGGCAACGTTGATGCTCTGCTCACCCGCTACAACCAGTACATTTGTGAAGTGGATTTGGAAGTGCTGGATCAGGCAGCACGTGACAAGGTCCTTGCTGACTACGACCAGATCTTGGACCTGGGGGATGTCATTGGTCAACGTGCTCGGGAAATATTGGAGAGCCGGACACCTGTCCAGGTCAAACCGGAGACCTCGGTTGTTTCAGGTCCCGGACTATTGAGTAGACTGCCTACTTTGGAACTGCCACATTTTGACGGTCGTCTGGACCACTGGTTAAGTTTCCAAAACCTGTTTGAAAGTTTGGTTGATGCACGCTCGGACCTCAGACCCGCCCAAAAGTTGGCCTATTTGTTGTCTGTCCTGGAAGGTGAGGCCCGAGCCTTGGTGCAGCATCTGTCTTTGACTGACTCAGCCTACCCTACCGCTGTGGAACTACTCACCCGGCGGTACCAAAACAAACGTTGTTTGGCTGACGTTCATATTGAGTTGATTTTGGGGTTACCGGTCATTACTAGTTTGTCTGCATTGCGTACTGACCTGTTGAACCCGTTGGTGGCAGCGACCAACGCTTTAAAGCAATTGGACTTGCCGGTGGACCATTGGTCTTACCTTTTGGTGCACGTTGTGCTGCAACGGCTTCCTGCCGATTTGAGGGCTCGTTTCGAGCAAAAGTATGGTGGAGATAGTGTCACACATCTCCCCCCATTTGATGACCTCGTCCAATTTTTGGAGGATGAGTGTCGGTTTGTGGACAACTCTGGCGTTGCCACTGAGTCAGGCCAGCCGTCTTCCCGGAATCGGCAGGCAGACCAGGGACGGACTAGGGCTCGCGGGCCTGTTGATGGTCGCTCCGCCGCTCGTTTTGCTGGCACCCAGAGTCGTCCTGGTTGTGAGTTTTGTAGGGACACGGGGCATGGCATGGCAACTTGCGCGGCCTTTTTGAAGTTGCACATGAGTGCCCGCCGCCGAATTGCCAAAGCACGCCGCATGTGCTTCTCTTGTTTGGGGGCTCACTTCCATAGGGACTGCCCCAACCCCCGCCCTTGTAGAATTTGTAGGGGGTCCCATTTGGACATTTTGTGCGCTAACGCGAACCACGCTGGCAGACCAGCCTCTGATGAAGGTTCGCGTACGGGGGGGTACCATGGAGTTGGTCACCGGGCTTCTGCCTCGCCGGTTCAGAACCGGGGAGAGGCCCGCAATTTTGAGTGCTGCACTCCACCCCCCGTGCAAGTTGATCGGGAGCCGCGCGACCGCCATTTGGTCTCCCCGCGTAAAGGCGTTTACGCAGTTGTTGCTAGGCAGCGCTGGCCAGACCAGCACCGCCTTCCCTCCCCTCCATTGGCGGAACGTCCCCGGTTGGAGTCACGCCCCCCGCCATTCAGGCCTCCGGTGGGATATGCCCTTCCAGCGATGGCGCGTGGCTCGGGACACCGCGCGTACGAGGAATTTGAATTGCATCCTCGTCGGGAAAGACTTAGGTCTGGGTGCGGCGATCGGTCGCCGCCCAGGCATTGTTAAGACATTGGCGCCTGCCCCGCTCAGGTACCCCTCAGATCGACACGGTTTTGTTGCAAACGGCATCGGTCAGGTCTGGGGGCCCACGGGGGACTCTGTTGTGGTCCGTGCCATTTTGGACATGGGAGCCCAGGGTTGCCTTTTGTCTATTGTTTTGTTGTTTTGTTTGTATTGTTTTGGGCAAATTGTTTTCTTGAGCGCCTTTGGACTGCGGGACTTGGTTGGGACGAGCCACTTCGGGAAACCCTGTTGGAAGATTGGCTCCAATTTGTATCCGCACTCCCTGCAGTCAACGAGGTCATGTTACCCCGCGCTATCCTCCCCCCTGGGAGCTACACTGCTACCCTTGTTTGTGATGCGTCATCGCACGGTTATGCAGCTGTTGTTTGTCTGCGCACCGTCTGCGCAACAGGCCAGGTGAATTTGTCACTGGTCTTGGTCAAGAGCAAGGTGGCCCCCCTCCGGACGGCACTGACCATCCCTAAGTTGAATTGTCAGGGGCGGCGCGTCTTGTGCGTCTATTGAACCACGTTGCTCACACTTTGGGTGGAACTGTGGACATTCGGGCTTCTTACGCCTGGACGGACAGTCAATTGTTTTGTGTTGGTTGAAGACGTCCGTCCACTCTTTGGAGGTCTTTGTTGCGTACCGAGTGTCCCAGATTCAAAATTTTGATACGCCTTTGATTTGGAGGCCCTTGCCTGGAGATTTGAACCCAGGCGCCGTGGCCTCACGTAGGTGCATGGCACCCCGCCTGTTTGCTTACCCCCTATGGTGGGGACCAGACTGGCTGACTCATCCCGAGGATGATTGGCCTCGATCGCCAGTCTTGATGTCGGGTCCTTTGCCCGGGCTCAAGGTGCTCGCTGTTGGAACAAAGGACCCTGAGTTTGTTGAGTCGATTTGGCTCTCTCGACAAATTGTTGAATTGTTGGTGACTGATCGTCACATTAAGAACTCGCATGCCGGTTGCAATGCGCTGTTGGCCATTCTGCAGCGAGAGTTTTGGATATTGTCGGGAGCCATTAGTAAATTGAACCCCTTTTTGGACGATACGGGTCTCTTGCGTGTTGGGGGACGGTTGAGGCACTTAGCCTTCCTTATGAGGTCCGTCACCCCCTTTTGTTGCCTAAGGAGGGCCATTTGGTTGTTTTGTTGTTTGTTGTTGTTTGACCCGCCAGCCTGCCCCCATTGGGGGGGTATTTGAGGCCGCGGTGAAAGCGGCACAGGGACTCTGGCGCAGATTGTTGGGGGACACCGTTCTCACCTTTAAGGAGTTAGCTACGGTATATTTCCGTTTTGAAGCTGTATTGAACTCGCGTCCATTGTGCCCGCTGTCTTCGGACCCGAACGTCTTGGAGGTCCTGACCCCGGGCCATTTTTTGATTTGACAGCCACTTGTCGCCCTGCCGGAGCACCCTTTTGTCGATGTGAGCCAAAATTGGCTATCGCGGTTTCAGTTGGTGCAGCAGCCCGCTCAGAGTTTTGGAAGCGTTGGAGATTGGAGTATTTGCACATCCTCCAGCAGCGCGTCAGGTGGACTGATAAAACGCAACCTTGTCGGGATTGCCAAGTGATTAGCGGACGGGAAGGCCCGTCCGGGGGGGGTAGATGTTGCGTACCGTTTATTATCTGTGCGCCTAATGGAATGCGCGTGTAACGAAGTGACATCTGACTTGTCATTGTTTGACGTTGACACTTGACAGCTCTCTTGATTTTGGTGGTAAAACAGGGAACACGTCGCAGCTTGAATTTCGCGATCTTTTGGAAAGTTATCCCTTACCCCGGTCGTTTTGTGGACAATCTGTCATGACCCAGTTGAGGGGAATGTAGCTAACCCCTAATTTGGCGTAATAACACGGGTTTGGACATATCTTGTTGAAATGGTTTGAAGGTCAAGTCAAAGTGACGCTGTTGGGACGAGTGATTTGAAGACCGCATGCTGTGATCGTCTCCAGCCTAATTGGAAGCGGAATCTAACCTGAAGAATACTCGTAACGTCACGACACAATACAGATACACTCACTTACATACATATCTCCAGGTTGGCACCAGAGCAGTGTCCTTCAACCATGAGGTAAGTTGTTTTGTTGTATGGTAGGTGAGCTGTTCTCTTATATATTGTCTGCTCCGCGTACGGCGGACAGTACGCTAGCCACTCTTGTCTCTAGAGCCCCACGGTTAGCACGCTTCCACATAATAATTAAAACCTATTGTAGGGCTCTAGTCTGGCAGCGTACAATTATGCTTCACATTAATCAAAGCGAGCAAAGTAATTGGCCAGTAATCTATCACAAAGTCGCTTTGGCAATCGTTAACTGGAAACTTGAATACCTAATTAAAACCTCGTAAAGGAAACTGGGTATAACATGTTCTTCTTATAGCTATAACAGTGATAAGTACAGCCAGCGTCAATAGTGTCGGGACGTACAGACTCTTCAAAATGATCTAAACAACTCTGAAAATTAATAATTAAGTCATTGAGACAAGAATTGTTTCAGAATGAAGACATCACACGACAACCGTGATTCTGAAAATAACTTTATCAGATTGAGATAAAATTTCATTTTCTTCTGGCGTGTGTTTATGACCAGATGATGTATGAATCTAAACGAGGCAAAAGGACTATGTAAGGATGTCGTAGTACGTGTGATGTAACAGGTGGCGTTCCGTAGTTTCTGCCTACACCCCATGGGAGAAAGGCGTAAGTTTATGTATGTTTAATTTTTTTGTTGTTTATGTCATTTCAGACAGTCTGTTCACGCTGATATTTTTGACGCTGACTGGACCTTCTTAGAAAAGGTAATATAACAAACATAGTTAGCAAGTCAGTGATCTCTGCATGGTGGTCTGTGTTCTGTAGACCATATATTCGTCATTCTTGAAGCGTGATGACTGAATTACTATTCATTGCTATCCACAAAACAAATATTGATGGCTATTTAGCACAAATACCACAATCAGCCTATCATGTTCCTATTCCTGGGACACTGGTATTCTCTCTCCAAAAGGGACCGAGCTGTAATCTACCCTACCACGCGGGCCTAGTGCGGATTGTTAGATGCCACTTGTCGAATCGACATTCGAATTGTTGGTTTTTGAACATACCGGTTTTCCTTATCCGTGTTGAAAGCAGTGGTGATGAAATAATTTACACAAAGTAAAGCATCTGCTGGGGCATTTGAACCTATGATCGACAATTCGTAAGTCAGGGATGATGATTTGTTTTTAATTTTCGGCTTGATAACAATCAAATCCCATCATCAGAGCAAACTCAAGATCTGCAAGTAGCAGAACCGGACAAATTATCAGATTGTGTAAGCAAATCATACAGTAATTGGCCTCTATATGAAATGTTAACCAATAATGATTGGCCACTTAAGTATGTTACAATATCCTGTAAATCAAAGGAAATTCAAGTACCGCGAGCTTCCTTCTTCACAACAACTAGTTTTTTGTGCCAAACTACCGCTTCGGTTAGATTATTAATTTGATTCCCAGGTCGGGTAGTTATGAGGTTGGTGGTAAACAGTGGTGGCGCAATGGTATCGGCCCCGCCTTACGAGACGGGTTTGAACCCAGGCAGGCTGTTTACTTTGTGTAAATAATTTCATCACCACTGCTATCAAAATGGTGAAGGCAAACATCGTGAGGAAATTGGCATGTCCTAGAATCATAAATTCGAAGAAATGTGACATCTACCAACCCGCACTAAGACCGCGCGGAAGCTTACAGCCCTCTCGTCTCGTTGAGAGGGAGGATGAATTAAACTCCCAAAACTATGAAATCTTCTATAACCTGAATAAAAGATCATGCGTGGTAAAAACATACGCCTCGACTCGAAAACCTTCTCATTTTTTTTCGTTGGTTGAAATATAAGGGCAATCAATTCAATAAGTATTGAGGGCCACATCCATGAACCTATGAATCGAAATTCTAATTGGTCGTTTGCCATGAGATACAGTAGGCCACATACTATAATACCTTCTACATATTTTGTATTCAGGATTAAGCAATATCTATACTAATATTTTAAAGCTGAAGAGTTTGTTTATTTGTTTGGTTGAACGCGGTATCTCAGAAACTTCTCGTCCGAATTAAAAAAAAATCTTTTTGCGTTGAGTAGCCTATTTATTGAGGAAGGACGGCTATGTAACATCACGATACAATCAAAAGGAACAACAACGAAAAATGGACGAAAACTGATAGGCGATTCGTTGCGACGGGGAAGGTTCAGGGGAGCAAAAATTTGACGCGGACGAAGTCGCAGGGAGAAGCTAGTAATTAATAACCTTGTATTAATAGAGGAATATATAGTAGTAGTTGAGCTACACTATGACCGATGCATGTATGCCGAGCTCAAAGCTGCGATGACAAACGCAGGGCCATGTCTGGATGGGCCTTCAATAGCCCCATCCAGACATGGCCCTGCATTGTTAGACTCACATAACATCCTAGTAATTTAATGTTTGGGCTTTAAAGGAGACAGGACCACTGAATTTGTTTCGGCATTTCTTCTCAGGGATCATTCAGCTAGAAAATGTCGTCGCCTTCTTGTTTTAAAATATTAAAGTGAAGAGTGTCATAAAAGATTTACTTAC
This sequence comes from Aporophyla lueneburgensis, assembly GCA_932294355.1. Taxonomy (NCBI): domain Eukaryota; kingdom Metazoa; phylum Arthropoda; class Insecta; order Lepidoptera; family Noctuidae; genus Aporophyla; species Aporophyla lueneburgensis. Next base: position 8,260,063 of record OW028740.1, on the reverse strand, counting down.
ACAAATAAACATTTCATTGTACCTTTTTTATTGCTCTATTAACTTCATCTTTTGCAAATTAAACACAGGGCAGTGCCTATATATTAACTACCTAGTGTTTATTGTGACTCCAGTGCGTAGTCCTAGAATCTAATAATGCAATTTAACGGTACAAAACCAGTTATTGCAGAAGCTCATCATAATATTATGTTATATCGTAAATGTTTGAGGTCAACTGCAAATTAAAAATATGTAGAACGGAGTTAATAAAACGGACGATTACAACAAATTGATAGTTTCAGTCCATTTTTAATGCAATTTTAAGTGGTTGGTGGTAATAAAATATAGATAAAGCGCGAGAAAATATGTTTGTAATAAGGTAAAAATTTAAAGCAATTTATTAAAGCCATAATATAATTTGACGCACTATAATATTCGCCGCTCAACTTCCTTTCCAGTCCATTATTAGGCTCAAACAGTTTCCCACCACTACTTAATCTGGCTTTAAAACGTCGTGACACGTTTACCTAGAACCTGAATCATAGAGATTTTCCGTATCTAGCTGAACCTAGTGATTATCTCGAAAAATATGAATTCTGTTGGCACTCACACAGTCACTTTTCTAGCAGTTCAATCAATGTGGTAGTTATTTGGATCTTGCTGTAATGTTGTCAAAGTCTTCGTAAAAAGCACAGAAGTTTAGTACATATTTTTCCTTATGCAAAATCGGAGGTATTGTTGGTAAAGACCGCAAGACTGTTTGGATTGCCCTAGATCTTCGACTGATTACAACCCAAGGACTAAATGCCAGCACTTTGTAATGCGGTCACGTATAAAGATTAAAGGTCGCAAAGGCAATAGAACACTATGTAGTAACAGAATTCTACATGAAGACCAGGCCGCCATATCCACAGGTGATTTTTCAACTTACTGCTTAGTGCTTTTTTTATGGGAAATCATCAAATGACTTCTCCCGCTCTGGGCGGAGCGGGAGGGCATGTCAGACTTTTACTGACTAAAACCCATCCGTGTTCCTTCAGTTGCCCATCTGCCAGAGTCACGGTATCTCTTTCGAACAATCACGCGACCCCGGCAGGGTCACGCGACCCCGGCAGGACATTGCTTAGTGCTGAGACATCAAAATCCAATAGCTTTTTTTACCGCGCTATGAATCCGTCTCTTCGATTCTATATGCTTGGGTCAACACCGACAGTTGAAAATGCATTGAACCAGTTTAAAGAAGTCGGTTTATTAAAGTCCCCGTGCGAACGTATACCAGGGCTTATGCTCATACATATATGCCTTGCTTATATAAGGCCACCAAAGATTTGCTATCACCGCCTGCGATTGATAAACTAAACAACCTGTAGGTTTTGTAAGGCTTGTAGCATTCACCAGTTAAATACTGGTTTTAATACTGTATTATAGAATGTAATAGAGCTGGGTTACGCCATATATTGTGGAATTCAGACGAGACTAAAAATGGTAGCGGATATCAGAATTTGTCAATAATTCCACATTTACGGAATTGAGTAACATTAGTAATTAACCAGAAGCTATTTATAACTACCATCGTTTTCACACTTTGTGAAACTGAATATATTTCCCAATTCTATAATAGGTTTCGATAATAAAAATGAATTTCCAATCACTAATTGCGCATTATGATGCAATTAGTGATGGACAATTCTATTTATATTTGTTTTAATCTTAGAACATAATCAGGTACCTAACGCAACTACCATAATATATATAACAATTAACGCACCTTATCATATTACACGTACAATGAAAGAGAGATGACTAACCAGGGTCGTCGAATATAGTTGAACTGTAGTAAAAAACCGATGAATGCTTTCGAATGAAATGTCCTTTGAAAAATGGACTGCCTGTTTTCTGTAAATTAAAATTTTATTTAAAAACATTGATTGTTTTCTTACTAAACTTACTATAGCCGACGACCCTGATTAGGTACCGGCTCTTTCAGTAAACCGTATATTGCATCAGACTAATAAACAGGTACGCGACGCGTAGAGACGATTGCAATAACCCACTTACCCCCTTCTATCGTGAGGGGTACCCAATTAACACAGCTATCTGTACATAGTAATTTGCACACTTTCGCAAATGCACAAGTCAGGTACAGTCGAGTGCACATCGCATGTCCTGCGGTGCAGCAACCTGCGACTGCGACTTATGCATTGTGACGCAACGAAACTATATGGGTCAGTTGCTCACATACCGACGGTTTAGAATGTTGTTATTTTATGGGTCAGTTACTGAATTGAGTTTTCAAAGGATTGCTGTGTTGGGAAATTGTTTTGTGGATGTAATTGGAGATTTTGTTAGTCACAAATAATTGCAGTTCATTATTTAAAATATTTTAAATCACCCTTAAAACAATACTGAAAACTAAAAACAAAAACCAAAACTGGGCATTATCCTTTAATTTTGACGGGATTGTACACTTTCTTTTTCGTTTTAAATTGGGTAAAAAATTGCTTTACATATTTTCATCCTCTCATTGATTAGTAAGATAAGATTAGTGTTCATCTTTATATATATAATTCTACTGTACGTGTGTATGTCACTGAACTCCTCCTAAACAGCTGGACCGATTTGAATGATTTTATTTTTGTATGTGTTTGGGTGGCTTTCTGGACTAGATTCACTATTGGACCTGGTAGGTGGCGCTGCTATCGAGTTCTAGGAAACAGGACAACGCCTGTACGATCAGCTAGTAATAATAAAATATTTCAAGTACGTACACATCCATTATCGTTTCTTATTGGCCTGAGTCGTGGTTGATGTGCGGGCCTTTTGGTAAATAAACTAAGCATACGAAGGCTGCACAGAATATTCCCTCGCCGGAAATCGTGAGCAAACACAGGTACGTAATATGAACGTATGCAATATTAAATTTAATTATATGTAAGTGGACGAAGGTTAAGCATATTATGATAAAATCTGCATGTATTTTAAATATTTAAAACTTTTTTTCCGTTTAACCAAATATTTTAAATAGTTCCTCCAAACGCTATTCCTAGAATGTCGGTGAAGATATTAAAAGCAGGAAATAAAGAAAACGCGTTAAAATAAACGTTTTCCGCTTACAAATAAAAGTATCAACTTATGACAGCAAAATTAAAAAAAAGAAAAATGCCGTTTAAATTCTGTTACGGCATTCTTTTTTCAAAACTCGACCGGGATTTCTGGGAAATGGTGTGTTACACAAGCTAATTAAGCGTTAATAACGCGAAATAATTCGAAGTAATGCGAAAATGTCTGGTGGTGCCGTAAGACTGGCCGGACGAACATCGCACCATATTTGGTGGCCATGCGTGTGATGTTGTACTTGTATTTGACCTCAGAATCGGATCACGAAATGTTGTGACATTATAGTTTCGTATACATTGAATATTCATATGGATATGCATAATTAATTTCTAACATCTACTTAATTAGATATTATTGAGTAACAAAACCTAAATTCGGAATTAATCCAACATTAAAATGTTAATAGTGATATCCAGTGGGCGACATTCACTCCGATAAAAAAATCGTAAGCAAAAGATTTGCACTACCTGTTGCGTCAAAATTAAGCATATCATTATAAATCACTGTCACACTGTCAGTAAATAAACTGTCACGGTCCCAGTATTTAAATATGAATATGTATAGAGGGTGACGTGGTAACGTGTTAGTGCGACCTATTTGCAACAATAAAACCTAGACGAAAATTAATGGGACTCGAAAAAACCCTGTATAATGTATTTTTGCTAATTGTCCAAAATTCGTAACTGAATGTAGCCTACGAAGCTATATTCCATAAAGTTCCTTATACTTAAAAGTATTTTCCATGAAACCAAATATTTTAAAACATCAAACAGTTGCTAAACTTAAAGAAAGAAGTTTATTAACTGTTTAAAAAAAATCGCCAATATGCCCATAAATTGCCGTATATGGACTTAGACATCAAATATCTCAAATATTGACACTGACATTAAGCGTACAAATTACGGGGAAGACTTCTTCATTTAATCAGTTATGTAACAAAGTACAACATTAAAAAATATATTATGTAGGTGTCTGTGAAGCAGTCGATAATGCTGAGAAACGGGTTTTGTGGGGTGCTTCATTGTTGCAAATGGGTCACACTACCAGGTCCTGGAAAGAATGACGCAATCCTTCCAGCGGGGCTAGCACGGCCTACTATATTGGGCTTGAGTCACACATTTTATCACAGTTGGGGAAAAAACCGTGATAAAATACATGACTTAAGCCTATCATAGAAGCTATACTCGCCCCGCAAGACGTGATAGTATGACCCATTACAAATCACCCTGTATATTGTTTACTCATGACCGTGTCTCTATTATCCCTACGTAAAATTCATGTTCTTGAAGAATTTATCTCAAAAACCTCTTAATATTAGTTCAGGTGTGTTTCAAAGAGGTCGTATGCAGACAATATGTCATCATAAAACTAGCGTTTATTTTCAAAGTATGGCTATTTTTGTTCAGAATGGACATATGAGTCAGAAAATGATCTCAGTTTTACTGTTACGGGTTTCAACCTTCCTTATTTGTTACCGGTGACGTGCCTACACAGTATCTTTGCACGAGTAAATGGCAGAAGCAATGTTTCGAGGATTCGATAAAATATTACTTCAAAATATTGCTGGATTTGAATCTGGTAGTTTTTTAACGTTTTCCTTATGAATGCTTTATCACTAAAATAACTGTGTATTATAAAAAAAAACCTTTTCACTGTAGTTAAAAATATAGCATTTCTTGTGGTCTTGGGACAAACGCATTCGGGATACTTCTCCAATATAAGTCCCTGGGATGTCAATAACCTAAAGCATAATTGCGTGAGCAATGTAGGCATATAAAAAGTGACACAAAAGAGGACATTGTGTTAACATCATGGCGGACATGCTCATTGTTATAATGTCATAGGTTGGGACATGGTATTTGATTGTGATGCTAATAATGATATTAGCATCATAATCAGAGGGAAATGCTCTTTGTAGAGGAGCAGTGGTCTAGTGACATCGGTCCCGACGAGTTGTAGATCGAACCCAGGTAGGCGCTTTTTTCTGTACTAATATTATAAAGAGGAAAAGTTTGTATTTTTGTTTGTTTGTTTGTAATGGATAAACTCAATAACCACTAGACCGATTTTAAAAATCTTTCACCATTAGAAAGCTATATTATCTGCGAGTAATATAGGCTATATTTTTTTTTAAATAGGGGCCGTAAGATATTTGGGTTTTTCGGACCCAAGGTCTAAAATATCATCCAAAAATGTTCCTTATTAATATGTCTTCGAAGTACCAGGTTGTCATAACTTGGTAGGAGCTCACCTAACATGGGTTTTATTGATTCTGAGGCGGTACGAAGTTCGCTGGGTCAGCTAGTTGTGTATATAATTATATCACCACTGTTCTCTAAATGGTGAAGGAAAACATCGTGAGGAAACAGCATGTTCTAGAACCAAAAATTCGCAGTCATGACATGTAACATCTACCAAAGCGCACTCGGATGCCTACTTCCTCTAGAAGAGAGAAAGCATTGGGACAGTGAGTACATTATAGACTGCTTATGCTATGTTTATGCTAGGCAGTATGCCTATGATATTTTAAAGCTTCTCTACTTGTAGTAACAACGAGTTTTTATTTTTAACACTAACAACCATTTGCCTCGTTTGTCTAGTGGTCGCTGTGGTCGATTTCCAGGTCGGGTAAAGTATTATTGGGTAGCAGCACGTATTCCGGATTTTTACCCGGTTGATGGCAAAAGGCTCGCCCCCTATTACATGGGACTTAACAACTGGTGAAATATGAGTGTACTAATTGTAAATCTCTGCCTAAGCCTGCTGTTATGCCATCATTTGATTCTCCTAGAAATATCATGACTTTAATCAAACTTTACATTATACCCTGTTTCAATATTACATACAATGAGTGTCCAGATAGGCTTTTAGCTAAGTAATAACAGGCGTCCGTGGTGATCGATAAAGTTAACCTGCACTTGCCGCGGTTGGTCCGTGGATGGGTGAACATCTCTACATTCCAGGACTCTCCGTACTTCAGTTGGTTCCGGCTGTCATTGAGATCTTTACAGGTCTCCGAAGCCCGAAAGTCTGACAAGCGGTCTCATCAAAGTGCATCTTAAAATAAAATACAAACTAAGAAAGCTATTTCACCACAGCACTATTGACATCATTTTCCGCATTTTTCCACACCACTATACAAACTAACTTCTCATACGTTTTTGTATTGCAATACTTGTCAATATGCATCGAGGACACTTCATGTATGTATGCCTTACAGATTTCAACTTTATACCGTTATAGCGAGTTAACCTCATTTATATGGGGTATTAGCCCTGTTGTACTGGTTTTGTAACAGACAAAAGGCTTTGGTATTTGGTTCGGGTCATATTCAGGCTTTATTACTAATAAGGATGCATTAAGAACATGGTATGCAAAGTCTTGAAGCCCTTTGAGAAGTTGAAGTAAATTAACTTACTTCTAAAGAATGAAACCTACAAGAATTCCTGTAAATATGTTGATGAGGCATGTTTCTGAGCTTCAAGCAGACTCCACTGAACTGGAAAAAGTGAGACACATTGTGGAGTCTTCGTTCTCGTCATAAATAAAAGAATTCCCTTTTCCAAATCGAACAGGAAATGAGGAAAGTAAAAACGACATTATTTGTCAAGTAAAATGATCTATGGGGACGATCATGTTATAAGGTGGTGTTAACTATAACAATTACATTAGCAATGCCATTGTTAATTGATTAATTAATATTCCGTTCTCTGATTTATTCAGTTATAAACATTTTCCTGAAACATAATAATCATCTTCCAATATGATATCTATAAAATACAGCCAGCTACAGCATTTACATCCGTGATTATAGGAAGCACAGTCTAATAATTTAGGTGCCTAAAACAATAAATTCAATTAGGATCTATCTGCTTAAGCTTCATCATAAAACTAAGTAGGTACATTATAGAGATAAATATCAAGGCTTTCAGTAAAACAGTTCCTAGTACATGCATTATAATTTGATCTTGAAAATACTTATAACCTTTAGAACATATCCGATAATTTCATGTGAGGTCACTTGTGTAAGAATTCAATTTGATCTATTTTGTGGCAAATGTTAATGTTAATTTTATGCATTAAAATGTAGATCATTTATAAATCTAGTATCAATGTGTCGTTATTTTTTTTTTTCAATTAATTTTAGTTCCGTAATCAATAAATTATGTAATACTAGCTTTTGCCAGCGGCTTCGCCCGCGTGGAGGTCGGAAATTATCCCGCGGGAACATACTACCGGGATAAAAAGTTGCCTATGTCCTTTCTCAGGCTTTAAACTATCTGTGTACTAAATTTCGTTTAAATTGGTTCCATAGTTTTAGCAGGAAAGCGAGACAGACAGATAGTTACTTTTGCATTTATAATACAACAATATTACAGTGTGAATAAGCCCCATCCAAGTGGATTTCCCACCGGCGGAACAATATCGAGTTTCGATGAATGAATGTTAATTCATCCCCTATTTAACCCTTTCAGTGGAGAAACTATCTAAAAGTCCTTCCTTAGTACTCACATGCGTTGTAAAAGGATCAAATTTCTGCCGGGGTCGCGTGATAGTTCGAAAGAGATACCGTGACCCTGGCACACGGGCAACTGATGGAACACGGGTGGGTTTTAGTCAGTAAAAGTCTGACACGCCCTCCCGCTCCGCCCAGAGCGGGAGAAGTCATTTGATGATTTCCCATCCTGAGAAAAAAAAAAAAAAAAAAAAAAAAGGATAAAATTTGAAAAAAATCATGCTTCTGGACCCACTGATTTAGGCTTTGCGTTGTCTGTCAGGATAATCTAATCATGGAAGTCATTCATCATTCATCAAGTCACAGCCGACAGGCGTCCTTTGCTAGTCACAGGCCTCCCCAAGCACCGCCACTTCCACCGGTACTGTGCTTTTCGCATCTAGCAGATTTCTGAGGCCTTTACCAGGTCATCGGTCTATCTTGTGTGAGGCCTTCCAACGCTACGTCTTCCAGTACCCTGTCGCCACTCAAGAACCTTCCGGCTCCATCAGGCATCTGTTTTGCGACAATGTGCCCTGCCCACTGCCACTTAAGTTTGGCAGTTCTTCGGTTTTATCAGTTACCTTACGAAAATGACACATATACTTGGGATTTGAATGAATGAATGAAATGCACCGATTCCAGCATAGTTTGACCAGACTCGATTAATCTAATGAACCCTAGGGTTTCACTAGCTTCTGAGGCCTTATGTGTCATGGTGCTGCATATCTTATATATTTTTGCATATCAAAGAGTAGACTGGGGGACGCTGTAATGGTATGGGAATACGTGCCCTAAGAATAGGAAAGGACTGTGAGCTGTACCGGATATGCATCCTATAGAGTAAGTATTGGACTAGTGGAGAAACGGGTGCTATAGGAAGGCTTTTTTGGATATTTGTCTGTAACCTATGAATAACCCATATTCAGCCTATAATGGCCCCACTGCTGGACCATTCAGACAGGCCTCCTCTCTGTGAGAGGGAGCGGATTGCGGAGTGCGGTTTCGTAGATGACACATGTTTTCCAATTTTTGGTTCTATGACGTGCCAGTTTCGTCCCTTTGTTTTCCTTCACCGTTTTGAGCGCAGTCGTGATGCAATAATGTACACACAGTAAAGCACCTGTTTTAGTTCGAACCTACTGCTTACAATATGTCGCGGTGATTATAGCTGAATTACCACTGCTCTCCCGCTTCTCTTGTGAATAGAAACGCGGTTTAAATGTATTCCGGAAGGCCAAAACCGACTTTGGAGTCGGCTTCAATGCTCTTTTCTAGCTCGCAAGCTGAAGAAACAAAAGTCTTAAACTTAGATTACTAAAACTAAAACCGAGGTCACATAACAATGCAATGTACGGCTAGCATATCAGCTGTAAGAACTAATTGAACGAAATCATTAGCAGTCGGCAAGCGTACGGTTTGCACAAAAGAGCATTCAAATATTGAACAGAGCAAACTAGAAAGTTCTTTTTAAACATTCGTCTTTCTGTTTTGTTACATCTCCTAATAAGTGCGTGATCTACATTTGTATTGAGGTAAATGCATATGTTATCGTAGAAGTCAGAAAAAGAAAAGACAAAAAAATACAATCGAATTGATAACCTCCTCCTTTTTTTGAAGTTGGTAAAATACAGAAACTGAACTGAGGATCTTATTTACTCATGATTTCTGCCAGCGGCTTTGCAGGCATATTATAAATATATATAAACCTTCCTTTTAAATCACTCTGTCTATTGATGAAAATCGCATTAAATCCATTGCGTTATTTAAAAAATCTAAGCGTACAACAGACGCGGGAAGCGACTGTGATTTATACTATGTAAAGATTAGTAGTACTAACTTTGGCATCATTTTATGCCATTATATTAATTAAACAAGAATTTAGGAATGGACACTTTTTCATCATGTAGCGGAGTTTTTAAATACAAAATAAAACCTGAAATTTTCTTTACCAATGTTTAACAATACATTACTATTGAGAACTTCCTCCTTTTTTAAAGTCGGTTAATTATTGAACTTTCACGAACCATCTGACAATCTTTTAACTTCTATATGAAACAAGAGGTAAAATGGAATTGCAAGGCCAATGTAGGGGCACATGAATTGGTGAGCGCTGCATCCTCATTTTATAAGCAACTAGCTTTTGCCCGCGCCATCGCGTATGTATTATACATTAGCTTCTGCCCGTGACTTCGTCCGCGTCAAATTTTTGCTTCCCTGACCCTTCCCGTCGCATCGATTTGCCTGCCAGTTTTCGTCCATTTTTCATTGCTGCTCCGTTCCTTTTGATCTTAGCGCAATGTTATGTAGCCTATAGCCGTCCTAAATAAATAGGCTACCCAACACAAAGGGATTTTTCAATTTGGACCAGTAGTTCCTGAGATTACTGCGTTCAACCAAACAAACAAACTCTTCAGCTTTATAATATTAGTATATAAGTATAGATTTATAAACCTTTCTCTGGAATCACTGTCTCTTGATGAAAACTGTATTAAAATCCGTTGCGTAGTTTAAAAGATCTTAGCAAAAGTACAGCTGTGAGAAACGACTTTATTTTACGACGGATGCGAGAGATTTGTTGATCTGTTTCAGGCGTAAAGAAGGCAACGCCTTTGTCTAAATATCTATAAGATAAAATCTGATCAATACTAGTGTAAATACGTAATGGATCGTAGTATATAAATGTAGAACCGTGGCTCGACTACGTCTCGTTACGTATGGTGAGCGTTTACTTTCACTGCGCATGCGCCGACCTTGACAACGCGTGACCGCGACTGATCGGGTTTGATACTAGTAAGTAGCTACGATACAACAGAGCTTGGAAGTAAAGCATGAATGATTGTTATATCAATATTTTGGTTTAATTTATTAAGGTTACTTTTGCGCAATGAATCTTCACAGCGCGTAAAATGATTTTTAGTTGGAAAAAAAAGTTAAATATTTTAACTATTTTACAAAATCCGTACAGGTAAAATGTAAAATATGTTATTGTATCAATGTTTTCAATACCTACTTTAAATTATCTTTATCAATTAAATTACGGCACGATGCACAGTGGAACGAATGTATGGGAGCGGTTGGACGTAGACATGTCCGAAAAATAAGAGTAAAATTATGACAAACTAATGATGCCATCTTATTCGATTACTTAATGCCTTCATAAATTGTGGTGATGAATTTCTTCATAACTCCCATATTTCGGGAGTAATTTGAGAAAATGTGAAATTTTACTATGAAAATGAGTGTATCGAGCTCTCTCCCTCCTGATTCCGGGCTTGTTTCAAGTAGCGGTCTCTAATATCGTAATGCTATTACTAAGAGCTATATTTAATACTAAGACACATAGTGCGCCAAATGTGCACTTTCTGGGATAAAAGGAAATGAAAATTAAAAAAAAAAAACGTTTTTTCCCCATTTGTATTTACTTTAAACCGCAGACAGACTTATTAAGAGGTCTATAAATATATTATATATATACAGAAATATATATTAACAAAAATATTCACAAGAACTGATGAGAGTATGACTTTTAAGTAAGTTGATAATAAATTACCTAGTTTCATTAAAAGTACAATAAATAATTAAGATGTAAGCTCTAATTTACTAAGTTACACATTTTAAAACAATAACATCATTTAATTATCTTCGTCATCATCATCATCATCAATTAATTCAAATTCAGAATCGATGTCCGCTAAATCATTTATGTTAACAAATTCGATATCACTTTTCTCAGAATCCGTAAGCTCATAAAATTCCTTAAAAGAAGATTTTTTTACAAACTTATTTCCTTTTGGACGGATACTTGTAACAAGTGGATCAGAAGACAGTAAAAGATTGTGCATAATATCTTCATTGCATGAGATACTGCTATGCTTTCGAGAATGCCCCTCTCTATATTTTCTAAAATCTTTATTTCTAGCCTCAGATGCCTCTTCGGATAGAAAACCAATGGGCACAATTGACATGTTCTGAACTATGTCTGGCCCATGCATTAAAATTTTATGAAGTGAAGAAGGCATATAATACCATGGGTATAACTCCACGTAAAGCTTAGCAGTATCAAAGCAGAACTCTCGGAATTTAGTTACGTTGATCTTCTCTCCTGATGAAATACACTGCAAGATCACACAGATTTTTCTTAAAAGCATAGCATCTATTCCGGTCAGTTCAGCAGATTTAGTGTAGTTTTCAAAAAATCTCCTTGCCGAGTTGCCATTGTTGGTGGATCCACTGCCTTGTTTCACAACATCGAGAAGTAAGCCCGTTTCTCTTCTTACAGCCTCTTGAACTCTTTTCTTCCTGTCATCAACTTGCCTTTTTGCTATATCACCCCTTACTTGCCATGATTTTATGTCTAATTTGTAGGAAATGTGTAATAAGCATTCCATTGAGCGAATCCAAGCGTGAAGGGTGCTTAAGCTATATTTATACATGTCCTCGTTTGCGTGTTTATCTTTGATTAACTCTAAATTATTCATTTCTTTAGGACAAGCCTTGCATATGTCACACACTGAAGCTGCTGTATTGGATATAATGGAATGAATTTTACCATCAATCATTGTCAACAGCAGTTGGTGTTTGACACTAATTCCATCAGTGATGGTGGATGGAGTTAAGGCTTCAATCTCTGCTTCGATTTCAGCCATCTCTCTCTGCACATTTTCTTTGGTTTCCTTTATAAACTTAAACAATATTGGCCGGCAAAATGAAGTGGAAGATGGTCGCTCGTTTTCCCAAATTGTTACACCTTTTGAGACGAGCCGCAGTGGTACAAGACTAATCATAAAATTACTAGCAAGATCGATTTGCTCATCTTCACTCGTCCTTTGATGATAAATGCTTTGGCTAGATGATCCGTCAAAACCCCATTTGCTGGTCAATACGAGCTGTTGATTGGGATCAACAGGGGTTTCTAACGACCTAATAAGTCTTCTTGAGGTTAAATCCATCAAGGCTTGTAATTTGATTTTTGCAGAGCTCTCTGTAACTGTGAGATCTTCTTTGGCCGGATAGCACTTAATTTTTTCTTTAACCAACATGTAGTAACTCGGGTATTGAAGAGCTCCTTCTTGAGTGTTGAAATCCCGAAGAGTGTTATAGCGCCATTTCGATAAGTTCATCGATACATAAAGAGCCAATGCCTTCAAAGGGGATATTTCCCGTACCTGAATTGATTTACCTTCAATGAAGGCTTTGATTTTTGAGGCCTCTTCTGGATTCTCCGTCAAGTATTTCATAACATAAGCTGTATCGCTTTGTCCTGCCTTTTGAAGCGCCCTTTCGGCCGAAAACATAATTTCAGCGCTGCTACTGCTGCATGAAAGACTATCTTCAGTGCGTCTTCTTTTTTGCCGGTTACTAAGGTCCTCAAAAGATTTACGAGGACTAGGATGTGTACAAGTTGAAGCATCAGATTTAGCAGGAGAAATTATGGGCTCGATGACGTCACTTATATTTTCTGTAGAAGGTTCCATATTTTCATTCTGTAATTCCGGCCATTGAATTGCAGCCTGTAGCCAAATCTCATGTTTCTTCCGAAACTTATCTGTGCTTCTTCCAGACTGTGTCCATTTTGCATAAATGCGGTAGCAAAATCGACGACACCAGTCTTTTAAACTTGTTTCAGCACTTTCACATAACTGAACACAACTGTTATCTTTTAAAACACTGAACAAATAGTTAAAGTCGCGTAAATCTTTATGTGCGCGTGCGCATAAAGCAACGTGAATATCAAGATTTGTATTAAAATTTGGAAAATACATTGCGAGATTAGCTTGGATACAACGAGGTGTAAATCAACACTGATTTTAAAGTTACTAATAGTGACCTATTTATATAAAATCCAGGTATCCCAGGTATCCTTTGTTAAATATTGCAAGGTAATTAGTTATTGTGATAATTAGTAAATGATGCATGCTAAATTAGTGTATTAAGAGCCATTTAGTAATTAAATAATAGCAATGTTCTTATCAGTAATCATTAGTGCATCAGTTTTATATGTAAACCTTAAGTCCCTAATTATATATCCTAATTAGCTTATATCTTCTCTAATTGGCTGCTCAGAAATGTTATTGTAATAAGGTAAACCTTTAGAAAAACGGTTTTAATCAACAAAATAAACAAAAAATAAAAAAATTGTGTTATAAAATAAACATCACTCTTTATCCCAGAAAGTGCACATTTGGCGCACTATGTGTCTTAGTATTAAATATAGCTCTTAGTATTAGCATTATGATATTAGAGACCGCTACTTGAAACAAGCCCGGAATCAGGAGGGAGAGAGCTCGATACACTCATTTTCATAGTAAAATTTCACATTTTCTCAAATTACTCCCGAAATATGGGAGTTATGAAGAAATTCATCACCACAAGTTATGAAGGCATTAAGTAATCGAATAAGATGGCATCATTAGTTTGGCATAATTTTACTCTTTTTTTTCGGACATGTCTACGTCCAACCGCTCCCATACATTCGTTCCACTGTGCGATGTACGAGTTGTAAGTCGTAGGTTCGAACCCAGACAGGCGCTTTAGTTTGTGTAAATGATTTCATCACCACTGCTCTCAAAACAGTGTAGTAAAACATTGAGAGGATATCGGCAGACCTAGAACCAAAAGTGGAAGAAATGTGACATTTAAAATCCGCACTATGCCCGCGTTGTGGATCACAGCCCATTACCTCTCGAAGAGCTACTAGCTGACTGTTCCCTCAGAAGAAATGCCAAAACAAACTCGGAGGTCACAGTCTGTTTAAAAAGGAACATTTTTTTTTTTTGGATGGGAAATCTTCAAATGACTTCTCCCGCTCTGGGCGGTGCGGGAGGGCGTGTCAGACTTTTACTGACTAAAACCCACCCGTGTTCCTTCAGTAGTCCATGTGCCAGGGTCACGGTGTCCTCCTGCAAAAGATTCAGTTTTCACGAAACCGACCGTCATTCTGTAAATTAAGGAACCCAAGAATTCCTACAAAAACATTCAGTCTGTTTCTCGAAAACAAAAGATCAAAGGTGAGATTAAACCTACCTATACCCATTTATTTACATGTTAGTATACCGATTAATGATCGTCCCCTTCACTTGAATAACGTTAAGGCTTTAAAAATGTGTATGCACAAGGTTCCATTTAATTCTAAGGTAACATCTTTTGATTCTAAAAGAGTAATAAAAATGATTGCTATATTGTAAATTGTTGTATGAACAAAGAGCTCAATTTATTAATCGTGCGTGAAGATGATGATCATTATTCGTGAGCACTTAGATTGATGATAATTCCTGAAGCAATCACACAGATCTTTACCAGCTGCAGAGCATCGCAAATCTACATGTCAGTTTCCAGGCATTACCTTACATTGTTCTCATATAATGCGATCGTAACATATTATGTAGGTATATTTGAACACAAACACTTAAGATGATTTTATTTCAGTCTTTCCTTTCAAAGGATGACATTAAAAGAAAGTCTTGCCTTCATACGTCGTAAAAAGTGTAATTAAATTATTAATTTCATTGCCTCATTTGTCTAATGGTCACAAGTGCTACCGCTTTTTTTTTGTAGGTGGGAAATCATCAAATGGCGTCTCTGAGCGGAGCGAAAGGGCGTGTCAGACTTTTACTGACAACTTTTACCACGGTAACTCTTTCGAAGAAATCTCGCGAAGTGCTACCACTAAGTATGAAGTCCTGGGTTCAACCCCCAATTCGGGCAAAGTGTTATTGCATTTCTCTATCTGGAATTTCTCATTTGCAGCCCGGGGTCTGAATTTGTGCCCGGTTGAAGGCAATATACATGGAACTTAAACATAACTGGTGAAATGTGGGTGTGTTGTACCTCTGCTCAATCGTTCGGGTAAATAAGGCGTCATGCCATAACATAACATATTAGTCAAGTTACCTATGTTAAAAACAGTAATTAAATTATTCATTACATCGTATTTGTCGCACGTTGCTAGAGAGTTGTGCAATAAAATGAGTAATTACCTACTTACACTCAACTCTCCAATTAAGGTGTTTTGTCCCAGTTTCCCAGATATTTACTTCACTCAGTAGAACCATATCTAGATTTCTTGTGCAATGTTTAATGGGGCTTATACCGACTTTTATCAATTATGAATAAGGTAATTTTGAGAAGGCAGTAAGTATAGTTCTCCCTAACACAGGTTTAAATTAAATTAGTTGACAATTCTTTTCCCACGTGTGGGGTATAGATATAGAAAACTAGAGCCAAAAAAAAACAAAAAAAATCGATGGGCGAAGACCGTATATCGATCAGCTGTTTTTGAAATTTTCAAGGAAATTACATATTTTCTTCAATTTCTAAAACCTGGTTTTTGAAATTGAAGCACCACTTTTCCACTTTTCTGTGGAGTAGAAGATTTTTTTTTCAGGTTTAAAAAGCCAACCTTCTAAGCGGAAACCTTGTTAGGCTATCTATGATTTTATTTTGCGCGTTGCTTTCCCTGTCATCCTGTATAGTATTAAATATTATCTTACCTCTTAGTATGGAGAGTTTAATTTCATCCTGGCACAGAGTTATGACTCGTTCTATCTTCTGCGGTGCGGTGGGTGGGTTTCGACATCTTGACTCCTACAGAAAGAAAAAGAAATTAGTAAATTCACTGAATAAACACACAGTACGCAACTGAAACGGAAAATAAGTGTCAACACAGTTTTAAAATATGCTAACTTTTTTCTTAGTAACATTTTTGTACATACCAGAATATAAAAAATAGATGAAGTATTTTTTTTTAAATAGAGTTGCAACAACTATCATCTACTCTACATTAATTTTTTCATGCCTAGACTTAATTAAAACATGTTTCTAATTAGATATCCAACAAAAACTAGAGGTCACATTAATTTAAAAACGAATACAAACTTGTTTCTGTTTTAAATGTAGCACCTTGATTTGCCTGTAAACAAATGCATTTAAATTGGATCTCTTTCGTTGATTGGTCATTAATAAAATAATTCAAGATATTGAGATATTTTTACAAGAATAAACACTTTCTGCTCAACTTGTAAACCTAACTCGGGTTTGAAATCTGCTTGAATATTTTAATAGTAGCCACGTTAGTTTCATAAAATGAAAAAAGCAGATAGGAAACGTTGTCTATAATCTTTACATACACATAGAACCGAGTATCTAAAAGGTACGTTACATTTCAGAACATAACATTTAGAACAACAATGAACGCGGATGTTACAAATGTCATCACACGTAATGAACCAAAGATGTCAGACATAAACTCTAAAACCTGTTACGTTACTTCCAACATACCTTAATATACAACATATAATATTGTTAACACTTGCAGTAACAAAACGTTCGTGTGTGCCTGTGTTGCCTGTGTTGAAAACTGCGCGTACGCATGGGAACTTTGCACTTTCACTTGCCTTTACAATTGTGGCAGAAAATCTTTATTTCTCTATTGTTTCTATGCACGACATGCCATGTCATGTCATGTGGGTATGCACGCAATTGTCATGGGAAATGCGAATAGTAGTTACGTTTGATTTATTTTTTTGAATGATCAATGTATGTACGTTTAGGACTCGGAATTTGAAGACTTGGACTAATCAATTCAATAATACAGATAGTCTACGAATTCGTAACAACAATAATGAGGATTAAAACCTAATTCTCTGCCATAAGAAATATGAATCCGAAATCATGAATTACATTCATAAAATTAAAAAAGGGCGGTAATTGCGTATACTCCACCAAAAAAACTCTAATGCGTAAAGATCTTCTACGTAGGTATACATAAGAAAACAAAGAAATTCTTAAAATGTAGTTGTTACACTTTCACATTTTCATTAGTAGAAAGCATGAGGTATTTATGGCTTGAGCACGCATAAATTAATGTGTTTTGGGGACCATAAATACGGGACAGTTTTTTTGTGGATTGTGAAAAACGCAGGCTAAAAAAAAGCAGTGTACCTATGACTGATACAATACTCTTGGTCTTGAACTGTATACCTAGACATAAACAGGTGTATGGATAATTAATCATTCTTCTTAGTCTTGCATTTTAATTTCGTAGAAAAAGCTAGTATTTATGATAATAATCAATGTCAAATAATTTATTTTAAGTAGGTCATTAAAAGTAGGTCGTATTTGTGAACGTCAACATTTAAAGAAAATAGAATTGATTATAATAGGTGCTCTTTTAAGAAGAGTAGATACCATAACGGAAAATTGAAAATGTTAAACTTAAAAAACAATCGTTTTCAAAAAGAAGACGTGAATACATTTTAGAAGTTGCTTAAGTAGTGATTTTGTTTTCAATCGATTGTTTTGTTTTTTAGAGTGATGTTCATAAAACATGGGTATGGGTTCATGTTCATGTTCGTTGTGTGTAGTTAAACTCATAATTTTATGGTTTCATGATGTGAGAGTAAATTCTTCCAATTTGCAGCAAGGTAGGGTTCAAATTCACCAACTCAGAAAAAAATCCTGCTGAGTGTAAATATTTTGGCACAGATACGGAAGATTAGACATGGTCAACGCTCGTGCCACAAACTAACGAAACAATCTGAGCTTTTGCCTATTGTTCTAACAATCGAAAGACAATAGATTACTCTAATCGGATATTGAATGACCGTTTGTTTAGCGGTGGTGTGTCAAGGATCTTTATGTGGGTGTAGAGGTTTGGTAGACGTGGGAGAATGAGGCAAGATTAGCCAAACTTTTTTTCAACTTCAACTGGTTTAAGATTGGCTAAACATCTAGTCTTTTACTCAGTAATTAAAAACGAAATGTGACTAAAAGAGTATTGGTTCGTTCGAATATACAAATTTGATGAGTGGAAGGTGAATAGTTAATAAAAGTATTATATAATATATATAAGTTTGTATTTTACATAATTTTATGTCTTACTTATAACATCGCTTTGGTTCGCTGTAAAGGTGTTATAAATGTTATTTATATAAGTATTACTTAGGTATAAGAATATGAGAGTTACTGGTATAAATCTATGTGTCAGTAGAGTAGAAAAGCACGGGGAGAATGGAGACAAAAATAAAACAATCATGGCGCCGACTCCGAATTACATGGGCCCATGCAGGAGAAATTAATAAAAAAACGTACACTAATGTGCAATGTTTCACTTGAGCACTAAGTTCATTAGCACTAAAAAGCTGCATCCAAACCGGTAAGTGAAGACCCAAATAAAAGCAAAAGGAAGGTAATTGATCATACTGATTCTAAACTTACTGTGCTTAATTTGATACACGAGTCACATGCAAGATCTTGTAAATTTTTATTTATTTAAAAATATATAAGACAAATCAAGTGGCATTTAATTTGACATTCTGAAATTATTAGAGTGGAATCCTCAGTGTCGGGTTTGTGGGTATAAAACATAATACCGTCGTCACACTGTGTAAGTTATCAATGTCACTTAGCAACTATTAATGCGTAAAGTTAGCTACTAACAAAACAGTAAGGTAGCCAAGTTATGAAATAATTTAGGATTACTCAAATACTACGAGCAATATTAGGCCCAATTGACCAGGAAACCTTTTGTTTAAATTGTTTAATCAAACTCAAGTATGGAAATATAACAAAACAGGGGGCACTACCGTGTCCCCAGATATTAACCCAAACAAATATTCAGTGTGATGGAAGCGGTGTACATCGCTTAGAGAAAAACTGGACAGCGAAAACAATGATGAGCAAATAAAAATCTAAACAGCAATAGTTGAGAAAGAAGAAATTAGGTAACTGATCATGAGGAAAAAGTTAAAAGTAGGTCTACAAACATACGAGCTGGAGTCCCTTAGTGGACCACAAGTTAAAGACATGAAATACAGCATACTATCTCAATCGACCTTAGAACAAGTATACCCACTATCAAATATCGAAATATTTCCAAAGCATCTCAACCAATCCATAACTACAGTAATTTTGAAAGAAATGTCACTAATATTGCAAAAACTTTTCGTAAGTTAAGATCTGAAATGTATTAGCAAAATTAGAAGTTACTTCACAAAGTAAAAGGCTACAATATGATATGATTAGTATGCAAATTAAATATTCTGAAATTGTTTCAAATAATGTTGTTAGTGCAGATTTTAGTGGGGTCTTGGACATGATACGTTTAACCAATGTTTACATCATAGATCATAATAATGTTGCTAACACATAGTGAACATTAGAACATTGTGAGCGTGAGAATGCGGTTATGAATGGATACAGATCTTAGTTAAAACTTTAATGGATTTTGTGAGAAATGTAGCTATGATTTCCAAAGAATTTGATTAAAATCTCAATTATGTAAGATGTCCTCTAAAAATTCAAATAACAATGGATTAAGTCTTGTTAGGTAGCCATGAATACCTTATTAAAAGTAATATAAATCTTATCTCAATAAACATACTAATAGAAAACTACCTCACAAAATCTACTAATGCTTCATTTGCCACACAAAGAACTAGACCTGGGTCAAAATGTGAAATAGCAGGTGACCTTATGAAACTAGACATGATATATTCAATTTTACATGACCTCAACTACCAATATTTAAGGCACAAGACGCATGTAGGCGAAATAACGATGTGAAATCATAAGACATTGGCGATTCTGGTTCAATCTGTGTCTGCCCTTATAAGAGTTGAAGATAGAAAGTTGTCACTTCAAGAGGTTTTATGCTATCAAATAACGGATGTACTATTAAACTAAATTGCTATAATGTGCAACCGGTGGAAAGTTTTAATTTCAATCCGGGAATCGAGGGAAAACTCGATTAATGTGTAATTATCTTTCACGCTAGCTTGAAACATGAACTTGCTGTGCGATTTGCATGATTGATTTGAAACAGTATATGGCTACTTTTAAAGACTGGTACATCTACACAACTGTAAAAATGGTTCATACGTTAGTTGAGCATCATACCGTAACTTCGATTATTATTATGTAGTATATCATCACCTACATGTATTTTCTAAAGAAGATACAAAGTTTTCAATAAATGTTATCTTGATTATTTCATCGTATTTGCAAATTAATTCTGCATTACTATTGTGTTCTGCATCCAAATGGCGTGACACACTATTAATTACAATCTGAATCATTTCACAGATATTTCTAATCCATTACTTCATATGTTTTAAAAGTTCATCTGCTCAACAACGTAAACAACGCAATGAATGTTGTTGAAGTGTCAAAATTAGAGCCATTCCGAATGTTAGTGTGTTATGAAATTATCCCGCTGTTTAATCCCCAGCTATTCATTTAACATTCTTTCTCTCGTTTTTATAAGAAGACATTGCCACTGACACAATTTATATGTTCATGTCGTCGAAGTCGCCCATTTTTATTCCCGTGGCTAAGGGTCTTACTAGAGAATTGGCAGCAGCGTTCTTTATGCATTTTACCACCATACTGCGATCGCCAACTCGCCTGCCAAGCGTGGCGATTATGGCAAACCCCCCAAATTTGGTGAGGCCATATAGGCCTCTATAGCAGTGGACGTCTTTCGGCTGAAATGATGATGATGATGAGGTCCTATATTTTCATATAAATTATGATCAAAGTTTTAAATTCATATATGCCAGTAAAGACTATATATAGCATCTTGTCTCAATTCTAATCCTAAATCCTAATTGTTCAACTCCGTAAAGCCATGCAGTCATGAATGCAAGAGACTGAAATCTGCCTCTTAGCCAATAGGTCCAACTTGAGACCAATTGCCGGCTCAGGCGCAACACCAGTCTGAACGACAGCTTATGTAACTACTAGAACGTGGATGCTAATGGTATTATCAACTAAGTTTTTATTGGTTTGAGAATAGATATTAATTTTTATGTTAGTGCTAATGTTGTTTTGTAATCTATCTGTGCTTTTATCCCGACAAGTATAAAGGTAAGGTGGTCAGGTGTTATAAAGTGCTTAACATTCCTCGCTTGTCAAGTTACCGGTATAATGAAGATTAAATTATTGGGTTCCTTAGTGTATTAACTACAGTATATTGGAAATTATTGTTTGCTGTTATAGGTACTATAGGTCATACTGTTTCTCTTGACTTGGTATGGTTATCAATAATAGCTGTTATCACGTTAAGTGTAGCTAGGAGAATACAGGACGACCCAGTGTCCATCCTGGCAAATATTTAAATCCTCTTTTATAAACCTTCTCTGGATTGAAGATTATTGTTCTTTAATTTCTACGTTTCCTACAGAAAACAATGTATTTTCAGTGCTAAACTTTACAGAACATTTAAAATACAATAAGTATGCTTTGCTCATCGTTATGCACTTACTGTGCAACGTATACGATCGAAACATTGTCTCTTGCAACATTTTCCGTGACGGTCGATAGTGCAGCATTAAGTAAGATCATTTGTTTCTACTGGCTTGTTCAAGGTGAAATAAGGTTTGATTGTATTTCGATTTTAAGTTACCAAGCAGATACTGTATTTTGAACTGATTGCAGCCTGGTTGTAACGAAGGGAGGCAATAATTTGATCACTTTAGTAACGACCTAAGTTTTAGTTAGATCATGATAATACAAATGGGCGATAGAACAGGCCAGGCCAGGCTTATCAAATTTTTTCTACAGGATCAGTTAGAGAAACTTCACAGAGTAGACGAGTGTCGATTTTATATCATTAAAAAAAACCGGACATGATTTATGGGATGTTATTTGGATGTTGATAGGGTTGCGTCGTTTCTGCAGTGCATCAGATATGTT
Source organism: Aporophyla lueneburgensis (assembly GCA_932294355.1). Lineage (NCBI taxonomy): Eukaryota > Metazoa > Arthropoda > Insecta > Lepidoptera > Noctuidae > Aporophyla > Aporophyla lueneburgensis. The sequence goes on along the minus strand of OW028740.1, from coordinate 8,237,778 downwards.
TGCACAAGCACACGTCGGCTTCCACGCCATCTTCGGACAAAAATTTGCGTCTTCGCTCTGCAGAGTGCGGGAAAGCTCCAACTCCATCCTAAAGACCATAGAGGGGAGGTGCGAGTCTCCTTTATTAGGTGATGCTGTTCGAAGATGCAATAAGAACAACACACACACAGCCTTGTTTCCAAATAGATAATAAGTTTACTAACATAGATATAGGTAAGTTATCTTTTTTGTTTCGAAACTATGACCTAGAACATGTAAGTCACGGCCGTTCCCACTGGGCCGCTACTGCTGTCTTGCCCTTATTAGGTACAATTTATTAGGGGTCGGCGCAAAAGTCTTCTTCTATTACTTGGCCTCATCTTTAGTCATTTCCTTTAGCCACATTATCATCCTTCATCATCATTATCATCATCATTATCATCATCATTTCAGCCGTATGACGTCAACTACTGGACATAGGCCTCCCCCAATTTGGGAGGCTTTGCCATAATCGCCACGCTTGGCAAGCGGGTTGGCGATCGCAGTATGGTGGTAAAATGCATAGAGAACGCTGCTGCCCATTCTCTAGTAAGTTCCTTAGTCGCCTTTTACGACACCCACGGGAAGAAATGGGGTGATGCTATTTTGTACGTCCGGCACCACACGGGACATCCTTCATACAGTCCATTCAATATCTTTCCCTACTGTTATAGATAGTCATACTTACACTCATAAAATGTATGGCAAGGGTTCTATTTGTATGGTTGAAATCTTGCAGAATGTAGTAGATGGAGTCTGATAATTCACAAAAAAATTAAATTCTACAAATATTCTCAAGCAATGTTCAAGATAACATTTTGGTGTAAATTCTCTAACAAAAGGCGTATGTGAATCAGTCACCTCGGCCCGAGTGGGTGCGGCCTTGCTACTTAGACAATCTGCTCGCTTTATAAGGCATTGTGTGGGCCGCAATGACGGACTTACAAGTCAGTCTTAAACCTTATATTACTCATAAACTGTATTTGAATAAGATTTGGGTGTAGGTTTGATGGTAACTTTACCAATTAGTCTTAGGAAAGTCGCAAAACCTATGATGCAAGCACTTTCAAGAACGAATGTAGATGGTTATGAGAAGGAGGAGAGACCTCATAAAAGATGGAAGTACTGTGTGAAGATGACTAGGTACCGTATACACTGAGATGACGGTAAGACTACGATGATCGTAATTTAGGTGATAACAGACGATGCCCTTTTATTGATATTTGCCTTCCATCGACATCTTTCACTCGAGTGAAAAGTCTAAACTCAAAAAGTCTCAAAAGCGAAAAATGAAACCCTTCGAACTTCATGGATTAATACTATTATCTTTCACTCACCGAATCAATCGAAAAATAAACTGACAGGAGTAGATGGACGTTCATTTCTATTTAATTTTGTCGTGGACGTGAAACAAAAATGAAATATCATCACTCGCGTGCGAAACGTCTACTATCGAATTAAGGTTCAACAAGAAGATGGTAAAGAAGTTAACTTAGACATTTTTGAGTATACGAAAACACATGTTAGTCCGTAACATCATTACCTAGATTTCGATTCATACTACTTACCTACATTATTTTATAGTCGTCACCAATTCAAGGCAGCATACGCATGTCATAAGGACTGACGGCTGACTGGCCCTGGACATTGACGACCTTCGCAATAGGTACCATATTTGAATGAGTTTGTTTGAAAGTGTTCGACAAGTGGACATACTGTTAACATATTTGGAAGTAGAGTTATTGTCTGACCTACCGACCTAGCCCTTGGTAATAGGAGATACATTCGTTTATCAGCTATCCAAAAAATTCTCAGGTAAATCTTTACGTAGTATAAAACAAAGTTGCATTTCGTGTCTGTACGCTTAGATCTGTGAAACTACTTAACGGATTTTAATGCGGTTTTCATCAATAAGCAGAGTGACTCACGAGGAAGGTTTATATGTATAATATGTGAGTGAAACCGGTGGCAAAAGCAATACTAGATAATCACCATTTTCAATTAAATATCATTCTGTGTCCATAATCAAGATGAATACAGACACATCACTACAACAGCCTATAATGTTCCTACAGCTGGGACACAGGCTACCTTTCAGTGAGAGGGCGTGGGCCATAATCCACCACGCGGGCCCAATACGGTGGGTAGATGTCACATGTATTCGAATTTTTCATTCTAAGACATGCTGGTTTCGTCCACTTTTTTGAGAGCTGTGGTATTCAAATAATTTACACAAAGTGCCTGCTTGGGTTCGAACCCACGACCTACAACTCGAAAGTCGCGGCTGTTACCACTGGGCCACCACTGCTCTCTTAAGAAGCCATTAATTTAGCTTATCTCTTATATATCTAAGAAATGGGTCATTTAGAAACACCTTTTGATTGATTTAATAATCTCACCAATCACCATGAAACATAAAATCGTTTTTGCTGACGTAAAAGCGAGTTTTTAATCGATTAACGGTGTTTTAGCCAATTTCTTATTATTGTTATGAATTCCATTCGCCTTAATTGGAAGACAGTTTGCAGATTATTTATTGGAACAGGTATCGATAGGTCTTTATAAAATGCAGCACAGAATCAATTTTATATAGGACCCAACTTCAAATCTATGAATTCAAATCTAAACAGGGTGGCATGAAACATTGACGAGCAAATTGTAACCATGAATTCATCACACGATTTAGGACTTTCTAGCAGATAAATATTTAGATACCAAAAAAAAAAAAACATCTGCTGCTTCATCGAAAAGTGGAGTACCTTCGCGGTCGAATGTATGGATCCAAATTTTTATTATTATAACTGTCGTAAAATGTCAACGCAATATACATCAATTGCACGCCACATTATTAATCTCAATCACTCTGCAGAATATTGCTAAACCATTGCTTCGTAAGTTCAAAAAATGTAACTGCTTGACAACGTAAATAACAGAATAAATGTTGTTGAACGGTCAAAATTAAAACAATTGCTACTGATAGTGTGCAACGGAATTACCCCACAGTTCTAAGCAAGGCCTTATTAGAAGATACTTACATGAAGAATCATAATCATATAAACGTTTCCTTTAATAAAATGACACTACATTCTATTGACAGACGTCTTGTTATGTCAGAGGTATCAAACCATTGGTGGTCTTCAGATAATGAATAACGATTAATTACGTATCATCGCAAGGTGAACAGAACCAGAAGATATAAACCGGCCAAGTGCGAGTCGGACTCGCGCACCGAGGGTTCCGTACAAACCTGTAGGTATTCTCGGTTTATGCATAAGGTTTATGGTTACAAAAATAAATGTTTTTTCTTTTATTTTTATATTTCAGCTGATTGAATGAACGGTAAATTGCGGTTTACGATTTATGACGTTTTAAAAAAAAACTACTTGCTCGATCTCGTTCAAACCAATTTTCGGTGGTAGTTTATATGGTAATTTACATCATATATTTTTTTAAGTTTTATCATTCTCTTATTGTAGAAGTTACGGGGGGGGGGGGGGACACACATTTTACCACTTTGGAAGCGTCTCTCGCGCAAACTATTCAGTTTAGAAAAAAATGATATTAGAAACCTCAATACCATTTTTGAAGACCTATTCATAAATATCCCACACGTATGGGTTTGATGAAAAAGAAAATGTTGAGTTTCAGTTCTATGTATGGGGAACCCCAAAATTTATTGTTTTTTTTCTATTTTAGTGTAAAAATCTTGATGCGGTTCACAGAATACATCTACTTACCAAGTTTCAACAGCGTAGCTCTTATAGTTTCGGAGAAAAGTGGCTGTGACATACGGACGGACAGACAGACAGACAGACAGACGGACAGACAGACATGACGAATCTATAAGGGTTCCATTTTTTGCCATTTGGCAACGGAACCCTAAAAAGGGGAAGATAAACTTACCTACGCTGAGATGTTAATTAATAAATAATCTACTGCAGAACGCCTAGCGTGAACTTTAAGAATTTAATCATCCATCATCATTTCAGCCGAGACATGCCATAATTGCTGGTATAGTGGTAAAATGTATAGAGAATGCTGCTGCGCATTCTCTAGTAAGTCCCTTAGTTGCCTTTTACAACACCCACGGGATGGAGAACGGAATAAAATAAAGAATTGATATCATTCTTGTAATTTTTATTTACTTATTGGAGCAAAACAAAAAAAAACATTTTCATAACAAAAAAAAGTCTAGTATTGATAGATGCCTATGCTGAGGTAAAGTATAATTGTATCGGTTTTACTTAAACACTTTTGCGCATCTTAATGTAGTAATCTTGTAACAGGTTATCTAGCTTGTGGTGTAAAGTAATTGATTTGTAGCTCGGTTACTGCAGATTACCATTTACCACGGTAATAATGAGGCCACAGCCGGCATTGGAGCAACATTATTATGTAATCGTACGTCGAACTTTTTAAAGGGAAATCTCTCAATCTGCTTATAGAGCAATCTCTGAGAAATATGTACGCCTTTATCTTTGAGAAGTTATCAGGTCATTACAAGTAAATTTATTGCATATTGGAATATAATTGTTTCTCTCTTCTGTCAATACATATCTAAATATACACACGTTGGGATCTATACCATCAAATTGTTCCGTCGTGTTGATAATTCTTCGTTCTTACGACATTTACGGGAAGTGAAGGGTATTTTTGGTATTCGAAATCACATGCCAATATAACTTTATTGGTTGCATTACTACCACTGCGGTCTAAATTCAACTTTTATTAGCTTGACGAAATGCAGTTGAAGTTTATCATTCCGAGAACCTGCCTGCATTATTTCGTAAAGTTATTAGCAAAGATTGGTTTACTATCCAATAAAACAAACCACATAATAAAGGCAGACATGCTTGTATTATTATGACTATTTATGCACCGAATGCTGGTATGTACCTGACACGATCAGCTAAATAATAATTATCAAAACAATTTAATTTTTTGGACAAATGTTGCATTTATTTCATTTTCGTAAATTAATGAAGCGTTTTTACTAACCCACTGTAACCAAGAAAGTTGAAACAACCATTACAAGAATGATCGTAACCGGTTAATCCGTTTCAACGTGAAAGCATATCAAAATGCATTATTTTCTTACAATTGTATCTATAACAATATCTATTGTTTCTTTAGAATATTATCTTCCTTACTCATTACCTACATTTCTAATTGCGTTGCTTTCAGTATGGCAGCTCCATAATTAGCATATGCCATAAAATGTTGAGTGCGTTGACTGAGCACTTTCACCTTGCATCATTTGCACGCACCAATTGTTGACGACACCTGCTATTGGTAATTGTTTGCATACAAGTTGCATTATGCGTGTTTCCTTCAGTTTCATTGTTAATTAAACGGGTCTTTGAATTAATTTGAATAATTTGTGTCGTTTGAATATTATGATGATAATTTGCAGACCGTTTGAATATATCTCTCGTCTCTTAGAGGAAATACACCTGCACTTTTACCGTGGGTACGAATACAAAATCCCCTACTTCTGGTTGATTTTTTTATTTTATAGCCAGCGAGGAAGTCAAAAAATATTCCATGTAAACGTATAGACGCCAGCAAATCAAGCTATCCGAAACTCTAAAATTTTCCCAATTAAACTTGAACCTAACACTTTAGCGATAAAGTTGAAAATCATTTATAGAAAGGACAATGCTCAAGGATGTATGGAATCCCGTACCATGTTGCATCAAAATCAAACTTTGTTTTTTATATACTACATTGATCATATTAACTCCTACAAAAGTTTTTTTTGAAAAATAAACCCGGGTTTCAGAGTTATTTAGTAAAATCAAAATAACCTATAAACTAGGTCTGTTTTGGTCGACGCTGCCAACGACTTGTTTTATATCTACTTAGACACGTTATACACGGACGAATATTATTGTTCTAAAAACAGCGTAATACACGTATATAAGTTAGGAAGATTTACGAGTTATAGAAACGTCTAGCCCCGCCACAGGGTTCGTGACTGAAACTCGTTTTTCTTTAATACGTTGAGTCTCACAGTTACCTACTGGATACAAGTCACTATCTGCTTAAGCAGTCTTCCCGGTGGAGACTAAACTATAGCCTCCAGCCAGGCACATGTGACACTCGGTGATTTGACCGACCCTTATATTATCAACAGTGTGAACCGGTAACGTGGGTACAATACTTGCCAAACTTCTTGGCCGCCCTGAAGTTGGCTACAATGGCTGCGCAGTCGTAAATCCAATAAAAAAACAGCAGCCTATAATGTTCCCACTGCTGGGACACAGGCCTCCTCTTAGTGAGAGGGAGCCGTAATCCACCACGCGGGCCCAGTGCGGGTTGGTAGATGTGACATGGCTTCAATTTTTTGGTTCTAGGACGTGCTGGTTTACTCATGATGTTTTCGTTCACCGTTTTGCGAGCTGTGGTGATGACATAATTTACACTAAGTATATCGCCTGTTTGGGTTTGAACTCACGACGTACTACTCGTAAGTCGCGGCCGCTACCACTGGGCCGCCGCTACCACTGGGCCACCACTACTCACCAATACCAATAATACATTATCATAAATAAGGGCGATCAGTCAGACTGATAGGTAAGTGATAGAAAAATGAAACAAACAAGTTCATTTGGGTTTTTAATAGGGATCAAAGTCAAAAATATTTATTTAACAAAACTGTTACATAAATCATTCATCATACTCCTGAAAAAAATCATCTAAATCCGTTGCTGGCGAAGTTATGTCATTATACCGTCCCCAGCTCAAATACTATACTATCGTCATTACATGAGCACAGCAGCCCACTGTTCGCTTACCGACGAGGCGACTGCAGCAATAACCTACTATGGTTTCTAATGTGTTGGCCACAGCATCATCTCTGCTAATCAATAAATACATGTTATAAGTACGACTGTTGACATGTCTCGAATTAATCATACCTCTTAAGAGGTAATTATTAAGCCCTAAAATCAAAGGTACATCATCATCAATAGTCACCTCAACTGAATAAATACCAGTCCGACGGATGTGTTCCCTATAATAAGATCTAGCCTGCTTGAGTTGGTAGGTCTCAAGAGCTAACATAGTAAGCCATCTTAACGTCAATTATGGCTTAGGAATATTGAGATCTCCACATGGTCCAGCATCTGGCAGACCTGGGCGATTGCAGTTGTACACATCACGACGTTGAACATCTCTTGTAGCTGACCTCCAGCAAGCAGCACATACTCTTTCCAATCTTGATATCTATAAAAATAACATGATTATACATGTAATACAAAACATTTCACAATGGGTTATAGACTTGATAAAAGTATTACTGTAATGTGATGTAACTAGGAATACATGATAATGATCAGGCAGTAATTGTGTCAAAATAGATAATAATTAGGTTTCATTTATAAGTTGCAACTTAAATAAAAATATTTACCAAATGGAGCGAAATATTTCTAACCAAAATGTTTCTCTCTTGTCGATCTTGTCTTACAGGATATGGTCTAGTTGCACGTAGAATAGAATTGCCACAAGAACAACATAATTTTCCATGACCAAAAGCAGGCAAAGATAAACTTCCTTCACTGATTGTGTTTGCTCGATCTTGAAGCAGTCTCAAACACTCTGTACAAAGCACACATTCTGAAGACATCTGCAATTAAAACCATGCGTGAAAAAGTGTGCTTCTACCCTTTATGACGTTATCTATCTTCTGTAACATATTCAAAGAAATTACATCTACAAGTAATCAAGAGTAAAGCGTTTTTTGGCCTCAAACAGGTTCGTTTTTTTTTTGTTATTTATTTGTTGGATATTTCCTGTGCGAGTCCAAAAATGTTTTCATTCATTCTATAAAAATAATGTTTTGTAAGCTGGTACATTCATAAAAAGATTAGTCAGGAAATAGGTGCCTGACATTCATAAGTACCTATATATTCAAAAATAAGATCTGCTTACCTGAGTAGAAGTTATCCAAGACTGTAACAAGTTAATCATTGGAGTAGACGCTTGTTCTAATGTGTGTAGGTTTCTGGGTATCAAAAATGAACTATTGATACATCGCCGGTTTTGCCGGGTGACTGACGATGTCAATCGGTCGACCAACTCGACATATTTGCACAATGAAATACTCACAAAAAAAGTTCACAAAATACAAACAAGTTCTACTTTTCAAAACAATTCAATAATTATTCAATCTCAACTCTCAAAAACACAGATGGTACTCGCTACTCGCTAGCGCAAACCACAGACTACAGAGTACATGCGCAAAATGTCAGATGCACAGATAACAAATCCATTCTGTTGCATTCTACATCTTTTTTACTAGTTGGGAACGGCTAATTAACCATAACAAAACCAGATAAAATAATGATAATCTTTTAAATAGATATTCTATTCTAGTTTTTTTTTTAAATTAATGAAGAATCAGCAGAGTATTATTTTTACAGTGAACGTGGCACTTTCAAAAATCAAGGTTATGTTAATCATTTAACACGTGAAGTGAAACGGAACGTCATTTATAGGAAGTAAAACAATATCCATACTTTTAAACTTAAAAATAAATTCCCTGTTCAAAAACTAAATCCCCGACGTGTAACGTCGTAAAAAAATATGAAACTAATTACTCCAAAATTTTGGTCTTGATGCGTGAGACTTTTTGGTACCACTTTTGATCATTCTCCTTTGACTGATGACAGATATATGTAGTAGCTTTAGGTATGTGTTGGCGTCTGTACTACCGGGTTAAAAAAGTATTCTATGTCAAAATTATAAATCGAACGATTGAACGGCAAATGAACGATTTCCATGAAGCTTTCATAGATATTGTTCTACTAGAGTTGTGTCGCGTCGCGCCTGTCTGCGACCAATATAGCATATTGATTCGATGTCTATTGAGACACATAAATGAAATATAAATAATTACTAGCCGTTGATCTATATGTATTGTCCGCAGAGTAAAGCAATTGCCTATCTAGCTCAATAAGCACAACTGAGCTAATTGTAAAACTAATCAGGCGTAGCCCATTCAAGGTTTATGCTAGGTACGTTTTACCTACCTGTGTATGTTTGAATATGTATCGTGTATATTGCATGAATCACTAGTCATGTTTATCGCCCTTCGATCTATAATATATTTTGTACCTACTGAGGTTGGAATTCCCGTTCAAAAATGACCCATTTCAGGTTTGACACTGTTTCATTGTAAGATTTATATATGTATGTAAGTAGAATTTTATTACGATAATGATATTAATTGGCCTTTCAATAAAAGCGTCAAACGGGCCTTTGTGAGTGGGCTTCGGCTCCTCGTACGCCTTCCGAAGGCCCAGGAGACCAGGATAACGAGATATTTTTCTTGTCGGCTCTTTTTCTTAGGGAACGACTCATTGGAACAATTCTTCTGACATTTCAAAAGTGCCCATGTAGGTTTATGGAAAACAATATCAAAGCTGTTTCAAAATAATCATTTAGTTAATAAGTGATTAGTTTCGTATTGGCGCGACATATTTTTACAATGTAGAGCAGTAAACATGACGACTTAGAAAAAAATTAACGGTCAATCAAATACAAGGAAAAAACTGAGTAGGAAATTAAATTAGAGTACCTATAGCTAATATTATGTTGTAGCTGGTTATAATAGTGTCCACCAGTATGACAAGTTACATTCAATACTCAAGGCCGGCCTAGTAACTAGAGCAGCTTTATATTTGCCAAACTAAGGTCATACTAGTTACAATAAGTATTAATGTTTCAAAATATGAATATATTAGGAATCGAATTAGAACCCTTTTTAAAAAATAATCTTTTGAGTAAAATAAAGATTCTTTAACTGCATTAATACTAGTTCTATATTTAAAAAAATTGGTTATGGACAAAAACTTTTTTAAATTAGATCATCATTTTAGAAGTTATCTGTAGTATTCATTGATTCTATACAAACTTTTATTGAATGCATTGTTATATTATTACCTACTTCACATTTTATGTTACCACTTATTTATTTATTTCCATGCATTAAGATAAATTTATGTGCCTATGGGGGACTCACCAGGACAGACTGCAAAATTTAAATTTATTTACGTTTTTTTTGCAATTTGCAGGTCAGTGTCAAGTTGTAAGTTGATTTATGATTATTCAAATCAGCAATATAGCCCTCGAAGTTCATATATTATAATCCCATTGTCAGACTATTTTATGAAATAGTAAAATCCATTCAGTAGAAAGTATAACTTATAAATAAGTAAATTGCCATGCGTAAATCCAATTTTATTGCCATTACTAAGCCAATTTCCTGTATTCTTTATAATTAAGTAGTTTCATTACTGGCAACCAATAATTCCAAAGTTTCGTACTCACACGATAAGCGATTTGATTTACGAAGACACAATAGGGCTGCAACTATCAATTTATTTATTGATAGAACAGCGAATGAAATGTTAACTAAATAGTCAATGGACGTAAAACATAATCCTATATTCACTTTCCAGGCAAGTTTAGTAGGCAGCGGTCTTACAATTTTATGAACAATTTTGAATACTTACGGTATCAGCTGATATCGCGCTATCACTTAATGAAATACCGAAAACGCAGAGGCAACACAGGAGTCCACCGATTTTGCGAACCATTTTGCACAAACACTTAATTCTTTTCAATTAAAGTAAACAAAAATATTTAATTGTAACAGCGATCACGAATCTCGCTTTGAAAAAAATATAATTTTAAAATGCGAGCTTGTGTCTTCGTTCGAAATTCAAAAAGTTTTTTTTTTCTGCCAGTGTATACGGCGTGCGGCGAAAGGTGCACGGCCGGTCGCGGTATGGAACGTAACTCGCGAATGTGACGATTTTTGAAAGGCCCGCGTAGGAGGGTTTCGCGCCGATTTCTGCTTACGTTCCGTTTCATTCATGGTGGTAATATGATGTAAGGGCCAGAGAGAATTAGTGATTGCCGTCTAACCAGGTAATTTTTAGATGGGGGCAACATGATGTATTATAGAATATGCTGTCTACATAATAGGTACCTACCAAAATACACAATATTATTGTATTTCAATATATATCACTACCTACCCCGTTGTTCCTAAAGAGCATCGATTTATCAGCCAAAAATGATTAAGTAAGGATTACGTTTCCTGTTACCGCAAACATTGAACCTGCGTTTGCTTACTGTTTTACAGTAATCTTAATAAGAGAGGAAATCAATTAAGTATGAATATTTGCGTAACATATTGATTGATGTTATTGAACAAGCGTATAATTTACCGCTGCTCCTTGAAGAAAACCTCTTTTTTGTTGTTTTTTTAGTTGCCTGTTATTACGTGTGTGCGGTACCGTTTGATTTTTAAACTTTGATATTTTGTTATTTTTAGTCTTGAGTTGTTTTGCGTGATCTCCAGTGAAAACTTTACACCGAAATAATATAAAGTGGCAAATATAAAAACAAAGCCTTGAATGCTGCGCCGTCAGTTTTGTGAACCGCACTTTTTCAGTTGAGCATAAACTAGAGCGTAACTTTGTGTAGGCGTTTGTAAAATTAATTGACAGAATATGTGTGTGCGTCCAGTAAGCCAGTTACTTTTAAGTTAGCTATTATGATATCATTCATTGTGATATACCTATTATAATTAGGGATAGTAACTTCCTGCAATACCATAATGCATAACTCTATAGATAGGTACATTTACTGTTACTCTATCATGAAACTAGAGTTCTTAGAGTCCGCCAGCTTTTCATTCTTCTGCCTGCATTAAAACGCAAAAAAAATATTAAGAGCAGGCCCGACTATAAATCAATCATAAATAAAAGAAATTACAGAATCCCAACACCTGACGACACCTCATTACTAGCTAGACGCTCCCCGAACTACTCTCTCATTAATACATATAATAAAGTTTGTAAACTGTGCGATATTAAAAATACTACCGCATTCGAATGTAAGAAAATTGTAAAGAAAATGTTGCATAATACTGGTTATGACGATTCGGAACAATTAATATAACGACCCCGACCTGACACTGAATCAAAACTACACACATACACGCCACACGTATGTGTGTGTATACACCACACACAAGCCACACATATACACCACACACACACACCACACAAACTTTTACACATACACTCATACCATTACTGAAATCACCTCTCTAGTCTCCACTCTGTTATTCGTATCCTGAGCCCCAAGATACAGACTAACTGTCTAGTTTGGGGTTCACTGGAAAATAATATACTGTAATTAGCTGTAGGTAATATTTAAGCCACTCATGTCGTCTAAACTTAATGTTAACCTATGTTTGCTTACTGTATTACCTGGACAATAAATATTTTTTCTTTTCTTTTCATTTATAAAGTTCACCTGATCTTAGCTTGTGTGTCGGAGGTTTATAACTCTGTATCAACCTACAATTTATGATAGATCAAGTTTATACCAAGTGATAAATGTTAAAAGTTCTGAAGTAAAAATATAAAAAATAAATTAAAAGGTCTCCTCCTTTTTTGAACTCGGCTAAAAATAGTAAAACTGGAAACAAAGTTTTAAAATATTTTTTGTAATTTCTTTGTTCTTCAACAAACATCATGTCATCTGCCTGATAACACGATGATCTAATCTAATGATCACTGAGGTGAGTCTGGGAAAGTTCATAGCCAGATAAATAAATTCTAGATACCTTTATACTTCTCATGTTCGCTTTTGTTGGCACTAGGTAGATTATGATCATGTTTTAACTGTTAGCTCATGTCGTTTTTAGCAGATTGTTAGCGTGGCACTTGGGAACTGCCATCTCGAATGGAGGCATAACTCATAACTCACTAGCTGCCTAGCTTTCTCGGAGTCGACTTCGTGTCTAACTGGATCAATAGAATCACACACACAATTTACAAGGAGCGACCACCTATTTCACCTCCACCGTACCTAACACGATACCAAGCAAGACTGGTTGTGAGACTTCACACAACCCGTAAAGATCTACGAACGACAACCGGGGCCAATTGCTTACCGTAAAGACGCACTGAGAGGTCTCAGTATATTATGGATTGTCACCCATCTAAAGACCAACATCGGCAATTGATGCTTTGACGATTCCCCTTGGTAAGACTAGTTATCAGATTTTCGGGCTTCTAACAACCCGTAACGGCTGCCAAGACCAATGGCTTAACGTGCTTTCCGAGGCATGGAGTGGTCTTAACATGTAAAGATGGTCCTCTATCTACCTGATCGCTCCACCTGTGTTCTGTATGGCTGTTACTTTATTACTTAGACGGAAGCCTCTCAATACTTATATAAATATTTTATTAGTCTCCAAGTAGGTATGCCTTACTATATAATAAACTTTGCTATTTCCTTTTCCCAGGCTCGTCAGTTTCCGCGAATTGTAACAAATGGTGCCAACTTATTTATATTGGCACAACCTGCCTGGCCTTGCCTGGCTTTCTGCCCACACCGATAAGATTGCGATCACTATCATTCACTTCTTCGTTATCGGCTTTTGGATGTCGATCTCCTTATTCACTAGGTATACATATTTGCGACCACGGTACTTATTTCTCTTAGGGTAGATCAAAAATGTTTATGATAATGTTATATTTGTATGAAATTAAATATTATTATGTACTTAAATGGTGTGTAATAAAGAAAAACAATTATCGAAGTTAGTTACGTAGTTTTGAGTTAAAGTTATTGTCTTTATCTTTACTTAATCCATACATCTGTCTATACAAATAAATAAAATTGGAGTGTCTGTTTGTAATATTAAGATAACCACTTTTTACTAAGTGCATATGGATGTATACACGGTACATATACCAAAACAACATTTTTTTTTCAATTTTTGTCTGTCTGTTTGTTCCAACTAATCTCTGAAATGGCTGGACCGATTTTGACGGGACTTTCACTGGCAGATAGCTGATGTAACAAGGAGTAACTTAGGCTACTTTTATTTTAGAAAAATTAAAAAATATGTATAGAAATGCAGTTCTTTGTACAAACCTGACCACAGTCCGGTGCTAATTTGTCATTTTCAAAACTGGCTCAAAGCTTTAGGTTGCATCGAATTTTGTGAACAGTGTCACTATATTAGTTGTTGAAATTCATAATAAATATTTCACAGCAGCTTAGAGCGGTATTTCACTGTGAGAAGTATTTCATATTTGATAAACATAGTAAAATTGATAAATTAATTACAACAGTGAAATATTGAAAATTTGTGTGGTTACCAACGTGTTACCAACCTTCAAAATGCTCTCTCGTAAACTAAGCGCTATTACAGAAGCGTTGTCGGGCTGTAGCGCAACGCATTTCAAATGAAACAGCCTGATGCGTTCCCATTCCCATTTCTTCCTGTGACTGTCGTAAGAGGCGACTAAGGGACTTACTAGAGAATGGGCAGCAGCGTTCTCTATGCATATTACCACCATACTGCAATCGCCAACCTACCTGCCAAGCGTGGCGATTATGGTACCTAAACCCTCCCAAATTGAGGGAGGTCTATGTATAACAGTGGACGTCTTTCGGCTGAAATGATGATGATGATGATGATAAGCCTGATGCAGCCCATTTATGGGTGCGATGGTTCATATTTCATTTACAAAAGTGATGTAGGTAGGAGGATTTTGCAATGCAGTGCGGGCCCCCATTCTACGTCAGCCTTTATAGCTCTCCTGCCAGGGTCACGATATTCGTTCAAAAGAGATACCGTGGTCCTGGCATATGGGCAACTGAAGGAACACGGGCAGGTTTTAGTCAGTAAAAGTCTGACACGCCCTCCCGTTCCGCCCAAGAGCGGGAGACGTCATTTGATGATTTCCCACAAAAAAGCCTTTATAGCTCTAAAGACGCTCATCATATGCGTACCCTTTTTCCAACTATGTTTGAGCTGGCTTCCAGTCGAACCGGATGCAACTAAATACCAATATTTTACATGAAGTTTATTTGTATTTGACCTCAACAACATAGTAAATGGGTAATACGATTTACTCCATGGCGAGATCGGTTCTCATACTTTCGGGCTTCTGTTGACCCATAACGACTGTCAAAGGTCTTCAAATGAAAGCGAGCTACGGCTTATCGTGCTTTCCGAGGCACGGAGGGGTCTTGGTATGTAAAAATTATCACCCATCCACAGACCAAGCGCGATAAGCGAACCTTAACCAGATCAATCGACTCATGCGACTGCGTTTACGTAACCACAAGCCCCTATAGCTGGTAAAACGCTACTATTGTCGATTTTCTTGAATAACTATCAATTTTTTATGGGTTTCAGTCAGCGTCAAAATATCGGGACGAACAGACTGTTCAAAATATTGTCAACAACTAAGAAAATGAAACTTTATCTCAACTGGATAAAGTTCTTGTCAGAATGACAGTTTTCGTCGTATTGAAACATTTCCTCTGTCATTTTTCCAATATTTAATTTTCATAGTTGTATAAATAATTTTGAACATTCTGTTCGTCCCAATATTATCGCTGACTGTACCTACTCAGGCCCTTTGGTCATTCCAGGCCCGCTTACGCGATGAACTATCTCTCAATCACACTACATACCTTGGCCATCCGTTCTAGAAGAAATGTAACTCAGGTTCTTAAATTTAGGTACATGCTACCAAAATGACGTGCCTCATTAGGAAGCTAGAAATCTGAATTTCATAACAACAATAGGAGTGATTTTCGTCATTCAGCCAGTAAAATGGTAACGTTACTACAATAAATCAACATAATATACTTTAGCACACATCTTGCAGACAATTGTATCATTAAAGATCTACAAGATAATGCGAGCAAACTAAAATAATGGATAAATCTACACTTATAATATTATAAATGCAAAAGTAACTCTGTCTGTCTGTCTGTCTCGCTTTCCTGCTAAAACTACTGAACCGATTTAAATGAAATTTGGTACACAGATAGTTTAGAGCCTGAGAAAGGACACAGGCTACTTTTTATTCCGGTAGTATGTTACTGACCTTCACGCGAGCGAAGCCGCTGGCAAAAGCTAGTATTACATAAATGCAGTCAGGGAGTTCATCAATTTGCAGTCTATTATCTATTTCATCCGTTCTATATGGTGCCGGACGTAAAGAACAGCACCAAACCATTTCTTCCTGTGTGTGTCGTAAAAAGCAACTAAAGGACTAACTAGAGAATGGGTAGCAGCGTTTTCTATGAATTTTACCACCATAACCCGCTTGACGAGCGTTGACATTATGGCAAACGCCCCCCACCCCCCATTTCTTGGAGGAGGCCTGTGTCCAGCAGTGGACGTGTTACGGCTGAACTGACAAAGATACATTTTCTATAATCTATATAAATCCTAAAATTTCTAAAACTGTCTATAATTCTAAAGGTACCTTGTTAGTCTACCGCTTATTACGCGCTGCTGTGAAGCGTGAGGTCCTGGGTGCGATTCTCAGGTCGGATAAAGAGTTATTAGGTCTTGCTAGACAGCCCGGAGTCTGGATTTGTGGCCGCATGAAGGTAATAGTCTTGCCCCCTATTACACGGGACTCAAATGTTACTGGAGAAATGTGGGTATACTATAAGTATACCTCTGTCCAACCCTTCGAGGAAACAAGGCGTGATGTTATGTTTAATTCTAAAGGTGCGATAGGTAGTCAATATAAACTAGAGCATCTATGTTTATTCTAGACTCTAGACTGCTACTAACTTGAATACTAGAACGTTATTTGACTTGCAAGACGGCTTGAGGGCAACGAACTCAACATATTTGCTAATGAATTTTACTGAAGACAATGTTGACACTGCCTGATATAAACTTTATGGCAGCTTTGAACACAAGGTGAGACGCTGTGTAGTAACAAATTCATGTACGAGTAACTGCGGGGGTGAGGGATTGGGTACTGCGCAACTAGTATGCCACTTTAAAGGTCAACTCCCTAAACACAAAGTACGTAGTTTCGGCTGAATTTACGGGCGTTATTTATTCCGTACTTACGAACATAAAACTTGTTCGATTTCCGAACTAAGAATGAATGACAACAAGATTTGACAGTTGTCCATAGGCCCGACTTGTTTTCATCCGTTTGAAAAATTGCATTCATTTGACACTTATTTTGACGGATCAACTATTTTCTGAGGGACTGCATCTTCGTTGACGGGATTAAATAGTAGACCCCCATAACCACCATTAAGATTGCATCGGGCTATACCCACCTACTGTTGTAATGTCGATATTTTTGTCCTAAAAATATTTGTGAACTCACTCAGAAAACATAGAATAAGTCCGTGTATGAGGTTGAGAGTGCGGAGTGCACACATCAGTGGCCCCTCACTTAAAAGACTGGTCCGTGCGGGCGACTCCGTCAGCAGCCGTGGCTGTCGTTTTCGCCACACGTAATATCCCTATGTACTTTGAATATGTATGAAACGATGCGAAATCCGTCCTAACCCTCAGTTCGAGAGATACCGTGGCTTTGGCATCTGGGTAACTGAAGGAACAAGAGTGGGTTTTAGTCAGTAAAAGTCTGACACGCTCTCCCGCTCCACCCATAGCGGGAGAAGTCTATTGATGATTTTCCATGAAAAAACCCTCAGTTCGTTATATCCAACCATGCTCAAAATAAATAAAGTTCGATACATTAGCGGACGGTCACCAACCCGTTTGCCCAGCGTGGTGACTACGGGCATTAAACCTCCACATGATTAAAGTGCCAATACAAAGGCCCCCAGTTCCCGGTGGTCCCGCTATTCCTGGTCAAGGTAGCGGTCACGGTAACGGCGGGACGGGGGGTGCGAAGAATCCCCGGGTTACGGCAGGCTACCAACGACGACTACATCTGGCTACGTATAATGGACGTTCGATGAGGCTGGACCATCACCTTGCCGAACTTGAGGTAGAGTTAGGTCGCATTAACTGGCACATACTGGGGTTATCGGAAATCCGAAGACAGGGGGAGGAGACGGTAACCTTGGAGTCAGGCCACCTATTCTACTTCCGCGAAGGTGATCAGCTCTCCCAAGGCGGTGTCGGCTTTCTGGTCAACAAAGAACTCACTAGCAGCGTTGTAGAAATCAGTAGTGTGTCGACACGGGTAGCGTACCTTGTACCGAAACTCACTGACAGGTACTACCTGAAAGTGATACAGGTATGTATATGCGCCATTCAGCTTGAGGCGCAGGAATCACAGGGGGCAAATGCTGGTCAACTTCCTAGAGTCGCAGGGGCTTTTCATGATGAACTCGTTCTTTGAAAAGAAACCCCAGAGGAAGTGGACCTGACAGAGCCCTGATAACGTGACGAGGAACGAGATAGACTTCATCATGACGGATAAAAAGCATATATTTAAAGATGTCTCCGTGATCAGCAGGTTTAATAGCGGAAGCGATCACAGACTTGTACGAGGCACTCTAAATATAAATTTTCGTGCTGAGAGAATCCGCATGATGAGGCCTACCCTTCGACCTACGCAGCTCCAAGCCGCTTTGGGATCCGAAAAGTTCCAACTGGAACTTCAAAATCGATTCGCCCTGCTGGAAACCACAGGCACTGTCGACGAGAAAGCCGATGAGGTGGTCAAAGCGCTATGTGATGTATCCCGCAAACTTTTCCCGTCGCAGCGAAAAAGTAAGGTGTCGAAATTTTCCTCGGAAACTCTCGGACTTATGAAGGAAAGACGAGAGTTGCCATCCACGCAGCCATCTTCGTCAGATAAGAGGACCTTAAACCTAAAAATTAGAAAGCTCACACGACGTGACCTTCGGTGCTCCAACACCCGTAACATTAAGGTTACGATTGAGCAGAACCGAGGGTCGAAAGTGTTCGCTCAGCAATTAGGGAGGTCCCATCTGATGAAACTAAGAACTGCGGATGGCAGAATCGTGACTTCGAAGTGCGAGATACTCGAGGAAGGTGAGAACTTCTACGGGCACCTTTACTCATCGCGGATGGTGAAACCAGCGGGACATAGTGAAGATGACCATCGAGCCGAACTAACGCGCCACTACACGGAGGACATCCCGGATGTCGACCAGTGCGAGATTAGGGCGGCTCTTGAGCAGCTTAATAACAATATGGCACCTGGGAATGACGGAATAACGACAGAGCTCCTTAAAGCGGGAGGGGCACCAGTCCTGAGAGAGCTCGCAAGTCTCTTCACCTCCGTCATCCTAGAGGGTACAACACCTGAAGCGTGGAGCAGGGGTGTGGTGGTTCTGTTCTTCAAAAAAGGTGACAAAACCTTGCTGAAGAATTATAGACCCATCTCACTCCTGAGCCACGTGTACAAGCTGTTTTCGAGGGTCGTCACGAACCGTCTCGCCAGGAGACTTGACGAGTTCCAGCCACCAGAACAAGCCGGTTTTCGAAAAGGCTTCAGCACCGTAGACCACATCCATACTGTTCGGCAAATTGTACAGAAGACCGAGGAGTACAATCAGCCGCTGTGTATGGCATTTGTGGAGTACGAGAAAGCCTTCGACTCAATCGAAATTTGGGCAGTTCTGGCCTCTCTGCAACGATGTCGAATTGACTGGAGATATATCGAGGTGATGAGGTGCTTGTTTGACGCTGCAACGATGACTGTCCAGATCCAGGATACGAAAACCAGCCCAATCCAACTGCTCAGGGGGGTGAGACAGGGGGATGTGATATCCCCGAAACTGATCACCAATGCGCTGGAGGACGTATTTAAGACGCTGGACTGGACTGGACAGGGGATCAACGTAAACGGCGAGTACATCTCACACCTTCGATTTGCCGACGACATCGTCATAATGGCAGAGACGCTGGGACAGTTAGACCAGATGCTGCATAGCCTAAATGGAGCCTTTCGGCGGGTAGGCCTCGGCATGAACTTGGACAAGACGAAAGTCATGTACAATTCGCATGTCTTGCCGAGTCTTGACAGTCTTTGACAGGCCTGTTGGTCTAGTGGTTAGTGACCCTGACTGCTATGCCGGAGGTTGTGGGTTCGATTCCCACCCAGGACAAATGTTTGTGTGATGAGCACGATCATTTGTTCTGTGTCTGGGTGTAATTTATCTATCATATGTATGTATTTAGAAATAATTATAAGTATGTTTATCAGTTGTCTAGTACCCATAACACAAGCTCTGCTTAGCTTGGGACTAGATGGCGTTGTGTGATAGTTGTGGAATAATATTATTATTATTATTATTATTATTATTATTAGCGTTTGGAAAACTTCGTCAAGTCTTCTCGTCGCTGATACCGCAATGTTTGAAGACCAAGGTTTTCAAGTGCGTCCTACCCGTTATGACATACGGTGCCGAAACGTGGACACTCACAGTGGGGCTAGTCCACAAATTTAAGGTTGCTCAGCGGACTATGGAGCGGGCTATGCTCGGAGTTTCTTTGAAGGATAAAATCAGGAATGAAGTTATCCGGAAAAGAACTGGAGTTACCGACATAGCTTGCAGAGTAAGCAGGCTAAAGTGGCAATGGGCTGGCCATGTCTGTCGAAGGACCAATGGCCGATGGAGCAGACGAGTCCTGGAGTGGAGACCGCGTATCGGCAAACGTAGTGTAGGACGCCCCCCAGCTAGATGGACCGACGACCTCAAAAAGGTGGCTGGGACAGACTTGATGCGGAAGGCAGAGAACAGGGTGTTGTGGCGCAGCATGGGAGAGGCCTATGTCCAGTATTGGACTGCTATAGGCTGAGTTGATTGATTGATTGATTGACATTAGCGGATAAAATGAGTATATGCAATGACACACTGAAATGTGTACACTGAAAACCTTACATCATAGTACCTAAGACATTCTGCAAAATTCTAACTACTCACATCAAAAGTGCTTCAGTTCATAAAGGCTACGTTTCATCCTAGATCGCAGACAAAGTCACAGGACAACATCTAGTTTCAACTACAAGTTACTGAACTACCAAATTAATCTGAAATCAAATTGTAATTATCATTTCAGCCGAATGACGTCCACTGCTGGACATAGGCCTTCCAATTTGGGGGGATTTACCATGATCGCCACGCTTGGCAGGCTGGTTGGCGATCAAATATGGTGGTCAACTGCGTAGAGAACGCTGCTGCTCATTCTCTAGTAGACACCCACGGGAAGAAATCAAATTGGAATTTGGATTTATTCCTAAACATAAATATAATGATATGTAATTGTGTAAAAATTTTAATATTTTATTTGAGTAATTAGGTAATGTGTAACGTCTTTCTACCGAGTTTATAACATGGCTATTTTCCCTATCATGTTTGTTGAAATAACTTAGGTATAAATCATGGGAAAAACTTACACTACAAACGTAAGGAAATCAGTTGGATTTAATTGCATTAGTAGTGTATATGCTACGCCAATAGACTTAGTGTTGTTATCATTTTATGTATACTGCTGTTTGCTGTCCCTAATAAAATAAAATAAAATACAAATGCCGTACTTTTGCTTTAAATATTTTATTACACGATAACTTCTGCCCGCGACTTCATCCGCGTGAATATAATTGTTCCGACGACCTACCCCGATCACCACCCGAACATCACCTGCCCTTGCTTCGTTTTTCTGCTAGCGTTTCTTTTTGTTTTTCCTTTGCTTGGCTCCTATGAGTCATAGCGTGATGTTGAACAGCCTACAGCCTTTCTCAAGAATTAAGCTATCAAATGCAATTTTTGTTTTTCATATCCGCCTGGTCGTTTCAGAGACTAACGAGTTAAATCAAACAAAGAATTCTGCCGGTGACTTCGTCAACGTTAATTTTCCTCCTTCCCTGCGGCGATTCGGTTCTTCATGTTCGTGGTTTGTTTCTTTTTGGGCGGCCCCTAAGGGTCCTGGCGTGATATTACATAGTCTATAGCCTTCCTCGATAAATGTGTAATCCAACAGTAAACGTAGTTCCTGAGATTAGTACGTTCAACGAAACAACCTCTTCAGTTTTCAGACATAATTATGTTTATGCAAACTTTTTTTTACTTTTGAAGAGGAACAATTCCGTCTTACATAATATTGCGTTACTTCAACCGTTAACGCAGCGCACGCAACGAAAGTTCTCAAAAGAAATACATTTTCTCCGTTTTTGCAATGTCTTTCATTGATGCTCCGCTCCTATTGGTTGTAGCGTGATATTATATAGCCTTCCTCGATAAATAGGATACCCAACACTAAGAGAACTTTTCGATTCGAACCAGTAGTAAGCGGGCCCTACGATTGCGGAGTGCTATAGGTGGACCTCCCAGCCGCCTCCAGGAACGCATACCCACTTCGCGTAAATGATTTCGGATGGTTTGGTAGCTTATCAGCAAACCTGAAGAGCTATGCAGCCTCGTAGCCAACATCATGGCGGTCATGATACGATTCCGTCGAGCAGTATTTTGGATGTACCGGTCCTGTCTGCTAGTGGTGATGCGAGATCGTTCTCCATGTCACCACACTGCCCATGATATGATAGAGGCGGTTTATGACGCTCTGTGTAGTGCCAAGAACAACAACCACAGTAAGTTGCCTGGCACCAACTTGCGGCATTCTGTCGGCTGTCATCATCTCTTACCGTGTCAAATGACGTCGTTGCTCTATATCGAAGCAATTTTTTTTTCAGTTGCGATGCAGAAATTGAAATGGTTTTTTAAAAACGCTATTACACACTTTTATAGGAATCTCGTACCCTCATAGCGTAACACACTATTAATCAGAATCTGAATCCATTCTTACATATGTTCGAATATTGTCTGCTTTATGATGATAAACAACGCCATGAATCTTGTGGAATTTTCAAAATGAAAGCGATTTCTACTGACTATCAGTATCAATATTAATTATCCCTCTGATTGGTAGAAGATTTTATATTTTTAATCCAAAATTAAACAAAATTCTTTAATCAAATAGTGTAATTCAATAAAAAGATTAAAGCACGATTAAAAAAAGATAAAATAATAATCCTCAATTGCGGCAATACTTTAAAACGTACTTGATCCCTAGGTACTTTTGATATGGGTACAACCCTAATAAAATAAACTCATAGATATATTTAGATAGGTACTGCACACATTATGTCAAACCAATTGCATCTTCAATGATATCTCAATACTTATAAAATAGCATAACTGCGTGCGTGCGTGGAGATAAACATAAGTAATCCAACTTGGCTACTATCTTTGATATTATTTGTCTCCTGCTAGGAGCAAATAATATCACAGATACCTAATACACAGTTTGCAAACTCGATCACTTGACGCGCTACTAGTATCATTTTGTAAACGGGAAGAGCAGCACGCGTTCTGTGGTGTATAAAAAAGGAAGTGAATTTAAAAAAGAATGCAAAAAATGAGTTCAAAATGGGACAACGATGAAGTCATACAGAGGTTTAGGGAGTATTTGAGAATTCCCAGTGTCCATCCAGATGTTGATTATGGTGAGAGGATAAACTTTTTATAACTTATACTAGCTTTTGCCCGCGGCTTAGCCCGCGTGGATGTCGGAAATTAACGCAGGTATTTTCCTAAAATAAAAGATTTTTTTTTTAAATAAAAGTAGCCTAAGTTACTCCTTATTAAATAAGAAACCTGCCTATAAAAGTTCCGTCAAAATCGGTCCAGCCATTTCAGAGATTAGCCGGAACAAACAGACAGGCAGACAGACAGTAGACAGAAAGACAAAAATTGTAAAAAAAAATGTTTTGGTATATGTACCGTGTATACAACCATATACACTTAGTAAAAAGCGGTTATTTTAATATTAAAAACCGACTCTCCAATTTTATTTATTTGTATAGAGTATAGATATACCGTTAGGTACGGGGTTGAGAAACAAACATCCAATCGTACAAATATTCAAATTTATAATAATTAGGAGTACCTAAGTACGTTTATAATTCATATTACTTCTTAAGTACTACTTCATACTACTTCTCTATTATTTATCAGAGTATCGTGTGTTTGATGTACTTAATAAAACTAATAGTATTCAAAGTAAGAAGACTGCGACATAGAGCTGGATTGAATTAAATATAAGTCTTCCTAGTTTTTCTTAACGCCCCTATTCTACCTACACCGACAATTATTTACCAGACAACAAACCGAACATACTTATAGGAATGGTACTTTGGCCAGTATCTTCACCCGTAAAGCTGTCGGAAAAAAATATCACCCAGGAACCTACTACCGGGATAAACTATCCTATATGATAAGTATCCAGGATAACCAAAAATCCAAATCCATCCAAAAATCTAAACATCTAAGCCTTATTTCGCGGTCTCTTACTTGGAATAATATAATGGATAGGTTTATTTTGAGTACTTTAAAACACGTGATATTCGCGTTTACTATGAAGCCAAAGTAATATGAATTACAATCCTACTAATCCTGCACTACAGTGGCGAAAGCACCATATAACACGATTCCTACCGGCTTGCCTTCGGGGATTCGCATTGGTAACTCTATCACTATTCAAAATACAATAGTATGTAAACAGTGGCTACTATTGTCAATAAATATCGTTACACTACGGGTATTTAATTCACCATAACATTCAAACAACAAAAAAGGTTATTTATAACTTTGTATTACAACAAAAGAGAAATGTTCTAAATTAACCCGGCGCCAAAACGTCGTAATCGGGAACTAAAAATTCATACAACAGCGATCCCGTTATAATGCCACTTTAGGTCACGTGGCACCGCTTGATATTGTACGAGAGCAAGCCGCTGTACAACGGGTTATGACAGAGACAGGTATAGAAAAATGCGTCAGCGAGAACGAGATAGAGGAATATTGCATATTTTATTCGGTTTTCAGCTGTTCAATTTAATTGTATTTAATTCATTACATTCCTATATTAATTTTAGAATGATAGTTAGTATTCTTTATTAATGAGTCAGTAAGTTAAAGCCGACTTCGCTTCGGCTTCTCTTTTAGAAAAATTTACACCTCGCCGCTGCTGCACTAACCTACCGCTACCAACCGGGACGGACCGGCCCGCTAGCCACTCTGCGTCTATTTTATATAATCTCTGATATCTTCTAAAATATTAACTTTAATGATATGCTGCAATGTGCAATTTTGATTGACATGAAATGTACAAAGTATCTTATGTATTTAATTGGATAAAGAACGATACGGTATTGTTTGAAATAGCACCCAGTTTTTTTTTGTAATATATAACAGATAAAAGTGGTTTTTCTAGGGTATCCTTAGGAAATAAACATAGACTATCATGGATTTTTTCATCGATATTTTTAAAATATATAATTCCGTGGTACATTAATTTGATCTATCTCGTAAGGTTAAGGTGACGTAGCGAGATAAACGTGCTTTTTCTTTTTAGCGTACCTTTCTTACTCGTTTTTTGACTATATGATCTAGTGTCCTGTAAAAGGAATACACGATACGATGAAATTTTCTCGATACAAAAAAATCGCAAAGTTCTATCTATGATTGTGATTTTATTAGCCTCAACGCGCGATGTGTATGTATTATTAAACATAGTTTACTTTAAAACATTGATTATAATTGTATCTAAGTTTTTGTAAAAGAGTTTTCGTTTTAATAATACTTTTCATTCATAAAAAACGGCGATTCGTTTTGGCACATACGTTATTTTATTTCAAGCGCACACACATTATCGCCATCTCTTCTTTTGCCTATCATAAGTAGTGTCATCACTCTCGTTCGTTCATAAGTCAGTCGCCCAGTAGGGCTCATCGACGACGAACCTATGTCACTTTTTTACAAATCGGTGCGATTAAAATTACGTTTTTTAAATATTTGTGTTCACAGAAAAAGGTAGTAGTTAAGCATTTTGCTGTAATGATTTAATATAATAAGTGTTGGCTTTCCAAATAACTTTGTATTTCGAATGTATATGTGTCTATTTTTGTGACTGTGAACAATATAACATTCTTTTTCTATTACCATTTAGAGACGACCTAAATTATGTATGGAAATGGGAAGAACCATAAACCAAAACTGAACAGTACCTTCAAGGTTAGAAGTGCCTGCACAGGGCAATTAATTTATTCATTTTGCAAGAATGAAATACCAATAAGATGATCATAACAGTAAATCGAATTCACCACCTTCACTAAGGCATTACAGCAACAATCTATTCTCACTTTGTAAAGTAATATTGAGTAAACACCTAATTTTCTAGAGAAGAACGTCTGTTTTATCCCAAAAACTTATAATAATCATGCATTTAGAAATAAAATAAAATATATAATTTGTTTTTAGGTTTGAAGTATGTCAACAATATATCTATATGTGAAGTACTGTCACTTCAAATACAGCACAACGAATGAATGGAGTAGCATTAGAATTGTAAAAAAGGTGAGGTTTTACTTGACAGCAGCTCAAAGAAGGGTAATGATTTAAACAGGCTGTGTCAAACACCGAACTAGTTTAAAAAAATATCATTGGCATGTAAAAGTGTTTGTACAAACCTACTTACAGAAATAAAATCATTTATTATTTATAGCAGATGTGAAGTTTTATTAAAAATATAAATTTTAATTTCATGTATCAATCAATCAATCAAATCAGTTTATTTCGGGCTACAAAGACCCAAATCATAATACCATACAGAGTATCATACATACAAAAAAACCACGTAAACATAACTATTGTACACGAAGTGACGGCGACGTGTTGCGCTGCGTAGTATCGCGTAGCCTTCCACGGAATCGCCGATACACGACACCCTTCGGCCAAAACTCTTCCTTGAGGAAGGTCTCGATTTGATGAGTTGGAACTCGGACCACGAATGACTTGAAGTTTATGTTGTGGCACGGTTCCAACTTCTCGACCCTCAAGGTCCAGTAGGAATTAACACGTACAAACTCCACGATCCCCTCAACCTTCGTGGTGTAATGTTGACGGGACACATAGAGCTGCGTCGTTAGTGTAGCTGGACGCAGCAGCATACTGAGTCCTGCTAGCGCGATCCCACACTGGTTCCGACTACGAAGCTTCTTCCTCTCTACCTTCACGAAGCCATCCTTGTCAGGCACGTGGCCTGAAGCCGAGCCTAGCTGTTTCGAACCCTATATGTACCGTGTTTGATACCTAATCATTAGCAGCCTATAACGTTCCCACTGCTGGGACACAGGCCTCCTCTCGGTGAGAGAGAGTGGGACATAATCCACCACGCGGGCCCAGTGCGGGTTGGTAGATGTCACATGTCTTCGATTTTTTAGTTCTAAGACATGTTTACTCACGATGTTTTCCTTCACAGTTTTGAGAGCAGTGGTGTTGAAATAATTTACACAGAGTAAAGCGTCTGCTCGGGTTCGAACTCGTAAGTAGTAGCCGTTGCCACTGAGCCACCACTGCTTCTCGATATCTAATTGATATCTAATCAAAGCACTCTTGTAGACAAGAGTGCTTTCTGAAAACATATTGGCCATTTATAATTTTTCATTCCTACAAGATTTTATGGATGATCAAAACAATGGTGTTTTACTCTGTTTTGAATAACACTAAACATACTTCTATAACCTTATGAAGACTGTTTAGCAAAATATTTGTGTACTCCATCTCTGAATTACCCCTAACCCCAAAATAACTGTAATGAAAAATAAAATTAATAAAAGAACAAACATACATACGAGTTAATAGGCTGATAAACACATTGCCCTCTGCAGTCGGGTAAAACACCCAAATAAAAAATTATAATCTAGACATAGTTACAAAATATCGGCAATAATATCGGTTTTGATTTTCTAACCGCAGTCACACGTAATTACTAAAATATGTATGTATAAGTCAAGTAATTTTAACATTTATCATACACATTGCCATACGAAATTGACCTTGAAGGAAATATAAATAACTTGTAAAATAAGGTGAAAAACTACTCATAACTAGTATTTCGTAATGGACGAAGTCTATGTAAAATATTGTAATTGTCATTTACCAAATAAATGTATAGTAATCGGTGAAATGAAATTGTTATTAATCTCTTAAACACCATCATATATTTTATTCATAGACCTCTAGAAGATTAATTCGTTATTTTTAATTTCATGCTGTAAATCTATATATATATATATAATACGTGAAGCGAAAATTTTG
Source organism: Aporophyla lueneburgensis (assembly GCA_932294355.1). Taxonomy (NCBI): domain Eukaryota; kingdom Metazoa; phylum Arthropoda; class Insecta; order Lepidoptera; family Noctuidae; genus Aporophyla; species Aporophyla lueneburgensis. The sequence goes on along the minus strand of OW028740.1, from coordinate 8,209,788 downwards.
GAACCCTTTTTACGAAAATTGGGTGGACGGAGGTATGAAATTTCGCACACATATAGTTTATACAGAGAAGAAGTGACGAATGCTATTTTTTTTTTAATTATGCGTAAAAATACATTATTTTCATTATTTTCAATATTAATACCATATTATTTTTTATATTCTTTTATTTCATTGTACAAACATATAAATTATATTTTTAAATATTAAACAAAAATTATAAAAACATATAAAAATAAAAAAAATAGTAGCCCACCGGTATCGGGAACAGGGTCCAAGCTACCGCCGGTCAGGGCTCTAGAGAGAGGAACCTCCTGACAATACGAGCCGTATCCAGAAGTACCGCTTTCTGAATCAAGCCCTTGATCCAGCTGCCTAACGAGAGCCTCCTTAGATGTTGGTCGAGGCTCTTGGCTATCAAGCCGTTGACTATCGGCACAATGATCGCTGAATCCACATCCCACATGTCGACAACCTCGCGAGCTAAGTCAAGATACTTGATCTGTTTATCTTTCTCAGCTTTCACGAGGTTCTCGTCATGTGGGACCGTTATGTCAACAATCATTGTGCGCTGCTCTACTCGATCCACCACCACTATATCAGGCTTATTTGCAACAATAGTCCTGTCAGTGATGATGGATCGATCCCAGTACAATGTGATATTTCCATTTTCGAGAACTGGGTCGGGCACACACCTGTAGTACGGCACCTCTGATTCCACAAGACTGTATTTCAGAGCAAGTTGCTGGTGGATAATCCTAGCTACTAGGTTGTGCCTATGCAAGTATTCTTCGTTAGCTAGTCGAGAACACCCAGAAATTATGTGTCTAATTGATTCTCCTGGACGGTGGCATACCCGACAGATGTCAACCGTGCCATCTTTCACAATAAATCTCCGGTAGTTGTTCGTCATCATAACTTCGTCCATAATTGCACAGACAAAACCTTCGGTTTCCCCAAAGAAGTGACTGAAACGCAGCCAGGCTACGGACGCTAGTAGATCTACATCGGATCCATGTAAGGCCCGGAAATAGCGTCCGTGGAGCTCCTTACTCTGCCATACCTTCATGCGGTCATTAGTGTCGAGTATTACAGGTTTACGTCAGTTCTCGTTAGCCATGGAGAGCGAGGTGAGGCCCTTGTCAACCGCGACCACATCTCGATGCATCCCCACGTCGGTTTCTAGGAAATATTCCCTGAGGCTGCATATCTCGCGATTGTGGAGAGTCTTAGCGTTTAAAAAACCTCGACATCCACACTTTCGCGGGATATACAGTCTCATTACCGATGACCGTGGGTGATGCATTCGATATGCAGTCAACAGCGTACGGACCCTCCTGTCCAGGGCGTTGAGTTCGGTTTGAGTCCATTTGAGTATGTTGACAGAGTACATCAAAACCGGCATGACCCAACCGTTGAAGGCGCGCACCTTGTTTCCACTTGATAGAAGACTATTAAAAACTTTCTTCAGGTGGCCAAAGAAGCGCTCCTTCAACGATTGCTTCATGTCAGTAACATTGATGCCCAACGCTTCCGACATACCCAAATACTTATAGGTTTTGGCTGCGGAGAGGGCTCGGAGGTTTATGGAATCCGAGAGTTGGGTTCCCACGGATTCCACAATCTCCCCTCGCTTTACATGCATGACCGCACATTTGTCCACACCAAATTCCATTCTGATGGCGCTACTGACGGTTTCAACTACTTTCAGTAGCTCCATCAGTTGAAAATTGTTGGGGGCAAAGAGTTTTAAAATCATCCATGTAAAGGAGGTGGGATATAACCTGACCACCTCTCCTAATCCGATAGCCTATGCGTGAATCCTCCAGCAGTGTGCTTAGAGGATTCAGGGCTAAGTAGAACCAAAGCGGACTCAAACTATCACCCTGAAATATGCCTCGCTCGATCCTTATCGGTTCGCTGTTCCCTTGGATATTTCAACATCCTGGATTGCGAAGGACCGTCCTCCACTGCCTCATATATGAAATCAGAAAGGTGCGATGAGATGCATCGACTTTATACAACTCCAGCACCCTCATGAGCCATGTATGTGGCACCGAGTCATAGGCCTTCTTATAGTCTATCCAACATGTCGACAGATCCTTTCGGGAACGACGAACTTGTTGGCTTATGGTCATATCAATGAGGAGCAGCTCCTTAGTACCTTATATACTTATTATTATTACCTCCTTTATATTTATTATTATATTTTTTTTCACTTAATAATGTATTTCTATTCAAATGAAGCACGGTCTAATTTCGACCAATGGGCGATGACTAGTAATATAAATACTTAATTTTTTTATTATATATTTTTAATTATTTTGAGTTAAACAATCTCGTATTACCCAACATCGGTACATAAATATTAGCTAGCTTTTTCCCGCGACTTCGTCTGCGTATATCTTACGTTACGCGGACGCAGGTGAAGTCGCGGAATTAATAGGGTTGGGTAACGAATAAGGTTTAGTCGTGAAAGCGTGACAGACAGACAGAATTAGTTTCGCATTTATAATATAATATTACGTATAGATAAAGAAGATAATTTATTGCTGTAAGATAGTTTTATTGCTTATAATTAAATATTTGTATTATTTGTCTACTCCATAGCACGCTATGTGCAAAAATTTCATAGACCGACTAAAATGCTACTTTCACGTACTTTTTTCTAAGATGTTTCCGTGTCTACCTTGCTATTGTAGTTTGACAGATGTTCAACAGTGACAGGAATAGTGCTTACAGCAAGGCTATGCTAAATTAGTAACGGTTTTTTATTTCGAGACATTTTCTGTCATTAGTTCAACTTTTGGCCGCTGGTTTTCCTATTCTATATAAACGGTTCAGATATAAGTTTGTGGCGGCCGGCCACTTTAGGTTGACCCGTCATAAACCACGCCCATCCTACTATCATGCACTTTGAAGGTGGGCCCTTAAGCCAGCGTTTGCGATTTAAGCGCACAAAAAATATGTTTGTTACGACATCACAATAGAAATGTTTGAATTTCTCAGCTTTTCTCCACAATAATATGTATGTTACTTTTAAACCTTCCTCCAAATCACTCTGTCTATTGATGAAAAACGCATTAAAATCCGTTGCGCAGTTTAAAAGTTCTAATTCTAAGCGTACAGACGCAGCAAGCGACTTTAACCTCTAAGTCCCTGAGATACCATATTTGGTATAGACACAATGGTTTTTAATTGTGTCTGTAATTACGGTATTCAACGGGTTAATATTATGCAAAGGTTATCTAGAAAAAAAAACGCCATCCAGTGGATGTCCAACTTTGGTGTCAAACGATACGATGAATTAAATTACACCGCCACCGCTTAGGGATTCTTGGAACTAACCAATGAATACGCACATACCACACACGGCTATAGCCAACCCAGCCAGCCTTGACCTATAGGTCAAGCTATATTATTTCCAGTTTTAGCTGACCTCACATTGTATAGGCTTTTCGTACAATCAGATGTCAGTTTATACTGGAAATGTATTGACCTGTAGCCGTGCGTACTATAACAAAAAAATTCAAATATTGAGATCAACAATTGAGATAAAAACTATCCTATCTTTTAAGTTGGACCAAATTACAAATAATTAAGAACTTTGGTAACAATCTGTTATGTAGTTTTGGAGTTTATTGGCAACATACATCGTGACACAAGATTTTTATATATATAAGATATACTCTATACTAGGGATGTTATGGATATGAATTATTATTATACCGGATACGTATACGGATATGAAATTATTTCGGATTATCCGTTAGTTTCGTATAATATCGGTTACGGATATTAAACGTTTAAGGAATTTCAAAAGTAAAATATATATAGCTAATAAAATGGTTTTATTTATATGTCACAATTTGGTAGGAATTACAATCAGTCCGTGAGTAATTATTACAGCTATTTAAAATATAAATGATTATAAATATATATTGAGTGTTATCTAATGTACCTAAAATTAAAATGTAATAACAAATCCGATATTATCCGAAACTTTTATTTCGGATTCGGTTACGGTTACGGATAAATTTTTATATCGGATATCCGATAGTTTCGGTTACGGTTACGGAGCTCCTTAACATCCCTGCTCTATACTAATATTATAAAGCTTAAGAGTTTGATTGTTTGTTTCTTTGATTGAACGCGCTAATCTCAGGAACTACTGGTCAGAATTGAAAAATATTTTTTTTGTGTTGGGTAGCCCATTTATTGAGAAAGGCTATAGGTTATATAAATTACGCTACGGTCAAAAGAAGCGGAGCAGCAAACGACAAATGGACGAAAACTGGCAGGCAATTCGATGCGACGGGAAGGGGCGCGACACAGCAGCACATGGGCAACTGATGGAACACGGGTGGGTTTTAGTCAGTAAAAGTCTGACACGCCCTCCCGCTCTGCCCAGAGCGGGAGAAGTCATTTGATGATTACCCATCCAGAAAAAAAAAGGGGAGCGAAAATTTGACGCGGCTGAAGTCGTGGGCAGAAGCTAGTAAAATTTATAAACTAAAATATGCTTGACTTATTCTTAGGTCTAGTGGTTCCTGTCAGGGTCGCGAGATATGTTGTGAGTTACCGTGGCCCTGGCATATAGGCAACTGAAAGAACACGGGTGGGTTTTAGTCAGTAAAAGTTGATGATTTCCCACGCACAAAAGAAAAGGTCTAGTGGTTGCAAGCTCTACTGCTAACAAGGATATACACGCGGACAAAGTCGAAGGCAGAAGCTAGTGTGTTATAAAATGTAAGCAAAAGTACGGTATGTACGGCTGTATGTTAAATGTAAAAATGTTCATGTTCTTTTTTATTGTTTTATATGTCCTGTGCGTGTCCCAAATAAAATATTTTTCTTTCTTTCTTTTCTTTGCATTTGTAGTAAATTCAACTGATTTCCTCAATTTTGTTGTGACCTAAGTTATTTCAATAAACGTGATAGGGAAAATAGCTATGTTATAAACTCGGTAAAAAGACGTTAAACAATACCTAATTACTCAAATTAAATAATAATATCTGGATGACCGACCTTTGCTCGGTATTTTTTGGTAAATTGTGTTTAAAATAATAAGTTTATGTTCAAGTTGATTATCGATAAAGTTGATCATTGAAAACATGAATAAAACGACATTTTATAAAAATGAATCCTAGCTAGATCGATTTCACGCCCCCGAAACCCCCTGTATACTAAATTTCATGAAAATCGTTGGAGCCGTTTCCGAGATTCTGATTATATATATATAATATATATATACAGGAATTGCTCGTTTAAAGGTATAAGATAATTTTCCGCAATCACATCTCATTTTGTTTAGGAATAAATACAATTTAATTTCAGATTAATTAGATAGTTCAGTAACGTCGAAAATGTCGTAAGGGAAGTATTGAGTATGAATGTCGATGGCTTTAAGAGTAGAGGGAGACCAAAGAAACGATGGATGGACTGTGTGAATTATGATATGAATTGAAAGGGGGTGATTACTGAGATAACGACTAATAGAGAAGTGTGGAAGAAAAAGACATGTTGCGCCGACCCCAAATAAATTAGGATAATGCAGAAGAATGTTAGGTAGTTCAGTAACTTGTATTTGAAACTAGCTGTAACCTGTGACTTCTTCTGCGATCTAGGATGAAAAGTAGCCTATATCTTTACCCAGGTCATGTGTCAAATTCCATCCAAATACGTCAAACGGTATTAGCGTGAAAGCGTAACAAACACATTTACTTTCGCATCATCTTCATCATCATTTTTTTCAGCAATAAAACGTCCACTGCTGGACACTGACCTCCCCCAATTTAGGGAGCTTTGCATAATCGCCACGCTTGGCAGGCGGGTTGGCGATCGCTGTATGGTAGTAAAATACATAGAGAATGCTGCTGCCCATACTCTAGTAAGTCCCTTAGTCGCCTCATACGACACCCACGGGAAGAAATGGGATGCTGGTATTCTTTACGTCCGGCACCACACGGTACACGGTAATCTTCATCGCCACATGTGAACTATGCATCCTAGTGACGTCACGCAAAATCAATTTATCAATATCAATAATATTAAAGTATATGAGATTAGTAATAGTATGAAGTATATAGTGTTCTATGTGGTGCCGGACGTAAAGAATAGCACCAGCGCATTTCTTCCCGTGGCTGTCGTAGTCGTGTCAACTAAGGGACTTACTAGAGAATGGGCAAAAGCGTTCTCTATGCATTTTACCAGCATACTGCGATCGCCTACCCTTCCGGGCCTCGGAAAGCACGTTAAGCCGTTGAGCCCGGCTATCTTTCCTAGATCTTAGACAGTCGTTACGGGTCGTCAGAAGCCCGAAAGTCTGACAACCAGTCTTACCAAGGGGTATCGTATTACCCAGTAACTGGGTTGTGGAGGTCAGATAGGTAGTCGCTCCATGTAAAATACTGGTATTCAGCTGCATCCAGTTAGACTGGAAGCCGACCCCAAGATAGTTGGGAAAAGGCTAGGCAGATGATGATGACTACGATCGCCAACCCGCCTGCCAAGCGTGGCGATTATGGCAAACTCTAGGAGGATAATTGATGAAGTTCAATGGGTCCAGCAGTGGACGTCTTTTGGCTGAAATGATGTTGATGAGGATTGGTTAACAAACTAAGTAAGACATATTTTCCTTTTCAGGTGACTGTGTGAAATTCTTGAAGAAGCAAGCAAGCCATTTAGATTTGCTCGTGGTCGTTCATGAGCTTGTGCCCCAGAAACCAGTGGTGGTGATAACATGGGAAGGTTTGCAACCAGAACTATCATCCATACTGTTGAACTCTCATATGGATGTTGTTCCTGTTAATGAGGTAAGGTTATATTTTTATTTATTTGAGAAATCGTTGGAAGTAGCATCCAAGCTCTTGTTTTTCCCAATATATTAAGTCGGCGGTCAGTTTTGGTATATCAGATTATAATGTTCCGACTGCTGGGACGCAGACCTTCTCTTTGTGGTCAGAAGTGCCATAATCCACCATGTGGGCCCAGTGCGGGTTAGCAAATGTCACAATATGTGTTCGTATTGTTTGATTCTAGGACATGACAAGTAGTAGTAAAGGTTTCCTCACGATGTTTTCCTTCACCGTTACAACTACTCCATCATGGCTTAGCACGGTTTTTATATAATACACAATTTATCACTCGTTCCTTTGGTTTTCCTCTATTCTTATAGCCGCCCACGTTCTGATTACGCATACTTTTCTCACGACATACCTATATAAGTGAGTATCTTATTCCTCAATGAAGTGAAACTAACGTCAACATTGTGAGGAAAATTAATCTTTTTGTTAAATTGCTGAATGAGTCTGGTCTTGACCTCAATCACAACTGATAGAAGACGATGGAAAAGGTCAATGATGGAACGAGCGTGCCCAGAAGATGCCTATTCACTCTTGCTTTGAAGGCAGATGAATTAAATGTGGAAAGGGACACTGACGCTGGCAGAGATTTCCACACTTTGCCTGTGCGCATAATGTATGTGGAGGAGAAGCGCTGAGTACGGCAGGTCGGGATATCGACCTATTATGCAGTATGTCTGGAAGTCCGGTAGTAAAATGATGATGGTAGGATCAAGTCATGGCGCTCCTGCAGGCTTAGCATGAACACCCTTTAGTCGACAGAATAGTAGAGTGACGGTGGATATCATGGTACGCAGTAACTGAGTTGTGGAGGTTAGAAAAGTAGACGCTCCATATAAATTACTATATTCAGCAGCATCGGGTTAAACTGGAAGTCGACCTTAACATAGTTAGATCAAGGAAATTGTTTTGATATCAGAGGTACGGGATAGTCTTTACGTATAAGATATACATAAAAGACATCTGTGACATTTATATTAGGTACTATATCTAGACAGAGTAATCCTAACATTATTAGCTTGTAAACAATTCTGTTATCTGCAGAGATATCAACCAGGTGAGCATAGTAACTGATGTACTTAGTTAAATACTATGTTTACAATTCACTACGTTACTCTAAAGATAAATGTAATTTAAATAATAATATTGTTTGTCCCACGTAGTAGTAACTATACGTAGGTACACAAGGCGACATAACAAGCTATACATTTCCAGTTTTAACAGACCTCGCATTGTATAATGTATAGGCTTTCCGTACACCGAGAACTTCAGCTTATACTGGAAATATGTAGCTTCCTTTTTGCCGTGCGTACGACGACATTGCCACATTTCATTTCATTCATATTTTTTTTATTTTATTTTATTTTTTTAAACATAATACGAACTGCATTCAAAGAATTTTAAATAATAGTCTGTCTGGGTTGGGAATCAAGCCCGGTACCTAAATGTAAAAAATCCTGAAATGGAGAATGGGCTTTTTGTCCCCAGTGGTGTATAAGTTATGATATCATCATCATCATCAGCTGCAGTCCACTGCTGGACATAGGCCTCTCCAATTGCACGCCATGCAGCCCGATTCTCGGCAACTCTCATCCAACTGCTACCAGCCACCCTGCGAAGATCATCGCTCCACCAAGCCTGAGGGCATCCTAACTTACGTTCAGAGGCGGATTATCCGTAAGGCAAACTAGGCACGTGCCTAGGGGCGTGTAGTTACAAGGGGCGCGTGAGCTCAGAATTTTTAAATAAATAAAGAAAATAACATATCGACGATGAAGAACTAAATGCTGATCTATAATCTAAATCTATAATAGAGTTCGTTCTGTCGTCCCTCTTGATTTCTTCACAGTTATAACGTCATATTTCATTCGCGCATTAGCGTAAGTACAAGGGTCCTAGTCTACTAAAGTCTAAGGTTTGCTGATACAACGTCATCGTAATTGCAAAAACAACTAGTTAAAATTTATAGTATTATGATAGCCATTTATGGCCGGTACAGGGGCGCTGATAAAGTGATTGCCTAGGGCGCTCTGGACCTTTAATCCGCAACTGCTTACGTTTACGTATAACGTCAGTTTAATAATAACTTTTTTTTATACACCGTGTCATTTTAACCGTCTTACAACGGCAGCCCAATTCATGTATCCAATGACTACTACACATCCATAAGAAAAAAATTAAAATTTAAATAAATAAAAATATTATTCAATATGATGTAGTTTGACATTGATGTTATGTCTTATGGAAAATGGAGATGGAATGATCTAGTCGACTCGTGCGCTGGGTAGGTATCTTCTTTACCGTCTGATCATAGACTACTATATACGTCTGATACGTAAACATTATTAACAGAATGTTTCACAATTCTAATGCATTATTTATTTTCTTAGTACCTATTACCTTAATTAATGGTATTTTTTTTTTAATCACGCTTTGAGATATGTCGGATACATTGAGTGGTTGTCCACCTTTGTAAGACGACTGAAATGTCACGGTGTTGTGTTGGGCATAGGCTGTATGCCATTAATACCTTGGCCAAGCGACGCGCCTGTTGCGCCACCCGCCATATTGAATAAACAGTGTGTCTCTAACCGGCGTTTAAGTTTGACGTTTCCCTTCCCGTAACAAGTACATACCTACTACGTGTGCAAATCTAACAGTGGCGACGAGGATGAACGCGACTTAGGAATCTTAGCAACTTTGACTTTCTGGTGTGTATTTGTGAAAACAGCATTTCGCCGTTGTTAATGATGACGGACGACTACAATTCCTCGGTCACGGTCAGCGTATGGTTACATAGACCCTAGCCTAAGTAAAATGAGCATAAGGGCAGGAATATAAAATTGATCATGATTTTATATTGTTCCAGGAAAAATGGACCTACCCTCCGTTCGACGCTGTCGTAACAGATGATGGGTTCATCTATGCGAGAGGCACTCAAGATATGAAAAGCATAGGTATGATGCACTTGGAAGCGGTTAGGAGACTGAAAACCGCTGGAATCAGGCTGAAGAGGACTGTTCATTTAACTTTTGTTCCTGGTTAGTATTTGATTAGATGGATCTACCTAAAGCCCGCCCTACGCTAGTGGCGCGAACGTCCGTGAAAGCCGTGAAACACGAATGTAGACGGTTTTGTTCCAGAATATACGAGTACGAAGTGTTACAGAATAGCTGCAAGTCCTGAACGTAGTTTATTTATAACAGGCAACTTAACCGATTTCAATCATTTTAATACATCATCATCAGCAGCCTATCATGTTCCCACTGCTGGGACACAGGCCTCCTCTCGGTGAGAGGGAGTGGGCCGTAATCCACCACGCGGGCCCAGTGCGGGTTGGTAGATGTCACATGTCTTCAAATTTTTAGTTTTAGGACACGCCGGTTTGCTTTCGATGTTTTCCTTAATCATTTTGATAGCAGAGGTGATGAAATTATTTACACGAAGTAAAGCGTCTGCCTGGGTTCGACACCACGACCTACAACTCGTAAGTCGGGGCCGATACCCATGGGCCATTACTGTTCAACCGGACAGAAATCCAGACTCCCTAGAGTGCCATAATCCACCACGCGGGCCCTGTGCGGGTTGGTAGATGTCACATGTCTTCGAATTTTTGGTTCTAAGACATGGCGGTTTCCTCACGATGTTTTCCTTCACCGTTTTGAGAGCAGTGGTGATGAAATAATTTACACAAAGTAAAACGCTTGCTTGGGTTCAAACTCACGACCTTACTACTCGAAGTAGCGGCTGTTACCACTGGGCCACCTCTGCTCTATTATCGATCTATATTAAATTATAGATATAAATGTTTTTTTTTAATACCTATTTTGACATATCTAATAAAGAAAATTCAATCTTATTTTAAGCACATAAGACTTAATTTTAAGTACAGTAATGCTAAGGTCAATTTTCTTAATAAAAACAGCTTTAAAAAAAAAATGTTTTCAACTCAATACCTTAATTGGGGTGAATAAGATTCTGCGTTAATTATGTTATACGTTGTATAAACCGAGCAGAATTAGAGCTTCCAAACAGAGTTCAAAAATAGAGATATGGAAAAAAAAAACTGAACAAGTAATGAGAACGGTCGGACCGACGAACAGCCTAATAGGCACTGTGGCTGAGGTCATCTCATAAGTTTTCTAATTTCGGTACATTAAAATTGCTTTGAAAGGCGAAATGTTTTAATAAGTGAACAGTTTGTTTAAAATTAAATAGGTAAATTCAGTGGCCGATAAAATCACGCCACAATTTTTTTACGTAAGTGCGTACATGGTCCAATGTTTCCTTCCTTGTTTGACTATTTATTTTTATTATTTACTAGCTTTTTCCAGCGGCTTCGCCCACGTATTATATTTACAAACCTCCCTCTTGATTCACCCTGTCTATTGGGGAAAACCGTGTTCAGTCCTTTGCATAGTTTAAAATATCTTAGTATGTTAAGAAGATTATCTAGAAATTGAAACCCACGCCATCTATTAGGAATTCATAGAGCTAACCAGTTAATACACATTGTCCAATAAAAAATATTTAATTTGCAAATATTTAGATCAGTAATTGAGATAAAAACTATCCTATCTTTTAAGTTGGATCAAACTGCACACCGTTGGATCACACACACTGAACAAGCTGGATCAAACTGTCCCGTGTGGTGCCGGACGTAAAGAATAGCATCACCCCATTTCTTCCCGTGGGTGTCATAAAAGGCGACTAAGGGATTTGCTAGAGAGTGGGCAGCAGCGTTCTCTATGAATTTTCCACCATACTGCGATCGCCAACCCGCCTGCTAAGCGTGGCGATTATGGCAAAGCCTCCCAAATTGGGGGAGGACTATGTCCAGTAGTGGACGTCTTACGGCTGAAATGATGATGAAACTGCACCGGTGTGCAAATTTTATTAAAATCGGTCAAGTAGTTTAGGAGTCCATCCCGGACAAACAACGTGACGCGTAATTTATATATACTTAGATTTATTTATATTCAGAAGTAAGTATAACTTATAAACTAAGCCCCACAAAACCGGTTTGACGGCGGGCTCGGTGAGTCTCTATAGGTACACTCAATAAACTCATTGCTGTTGTTCATCTCATTGCTCTCAGTGCTGCTGGGTAGTTTGTTCCGCCACTTCTTTTTCCCAGCTAAAGCACTAAGAAGTGTCAAAGGGCGGGCGTTTTGGGGGGACTGTCTTGTGTAACTTTGACGTTCAAAAAGTGCTGACTCTCAGCCTAGTTTGAATAAATGACTTTTGATTTTGATTTTGTTTTTGATTCATTAAGTAATTTTAGTTAATTTTATTATTAAGAGGTAGTACTATCACACATTTCCAAACAATATTTTAATAATATTTCACGAACGTAGGTAAAGTACACTACTACAAAAGATCAATCGTAGCTACACACTTTGATACATACAAACCTACTAAATAAAAAATATGAAACAAATAAGTAGGAGACGAACAATACTACACCAATTTAGGTGATAGGTGCTGAATTTTTATTATTATTGACCATACTATCTTACAATATATACATAATTTAAAATCTAAGTAAAAAATATGTACATGTATATACAATTTAAAAATAAAAGATCATAAAGCATCAAAATATTCGTCTGCATCGTTGTCAACAGGAAACGTGCCCAAAAGGCTGGCAGCATTGCCACGTTGTATGGCAATGCTAATTCTTTGACCAAAAAATAGGCCAGCCCTCTGGTCACGTGAAGAGTCGACTAGCCGCTTGGCAATGTCTCGGAATACTATGTGAGCACTCGGACCCCATGGCCCTAGAGTTTCAACCCCAAACGGCTCGAATATATAATTTCCAATTAGGTTAGAATATTTGCGCCGTTTGAGGTTTTCAGCACCTGCAGCAGCCGCTCCAGCACAGCCCGCCGTGCTGAGAAGATGAAGATAGGTAAAGCATAATAAAAATAGATAATCATCCTTAAGGGAAAACCTTATCCCCATCCTTATTATTTTGGATATTACATATCTTATACTAAAGTGTACCTAACACTAAGTACTATAAACTATACACTGTCATAAAATATAAAAAAAAGATTTTGTACAATAATACATTGCGGAGTTTAAAAAAACAGGAGTTACACAAAGCGACATAAAACCGATTTTAAATTTTAAAATGTAGATCCAGGATAACTATTTTACCAGTGCGTAAACTGTAACCCTTAATTCAGCATATGAAAACTTCTACGTTAGGGTTTTCCTTTTTTTTTTGGTGGGAAATCAGCAAATGACGTCTTGCGCTCTGGGTGGAGTGGGAGGGCGTGCCGTCTTTTACTGACTAAAACCCACCCGTGTTCCTTCAATTGCCTATGCTAGGGCCACAGTAAATCTTTCAAACAAATCCGCTACCCTGGTGGGCATCGGTTCTAGCAAACCCCTTCAATTTTTGCTAACATCTCTTTGCGCGATATTTTTATTTTGCTTCATAGCTAACTTAATTTGTTTCTTCTTGTAGTCAGATTCATAAAATTATACGCAGTAAGCTACGAAAATTTTTAAAAAACCGTTAAATCAACTACATACCCGGTTAATTAGAGATGAGAGATTTATCAGGCTTTCAGAATCCAGAACCTGATGTATGTATTTTCTTTTCCAGATGAAGAAATCGGAGGCGTTGACGGAATGGGCGCATTTTCAGAATCACCCGAGTTTAAAGAACTCAACATTGGCTTTGCGTTAGACGAGAGTGCACCCAACCCAATTCCTAAGGAGATCTTGGCTTTTAACGGAGAAAGAACATCTAGACGTAAGTTTGGTGGAATTCCACTGATGCGTAGGATGTTCACGGAGCGATTACGCACGATACAGTGAGGTTAGAAAGCGTATTTGTGAATAGCATTGGCCATGGGTGGAAGTGAATGATTTTGCCTACACTTTTGAAACTAGTACGTTCATTTATGCTTTTCATTCGGCATCTTTCGATCAATCAATCAACTCAGCCTAATGCAGTCAACTAAAACGTCGAATAACAAAAATGAATCGAGAAATGAACTCGAGTGAAGCGTCTAATGTAGAAAGAAAGAAAATTAGATTTATTTGTAAACACGTGCTAACAAAAAGATAAGATCAGTCGAATAAAAAATGGGGAAAAAAACTGATGTATACTTATGAACCATTGAGAACAAAAATCATCATCAATCAAAGAATGGTGATGAAATGACTTTTACAAAGAAAAGCGCTTGCCTGTAATGAACCTACACTACAACTCGTAATTCGCGGCATTTACCACTGCTCTCATATTATTTACCTACTTAATCGAAAAAAACAGCTCTTTTGAAACAACATCATAACGAGAAGGTTGCTCAATTCGTCGCATTAGTTCTTTTCCTAGATGGCAATCAGTATTTTAATGTTCTGTGTGTCTCCATTTAAATGACCTAAGTGTGTGAAATATACATATAATTATTTGAGATAACGTCAGTGTAGCAACGGTTAAATACTTTCATAAATCCTAGGAGAGTTCCTGCTTATGAAACTAATTTATGTGCTGCGTTTGGTAACTGCTGCTCGTTGTGTGAAAGATACTTATTTCAATGAATAACATAACGTAAGATCACACCTGAGTGCTTTTCTGTATATACCTCACCACTGTGATAACTGAGGTGAAGTGAGCGTAATGTGAGCTGTCAGTGTCATCCCGGTGATGCGAGGGAATGACCATTTTTTTTGTGCGTGGGAAATCATCGAATGACGTTTCCCGCTCTGGGCGGAGCGGGAGGGCGTGTCAGACCTTTACTGACTAAAACCCACCCGAGTTCCTTCAGTTGCCTATGCCAGAGCCACAGTAAATCTTTCAAACAAACTCGCGACCCTGGCAGGGCGAGGAACTGGCCAAGCATTAGATTTAGAATCGTAATCAAGATTTTAATCGTAATATTTTTTATGCTAATTCTATTGATTTATATTTCTGTTTTGCCATTCTATTTAAGAAGCCCCTAAAGTATTACAAGCTTAAATGCATTAAATATTGTATTACAGAAATCATTGTAACGTGTCGGGGTGAGCCAGGACATGGCTCACTACTCCACTCCGGCACTGCTGGTGAAAAGGTCAGTAGCGATTTGACATAAGAAAACTTAATAAAAATTACCCGTATCATGATTGATTGGATAAGAATAGTTATTTGGTTCGAGGTACCTACTCAACTCAGTACTGCGTAAGAATTAGAGCTAAATGCTCCATTTTTTACCCAGTGCTTAGTAGGAACTGAAAGCATCACGTAATAAAATGTACGAGCATTATGAAAGATAAGTAACCAAGGTCGTCAGATATAAAACAAGTTTGGAAGAAACCGATCGATGTTTGCGAATAAAATCAAATTTAATTCATCATCATCATATCAGCCGTATAACGGCCACTGCTGGACATTGGCCTCCCCCACTTTGGACCTATTGGCTAAGAGGCAGAGTTCAGTCTCTTACATCATGACTGCATGGCTTTACGGAGTTGGGCAATAAGGATTAGAATTGAGAAAAGATGCTATAAATAGCAGTGGCGAGGTGTAATTTTTTCTAAAAGAGAAGCCGATGCGAAGTCGGCTTTAACTTACTGACTCATCAATAAAGAATACTTACTATCATTCTAAAATTAATATAGGAATGTAATGAATTAAATACAATTAAATTGAACAGCTGAAAACCGAATAAAATAAGCAATATTCCTCTATCTCGTTCTCGCTGACGCATTTTTCTATACCTGTCTCTGTCATAACCCGTTGTACAGCGGCTTGCTCTCGTACATATCAAGCGGTGCCACGTGACCTAAAGTGACATCATTACGGGATCGCTGTTGTATGAATTTTTAGTTCCCGATTATGACGTTTCGGCGCCGGGTTAATTTAGAACATTTCTCTTTTGTTGTAATACAAAGCTATAAATAACCTTTTTTGTTGTTTGAATGTTATGGTGAATTAAATACCCGTAGTGTAACTATATTTATTGACAATAGTAGCCACTATTTACATACTATTGTATTTTTAATAGTGATAGAGTTACCAATGCGAATCCCCGAAGGCAAGCCGGTAGGAATCGTGTTATATGGTGCTTTCGCCACTGATAAATAGTCTTTCCTTGCATATACGAACTTTAAAACTTTGTTTATAATTTCTATGAAAATATAGGGCATCATCATCATCATTTCAGCCAAAAGACGTCCACTGCTGGATATAGGCCTGACCAAATTTGGGGGGTTTGCCATAATCTTCACGCTAGGCAGGCGAGTTGGCGATCGCAGTATGGTGGTAAAAAGAACGCTGCTGCCCGTTCTCTAGTTAGTACGTCGCTTCTCTATTTTTAGTTAATGGGAAATAATCAGTTCATTTATCAGATTAAAGTTCATTCGAAAAATCCAGCAGTTTCTTACAAAATTTCAATTATCTATACTAATATTATAAAGCTGAAGAGTTTGTTTGTTTGTATGTTTGTTTGTATGTTTGTTTGATTGAAAGCGCTAATCTCAGGAACTACTGGTCCGAATTGAAAAATTATTTTTGTGTTGGGTAGCCTATTTATCGAAAAAGGCTATAGGTAATATAACATCACGCTACAATTAAGAGGAGCGGAGCAGGAATGAAAAATGTTGCAAAAACGGGGAAAATCACACGGGTAGGCGATTCGCGACGGGAAGGGTCGAGGAAACAAGAAATTTGTCGCGGACGAAGTCGCGGGCAGAAGCTATGTTTGATAACTCTGGTTACTTATCTGTCTTGGGGACTCTACAAGTATTGTGTTTCTTTCTCTTTCTCTTCACAGTTACATTACATGATTAACAAGTTCATGACTCTCCGTGCCGAAGAGATGAAAAAGATCGTCGGGAATGTGTGGTTTGGTGACGTCACAACCATCAATTTGACACAGATATCGGTAAGTTTTACACCCACCCCAAATTCTGTACAGTTTCAATCAAAATTTGAAGGAGTTGAAAGGAGGGGAGGAGGGTTTGGAGGAGTTTGGAAAATAACGTAAATGACGCAATGGATGCTGTTGAATTTTCAAAATGAAAAACATTGCCATAGAGTACTCAATTCCCCAGCTTCACTGTCAATCTATACTTATAATATTATAGCTTCTGCCCGCGACTTCGTCCGCGTCAAATTTTTGCTCCCCTGACCCTTCCCGTCGCATCGATTTGCCTGCTAGTTTTCGTCCATTTTTTGTTGCTGCTCGCTCCTTTTGAGTTATAGTGAATCAACCTTAAAAGATAGACATATGCTCTCGCGGACTTTTTTTTAGAACTTTTTAAAAGGAACAATTCCGTCATACATTATTTTTGCGTTACTTTAACCGTTTACGCAGCGCACGCAACGGAAACTTTCAAAAGGAATAAATTTTCCCCGTTTTTGCAACATTTTTCATTACTGCTCCGCTCTTCTTAGTTGTAGCGTGATGTTATATAGCCTATAGCCTCCCTCAATAAATAGGCTACCCAACACAAAAAGAATTTTTCAATTCGGATCAGTAGATCCTGAGATTAGCGCGTTCAATCAAAACAAACAACCTCTTCAGCTTTATAATATTAATAATATCCGACATATATTACTGATCCGAATTGATAAATTATTTTTGAGTTGGGTAGCTTAATTATCGAGGAAGGCTATAGGCTATATAACATCACGCTACAATGAAGAGGAGAAGAGCAGTGATGAAAAATGTTGCAAAAACGGGGAAAATCGCACGGGTAGGTGATTCGACGCGACGGGAAGGGTCGGGGAACAAGAAATTTAACGCGGACGAAGTCGCGGGCAGAAGCTAGTACTGAATAAAAGTGCCGACCAGATAAATTGTAAAATTATATCTGCTGCATTCATAATTTTCTGTGTTTTGAGGATGTGATACAAAACATCAAACTCAACAATTTTCTCGATAGAAACAAAATTATAATCAAGATTCTGTATAAATATTGGAGTTATTTTTGTACAAATTGACATTTCCCCACTGATTCCAAACTATTATTGATTGTGTTACGTTCTTATCTAGCTTATGGCTATCTTGACGTTCACACGGACGTTATTATATCGCGGCGGGATGGTTTTGTACACTAGATCCTTAACGCACTGCTTTGCAGCGTGTTTTTTTGACGCTCTGAGATACATTCTGCTGGATTCTCAATACTCGGTTGAACATCGAGAATTGAAAATTCAGTGTACGATAAAATTCCTCCGATATATTTTAACGTGCCGTGTATACGTCGAGTAAGTTCAGTATAGCCAGGCGGTAAAGTCAAATTTATATTTAGCCGCCAGGTTATGCCAGACCGTGAAGAACCATTGAGATCCTAACAATTGTGTAACACGCCTAAGACCATTTACAGAAATGCTCATGCACCATAAAAGGGAATTAGTTATGCTCGTAATTGTAAAATCAAACAATGTATCGTGACAATTTTTTTCTTTTCTAGGGTGGAGTCCAAATTAATGTCCTACCAGAGACACTGTCAGTATCATTTGACATAAGAATTGCTCCAGACGTTGATCATGATGAATTTGATAGAATGGTAAGAATATGGTAAATGAGAATGCAGTAAGAGTATGTAGTTTATTAAGCAGTAACATGAAGTTAGGACACCTACAGCAAGTCACGCAGTAACCTGTATAGACATGAAGCATACTGAAACGCAACGCATTACAAAAATAATGTTACGAGCTGGGGTTCGGGATAAATTAATTTAAACCAATTTACCAAAACACACAACACAGTTTAATTAAATAAACACAAATATCGCAACTACAAGAAACGTCACTTGGAATCACTTGTTTCGCTTGTACTGTATCACTCGAATCGTATTCGCTCGCTTCCGAAATCGAACTGCTTGTCGGCCCGACAATCCGCTATTTATATCCCGAGCAGAACATACTCGAACATTCGGCACCGCCACAGCGTAGAAGCTTCTAGTAACTTCCATTGAACTGTTTAATCCCACTATTCGACAATAGATGGCAGTAGCGTCTACGTACAATTTCGTGTAGTACTTGCTACTCAATAACAGATGGCGTTAGCGTGTCATTTCCAGTAGTTTCTAACACTGCCCCGTCCTTAGATGGAATTAGCGTGATGTTTCTAGACTTTTCGATTTACGTCACACTGCCCCTTTCTGAGACGGAGTTAGCATGATGCTTCTAGACTTTACGATCTACGTAACACTGCCCCCTCCTTAGACATGCTCGTCCCGAGCATCATTATTCCCGTAGTATCGTGCCAATCGATTTACGTGGACAATTTTAGGTGCAGTTCGCATACCCTTTTGTATTCGGTAAGTGACGTCGTTGATCTTGGTCACAATTCGGTACGGCCCGTCCCATTTTGCCTGTAGTTTAGGGGACTTTCCTTTGCTGCGCACTGGGTTATGCAACCACACTAGTGAACCTTCGTCGAAGCCAATATTGTTCATTTTCCGATCATAACGAGTTTTTATTCTCTCGGACATCTGTTGGCCTGATTCTCTGACATGCTCATATACGTCATTCATCTTGTTGCGCAGATCATTTGCATAATCTGTTATACTCCGTGGTGAATCAGGGGGAATGCCGGTTATAAGATCAGCTGGTAACCTTAACTCCCTTCCAAAGTTCGCGAAGGCTGGCGTCACAGTTGTACTCTCGTTAACTGCACTTCGGTATGACAGAAGAAACGGTTGTATGTGCTTGTCCCAATCCTTTTGTCTGCTTGCTACAACTTTTGCCAGATATCTTTCCAACGTCTGATTAAATCTCTCTACCATTCCGTCAGATTGTGGGTGGTATGACGTGGTTCTGGTTTTGAGAGTACCCATAACCCGACATGTTTCCTGAAACACTTGAGACTCGAAATTCCTTCCTTGATCGCTGTGGATTTCCAAGGGTACCCCAAACCGACAGAAGACTTCGTGGACTAATTTATCAGCGACTGTTGAAGCTTCTTGATTAGGGATGGCGAAGACTTCCGGCCACTTGGTGAAGTAATCCATGACAACCATGAAATATTTATTTCCACTTTCACTTTCGGGGAATGGCCCAGCGACATCTAGTGCTATTCGTTCCCAGGGGGCTCCTACGTTGTACACTTTCAATGCACCCCTGCTGCGTGTGTGTGGCCCTTTGACCGCTGCACAACTGGTGCATCTGCGACACCAGTCCTCCACATCCTCTCGACAATGGATCCAGTAAAATCTTTCTCGGATCTTTAACAAAGTCCTTCTTACTCCCATATGATCTCCTGAAGAACCATTATGATAGAGCTGAAGAACTTCTGGTACCTTCGTTTTTGGGACTACCATTTGCAGATGACAGCTATTCCCTCGAGCATTTTCCCATTTTCGGCACAACACACCATCCTGGATCACCAAGCTCTCCCATTGTGCCCAATAACTTTTTGTGGTGGTACTCATCGCTGCAACATCACACCATTTCGGTTTGGGAGCATTAGCTTTAATCCACTCAAGAATTGGCCTGATATCTGTATCACTTTGCTGAGCATGCTGTAGGGTTTCCTTCCATTCGTCACTAAGGTCCGCTCTTAGCATCCTGACAGGTACCGTTTCCTTAGCTTCTTGCCTGACACAATGCTTGCAGTCTTCAGGACAAGGTCTTCTTGATAAAGCGTCTGCGTTACCGTGAGACTTCCCACTACGATGTTCAATTGCGAAGTCATACTCTTGTAGCAGTTCAATCCATCTCGCCACTTGTCCTTCTGGATTCTTAAATTGCAACAACCACTTTAATGCAGCATGTTCAGTCCGCAAGTGGAATTTACGTCCAAGCAGGTATTTGCTGAAATGCTGCAATGTCTTGACGACTGCAAGAAGTTCGCGTCTCGTGACACAATCATTTCTTTCTGGCTTTGATAAAGATTTGCTGAAGTAAGCTATCACAACTTCATAATCTCCTTTCCGTTGAGATAACACACCGCCAATTCCAGTATTACTTGCGTCCGTGTCAACTATAAATTCATTTTCTGTGTCTGGGTAGCCCAAAATTGGGGTATTGCACAAACGTTCCTTTAAATCTCGAAATGCGATGTCACAGTTCTCATCCCAACAGAACGGTCTCTTCTCCTCAGTAAGCTTGTGAAGAGGTTTGGCAATGTCAGCAAAATTCTTGACAAACCGTCGATAGTACGAGCACAAACCCAAAAATGCTCTGACCTGCGTCTTGTCTTTTGGAACTGGCCATTCCTTGACGGCGACGATTTTCTCAGGATCTGTTTGCACTCCTTCCTTCGAAACCATGTGCCCCAAAAAGCTAACTTGCTGTCTGAAGAATGAGCACTTCTTTGGACTTAGCTTAAGATTGGCTCCTCGGATTTTCGATAGAACACGTTCCAGATTTTGAAGGTGGTCTTCGAATGTGCGGCCCACGATGATGATGTCATCTAAATAGACAAGGCAGGCGTCTCCAATTAGTCCCGTGAGAACTAACTCCATTAGCCTTTTAAATGTTGCGGGAGCATTGCACAATCCGAATGACATGACTTTAAACTGCCATAGTCCCTTTCCCGTAGAAAATGCAGTTTTTTCCTTGTCTTTGGGGTCTATTTCCACTTGCCAGTAGCCACTTTTTAGGTCTAACGTGGTAAACCACTTCATTCCTGACAGCGTGTCCAGTGTGTCGTCGATCCGGGGTAGTGGATAGCTGTCTTTCTTAGTAACGTCATTCAATCGACGATAGTCTACACAGAACCGCATGCTGCCATCTTTCTTTTTTACCAGAACCACAGGAGAACACCAAGGACTAGACGAAGGCTCTATAACTCCATCCTTTACCATTCCTTTAATCATGGTATCTACCTCCTTTTCTCTTGCCACTGGTAGTCTTCTTGGTCGCTGTCGTATTGGTAACTCATTTCCGGTATTAATTCTGTGTTGAACCAAACCAGTCTTCCCTATGTCAGCATCATTTGTAGAGAATATGTCTGCATACTGAAGTAGCATCTTCCTAGCTTTCTCTCTTTCTTCTTCCGATAAATCTTTACGACAGTCTTCCAAAAGATTTAACACATTAAATTTTGCACTTTGGGCGTTATTTTGAGAAGGCCGATGTTGGCATTCACGCATCCAAGCTACTTCCCCACAGGAACCCATCAACGTACCCTTCTTGATTACTTGTTCCTTTTCACTTGGGTTCAGTATGCGTACGGCTGCAACGTCGATTGCCTTTACCAAGGTCCGCGCAATCTTCCATGGAAGGTTTCCATCTAATCCTTCAATGAGAATACATCGGTTTTTCTGCCCAGAATTATGTGGAAGACTAACTGGAACTATTGTTTCCGATCGGGGAGGAAGAACAATCTTCTTCAAGCAGTACACTTTCCCTGATGGTGCACCTTCCATGAAGACTTCTTCTGACCCACATTTTAGGACTCCTTGGTTAATGTCGATCTCACAACAGTGCTGTCGCATGAAGTCCAAACCTAGGATGCAGTCGTCTACTATGTCAGCCATTATGACCTTATGCCGGTAGATTGTGTTACCCAGTTTTAATTCCACCTCCTTCTCACCACGGACGGTTATGTGCTGACCGGTAGCTGTTACTAAATTTACGCCGTCATGCTTACCGAAGAAGTTCCCAAGAAAACGATTCGCTAGTTGGGAACTGACAACCGTGCGAGAAGCTCCAGTATCCAATGTCAGCTTACATGGTCTTCCGTTCACTTCACCTTTTATGACTAGGGTGTTCCCATCATGGGCTTGTGAGACCGAAATTCTTGGGGCTATTTTAACACCAGCCAGCACCCGCCCCGCAGTCCTGGCGTTGACTAGTTTTCCTGCTGCTGGGCGGTGACATCTGCCGCCCTTCTTTCCCGGGTCTGATCTTCGTTGGCAGTGCTACGCTTCGGACAACTTGAACGGAGGTGGCCCTTTTAAATCTACGTGTGGAGGGTCCAGCTATCACAGAAGCCGCAGTCCCGTCTCCAGCCTTCAGATTTCCAAACGCTTTTCTCATATCAGCGATCTGGGTTTCGGCCTCTGAGATACGATTCTCGTGTAGCTGAACCGTCTCCTTCATGGCTTTGATGTCTTTGCCAAATGTCGCGTGTAGATCTTTCAAGAGGAGAACCTGCTCCTCTTGCCGGCGAGTCTGTTCTTCTTTGTCCTGCTGCAGCTGTTCCTGTAGGCGGCGAGCCTGTTCTTCCTGTCGACGGGCCTGTTCTTCCTGTCAGCGGGCCTGTTCTTCCTGTCGGCGGGCCTGCTCCTGCAGCATCGCCATTAGAGCAGAAAGATCCATGGCCGGTGATGCTGTAGGAACACCAGACGCTTGGGAAATTGGTTCCGTCGTCGGCTGATTACCCCCAGGTGTCTGTCTAGAAGTTCCTTCAAACCGCCTCTGATCCACCTCCTGCTGGCGCTGACTCCTGGTACAGATACCTTCCGTATCCTCCTTCGGTAAAACTGGCATAATTTATCCCACACTTCTGACACCAAATGTTACGAGCTGGGGTTCGGGATAAATTAATTTAAACCAATTTACCAAAACACACAACACAGTTTAATTAAATAAACACAAATATCGTAACTACAAGAAACGTCACTTGGAATCACTTGTTTCGCTTGTACTGTATCACTCGAATCGTATTCGCTCGCTTCCGAAATCGAACTGCTTGTCGGCCCGACAATCCGCTATTTATATCCCGAGCAGAACATACTCGAACATTCGGCACCGCCACAGCGTAGAAGCTTCTAGTAACTTCCATTGAACTGTTTAATCCCACTATTCGACAATAGATGGCAGTAGCGTCTACGTACAATTTCGTGTAGTACTTGCTACTCAATAACAGATGGCGTTAGCGTGTCATTTCCAGTAGTTTCTAACACTGCCCCGTCCTTAGATGGAATTAGCGTGATGTTTCTAGACTTTTCGATTTACGTCACACTGCCCCTTTCTGAGACGGAGTTAGCATGATGCTTCTAGACTTTACGATCTACGTAACAATAACTTTCAACACACTCAACAAACCAACTGCACCACACATTTTCGTACAAAAATGCTATGCATTGTAATGTTTGCTTGGCTTTATGGAGCAACTTGGAACAGTTATAGAGGTATAAAGAAGAAGGCTCGATGATTGATGGACGTTGTATATACATATGTAAATAATAGTTGCGCGTAAACTCTGCTTGCGCGATGTAGAATTTTATGTGACGTCAGTATGATGCGTAGTTCGCCCTTGGCTGTATAGATGCCGCCACCAATTTTAGTCCTTCAACCTTAATTCCTATTAAACAATGCTTGAATGTCAATAGATATCGAGATGGTGCGAGGAAGCGGGTGATGGCGTGAGCTTCGAGTACATAGTCAAGAACCCACAAGTTAAGAGTACCAAGATTGATGGTAGCATGCCTTTCTGGGACGTCTTGAAGAAAGTAGTCGAAGACATGTAAGTTGGACAAGTTTATCTTCATTTCATCATTTATTTCAGCCGAAAAACGTCCACTGCTGGACATAGGCCTCCCCCCAAGCACCATTACTTATATCAGTACTGTGCTCACATTCAGCTTATTCCTGGGACTTCATCAGGTCATCGGTCAAAATTGTGGGTGGCCTTCTAATACTACGTCTTGCAATACGCGGTTTACTCCAGACCCTTTCGCCCCCATCGAACATCTGTTCTGTGAGCAACGAGCCCTTCCCTCTGCCAATTAAGTTTGGCAATTTTTCGGGCTATGTCGGTTACATTGGTTCTCCTACGGATCGTTTATGATTCGATCGCGGAAGAAACTCCAAGCATACCCTCCTCCATTGCCTGGGTAACTTTCAGCTGTCTAATGACGCCCATAGCCAGTTGCCTGATAAAGTCAGGGAAATTAGTAATTTACCTAATCGATGATCAACTTATACGAGTCCATTTATTCAAATCGTAACTGTCATTCTTGGAGAGTAAGAAATATCATGTCAATAACATTATAACGCTGCAGATAACCGTCGATTTGACAAACAATGAATTTGTCCGACATGATCTCATTCTTTGATCAAATCAAAGAACCAAGACACAACTGGAGGTTGTTACTTTGTCAAGCTGTGGGTATACTTTCTTAGCCTATTCCCTTGTTTTACTTGAGATGCGGCACGTATCTATACACGTTGTTAGAATTAACCTACGATTGTTGTTCCGACATGTACGGCTGAAAATCAGTACCCACCAGTATACTACGCTTCCAACCATAACCCATTTGTCAAACTATGATAAGGAGTTTAAAAGTTATGAAGAAACAAATGAACATCCATACCCACATACACACAAACATACGAGTACATATCGTTCAAAATCATAACCCCTCGGTTGGGTAAAATACTTCAATTGCCATCATCATTTTCATGTCCAATCTTATTTCTTCAGGGGCTTCTCAATACGTTGCGTGACCTGCCCAGGTGCAACGGACTTGCGTTACGTTCGCCGTCAAGGTATTCCAGCCATCAACTTCTCTCCACTCATGGACTCTGCGATGCTACTCCACGCCCACGATGAGAAAATAAATATCGACATATTTATGACAGGAATTGATATTATTGAGAACGTTCTTCAAGCTGTTGCTAATGTGTAACAAAATAATGCACTATTATAACATGGCTCTAATTTCGACAGGTCAAATACATTCATTGCGTTGTTTACGCTGCTGAACAGACATAGCTTTGAACATATGAAGTAATGGATTAGTAAGACTTTCATAATGATTCAGATTCTGATTAATAGTGAGCTACGCAATTAGAGTGCTGGCACAAACTAATCACATACACACACTTTTCACATACACACTAACACTCATCACATACTCGTACATACACTCATCACATGCACACTTCACATACACACTAACACTCATCGCATACTCGTACATACACTCATCACATACACACACTCTTATGGTTACCTTTTAGTTTGTAGTTTTAGTACGTTGCTTTTGTTTACTGTAAATTCATATTCTATGTATAAGTATAGTATAAGTAATGTCGAAAGATACTGGAACCTGCGACACAGGGCATCCTAGTGCGGGATCCAGTGTCACACCTGAATATTGTAAACTTTTATGAACCAATAAACAAAACTAACTAATTTGTGACATTACAACGGATCAGACCTTGGCCGTGAGAAATATGTGTCACCGAAAGTATTGTCCGCTGAAAGGCCAGTTGTATCTCTGTGCTATTCTATCTTAATAAATGATGACTTATATTTATTTTGTATGTGCTTGTGTCTAATAGAAGGGCTTTAGTTGAATAATAACAACTGCACGAGTCTAATGATCAGGTTAAGCTACGCTTGCCATGGTTGGTCCCTAGATGGGTGACCATCCTTACATACCAAGACCCCTCATGCCCCGGAAAGGTGTTGTGATTCCTGACTCGACCACAACATGGAACAGAGATTTTACTATTGCACAAAGTGGTTATTTTAATTGTGTTTTATTGTGCCACTTATCCCAGGAATTTGTGCCTTGTACTTTTTGAGTAATAAGAGTACGATTGTGGTCGGGCTGGGGATCACAGTTCCTGACCCGACCACAACCAGATCTAATAAAATATCAATAGTGTGAAGTTACTGATTATACCAAAAATATGTGTCAAATTGTGCCTATGGCGATTCGGATAAAATTGAATAATCAAGAAAGTGTGTCAATCACACCCTATGCAATTTTACTACGACTTTGCAAGCAGTTTTATTTTGAGAAATTATGCTATATATAGAGCACTTTATTATTTTATTTTACTGGATGTGTTCACGACTTCTATGTCGTGTCGTGTGTCGAATTATATGTATTTATAAAAAACAATACAACCACTATGTTTTGTAGCATAATGCTATTAGTGTGTTAAGCTTGTATAAAAAACCGGTTAAATGCGAGTCGGGTTCGTATCCTGAGGGTTTCATAACCCACATCATAACGATAAGTTGAAATTTAAACATAAATTAACTCATTTAAATAGTACCTACCATTACAAGCTGTACCCTTGTTGTATACTTTTACTATTAATACAGGGGTCAAGAACTTAATAGTTAAGAATTATAACCTTTTAAAATATAAAAACATAGCTTTCAGACTTTTTCCTTTACTTGTATGTTGCATCTTGCCCAATTTCATGATTCTAGGTCAACGGAAAGTACCCTATAGGTTTTGATTCCCGAGCGATTTCCATAGAAATTGAGCAAATAAGCGACATAAATGGTCATATCTTTTAATTGCGTTGACTTAGAATTTTTTTTTTTTTTTGCCGCAAGGTACCGCATAATTCATTGTTAACTTCAACTTGATATGTCGACGCGTAATTCTCGATTATAATATTTTCTAGATCTATGATTCTCTATTTAACGGAAATGCACTTACAGTCTTACATATTATATGTACAACTTTATTTACGTAACGAGGTACGATTTTTGCTTTTAGTTCTAAAGCCGAAATGTGGGTAGTTGTATAAATTTTTCGTAAGTGCCTTATTTGAGTACATAAAACAGTTATTTAGTAAAGATGAAGCGCGGACAAAGGTTGTCAGTGTCGTCAAAAGAACAAAAATTGAATTTTTTTAAGACACAAAGAACTTTTTACCAGTAAGAATAATTTGCCGCCAAATACAAACCATATTTACAACGAAATCAGTAAGTCTTTGTCGGAGCGCATGACACCAAAAGCATTAGCTATATCAATAAAAAAAATATGATTTTATATTTAGTGATAACTACGAAAGTGATATAAAGCCAAGTGTTTCGTGTGCCATAGGCACAATTTGACACATATTTTTGGTATAATCAGTAACTTCACACTATTGATATTTTATTAGATCTGGTTGTGGTCGGGTCAGGAACTGTGATCCCCAGCCCGACCACAATCGTACTCTTATTACTCAAAAAGTACAAGGCACAAATTCCTGGGATAAGTGGCACAATTAAACACAATTAAAATAACCATTTTGTGCCATAGTAAAATCTCTGTTCCATGTCGTGGTCGGGTCAGGAATCACAACACCCGGAAAGCACGTTAAGCCGTTGGTCCCGGTTGTCAGAAGCCCGAAACTCTAGCAACCAGTTCTAGCATCCAGATATTTCTTGTAACCAAAAGGGTATATACAGGAACAGTTTTTATCCAGTGCGCAAACTGTAACCATGAATTAAGCATATCATTCTCGAAGAAAATTCTCGTCGGTTATACAAAAAAAAAATCTGCTGATCCATACATTTTGACCCCGTAGGTATTGCATTTTTATATGAAACGGCTGTTTCTTTTTTGTAAAATCGACGAAAAATTTTTTGCGCAAGGAGGTCTAGAATGATATGTGAAATTCATGGTTACAGTTTACGCACTGGATAAAAACTTATCCTGTATACGTATAATTAGTAACTGGGTTAAGAAGGTCAGACACGTAGTCGCTCCATGTAAACTACCGGTATATAGCTGCTTCTGGTTAGACTGGAAGCCGACCCCAACATGGTTGGGAAAAGGCTAGGAAGATTTTTATTGCTCGTGTCGATAAATACATCAATAATGTAATGTAAAGTCACAATATGTTTTCTAGAACCTACTAAACACTTATTATACTAGAATAACTGGACAAAGAACGAGATATGGAAGATGTTACTATTTATGTTAAATATTATCAAAGATTGAATGGGAACAGACATTCCCGATAACGATATAACCCTCCTCCAGGAGAGTAGTAAACTCAGTAACACTCTCAAGACACATGGTCATACACAACCGTCCAGCTGTCCTTACCGCCGCGCGCCGAGCCTTGCCGCGACGTTCCAATCCATGTCCACCCCGACCCTTGTTCGAGCCAACCCGCGCCGCTGAATTATATCAAAATAAATCAATTCCAATCCAGCCCATCTGTTGCTGCCCTCTACCAGCAATGACCTAATCCGAGGTCCGTACCCCACAGCGGGTGCCCTTAGCGAGTAGTCGCTCTAATTTTAAGTATTTTAGCCCTGGTTAGAGGCCTTCATTTGTTGTAGCCACAGGTAAGTCCGGTTAAGCAGCCGACAATCTCATAGGGTGACCAGAAAGATCGATTCCCAAAAAAAAAATGGTTACGGAAAATCTAAGTCTATACAAGTGTGGCGAAGAAGACAAGTGGACAGTTCGTAATCTCACTCGGTGCGATACGTACACGTCTTTTGTAAAATAGTGGTAAACAAAAAACCGGTTTAGATATTGGCTCGCGGTCGCGCTTGCCGTTATCGCGTCGCGTGTGCTGTTAGGCAATTATGAACTTTGTGCTTAATGGATAGTGATCAAAATCACGATGACAATTATGACGTAAACACATAGAGCAACACGGACCACCGGCGGACCGGAGGGGAGACGCCATAGCGATTTTTCCCGATACAAAACTGTCTGTCATTTTTTGCGGGGGGAAATCTGCTCTACCCACACTTTCTCAAATTCTCACACAAAAATAATCGTCTGTTACTACGAAACCCACACATAAAAATTAAAACATACACTAATAATTTCACACACACATAGATACATTATGTGTCGTTACAGTACAATGAGATGACGCAACTACACTGACAAGTTGCTTACAGCCGTGGTTGCAACTACTGTCGATACGCATTATCGATAAATTCAAGAACTCGGTTGGGAATATTACGTTTAAAAAGTGATACAAAGATAGATATTCTAATAAAGATTGACTTTATTTATTATGTACTACAATAATTATCATTTAACAAATAAAATTAAGGTTTACGTCATTTTAAAAACTAGTTACAATTGTATCTATCACTGGTTTTTCAAGTGGACTATTTCGTGTGGGAATCCAGTTTAGTCTATTATTACAAAATTTCTTCCATGTAACCCTTAAATTTGGATCTTTAGTAAACCTGCAATAAATAAATTAAAAAAAGATTGTGTGGTTTTTATGAAACCACGATAAAAGTGAAACTTTTTTCACATTATAGACATTTAACTAAAAATTTTCGGAATATATGCAATAGCTTAATAAAAAGACTTAATTTAATGTTCATACGAAATAAGTTAAATAATAAATTCCAGCACTCAAAATTGAAATAAATCCATAAACAACAACATGCACCAGCAAGCGCCTTTCACTTTATCCCTAATTCGCGGCCGACCGTCACGCGACATACAACACACAGACGAAAAAGTGTGAGGGGAAGTCAAAGTTTCACTTTAAAAAAAAAATGGTTGAAGTTCACACGTAAGTAGTAAGTAATTTTAATAAAACGTGTTAACTCGTAAGTTTTGTAATATTTTTAATTTATACAACTATGTATATTAATATACAGCTTACATTATAATATTTTAAATAAATCAGAAAACTTATTCTCAAAAATGTCTCTGTATGAATATAGACTCCTTTGCCAAATTTATCGATAACTATCAACTAACAAACCAGTAACAACACTATCGCTCGGTGACAGCGTCTACTCGGAAACAAAGTCGGATCAGTCGCTCGACCGATCCGCATATTGTATGAGGGCGAGCGGCCTGTGTTGGTAAACAAATCCGAAACAACACGACCGATAAATATTGTAATTTTTAAGTATTATGGAAGTAAATGGGAATAATGTGATTAAATATTAGTTACATATGAAAGGTAACGCCATCTTATTGTAAATTTGACATGGCAGATCTCTTTTTGCAGCAAAATACAGAACAATTCGTCATTTTTGTAGGACATCAATTTAGTCGCGCAACTAGATTTAGTCTACTGAGCAGTGCGGCTGCAACTAGTTTTATTATACGCATAGGACCACGTGGACTTGTACTTTGACAGAGGGGAACGCCTGCGTATGGCTACTCCCCTCTGGTCCGTGTTGCTCTATGCGTAAACATAATCACTGATACATTAGATGACCAAACACAGTTGAATAAAGAAATGGAGATAATAACATCGGAGGGTAAACGACCAAGATCTGAGACTAATGAAGAATGTTGGCAAACTGTAGCGAAAAATGCTAAGAAGAAGGCAAAATACAATAAGACTGGGTATGTCGAATCACCAATACAAGTTACCGTAACCTCTAAGGAAAAGATTCCCAAACAATTTGCACTTGCAAAATTATTAAAACAGAATGAGATGATGGAAATTGACAAAATAAAATATATAAATCCATACAAATTGCTGGTTACGTTCAATAACCAAAGTAGTGCAGATAAATTTATTAGCTGTCCGGTATTTACTGAACTCGGCTGGCGAATACAAAAAACTTGGGAGGTTGGTATATCGTACGGCATTATTAGAGACATCGAAGTGGGCTTATCTGAAGAACAACTTATAGAATGTATCTTCTCTGAAAAGGAAGTTGTAACAGTTAAACGTCTCAATAAAAAAGATGGAGGAGAATGGGTACAAAGTGAAACTTTCAGAATTGGTTTTAAGGGCTCATCTTTACCTACACACATACTGTTATTTGAACTGAAAGTAAAAGTGGACCCGTATACTTTCCCTGTGACACAGTGTTCTAAGTGCTGGAGGTTTGGGCATATAGCTAAAATGTGCCCCGCAAGTAAAGCATTATGCCCAAAGTGCTGTAGTTACCATGATACTTGTGACACAACTAAATTTAAATGTGCTAATTGCTCAGACAATCACGAGGCTATGTCAAAACATTGCCCAGTGTATAAAAAAGAAAAGCGCATCAGAGAATTGATGTCAGAACACAATTGCACGTATCAGACAGCCCTTTCAAAATATTTTGATTCGCCCTTACTCCTTACACAAGAAGTTCAACGAGCGCCAAGCCCGATCCTTGAATGTAGCAGTACTCGTTTACAAGCAGCTCAAAAAGGGAAGCATGATTCAGCAGTTTCTCGTCAAGAAGCTTATATCGAAACAGTCGATGTAAATAATCCATCGAGGTCTGAGAAATCAAAAAACAAAAAGAAAAGTATTAAGAAGAAGAAAGTACCTTCTCAAATAGTAACTTCTCTCATGTAGCTGCGATTTGTGAGACATGGCTCGATCGGGAAACACCCCTAAACATAAGTAACTATAATATTTTTCGTGAGGACAGGGACCTGTCTTATGGTGGTGTAGCTGTTGTGACACACAAGTCGATTCAGGCGGTACGTGTCCCTTTGACGAATAACAACTCGGGTCTAGAAATAGTAGTGGTAAAATTGTTCAACTGTGATGAAATTCAAAAGATTATTGCAATTTATTGCCCGCCGGAACTTCACACAAATCAAACAGTCTGGGACTATTTGTTTTCACTTGGTAGTGGGAAGACCATGATCTTGGGGGATTTTAATGGACATCACACAAATTGGTCGCATAAGACAGACGCGAGGGGCAACCAGATTCTGGATTCCGTGATTGATTACGATTATGTTATCTTAAATGATGGTAGCCCAACGCGTCTACAAATAGTTACTGGTACCTTAAGACAATCTTCCCCCGACATAACTATGGTGACGTCAGACATATCATTAAGATTTGACTGGAGAACTACTTGTGAAACATTAGATAGTGATCATGTTTTCATTAAAATTTCTACTACTTTAAGCATGGACAGGTCCGTTTTCAAAAAGAAAAACTTCAAAAATGTAGATTGGAAGAAGTATACAGATTACGTACAAAGTATTTTTAATTCATTTACTATAATAGACGATCCCCAAGTAACTTACAATCAATTTTTGGATAATCTAAAGATGGCGTCAGATAAATGTATTCCTGATATTAAGGTATGTTTAAATCCTAGTAGTAAGTTTAACCCAAAACCTTATTGGAGTATAGAACTTTCAAAGTCAGTGGCACTCCGACGTTTAGCTTTGGCGGTATTTAGACGTAACCCTACTCCAAGAAATTTTATACTTCTACAAGAGAAAATACAAGAATCTCAAAGACTTTTAAGATGCACCGAAAATAATTCTTGGCGGGAACTTTGTTCTTCTCTGAATGAAAATACTTCTATTAATGACCTATGGAGAAAAATGAAATGGATAAAAGGTTATAAAACCCCTAGGCATTTTATTGATAATAATAAAGCAAGTCTTCTACTGCATAGTTTGACTCCTGATTTTGTCCCTGCTTGTCAACCACTGTTCAATTCACAAAATTCAAAATTAGAGTCTCGAATAACTCTAGCAGAACTTAATAAAAGTATTAAATCCAAAGATACCTGTCCAGGAAATGATGATGTATCATTTTCTATGATTAAATATCTCTCAGATAATGCGAAATCAATATTATTATTTTTATATAATAAGTTTCTTTCCTTAGGTCTTGTACCGAATCAATGGCGAGAAATAGGTGTAATCCCTATTCCTAAGCCCGGAAGAGACAATGATATGGTATCATCGCTCAGACCTATTTCACTTATTTCGTGTATATGTAAAATCTTCCATTCAATTATTCAAAAGAGGTTGGAGTGGTATTTTGAAAGTAAATGTTTGTTTGCCGATACTACTTTAGGTTTTAGAAAGTGTAGATCTTGTTTCGATAATTTAAGTCTATTAGTTACTAGGATACAAAACGGTTTTTGTAGCAATTGTGTCACGGTTGGTTGTTTTATAGACATTGATAACGCCTATAATAATGTGGATATAACTCAGCTATTGTTAACATTAGATCGGCTTGGCGTGGGAAATAGGATTTGTTTATACCTTTGGGAGTTTCTTCGGGAGAGACATTTAAGTATTAAAGTAAACAATTTACGTATGGTCAGAACTACGGGAAGGGGTTTAGCCCAAGGTGACCCTTTATCACCTTTACTGTTTAATGTAGCTACTATTGATTTATGTAAAAATATTAGTTCCGATCATGTTCATGTCTCACAATATGCAGATGACTTTGTTGTTTACTCCGTTGAAAATAGTGTAGCTCAAGCTAATAATTATTTACAGAATTCACTGAATTTACTTGCGAAACTCCTTGCGGATATTGGTTTAGATATTTCAACAACAAAAACTAAAACATGTGTTTTTAAAAAAGGTAAAAATAATGAAATAGCCCGTCTCAAAATTAACAACTCAGTCTTGCAGGTAGTAGAAAATGTAAAATATTTGGGCCTTTGGTTGGATCGCTCTCTAAGATGGGCCAAACATATAAATGAAACACATCAAAAAACAACGAGATTCCTCAATGTGCTTAGAGCTTTATCTGGAGCTAGCTGGGGTGTTCACCCTAAACACCTAAGAATCGCTTATATCTCACTAATACGAAGCCGTATGGACTACGCTAGCTTTCTGTATGGAGATAGTTGTCACTCAAACTTGTATAAACTCGACAAAGTCCAAAACCAAGCGATGAGGATCATTGGTAGCTTTATAAAGTCTACACCAATTCATGTCATGAGCAGTGAATTAAGTCTCCAGCCTCTATTTGTTCGTAGAAATTATTTAGCCGGTAAATTTTATTTAAAGTGTAAGTCGCTGTTAAGTAGTCAGACAATTGTTAACTTGCTGGAGGATTTTTTACAGCAGATGCATTTGTGGAAAAGGAAGAATAAGCCTTTACTCATTTTAAGCCATGAATACCTTAACGATTTGCGAATTCACTGCAGCCAGAATTTGGAAATGTTTGGGTATCGCTCTTGGATCAGTTACATAGATTTATCTAAACACATAAACTTTAGCATTAACGGAGTAACTCAAGCAAAAAAACGATTTCAACCATTGGTTTTAAATGATTTATGTTGTCAATATTTAAATGAAAAATATCCAAATTTTTATCAAATATTCACAGATGGTTCCAAAGAAAATAATAATTCCGGTGCAGCTTTTTATGACCCTCAATAAAATATATCTATGGGTTTTAGTATTGACTCAAATGTGTCCATAATGTATCTTGAATTGTTGGCAATTAGTGAAGCTTTATCTTATACTCAGTCAATAAATCACAATAATATTATAATCCTGACTGACTCCAGGAGTGCTTTACAACATGTGGCTCGTTGTACCTCGACTTTTCGAGGAGCTCCGATAGCTTACGTAATAATTGATCAGATTCTGGAACTTGAACAGAATTCTAAATTAGTAATACTGCAGTGGATTCCTTCACATATCGGGATACAAGGCAATGAGCTGGTAGATATGTATGCTAAGAGGGCCTGTGTGGAGGGTATTCCGTTAGATATAGTTCCAATTTTCTCAGATAACTTCTATGTAATAAAAAGATATTGCCATAAACTGTGGAAAGAATATCATGATGTGAGATCAAGAGAAAAAGGTATCTGGTATAGCACCATTCAGCCTGAGCCTCTAATAATTCCCTGGATTGATAACTGTTCACTTAATAGAAAAGATATTGTTACTGCCATGAGGCTTCGATCCGGTCACATACCATCGAGGAAGTTTACATTCCTTATGGGTATCACACCTTCACCTAATTGCGAGAAATGTGGAATAATCGAGGACGTATATCACATCGTGATGGAGTGTGAGCGGGGCGAACGCCTCAGGATGAATCTGTTCGGTTCCCAAAATGTATATGGAATTGGTTCATTAAATAGTGTTTTGGCTAAGCCTATGTCGGACGAGGCTAAAACTCTGTACAAAATATATTACAATCATTTAAAATAATGTAAAATTCAAAGTTTGGCTATGATGGAGCGACATAGTCAGTATTGTGACAAAGCTCCTTAATAAAGGATTAAAAAAAAAAAAGACAAGTGGAGCACCCAGCAATACATATATTTTGAGGTACGCAGCAAGGCGATTTAGGCCAAATGGTCTACGCTAAGGTACCCTACGAAATTAAATTTATCTTTTAGTTTCTTTCCTGGAGAAAATAAACGATCAGTGGCCCACTTTACCCCGGGAACGACAGACCTAGAAGTTATGGGGAGAGGGGGCAGTAGTCCAGCAGTGGGATGATGCAGGCCAACAATATTAGCTGTAGCAGTAGTCGTGATATATTGGGGTCTCGTAACAAAAAAAAACACGCATCAAACCAAACAGATTAATTTAAATACATA
Source organism: Aporophyla lueneburgensis (assembly GCA_932294355.1). Lineage (NCBI taxonomy): Eukaryota > Metazoa > Arthropoda > Insecta > Lepidoptera > Noctuidae > Aporophyla > Aporophyla lueneburgensis. Next base: position 8,174,063 of record OW028740.1, on the reverse strand, counting down.
CACACTTACCTTACAAAAAAAAACTTAGGTACTAAATATTAATCTAATCACTGTTTTATATGTCAATTTGTTCATATATTTCGCAACTCAAACATTATCACCGCAGACTGTCCACTGCAGTCCTTTGGGTATGATGAGGTGACTTGGAAAGCAAGCAAGCTCGCAGGAAATTCTAGGAAATAGTTATTTGTATTTGTAAATATACTTGGTACCCCTTGATTAAGTATTTTTCTTACTCGTACTTGGTTGATCTTTATCTGCAGGACTCTCCTGACCGTCTTTACTACTTTCCGTAACTTCTTTACTTTTTCCTTCTTTTTGTGTTTTTTTACTATCCGTTGGTTTTTCACTATCAAAATCTTCATCAACGTCATCTTTTTCTTTACTTTTTCTATCTTTTTGTGATTTTTCACCGACTGTTAATATTAAACTTTGAACACTTTCAACATCTTTATCATGGTGATATTTATCTTCAAATATTACAAGTGATCTTCTACTGCCTAATACTTGATGACTGCCCGATGATTTTGTACTTCCTGCTGATTTTGTGCTGCCCGCTGATTTTGTACTGCTCGCTGATTTTATTGTTTCGTTACTTTCTGTACGACTTTCTTTTTCTCTGTAAAGCATTAGTAGTTGTCTCTGTGCCTCTAATTTTGCAAGCATAGCGCTTTTTGTAGTCATTAAGTTGGGAGCTTCGTGATTAAGTTTTGTCGAACTGGGTTTGGGGCTACTCTGCATTGCTATCAGGCCCATTGACATGATACGCCTCTGGGAAACCAGCGTAGGTCGAATTTCTTTGTAGTATTCTTCTATTTCTTGTAAAGTCAAGTCTCTTGTTTCTGGTAAAGAGAAGTAGAGGAATACGATACCTGTAAATTAGTAGGCAGAAATTACGAAGTGCTTGCTACTTAATTGTACAGAGTCAAAAAAATATATTTACCCTCATGTTGGGTAGGTATCGATGTTGAAAGCAAATGAAACAAAAAAAAAATACAAGAAATTATTTTTTCATCATTCAATTTCATTCAAAACTTTAAATAACCGTAAGAACGTTAAGAAAATGAAGGCAAACGACTCTGTAAGAAATTCCAGTTTCATGGAATTACTAAAACAGCCGATTGATCTACGCACGGCCGACGCGGTTTGCTGACCAATTACAAGCATGGACATTCGGCCCATCAAATCAAATGATGTTTTTTTTTTTGTTAGTTAGTTTTCGGTGTCGATACCCAACAAGTGGGTAAAGTATAACCAACAACTTTGACTCTGTATGTTTTATAGTGACCAAACTTACTTAATCTCTTGTCATGCCCTTACCCGCTAAGGAAAATCCACCAAATATTAGAAACGTGTAAGCCACGCCTAAAATGTTCACCATAAAGGGTCCCACCTCAGTACTGGCACATATCATAAGGCAATGCATGGAAACGAATGCACCACCAAGTATCCCTCGAACCTGAATTTTTAAATACAATTTTCAGTTGATATCTTAACGGTTTTAAATAAAATTCATAAATAACTTTATATTGTAGTGTGGAAAAAAGAAACAACCGACTTCCTTAAAAAGAAAACACTACAAAGTAAAAAATAACTTTAATTTCGAAAGTCGGTGTCTTAGTATCTGTATTTAAGGTTTTTGCCACCGACTTCCGAAATTAAAGTTATTTTTGACTTTAAAGTGTGTTTTTTAAGGAAGTCGGTTGTTTTTTTTTTATAAAAAGTTTTTATTTTTAAACTTTTTAGTTGTGGTAAATACTCCGCACTAATCTAATCGCGTTATTCGTTCATTTGTCACGCAAATACGTAATGCAAATTTAAGATTTATATGGTTTTCACATAGACCCCATTGTCCAAATGGGACCATTCGGAAAGCACCAGTTTTCAAATAAGAAAAGAATCATCAAAATCGGTTCACCCAGTCAAAAGTTATGAGGTAACAAACATAAAAAAGAAATACAGTCGAATTGATAACCTCCTCCTTTTTTTGAAGTCGGTTAAAAATCTAAAATAAGCAATTACGCTAGATAGTAATTATTGTTAGAGTCTACTGAGTTTTCTAGCTCTTTGATTGTTGTTACTGACGGAATAATCGGACCTCAGTAATGACAAATTTGTGATCGCCAATATGTACCAAATTCTGTACAGGATGGCTTACACATCGACGCGCAACCTGATTCAATACATATTCTGAACACCCCTCAATTGAAATTTTTTATAAGTTATTAACCCATTATCAATTTATCTATAATATGTATGTATTTAGAAATATATAAGTATGTTTATCAGTTGTCTAGTACCCATAACACAAGCTCTGCTTAGCTTGGGACTAGATGGCGTTGTGTGATAGTTGTGGAATATATTATATAATATATTCCATATATATATTATTATTATTATTAACGCCGAGGTGATCAGAATTTTTACTAACTTTGCAACGAGTTTATTTATTATGTTACCGGACCAAAAAAATAATGCAATATCCCTATCCTCTAGGTAATGCTAAGAGTAGAAAAAAACGATGTATATGCACAGAATCAGCGAAGAAGTAGTCAAAAAACACTCTAAATTTTTATTTTTCAGGTATTTTTGAAAAATTAGATTTTTTGAAATTTTCGAAAATCCAAAATAGTCTCCAAAAATTCTGAAAAAAAATTGAGAGTGTTCTTTGACTAATTTTTGTTCTTACATTTGTTTATAAAGTTTATAGTTTTAAATAAAACGATGGATTAAGATTTTTATACAATTTTTTCATTCTCGCCATTTTGAAAAAACGCATCACTGAAATTTTCTGGAAAAAAAAACTACTTAATGTTCGAGTGGCATGATCACCTCTGATCATAGTAAAAATTTGAAACCATGGCGGTATCACTATGAAAAAATGCGAAAAAAATTTTTTTTCGAAAGTTTTCACGTTTTTTTGACTTTTCAATCGACCATATTTTTTTTTCGGTGTCTAATCGAAATTTTGAGCTCAGATTCTGAAAGAGCATCAAATTTTGCGTAGGAATAGAAACATTGCATTATTTTTTTGGTCCGATAACATAATAAATAAACAAGTTGCAAAGTAGGTAAAAATTCTGATCACCTCGGCGTTAATGGGTTAAAAAGGAAAAATGCTGCTCCATACATTTTGACCGCTTAGGTACTTTCTATGAAACAGCAGATTTTCATAACTGACGAAAAACTTCAACGTACTGTGTTTTCCGAAAACGATTACTTACTTGTAAAGGCAATAATTCAAAAATCATTAGATGTGGTAAGATGTAGTACCCTAAACTGGCGAAGACATTGTACAGTATTATACATGTTAGAGGTAACACACTCGGTCCATCATCGTAAATTAAGAACGCTCCTAATGTGAAGCATGTGAGGGTCAGTCCGATAGCTGAAAAAATAACATGAAATAGAATTAGATTGATTAGAAAAAAAATATAGTCATCAAACAAAGTCGCTCCGAAGTCGCTCGCAAGTTAAGAATAATAAAAAAAAAATACCTGAAAGTAAAGCCAAGGGTCTTCTGCCCATATTGTAAAGGAGTATAGCAGTGACGATGCCCATAAACATTCTAGTCAAGGCCAACAAAATGTAGCCAGTTTGCAAATCCAAAAATGATATTGCCTCCTAAAATAAAAGTAAATAGAAATAAAAGTTTTATAATTCAATATAGTTTGAACCAGAAGTAAAAGTATAGTATTGAAGCATTTGTAACAAGATTATCGTAGTATCAAAGAAGCATATAGCGAAATAACTCTCGTTATGCACGTGTTTGGCTTATTAGTCTATTCGCACGATTTCTCTCGACCGCGACTTGACACTCAGGGGAGTAAAGAACATGGCGGGATAAGCATGGAGCATGATTGTTACGCATTATTCCTTAGCACTTGACATTAGGTTCACTTTGTACTTGAACCATAAAATGCATATTTTGAAATTTTTAAAATTATCTTATCTATACTTTAATATTATAAAGCTGAAGAGTTTATTTTTTTGTATGTTTGTTTGGTTGAACGCGTTAATCTCAGAAACTACTGGTCAGAATTGAAAAATTATTTTTGAGTTGGATAGCCTATTTATTGACAAAGGCTTATACCTATAACATCACGCTACAATCAAAATGAGCGGAGTTGCAACGAAACAACGAAAAATGTACGAAAACTGGCAGGCAATTCGATGCGACGGGAAGGGTTAGGGGAGCAAAAATTTGACGTGGACGAAGTCGCGGGCAGAAGCTAGTGTGTTTATAATCATTAAATTCTAAAACTCAGTAAATTAAATTTTGTATCGTCATTGAAAAAAAAAAATAGTTGTATTGATAGATTCTTTTTTAATTTTATATATTTTTTTCTTACTTACTTCTTTGTTATCCAATTTAAAAAAAAAACGCCCTTATACCCACGTAAAAATTTGGATCCAAATATATGTTGTACATTATAATGAAGATGTTTTTTTGTGAAAATTTCGTAGGTGTATCAGGCTTAGAAAACAAGATATTAATTTCTCAATTTTTTTTTTTTTAAATAATTTACTCGAGATTTTTTGACAAAAAAACATGATACATTGTCTCTCTAAGTTATATACAACACGTAATAAGGACATTGATATATTTGTAACTATGAACGAATTTTTTTGTTGTATTTTTTTTTTCTCGAAAACTAATGCATATTTTTAAGTAATATTTTACAGTAAGTTGTACTCCAAAAGTCCATCATACACAAAAATTGGCAGTTGAAATTACCGCTGGGGCCGCTACCCCATGCTTATCCCGCCATGTTTGTGCGAATCTTATATAGGGGGCATTTCACGTCAAGCGGACAGGGAAAAAAAGTGAGGTTCTGAAATTTGTTCATATTAGGTCCAGTTATAATGCCCCATAGCATAATTAAAATGTGACAATTTGTGTGAGAGCAGTGGTGGCCCAGTAGTCACGGCCGTGACTTACGAGTTTTAGCTCGTGGCTTCGAACCCAAGCAGGCACTTTAGTTTGTGTAAATTCTTTCATCATGTCCCCTTTCAAATCGCTGACGGAAAACATCGTGAGGAAACCAGCATGTCTTAGAACCATAAAATCGAAGACATGTGTCATCTACCAACCAGCACTGAGCCTGCGTGGTGGATTACGGCCCACTCCCACTCCCTCGATGGTGAGTTTATAACCAGGATTAACACATATTGTACTTTATTTTAATACCAACATAACTGTATTTGTAGGTAATAGTTCAAAGGTCAAACAAAATGATATAACTGACAGTGTTACTCAGCTTTTAAAGATTAATTGTAACAAAATTATTTTGTGTGCATTTCCATATTTTGAGAAATTATCTAGTAGGAAAAACAAACATATTCATATGCTTAATAATCATATGCAGTTTTTGGTCAGTCACTACAGTGATAAACTTATATTTTTTGACACTAACATTTTTGTTGATAAGTTAAAATCAACAAGGAATACAGTGTATCTTCCCCTTAGGTTTAGACATCAAATAGCGAGGCTATTAGCTTATATTAACTCAGACATAAGTAGTATGTCACAGTCTTATTTAATTAGTGTTGGTAGTGATACTAACACTACTATTGATACGCCTAGTAGTTTAAACTACTAGGTGCGACAACGGATGAGCCGCATATGTTGAATGTTGTTCATCAAAATATGCAGGGTCTGTCCGGCAAAGAGTTAGAGTTAAGTTTATTTATAGAGAACCATGATGTTCAGGTATTATGTTTAACTGAACACTGGTTGAAAGAACATGAAATAGTGTTTATCAATGATGATAATTTTACTGTACAAAGTGCATTTGCGAGAAAAAGGGCCATCCGTGGTGGTTCTTTAGTTCTGGTTTCAAACAAGCTAAAATGTAAGCAACGTTCAGATTTAGTAAATCTCTCTATTGAGCGCACTATTGAGTTGTCTTGTGTTGAACTCGAGCGATACGTTATAATTTGCGTTTATCGACCCCCCTCTGGGGATTTCGTTTGTTTCGAGTCAGTAATGGAGGATTTACTCAATAAGTTAAAATCAAGTAATAAAAGTATAATTGTATGTGGCGATTTTAATATTAATATTTTAGATGTTACTCCATTGAGTATTAGACTTCTCAATCTTTTCAGGTCTTTTAATTTATTTAACTTGTTTTTTGAACCAACTAGGATCACAGCTTCTTCGTCAACTTGTCTTGATAATATATTTAGTGATGGTGATGCCAAAAATAAATTAGTGCTAACTGATTTAACGTCCGACCACTGTGGTTTGCTATCTAGCTTCCCTATGTCATTGTTTAAAAAGGCACATAAACTTGAATGCAGGCCTTATACAGCTAGTCGTTGCACCAAGTTTAAAAATAATGTAGCTCGTAGAATTACACCATCCATAGTAGAAAACGAGAATCCTAATGCAATTTATGAAGCCCTCTTTAATGTAGTGCAAAAAGAGTACAAATCTACTTTCAAGACCAAAACCATTGACATTAATGGCACCTCCGTCGGCTTTAACCAATGGGCTACTCCAGGTATTTATAAAAGTAGAGCGAGGCTATACGAGTTATATGGTTTAAAAAAATACAGGTTTGATACTCCTTTCCTAGAGTATGTAAAAAAATATTCAAAGTTATTTAAACAGGTTAGTGCTTTTGCTAAATCTAAATTTTTAAGCGATCAAATTAAAAATTCAAATAATAAAATAAAAACCACTTGGAAAATCATTAACAATGAAACGGGTAAATCGGTTAAACAAGAAAAACAACTTGAAATTATGGTCGACAACAAATTAGTAAATACGGCAGCTGACGTAGCACAGGCATTTAATGAGTTTTTTGCCAACATACCTATAACTACGACTCGCTCCTTAAATTCCTCCCCGTCTAAAGCTGAAAACCTTTTGCATAGTAGTGTGCCTAAAAGTAGTTGCCTATTCAATTTTGAACATGTAACGCCTCGTGATGTAGTTAATGTTTTTAACACACTTAAGTCTAAAAACACTGGTGATTTCTGGGGCATTTCCATCAAACTATTAAGTAATATAATAGACATCGTAGCCCCCTCTTTAGCTGTTACTTTTAATAAATGTGTTGATGTCGGAACTTTTCCTGACCTCATGAAGAGTAGCAAAGTCATACCATTATTTAAATCAGGTAATAAAAAAGACGTTTCTAATTTTAGGCCTATTTCTATCTTACCTGCATTTAGCAAAATATTCGAAAAGTTAATACTCAAGCAGTTGTTAAGACATTTTAATTTAAACAGCCTCCTTCATAATGAGCAATATGGCTTTACGAAAGGTCGTTCAACTACAGATGCGGGTGTTACTCTCTTGAAACACATTTTTAACGCATGGGAGAACTCGCAAAATGCTATCGGAGTATTCTGTGATCTCTCCAAAGCCTTTGATTGCGTGCACCATGACACGCTTTTGCGTAAACTACGTCATTACGGTGTCCATAACGAAGCTTTAAACGTAATAAATTCTTATTTACATAATAGGTTCCAATGTGTAGATATAAATGGTGTAAAATCTACCAGGCTACCGGTTCAGTTAGGTGTGCCTCAAGGCTCTATACTCGGCCCATTCTTGTTCTTAGTGTATATCAATGACTTACCATTCTTTTTAAAGGGTATTTGTGACGTTGTACTGTTTGCAGATGATACTTCTCTTATTTTTAAAGTAGATAGGAACAGACAAGATTTTGAAGACATAAACAGTGCACTCTCAATGGTTACGGATTGGTTTACGGCAAATAACTTAGTTCTCAATGCCAAGAAAACGAAATGTGTAAAGTTCGCCTTACCGAATGTTAGAAATCTAGGTCCCGAAATCGTCTTAAATAAAGAGGTTCTTAAAACTGTAGACTCGACAGTTTTCCTGGGCATAGCAGTGGATGGCAAACTACAGTGGGGCCCACATATTTCAAGTCTAGCGGGGAGGCTCAGTTCAGCCGCCTACGCCGTCAGAAAAGTAAGACAATATACTGACGTTGATACAGCTCGGTTAGTCTATTTTAGTTATTTTCACAGCATTATGTCTTACGGTATTCTACTGTGGGGCAAAGCCGCTGATATTCAAAATATTTTTGTCCTTCAGAAACGAGCTGTTCGAGCAATTTACCAGCTAGGTGCCAGAGTTTCTCTAAGGGACTTTTTTAAAGATATTGGTATTCTTACGGTAGCATCACAATTCATCTTCGCCAACATCTTATATATTAGGAAAAATTTACACTTACACGCTAAAAACAGTGATTTTCACACTGTTAACACTAGAAATAAGGACAAACTACGTGTTCCCTTTCACCGGCTTCATAAGGTGCATAACTCATTTGTTGGGCTTGGTATAACATTTTACAACAAGCTACCACCTTATTTACTAGAATTACCTTTTAATGCGTTTAAAGCTCAAGTAAAATCCAACCTTTGTCTAAAGGCATATTATTCCATCAACGACTATTTAAATGACAAAACTAGTTGGTCGCTGTGATTAACTCAAGACAATGTTTGTGTTCTTTCTCCAGTACTAGCGTACCTAGTGATAGGTTATATAGCTGTAATATAATTTTTATTATATATTTTTTTTACTGTGTTAGTCATTTTTTTTTTTGTGTATTTATTGGTTTTGACATGTTCTATGCTTTGACATATTATAATGATTAGTATTGCATAAAATGATTAGCTAGCGACCTCGACAAGTTGTCATTCAATTCTTGCCTGAGCAACCGGCAGCAAGTTCGTCATGCTCCCTTAGATGTCAATGCTTGCGGTAGCGTCAGGGGTCGGGTTACCCCCTTCCCTCAAATAAGGCGAGGGGGGTAATGGCTGATCTTTGCGTTATGCTCGTGAACGGGTGCTGCTTGTGGTGACTGGTCGTCTTGCTGACCTTGATGTTGGTATTGTTGTTAATTACCTACCTGTTTATTTGTTTTTACGCCGATGGTCCTAGTTTATCATTTTGAGGCCTCGAGTTGTAACTCGGGTCGTAACAGCTATGTGAACGTGATTCAGCATTGCATATGTAAGCTGTCACGCCCTTATGCCAGGAGGCTTTTATTTTGATACCTTTATTTACATGATAAAAATATTTTTTGCTTTTGGTTGAGTATAGATTTCATTTTATTTCCTGGATTATTGGGTTGGCTAGCTGACAGATGGCAAATCATTTAATTTAATGTTTTGTGTCTCATAATGTTACCTCCTTACAATTGTATAGAATCAAGTTCTTCTAACTTAACAGACAGCTGTGCTGCTGGGGAGTTTGTTCCGCCACTTCTTCTTCCCAGCTAAAGCACTAGGAAGTGTCGAAGGGCGGGCGTTTTGGGGGGACTGTCTTTTGTAACTTTGACGTTCAAAAAGTGCTGACTCTCAGCCTAGTTTGAATAAATGACTTTTGATTTTGATTTTGATTTTGATTTTGATTTTAAAAAAAAACTTTTTATCTTTTTGTACGTTCCTGTGGGATAATTTCCGTCCGCCACGCGGGCGACGTCGCTGGCAAGAGCTAGTCGACTATATTAGGCAACTCAATCAAATCAAAATGCGATTAAATCATCAATTTACCACAACGAGAATTATATTTACCGCCAAAAGTTCCATTGAACAAAACATAATGCAGGAGTTGCCAGCAAGTTGTCCGATGCTAAGATAAGTAAGCATCACCAAAGAAGTCTTGCACGACGCTTTACTACACAGCGCTCCAATATTTTCGATAAATGATAACCTGTACAGGAATGTTTGTTCAAATATATTATAAACGTTTTATGGAGAGACAAGCTAAGCTCGAAGGGGAAAATAGTCTGAAGAATTATTTTAAAGTAAAAAACTTTTTACAAAAAAATTAACAACCGACTTGCTTAAAAAAGCACTACAAAGTGAAAAATAACTTTAATTTCAGAAGTCGAGTCGGTGTCTTAGGATCTGTATTTCAGGTTTATTTGCCACCGACTTCCGAAATTAAAGTTATTTTTCACTTTGTAGTATTTTTTTTTAAGGAAGTCGGTTGTTATTATTTTTTTAAATTTTTATTTTTAACTTTTTCGTTATGGTATGTACCCCGCACTAATCTAATCGCGTTATTCGTTCATTTGTCGAGCAAATACTTAATGCAAATTTAAGTTATATGGTTACACGGGAAGCACCAGCTATAAAATAAAAAAAGAATCATCAAAATCGGTTGACCCAGTCAAAAGTTATGAGCTAACAAACATTTTTTTTAAATACAGTTGAATTGATAACCTCCTCCTTTTTTTGAAGTCGGTTAAAAACTGAACACCGGCAAGACTTTACGTTGACGGGACTTTTCGCCGACAGGACACTTCACCGACAGGACTCATCAGGTCAAGTTAGGTTAAAACTGGAACCTCATCATTCATCATCAGCCTATAATGTTCCCACTGCTGGGAAACAAGCCTCCTCTCAGTGAGAGGGAGCCATAATCCAACACGTGGGCCCAGAAACTGGAACCTGGAATGACTAAATTATGTTGATGAGCCGTAAATGGGCTTACCACTCTGTTTTCAAAGGATTGAATAAATTATAACAAAATACAACCTACTTACGAATGTTGTTATCGTCTCTAAAATCTATAAGTTGCTCCATTTCTCTATCGATGTTATAATTTGGACCCCTGTACTTGACTAGAGTGGCTCGTGTCTCCTCCGTACTTTTAGTTTGCAGGATGAAGTAAGGTGTTTCAGGTAAAAAGATAAATGAACAGAAGCATACAAATGTGAAGATGCAGCAAATATAGCAGAGGAATCTCCAGTGAAATAATATGTTGAGTGCAGCCTGAAACGGGTAAAGCGGATTAAAAACACTTATACAGAGTTGGTACGCTTAATGCCAACCTATTATATTATACTATTATAGATTCTGCCCGCGACTTTTCGTGTTAAATTTCTTGGTACCCCGACCCACCATGTCGCATTGAATCGCTTTCCCGTGCGAGGTCTTCGTATTCGTGTGTTTTTTCTCTTAGTTCGGCTCCTAAGGAACCTAGCGTGGTATGATATAGTCTATAGCCTTCCTCAATAAATGGGCTACTCAACACTAAAAGAGTTTATAAGTTCGAAACAGTAGGTTCTGAGTTTACCACGTTCAACCAAACTCATCAGCCTTATAATCATCATCATCATCATTATTTCAGCCGAAAGACGTCCACTGCTGGACATAGGCCTCCCCCAAGCTTCGCCACCTCAACCGGATTTGTGCTTCCCGCACCCAGCGGATTCCTGCGGCCTTCACAAGGTCATTGGTCCACCTTGTTGGAGGCCTTCCAACTCTACGTCTTCCGGTACGCGGTCGCCACTCCAGAACCTTCCGGCCCCATCGGCCATCTGTTCTGCGAGCAATGTGCTCTGCCCACTGCCACTTCAGTTTAGGAATTCTTCGGGCTATGTCGGTTACCTTGGTTCTCCTACGGATCTCTTCATTTCTGATTCGATCGCGTAGGGAAACTCCACGCATAGTCCTCTCCATTACCCTTTGGGTGACTTTCAGCCTTCTAATAAGGCCCATTGTGAGCGACCACGTTTAATACTATAGTATAAATTATTAAAATAGGTTAAAGTTGAAATGTTCCCTGGGACACATATATTATGTTTACTAAAGAGTTTACACTCTGTTACAGTGATTATGAGTGACTTCGTCCACGTGAGATTTCTTGTTTTAACATAAAATAATATCCTATAATACAAAGCAATACAATGTAGCTTTCCATTAGAAAAACAATCGGAATCGTATCAGTAGTTCCGAAGATTAGTGGACTTATTAATTCCCCATATATAATGTTACAAATTTTACCACTCTATAATATTAGTAATGATATAGTTAAACAATACCTGCGCAGCCATTCCTATTGATAACGCCATAAGCGGGAACGTTCCAAGAACTGCTCGAATGTTTGGCAAGGATATTTCAGTGCAGTAAATTCTCGGAGGGCTCATGGCCATGCCACAACCTACGCCAGTGATTGCTCTTGCTATAAAATAAAATTCAAATCTTATATCTTTAAACGAGCAATTCTTGTATCTATATAAATGTATATATACAATCTGAATCTCGGAAACGGCTCCAACGATTTTCATGAAATTTAGTATACAGGGGGTTTTGGGGGCGATAAATCGATCTAGCTAGGATTCATTTTTATAAAATGTCGTTCTATTCGTGTTTTCAATGACCAACTTTATCGATAATCAACTTCAACATAAACTTATTATTATAAACACAATTTACCAGATATTTACAGTAATATGAGACAAATGAATAACCTAACCGTGATCCACACTGGCAGGATCTGGTACTCTTGCTCGAAAAGATGTGTCTGCAAATATACTTTTTCCATCGCCTTGCGCGGAAAGACATTTCCGCGAATAGACATTTCCGCGAATTGATTTAAGCGCGTACAGACAGTTGCGGGAAAAAAACTTACGCAAATCCACTTGCGTTAAAAAACACTTGAGCAAATCTACTATCTCTAATGAGCACCTGCGCGAAAAATTTGCTAAAATAAGATTTCTTTATAATATAACGTCTGTATTCTTACAAGAAGTAACCCATAATTCGGCAGTTATGTACCAGTGAAAGTAGCTTTTTACACGCTTTATATTAGCTAGTGTAGTGCGTGTTAGTTAGTTTGTAACCAACTCCTTATAGCGCGATTTTGACCCACTTTAAACGACCAGATTTCATTTACAACACGCTTTATATTAGCTTCACTTGTATGTTTGTTTGTAACCGAGTCCTTATAGCGCGATTTGCCCCATTTTAAACGACCAGATTTCATTTTAAATTCTGTAGATTTATCGCGGACCGATGACAATACTATAATTTCATAAATTTGTGCCATTATCCTTGCCAGGGTTACAAGGCAGCAAAAAAACTGTCTTCGAAAACTACGCTGACATACGTCACAAACTACGCTGACATACGTCTCAAAATTCGAAACACCCTTAAAAATAGAAAACAAAAATAATAGTTTAAAAAAAACTAAAAAACACGCTTATAGATAACCAGACTAAAAAGTAGAAAATTGTGGAAAAAAGCGTGGGGTGCTTTTTAAGGTATTTTTATTGATATCTTTTTTGTTTGGTTTTTTTTTACATTTATTTCTCACATAAAGAACCATATGACTGGAATAATGTATGTACCCAGGATTTTGTATTATCTTGATTTAAAAGAGTGTCCTTGGAGATTCTCGTCTGTTCCTCCCCGTTGAGATTTCGTACTATAACTACAGGGTAGCAAGAACATCTACGCACGTGATTCTAGAACACAGAAGTTTGGCAACGTTTATCAAAACATAAATCTGCTGCTCCATAATAACAGGTTTAACGTCGTTTTCTCTGACAGCCTAAATATGTAGTTTTGTATTTAAATAAATATCTTCAATTATCTAAACACTGGCGATTCAGTCAAAACTAAATGCTATAAAATGACTTTAAAACTGATATCAATTACAAACCGATAATAATTTGTTTTGGGGTGTCCGCTAAGCCTGTGTACAGCCATCCAATAAACATTGGTATTTGACAGAAAATCATCATGACTCGACGTCCAGACCTGTCCGTGACGAAGCCACCGATAATACTGCCAATAGAACCAAATAACAGCAACACACTGGCTGGATCATGAAATACAAAAAAAAAAAGAATTAAGGCGGGTTGCAGTGCTTCACCGACTCTCGGCGTCGGGGTGTAGCATCGGTCAAGTGATCGTGACAATGCAGTGCTCTCGTGACCAACAAAGAAAGTGCACTGATACAGGTGAGTATACAATGGATAGATATGTAACCTTTCAGTGCAGTACTAAACGCCCCCTCATTATTTCATAACAGTTCGGTCGATCTACCAACTACTTGCGTGCGGTACCTACACATTTCCTTAGAAATGACGAACACGACCAACGGAGGCGCCGACAGTCGATAAAGTATTGTAACCATCCTTACCATTCCTCCCAATCTTTTCTATCTAAGGTGGGGTGCTTTAACGCGACTTCCGAAATTTTTCATCTTGGGAACATTTTTCATAGTTTTCGAGGGTACTGAAGGTGGGTGCAGAAGGAATAGTGCGGACAAAATAAAATCTAAGTTGGCGGTTGCGGAAACTTAAAATTGTTTCATTTTGGGTGTTATTTTCATTGTATTTTAAATTCAAATCACACTTCATTTAAAAATATTAGCTCTCTCTCCCTCTTTCTGTTATTTACGGGTGCGTGTGCATGTGAGTATTGCGTAACGAGGGTCCCACGAGCGCACGCAATTTTCTTGGTAGTAATTTTTAAATGTTATTTAAAAGAATGAATCCCAAAAACAGCAAAGTTCAAGACTAAATGTGGGAAACACTTCTTGACGTCGCGTCGGTCCTATGTCTGCCAATTCCAGGAATAAATCCTGGATCTGCCTTTGAGCAGTCACACTCACCGATCCAAGTTGCATCACTCCGTGAGATAGGTATTTCAGAATCAGGACTCGCCAGCTGCGTTTCCTGTACTAAGGCGAATCCAAAGCCTAAGCCGATGCCTATATATGCCATGTTCACCCAGGCTCCGTACAGGAACTGAATTCGGAAAGTTCTTGTCCAAATTCCAGGGTCAAGTTGTATGTTGTTAGCTGTAAGGGTAGACAAAAAACTCCTACGCTTCATCTTTATGTGATGAAAAATATGTTTGAAGAGATGCCAACACAGTTTTGTCAATATGCCGTAAGACCATCACATGCAGGACTCTATTTTCACCTTTGTGATTTCCACTTTATCACATGCAAACAACTTGGAAATATTTTTGTGGAAATGTCAACAACATTCTTTATCATTTTTGACAGACTCTGAGTCACAGTAATTTTACCTCTGATTTTTTATCACTGTCCATACAAAATATATCTTTATTTTTGGTACGATAAGGTTTCTGTTGGGTTGCTGACCACGTTTGTCAATATCACAATGATCTTTATTTTTGTTGCGCTATGGCTGCTTTTGGAAAGCTACTGCTAAAGGTAAATTACTGTGAACGGATTGTACGTGTGCAGATTATACAAGAAAGCAGAATATGAAATGCCTTGGAGCTTTAAATGATCTACTAAAAAGTCCATATTGATGTCTAGTATCAAGGTCTTACTAGTAGAGGATTACCCGATTTTTTGTGACCGAGTAAATTTCATTTCTAGTACTTGTGTAATATTAGCACTGATTTAAAGCCTCGTTATGTATTGAAGTTTTGGAAAATTTTAAATGAATAAAATGTTTCTTAACAAACTTAGCAATAAATTAAATAAAATAACTCATCGTGAGTAACCAAAAGTTTGAAGACATGTTAAATCCACCCACCTGTACTGGGTCCGCATGGTGGATTAAAAACGAAAGGGAGGCCTCCTTTCCAGTAGGCGTAGCATGACCAATTCTATCTCTATTCTACCGAGAATAGACAAAGTTCTTTCTATACAATTCGACATCTCTTCGGCCCGAGCACGGGGCGACCCGTAGACTCGGGTTTGTATGAAGGCAAAGACAGTTATTCTTTCCATAGCAAGAGAGTGGTAACTAATGTAATTAAGGTGAATCCGCTAAGGACTTTTTAGGGTTCCGTTGCCAAATGGCAAAAAACGGAACCCTTATAGATTCGTCATGTCTGTCTGTCTGTCTGTCTGTCTGTCCGTCCGTATGTCACAGCCATTTTATTCCGAAACTATAAGAGCTATGCTGTTGAAACTAGGTAAGTAGATGTATTCTGTGAACCGCATTAAGATTTTCACACTAAAATAGAAAAAAAATAATAAGTTTTGGGGTTCCCCATACATAGAACTGAAACTCAAAAATGATTTTTTTCATCAAACCCATACGTGTGGGGTATCTATGAATAGGTCTTCAAAAATGGTAATGAGGTTTCTACTATCATTTTTTTGTAAACTGAATAGTTTGCGCGAGAGACACTTCCAAAGTGGTAAAATGTGGTTTCCCCCTCCGTAACTTCTAAAATAAGAGAATGATAAAACTAAAAAAAATATATGATGTACATTACCATGTAAACTACCACCGAAAATTGGTTTGAACGAGATCAAGTGAGTAGTTTTTTTTTTAAACGTCAGAAATCGTAAACCGCAATTTACCTTACATTCAATCAACTGAAATATAAAAGTTAAAAAAAAAATATTTTTAAACCGAGAATACCTACAGGTTTGTACGGAACCCTCGGTGCGCGAGTCCGACTCGCACTTGGCCGGTTTTTTTTCATTGAATAGTCATAAAGTGAGATTAAACTATCTTAGAGTATTGTATTGATGATTAAAATTAATATAATCCTGTAAAAAAATGTACCCCCAACTGAAACTCCAACTCAAAAGTAGAGAAATTTAGTCGCCATGCTCGACATCGTAGAATTTTGTCGACTGAAGAATAGAAATATTTCTTCTCTTCAGTTTTAACTTCGCCGTGCTTAAGACGATAGAAATCTTTTTACATTCTGCCATTTTGTCTATTCTTCCGTCGACGAAACTCGTTTCTATGGAGGTCATATTATTGTGATATTATTTTCATGGGATATCACTACTTTTTGTAATGAAAATATTATTGTTCATCAATCAAAAGTGGTCTGTAAAATTTATAAAAAATATCTGGTAAAAACGATAATAGCTACCATTCACCATGAAACTTACAATTCTGCGAAAGAAAACGTGTTGCTATTATAATTTGGAAGGCGCTAGGTGTTAATAAAAATCGTTTGCTTGTAAAATATTTAAAATCGTAAAAAAACATTGTTATCTGATACTTTCCTTTCATTATTATAATTTCGGCTGAAAAACGTCCACTGCTGGACAGGCCTACCTCATTTCAGGGGGGTTTGGCATAAGCGCCACGCTTGGCAGGCGGGTGCAGATGCATAGAGAGCGCTGCTACCCATTCTCTAAGTCCTTTAGTCAAAAAGTCTAAGTCCCTTAGTCACCTTCTACGACGTGGTGATGCGATTCTTTACGTCTGGCAACACACAGAATATGTCCGATATTTTCCTTTGCATACACATAATTACCCAGCTGGACGCCAAATTTTAACTTTCTAGAGTCATCTAAAAGTGGCTTTTGATCTATATGTCAGTCAGTAATAAAAATACGGATATTTAGACGATCTCAATAACCGATTGAGTTATGATTATGGAATTTGGTGTTCTAGTTGAACTAATAAGCTTTAATAAACAAAACTTTCATGTGTCTATCCACACTTCCACATCCACACCAATATTATAAATGCAAAGGTAACTCTGATTAGTGGCCTTTATGATGCAAAATATAGACCACAAATGCCACATGAGCGCTTAAACAAGTATGCCTCGATACTGGGGCAATAGCTATCATACGAATATGTGTTTTACTTAACACTTAGATTAAAATTCATTTTGAAATGTGTCGTCACGAAATTTAGGACCCCTCCCACCTCTTGTCACACAATGTCACACTTCGTCGACCTCCTCCCTCCCCCTTAACGTGTGACGTAATTTATGGATGGCCCCTAATGTTTACGTATCAGATGGTAGAGAACATACCTACCCAGCGTACGAGTCGACTAGATCAATCCATCTCCATGTCCCATGACAGAAAATATCAATGTAAAATACGTCCTGCGTCATCTTAGTGAATAATATTTTTATTTTTTAGTTATTTAATTGTTAATTTTTTTTCTTATGGATGTGTAGTAGTCATTGGTTACATGAAGTAGGCTTCCGTTGTAAGACGATTAAAATGTCACGGTGTAGGTATACCGGATGACATTTTTCACCGTCTCGACCTTCATATGGTGTGTTGTGTAACTAGAATAGAACGCAGGAAGGCCTTCAGATTCATCGTAGGTGACTAAATGAGCGCGGGACGCGGACGGACGGGGTTGAATGTACGGCTCGTGCGCCTGCGAAAGATCAATGAGGCCGCCTATCAGCCGGCTTCAAAGGGTAGGACCGCGCTACGAAATCATTGATACATGCTACGGCATTGAGTAGGGTGCATATGATTTGAGTTTCGAAAGATTTTAATTGATTTTATTTTTTTCCAAATTTCTGTTTCTGTTGTTCTAGTATGAAAATGTTGCTTTAAATGTGTAGTATTTATTGCTAGATCAATTTTATTACATGTTATTAAAAAATATAAAAAATAAAAATTTCTATGCCAAAGGCTTCTACTCCGTTCACCTATTACACCCATTTTTTTTCAAGACGTTATAAAATGTCACCCAGTATATACAGATCTCGAAGTTTTAGCAAGTCGTAAAACTATGTAAAGTAGAAGTGAGGCTATAGTTGATCTACAAATAATTCGAAAGACAACATCATAAATTATAGTTATTTAAAAACATTAAAAGAAAGTACTAGTTAATTAATCTAAGTGAATAAGATTCAAGATAAAGAAACGAGACATTTAATTTAGTGTGGATGATTTTCTCCTTTAGCTGTTTCGAATACATTAGGATAGATAAAGGGTCTCGTATAACGATTATTGGCGAACTGTGCCGTAAAAACTGGCTTCAACTTCTTCTTCCTCAGGTTCTTCTGAATGTTCTCTTCGAAAGCTGATAGGATTTTCAGAAGAGTCGAACGAGATATTTGGTTGAATTCCACTCCATCAGTGAACGTTTTTTTCTTTAGACCTGGGCATAAAATTTTACATGGTCAGTTTTATAATCCATCAATACTTCTTCATAACGTATCGAAGGCATTCTAAATCAAATAAGTGAACTTTGGTTTGCCATCGTGGTGAAATGATTAGCCAATCAGCTTGGAGAACTTGATGGTAGATAATCCTACTAACATTATAAATGTGAAAGTTTGTGAGTATGGATGTTTGTTTGTTACTCTTTCACGCAAAAACTACTGATTGGATTTAGATGACATTTGGCACAGAGATCGTTTGTAGCTTGGATTAACACATACAGTACTTTTTATCCCGGACTTCCACTCGGGCGAAGCCGCTGGCAAAAGCTAGTATACCTACTTACACGTCGCCTTAGGAAGCTCCGTTCATGCAGTCTATCCATACTAATATTATAAACGCATATGTATGTGTCTGTTTATTAGTTTTACACGCTTTTTTTGGATGGGAAATCATCAAATGATTTCTCCCGCTCTGGGCGGAGCGGGAGAGCGTGTCAGACTTTTACTGACTAAAACCCACCCGTGTTCCTTCAGTTGCCCATGTGCCATGGTCACGGTATCTCTTTCAAACAATCTCGCGACCCTGGCAGGCATCGGTCCTAGCACAGAGCCCTTCAGTGCTGCTGATATCTTTTTGAGGCGCGCGTGGAACACTACGCGCCGCCGAGCCTGGTCCTTACCGGGCAGCGAGCTACTCATTGCTCGCCGCCCGCAAGCTCGCGCCTACGGTGGCCGGGAGTCCGCTATTGACTCCCGACGCCCGGGGCGTCTCCTCTTGCGGCGGCTAGGGACGTGAGGGCGCAGAGACTGCCACTCCCTCACGCGCCCCGCCTCCACCTTCACGAGCATTACTGCTTCGCAGAAGGAGGTTTGGCTTCCCATGCCCTCTCGCTCCGTACCATGGCTCGCACCAGGGCCGGACGCGAGATTTCACACGCTTAAACGGTAATCGGATATGTGGCACACGTATAGTCCATCCATAGGATACTTTTTTGTTCCAGTTCGTCCCCATGGGATAATTTTCAAACTTCAAGTAAAAAGCAAGTCATCCATAACGTACCTTGTTAGCAGTGCCTATTTAGTACAGACCTGGCTGGTATAGTGACGACGATGCCAGGACTTCCCAAAAAGAACATTCCAAGTTACCTACTTTAATGACATCAACCAATGTTCTCAACACACACACACACTAACGCGACATATAAAGGATGGCCGGTTCTTAGTTTTTTCATAATTGAATATATTATATCTTTGTTTTATTTACCAGCTTTTGACCATTGAGATCGGCAATAAATCCCACGGGAACACATTACCGGGATAAAAAATATCCTATGTGTATTAACCTGGATTACCAGGTTATGAACTATCTGTGTGCTATTTAAATCCGTTCGGTAGTTTTTGAGTGACTGAGTAACTAACATACAAACTTATTAGTAGGGTACTTGCAACCTGATCATAATGCTTCTTTAGTTTTGCTATCGACGAACCTGTTTTCGCATCGCTCTTGAGATTGACGAATGCTTCGCAGAACAAGATGAGACAACACAACAGCAGGACCAGTTTCATGACTTTGTTGAACAAACACGCATTGTAGACTGGAGTGTTCAATGGCTGTTATCAGTTCTGATAACGATTTAGCTCCTACTTTAGGAAACTCGACGTGTTTTCGCTGATTTGTGGATGTAGCACGAACGAGTGAAATAAATGCGGATGTTTTTTCAAATTACTTTTCAGTGGGTTATTTTACGTTCCGTTCCCGTGTGGTGCCTGATGTTAACGATAGCACCATCCTATTGCTTCCCGTGGGTGTCGTAAAAGGCGACTAAGGGACTTACTAGAGAATGGGCGTTCTCTATATATTTTACCACCATACTGCGATCGCAAACCCGCTTGCCAAGCGTGGCGTTTATGGTTAACCCCCCCAAAAAATTCGGGTACGTTTAGCAGCCTTTGGGTTGAAATGATGATTTAACGTGTGAAATCAGTGATGCGGGTTTGAGTTTCTTCCGTGAGATGATGTTTATCTCTTTACCTATACGTCTTGAATTGTAGGTAGTCAATTTACATATGTATGTATATGGAGTCACACACACTCACAATCTTTAGTAGGGGATTTATTCATTCACTCATTGCTTTAGAGCAACTGTTTAAAAATTAAGCAAATAGTTTGGGAGTGCTAAAGGTAGGTACAAAAAACGAAAAATCATGAAATATTTTCTTTATTTTCAATAACTCAGATATGTTCAACATTTGGACTATTTCTATACTAAACGTCTATCACAAAATGCTTCACTATTTAAAATATAATAAATTAAACAATAAATAAAATGCATTGTATGCTGAAGACAGAAAAAATTGGTAACTTTAATTATTTTACGTATTATTTTATTTAAATATAAATTGGAAAAGACGACAACACTTTTCGATCAATTTTTGTAAAAAAAAAACTTTCAGAATGATGTGAGGAGTTGAGATTGAAATACAAGCTGAAATTTATTTTAAAATAATAAATGAATGAAGGAAACATGATATTTTTGTACATGTGTGTATTATGCGATATTATTTTGCTATATATTAAAAAATAAACAATATCATTTCTTAAAGTACAGTTTATTTTTTTCTATATTTGTCCCCCGCATTCCAGTACTTCACAGTTTTTGTTTTAATTTTTAATTGCTTAAATGTTGTGTCCTCTCCATAACAAAATGATTTCGTTGTGTCCACATTTTTGTGACTCAAACATTTATAAAATGGCACATTTATGCGTATAATGGTGGTGATTCTTTTGTTCATCACCTAATTTAAAGCGACAAAAGAAAAAAAAATACAGTCGAATTGATAACCTTCTCCTTTTTTTGAAGTCGGTTAAAAATGATAATTGACGCTTTAGAACTGTCAAACAAAATTACATCTCATTTGTCTTGAATTTAGCGTTATTTTAGTTTGATGATCTTTTTTTAGATAGTCATGGTTGCGTTGAAGAAAATCTTAGTTCAACTAAAATTGATTTTCCGTCTTTTTCTTGATACATTTGAAGGAAAAAGGTAGCAATAACCTCAATTAAGGTTTAGTTGGTACACAAAAGAATCACCACAATTGTCTACAAAAATAGAATTATTTAGACTAATCTTAGCACAAACTACAATATAATACTTTCACAAAATATACAACATTTCGCATCACATACAAATCACAACTCTTGTTAAAACCCTTTCACACATTTTTATTAGACAGTTTTTTTAAGTGAAACTTCTAATGCGACTTCCAAGAAGGTTGCGGTAATCGTTTAACGCTACCATGGACGGGGTTTGAAAGCACTGTTGCGTTCAATTGTGAATTGTAAGCAATGTTAATAAAGTTTGTTTTAAAGAAACAATATGATTTCACTAAAAATCAATTTCTACCCCTTCCTATTTTCATTTCCACATTACGAAGTTTCACTTCTTCCGCGCGGAGGGACTCTTCGCGCTGTTTTTTTTTTTAATCTTTTTTACATAAGTATCTCGGGACAACAGGCCCCAGTGTTTTGGAAGGCGTACGGAGACCGAAGCTTACAAAAAAAAAAAAACAGCTCCTTCAATTTTAAACGATTATTGAAAGAAACCGAAAGTTTAGTATGGGCAATATTCATAGGTTGAAAAGCAAGTAATAAAGACGTTCTAGCATAAACATATTTACAACCAACAGAATTTATATTCACTGTTGATACAATAATTCAGGAACTATTTATGTAGGTATATTTGAGCACGCGCGATGTGCTTGTATTCCTGAAGGAGTAGGCAATCGTGCGCAGATTAAACCTTAATTCTGACAGCCGTATTTCAGCCATGGAAGCCAATCTCATAGGCGCATTCCATCGGCGGCGTGGGAGATATTATAATGCACAAATGTGTGCGTAGACAAAGGGGCACTCACTGTTCCCTCACTCTCATAGTCAGATGGGACGTCAATCCGACCCGACCGGAAAGAGATCAGGCGCAGGACCAACAGCTTAACGTATTTTCCGAGGCACAGGATAAAAGTATCCTGACACAGGTCTGTGCCAAATTTCATTGAAGTCCGATTAAGGCATCCCATTAAGGGATGAAAAGAAAACTGACATTATTAGATATTAGAATGGATTGCAACATATTTTGCAGATAAATGGAGCACGTAAAAATGGGTCTTAACAATTCTAACATAATAGGAACCAACCAATCACGTTCACACAATTTAAGTAAATACAAATGCCTCACAATCAAAGGCACTTCGTTTTTCAGTATCTTTAAGTTAACATAATTCAGACAATCGTAGTAAAATTTGATACTTCTTGCATAATAATTACAAAAATATTTGGGAAAAATATTATGACACCTTTTTGTATTATAGTTTTCTACATCATTTTTTTTTTATTTACACGCTCAATGAGTTAATACTGCACTTAAAATAAAACAATATATGTTAAAAAAATCTCTTTCTGATTTCGTTTTAATAAATATAAAATATCAAATATTTAGCAGCTTTGCTGAACTACTCGGTAATAGGTAACTCTGAAGAGTTTGTATGTACAATTTAACGATTATCTTAAAGCATCCTACTTTCATACGGCAAACTGTTTTTTTTCGTATAAATTAAAGAGCCCTAAAAATATAACTTTGAGACTACGTCGGTTGCAGTAAAAAAACTGTTAGAAAAATTATGATGTCTAAATTGTTTCTCGTCCTTTAAATTATCATATCATCTTTTCAATATTTGAACCAAAGTTTGTAAAGGAGGTAATTACCGAATTAATTTTTTCCTGTCCCGAAAGAGCAAATGCTATAACATATATACATTTGCCAAACAGAAGATTGAGGCTGTCTGGTCTTATTCCGTTCAGGTACTTTAAACTTATTGAAATATAAACAGACTAATATCAGGGCTAAACAACTCATACGAAAACAGTGCGCACCTCATCACACATCATCATCACATCACATTACATCATTATCACCATCCCTTATCTGATCACGCTGCGGTTGCTTCACACTGCGTGTTACGTCTCGTCAAAGATTTCGTCCTGCCGCTGAAGTAATCTTCTATCTCTTGTAAACTCCTGCCTTTTGTTTCAGGGAGGCAGAAGTAGAAGAAAATTGTAGCTGCGAAAAAAAATGAAGACTTTAATATCAATCACTGTCAGTCTTATCTTTTAACCGTGGAGTTTCTTGCCGGCTATTCTTTTTATGAATCGATAAATTGGAACCATGTTTCTAGGTTTCTGACGTTCCATAATCGTGTCCATGTAGGTTTTATTCACTCCCTCTAAAAGCGAGAAAGCTTATTTCCCAGCAGTGTGAACATTATAGGCATATACATAACTAGCTTCTGCCCGCGACTTCGTCCGCGTCAAATTATCGCTTCCCTTCCCGTCGCATCGAATTGCCTGCCAGTTTTCGTCCACTTTTCATTTGCTGCTTCTTTTGACCGTAGCGTGATGTTATATAGCCTATAGCCTTTCTCAATAAATAGGCTACTCAACACAAAAACAATTTTTTAATTCGAACAAGTAGTTCTTGAGATTAGCGCGTTCAACCAAACAAACTCTTCAGCTTTATAATATTATATATATATATATATAGTATAGATCAATGTAACTAAACCACCATCTTGCTATTCTTGTTAGAACTAAAGTTATCGATAAAGAATAAAAATAACTCACCAAGCAAAGACATGGATCCGTACAGCCCGAAGACGCCATAGTCATTGAGCGTGGCCTTGAGGAAAGGGAAGGTCTTGACCACGGAGAACACCGACATGTGGGCCACGCACGTGGTCATACCACCTACGATACCACGGACCTGGAGGTAGATGAATATTGTTACAGAGTTCCAATATTATTTGATACATAATTTTTTTTCAAGTTGGTTGAGTCTGTGTCAGTCGATCGTAGTCAGGAAACAAAATAAAATACGTGTTTACGTCAGTCCACTTCATTTGCAGTCTTCATTCAAGAAGTATTCAGTCAACCATGTATTTTATTTACATTGTTTTATTCCATAGCTAATATGGCCGGCAGATTGCACCTCATATTTTTTTATTTGTGTGTACCTTAGCCTTAGGTTAGGATTCAAAAATGTTTAGTTGGCGTCTGCAAATTTTCTGGTTTTGCAATTAGCTTTCATATCTTCGGTCTGAGAAATTCCTCTGAGAAAGGCCTCTACACTTATTATTATAATTTTGATGTACCATCCTTCACCGAGACTATGGCCTGGAAACTCGCTTGCTCGAACTCAGATCTACCCGGTACCTAATCCATTTTCCTAGAGACGGTGGGATGAGCCGCTCTGCAGTATGGTCATTCATTCGTGGTCTTTATATTGTCGAGCCATTTGAGTTTGAAACCCTCGGGACGTGAGGCCGAATGTATTATAAATCTCGAAACGGCTGATTGATACTTCCCGTGTCCCAAGGATAGATTTTTGCAGAACATTACCAGAAGACAGCGATAAAGAAAAAAGAAGAAAGAGATAAAGAAATTGAAATATATTTTAATTTCTATATCTCTTTCTAATAGTTTTAGTTAAGTCAGAATATAATTTTGTTACTTTTTGATCATTAATTAATTTTTTAGAGAAATAAAATTACCTGCGTCGGATAAACTTCACCAATCATAACCCAGGGTACGATCAAGTATCCCAGCGTGC
Organism: Aporophyla lueneburgensis; assembly: GCA_932294355.1. NCBI lineage: Eukaryota > Metazoa > Arthropoda > Insecta > Lepidoptera > Noctuidae > Aporophyla > Aporophyla lueneburgensis. Next base: position 8,148,801 of record OW028740.1, on the reverse strand, counting down.
AACAGATGACGAAGATGAAGATGCTGACCACTGGAATCCAGGAGTGCTGTGGTGTTAGGTCGTTGTCCTTCCAAAACTTGACAAAATACATGTATACCGACAGGGTTATCATTGTGATGCCGCAGCCCAGAGCTGGGAAAAACAAAACAAGAATAATGTAAAAATGCTGGTGCAAAAAAAACTTGTTTACTGAACCATTTACACTTATAATTGAGACAATCATAGACTTATAATAAAAAATATTCAAAACCTCGGAACATACAAGATTATATAAAAATCTTTAAAACTCCGTCAATATTACCTAACTGTTGGAAAATATTTAGGATTCCTAGCTAGCTAATAGCCATTCACCCAAGAATTCGTTGTACCGTTTACCTTACTAATAATATTTAATTTTTAATCCTTTATGTACTAAAAAAAACTTTATGTACCTAAAAAAAAATAATAATTTATAAAAATATTTTTTTAAATGTGTATTACTGGAAATTCGATAATCACGCACGATCTATTCGTATTTATGTATTTTATCTTTAACCTTGGAAGTTTCGTTTTTTTTTTTCCTTTTACTCACCAGAGATGAAGGTAAGTGGTCTTCTGCCACACTTCCGACAGAGGATGCAACCAACGACGGTGAATATAACTCGAACTATGCCCATAGATATGGTCAGCCAGTATTTGTCAGGCGTGGCACCAGATGCCTGCAAACCGTAACATTAGATTAGAGTATTGATGAAGAGAGCGATAGCGGAAAAAGCAGTGTTTCTTTACTTCAAATGCGACAAAAGGCAATGTTGAAGGGACTGCAGCACTAAGGAGATTGTTGCGTTACAGACCCTTAGCAGAGGTCACAACTGCAACGGGGTTTCAATTTGATCTAATTTACAGGATGTCAGGGACTGCAATGCGCTAAATATGACCGACCAGCGCATGATTCTAGAACCCTAGCGTATAGAGATTAGGGCGGTTTTAAAAAAATAATTGCTGTTTCATGTTGGTCAATATTTTAAGACAGAAATGCTAAAACAAACTCAGAGGTAATATCTCTTTTAATATACAAATGTTATAATGGGTTATCTTTGGAAAGAGTCATTGCAGCTTTGAGTCATGGCGTCTATTTGGACAGGTCAGTTTTTTCAATAATAAAATTATTGATGTCCTTTTAAAATATTTTAACCATATTTATGAAACTCAAATTTACGCAAAATTACAGTTTCAAATTCTAGAGAGTTATTCTCAAATATAAGTAATATTTGAGAATAACTCATGACTGTTATTTGTGGTGTGTATTTTTATATAGATTTTATTAAAATACAGAAAAAAGAAAATGGTAAATACCACAAAAACTTCAACGGCGTAGAAAGTGATGGTGTTGACTCCGCACCACTGATACACGAAGAAGTAGATAGCCAGGATGGTGAACGGTTTCAAAGTGGAGGGTGACAACAGAGCCTTGATTATTTCACGGGGGCCATGCAACCTGAAATGATGACGGCAATGAATAAGTCTATGTATTTTATAATGCTATTGTTCTGTTTCAAGAATATAATTCCTTAGAAGGAAGTCACGATAAATCAATAGTCTGTGTTTCAAAGATAAGCGCGTTCACACAAATAAACCCTTTAGCTTAATTATTATAGTATTTACATAGATTAATAGCGATTAATAAATAATGCATCTAGTCTGCATCATACGTGCTTATTACAATTTTAGACAAGGAAGTAATCGCACAACGAGACAAACATATACAATTATGAATATTTATACAGCTGTACCTATTCATATTTATAAGTTCTTGAATATATCATAGGTTTACTGCCATTATTTACGCCAGACAAATGAGTTTAGATCGTGACTCTCTATCTATTAAACTTAAAATAGCGATCTATTAACATTGTGAGTAAAATGATACATTACACATCAATAGCATAATTAGCAATATTGAATGCGGAGTTCCGTCTGTCAACGGTAAACATATACATGAAGGCACAAAGCACGAGAGAGAGATTCTTGAAGCTAATCTAGCAAATCAGGCGTTTACATTTGTTTTATTTTTCTGTTACTTCATACCGAATATCTCGAATGATATACGAAAGGCATTTTTCATATTGAGGGCATTTTTTATTGTAGGTACTGGTCTGATAGGAAACATGTATTGAGGCATAGGCAATGGGTGCTGTGCTGTCTGACCTAAGATAAATATAGGGACCTACATACGACTAGCTCATCAAAAAAAAAAACCACCGGCTCCCAAAAGAAACACTACATCTTGAAAAATTACTTTAAATTTGGTTGTCGATATCTTTGGTTTTAAATTTTCGTTTTTTTGCCACCGACTTCCTAAATCGTCCTTCATCAATGATATGAAAAACATGAAATAAAAAACACAACCAAATTGGGAACCACTTCCTTATACATATTTAAAGTCAGTATAAAATGTGCCCATTGTTTTGCGCCAAACTTAAAAAAAAAACCATTTAGTACGCAGTATCAGCATCAGGCACAAGTTGTCTGGCATTTTTGCTGAAATGAACCTTTTTAGCGCAGCCGTGGGGCACACTTAAATGCTAGTTTCTAACATCGCACTTCACAGATTTTATTAATTTTTTGTTAATTTATAATATGTATTTTTTGCTGTATTATTTTGTGTGCCTTTGAGTTTGTGCTAAATAAATGTATTTTCTTTCTTTCTTTACACAGGCAATCGGACTAGTTAATCCTTAGCATAAATATTGAACAAACCTATACATATTTGTAAATACGACGTATTGCGCTAATATAATCTACGACGTCAATAGTTACTACAAGAAATATGAGAAACAAAGCTAAATGAGAACAAATTGTTTGTTAAAATACTACCTTATTTACACTAGATTATTACGTTGCATTTGAAGTAAATAACGTAATGCACAATCGTTGCTAACCAATATAAAACTGTGCTGATTTGATTACAATTATACACCGCAGCATGTATGTTCATGTCTTCCCTCATAACTTCTATATTTTTAATTTGACAAATGAGGCATCGTGCATCGTTGGAAATGGCTTGATCGTCCTCTGTTTATAGGCTGAACTGAATATGGCGCCCGCTAGAGGACTTATAAGACTTAAAGTGACGAAGTAATTAATACTTTTTCAACGATGTCGTGTTGAGTTTTAAATGAAAAGGCTTAATTAGCACAGTCATATGCCACTTAACCAATAAGTTCTAACAGTAGTAAGCGATCATAAAATTAAGGCAGAACACAACCAGGGATTTCAGATACAAATATTATATTCTTGTGACATACTTTTTAGAGCGTGATATTTTAGTATCCGGTTTTATTAAGTAACACTGAAAAACAGGTAAAATCATTGATCATCTTCAAGACTTAGATTAGCTTATTTCAACGTTATAACTATTGCCGGATTGGTGAATTCAGAATAACTACGAAAATTGTCGTTCTATTTCGAAAACTTCAGAAATTTTTACTTACGGATCAACATGATTCTTCTCTTTGAACGCTATCATCTTCTGTATCTCATCGTCTAAGTTGCAATTGGATCCTCTCAGCTTTGCTAGAGAACTCTCAGCCCTCGCCCGCTGGTCCTGCTGCAGGAGGTAGTTGGGAGTCTCCGGGAGGAGTAGCATCCCTAGGAACGAGAGGATTGGAATCGTTGCACTGATGCCTGCGAGGATGTTCCATGATGTTACACTTCCTATTACGTACTGGAAATAATGAAATAAATTGTATAAGAAACACTGAAATGAAAGCGGGAATTTAAACAACCTAAATAGTTCATAATTGGACATTTTTTTGGATTGATAAACTTTTAATTGAGATATTTTGTGACTATTTGACTAAATCAAAATCTACGTAAAATTGACGAAAGTAGGCTATAAAATATCATAAATACTCAACACCTCTTTGTTGGACCTTGGTGTGAGGAGAGACACTTTCTTTTTTTCCCAAGATATATGCTTAAGTTTTTGATAGCCACGACACGTTTAATTGAAATTACTTATCTAGGGTTGATCCCATTTCTCCATTTTGCTGTAGTTATAGACACAGGGTACCTACATCACATAGCCGTCAACTACGCATTCTGTACATCAATCCATACTAATATTATAAATGGGAAAGTGTGTGTGTCTGTTTGTCCGTGTTTCACGGCAAAACGGAGCGACGAATTGACGTGATTTTTTAAGTGGAGATACTTGAAGGAATGGAGAGTGACATAGGCTACTTTTTCTGTTTCTAACCCCCCACTTCCCTAAAATGGGGGGTGGAAACCGCTAATCTCATGAACTACTGGTTCGGATTGAAAACATATTTTTGAGTCGGGTAGCCTATTTATTGAGGAAAGCTATAGGCTATATAACATCACGCTACGATCAAAAGGAGCGGAGCAGCAACAAAAAAATGGACGAAAACTGGAAGGTTGCGATGCGACGGGAAGGGTCAAGGGAGCAAATATTTGACGCGGACGAAGTCGCGGGCAGAAGCTAGTATTACATAAACATGGTTGCTGGCAGATGACTTTTATTTGTGGTGTCAAAATTTACTGTTTGCCGTAGTGCGCAATATAACGCACGCAAAACACAGTGCTTATGGGTGCATGTAACGGTACAGGGATCTAGGGGGTATCTAAAGTTGTGGTTTATCATTCAAAACCTTTTTTTGTAAATAAATGTCAGTAAAAGTTGGAATTTTAACCTTCAGTATGTCCGTAATCAGAAGTATCCCAGGTATGGTCCAGTATAAAAAAAAAAACAAATGATTATATTGACTCGACTTCGTTAAATTCCCTTTTACATCCGATATTATCGATGCATGAACCTACAGACACACCCTCAACTATCGTAGATTATATAATTTTCATTTTGACGTAACAATCAATATTGTTCGTTACGTAGTCAAGGGCTTGTGGCTATGTAATAACAGCTGCACGGGTTGTTCGTTCAGGTTAAGCTACCGTGGATAGGTTACCATGTTTACATACCAAGACCTTTCCGTGCCTCGGTAAGCATGTTAAGCCGATGGTCCCGGCTGTCTTTCGTAGATTTTAGACGTTTCGGGTCTTTAGAAGCCCGAAAGTCTGTCAACCAGTCTTACCAAGGGTATCGTATTACCCAGTAACTGGGTTGTGGAGGTCTGATAGATAGCTCCATGTAAAATACTGGTATTCAGCTGGTTAGACTGGAAGCCGACCCCAACATAGTTGGAAAAAGGCTAGGCAGATAACGTAGTTACCACGTGAAGTTTGCGCATGTAATATACCAATGTTGTTGCCTATATGTTTACCAAACGGCGACAGGTCTAATTTTATAGAACCAACAACTCAATTATGATCGTTACCACCGTTGACAGCGTGACTGACATCAAACGTGACATATAAGATGATTGATCGTGCCAATATGAACTTGCAATTATGCCCTAAGAATTCTAGGTTGAAATTGCAAAATTTTGACACTGTTAATTTTATTACACGTTTATTCCTATTAGCTTATTAATAGGTACTTGTGAAATCGTGTTTAAAAGATTAGGGAATTTAATTTTCATGTCGATAAATTCCATTATCTATTAATGGCATGGAATTAGTTCTAATGGGTGTGTCGGCTGCTAGGGTCGCGAGATTCGTTCGAAAGAGTTACCGTTGCTCTGGCATATGGGCAACTGAAGGAACACGGGTGGGTTTTAGTCAGTAAAAGTCTGACATGCCCTTCCGCTCCACCCTAGAGCGGGAGACGGCATTGGATGATTTCCCACCCAAAAATAAATAAAAAAAAAAACTAAAAAGCACCCTTCCATAAAAAACCAAAGTAAAAACTAGAAAATAATGGAAAAAAGCGTGGGGTGCTTTTGAGGTATTTTTAATTGATATCAAGCACCCCACGCTTATTTTTCCATTATTTTCTAGATTTTATAATAGTTTGGTTTTCTATGGAAGCGTGTTTTTTAGTTTTTTTAAACTATTATTTATTTTCTATTTTTTAGGGTATTTCGAATTTTGAGACGTATGGTATCGTAGTTTGTGACGTATGTCAGCGTAGTTTTCGAAGACAGTTTTTTTGCTGTCCTGGTAACCCTGGCAATTCCTTGCCAGGGTTACCAGGACAGCAATAAAACTGTGGCACAAATTTATGAAATTATTGCATTGTCATCGATTCTTGACAGGTGTGCAAAGTTTGAATGAAATCTGTTCGTTTAAAGTGAGTCGAAATCGCGCTATAAGGAGTCGGTTACAAACAAACATACAAACACACAAACATACAAACGAACATACAAGTGAAGCTATTAGCTTCACTTGTATGTAAAGCGTGTAAAAATGGGTGTGTCGGAACGTAAGAAGCGGTGTTTTGGCTGATGTGATGATTTCCCCCCTGATCCCGTAGCAACAGTGGTTAATCATCATCATCACCATCATCATTTCAGCCGAAAGACGTCCACTGCTGGACATACGCCTCCCGGTACTTGGGTACCGCCACTTCGACCGGTTCTGTGTTTCTCGCATCCAGCGGATTTCTGCGGCCTTCATCTTCATAAACCCTTACAAATGTAAAATGTTACACAAATTGCGTAACACACCTTCAAGCTGACTCTGAACCATTTTGAAGGATATTGTTAATCCATTGCGTTAAATCTTCGAAAAAATTGTCAACTCATCAACATAAATAACGCAATGTATGTTGTTGTACTGTCAAAATGAAAGCCATTCCTACTGTTAGTGTGTTACGCTATCATTTATTTATTTATTTATTTCGGATCTCCAACAAAATATGTACACGATACATTGACACATAAATAAAGGGCAATATCAGGTATTCAGTAGGAGTAGGTACTCCCTCACTTATAAGAGACCACAGAATGTACAATAGAGTTAACAACTAAGCAATCTAATAAGTACCCGTTTGGTTTTGTTTACCACGCGTCATTTTTAGCTTATTGCTTTCAAAGGTTATATAACAGTAGTTCTATTATTTTGCTATGACTTTTTTTTGCTCTTGTTTTTTAGTGTGTACTTGGTCTCCTAATTGCATTGCAGACAGTTCATTGAATGTGTAATGCATTTGTCACCAATAAGTCGAGATAAATGAGGCCGCGTGACTTAACTGCCCATTCTATGCCTAATGAGTTATTGTTATTGAAAAATGCAACCAATTAATTAAATTCATAAGCGCGCCGAAGTTATTTGCATTTTGGCTCCTTACTATCCGAATATTAATTTTTGAATATCTTTTCGGATTTAACATTGAATTAATATTCTAATTAATAATTATCATGTCATCAAGAAAAGATGCTAAAGAAAGGGTAGAAGGATTCTGAGAAAGATGATAGGGCAAAAAAGCAAGATAACGCTGTAAAACCGGCTGCTAAAGATGGATGAGAGGAAAAGCCAAATTGTGTGGACGAGATAAAAGTTGATAAGAACCGCAAAGGGTAAGACAAATCTGTCCTCAACGCTGACATTGTGCCCATGATCTTCTAGAAGTCAGACCTTCCATCATCACCATCATCATTTCAGCATAAAGACGTCCACTGCTGGATATAGGCCTCTCCAATTTGGGAGGTTTGCCATTATCCACACGTTTGGCCAGGCGCGTTGGCGATCGCAGCATGGTGGTAAAATGTATAGAGAACGCTGCTGCCCCAGCTCCAGTAAGCCCCTTAGTCGCTTCTTAATACACCTACGAGAAAAAATGAAAAGGGATAGTGCTATTCTTTACGTCCGGCACCACAAGAAACGCTGAACGCTGACCTTCCATCATGCTTCTGTCATACTCACAGACAGTCATGTAATTCACTCAACCCACCAGAAACGCTTCATTCGCCAATCATGGCGGCTTGCACTCTAATTGGCTTCTCATGAACTTTACTAATAGCAACAGTCACATGACTTTCCGGAAATAAGGCACCAGCGAAAGATTCGCTCACTTCTTCATCTGAGACGTGAATTTTATGTACGCAACGAGGCCAAATTAAATGGCATCTACTTATGAATCGTGTAAAACGACGGTAGTTCCAGTTATCATCACGCCGCATGTGTCACCCTTTATTGTTGTGGGTGGGAAATCATCAAATGATGTCGCCCGCTCTGGGTGGAGCGGTAGGGCGTCTCAGACTTTTACTGACTAAAACCCAGCCGTGTCCCGTCAGTTACCTATATACCAGGGCTACGGTAATTCTTTCTAGCGAATCTCGCGACCCTGGCAGGCGTATGTGTCACCCTACGCCTTCAAATAGTTTTTGTTCTTCTTTGTTCCATGGCTATTCCTCGCCACTACGTGTGATATTTGACATAAGTTCAGATCGATACCGTCCTTTACAGTCAATCAATCAATCAATATGCCAGACAAGAGACTGGGCCGTACACCACCACGTGAGCCCTTTGGTTATAAGCCTTGCCGTTTTCCTCACGATGATTTTCTACAGCGTTTTGAGAGTTGTGGAGATGGAATTAAAAACACAAGTGCCTGCCTGGGTTCACACGCACGAATACCTATTCATCAGCAGGGATGGACCACCACTGCTCTCAATATTATCAACTTCATATGCTCAAGAGTCAACGACGTACCTGTATCAAGACTCCAGTGGACACGCCGACGGATGCAAGAGCGCCCAGCATTCCTCTGAGATGTGGTTGTGAGACCTCGCACGTGTAGACCCTGGCAGGTGCCCCCACCATGCCCGAGCCGAAACCGATCATCAACCTGCCTGTGGAATATACAGACAGGTTAGCTGGGATATTCTGTAAAACCTCACTTTTCTTTCACGTAGATGTTGCTTTGTCAGTTCCCAATGCAAGAAGGGATCTGCCGAAGTATTTTATAAAAATCTAACCGAGAAAACAAAATGAAAGAGAAAAAGAAAAGGAAGAAAGATAAAATTATAGTGAAGTGAGTTACTCTTACATGAACCGGTCTATTCTTAAATGAAGTGAGTTGTCATTCCACTGATGCGACATTAATATTTAAAAAAAAACTTTATTTTTGCCATTCGAATAACAACCTTATAAAAATGTACACTAGTACTTATGTTCTATGAATCTTAAAGATTAGATACCCAATTAGTAACTCAGCGAAACTAAGCGAAGTATGTATATTTATTTTACTGGTTGTTTGCTGCACCGGTAGACGTCATCACGTCAGCGCCGGCTGTCGCTGAAAACTAGCGCTGGGGCTGTCTTTCGCATAGGGTCACAGCATTATGCAGAGTGATGGCCGTTTTGCGTGGATACGACGCATGTTTTCCCCCAGTTTTTTTCTTTTTAACCGAGTTCAAAAAAAAGGAAGAGGTTATCAATTCCACAGTATTTTTTTTTGTTTGTTACCTCATAACTTTTGACTGGGTGAACTGATTTTGATGATTCTTTTTTTTATTTGAAATCTGGTGCTTTCCGAATGGTCTCATTTTAATTTGTTCCCATTTGGACAATGGGATCCATGTGAAAACCACATAAGTCTTAAATTTATTGATTTGCATTAAGTATTTGCGCGACAAATGAACAAATAACGCGATTAGATTAGTGTTTTTTTTATTTTTAACTAAAAAGTTAAAAATAAAAAAACTTTTTACAAAAAAATAAAAACCGACTTCCTAAAAAAGTGTAGTGTAGTGTTTTTTTAGGAAGTCGGTTGTTATTTTTACAAAAAAAAAAAACATTTACAAAAAAATAACAACCGACTTCCTACAAAAAGTGTAGTGTAGTGTTTTTTTTAGGAAGTCGGTTGTTATTTTTTGTAAAAAGTTTTTTTTTTTTTTTTGTAAAAATATCATTTAACATTTTTTGCATCATGTTTACCTTAATCAGGTAGAAGTCAGATTACTAAGTGTGTATAAACAATGACTTTTCAAAAGATGATGGTGTTTTTCAAAGTATTATGAAATTCCAATTTATTCGCACAATCTCAAATGCAATTATTTTTCATGGAAAATGTCATTATGAATATTGTATTTATGACGATTTGTAATAATTTTATTGGCTAATAATAATAATAATTCTGTAATATTTTTTTCATTTTATTGGTCACAGCTATTGAGTTTGACAAGCAAATGTCGTTCTGTACCTACTTACCAGAAAGTAGTAACTACTAAAGGAAATACAAATATTTGCAAAGTGTGAGCAGAGGGGCAATTTTGTATTATTAAGAATATTCCAGTTATAATCTCGGTTACGTTCTGGAAATAATCCCTTATTTACCAAAATTTATTTTTTTACATAAATTGGGACTAGTTTGACTTCTGGACTACACTAGAGAGGCTTGTCGCTAAATAATAAAAGCCGCTCGGGTCGATCGGTGTGATGGGTAAATCATCTTCAAATACCAAGACGCCTCCATGTGTCGGACAACACGTTAAGCCGTTGGTAACGGCGGTAATTTGTGGATCTTTATCTATCGTTACAGTCGTCAGAAGCCCATAAGTCTGATAGCCAATCTTACCAAAGGGCAATATTATAGTAGTTCTTCTAGTATTACAGGTCAGATAAGCAGTAGCATAGACCTGCATCCAGTTAGATTGGAAGCCAACCAACCACAACATATTTTGGAAAAGGCCAAACAGGTTGATTTTTTGACTTAACATTAATGGTAAAGGTACACCAAGCATTCTTACCAATATAAAGCATAGGTACGTTCTGTGCAAAAGCGACCATAAGCCATCCGAATATGAGCGGTATTTCCGTGACGATTAGCGTCTTCCGGCGTCCAATGTTGTCCATGAGGTAGCCGCTGAGGATACATCCTATTGGAGTGCCGGCCGCGCTAAGACTGGCTGGAACAAGGGAAAGTTAATAAGTGAGAATCGTTTTCGTCTACTGTGATAAGAAAGAACAATACGTACAACTATGGATACACACAACAACAAAGAAAATTAGTGAATTTGTTTGCGCTTGAACAACATTCATCGAGGCTTCGCTTTCTTTAAAAAAAAAACATGATTCGGCCATATTTTCTTTTCGACCATGAACCAACCGAAGCTTTGGCCAAGACGAAAATCAGAAGTTCGTGAATTGTCGGGCGCCATTCGGCCTACTTCGTAAAGCTTGGCAATATCAGGTGACGTTCGGCTTACTTCATTCTATCCTCAAATGTAAGTATCGTATTTTATATCTTTTAAAGCCTAGATTTAGTTGTACAGCGGAAATATTAATAATCTTTAAATTTTTGGTTTCGGCTGAAATGACTAACGCCAAAGCTTCTTTTTCGCTTCCTTTTTGGATGAAAATCCATTTTCGGTTGAACTCTTTAATACATTTATTAATTTGTGTCACTAAAGTTAGTTCCGAATTTTGTCATGCGCTGATTATTACACAAAATTTCAACGTTCTTATCCTTTCCTAATAAATAGACACAGGGCCTGCGCCCGAAGAAAATGATAACAGCAGTGAAGACAGAAAATCTTTTTTTTATCAATTGAAATCCGGTTTTTCCCACAAAAGTTACCATCTAATTTCAGAACGTGTATTTTTAGGATAAGCAAATCTCAGTATATTATCTTTGCAAATTCAAGGTTTGGTTAGGTTCTGTGTGTCATGTTGGCTTGTTTGCTTGTATCAATAGGAAAACCCTTTGGTCCTCTTATAACATAATGCCAAATACATAATATACTTCATGAAATTATACATAACCAACGTATATTGTTCCCTCTGCTGGGACACAGGCCTCCTCTCGGTGAGAGGAAGTGGGCCGTAATCTACCACGTGGGCCAAGTGCGGGTTGGTAGATGTCACATTCCTTCGGATTTATAGTTCTAGGACATGCTAGTGTCCTCACGGTGTTTTCCTTCACCGATTTAAGAGCAGTAATGATGACATTATTTACACTAAGTAAAGCGCCTGCCTGGGTTTGAACCTACATACAACCTACAACACGAAAATCGACCACACCATACCATACCACTGGGGCACCACTGTTCTGAAGAGTTCGGGTTCACATAAATATCTATGTAAGAATATAGCGCGCATGCCTAGGTACTCGTCTATGGTAATTTATCTTGTAGTGTTTACAAAGTATTATCTACAGATTACAGAATATGGGATGTAGGTACGTGTATGAGATAAGAGTAATGTAACTAATTATCTAATATCTAAGTGCGCAATAACACTTCCTGATAGATATTTTAGCTTATTTGTTGTTAATCAGTCATCTTCCTGCGTACCTGAAATTTAAGCAAACTTTTTCCGACAGTATCGTAAAACGTGAATGTGGAATTATTTGCATTATAATGAGCATATACCGGATGAAATTTTTTACCGTCTTGACCTTCATATGGTGTGTTGTGTAACTAGAATAGAAGCCATATACGCCAATATTTGCATGGTACCATTGAAGAAATTAAAGTTCGGAATATCCTCAAAATACATGGAAATTAATACTTCCTACGGCGTTTGCGTAAAACGAATAATACCCAAGATCAAAGAGGCCGCCTATCGGCCGACTTCAAAGGGTAGGACCGCGCTACGAAATCATTGATACATTCCGCGCATTGAGTAGGGTGCGGATGATTTGAGTTTCGATAGATTTTTATCGATTTTTATTTTTTCAAAATTTCTGTTTTTTATTTTTTTTTTTGTTCTAGTATGAAAAGGTTACTTTAAATGTGTGGTATTTATTGCTAGACCAATTTCATTACATGTTATCGAAAAATAAAAATAATACAAATTTCTATGCCATAGGCATTCTACACCGTTCACCTGTTGCACCCAATTTTTTTCAAGATGGTAAAAAATGTCATCCCGTATTGTTCTCACTGCTGGCATACATGCCTCCTCTCGGTGAGAGGAGTGGGCCGTGATCTACCACGCGGGCCCAGTGCGGGTTGGTAGATGTCAAATGTCTTTATTTTTTAGTTTTAGGACATGCCGTTGTTCTCACGATGTTTTTGTTCACCGTTATGAGAGCAGTGGTGATGATATTATTTACACAAATTAAAGTAACTGCCTGGGTTCGAACCCACCACTTTTGGCTCTTAAGTCGCGGTTGATACCACTGGGCCACTACTGCTCTAAAATATTGGCATGAAGTGTCTTCGTAAGCCAAGCTTCGTATTCATATAACTCGTTGACAATGATATACTCACAGGGTGTTAAAAAAATCTTATTTTGTGTAAGTTGCCAGTATAGCCTGTTGAGATGAAGTGTCACAATCCACTATGATTCCTCTATCTCCTTTATTCCCCACGTATACATTAAACGTTGGAAGATACACGATATAAAATTCCCTATATATGAATGTTTTATTTGCTACTAGCTTTTGTCTGCGGCTTCGCCCGCGTGGAAGTCGGAAAATATCCCGCTTGAACGTACTACCGGGATAAAATGTAGCCTATGTGTTAATCCAGTTTAATTTTTTTTTACCTCGAAAGCGCATTTTCATCCGACTTGCTTCAAATTTATCGTCACTGCTCGGCTCCTATGTCTTAGCTTTATGTTATATAGCCACCTGCCCAGGAGTATGGACTACAATCGTACTAAGTTTGGTTAAAATCCCTTCAGTATTTTTTGACCCATGTGTGCACATACAGACAGACAAACAAAAAATTCACTGTTTGCAGTTTTGGCATCAGTATCGATCACCATTCATCCTCCAATATTAATTTTGAATATATTTTCAATGTACAGAATTGACCTCTCTACAGTTTTATTATAATATCATACCGAGAATATCGCGCATAGAGCTCCTTAAGTTCTGAGTTGAGCTATACGATTACTGACAAATGCTCGCCCTGACTGAACATGTCCACTGCTCTCAACTCTGTGAGGTTCTTTCCTAAAAAACCTTTTCAGACACTTATCTACATGGTCCCCACATGATCTCACCAATATTGTCAGAAATGGCTAGACTTTAAAAGTTTTTTTCACCATTTCTTATCAGGGGTAGACAGACAGGAAATGTCGACTCCATTAAACTTTCTTTTTATTACGTGGAAAATTAATTTCGATATCCTATTTACAGGAAGAACAATTTCATTCCATTTCAATCCACACATTTCTAAGGACCTCTCACGACTTTTTAACCGACTTCAAAAAAAGGAGGAGGTTATCAATTAGACAGATTTTTTTTTATTGTTGCTACCTCATAACTTTTGACTGGGGGAAAATTCTTTTTTTATTTGAAACCTGGTGCTTTCCGAATGGTCCCATTTTAATTTGGTTCCATTCGAACAATTGGGTCCATGTGAAAACCATTTATGTCTTAAATTTGCATTAAGTATTTGCGCGACAAATGAACGAATAACGCGATTAGATTAATGCGGGGTACCTACCATAACTAAAAAGTTAAAAATAAAAACGTTTTACAAAAAAAAAAGAACCGACTTCCTTAATACAAAGTCCAAAATAACTTTAATTTCGAAAGTCGGTGGCAAAAAACCTTAAATACAGATCCTAAGACAGCGACTTTCGAAACTAAAGTTATTTTGGACTTTGTAGTGTTTTTTAAAGGAAGTCGGTTGTTTTTTGTTTGTAAAAAGTTTTTTAGAACATGGATTAGCCAAGTCAGCGTCAGTAGTTTTTTTTTTAATGCCATTTCGCAGGTCATCTTATGAGGCTTTTTGGCTTCTTTACCGGACTCCAGCCAGGGCTAAAAAACTTAAGTAGTAAAATTAATAACATTCAACAGTCTTACCAATCCAACTAGCTTGATTGTCAGTAACAGGTATAAGGGAATCCGATCTCTGCAGCTGTGGCAGTGATGTGGCTGAGAAGCCGAAGGCCATGCCCGTGTTAATGGTACCCAGGTTGGCAACAAAGGATGCCAACACCTGCCGCAGGGCTGCTCCTCGACCTGCTTTACCCAGCTGCTTGTTGGGGAAAGCAGATTTCGTGATGGTGGCTGGTACTCCATTGTTAATGAAGGGTATGGAGTCTTTCCTGGAACAAAGATAGTGGATTACTAATATGGTGTAGGGTTGTTAGATACTGTTTGGTAAAATATTTAAAATAAATAGAAATAAAAAGGTGTCGATTTTTTTTTTTTTTTTTTAGTTTTTGTCCTTCTGATTGTGGCAATTTTTTGTAAGTCATTTTGAACGAAAATAAAATAGTACATCCAGTCAAAATCCAAAACCTTAAAAAGTATAACTACCTACAATATAACTTTAACATAGGAAATTAGTACCTAGTGGGAAACTAACAGTTCTCAATCTGTGTTATCTGAAGCCTTTTCTCAACGATTTTGGGGTCGGCGTCCAGTCTCACCGGATGCCGTAGCAGCATTTTACATAGAGCGGCTGCCTATCTGACCTCCACAACCCAATAACTGGGTAACACGATACCCCTTGTTAAGACTGGTTGTAAGACTTTTGGGCTTCTGACGACCCGTAACGACTGTTAAAGATCTACGAATGATAGCCAGGATCAACGGCATAGCGTGCTTTCCGAGGCACGAAAAGGTCTCATATTATAACGAATGGTCACCCATCCACAAACCGACTGCGGCAAGCATAGCTTAACCTTCGATCGTCTCGTGCGACTATTATTTAACCAAGAGAAATGCTGCGGAGAGTACTACTTAATAATACTAATTGACATTTCTTTCCTAGTCAAATAAATTAATGACAAACATTATTATTGTTAAATTACTCGTCCTCGGCCGCAAGCGCTACTGCTGAGCTTGAGGTCCTGGGTTCCATTCCCAGGTCGGGCAAAGTGTTATTGGATTTTTCCATTTGGAATTTCTCAGTAGCAGCCCGGAGTCTGGATTTGTGCCCGGTTGATGGCAATAGGCTCGTCCCCTATTACATGGGACTTAAAAATAACAGGCGAAATGTGGGTGTACTATAGGTACACCTCTGCCCAACCCTCCGGGGAAACAAGGCGTGATGTTACTCGTCCTTATTATTTACTTTTGTTCAAAAGACCTTTATGTCTTGTGATCGGTTTTAGGGTTATCTGCCAGAGATAAAGAGGCCTTTTCGACCTCACACTCGCATTAACCCCCAGATGCCAATGATACTCAATATTTTACTATCAATGTAAATATTGTTATTTCCAATACATTGACTTGTAAACATGATAATTGGCATTTAATGATAATATTATGCATCACACGTATTAAAACTGCAGTGATATTTTTACGATAATTTTTATCGTTTGTTATGAGGAAATTCTTGAGTTAAATACAATGTAAATATTTAATTTATTCTAATCGATTCGGCGCTAGTTTTTCTTAGACGGTTATTGAAGTAACATTATAAATTATTTATGTTCATTAAATATGTGAGAGCGACAATTAATGGACATTATGGTGACATTATTTATCTTGTAACAGGCGCACGAAATTTTTCAAGAAATAAACTTTAAGGTTTGCCTTGATATTTCCATCTTAGGTGATTTAGGCTGTACGCAGTCCCAGATTTACGCCTAGGCACACAATGCACCAGCCCAGGAGCCCAGCCAGCCTAAGAGATTCAAGACTACCCTACCACTTAGCTTGCCTCCCAGACGGCAGAGGATGCTAAACATTTTCGAGCTTACTTTGGTCGCTTTTGCATCATAGTTTCACTTATTTCTTCAGTTTTTCTGCATAGATCTACAAAGCAACTTCTATTTCTAAATTAAATTGTCGAAAGAAATTGATACTTTCCTAGGCGGGGTAAACAGAACAAAAAAATCGATTAACAGACTCATCATCTAACTCTATTAATCGAATTTTCGGTACTGTGTACCACACAAACACTTGAAATATTCCCTTTTCATTGGAAGAACATACCTCCCAACCATAATGATAATATGGGCGTGAATTCCCGCTAGATACTATTTACTAAAACTTAACTAAGATTGAGAGCATCTGAAAATGTTCGAACAGATAACGCGAAAGAACACATTCAAGATAACACTAACAATGTTTGTAAGAACGTTATTATGTCATTTACATTTCGTCGGTTGTCGCACAATTATCAATTAACGTTAACTAAGATCAGTCGGGTTATCTTTAATAACTTGTTTCATGTAACTTTTGTTTCTAACCAGAATAAATTGGGCCATTGCCGAGAACCCCATACACTTCACAAAAACAAAAATCTTTTTGCAACACGTAAGTTAAAAATCTTAGGGAATTTTTTCACTGCTGTGACTGC
The DNA here is from genome assembly GCA_932294355.1 of Aporophyla lueneburgensis. Taxonomy (NCBI): domain Eukaryota; kingdom Metazoa; phylum Arthropoda; class Insecta; order Lepidoptera; family Noctuidae; genus Aporophyla; species Aporophyla lueneburgensis. The sequence continues at coordinate 8,131,744 of OW028740.1, read as the reverse complement.
AATCACATATACTTGTTTTTTGCCTTGACTAAAAATGACACCTGTATGAATTCTTTGTGCGTTCATAAAATTATCCCTTCATCTTTCTTCCAGCTTCCTTCATCATCATCATTTCAGCCGTACTGCTGGACACAGGTCTCCCCCAATTTGGGTGGTTTGCCGTAATCGCCACGCCTGGCAGGCGGGTTGGCGATCGCAGTATGGTAATACAATACATAGAGAACGCTGCTGCCCATTCTCTAGTAAGTCCCTTAGTCGCCTCATACGACACTCACGGGAAGAATTGGGTTGATGCTATTCTTTACGTCCGGAACCACACTGATCCCATCCATCTTTCTTACATTTACATAAAATGGTTGAAATCTAAAAATGAAAAACACTGCAAGTAGCATTTACGGTTTTCTTCTATTTTCGCATTTTATTCATAAGATTATACTGGCTCTCAAATTGCTCAATGAACCAGTCCTCCCGAATAAACGTCACTATGAGGCCTTATTGACCACCCAGTGAGCACTGCAGGGGTTAACAATGACGTCAGAGCTAAAACTATCGTAAGAGCAATTGAATGAACGTATTCACTAGGGCAAGTACCTATTCGTCTTCTTTCTCGAACTAGAATAATAATCTGGATTAGGCATCCGCGGAAAACAATAAATCACAAAAGTCTACGATCTGTGTGTCTGGTAGTTTCCAGACAAGGGGTTTCTAGAAGGAACACCATGCGCAAGCGCAACTAGTCCGACCTCAAATAATTCCCATTCTGCTTTCTTAAACATTGTTGAACCCTAATATAAACAATCTCTTTTTGCCAACCTGACAGACACACCGGAGTACTGACCCGTCCATGAACCCCCATTTGTGGAGGTTGTCCTACGACCTACTTGGGTACGGAGTCTGTTTAAAGTTTTCCAAATAGGCCACGGTAACTTGTGCCCAGCCGGCGTAGCATGACCAATTCTATATCTATTCTACCAAGAACAAATAAAGTTCCTTATGTATTTAAACTCTGTAAAAATGTTTCTATCTCATCAGAAAAATAGTCATCATACTTGAAATCGTATTTTAGTCAACTGAAGAATATAAACATCTCTTCTTTTCAGTTTTACACAATTTTTCTACGATACAATCTATCATTTTGTCTTATCTTCCGTCGACAAATTCCGTTTCTATGGCGGTCATGCTACGCGTGCTGGTGTGATTTTCTCTGATATTTTAATGAAGAAATTAAAGTATATTAAACACTTCATCATGACAACATGTTACGGGAAAACTGTACACATAAGTATTCACAACAAGCTTGCTCCATTAAGTAGGTGAGGCCAATAGTAACGACAGGCCACGAAAATAACATTAAACCAGTATTTATTATTCTGCATCGCTGGAGGAAAGTCATCAGGACTATAAATGCAGTAATTGATGGCGTAAGTCTCGGTATCAAAGTGGACATGATTGTGCATGTGCATTGCACCTAATGAGCTGTTTCTGGTTAGACCTCATAAAGGGTTCGAAGATCTAGGACAAACTATTGTTAGAGAAAAGGTTAAAGGCATTTACTCGTCGTTTTACAGGTGTTGAAGGACAAGCCAGAAACATAGGCATCGTCATCATTTCAGCAGAAAAACGTCTACTGTTAAACACAAGCCTCCACCAATTTGGGGGTTTTGCCGTAATCGCCACGCTTGGAAGTCTGGTTAGCGATCGCAGTATGGTGGTAAAATGCATAGAAAACGCTGCTGCCCATTCTCTAGTAAGTCTCTTAGTCGCCTTTTACAACATAGGCAAAATTCATTTTAATTCAGATTCTCTAAATTAATTTCCATATCAAGAAGGGTTAAAATGGTAAGATAGATATAGAGAGAACCAGACAACAATTGTTGATGACGAGCAATTCAATTACAACTCTGTTAACGTGTCATAAAAATCAAATTGAGAAAACAAATCGGCATGTTACAAAATCAGCTCAAAATAATGAAAACAAGATGTTTTGGACCTAGATGACATACACACATATATAATCTCACACCTTTTTCGCCCATAGGGGGTAGGCAGAACCTAGAGAACGCTAGCTGCTACGATCCTTAAATTCTTGCCTCGTTTGAGTTCATACCCGATGTATGAACTGTCATACACGCACGCCGGTTACCAGTACTATACACCTGACCCTTCTGAAGAACATCACCAATAAGGTCATATGATATACTGCACTCATAATTCAACAATTGAATTCGCTGAATCAAGGATATAATTATCCCCTCGATTATAATTATTATGTTTTCTAAGTCCACCAAAACAGTTGTCCGAAATGCACAATTAAGAAAAGGAATCAAATTAAAACATGGATAGTCGTGAGGTCTAGACTATCTAGGTACCAATCAGGTAATATCGGAGGTGTGAGGTCGATTGCGACAACAGTGACAATACCAATGTCACTAGTAATAACATTCTAAACACGATGTTTGGAGGTATTTACGTGCAAATAGCGTGAGAATTACTAAATCACCAAACTAACATTTTCTTTAGGCAAAAGAGTGATTATCTTCAAAAAAAATTATCAAGTTCTCTAAATGAAGTCCGTTATTTTACCTCTTTCAGGAGCAATTTTTCAACTACACTAAAAATCACTATGACTTGACTGCCTTGTCAGTGGGAGAAATCCAATAGCAACCTTATAACAGCGACAATAAATTTCACTGTGACTTTGACAGACTCAGAGTCAGTGTTAAAATAATTGAATGGACTGTAGTTGATAACTCATTGCATTTCATTTCTCATCTGTTTACGTTTAATTATTTACCCCGCTTTTGGCCCTGGCACACTATCATATTTACTTTTACCACAACGTCACATCGCTCTAGTTCCGATGTTAAAGTAAATAAAATGTTGAGATTATTTTATTTCCTACCTACTTAGTGATTTTGTTTACGTTGTATTTATAGTGAAACTGTACATTTTAGAAAATACTAGCTTCTGCCCGCGACTTCGTCCGCGTCAAATTTTTGCTCCCATGACCCTTCCCGTCGCATCGATTTGCCTGCTAGTTTTCGTCCATTTTTCGTCTTTTGAGTTATAGTGAGTCAACCTTAAAAGATAGACATATGCTCTCGCGGATTTTTTTTAGAACTTTTTAAAAGGAACAATTCCGTAATACATGATTTTTGCGTTACTTTAACCGTTTACGCAGCGCACGCAACGGAAACTCTCAAAAGGAATAAATTTTCCCCGTTTTTGCAACATTTTTAATTACTGCTCCGCTCCTCTTAGTTGTAGCGTAATGTTATATAACCTATAGCCTCCCTCGATAAATAGGCTACCCAACACAAAAAGAATTTTTCAATTCGGACGAGTAGTTCCTGAGATTAGCGCGTTCAATCAAACAAACAAACAAACAAACAATCAAACAAACAAACAAACTCTTCAGCTTTATAATATTAGTATAGATTTAAAACCTAAATCACCATCAGACCCTACAGAGAAAGTCTGCTGACTTGTTCATTCTTTTTAAAAATCATGTCTATCCTTACATGAAGATTTTTCAATAGCCTAGGTTCCAGACCCACAGTCCTACTAAGTCAAAGCAAGAGAAAAAACGATGGTAGCTATAGCTACGTAGATATATGTGTCATCATCAAAGAGAGGAAGCGGCAAGACTGTCGAAACTGCTTCCAATTGTCCTAATTAGCCACGTAATTATGCTAACCGGAGAATCGAAGGAGTGGTCAGAACATCCGATTGATTACAAGACAGCAGTAGGTCAGTTTTGAAACAAGAACTTAATATAATAAAATCCCAGGACAAACAAAAAAAATCCTTATAATTATACCATCACCCAATTATTGGGCCCAATCATGCTTTCCTTTAAATAATTAATAAAAATCAAATTAATAAAAACTGTTAAAATACATAGATATGTATCTTGAAATGTAAATTGATTAATTAAATAATATGAATGCTTCATGTCCACGACAAAAAAACAAACCATCACCAAAATGCTTTCGAATAAAAATATAAAGGGAACTCCCAACTAACAAAAAAAATACCTTCAAACGTCTCTCCAAACCTTATTCATATTTGTGTACTTACTTTACTGTTACAACTGTACGGATAGACAATGCAACTAAAAATACCCATGAAAACAAAAACATGAATGAGAAAACACAACGTAACGTTTTCCAAAAAAAAAACACAAAACCGCTTAAAAATGTATTGCAACCCATGGTGAAATCACACACTGGAACCTGGGAATGCCATCTTTGCCCAAAACTAATGAGACAACACACGCTAAATACCCATGGAAATGTTGGAAAACAGCCTTTGCCCAAAACTGGGACAACACAGACTGAACCCATGGAGACAAAAGTGAATCCCAAAGTAGACAGTTAAGAACTTACATAGTCCCGTAATAAGTCACCTGGTAAGGAAGGTCTTTCGTCACATATGGGCTCGTCAAACAGCTCCTAAGTAAGAAATATAGATGAATATACAAGTTCTTATGCATCTCTGTCCATATTTTCAGAGGTCCTTCGATCGGCAGGATTGCTTGCTGTGACAAGAACTGAAAAAAAATACCTAAATGACACCACGGCCGGCCTGTTAAAAGGTGTTGTAAATATCTATAATTTATAACCCGAAGATCCAGATTTATATTTCAAACGAAAACGTTGTTGCATTACCATCAATCCATAAAGATCTATTAAAATCAAACTTTGCACAAACAAATTATTAATATCGGTCAGAAATAAAAGACGAGCGAAAAAGTACTCCTACAAGATGAAAAATGCTTGACGTCAAAATAGGCAAATGTTGGTGCCAATTAGCCAACAGTATGTTGGTGCAAATCGAATGAAAAATAATTGGCCATGCTTGTTTGTTTACACAGTGACGTCGATGCAAGAAATGGAATCACACGACCATATTATTGAACACCCACGTGATAATAAGTTTATTTGCATAAGATATTGTGTTCTATATTGACTTAAAATGTTGTTAATTTAAAATCTATGAAGTAGTAATAAATTAGTGTTGTTGTTGGAGGGCGATTTACAGAAGCAAGATCCAAAAAACTAATCTTAAACTTGAAGGTCAGACATTAATATAATTTTGACCTAGTCTGTTTGGAAAACCATTCAGAAGCTTCAACCTCATACAAAATCTAGAACTAACACTTAACCGACAGATAGTCTGCAAGACCGTCAAGAGAGAGATGGGAACTTACCAACTAGTAGGTATTCATTTTATAATAAGTACCATAACAAACCTACATATATTTGGCACTGAGCCCTTTTTAATACTAAAAATAGACACGAAAGTTGAAGATTAAGATCAAAGAAAATTCATAAATTACATCATAATCTGAAAAATGTTACGTTTTCGACGTCTTCTGGACCGATCCAAAATGAAAACAAAATCATCTTCATGATCATAATCATCATCAACATTTCAGCCAAAAACGTCCACTGCTGGACATAGGCATCCCTCAATTCGGGGGGGTTTTCTGCCTGCCAAGCGTGGCGAACGCTTGGCAGGCGGGTTGGCGATCGCAGTATGGTGGTAAAATGCATAGACAGCGCTGCTGCCCATTCACTAGTGAGTCCTTTGATCGCCTTTTACAACACCCACGGCAAGAAATGAGATCTGGTCTTCATGATAACTAGTAACTAAACAATTATGATAAAAAAAAAATCAACGCTATTCTTCTTACTTAACCTCTTGAAACAAGGCCACAAAATGGCAAGTTCATTACAAGATAATGTGCTACTATTTGCCCAACAATGCGAGCAGTCACAAACACGTCATTCTTATCAGTCATGCGGTACTTATCTTGCTCAAACAAATGAAAATACTCAAGTTACTACAACTGTTTAATTAGTTAAATGACTTTCGTGTTGATTGAACTTGTTTTGGGTAAAATCATCACATGATTTGTTCAGATAGAATTTACTGGAGTGACTTTAAGTATTTGATTTTCGTCATTATTATCATCTTGTATGCTTGTATAAGCCGACTGCAGTGGTATTAAACTCCTTTGTATGTCAAACTTGTCTGCTATACTATGTTTGTTAAATTCCTTCTTAAAAAAATATTTAACAAATCTGGCTTTCCCAGCCAAAGCGGCTCCGGCATCATGTAGGTACATGTAGCATTACAGTTGGAATGCACCTACTCTTAATCTCCGAATCTAGGAAAAATCCATAATCTGTCTTGACACACCTTTTAGGACACATAACAATACTATATCTGAGCCTTCAGCAATGGAGTGAATACCGTCATCAAAACGTATTACTGTAAATGTTACCATTTCCATCGCAGTGTCCAAATGACACTTGTTTCAAAAGGCATGTTAATGTCATTTGGATACACAAACATGTCATGCTATGTTGACCGCGTCATCGCTTCACCAAAAAGCCTTTGTAAATTGTAACCTGCGGTAAAGAAAATAAAGCTATCGTATGACAACATGGTATCTGAATACATAGATAACGAAATGTGACTTTTTAATCAACACCGACGCAACAGCAGAGTAAATATGTTTATGTTAACAGGGGAACTCAGTATTTAGGGTGTAGACCTTTTATCAAATGTTTGTTCACGTATGTTTGTAACTAAAATTGTGTATGGAGATATAACAAACATTGTAATAACAGTAGTTTATCTGGTTGGTCATGTCCTTTTTAATATACCAAGTATTTTCACGAAGATTACCCACTGTCTTCAGTCTACTAGCAAAATCTATATTAACCCATAGGTACAGACAGCTTCAAAAATAACGGTACGAACAGATTTTTCAGAATGATCATAACAACTAATAAAACGAAACTTTATCTCAATTGGATAAAGTTCTTGTCAGAATGACAGTTGTCGTGTACTGTTCTCATTCTGAAACATTCCTTGTGTCATTGAGTGAATATTTAATTTTCATAGTTGTTTACATGATTTTGAACAGAGTGTTCATCCCGTGTTATTGGCGCTGACTGTATCTACTATTTTATCTGTCTTAAAATAACATTAAATAATATTGTAGTGTCTGTTTGTAATGTCATAATAACAGGTTTTTATTAAATGCATGTGAAAGTATATACGATACTTATAAAATAAAGATTAAATTTCGGTATGTCTGTTTATTCCGGTTGATATACGAAACGGCAGGACCGACTTTGACAGGACTTTCACTGACAGATAGCTATATTATAATGGGTAACATAAGTGACCTCCTACTTTAATTTCCCGGTTGTACGTTCCCTTGGGATAATTTCCGCCATCGACGCGGGCGACAGAGGCACACTAGTAGATAGTAGTAACTCTGTCTGTCTGTTCGTCTTACCTCTTGCGACTTATTGGCTGGATGCATTTTGGCACATAGGTAGACCGTGAGCTGGATTAGAACCTAACATATAGGATACTGTTAATCTCAATAGTACTTTACCGTAGGTTAATTTCCGACCAGCCGGCGTAGCATGACCAATTCTATCTCTATTCTACCAAGAATAAAAAAAGTTCCTTATGTATTTTAAATCTGTAAAAATGTTTCTATCTCCGTAGAGAAATCTTATATCTTTAAACGAGCAATTCTTGTATATATATTCTTGGAAATTAGACCAGAAGTGACTTTTTTAAAAATAATTTTAGAAATACCTCCAGGAAATTATTCAAATAAGCAAATCGAACTGACAACAATTTAATACTAGGAATCGAATAACAAATTAACTAAACGCAAAAAATACACTCACAACAGAACTAACAAATTATGGCGCTAATACAGACACAAATTAAAATGTAACCGACAGAGTGACGTCCTCACGATGTTGTTCCCACGACGGCTTCGAGTGAAAAAAGGGGGGATGCTAGTGGTGCAGCGCCTTATATAGGCCTTGCCCCTCTTCATATCTTCCTATCTTCTACACGGCCTTTCCTGACTGGAGACCGTCCTCGGACTCCTTTATCTTCTAGCTTCGAAGATCTGTCTCCAACGTTGGCATGGAAGGTCCCGAGTCTTCACCGCTTGAAGCACTGAAGTGCTGATCGGGCATCTCCATCTGCTTCAGCGTGCCAGAGATGCAAGGTCCTGGTTCGTCATCAGCTGGCTCAGTCTCGTCAACAGCCTGCTCAGGCTCCTCACTTTCTGTAAAAGAAACAAAACCACACGAGAATCATTGTTGTAAGATAACAAAACAGCAATTGTTAGCAAAATAATTGTCGATAAGACAGCTCTTTTCAACAGCTTAATAACTTTTGGCTAGCCTAGCATAGCCTACGCACAATAGGTGTGAAACATTCAAATATCCAAACCAACCACCCGGGGCGGGACTTGTCGGAAGATCGCCACCTCACGACTCGTTAGAGACCTGCGTGAGGCATAACTTTGCGTGTGTGAGTCGGTTTACATATAAGCATGTTTTAAACCAATCCCAGACATAACATAGTACATATGATGCTTATCGACAAGCACTCATTCCCATTAAACACGATAGTCAGAGACAAACCCATAGTCCGACTCTACGTGTACCACAGCTCCAGGATAACATGTCTGAGAACACCACTCCAAGACCATAGGTCCGATAAAGCTACTCCAAGACCACACAGGTCCGATACGGCTACTCCAAGACCGTAGGTCCGATAAGGCTACTCCAAGACAGTATCCCTTCATGAGCTAGTACCAAGGTATGTTCCATATACTAGGTAGCATGTCCGATGCACTCCAAGACAGAGGCTCATCCAATAACATGAAACCGTACCTCACTTGAAGTGTATCCGTCAATTTGAGATAGCATGTCCGATGCGCTCCAAGACAAGCCTATTTCAAATTGCAAGACTCGACTTCCCTTTAACGTCGTTCAACATTATCGCTCCCAACAAAAATACACTCATTAGATTAATAGATAGCCCTCTAAATTTTCAAATAAGTCAAGTTTAGTGAAGTGTATCATTTACATAAAAATAAGCAAAACTCATTTCGCTAACTCGTTACACAACTAAAGAAAACACTCACCGCTGAAGAAAGCAGTACACACGTCGGGAGTCCATTCCCCTTGCCACGGGATCATGTATTCAGCAGCTGCTTTGCTTGTGTCGACTTGACATACGAGCCAGCCACGAGATGCAGCTCATAGCGGCCGTGTGGGAGTACCTTCGCCACGCGATAAGGCCCTCGCATGCACGAATCCAGCTTCCCAGTAGATTGGGCCTGTTTTCTCACAAAAACAAAGGATTTCAGTTCAAAAACACGGGTTGGCTTTCGCCCTTGATTAACATAGGCGTCCTGTTGTCCCTGATTTGAACGGAGACGTTCCGATGCTCTTTGTCGACTCATTTCGCGAAGAGCTTCCCGATTAGGGCTAGGACCTTCAAAGGCCACATCGCGAACCAAGCTACGAATGAGTGGCGTCGCAGCATAAATACCTATCAATAGGTTCAAAGCTGAATACTGAGTTGTTCTATGTTTTGTGATATTGAGAATCAACTGCAGTTTCCACATAACACTCGGCCACTTTTCTCTTCGATGATTGCACTCAATACGAACCATGTTTAGCACAGTGCGACAATATCGTTCTACTTGCCCGTTAGAGTGATGCATTTCACGGGTGATAAGGTGAATGTCACAACCCATGTCTTTGACCCGATTTAGAAATTCGGTGCTCTGGAACATGCGACCTTTATCGGCTACTATTAGCCTAGGAGTTCCGAAAAGGGAGATCAGATTGGTGAAATGGCGATTTAGTTCATCAGCGTCTTGTCGGTACATAGGATATAACAAACAGAATTTGGAAAACGCATATATAATTATAAGAACATGGCGATAACCATCGGCTTCGGGAAGAGGACCTAAGGAATCTAAATGGATAGTTTCGAAAGGTGAATCCGGTTTATCCCAAGAGTGAATGGGCTGTACAGGGGCTCGGGGGACTTTCTTATGGGAGAGACACACTAAACAGTGTGTTATATACTTCTGTACAAAAGCCCTCAGCCCTAGAAACCAGAAGTGTTTCGTGATAAGATCAACTGTCTTATCGACACCGGGATGATCATTTTCATCATGGAAAATTCGTAAAAAGGCTAAATCTATGACCTTTTGGGATATAGCAAAGGGATTTGGGATTTTCACCCGTAGGTGCGAACTTTATATAAAGGATGTCGTTTTTGAAAATATAACGGCTGGAGTCTAATTGGCCATTAGCCAATTTTTGAATAAGGGACCGTGTCTCCTCATCGGAAGCCTGAGCAATCCGCGCCCAATTCAACGGTTTCTGAACCGTGCATACCTTAACTAGATTCCGACTAAGATAATCGGCATGGGACAGAAGGCTACCTTTCCTGTAGTCTAGACTGAAGTTGAAATCTTGGAGGTATACCTACCACCGAGCCACCCTTGGCAACAAATCTTTCTTACGCTGTGTAAGCTTCAATGCGTTACAGTCGGTAACCACAGTGAATCGTACACCCCAATTAAAACGTACTCCCTTTTTAGTAAGTGCCGCGATACACGCACTTTTCTGGGCAATTCCAGCTATATACCGCCTAAAATAGCTGGCTAAACCCATGAATCGACGAATCCGTTTTATTTTGCGGTTGGGCTGAGTAAATCAAAGCCCTCACTTTTTCATGACTCGGCCTAACCTGACCTTCACAAATTGATCTACCCAAATATGCGATCTCTGTGGCCAAGAACGAAGAATTGGACTCGCGTAATCATACTCCGACTCCTCTATAATTCCCGTGTCCAACAAGTCTTTAATTATGTTACGGACACAAAGAGTCTCAGCGTGAGAAAGTTAGTATGACCGATAGTAAACGGGAGTATTGGTACTAAGCTTAATAAACATACACCCTGTATTTAAAGTTGATGTTGCAGTAGCGGAACTAAAATACTGAGAGAAATTATTAATTATTTCCAACAACTTGTCGAAGTGACCGTCGACTAAGAGTGTATTGATTGGAATTGGAAATTTCATTACCCTATGCAAGTTATTAACGCTTCTTGTAACTGACTGACAATCTTTAGTGCGAACGTACCTAACACCGTCCCTATTAAGAACATCCGTTCCTACTATGACCGGCGTTTTTATAATTATATTCGGCGGACACAACAAACAAATCTACCTCGAGGGTTAAGCCGTCAAGTTCAATAGGTAACGTCACATAACTTGTACTCTCTACATCTTGAGTACCTAAACCCTTCAAAATACGAAGCGCTGGCTTACGTGAACAATTAAAATGATTAAGTAACGAACACGAAATTAAGGATATAGTTGACCCACTATCAATCAAAACATCGACCGCTACGTCCTGTATAATTGCTACTACAACATCACTATTCTTGGTGTTTACTCGTTTGCTGCTTCAGACCTTTGCTTATCGAAACAATTTTCAGCCTTATGACCCGGTTTTTTACAAAAATTACAAGTTTCGGACCTATTCGGTACAAAAGCAGACGTAGGGTTAGTCGTAGAATTATTTGACGAACCGTTTAGCGGTTGATCAGTTCTCGGTTTCTTAGTGCACATTGCCTGTTTATGCCCTGATTCCCCACAAGAAAAACATTTGATGTCATTTAAATTGCGCTTACGAGAAATATCTGTGGTTTGTTTATCTCTCACAGAACGAAACGCGGAACCTTTTGACGCACTAGTATTGTTTGGCTTAACGTAGATCGAAAAGTATTCGACTAAGTTATTAGACAACAGCTTGGCGTTCGTCGCCGACGCTTTTATGACGGGATCAGTGATACCGCGTACTATTATCGCCGAAATTAGCTCGTCACTAAGTCCCCGCACTACTCGTAAACGGAGCAATGACCGACGCACGTAATCCGCATACGTGGAATAGTTATCGGAATTTTTCGTCATTACGTCATATAAAATATTCGCGACGTCCAGTACTCTAGGGCACAAAGGTTTAAATTCTTTTTTGAAGTTGCTCCACGATCGGTCATTAGTTACCCATTCGTTAAGCCATGATCGAGCGTCACCTTTCAAGCAATTACCAATACGCGACAAGCATTCGAAATCATTCCAATTGTTTAAAACTTTAGCGCGATCAACCTCCGCACACCAGTCATCAATATTATGTAGGGTAGGATCAAAATTTGAAATATAACAATGTTGAGACCTGCCCGCAGTATTAATGGACCGAATAGCATCCACGATACGATCGGATACTGTTGAATTTGAATTATCATTCACGTTCCCAATCAGACGGTCTGACACTCGTACCGACGCTTGCTCAGAAACACATAACGGCGGCGATCGAGAACGAGAACGCGGATAGCGGCGGTAGTTAGAACGGCGGCGGATCGGTGACGTATGTCGAGACACAGTCTCTCTAGGCAAAGGTGAAACTAAACGGCGGCCACGCTCCGGTGGTGACGAATGACGCACGCTACGCGATTCTATTCGAACTGACGATCGTAACTTATTATGTTCCAGCGACGGTGTTTGCTGGCGCCGCAATGCCCGTCGGCCACGTACACTATCAGACACTAAAGTTTTATCACGGTTTTAACACGAACGCACTGACAAGGGTGAAGCCCTCGATTTGTCTTCTAGCGTTTTAAGACGAGACATAATCGCTTGTATCTCGAGCCTTAACGCGTCGTTTTCATTAGGAGATCGCTCGCGGTACCCACTATTTTGCCGCCCTTGACTATTGCGACGCGAACCACGACCCGAGCTATTATCGCGGCTGCTACAGCGACTGCGACTACGATCGCGTTTGCGGTCTGCCATCCTAACGTCCTAACCCAAGACAGCTGAAAACAATAGACCAACCGACTAACAAACTATCAAACGATAAACCAGTAATAACACTCAGCAAAAGTACCCACACACGAGTAAAATAATTGCACCACACAGAAAAAAATAAATCGACACAAAAATAAAAATGGGGGAACTTTGGATGAAGCCAAGTGAACAGTGGGCAATGGAAATGGGAAGAATCCCACTTCTGATCTTGGAAATTAGACCAGAAGTGACTTTTTTAAAAATAATTTTAGAAATACCTCCAGGAAATTATTCAAATAAGCAAATCGAACTGACAACAATTTAATACTAGGAATCGAATAACAAATTAACTAAACGCAAAAAATACACTCACAACAGAACTAACAAATTATGGCGCTAATACAGACACAAATTAAAATGTAACCGACAGAGTGACGTCCTCACGATGTTGTTCCCACGACGGCTTCGAGTGAAAAAAGGGGGGATGCTAGTGGTGCAGCGCCTTATATAGGCCTTGCCCCTCTTCATATCTTCCTATCTTCTACAATATATATATATATATATAATCTGAATCTCGGAAACGGCTCCAACGATTTTCATGAAATTTAGTATACAGGGGTTTCGAGGGCGATAAATCGATCTAGCTAGGATTCATTTCATAAAATGTCGTTTTATTCGTGTTTTCAATGACCAAATTTATCGATAATCAACTTGAACATAAACTTATTATTTTAAACACAATTTACCAAAAAATACTAAGCAAAGCTCGGTCAACCACATATTAGTCATTATACTTGACATCGTACTCTTGTCGACTGAAGAATAGAAACATCTCTTCTTTTCAGTTTTACACAATTTTTCTACGATACAATCTATCATTTTGTCTTCTCTTCTGTCGACAAATTCCGTTTCTATGGCGGTCATGCTACGCGTGCTGCACGCTGGCGAAACCGTATGCAAAAGCTACTGTATCATATATTTGCTAGCGTAATTTGGATTTACTGTCCATGAATCCAATGTTAATTTACTGATGTCTAATTTCAGAATCACGTTTATTTACGTATAAGAATTTTTGAGCTGAGCGTACGGCCACAAATCAAGCTAAACATTTCCAGTATAAGCTGACTTTTCACTGTACGAAAAATGTATACAATGCGAGCTCAGCTAATACTGGAAATGCATAGGTTGATGTGTAGCGGTGTGTACTATACTTTTAAGTCTAAAGATAACTCTGTTAGTATCGGAAAAAGATAAATCTAAGCCATAACCGACATTGGATCACCTCCTAAGAGCTCGCTCAGGAACACGTGAGGCGTTCCTCAAATAGCTCTAATACGTCGGCACTTCATGAATTCACGTGCACAACCAATATTATTTACAATCGCATGCCAAGTATTAGGCCATTAAGGGAGGCTTTATTCCTTTAGAAAATGAACTGAAGATATTCGAAATAGAAGAGGTGAATTGGACTATTATAGATGAACAAGAAACCTGTTATACCTACAGCTTCTTTTCTCTAGCGCCAGTGTATTAAATCTAATCTAACTATTCTGTATGTTCTACTGCAGGGCAAAGGCGTCCCGCTCCCTTTTCCACAGAATTCTGTCTTTTGCTAGTGCTGGCCAGGCCTTCAGGCAGGAGTCAAGCTCGTCCCGCCATCTTCGTCTCGGTCTGCCAAGATGTCGTCGAGCGTTTAGTGGGACCATTGGTGGTTCTAAATGATGATTTTATTTTTGTAAGTAGGTTTTTTCTAACGCATGAATCATATTTTTAAAACTAGACGAGGTTTCCTATCTGATTACTCTGAAAAGAAAGGCCAAAAAAAATACAGTTTCTTGTAAACTCCAGACATAATCTAGGTGAGATTATGTAGATTGGTGTCAGAAATGGTCTTTTGAGGAAAGAACCACGAAGCTTGAGTGGACCTGTCCAGTCAGTGCACACATTTGTCAATAATCATGCAGCTAAACTCCGAACTTAAGAGGCTCAACGATTCGACAAATAATACCAAAGAAAAGACATTCTTATTCCTATTACAAAATTGCTGACGCTTTGTATAGTTTATAGTAGTTTCAGTCTAATTTGTAATAATTTCGCGGCAAGTCATTGCCTTTTATTTCTGAAAAACACTTATTGGTGTCATGTAACAGAAATAAAGGAACAAATAAAGAGCGGTATGTAAGATTAGAGAAACGTATAAAATGACGTTGAAAGACTATGCGTCACAAAATTTTTCTATCCGCATTTTCATTTGTTTTATTACGAATTACATCACGCGATGTTCAATGTTATTTCGAAATCAAAATAGCAACAGATTTACTGGTTGACGTCACAACAAAGCATACTATAGGTATCCGAGTACAGACTGTAGATACTTATATATTTAGATATAAACGTAACATACTTGCTTACGAGTAAAACTCATGATAACAAACTACGGCACCTGATTTCGGTTTCGATTATGTGTCAAATGTGACATCTGTCAAAGTGATGTAACTGTCAGAAATAAATTACGGTTGGACATGATTATCAATAAATTCGTATTCTTTTTCTTTCTTCTTATAAACAGTAATCTCTCTCTGTCTTTCTATTTCTTTCATATGTTTTTTTTATGTTACTTATTTTTTATCCTACAAATTCTGGTTTATTTATTTTATGACTTGCTTTACCATCACGAAATGCTCAAGCTTTATTAATGGATTACTGTTCTTTCCGTCCTAAAAAACTGATTTTGGTTGGCAAATATTTCTTGCACCTTTTCAATACATTTTACCCAAAGTGGATACTAAAAATAACAGGAGTGCCATTACTTTGAGCACGCCGATCGTCACAAAGCGGATACTAGACGCGGCTGCCAAGTTTTGAGAACTGAGGCGTCAATACTAGGAATTGTACTGTTTTGTCTATTCAAATAAATAAAATTGAAGTATGTGATTGTAATGCCAATAAACAGCTTTTTACTAAATGCATGCAAAAGTAGAAAGTAGTATTAGTAGTAGATTTTGACGGGACTTTCACAAACAAATAGCTGATGTTTTGTGGAGTAACATAGTCTATTTATTTTTTGTCCCGGGAGGATAATTTCCGACGTGCATGCCTTCGATCACTTCTTTATTAGTGATCGATGGTGCATGCGGTTAAATGTACGGGTAGCCGAAAATATGATTTATTTAGAACTAGTTCTAAATAAATCATATTTTCTGCCACGAATGAAGACTGTTTTGTTGTTCTAATGATTGCTTGCGAGATTCAGACCGGTGAGATAGCCATAGCTTTTGTGTGCCTTTGAGTTTATGCTAAATAAATGTATTTTCTTTCTTTCTTTCCATAAATAGTAAACTGTAAAACATAATATACAACGTGATACTATTGATCCCATAACTCGAGACCATATCAAAGAATCATCGGCATATATATGTATAAATATTTTAATTTAGTTATGGGTTTTTTTTTCTTGAATATGGATGTAAATTTCAATGAAAAGTACGACGTTTACGTAAATCATTTTCATTCAAACCAAAAGCTAAGAATATGCAATGTTATCATATTTCACGTAAAGGTACTTTACATAAGTAATCGTATTTTACATAAATAATCGTGACGTCAAATATGTACTCCCAAACACCTTGTTTAATGGCACTATAAGAATAGCCCGAAACTATGTTCAGCAACAGTAAATAAAGCCCCGCTCACACTGCTATGATCAGAACGATATTTTACCATAAAAAGGTGGGATCACACGTGGAGTGTTCCATTGTCGTACATAGTTTATACGGTTAAAAACAAATGCATTATGAAACTGCCATGTGATCCCAAAAATACCATGTAAAATACTAACGATCGGCATATTTCCGGGGCCTAATACATACAGAGAAACGAATCGATGATCCTCAAAGCCTTGATTGGTAAATAATATTATTTAATAATAAAATATAATACTGTGGCGAGATAATATTCGACGATCAATTTATCAATCAAGAGGTGATTATGTTTTTGGCAATATGCCCTAAAATCATAATTTGCAGCTTCAATAAATTTTAATAAAAGATTACATGCTCTCAAAATAGATCTAGTTTTCAATTCAAGATTATGGAAATTTTAAGTCAGCATTTCAGCCGGTATACGTATTCTGGATATAGACCTCCTGGGGGCTTGCAATAATCGCTACGGTTGGCAGGTGGGTTGGCGATAGCAGTATGGTGATAAAATGTATAGAGAACGCTGCTGCCCATTCTCTAGATGACTACATGCTGTATTTCCAGTCACGAAACTACCTTTTGGCAAAGTTTCATCAAAATCGTTTTGGTTGTTTAGATGATTTTGCAACATATTACTGCTAAGGTGTTTAGCACATTATTTTAATACCACAACGAATCTGATTTTATAACCTACATTTTGTCATTCCCTGCCTGATTGCCAAAGGTGACAATAGACTTTCGTATAGTCATGTAGTTGTAGGTTGAGACCTGCACAATTTTAAGGATATATCCACATGCTGTTCCGAAAAACTTTTTACAAAAAAAAAAACAAAAACCTTAAATACAGAGCCTAAGACACCGACTTTATTTATATATAAAGTTATTTTTGACTTTGTAGTTTTTTTTTTACGGAAGTCGGTTGTTTTATTTTTTTTTTGTAAAAAGTTTTTCTTTTTAACTTTTTAGTTGTGGTAGATACTCCGCACTAATCTAATCGCGTTATTCGTTCATTTGTCGCGTAATAAATACGTAATGCAAATTTAAGACTTATATGATGTTCACATGGACTCCATTGTCCAAATGGAACCAAATTAAAATGGGACCATTCGGGAAGCACCAGCTTTCAAATAAAAAAATAATCATCAAAATCGGTTCACCCAGTCAAAAGTTATGAGGTAACAAACATAAAAAAAAAAATACAGATGAATTGATAACCTCCTCCTTTTTTTGAAGTCGGTTAAAAATAGACATTCTCGCTGATGTACGCCACAGTATTATATTTTTTGAACTTTCTTAATTTATTATTACGGACACATATTTCCCTTTGTAGTTATTATTCTAGCGTATAGTACTCCTGGGTTGCAAGCTGAAAATCAGCGTCAGGTGACACACCTTGTGTTGTCATCTGACATTATGCTGAGCTGAGGCCCTTTTGGCATTATTATCATTGTGTTTTGCTTTATTTTATTAGCTTTTTATTAGTTTAAAATGATATTATGCCAATAAATACAATTTTCTTTGTTACAAAAAACGTCCAGCCAAGTATTTTTGGAATTTACTCCATAAGAATCGATCTTCATATAAGGACCCCGGTATGGAAATTTTATGAGGAGTGAAATTAATAAGTCCCCATCTTTAAGAAGTGGCTGGAGAGGCGCCACGGCGTCCTCGCCTTTCGCCTTATGCAGGTCCTTACCAGACACAGCTGGTTCGGGAGGTTTTTGTCCGGATAAGGCGGGAGGAAACGGCCGATTGTCACCATCGTGTGGATCGTCTGGAGGACACGATGGAGCACAGCTGACGCATGCAACTATGTCTGTATCATCTACCTAGCCATTTCCCAACTATCTTGGGGTCGGCTTTCAGTCTAACTGGATGCAGCAGAGTACCAGTGTTTTACAAGGAGCGTCTTCCTATCTGACCTCCACAACTGGGTAATACGATACCCCTTGGTAAGACTGGTTGTCAGAATATCGGGCTTCTGACGACCCGTAGAGACTGGCTGATCTACGAAAGACAGCCGGGACCAACGGCTTAAAGTGCTTTCCGAGGCACGGAAGGGTCTTGGTATGTAAATATAGTCACCCATCCACGGACCAACCGCGGCAAGCGTAACTTAACCTGAACGATCGACCCGTGCGGCTGTTGTAACTTAGTCACAAACCCGTCTATTTTGTCTGTATACTATACATAATTATTTAAAAATAAAATAGGCAAAGATAATCGCACTTTTTTACCGTATAATATAATGTAAATCTACCTCTACAATGTCTCTTAACAAAATAATATTTAGGATTATACCTAAATACTATAAATAGATGCATCAGTTTATCTAAGCTTATCAGGTTCTATCAAACACCTAAGATTTGCAACAAACGTGAAACAACGATCCTGAAACATTTTATTAACACGTTTTTCGATAAGATACAGTTGATTGACAAAAGATTAGTACATTATACTTGTATTTACCACCCGGTGAACACATGAACGGCATGGCTAAGGCGAATGATGAGCATATCTGCTCATCCGATATTATAACAATGGGTTTATGATAGCGCGATAGTGCAGAATGGAGTTGTTCATCGTTTTGTGGTCTTTGAATGTGTGTTTGTTTTAGATATGTAATTTAGCTCGTGTATAATATTGTGACCTAATTAAATATGTATATCTGCTTCATATTGTGCAAAAGCAGTATATGCCGTAATTATAGCGCTAGTGAGTTCCAGTGGATATTTATCTATACTAACATTATAAAGCTGATGAGTTTTTTTGGTTGGTTAAACGCGTTGATCACAGGAACTACTGGTTCGAAATGAAACGTTATTTTAGTGTTGTATAGTTCACTTATCGTGGAAGGATATAGGTTTATAACATTACGTTAGGACCCATAGGAGCTGAGCAAAAAGAAGAAATTTACAAATCCGAAGACCTCACACGGGCAGGCGATTCGATGCGACGACGGGGTGGGCGGGGAGTAAGGAGCAAGGAATTTGACGCGGATGAAGTCGCGGGCAGAAGCTAGTATTATTATAAAACGATGGCTTGCAACTTCCTTGGTTAATGTGTGGTTAAACTTCCAAAATAAACAAAATATCCTAAAACTTCGCCAGAATTAAAAGGTGGATACCACAGGACATATTCAAAAGTATAGCTTACACCTCAGCTTTACCAAGGGAGTTTATTGGATACGTATCTATACCAGGGCAGCTCGACTCGTACAAATCAGAATAAACGTTCATAGACTGAAGCAATCATCCATCACACCTTTTAGAAGCTTTTGCGTGGGTAGATGTGTACAGAGCTATGGAAGATATCCATGTTTTAATGTTTTCCTGTGGCATGTGGCCAAAATAAATCGCATAGGTTTCACGTCCAAGTAGATTTATAAAGAAATGGTGTAACCTCTTTAGTGGCACATACTTGAAAGGAGAAGACAGGCTATTACGATAAAAAAAAATTTTTTGTTTTATTTTTTTTTTTGTTTTTTTTTTAATATTTTAATGGCTTTTAATTAATATTTTTAGTTGAGTATGGCCTGTATTTTTAAAATTAGTGATGTGTAACCTCTTTGAAAGTTATTTTTTTGCCAATTTTTATTTTTTTTTTTGCTATCTGAATTAATCATAATGGAGTGTTATCGGTACTTACGTTTCTGGTATGGGCAAGATTTAGTATAAAGTCCATATTAATAATTCGTTATCATATGACACTCTTTCACGTGCTTATTCACGCAAAAGCTACATATACGTAAATGTTCGGCAGACTAAAATATAGTTTTTTTTTTCTCAATGTCAAACATTTTCACGAGTCTCTAATTATGTTTAACGTTTGGCACGGTATTTCATTTCTCATTACCGGTATCGTACGTCATAGCAAACCATTATTTTGTTTGGCTTCGTATTGAAACTGAAATAACTTTGCCACACCCACTTTGGTTATGTAAAACGAGTTTCGTGTTTCCTTGGCTTCGTATTGGCCCCCACATTCGGGCCAATACTAGCAGTAAAAAATGCTGTTTACTGAAACGATATTTGAGCCAACACTGGCTTAGAATGTTGGAGCCAACATATCTTGCGTCAGACTTGCACGACTTTTCTTCGTAATCTTTGTGACCGTGAAACTGAAAAAAGAAATGGGGGTGTGATTTTGGCTCCGCTTCATGTCCGGAGCGTTACTTATATTTAATTTCAATGTCAGCTTATTTGTTTTTAAAAATTAGGCGCCATTTGTTTTTCTGATAGTGTACCTATCGTGATTTTTGCGTTACATAATTAACTTTCTTCAATTTATTATACTAATGTAATAGGTCGATTAGAAATAAGAAAACACGTGCACAATCGGCGAAGCAATTCTATTGTGACAAAATCTCAATCATTAACACAACGTCGAGAAAACACAGTTATGTTCAATTATGGCGTTCTAATAAAAATCGCACGTGTAACTAAGCCCTTATTACAGAAAACATGCGTAATGTTCCTAAACTATTTGTTTCTACTTCATTAATAATAAAACAGAAACAAATCAACGGCATAACTCTAAAATCCAACTATAAAAATATGCAAAAATATCATAATTTCCAGGGCTCGCGAATCCAAATATTTGCCTGATTAATCATTGCAAAACTTTAAATGATAAATGATTTTATTTCTGTTAGTAGGTTTGTAAAAACACTTATACACGTCAATGATTTTTGTTTAAACTAGATGAGGTCGGCGTTTCTTATCTGACTACTCTGAGAAGAAAGGCCGAAACTAACCCAGATGTCACAGTCTCTTTTAAAGTCCATCTTTGTCACATCATGTAAAGACCATGTAGATAGCTGTCGGAAATGGTCTTTTAAGGAAAGAACCACACTGACTGAGAGGACCTGTCCAGTTAGTGCACATTTGTCACCAGAAACCGTTGCCAGAAATCTAGTAGACACGAGACGAACACGTGATAATAAAACATAAATAAACATTTCGTTTTGGCGTTTGGCAACCCCAACGGGAACAGACTACATACATAGAAAGGAAAGAAATTGGCGCAAATTTACGCCAGCTCGCGTGATTCTTAAGAATTGAGATTTATGAATTTCAGTTTTGTTACAAAGGATTATGATTCAACATGAAAATAACATAACATCACGCCGTTTCTTCGAAGGATTGGCTTAAATGACACCCACATTTCGTCATTTTTGTTTGTAATTGTGGTGAGCCTATTGATCAACCTCGCACAAACCAGACTCCGGGCTACTACTGAGAAATTCCATATAGAAAAACCTTTGCCCAATCCAAGAATCCATGCCATCTTCAAAGATCAGCGTTATCATCGCGTGTCGCCGGCAGCCGCCGACACGTATCGACGGTAGCAGTTACCTATGCCGTTGGTAACATGCCGCTCATTTGTGTAAGAGCTCTTAGTGAGCAGACAATTTTTCCGAACATACGAAGTAATAGACTATAGCAAAATCCTTCAAAATTACTTAGGTGTTTCGCAATTTGTGTACCTACTGATCCAGCAGAGACTCATGCAAAGGATTCATCATCATTGAACTATGACCCTCCCATCCCCTATCCTATAACCTTTATGATTAATACGACTACCGTTACAAGCCATCACTGTCTAATTAAAGAATATATCACTCGATTATTTCCAAGAATTTAATTAATTTTAATCATGTGACTGAAAGGTTAAGTAAATAAATTATTGGGTTGGTGCATAAGAAATTGCCGATTTAAACGAGGATCAAAAACATAAAATAATTTATTTAAATGTTATTTATTCGTAACAAAATAATTACCATTGGCTTCAATACTTAACAACCAACGATCCACCAAAGAATTTATGCCATTATAAAAAAAAAACATCTTTTTTTGAATCAACAAATTCATGAAAGGCATTTTGTATTTCTTGATCAGATTTAAATTTGTTATTTTTCAAAAAAAAATCAAAACTTTTGAACACATGGTAATCTGTTGGAGAAAGATCAGGCGAGTATGGTGGGTGCGGTAGAACTTCATATTCCAGCTCTTGTATTTTTTTATTAACGATTTGCGCGACATGTGGTCTAGCGTTGTCATGAAGTAGGATTGCACCACTTCTGTTAATCAATTTTGGCTGTTTCTCTTTTAATTTTTCATGCATCTTTTGCAGTTCGACACAATACTTTTGGGCGTTCATTGTCTCACTTTGTGGCAAAAAGTTATAATTGATAACGCCTTTTTGTGACCACCATACAGTAAGCATAGCTTTTCGAGAGTGAAGTTCGTATTTTGGGGCCAAACGTGGACGTTCATATTATCATAAAGCATGGGTGTTTTATGGGCCTTTCATCGCATGCCACTATACGGTCAAGAAAAGGTTCAGGTTTTTGTCGATGGTAAAGAGATGATGTAACGATAAAACGATTTTGCTTATTTTGCTCTGAGAATTCGTGTGGTATCCACTGATCAAGCTTCCTTACTTCACCAATTTGTCTGAGGCCTCGTACAACGGGTGTACTACGCCAAATCGAATGCCAAATAATCGAATATCAATTGATCGAACACTATAAATCGAATGTCTAAATACTCGAACGTTCATAATATCGAATGGTTACTACATCGAACATTCAATATATCGCACACTCAATACATCGAGTGTTCAAAATATCGAATGTTTGTTTGATCGAGCGGTCAACGCATCGCATATTCATTATATCCAAATATCAATTTACTGAATACTTTGAGTACAAAAAAAAAACATAAAATTTACCAATAAATCACATTGTGTAATGTGATTTATTGGTAAATTTTAATTTTTATCTTTTATAGGTACATTTAAAAATTTGTGTGAATTGTAATTGCACGGAGAAACTATTAAATCATTAAATCCATGTTGTTTCTATTATTTATTATTTTTTCAGACCATCAGATTTTCATCCATCTTGCCACTTTTTTGTGGAGTAGGTCTTCCCAATAGCGCGATTCTTTTTTCAATCCTCATATTTGTAATAGCTTGCTCCTTACCTAAAATATCTATGTTAGCATAAAGACCCCATTTGTACTTAACATGCAACGTGTTCCATCTTCACCACCAATCGCTTCCATGAGGATACCTCCACCGTATGCGCCACCGTGTCCTCCGGGTGATCCACGACCCCGGCGTCTCCTCCCGCCTTATCCCTGAACAGGAACCTCCCTAAGCAGCCATGAGTCCATGACCGCTGAGGACATGCGTTAGGCGGAAGGTAAGGATGCCGCCGTGGCGCCTCTCTAGCAACACCTCAAAGAGGGATCTTACCGCCAAAACTGTGGCGTCCCCAGCACTGGGTTGCGACAATCGTACCCGCTATGTCCCACGAGATCACTGTGTAATAATTTCCGAACACCAGCGGGTGAATTTGCCGGCACAGCTAGTAAAAGATGACAATAAAAAAGTAAAATGTGAATTATTGGTAAATTTTGGTGTTTTTTTTGTACTTAAAGTATTCAGTAAATTGATATTTGGATATAATGAATATGCGATGCGTTGACCGCTCGATCAAACAAACATTCGATATTTTGAACACTCGATGTATTGAGTGTGCGATATATTGAATGTTCGATGTAGTAACCATTCGATATTATGAACGTTCGAGTATTTAGACATTCGATTTATAGTGTTCGATCAATTGATATTCGATTATTTGGCATTCGATTTGGCGTAGTACACCCCGTACAACAGTTGTATGATGGACAGCGAATTCTTGTGCAAGTTCTCGTGTGCTTATATGCATATTGGACTCCACTAATTGTTGTAAAACTTGCAGATCCAGTACGAGCGAAGGTCGACCGCGCGGTTCATTTTCAAAATTCTTTACACCACGACGAAATTTTCGGAACCGATTTCTCACTGTCCTTTCAGAAACTGTATTCTCCCCTAATCTGTCATTTATTTTTTTTTGCTGTTTCACGTGCACTTATTCCACCTTTGAACTCATAAAAAATTATACCGCTAATTTTTTTCGAATCCATGGTAAGAAAGAAAATCTTAAATTAAATCACGTCTAATGTCTAAATCTCCTGACGGTGTTTAAAATGCTAATCAAGTATCGATGCTGTGTTTAACATAACAAAAATGAACAAGTCATAACGTGTTCGGTAATAAGCGCCCACTGTTTGACATTGTTGCGAAATCGGCAATTTCATATGCACCAACCCAATAGAATCTGTATAAGTATGAGTTAATCGTTTACGTTTATATGCTAGTATCGATGGCTAGTATTCATGAAATGTCGTGTAAAAACGTGTCGTGTCGTGTGTCGTGTGTGTCGTGTGTGTGTGTGTGTGTGTCGTGTGTGTGTCGTGTCGTGTGTGCCGTGTCGTGTGTGTCGTGTATGTGTGTGTCGTGTCGTGTCGTGTGTGTCGTGTCGTGTCGTGTCGTGAAATATATAGTTAAACAGTTGACCTACTGCGCATAAATCTTATGAAAATAATCGAATAAAAATGAATTGATGAAGTGTCAACTTGTAACAAACAACGGGTCCACAGTTGAACATATTATTATGTATCCAGTAATGTACTTAGCGGTGTTCCATGTGGCGCCGAACATAAACAATAGCACCAACCCAATTCTTCCCATGGATGTCGTAAAAGGCGACTATGGGACTTACTAGAGAATGGGCAGCACCGTTCTCTATGCATTTTATCATCAAGTGTGGCGATTTTGGGAAACCCCCCTAAATTGGGGGAGGCCTATGGTATGTCCTTACGAAAGAAAGAAACTCACATCACCATGGCGGTCATATTCATTAAAAAAGGTTATCGAACATCTATAAACTTGCTAAAGTCCGGTTAAAAATAACATCAAACGCTAAACAGAGATATAAAACATGATAACGTGTATGAACATGTCTAACTGAGACAGTATTCGATCGTTTTAGTATTCTAATCAATGGCTAGCCGAATGACCTGATATCGTATTCAATATAGACCTTGACGTCAGTCCCAAAGGTTCCCTATCAGTTAGTCAGCACTTGAACATGTTCATTATAACTCGTCATTAATCAATGTACGACGGGCCGTCTCGATTAGGTAATCAGTTACCGCACTTGTGTCTAACATACTGTGTGTCTGTAGTGATTAATATTGTTTACCTCCGAGTATGTGTTGGGGAGATAGCGATAACTGATCGTAGGCATGGCGTGAGGTGAGGTATGGGTAGAATTCCATTGTAAGGTTATTTTTGGTGTTTGGGAAAGTATGCACACGAATTTGTCGTATTTTCCAACTATGACATTCGCTTCATCATCATCACCATTTCAGCCTAAAGACGTCCACTGCTGGACATAGCCCTCCTCCAATTTGCGGGGGTTTGCCAAAATCGCCACGCTTGGTAGGCAGGTTGGCGATCGCAGTATGGTTGTAAAATGCATAGAGAACGCTGTTGCCCATTCTCCCTTTTACGATACCCACGGGAAGAAATGGGATGGATCTGTTCTGTACGTCCAGTACCACACATAACCAATTAATAAGTTAGACAATACTGTTATGCAACTGCACCACTGAAATTGACTGTCTACTAACCAAATTACCTTACATTTTGAATAGGTATGTACTTTATTAGGCAATTTACGTATGTACGGTCACCAAAAGAAAGTAACAAGGGTCGTCGGATGTAGTTGAAATTTATAAAAAAAACCGATAGAAATTTAATTCGGTAAATTAACTGTTTGTTTTCTATTCATTCAATTTAATTTTAATCGAAACATCCATATGGGTTTTTTATTAAACTTCAACTATTTATACGGATCGTACTTACTTATCTTTTTTGTAGACCGTACATAATTAAATGCATATTTAATTGCAGTTTTACTACACGATTTACAGTTTCTGTGATTAATAAAAAAATATTTATGAGTTTCGTTATTTAACAACTACTTACTGCTTTTTATTTTATGCAGTTTTTAAAATTCACATTTAGATCGAAACTCACGTAAATTCCAGACAAACTGACAGACACATTCATCTACTACTCCACACAGTAATAATATTTTTGACAGCGCATTTTCTTACTACCCACATTCTAGTTTTTTGCGGACACGTGACTGAAATTCTGCCGGTATTGCGCGTGCCAAGAGAGCAGGCAAGGTGAAGGGCAGTGGCGATGAGCCAGCTCGCATCTCTCATTCACCGGCGAATGTTCGCGTAAAACGGTCGACAACCCAGTTGAGATTTCCGATAGATGAAAATTATGGAACACTGTGGAATGTTCTATAACATATACATACACCTCCTGTTGTATAATTTGTTTGTCTAAATGCTTGTTTGAATTTCTCTTAACTTTCAAAAAATATGAAAATCGTTAAAAAAAAAATTGTAGTGTTCCTTGTGGTGCCAGACGTAAAGAATAGCACCATCCCATTTCTTATTTATTTATTTATTTAAACACACATACAACTATCATCACAGGCTAACCTGATACAATAGTGTAGTTATAACAGCATACAATGAATAAAAAAATTCGACTTACAAGTACCCAACTATATTATTGCGAACTACCAAGAGTAATCTTACAAAAAGTGGCCTGTGTGAATTCGCTCAGAGTACAACTGAAGCAGTCAATCTGTTGTGTCACCATATTGAGTGTAAAAGGTGACTAATGGTATTACTAGAAAATGGGCAGCAACGTTCTCTATGCATTTTATCACCATACTGCGATCGCCAACCCGTTTGCAAGGCGTGGCGATTATGGCAAAGCCCCCAAATTTTGGACGCCCAGTAGTGGACGTCCGGCGGCTGAAATGATGATGATGATGATGATGGAAAATATAAATAAAAATCTTGAATGTTGTGTTTTTATCGGATTGGAAAATTGGCTTTCTGGTAAGGGAAAGAAGTAAATTTTTGTAATAATAATATGAGAAATCGAGCCGTATCTCATTTGAGTATTAACCAATGTCAAAAACCAGTCAAAGGACAAAAATTTGAGGTATTAGAGGTCTAAGCTTATGAATTCCACAATTATAGGTAGGTATTTTTGACAGACTAAGTTAAGAATGCTCTTAAAATACGGGAATTTACGCGTCAGGATTTAATTGAACCTCTTTTGGGTAAGCTTAAAGACAAATAACGTTCTGGTCTGAAGAAATTAGAAGTGACGCTTTTTTTTTGTGGGTGGGAAAATCATGAAATGACGTCTCCTGCTCTGGCAGAGGAGTGACGAGTCTAGTATGTAATCCAAAGCCCATGTCTAAAATGTAAGAAAATAATGAAACATTCGGTGTGCACCACAATTTGACATTTATATAGCCGGGTGTCGATTGGCTCGTTATTATTTATCAGTAAGCTAAGGTCTATGACATGTTATCTCACCCTTCACCCTCACCCGTCCTAGAGTACGTACAGACGCCCTAGCATGAACTTACGACGTCAACGATAGTCAATTTTAATATCGTTCTAATTTACGTCACGTTATTCCGCGCGCGTGCTAGACCCACATAATTAGATATTCGTGTATAAAAGAGTCGATCTTAGACCAGAGCGTCGCGAGACTGCCAAGGTCGCGAAATTTGTCCGAAAGAGATACCGTGACTTTAGCACATGGGCAACTGAAGGAACACGGGTGGGTTTTAGTCAGTAAAAGTCTGACACGTCCTTCCGCTCCGCCCAAGAGCGGCAGTCGTCATTTGATGATTTCCCATCCACAAAAAAGAGGTAATTGCGTAACTTAAGTTACTATCAGCATGAATCGCTTTCGTTTTGACAGTTCAAAAACATACATTGCGTTATTTACGTTGTTGAGCAGACAATTTTTTCGAACACATGACGCGATGGATTAGAAATAATCTTCAAAATGACTCAGATTCTGATTGCACTATGCGTCACGTAATTAGGGTGCAGGTTCGCACTAGCGATTACTTTCCCGCCGTTATTATTTTTAGTGCAGTGTAACTTCAACTCACTGCTTAGTGCCGAAAGTAGAAAACTCAGTGCGTAATAAATGCTCGCTGCGATAAATCAACCCCGTTGGAATGGCGGCTAACTGGCAAGCCAGAGTTTAACTTACAGAAGTACCTACTTATAAATGTTACTCGTCCAGACCATTTAAATTTGCTTTTTAATTATTAATCATAATCATTTAAAGTTTTCATACGTTACAAAGCATTCGTTAAAAACGTACCAAGAAATAATAAAACTGAAAAATAAATGAGACAGCTTTTTTTTGGATGGGAAATCATCAAGTGACTTCTCCCGCTCTGGGTGGAGCGGGAGGGCGTGTCAGACTTTTACTGACTAAAACCCACCCATGTTCCTTCAGTTGCCCATGTGCCAGGGTCACGGTATCTCTTTCGAACAATCTCGCGACCCTGACAGAAATGAGACAGCTCGCAAATGATTACTATGTTAAAAATGCCTTTTTCTGAATTTATTTCATTATCTAATTGACACGTTATATTAATCATTTCATAGTAAATACTATCCTTAATCAATTGTTGAACATCAATAAACAATTTCTGATCGTAGAATATTGTAATAGCATTTCTCTATAAAATGATGTCATCGTGTAGACTGATGCTTAGTCTCGTCTGTTAATATTATTATTATGTACTAGAGCTTTTGAGATTTAACCTTTTGAATGTCTTAAGTTACACAGTTCAACATAAGCTGTTCCGTCCCGTTTGACTGTTCACTCTATGCGCCTACGTTTCTAAACTTACCTAACGGAGTGACATCTGACACTTGTCAATTTGACGTTGACACTTGGTTTTTGATCTGAGGAAGTAATGTCGGTCCAATTTGCGTTTGCGACCCTGTTGTAAATTAATCCCTTAGAACCGATCGTTTTGTTGGACAATTAGTCGTGATCCTATTGTTTAATTGTAATAACCCCAATTTGACGAGATAATACGGGTTGAGTTTGGACATATTTGTTTGTTTGAATTGATTTTAAGGTTAAGTGACGCTATTGGAAAACGCGTGTTGGAGACCGCATGCCTCTTGGTAGAAGGGCCTATTGGAGCGGTGTTTGCGGTGAATGGTATCCTGGAGAAACTCATAACGTCACTACACAATACAATATATACTCATTTACATACATAAATCCAGGTAGGCTCCAGAGCAGGTGTGAACCAAAATGGACGAAATACCTACTACGCCCCACCCTTAAACGCGTGCGTCTGTGTGCATGCATAGATAATGTGACCAGAATTTTCTCCCACTATCAGTATAACTCATTTTAATAAACAATGTTTTACACATAATATTTAAAAAAATTATTATTACAACGATGATTATAACGTAATATTCTAATTAAGGTGTTTGTTGGTATTCTTTAAGTATAATAAAGCAATTGGACTGGTTATCATTCATTAAATATGTAGGTGTAAACAACTTTTCAACAATAAACTCTTTTACAACCTTAGATATCAAGAAATCTCGAGTAAATACCGCAGATAGCCCGAAAATATAAGGCCACACAAGAAGATTTATTTACTTCGTTAGTGTTCTTATCTTGACGTCAACTTTTATAATACCTAATATTATTTACTTGCACTGGAGTCTGCAGAGAAGCAATTTTAATATAAATGTTGAAGTTCAAAAATGGCTTTTATGTGCCTATTTCATTTAAGTGACTTTAACTTTGAATTTAAAATATAAGACAAAGTATATTACCTAAAGTAAGTCTGAAATTACATAAGAATAAGAATAAATTTATTAAGAACAAGTTAACAGACACGATAAGTACAAAATAAAATTAAAGCACAAGGACTGGATCCTGAGAGTAATTTGTGTGCAGTGGAGAAACCCTAGACTTCACACTAGGATACCCTGTGTCGTGGGATCTAGTATCCATGTGGTTGATGACACATAAAAGTGCACGTAGTGGTTCACAGTTGGGTTCTAATCAGGCAACAGATATTAAAAAGTTTTCTCAAATTACATACTAATTCAAACGTAACTACTAACTTAACTAGATTAAATAACTTAATTATTATTGCGAATTTGTGTAGTGTGTGTGTGTGTGTGTGTGTGTGTGTGTGTGTGTGTGTTTGCGTGTTTGTGTGTGTGTGCGTGCGTGCGTGCGCGCGTGGTTGTGTGTGAGTGTGTAGATGTTTTATATGGGTACGAGTTAGTGATTGTTATATTATATGTGATGTGACTGAATGTAAAGTGACATGAACACGTCGCGCCAATGAACCCGGAGAGATGGGCAAAGATCGTAACTCACTGGACATCTGAGGAAGGACATCACCGTCAAGGTAGACCATGACGAAGGTGGTGTGATGATCTAATATGCAGGGCCAACATGGCCAAACAACGCACAAGACATGCTTTTGGGAGGGAAAAGGCATTTGCCTAGCAATGGGACACACAAAAAAACATCTAGAAATCAGCAAATCGAAATCTACGTCTATCAATTGTCATGCCTTCTGTGTATAGTAAGAGCCCTTTGCCCTGCCCTGGGTCAATAATATGCTGGTACTAGCTTCTGCCCGCAACTTCGCCCATGTCAAATTTTTGCTCGCCTGATCCTTCCCGTCGCATCAAATTGCGTGCCAGTTTTCGTCTATTTTTCGTCGCTGCTCCGCTCCTTTTGATTGTAGCGTGTTGTTATATAGCCTATAGCCTTTCTCAATAAATAGGCTACCCAACACAACAATATTTTTTCAGCTCGGACCAGCAGTTCCTGAGGTTACCACGTTCAACCAAACAAACATACAAACAAACTCTTCAGCTTTATAATTTCAAGTATAGATTTACTTGAAAACCTGCTGAAGATCGTTTTCCTGATTTCCCTGCTTCCATAATGTTACTTTAGAATTAGCTACGGTGGTTTGTGCTGGAGCGGCTGCTGCAGGTGCGGAAAAAACTCAAACGGCGAAAATATGCCAATCTCATTGGACGTTATATATTCGAGCCATTTAGAGTTGAAACTCTAGAGCCATGTGGTCCGAGTGCCCACTTGGTTTCTCGAGACATTGCCATGGTGACCAGGGAGTTGACCTATTTTTCGGGTCGCAGATGATGAAGATGAACCCAACTTTAACTATAGTTTGCTTAACGCTTTTTTTTCTATTGTTCATAGTTACTAGTCAAGAAAAAACTAATATTTAATTTAGATACTCATTATTGCATGAACGTAATCGCAGATGAGTACTAGTGTTTTTATTTGATCAGTCCTCGTGCTCGCTTGCCTACTTAGATAACGGGTTTAGATACTAGTCAGTTATGTTCAGTATTTATTTTTATATTGAAACTTTACCTATGCACAAGTAAAACTACTGTAAAAAGGTGGACTTCATGCCTGAAGCATTTTCTACCAGTCAATCTTATGGTGATGCAGAGACAAAACATAAGGGATATATAACTCGAAAAAGAATGTATATTAATACATAGATAGCTTCATACATATATTGTAAATAATCATTCTGAGAATTAAAGTCGTTGTCTGTTAATATGGTAACAAATCTTAGGTCAGTTTTTTCCAGAAAAACGAATGTTACTCTCATTATTATTAGCCCATTCATGCATTAGAGACTGTAAACAATTACGACCTTTAAAGTCACTCTCACTACTTTATTGCAACTGTAAACCATAACTCCTATAATAATAAAAATAAATATGCAGTCGATGTTCTAAGGTTTAAGAATTACAGCATAATTAATTTTATCGTTAGTAGTATCTATTAAAAGGGAATGAATATACACAAGACATGTTTATTTACATGTTGCTGCTCGGCACATAGATAGGTAAATTATTTACCTATCTATGTATAAATACATATGACAGAGTTCTCGTCGCTAAAGATACGTGAGTTTACGCATCCTACCCACTTTTAGCGATGTGAGAATCAAAACAAAATTATTACAGAAAAATCTATTCATGGATGTCTATAATTTAAATTTAGTGTCTATTACACCTGCTAGACATGTTTTGTATTGTTTGATTTATTCTTAGAGCCTATAGTTTAAAAATAAACTAAAAAAAAATATTATATGGTAGGCAGACAAAAGAAGGTTCATTAATCCCATAAAAATTATAAAAATAACACATTAAAAATACTTACTTCTCGTCCGCCATTATTTTAAAATTGCACTTTGACTATATTTAAAAAGTATCTGTACACAATATCACAGGGAATAATTTCACTTATTAATTACTATCACATTATTTTTGAACAAACCTCAAGGCACTTTGTTCGAGTTAAGTTTCGATTAATTACGCGCGCATTTTGTAAAGATGGGCGCGTGTGCGGTCGCCGGCGAATGCGCGCTGACTGATGTGAAATGCGATTTTCCCGCGATCTGACGTTATTTTCTTCACGGGACAAAGCTCGTCAGTCGAGACGAGATCTTTAATTAACCCTGTGGACAGAAGCCTTTGCCGTGTACTTTCAAGAACACACTGCGATAACAAAGTATGATTTCATATGACCCCGAAATACTTTTTGCTTTATTAACTGCAAATAATGAAAAAATCGTTGTAAGTCATACTGTGTCGTTATTTTTGTAAACTTTTTCTTTACGAAGAAATGCTCTAATAATAATGTCAATGTCAACTAGAGAATCGCGGCCAATGAGAACTGTAATTTTATTATAAAACATAAATATTATTGCAACTAGCCATTACTATTTTATCGAGCTATTCATCAAAAGTCTTACTATGCACTGTTCAATCATTTCTTCACGTAATAACGTATTAATAAGTCGTGAAAACTTAAATTCCAATAAGAATCGACATGCCACGTTCAGGCTTTGTCATTTTTATCGTAGCACTCTCTGCGCTACGCCGTAGCACTATGAACCTTGACCGTAGACCCTCTACGAATAATGAAGTTGATTAATTTGACATGTAAGCGTACCGTAGGCAACTTTTCATTATATAAAGTATAGAAACTTCTAGATACTATTACAATATTTATGAACACAGTTTTAGTATAAACAACTCAAGATTTTAATAATAATAATGTACCCGTAGACACAACAAGGACATATTTGAAACAAGTAGGTAATACTTATTTACTAGACATTTTGTCTAGTTTACATTCAAGTTATTTTGTTTGTCAAACAAGGTGGGCTCAGAAGCATCATTTAATAGTTTTGTTTACCTCATAATGATGGCCAGTGAGTAATAAACTGCCGGTGTAATGCAACTGGATTTATTCATGAGATGTTGTAAGTTATACCTGTCTTGGATTTCATGTCGGAGCTGATGTCTAATTGAAATTATAATGCATACACCTATAGGTAATCGACTAGATATACTAGTTAGTACTTATATTATATAATTGCGTATCGGTTAAAATTTAAATAATAGAACAACGATTTGGTACAAAATATCAATTTTATTGTTAGCGTCAGAGTCTGGAAAAATAATGTTTCACTGTTCGGTAGTTTTTGATTTGTTATTTATAGAGTATTGGAACGAAACGAACTGGACATATATGTACAGTACATATTACTCAACTAAGTAACTAGAGTGATAGCACAATGTGTGATGCCTCGCATTTTTAGGGGCTACCAGTTCCACTTTGTCGATACTGATAAAGATGGTGAATTATCGTTAACACATCACTATCGGACGTAAAGAATAGCACCACCCCATTTCTTCCCGTGGGTGTCGTAAAAGGCGACTAAGGGACTTACTAAAGAATGGGCAGCAGCGTTCTCTATACATTTTACCAACATACTGCGATCGCCAAGGGGGTGACTACTGAGATGACGACTAATAGAGAAGTGTGGAAGAAAAAGACATGTTGCGCCGACCCCAAAATAAATTGGGATAAGGGCGGGAGAATGATGACTACGATCGCCAACCGGCCTGCCAAGCGTGGCGATTATGGCAAAGCACCCAAAATTGGGGGAGGCCTATGTCCAGCAGTGGACATCTTAAGGCTGAAATTATGATAATGATGACATCATTATTGAGGTATGAAGAAAAGAGTATAAAGTTCACTTAACTTCCACAGGAAATGCCACATGAGTGTTCTGTGTGGTGGACAACTGCCCGACTATTTATATCGGGACTTTAACTTGAGCTAGTGGCGAGGTACCGTGGCCCTAGCATATGGGCAACTGAAGAAACACGAGTAGGTTTTAGTCAGTAAAAGTCTGACAAACCCTTCCGCTCCTGCCTAGAGCGGGAGACGTCATTTGATAATTTCCCACCCACAATAAAAAAAAAACTAGTGGCGCGGTAAACTTCACTTGCGCGATGCAGGATTTTGCGTGACGTCAGTGTGATGCGAAGTTCACATGTTGCGTTGTAGATGGCGCCACATTATGAAATTCGTGACGTAATTACTTGTAATGTTAATTCACAAGTCGCGGTCAACAATGGGCAGCGTGTAAACATGTTAGAGGCTAGACAGATCGTATCTATCTCGATCACGAGGACAAGAACAGTATTTACTCAGTTGAAACGTGAGGACAGCAGTAGAAATTAAAAAGAGAGGAAATATCTTGACCTATGTTAATACACGAAATAATTAAGAACAGCCCGTGTGAAGGTGGTCTATTCTTTAAGTCCGTCAACGAATATACGTGTCCGCCTGAAAGGAGTTGATTCGTCAAAACAAGTGTCAAATTATATTTTTTTAACGGGCAAAAACACATCAGGCGTAGGCGTGGGCATCGCATAGCTGTCAAATCGTATTGTCTTTTATTCTGAAATCGGAAACCAAATTAATCTTGTCTGTAAGTGATACGGAGGAGGACATGTCCTTAGCTTCAGCTGAAATGCAGTTGGACAATCTATTTGGACACTTTACTTATTTCTGTTCCCAAGTATATTTTTACTAAAGCCAGAAATTGTTGTTGTTACTGATGTAGTTAACGGGTAATCAGTCTTAAATACTATTTAGTTTTAAGAAAATGTTACAGAATGGTTCTCTCGCCCTTGCTTAGAGTGAAGAAATAGTTAGCTATTCAGTATAGGTCCAGGTAAAAACATTCATCTTTCCACTACAACTTAACTTCTTTTCAATTTTTTAGTCTGGTATAGCTCGCTTGAAAATAGGGCAAATAAAGCTTACCGCTTTCACTAACGCGCATAGAGCTGAAAATTTTCAAGGTCAAAACTCGCACATAATATAGGTTCTTTGTACTTATCCATCAAACGGTAACATTTATCGTAAAAATTGATTTCGTGCAATTATCTTTAAAACTTCCACTTTCTTAAGAAACACAATTTCTGAGATGAAAATGTGACAAAAAAATTAAAAATGTATCTTCTCTAAAATAAGCACACATTCTACGCTACCTGTAATGTCTTTTAACGGGGTTTCTCCAGTAGGCCTATTCCAAGATCTATGTATTGTAGATTGTAGTCGTGTTTTATTGTATCAAATAAAAAAATGTATGTACTATTGGAAATGATGAAAGAGGTGTGAATTACCTATCTAATAATATAGTGTGGCACACCAAAAATTCGAAGACATATGACATCTGCGTGATAGATTACGGCCCACTCCCTCTCACCAAGATGAGGCCTGTGTCCCAGCCGTGGGAACGATATAGGCTGATTATGTATGTTATGTATAGTGTGGCAGTAACATTGACGCATAAAACCGTTACCATGTATTGTACGTACGTATTACATATTACATGAAACCGACCCAGGGGAGTTCGGTTATTAAAAAAAATGCTCTGCCATTTATTTTCACCGAGTATGACACTTCTCTATGGAACAAATATTTTTTTCTACTTTAGAACCATATGCTAAATTCGTTGCTTCAGTTAGCGCGTAGATCTCCCTGCTACCCTATATTTTATTTAAACACCTGCAGGTTATTTTATAGTCTTGACAACCTGCAACCTTAGCCATTACCTACATTCGTTTACCTTAGATAGGTACTTACACACTTATAGAATACATTTATTTGCACTCATAACAATAAAATGAGAACTCCAGCAATAAAAAACCCACTATCTCTTTTAACGAGGCAATTAAACGATCAATGGAATACCATAGACCATGGCCATCTATACATAGCATTTGATAAACCATGCCTTTATGATGTTTGGTTTATGCTGTACCAAACACATTGATGTTAGATTCCTCATTATTTTTGGAGCTCCGCCAACATGAAATATTTGGTGTTTATCTGTCTTTCAGTTCATCAAAAGGATGTGTGTGGTTAGATATTCTGTACAAGTATTCATGGCCAGAGTATGTTTTGGGAAGATGACACCTACATGCAAGGTTATTGCGCAATACACTGACAATAGGAATAACTTACATATTCTTCTTCTTCTTAGCGTGTCGATAGCAATCTAAATACAGTTAGCCCAGAATTTGGCTATGAGCTTAGCATTTTCAGTAGCATTCATCAACTCCTGTGGCGTGCAAACAACAAGACATGCTGGACAAGATATCAAGTGCCTCATCGTTTGTGGGACAGAACCACATTTACACTCCAGGGCTGAGTCGTCTATGAAGCTCAACCTGTACAGGTTCTCTTTACTTCAGCCTACTTTCATATTAATAGTTCAACAACATTAATTGCGTTAGTTATGTTAATGAGCAGAACTGGGCAGAATGTTGAGAGATGTGAAAGGGATGAATGAAAGGCAAATGCATGCAGCTGAGATGAGAATGTTAAGAGGGATGTGTGTGTTACACGAATGAATAGAATAAGAAATGAGTACATAAGAGGAACTCTGAAAGTGGCACCGATAACTGAAAAGTTGTGTGAGAATCGGTTGTCATGGTATGGTCACGCGATATGTAGGAATGAGGAAAATGTCGTGAGGAAAGTACGGAGTATTGAATGTCGATGGCTATAAGAGTAGAGGGAGACTAAAGAAACGATGGATGGACTGTGTGAATTATGATATGGATAGAAAGGGGGTGACTACTGAGATGACGACTAATAGAGAAGTGTGGAAGAAAAAGACATGTTGCGCCGACCACAAATAAATTGGGAGAATGATGATGATGATGAGCAGACATTTTTTTTCAAACATGCTATTAAAGCTAACTCTGTAAACACTAAACAAAACTAGACAAAATTTATTTGGGACCGCACGGTTAAAAGTAGGCACCCTTTATGTAGGTAACCATTTTTTTTTTTTTAATCGGTTAAATATGACAGTGTTCTGAGAATTTTTTGTTTGAAGTCGGTTAAAAAATACAATCTTGAAAGATTTTCTCGATGGATTCACGACGTTCTACTGATATCAAACCAAATAGGTTTTTTTTTTTTTTTTTCAGTATGGGAAATCATCAAATTACTTCTCCCGCTCTGGGCGGAGCGGGAGGGCGTGTCAGACTTTTACTGACTAAAACCCACCCGTGTTCCATCAGTTGCCCATGTGCCAGGGTCACGGTATCTCTTTCGAACAATGACGCGACCCCGGCAGGCATCGGTCCTAGTAGACCCCTACACTGCTGCTGACATCTCTTTGAGGCGCGCGTGGAACACTGCGCGCCGTCGACCCGAGCTTGGTCCTTACCGGGCGGCGAGCTACCCATTGCTCGCCACCCGCAAGCTCGCGCCTACGGTGGCCGGGAGTCCGCAATCGACTCCCGACGCCCGGAGCGTCTCCTCCTGCGGCGGCTAGGGACGTGAGGGCGCAGAGACTGCCACTCCCTCACGCGCCCCGCCTCCTCCTTCGCGAGCATTACTGCTTCGCAGAAGGAGGTGACGGCTTCCCATTCCTTCTCGCTCCGTACCATGGCTAACCAAATAGGTCACGAGACATTTTTAAGTTAACGATTTAAATAAATTTATCTATTTCAATATACCTCGAACTCGTGCTTATAAATAGAATGTTACCAAACTCATATTACTGTTTATTATTTGCACAAAATAAAGGGTGAACAACTTTGTCATAATTAATGTCCTTTACACAGCATTTTGTTGAACCCGCGATATAATAGATAATGCTATCATCATGCACTATTTATTGTATTTACTATGTATTCTGTGTTTAGACAAATGACAGAGTGGCAGGGATATCATTGCGCAAAACTGTAACCATGAATTCAGCTAATGATTCTAGAATAGAAAGTACAATAGCGAAAAAAAAACATCCGTTATCTAAAAATCTATTGTTTCATAGAGCTGTGTTGATTGTACAATTTCACCCAAGACAGGCTTAGCAGTGTCGTTCATCACCATCAGCCTATTTTGTTCCCACTGCTGGGACTCAGGCCTCCTCTCGGTGAGAGGGAGCGGGCCGTAATCTACCACGCGGGCCCAGTGCGGGTTGGCAGATGTCACATGTCTTCGAATGATTGGTTCTAGTACATGCCGGTTTCCTCACGATGTTTTCCTTCACCGTTTTGACAGCAGTGGTGATGAAATTATTTACACAAAGTAAAGCGCCTGCCTGGGTTCGAACCCACGACCTACATCTCGTAAGTCGGCGCTGATACCACTGGGCCACCACTGTCCTTAGTCAGCAGTGTCCTTAATTGTAAGCAACACTACTGGTTGTGTGGCTGGTAGTGTCCTTGCCAAGAAATGGAAAAGTGCAGTTCCTACGCGATTAGAATGTATGGAACAGCCATTTCTCATTTAATAACCGACGAAAACTTTTGACGTGGGTCAGATTTATGTTCTGAATTCATCGCAACATACCTACCTTCTTTTAATTTCACTCTTAAAGTAATGAAAATCTTCTTTTGGTAGTACACTGCCCCACTGCTGGACAGAGATCTCTCCTAAATTTATCCACGAATTCTTTTCCTGAAACATCTCGAACTAGTTTCTACGTTTTATCTAAAAACTATAAATAATAATCTCGATATGCAAATACATAAATAAGTCAGAACGATTTATTCTTGCGCAGTGACACATCTGCATTCACATACGTCACGCGCATGTGCGAAGTTCAAACTGTCAATGGATGCCAGACAAAATATTATGATAAATTGATAACATAAATTACACCAAGTATCACTTCCTCTGAAAGATAGGCCGTCACATGACCGAGCTTTGTAGACCGTGGGTGGTGAGCCTTATCTTCTTCTGTTGAGTAAACATAGGGGATACCTCGTGATTCGTGTTATTGCAGACCTATATTTGTTATGTCCGTTTCCACCGCGCGGCCAACTCTTAAAATTTGATGAAATTTTGCCAGGAATTAGTTGTAATTTGTTACAAAACACACCTCTTTTCCTGAATTTGTTACAAAAAAAAAACTAAAGACGATACGACCACATTCCAATAATGGCGATTCACTCGCACTTTATTATGAAAATGTATGGTCACTCTACTCTAATACAGTTTCATACTACTATATTTTAGTGAATATCTTCTAAAAATAAAGCCTGTAGTTATATTCGCCACATTTATCCAAACTAGGCTACGATACCTGTCGATTAGTACTAGAACTAAGCTTGAACCTACTATTAATAACGAAATAAACGCCATTGTATTTTAGGCACATTGCCGTCCGCGCGGCCAACTAAAATCGACTGTAAAAAAAATATTGAACCTATTTTCTAGTATTTTTCTTGTTTATTTGCTGCAACAAATTAGCAACTAATTATCCATACACATTAGCCTCTATTAATTTGATTTTATGATGAGATACGTACCTACACTTAACCTGAAAACTAAATGTAGCATAACTTTTTGTATATTTAATTTTTGATGATTTTTATTTTTGTAACAAATACAACAAATTAAGACCTTTCATTTGATGTATCATTTGCTTATCTGCATTATTTAGTTTCTGTGTAATCACGGGCGATCACTACGGCAAGTGGCGGTTCTAGCGGCCAACTGTTTTTGGTCGTATCGTCTGTTTTTTTTGTAACAAATTCAGGAAAAGAGGTGTGTTTAGTAAAAAATAACAACTAATTCCTGGCAAAATTTCATTAAATTTTAAGAGTTGGCCGCGCGGTGAAAATTGATATTATTTGTTTGATGAACCTGATATTTTATTATTGTAGTGAACTAGCTGTTGTCTGTGGCTTTTACTCTGTCACCATTCTGGGCACAGGCCTGCCAGGAACTCTTTTCTCGTGCCACCTCGAACCAGCCATCGCAGTACGCGAGCATTGCAAGCCTTCTTGCCTATGTCTTTTATGCCTGTTTTGGAACGCGACGCGGTGTTCCAAATTTTGTCCTGTCTTTTAACACCTAGAATGCTGCGTTCCATCATACTTTGGCAAACTCCACTGGGAATATTACCATGTGTTAAATCAAGGCGAAGAATTTGTGTATGATTTGTTCGAAAAGTATCTGTGATAGTTGTAAACAAATCCTGTTCAAGTTTAAATATGACGCATTCAGTCAATAAAGGGTATTATAAAACACATTAGTTTCAACTTTATATTATCTCACCACATTTTTCAACAATATTGTTTGAATAATGGTAATTGAGAAATCTTCGACGAAATCGAGGTAATAATAATACTAAATGAAAAAAGTCATAAAGTGGACTTAAAATTAGAACGTCGGTTAACACCAAAGGTTAACATTATTCATACAATGAAATCAAAGCACTCAATTTTTAAGTGATACTATTAACACAGGCCGACAAAATTTTTACACAGAAACCAGACTATATATTTCCGAAGGTTTTCGATGCGATGAATCCAAATCTGGCCTCAAAATTGCTCTATCACATCAGGTTTCTGAAATATCCGAACCAAAAAGTGCAAAACCGCGTTTTTTGCTCTATTAGGTTAAGATATCTCGAAAACCAGACATATAGGACCAATTCTGAGCATTCGGATTCGGATTCAGCGCATCAAAATCCTTCGGGTATGTTAGGTCTGGTCTCTGTGTCTGGATTTTTGTTAAATTTTGTCGACCTGTGTAATTGGCATCCATAGGCAAGTTTTCTGATAATTTTGCTTATACTGTCATCAGATACTTTTGGAACAGACTTATAGGTACTACTTTTCATACAAATCTATTCAGCCATTTATTGAAGAACAAACAGTTTACAAACTATCACACTATGTAAAATATAAGCTATCTTCAGTAAAAATGCAACATCATTTACCAAAATTAATTATATTTTTCCCATTTTAATCTTAACTACAAAACAAAGAAGAGTGACAGACACAAAATAAGTACATAAATGCCTGTCAGTATTGCTTTTCCATAAATTGTCCGGTTAAATATATTAGTAAAAATATAATAATCTGCTAAATAAATCTTTTTAGTCTATATTGGAATGTTAATAAAATACATTTTGTTATTACTTTTACATAATTGTAACATAAAATACATTTTGTTATTACATTTACATAGTTATAGCATAAAATACATTTTGTTATTACATTTACATAATTATAACAGAAAATACATTTTGTTATTACATTAACATGATTATAACATAAAATACATTTTGTTATGACATTTACATAGTTATAACATAAAATACATTTCTCCAAATATTTGTCTACATAAGACATGTTGCGCCGACCCCAAATAAATTGGGATAAAGGCAGGAGAATGATTATTTGTCTACTTAATAACAAAACAAAGTAACATAAAACATTGTATTTATTTATAATATTAGTTCATTGCTTAAATATGCCGTGAGTGACATGGATTTTATTTGAACGTGATGTAAGTCTTTGTCCTAAAAATACTCTCTAAATGCATAACTTTCCTCCCATTCACCTTTTTTGAAGTCAGTTATAAATAACACACAACTCATCACGCTTTTTTCGCCCAAAAGGTTAGGCAGAGATGTATTTATAGTACACCCACATTTCGCTGTAATAAGTAATAAAAATAATATAATAGGTGTAGTGGTGGCCCAATGGTTATAGCCACGACTTACGAGTTGTCGAATTATAGGCCGTAGGTTTGAATCTAGACTAGCGCTTTACTTTTTATCACCACTAATTATTTCATCACCACTGCTCTCAAAAATGAGGGAAAACATCGTGAGGAAATCGACATATGTATGAAGACATGTGATATCTATCAACCCGCACTAGGTCCACGCGGTGGATTACAGCCCATTCCCTCTCAAAGAGAGGAGGCCTGTTCCAGCAGTGGGCACATCATATGCTGAATGTGTATAGGTAAAACAAACATGGAATATTGTACTTTAAAAATGCAATGAATTTTATACTGCAATTGTATGGAATGTTCGGTTTAATTCATTAATTATGATGCAACAGGCAACTGAAACTTGATCTATATTAACTGAGTGTCATAAGTCGGTATTAAATGCAACATTGTATCATACAGATATATGTCATTCATTCACTTTACCTAATTGCGAAAAACACTTTCACTCACAAAATTTCGTGATTTTTAAGTAACACACCTTAAAGATCATATTCGCAAAACACGTATTTTTCTTTTGTATGAAATTATCTTTTAAACTCATAATAAAGATGAAGAGTTTTCTTGTTTATCTGAACGACGCTAATCCCTGAAAGTTACAATCGGTTTCGAAAAAATATTTTTGCATTTGGTAGCTTCCTACTTGAGGCAGACTATAGGCTATTTATAGTTAAGCTAGAACTCTTAAGAGCCAAGTAATTTTCGGGGTCAGGGGAACAAGAAGTTTCACGCAGACAAAGTCGTGGGCAGAAGTTAGTTATTAATACAGGGTGTAAGAGACAGCCCTTCGCTGACTGATGGGTTGAATTTAGTGTATAATACTTACCATAGATAATAAAAAAAAATCAATTAATTTTCGATATCGATACCGAACCCTTGGGAAAGCACTACCAGCTAATTTCATTTACCTCTGTATATTTCATACAACAAAATATACGTTTTACGAGTAACTAGAACGACCAAATACCTACATCTGAAAAATTTTCTATCCAAACAAAAGACACAATGTGTGTCAATCATTCACTTATACTGTTGATAAAACCAAGTTTTGGAAATTCAATTTCATTTTGAGATATCTGGAAAATGTCCTGGCTTAGCCGGAAATCAAGAGAGAATAACATCAGAAATTAATGTAAAAATCCATATCACTCGCAACCCAGGGAGGCCCGTCAATTATTCCGCGAAATTAAAATTTTACTACGTTATTTGCAATTTGTACGTAGGCTGTATGTTGAAAAAAAATATGATTCGCAAGTGTAACATGTATGTGTGAGAGGATTAAAATCATAAAAATCATTAATACAACCCTCGAAGTTCATTTAATCTCATTGAGAAATTACATTTCATGAAAAAAATATTCAATATGATTCAATGAATATAATTTATTTAACCCCATTGAGTAAAGAATTACTTTACTCAATGGGGTTAATTTTTTTTTGAAAATGAAAATCACAAAATGTTATTCCATAGGATTAAATGAACTCAATTTATTTAACCCCATTGAGTAAAGTAATTCCATTTCATGAAAATGTTATTCAATAGCAATAAATGAACTTAATTTATTTAACCCCATTGAGTAAAGTAATTCCATTTCATGAAAATGTTATTCAATAGGATTACATGAACTTAATTTATTTAAACCCATTGAGTAAAGTAATTCCATTTCATGAAAAAGTTATTGAATAGAATTAAATGAACTTAGAGATTAGTTTTGGTGGATGACTGAAATTATTTTAAATATGTATAGCCATATCAAACAAGGCCCGCGTGGTAGATTACGGCACACTCCCTCTCACTGAGAGGAGGAGGCCTGTCCCAGCAGTGGGAACGGTATAGGCTGATTATGCATATTTGTTACGGTCGCGAATCATATCTTCTCTTATCTTATACCTTTAAACGAGCAATTCTTGTATATATATAATCTGAATCTCGGAAACGTCTCCAACGATTTTCATGAAATTTAGTATACAGGGGGTTTCGGGGGGCGATAAATCGATCTAGCTAGGATTCATTTTTATAAAATGTTGTTTTATTCGTGTTTTCAATGATCAACTTTATCGATAATCAACTTGAACATAAACTTATTATTTTAAACACAATTTACCAAAAAATACCCATAATAAGGTAATCCAGATATTTTCAATGAACATACAACCTGACAGTTCTGACAGACTAACAAATTGCAAAAACCTGAATGAAGAAAATGTGAATTTCGCGGGTTACCTTAACGCATCCCCCTTAAATACTAAAAATCATAATTGTGTATTTTAATTAGAGATCGGATATTCAGATGCATATTCACCTACAGTTGAAATGTTCGCTAATATGAAATGCACGTTTTTACCGTGTTTTGTGTGTTGTTTTAACTAACACATACCACCCTACACACATATGTATTTGCATCTAGGGTTAAACATTAATTTTAAATAAATATGATGATCCAAGAGACCCGGCTTTAATAAAAAAAATACGAAGCCACTTCTGTGCTTTCACAGCTAAATAGTAACATTAGGTAAATATGTATCCGAATATCCGACCACTGTTTATAATATTATAAAAAACCTTACGGAGCTACCTAGTCCTATACCAAGCTCCTTAAATAAAGATTAAATTAAACATAATTAAATAATAAAGGGTGGTAGCAGCATCGACGCACAAACTGTAACCATAATTTCAGCACATGATTATAGACTACGTAGCATAGACATTTTTCGTTGCTCATCAAAAGAACCCAAAAAACCGAATCAAGAAGTAAGAACGTTGTAGGCCGTGTAGATGTAGACCATTTTCTATTTTAT
This sequence comes from Aporophyla lueneburgensis, assembly GCA_932294355.1. NCBI lineage: Eukaryota > Metazoa > Arthropoda > Insecta > Lepidoptera > Noctuidae > Aporophyla > Aporophyla lueneburgensis. The sequence goes on along the minus strand of OW028740.1, from coordinate 8,086,825 downwards.
TAAGTACCTGGTACTTGTTGACAGGCTTACACTGTCCTTCCATACCTATTGACACTGTAATTTGAAACCATTTTAGAAAGCCAATTATTTTAAAAGAGTAACCGTGGAGTTTCTTGCCGGCTCTTCTCCATAGGAATCAAGGAACTTAAATCCTACCTGTAGTGCGCACAGGCTGCCAATACGCGGTCCGAGCGAGATAGCTTCGCGAGAGCCCTCTGTCCCTTTCATTAGGGTGACCAAGCAATATGATGTAGGTAGATTCTAATATCTATACTAATATTATAAAGCTGAAGAGTTTGTTTGTTTGTTTGTTTGTTTGATTGAACGCGCTAATCTCAGGAACTACTGGTCCGAATTGAAAAATTCTTTTTGTGTTGGGTAGCTTATTTATCGAGGGAGGCTATAGGCTATATAAAATCACGCTACAACTAAGAGGAGCGGAGCAGTAATGAAAAAAGTTGCAAAAACGGGGAAAATTTATTCCTTTTGAGAGTTTCCGTTGCATGCGCTGCGTAAACGGTTAAAGTAACGCAAAAATCATGTATGACGGAATTGTTCCTTTTAAAAAGTTCTAAAAAAAAGTCCGCGAGAGCATATGTCTATCTTTTAAGGTTAACTCACTATAACTCAAAACGACGTGGACGAAAACTAGCAGGCAAATCGATGCGACGGGAAGGGTCAGGGGAGCAAAAATTTGACGCGGACGAAGTCGCGGGCAGAAGCTAGTAACAGGATATAATATTAACCAGTAATTTGATTTTTTAAAAATTATAATAGTTACGCTTTAAAGATGGATTAAAGTAAAACGCAGTGAACATAAACGCAACGCATAAACTCTGCTATCGAGTATTATCGTATAACCTGGAATATCTGGCGCGCTGGGCAAATAACCATTTTGTTTAGTATTCATTGTCGTAAACATCTAACAGACGTCGTTTTTAATTAAGAAAAATGGTTGGGACACTTTTTATTGGAAAAATGCGTCAAAATTTTGGACTTTACCCATAAATAATCTTATAATTTCGATAATTAGGGGCACCCTACTGCAAGAAAGGGACACAGGGCTCTCGAAACGCTTTCTCTCTCGGACCGAATTTCTCTTTGACCAAGTGATTGTCTGTAATAGAACTTAGTGTCATATACATAAGGTTTATTTTTATAATGGTGTCAAATTGACAATGCACATTCCAGGGGTCGGGTATAAGTTCCTTGATAGGAATCAACAAATTGGAACCGTGAACCTAGCTTCTGACATTTTATAAGTGCTCATGTATATTTATGATAAAAAATATATTGTTTTTTTATTTTTTTAATAATATGCTGTGTAGTAGAAATACGCAGTCAGTTAAAATAAATGTAACAGCATTTTCTTTTTAATAACTGACCAAAATTTGAACATAGCGATAGCATGTTCGTCGATGTCCCTAACCACTGGGTCCTAAGTAACACCTCCATACATTTATTGTCCTCACTTCACAGTAATTGCACTAAAGTTTATTATATTTTGTATATTCAACTCATTATAGTCTCATTTTTATTGTCCGTTGTCACCACACAATACACTCATTTATCTTCAAATGTATGCAATATAATGTATTAAAATGTTTGTCTGTTAAACACGTTTTATGACGATTATAAAGAGGTTTTAGTTCATATGACATAGGTATGAGATAAGCTGTTCTTTAGGCATTGTTGCAAATTCATATAATAATGCCTGTTTCCACTGACTGTTAGCAAGCAATATCTTAGAATGGATTTTTAGCACTCGGCTTCAGCGCCGGAAGACGAAAATTGAACCGCGCACTTCTTTTTCGTAGATAGTGAAGATTAGCATAAGCCGTCCATTGTTTTTCCCCTCATTTAATACTGGTCGCCATAATGTCCAAATTTTCTTCGAAACGTATCAATTTCGTTCGTAAAGACATTGTGTTCGTCTTAAACCCTCAAAGAACGTTTATTTATTTACTTTTCAGTACTATATCAACTTCCTCGTTTTCTAAATGATCCCAGTCTTTATTTAGACACCGATAATATCTCGTGACACGGGACTCTTTAAAATAACAGACAGTTATTTCCATTCCTCTTTCGATTATATTTGAATCGTTTATCCTTCATCAAATTAGACTATTTGGTAATATTCCAACACCTTCCCGTGAGAGGAAAATAACTCCCACGGCCAAATCCATTTTACCTCTTCAGCTCCATACAAGGTGCTTACTTATTAATCATTTCCAATTATTTTACTTCCTCATGTGAGCACCATCTTCTTACTCGCTCGCACCTCAACATATTTTGTTTCGGGTGAAAGTGACAGAGCATAATCATGTCGCTTTTCGTGTCGTGCTAAGCGGGAGCTCCTTGATACGGTTCTTCGGAATCTGGTTGGTTTCCTTCTTGGTCGGAAACCAGGTTTTCAGTCGATGTGGTGTTACCAGGTAGCAGGACGTACCGCGCCTCTCTGTTGAAAGAAAATGTGAATTGAATATGTATTTTGTACATAGGATTATACACTGCATAGTAAACAATCAGCGCGCGGAAAAGCGTCCCGCGCCCAGAATTAGTTTTCTTTATAAACTGCTAAATTTGCACTACACTATTCGGGAAGTTGATCGATGTCAAGCAAAATACGAGTGTAAAAGGGCATTTCGGTTCGCTTCGTGAATCCTCGGGTGACTTCTGATCATTGTCAGTTTTTGAGCCCAAGTCAAAGGATTCGAAGCGTCCCGAGTTCTTAGCATGAGAACTTCGGTCAATTTCGACCTGTACTATGTCGCAGCAACTCCGCGAATAGTGTAGAGCAGGATACACAGTGAAAAATCTGCCGCCCCGTGCTACGCGACGGAGCGCGGTGCAGTGTAATACAGCCTCAGGTGGTATTAAGGCCTAAGGGGCTTTTTTGGTTTTCGCTTTTAAAAGCCTAACTAAGTAGAAGAAACTCGGCACAACGCTTGGCCAGCTCAAGGTCAAAGTGTTACCAGTGTCGTGTTTTCGACGCCATACAAATGTCATAGTGGTAGCATTGTAAAGGATGGGCTAAGTAATATCAGCCCCACGGATTGATCGATCAGGTTAAGCTATCCTTGCCATGGTTGGTCTGTGGATGGATGACAATCTTTACATTCTCAGATCCCTACATGCTTCGGAGAGCACGTTAAGCAGTTGTTCCCGACTGTCATTCGTGGATCTTCGACAGTCGTTACGGGTCGTCAGAAGCCCGAAAATCTGACAACCAGTCTTACCAAGGGCTATAGTATTACGCAATAAATGGGTTGTAGAAGTCAGATAGGCAGTCGCTCCATGTAAAATACTCGTATACAGCTGCATCTGGGTAGACTGGAAGTCGACCCAGACATCGTTGGGAAAAGGCTAGGCAGATTTTACGTGTTAGCATTGTAAATCTTTTGCAATTTTTTTCGTACGGATAGGTTTTGTAAAGTGGGTGGGCATTTTACCCTGAATTTTATAGCAAACAGTAGCATACAGAAAGCTGCTTCTATTTTGTTCATCTCAGACGCAGTAAAGATGACCATTTTCAGCTTTGGTAAAATTATTTTACATCCTAGCAATACAGAAGTCTATACCAGGGATGGCGAACAAATGACACGAGTGTAATTGGTAGCTCGGCAAAAATTGAGGAATTAAGATATCTAGTATTCATAGAAACAAACGTAGAAAATCTGAGCGTGCCCGACTACAAGAGGCGCTTCGATTTCGGCTATCGATGTTATATAAATGCAAGACAAATGTAAACCTGATACATTAATTAGCATCTAGTGTACCATACATACATTACCAGTTTAAGCTGACCTCACATTGTATAAGGATTTCGTACAATGAGAAGTCAGCATATACTGGAAAAATATAGCTTGATATATCGTCCTGCGTACCAGCAGAACTTGAATTAATTTGTTTCTTTCATTTAGGTTTCAAGCTAATTTTAAGATGACTGAATTATATTTTAGGTCTATTTCTATAGGTTCACCATCTCTAGTCTATACGAATAGGCTTCTTCAAGAGGTCATGGGTCGTTATTACAGGAATATCTACTACAGGATGCCTGCTAATTCTTACTGAATTATTTTGGAACTCGGTCGATCTAGCGTGATAGTATCATCAGTCTATAATGTTCCCACTGTTGGGACACAGGCCTAGGTACGCAGCGGGAGTGGGCCGTTATCCAATACAGGGGCCCAGAAACGTGCGAGAGTGTGGCCCAAATTCAGGAATTCGAAGTTTCCCTGTCGGTAACGGTTACAAATTGGTATCAGCACGTTCAATAATTCAGTCAGCCAGCATTGACTGCACCGACGCCTTTCTGCTTGTTCACGCCGCTAACTGTTATCCCTCCTCACCACCGCCAGTTCTGATGTGTTAGTGTGCATACACATGACCGACAGCCGTCATTTGTAGAGGCAACTGCAGCTATCGACGCCCGCCGTCGACAACGAACCGCTGGTATATTTATTTATATTTGAGTACGATGCTCAAATACTTGGGTATCCATGCTGTCGACGGCAGATGCCTCTGTCTTCTTTGACGCATGTCGCTCATGTGTATGTACGCTTAGGCTTAACTTTGTCATGTGTATGCAGTAGGTAACAAAAGTGATGTGTAATATCAAGAAAAAGATGTTAGTACATTATGTATTCCGTGATTGAGCGTGCGTAGGTGTTACCTACAATTCTGCCGTAACCTTCGTGGAAACCCTTGATGCGATGTTATTCAACCTACTTAGGTATTTAAGTGAGTAGCGTGCATTTTAGTCATACCGTTTTGTTGATAATGTAAATATGTAAATACTTATTTCCCGTCTAATTTTCTTTCACTGATATCTGCAGACTTTGTGGGTCGCCCACATTATTTATATTTGGCTGTCACAGTTCAAATACTCACAAGACTGTTATGAAGTATCGTACGTTCACCTTGCCTACGTGGGTACCTCACGAGCACATGATCTTGTTCCAATATCTATAACATAACATCACGCCTTGTTTCCCCGAAGGGTTGGGCAGAGGTGTACCTACAGTACACCCACATTTCGCCTGTAATGTTTAAGTCCCATGTAATAGGGGGCGAGCCTATTGCCATCAACCGGGCACAAATCCAGACTCCGGGCTGCTACTGAGAAATTCCAGATGGAAAAACCCAATAACACTTTGCCCGACCTGGGAATCGAACCCAGGACCTCAAGTTCAGCAGTAGCGCTCAATAACTACTGGTCCGAATTGAAAAAATATTTCTGTGTTGGGTAGTCTATTTATCGAGGAAGGCTATAGGTTATATAACATCACGCTACAACCAAGAGGAGCGGAGCAGTAATGAAAAATGTTGCAAAAACGGGGAAAATCGCACGGGTAGGCGATTCGACGTGACGGGAACGAGAAATTTAACGCGGACGAAGTCGCGGGCAGAAGCTAGTTACTCTATAAAACACAGGTTCCTGCCCGTGACTTTGTCGGCGTGAAATTTCTTGTTTTAACATGAAAAACATCACTGGATTTACCTCTAGCATCGGATCGCATCACCTGCCAGCTACCTTACTTCATTATCTCTAAGCGTATTGTCTGATTTTTTTTTTATTTTTACTTGTGTCCTTAGAGTGGAAGCGTGATGTTAAATAGCCTTTTACCTTTCTCAAAAATAGGGCTATCAAATACAAGAAGTTCTTATCCGACTAGTACGTTCAGAGATTATCACTTAAACAAACTTACAAACAAAAAACCTCTTGAAAATATGTGAATATTCCCAATCCACATGGATTGCCACCAGGTGGCAATTGGGAATAAAATTCCCAGTTGCCACCAGGTGGCGACTGGGAATGACAGAAAGTAAAGGCTCTCACAGTAAGGAGCGATGTGACCGCACGACACGAATTAGTTGAACAAATTCTATGCAAGCTTCATGGAAGTTGTTCTACCAGAATCACGTCGCACTGTCACGTCGCGCCTGCCTGAGAGTGCCTTAAGGTTATACAAATAGGTATTGGCGTGTTTTCACTAATCATTATATTTGTTAAGTGTGCAGTATGTTTAATGACGTAGATATTCAATTAGATTTCCTTATGAACAGGCTTCGGTGACGTCACGTACTTGGCTGAACTCTTCTAATAAATACTGACGATAACATCTAGTGAACTATCCGAAAAGGCGATATTTTTTTCCATGCGAAGCATCCAGATTTCCTGAAGTTGTGTAGGTACGGCGTATGACATTTATAGGAGATTCACCCATAAGTATTGTGCCCATTTTAGCATACCACACCCCCGTTTAAATCGTTGTTACTCGTTGGAACGTTACTCTGGTGCACACCAGGCGACGCACACAATTCTAAAGAACCATCACCCTAACACTTGCTGAAATAAAGCTGAAGATAGGTAAACTCAGCCACGAGACGCCATTAAACGCACAATGAAGATGATCTATTATCGACATTATTTCAATGATTTTAAGATTGAAATTTGTTTGACTATCATTTCATTTTTGTACTAGGTATGAGGTGAGTATTTTACGTAGTCATTAGTATCTCCTATGTAGGATATACCTTAGGGAAATTTTAGGGAGAAAAAGAGAAACACAGCCAAACCAATATTAATTTATTGAATACCATAAACAAAACCTTACATGCTATACAAAGTGTAATGGAAAGGGTATACAATACGAGGTGAAAACTGTATTTAGAAGAAAATAACTGCTGAAAATTTCAACAAAAAAAGGTCAGCAAAAACAAACTGAACTTTAAAAAAAAATCTATTAAGAGTTGCTGCGAGTTTCTATTATTATTTATCTAAAGAATCATAATCATAAATTTGCAATAAGTATTGGTAGAAGTGCATAAATTAACTTGATCTTCATGTAAATATACCCTTTCAAGTACACGTTGTAAATTCTCTAACAAATAAAACTAATTTGACATGAAATAACTGAGATTTAAACAGTAACTTATTGCTTTATAACTTACAATTAAAATAATATACTTATAGTGAAGTTTTTTGTCGGATCCAAAGGATAGGGATGGGAAAGTAGTCCGAAGCTTATTTTTAAGGGATGGTAATCAAAACAGCAGAGATATTATCATTTCACATTTTAATATAAAATGTGTTATCATCACAGATCCTTGAAATGAATGACTTTGTCATTTAACAAACATTATAATAAATTGTAAATAGAATTATTTCAGTTTTTAACCGTTTTTACCAATTTATCAACAATTTTTCTTAAGAATATTAAAAGTTTTCGAGCTTTGTAAGGCTTTAAAGATTCAACTCACGCGCATAGTAACGCAAAAGGTGTGAATTGGCAACATTAATTAGTTTTCAACTTTGATAAATGTATAACTTTTAATGTTCAAAAGATAAAAAGCAAAGGAACTATGTTTATTCGATTATTCGTAACGTATGTGTTATATTTAAACATATTGTCTGCAAATAATCAAATAAAAAGTCCCATAAAACTCATAAATGCGTAAAATACAAAGAAAATCAGTCTGTTTACCATGTTTTAAACAGAAAATAATTAAAATAATTTATCGGACAGTAACCTAAGCAAATAATAACTGTATAAATGTCTTATTGTTATAGTTAAATAAATATACTTACGGAATATAATTAATTAATGCATTTCTATGTGTCTCTATGTACGTGTCACAAGTTTTAATATATGGTAGTGACAGATTATATAATCAATTGCTATAGATGTTACTACCCCAAAATAAATTTTATATAAAATTAAATTATTCGAAATTACACTTATTAACCCAATGAATACTGCTTGCAAGCCATTTTAATTTTTTTTATACTTGCTCAAATCTGTCAAATATCTATGTTAAAAACTTAAAGCATTGCAATTCTTAATTAAATATTTTTTTAAACGTAAATAAGTCAATACAAACAAAATATCTTAATAAAGCTAAAATCAGACATCAGCAACAATCTGAAAGTTGTAGTTCGAAAGTAAACCTTACTGGATTAAAAATTAGTTCTAAATTACTATGGAAAACTGGCACAGGACTGGTTGCGGTCTTCATCACGCTTTGACGTCCAGATCATACTTTTTCTCGCCGGAGTGCCTAAAATATATTCAAAAGGTAAAAAGCTGGACGGGGTTTAAAAATATGGTGGAGGTGGCGAATCTACAATATATTGCAAATTTTATTTAAGGCAGATGCTAAGGTAGCCCGTTTAATTCAAGAGTTCTTTCGTTTTTTGCAATTTGCAGATCATTTGAAGGTTTTATATTGATTCAAATATGATTCGTGACCGTTAAAAATATGGCTTTACAGAATGATAATCGTTAAAATCATCAATACAATCGTTCAATAATATACCGTTCATTATCATCATTCAGGAGAATGATGATAATGAACGGTATATATTATATTGGATAAGGGCAGGAGCCCTTATCCCAATTTATTTGGGGTCGGCTCAACATGTATTTTTCTTCCACACTTCTCTATTAGTCGTCATCTCAGTAGTTACCCCCTTTCTATCCATATCATAACTCACACAGTCCATCAAAATTTTCTTTGGTGTCCCTCTACCCTTATAGCCATCAGTGGCGAAGGCACCATATAACACGATTCCTACCGGCTTGCCTTCGGGGATTCGCATTGGATATTTATCACTATTAAAAATACAATAGTATGTAAATAGTGGCTACTATTGTCAATAAATATAGTTACACTACGGGTATTTAATTCACCATAACATTCAAACAACAAAAAAGGTTATTTATACCTTTGTATTACAACAAAAGAGAAATGTTCTAAATTAACCCGGCGCCAAAACGTCATAATCGGGAACTAAAAATTCATACAACAGCGATCCCGTAATGATGTCACTTTAGGTCACGTGGCACCGCTTGATATGTACGAGAGCAAGCCGCTGTACAACGGGTTATGACAGAGACAAATATAGAAAAATGCGTCAGCGAGAACGAGATAGAGGAATATTGCATATTTTATTCATTTTCATCTGTTCAATTTAATTGTATTTAATTCATTAGATTCCTATATTAATTTTAGAATGATAGTAAGTATTCTTTATTGATGAGTCAGTAAGTTAAGGCCGACTTCGCTTCGGCTTCTCTTTTAGAAAAATTTACGCCTCGCCGCTGATAGCCATAATAATATACCGTTAAATAATTCAAAGTTCATTAATCCAATTGCATTAAATGGAGTTACAATAAACTTAGAGGCTTGTATTGACGACTTTAATTATTATTACTATCTAAATACATAATAATATGTGTTACGGCCGCTAATCATATTTTTTCAACATACAGTCCTACACTGAACCTAAAAATTGCAATAAGCGTAAGAAATTTTGCGGGGAACCTTGGCGCTTTCACCTTAAATCTTGAATTTATCAAATATATAATTAAAAAATATTTCTTCTTTATTATTATTAAAGATATTTATTTTGACTTACTTTACACTTTAATTGGCTTTTTTTTTATTTGGTTACTATTTCAATAAAATTAAACAGCCACCAATATTCTCGCCACCTCAAGGCTCAAACCGAAGCTATTTTAATTCTACTAGAAGTTAAGGATAAGACAGAAAAATATATATACAGCGTGTGTTAAAGAAGGCGTCATACATACCAATCTTGCACCATAACAAAATACTCCCTCCCATCACTACTGCTCGACAACTCCGACCCCTCGTCACTACTGTTTACCCTCACAAACTCTTTGCCCTCTCTGAAATTGAACCACAAAAAATGTTCCTTCATCATGTTTTAAAATCCGCCATTTTGTTTTCCCCAAAGTGCGTGAAGCTAAAGCGAATGGTCCCGATGATGGTTGGGTGAAAATTTTTTGTAATACTTTTTGTATATTTTTTTTTTTTTTTTTTTGTTACAAAAAATATTCTGTTTTTGGATGCTGGTGTTTGTTGATCGTTGTTTCGTCACATTATTTTATTTATGTCTTCTTGATAACATGACATCTAGGTTAGGCAGAAAGGTACCCTCGTTTCGCCAGTTATGTCTTCATAATACTGTCATAATCCATTTTTCCTTCTACAGAAAATTTTATCTCGCCGTATCCCAGGATTTTTTCGAAAAGCAGCTTTACCAAGGGGTATTACCCAGTAACTGGGTTGTGGAGGTCAGATACGCAGTCGCTCCATGTAAAATACTGGTACTCAGCTGCAGCCGGTTAGCCTGGAAGTCGACCCAACGTGGTTGGGAAAAGGCTCGGCAGGTGATGATTACAGGATCTTTATCGACTTCTTCGTCATTTCGTCGCCTTCTCAGTTGTAGTCATAGTAAGTCGATACTGTATCAAAGGTACATTTCAATAGGTGTTCCTTTGTCTTCTTTTCAGATCATGAAACATGTTTTTTCATCCATGTGACATTTCTCGATACAACTTTGGTGCATTGTCGTCTCGTATTATCTTTATTTTCTTCAGTCTTGTAGTTTATATAAAGTACAGGACAGACGTTTTGTTAGAAAGTGAGTTAATGTGTAGGCGTTAGTGAAAACAGGACGTTTATGGCTATGTTAGTGACCCATCACCGCTTTAGATTATATCAGATAGTTTCTTCTGGCTGTTAATATTTTTTTCTTCTTTTTTGGTCCAGGCGATTTAAAATGGGAATCGTTCCTCGAAGAACTGGAGAACCGAGTAAACTGTCTGATATCACCTTTAGATGACAGAGGAATTGGAAAAAGTAGAAAAAAAATCCATTCCACATGAACATCTTGTTAGTAAGCACCGGAAAAACGTAATTTAAAGGAGTTGTCGTGTCAAAAGATTTTTATTATAATAAATTATTATCTTTGGTAGGTATTTGTTTCCAAAATTAATTCCCAATGATTTTAAAATAGAGCCTGAACGAAAAAATATTTTGTATTAATATTGTTGAGCTTTTTAACCAGTCAATTACCGTAATTACAGACACAATTAAAAAACGATTGTGTCTATACCAAATGTGGTATATCAGGGACTTAGAGGTTAAAGAGCTTTAAGAAATGCAAATAAGTTTAAGACATGCAGAATTTAATTTATTTTTTCGTTCAAACTCTAAACCCGAAAAGATGCAAGAAGAACATGCTTGTTTTTTTTATATAAAATAATAATCTCAAACCAAGAAAATAAAGTAACTCAACTAAAATGAATAAAAACACAATTGAACCACTCAAAAAAAAGAAATCAGAAAAAGAACACACTAAAACACACGACAACTCCTATTTCAAAAATTCAAAAATAGAACATGTACATACCTATAGAACACATAGTGTTGTAGAATGAAGAATATGTCGAAGACGAGACTGAACAAGCCTAGGCCGAATTTCGTCGCGTCGCCGAAGAATGAGATCCAATCGTTGTAGTTGTATGCGTTTAGCGCCATCTGTAGGATGGACAGGAAACCTCCGACGAAGTCAAGGAAGATGTTGCCGATGCTCCAGCCGACTGTGGATTTGCGTTTGTAGTTCATGTAGGCCTGGCAAGAAAGAAAGAAAATGCATTTAATTAGCACAGACTAATAGGTACGGAAAGGAAAGTAAGAAGATAAAGGTAAGATACATATATTCTTCCGAAAGATGTTGGAAACGTATTGCAAAGAAAACAAATCACTCTAGAAGTGATTTCGATGGGATATGTCGAGAATCTCCCAAAACAAGATGTCTAACAAACTGGGCTAGTCACCAATTTACGGGTTCTTTCGTTCCCATCAGCGGTGATTTGGGCAAATCGATGTTCACACAGACATGTCAATTTTATCGCACACTGCATTTTCAACTCTGGGTGTTGAACCGAGCATTAAGAATCCAACAGAGTGCACCTCAGTCGACTCACACTGTTCTATTTTCAACTCTCGGCGCTAAGCAGTGTACTGAAGATCGAATGCGCAAAAAAACTCCGACGCGAAAAAAATATGTCCATGTAACGTCGCCTAACTCTCTATCAACACATATAAAGGAAATAAAGGAGTTAGTTTTATTCATTGCAATTTCAACCTTATGTTACCAGTATTAAAGTCGAATATTTATTGTTCACAATATCGGCAGACACAGGAAGTATTTTTTTTGCATTGGAATTTCAACCGTATAATGCGAGCAATAAAGTCTAATATTTATTGTGACACTGCCTAAGGATTTTTTTTTATCTGTAGAGTTAGGACTTGCCATGTCCAGCCACAACGCGCCATTATACTGGCAACACAAATCATCATCATCAATTCAGCCGAATGACGTCCATTTGTTGAACATAGGCCTCCCACCAAGCAACGCCAGTTCGACCGAGGAGAAGAATTAAAATAATTTAAAGAAGAATTATTTAATAATGAGACATTAATGTCGCTTGAACATTTTCGTGTTATGGACTGAGATGACGATTAATAGAGATGTGTGCAAGAAAAAGACATGTTGCGCCGACCCCAAATAAATTAGCATAAGGGCAGGAGATGATGATGTTGAGGTATGTTCCTTAGTCAAAAATACCTAGTTTAAAATACCAACCTGAGGCACATATTTGATGAGCGTAATGGACAACTTGATATAACTGCAGTAGTACAGGAAGTCGAGCCACTTGAGTTTTCCGGCGAACGTCACTCCGGCTGTCACAACGACAATGGCTGAGAATACGCCCAAAATGCTACGACCAGTTGTGGATACTCGTTGGTCTTCGCGCTGGAATAGACGAGGAAGTAATATTAGTAAAGTGTCTTCTAAAAATAAAGATTTAGAGGGACCAAGAAAGGTCTTGATGTCCCAGTGGTTATGGTCTCTCGTCTCATCCACGAAGTTGCAAATCCTATTTTAATTTATACGAACTTCTTAAGTTTGTCTTTGCTTTCCTAGGGTAAAAGGTCTTCTTCTCTTCATTCATTTTTTCAGCCCAAAGACGTCCCACTGCGGAATACAGGCCTCCCCCAAGCAATTTAGGGGGATTTGCCATAATCGCCTGGCCTGGTAGGCGGTTGGCGATCGCAGTATGGTGGTAAAATACATAGAGAACGCTGCTGCCCATTCTCTAGTAACTCCCTTAGTCGGTTTTTACAACACCCACGGGAAGAAAATGGATGGTGCTATTCTTTACGTTCGGCACTACAGGGACTATGGAATATGGTGTCTTCTACAAATAAAGATAGTGAAGATTTATTGAGACCAAGACGTTTTTAATGCCTTGAGCCTCGCCTCTTATGCATGAAGTTGCAAATCCAATACGTTTGTGAGTACCAATGTGACTATTTCAATTCATACGTACTTCCTGTGTTTGTCTTTTGCTTTCCTATTGCAAAAGGGCACAACAACCAATTGTGAAATATGCAAAAAAAAAATAAGATGTGCATAGATTGCATAACGCATAATGAGCCTATAACATTACCACTGCTGGGGCATAGGCTTCCTCTCGGTGAAAGAGAGTGGGCTGTATAATCCACCACACGGGCCCAGTGCGAGTTCGTAGATATCACATGATTCTATTTTTGGTTCTAAGACATGTCGTGACCCTGGCACATGGGCAACTGAAGGAACACGGGTGAGTTTTAGTCAGTAAAAGTCTGACATGCCCTCCCGCTCCGCCCAGAGCGGGAGAAGTCATTTGATGATTTCCCATCCAAAAAAAAAAGACATGTTAGTTTCCTTACAATGTTTTCCTTCACTGTTTAAGAGCAGTGGTAATAAAATAATTTACACTGGGTTCAAACCCACGATCACAACTTGTAAGTCGTGACCATAAATGTTGGGCCCCAAGCGTAAGTCGCGGCCATTGCCACTGGACAACCTCTACACCGATTCATTGTGTATTTGCAGATATTAGGTTTGGAATGAAAAAGGGGGAACTTCGCAGCAGTGTAACACAACGATGGATGGACGAAAAAAATGGTAGTCAATATAATACACCGTACCTCATACAAGAAGCACTGTGTGATGGTGATCAGCGTGGCGAAGGCGGCGTGGAGAGAGAAGAACACATCGTTTAATTGTACCGGGTTCAAGCCTCGGGGGTGGCGGCTGAAGTACTCGCTCTGGAAACATTATGAATAGATTCAATACGTGATTCTGAAGACCTCTTCGTTTAAGTTTTTCTTCGGTAATTTTATTTTATGCTAACAACTAAAAAAAAAATTTCGCTTGCGTAATTTTTTTAGTCAAAGATTATGTGCTGAACTGAGAGCATCTTGTTTATGGCCAAGCTGCCTTTTCCCAAAAAATATAAAAATCCAACTTCGTTACCTTGTCTCTCAAAATTTTTGCCTAAACATTATAATAGTATTTTAATTTCTGATGCAGGTATGTAGATATCATCAGACCCTTGAGATAAATAGCACATGTTTCCATAAGTGGGATTACCTATGAATATAATTAACTTACGTTTAAATGAGGCTTATCATGATTGTCGTGAGTGAATAATAAAATTGTTAATACTATATTGTTATCTGACACTAGCTTATGTCATGTTCGGTAGTAGAATGGAATTCCCTTGACCGAAAGAATTAATTGGTAATAGAATTTAACTACATAATGTATCTTAGATGCAATATGCCGTGTTCTATAAACAATGCAAGTAGCGTTGTTGTAAAACTTTATTTTCTAACTGGAAAATTCAAAAAAGATCTGCATGTTTTAGGGAGAAAAGAGATAACAGGACGCATAGTGCCATCTCTTTTTCGCTCTAGACTAGGTCAATTGCGAATATTACAAAAAACCCTGAATAGTATTAAGTCCGAAATTCTCCCACAAATAGCTTATCATTTCATTAAATATTAATAAAAACAAAAACATACCTGAATCTCCCTCGAGAAGTAAAGTCCGCAGTTAAACAAGGAATACATAGTGAATCCCATGATATTTAGGGCCAAGAAATCAAAGTTGAGTCCCACGACGCTCTTCCGCTTAAAATTGATGTAGATTTGAGGGTAGAAGGAGACCGACCAGGCCGCGAAGTAGATCCAGCCCATGATGTAGGAGATGACGTTGATTGCGTGGGAGTGCATCACTGTGATACGGAGGAATACTGTGTCCATGCTGGAAGGAGTAAAGGAATCTAAGTTAATGGTGTATATGGGTAAAGATGAAGGTATGCACTGTGGCAGGTTATTGACAAATCAAAGCAGGGTCATTTTTAAATTAACTTGCCAAACTTAACACACTTGACGGGTATCGGCATCATTGAAAACCAAAAACCAAAAATTATTAATTTTCAATTAATAATATCAAGAATGCAAAACTTCACATCTTGTTTCCTTCAAGGGTTGGGCAGAGGTGTACTTATAGTACGCCCACATTCGCCAGTTATTTTTAAATCCCATGGGGGCGCGCTTATAGCCATGAACCGGGCACAATTCCGGACTTTGGGCTGTTGCTGAGAAATTCCAGATAGAAACTCCCAATAACACTTTGCCCGACCTGGGTATTGAAGTCAAGAATCAAGTAGGAAGAATCATGAGCTATTTATCTTTGAAAAATCAGAGTTATTATTTGTTTCTTGCTATATGAGCTATTAATACTTTGAAAAATCAGAGTTATTATTTGTTTCTTGCTATTAAATACTGATACATTTGCGAAGTTTCGTAAATTGATTTCTAAAGGCCCTGTATACTTACAATGACGTTAATGCAAAAGTTCATTGTACTGCAAATGCAACAAAACGTGACGAAACTACGCACACTATCTTAACAAATGACAAAGGTAATAGGCATGTTAAAGGACGGGTCGTAAAAATAGGAAATGTTAATGATGAACTCAAATGTCTACGTATTACATACAGGTTACTACAGACGCACAAGTCGATATCTGTCTACAATTATTCAAGGCACGATGGATTGAGTTCTCTCGATTCTCTAAAGAAAATCGACAGTTTGAAAGGCACATTATATGAATAGAAGAACTACTACACATAACAATTATACTACTGTACTATATGAGTAAAATAAGATTGTTATCATATTATACTTACTTGACAAACCCAGCAGGAGTAACATTGAATGTAACTTCGGAATGTCCAGGGCTCTTTGCGTATGCGCAGATGTCGTACGTGATCTCTACTGTGGAGTTGGGTTCTTTGGAACCTGGGATGTCGATCGTCTGAGGAACGAACTGTACGATGTCTGGATGTTGGATGTTCGCTGTCACTTTTAGGCTCTCGTTGTATTGGCCGCTGAAAAAAGTTAAGGGTGATTTTAAGATAACAGTCTTAATATAAGATTTTAGTCCGTAAAACTTCGATCCATAAGGTTTTATTCTATTATATTTTGGTCTATATTATTTGAGTCTACAAGAATTTGGCATTTAAGATTTTAGTTTACAAAATTTTAGTCTATAATGTTTTAGACTGTAAGACTTTGGCCTATAAAATTTTAGTCAATAAGATTTTTGTCTCTAAGATTTTAGCTAACAAGATTTTAGTCTGTAAGACTTGGTATATTATATTTAAGTCTATAAGACTTTGGTCACTAAGATTTTAGTCTGTAAGATTAAGAACATGATTCACAATTATAGGTTAGGCACATAGGCACTACCTACCACACACATAAAAAACTAAACAGAATTATATGAAATTATCCGCCAGAAAATTAAAGGTAACTAATCCAGAGGAGTCGCTACGGGCCATTAGAATGTTTTGGAAAACAAAATTTGAACGAAAACAGGAACCGGTAAAAAAAATGAACAAGGAAGTGTTCTCGAGTACAGTACCTGATGTTTATTTATCAACAATAAAGTGCCGTGTTACATAATGTGTTGAATGGATGGGAATGTTTCGTGTTTACTTACATTTGTATCAGTTTCATGAGATGCGTGTCATCCACGAGGATGTTGAGATCCGTTTCGCTTACATACAATTTATCTAATTGGGAATGTGCACTTGGGATACCTGGAAATCAAAACAGGATAATTTAGAACTTATACTTGTATAGGCAGTCTCTAAAATTTTATACAATAAATATAAGAAGAATAAAATTAATATGTTGCAATCTGAAGTGTGCCTTATGCGTGAACACTTAGGTTTTACTTAAGAAAACACACATAGCAATGTCTCAAATAACACCTGACGTTCTCGTCAGGCCGTTAGATGATGTTGACAATTGATGCAGAAAGCGGTACTTCTGGACACAGCAGTTACTGTTAGAATATACCTCTCTCTGGGACCCTGACCACCGGTATCGGACCTTGATCCCTATATCGGTGGGCCACTATTTAAATATTCACTACCTACACTATTTTTAACATACTTTATTTAATTGTTTTAAAACACTTACCTAATAATAAAACAATAACAAAACACAGGCTTATGCTATGACTAGAGGGTGCGCGCGCGGCCCCGCGCGGCTTCAATACTGTTACAGCCGCAGCCATCTTCTCTATTATGTTTATACTTCTTGTTTCTGTGGACAAAGAAAAATATTTATTAGCAAAATAGCTTTTGCTAGCGCTTTCAGCTGCGTATAATTAAACTTTCCTCTTGAATCACTCGATGAAAACCGCATTGCTTAGAAAATCACCGAAATGCTTTGTTTTATTCTTTGTTAAAAAGTAATATGTAATTATTCATCAGACACGTCAGTAAAAAATGGCACATAAATTATATCTGCGGTGTTCATTTGAATTTTGGAGATTAGATTTTATGATTAAACATTTGATAATCTTCTCCTTATCTTTGGTTTTGTTTCTGGTATATTTATTTTAATTAAACTTGCATTTGATACCGCTATTATTTTCTGTAATTATCTGTTTAAATCACGAAATAGTGTCATCGTCATCATTTCAACCGAAAGACGTCCACTGCTGGACAAAGGCCTCCCTCAAGGGCCGCCATGTCGATCGGTTCTGTGCCTCTCGCATCCAGCGTAATGTACAGTTAACAGTATCTTAGTATAAGGGCTGGTTTTACTGGTTTTGTAGTCGGATAATTCTCAGATTTTTTTTTTTTTTTATAGAAAGTATTTCAAGCCAGAAAAAGTCATCTGACTATTTAAATCCAATTACCAAGTGTTCTGCTTGGAACTTTAAAAACGGATAATTGTAGGTATTCCCTTTATCATTGATTGCCAACTCGTACTAGTAAATAACACAACTTATTATTTGAAGTAACCTCACGACACTGACGCACAGGTATCTCGAAGGCTAACTACTAACTGTAAGGTACATTTAGTTGTAAGTACTCGACCTGCGACTTATAATTAAATCACGAATTGTATTAATGAAGCGGGCAATACCGTAATGTAGAAGGTCTCAATAGAATACCAGCTAACGTAGGTACTACTATCATTCATTAATTATCCATCTAATTATATTTACAAGTAGATTAGGCCCGCGGCTTCGCTCGCGTGGATGTGGTGGATTGAATGTTTTTTTTTGCGCAACGCTCATTGATTTTTCTAAAATAAAAGCCTATAACTACTCATTATATAGTACCAGCTATGTGCCAGTGAAAGTCTCGTCAAAATTGGTCCAGCCGTTTTCGAGGCACAAAAAGTTTTTTTTTTTTTTAATATTTGTACCACAAACCATACTTTCATATGCAATTAATAAAATGTTGTCATTTATTTATTATTTAACCATTTATGTACACACATATACAGACAAGAAGAAAAGAACTGAAAAAATTGTACAAACAACATACATACATACACATTTGTACATTGTTGTTGTGTTGTGTTGTTATTTTGACATTACGATCAAACACTACAATTTTATTCATTTATACAGAAATATCGTGCTTCGTCAAGCATAATCATCATCAACATCACTGCTCTAACATATGATATCCTTAATTAATTTGAGGTCGGCTCAGCATGTCTTGTTCTTCTGTACGAGGTCTAATCAGCCTTCATATCTCAGTATTCACATCCATTCTACCCATATTATCTGTCACACAATCCATCCATCTCCTTCTTTTTAACGTGTCAATAGCAATCTAAATATAGCCCAGAATTTGGCTACGAGCTAGGCAATTTCAGCAGCGTCCTATCCACTCCTGTAGCGTGCAAGTAACAGGCCACGCTGGACAAGATATCAAGTGCCGCATTGTTTGTCGGACAGCACCACATGTCCCCTACTCTAATAGCCATCCACATTCACATACAAAACTTTCAACAGCAATAATTAGAAAAACATTTTGTTCTTTTAATAAGGTAACAACGATCGATATTTTGGTAATTTACTGTCAGTTTGTTGGCATATATGGTCGCTAGGCAATAAAGGCTGTTAGTAAAATTAATAACACACATGAGGTACTAGAAGCATGAACATTGGTATTAGTCTAGCCTTGAGTGGGGTCTTACTAAGTTCACCTTGATGTGCCAGCACATTCTATGGAAAAGTACTAAGCAATATATCTCATACTACTCGACTGTTGTTTGGCAGATATTTAGAATAGAAACTTGCTTTGAAAATGCTAAGAGGATTGTAGTTTTAATCGCCATAGCTTTTAGAATTGTAAGAAGCCTATATCACCTTCATTCAACGATCTCTTTATAACTATAGGTACACAAGAGAAGTCTGCTATCTATCCAACTTGAGAATCAAAAATGAGCAACTAACCAGAACAGAGCCGACAAAATGAACCACAACGAAATAGCCTCAGAAACTAAGAACCGATAGTAATGAGAAAAAGAAAGGTAAATTGGAGAAGAGCCCACCAGTCCTCGATAGTATTACTTAAGTGCTGTCGTTATATCGACAGCTGTAGCTTCGACCATTACACATAGTACAAATGCATCGTGGTTCCAATTAGCAATAAAACACTTATCGAGCGATAAGTAAACGAACAGCGAGTGGTGCTTTTATTCATAAGCCTTGACTTTGCTCCACCTGGCTGGCACTGACGTAACCATAGCCACAAACTAAGAAACTGCTGCAAAAAACTACACAAAGAATAGCAATAAAGACAAATAGAATACGACAAGACTATGATGCGCCCAAACTTAATAAATACATCCGATGGAGATCTTTAATACGCGAATGAAAAAGAACGACTTACATAATACATTTTACTAGTTAATCACACTGACGAAGACAGTTAAATGATGAGTGATCAAGATATTTATAAACTTAATAAAAGAATAATTACTGAACTTTAAACAAACGTAACACTGTTGCATAACAGTAACTAAAGCGAACAATAGGTTAATAAAAATTTATTATTAAAAGAAAAGGTGAAACAATATGTCGTTTTATATCACGCAAACAATGAAAAAACTAGAAAATAGTCAGTATTTAATATTGATGACTTAGCAGAGGCCAACTTTGAAACAGTTCCCAATTAAATAGAAAATTCCAATTTAAAACCAAGTCAAATCAAGGAAGGGTGGACTGATAGGGGAACAGTGCTTGCATAAATCAGAGAAATATGCCACAAAAGGAAGGACCTGCACCCAGTATGAAATAGAATTACGATGCAGATGTCGACGATGAAAATGATAATAAAGTTCCTACAAACAAAAACATTAAACAGCAAAAAATATTAGATTTAAATAAAGTTATAAAATAACAATAACTTAAATTGTACATACCACCCACTGCAATGCAGACTCAACCACAGATTGTTCCAATAAAAATGGAATAAGTATGTAATGCCAATAATGGTTTTCGCGATAAAACATCTAACGACTGCACACTATTGCGGAGAAAATTGAAACTTACCGAATCGTGTTTTTATGTTCAATATGCTTGAAATATGTGATTGCATTCCTTTGATATATATTCACGAGCTGATTTATGTTTATCTTCGTCGGGAGTGATTTGATTACGTTTACATGTCTAATAGAAATCCAACATGGCAGATAATTTAGAAACTTTAAGTCATTTCTGTTGTGAATATCGTGATAAGATTTAGCATTTGTTAATTCAACTAAATAAACAGAGGACAATATTTATGTCATTTACTTGTCTGCTCTGCAAAACATGATTCTTATATTTTCATGTTTTTTTTTTTGTTTTTCATACATAATTTTTCTATACGTGCTATACGTGTGTGTGTACTGAACTCTTTCTAAACGGCTGGACCCATTTGATGAAATGTATTCTATGTTTTTGAGTGGGTCATTTATGGATGGATTAGATTCGTTACGTTCCGGCAGGACCGCGTCTGTCGAATCAACAACTTATCAGCTGTTATTGTTGTCACGGTTTATCGACCTGTCAGTTCGTAACTTGTTTAGTTTTCCTTTATTTTACTTCAAATTCTGGAGCGCTTGGAAAGTATCTTAATTTTTTACAATCATTGTTCTCATACTCAAAGTCATTTTGAACTACACATAGTAAAAAATCTCAATGGCACCAATATGGCGTCGACCTTTCCATACAATTTCACTGTCAATGTTTAGAATGCGTACAATAACAAAAATGTAGCGTAACCTTGTTTTATTGTGTCCAACAGAAGGTGGTGGAGTATGGTCAGAATGTTAAGCGACTTGTTTTCGACGCTTATTTTAAGCAAAGGACACTGACTTATAATAGCCATGATAAAACAATGATTTGAGCAGAGTATATACAAACCTAAGGTTTCCGATACAACCCGCTTCTTAATCGAGGAACCTGTATAGATTGTTTACTCTTTGTCTATATATCCCTTATAGATCATATCAGCCTATGTGTATTTACTAAAGCTATACCTGTTACTACAGCTAGAAATCAAAGTTCCTCTATGTGGGATGTGGGCCCAGTGCGAGTTGCTAGCATCCCAGTTTTGCGTCATTTAGTACCTACTTAATTTCTTCTTCATTCAATTTTATCGATTCAAAATAATATAGTGTGGTATATCTGAACGTGATCGGAGTTGAAGGTGGCGTTAAATGACCATTATTTTGGGACATTTATCTAACTAAACGAATCGAGGCGTGAAGGGTATATGTTTGCGTGTATATAACTGTCTTGTCACAGTAATGTACAATAATTGACACATCAACTGCTGCTACACAATAGCGCTTCATAAAGTTCAAATTATAGTGTTTTTGGCTACATTGTCATCTTTATTTAAGTGAGTCACTTCTGTTTCATGTCAAGAATGAGTGTTAACTCTACGTTCTTAACTGTCATTTAGCAAGACTACTAATCTTTATGTGGCACCGGTAACTGAAAAGTTATGCGAAACTTAATTGTCAGCATAAGAGTCTCCGATGAATTTCGATTGCTAAAAGTGTATGGGAAGACCAAAGAAACTATGGATGGCCTGTTTGATTGATGATATGACTAGAAAGGAGGTGACTACCAAGATGAGGAAGACGAAGAAATAAATGGAAGAAAACAAAGTGTTGCACCTACTCAATAAAAAAATTGAATAAAAGCAGGAGAATGATCAAACACCACTTGATGATCTATAACATACGTTAGAAGAAACAATGTGGAAACAGAAGAATTTATATTCTTAAACAGTAGTATGGGTTAAGGACACGAGGACAATTAATGCTAGACGCCTAGACGCACACCGTGTAGCGTACGGAATAAATACATTCACTAACGCTTAAAATGCATCTTCGACGGGAAATAAAACCAGATATATCTTCAAGGGCAGGTAGAGGTATACCTCTATAGTCGAAACTACGATACTTATGTTATAAAACTTATGATACCTGTGTTTCTACAATAATTGAGTTTCGTAGTAATTGTTTCAACAGAGTTTATTCGAGATACGATTATCATTTGTTTATTTCCAAAATTAAACAATAAATAAAGTAACATAGAAGTAACATTTTATACAAATATTGACATATATGCTCTCAAGGTTAATAAAACAGTAGGTAGTCTAACCCAGAACTTAACAGTTAAGATTATAATTATCTGCGAACATGTTCATTAGCTTAGATTAGATTTATATCTTGAATATATGGAAACCATTAAAATAAGAGATAAGATTACGTACATTCGCGTAATTAATGTAACTAAGTTATGAAAGGTAATTAGGCTTAGTTGTAACTCATAGAATAATCAAAATTTACAAACGAACGGTACAAACAAAGACTATATATTCTTACTTACGTTATTGCAAATATAATTTAAAAAATTCAGAACTGTTAATATAATACTAGGCAGGTAAAAAAAGGTCAGATGTAAATTTTGAATATACAAAAGGACTAAAATATTGCCTTTAAATATAAGCAAGGAATATAATACGTCACGTACAGCCGGATGTTGGTAGTGATAAACAAACTAATCATGCAATATCAATAAAAAAATACATAATCTATTACCGGTCTTCCGTAGTGGCAATGTTCATAAACAACTAAGCAGTCAATGCAATGATATCTACACAAATAAATAAAATTAAAGTGTCTGTTCATAATGTCAAAATAAGAGTATTTACTGCATACGAAAGTATATGGGTACGATCATCATCATCATCATGTCAGCCGCAAGACGTCCACTGCTGGACATGGGCCTCCCCCAAGCACCGCCAATTTGACCGGTACAATTTTTGGGGGGATTTGCCATAATCGCCACGCTTGGCAGGCGGGTTGACGATCGCAGTATGGTGGTAAAATGCATAGAGAACGCTGCTGCCTATTCTCTAGTAAGTCCCTTAGTCGCCTCTTACGACACCCACGGGAAGAAATGGGTACGATACTGATAACAAACACAAATTTTATCTGTCTAGACAGACAGACTAAATTTGTGTTTTGTTTGCTTGTTTGTTCCGGCAAATCTCCGAAACGAATGAACCGATTTAGACGGGACTTTCTGCGGAATATAGCTGATGTTAAAAGGAGTATTAAAGGCTCTACTAGAAGGTCACATATAGATAGATTAATATCAGCAGTAGCCGTAGAATCCTTACTTAAACACAGATCTTGGACACAGATCTCAGACTTGGTATAGAGGACAATCCCATAGAAACCATAATTGGAGCAGGTAATGAAAAACATAATGATCTATTGATATAATACATAATATTATGACACTAGTGAATAAGATAAGAATGAACACAAGCAACGAATGCTTTTAAAATACTTCCTCTTTATTTTAATATCTATTAGGTACACCTTCCGATATAGGAACTAACTTTAAATAACAAAGTTGATCGAAGGTAAGATAAGCATAACATTGAAATGCATAAGAAGAATATTTTGAAAGCATTGTCTATCATACAGCGCAAATAGAATCATTTTCCTTAGTACCCATAATAGACAGTAAATCGTACATACGAGTATCATTTATTTCGTATTGGTAGAAACTGTTAAGTTGGAAAGAGGTGGTAATTTTTACCGTGATCCGTAACCAGGTCAAGACACTACACTTTTTACTTCAATACACGGTAAAATGCGAGTCGCCGGCACACTAAGTAGCACAATCTCCTTCATCATAAAAGGAAAACTGCACAGCAACCTCGATAGCCATATACAAGCGTAATCTGAAGCAACTCATCAAAACAAATCTTTCTAAGCTATCTAAACTTTGACTAATGTAAACATCAGGAAATGCACGCTTCGTTAGCAATAATTGGCGATTCATTACCAACAATTGAATCCAACCTTGTACATATAGGCAGCTTAACAAACGATTCAATAGCCAACTAATCTGAACCAGTTTGGAAACCGCCATTCGCGACAGATGGATGGACAGCAAAAAGCGTCCATCTGTTTAGAACTCGTTGTTCCAGTGTTGGCTGAGCTTGGTTATATGCACAAACAAAAGGAATGCCAATATTGGGTCAAAGTTTCTCACGAGGACAGTCACTTGCACGAACATGTACCGTTGCAACTTAATCGATTTGTTTTTGCCAACATGCAACTGGTTGAACGTACTTTCGAGTCCCAACTTCCTACGCAGCGAATTAAAAATTTTCGTCTGGTGTTTTATCTACCACCTACATGTTTTGTTGACTAATTAACCTTTCAAAATCAGATATTACTGAAGTGTGCTCATTAACATGCAATAATTTGTCGATCATTAACTAAAGCAAAGCCGAACATGCAATTTTATCACATTATTTGAGTGTAATTCGTGTTAACATCATTTTTGGGGCTGATAGCATCGCCCTGTCAGAACATTGTTGAGTTGGTAACACAATGCTCGACGATCATGAATGCAAAAGAGAAGGTTGTTCATACAAACAGTGGGAGTTAACTACCGTTATATTTTAAGTAACCTATTTACAATACTAAAATATTTGAGCATTGATTTACACTTTACAAGTTCAGAAAACGATAATTGACCACGTTTATGTCCGACTTGATTTTTCGACGGCAAGATCTTGCAAAACGAATTCCTTTGCCCTTTTTAAATATTGGTTGTTTATTTAAAAAAAAACTACTCCCGGAACTAGGGCATGTCCTTCTGCGTCACAACCATGAATGATAAACAATAAAGAAGTACCTAATCAAGCGCAGAAATGATATCGTTTAAATATCTTGGGAACAATCCGATTGCATTGATAAAAACAGAATTAATGTCCTGAAGATTACAAATACCCAGACTGTCGCATACCGAGTCATTAATAAACCAAGAAGCACCATTTACGTTATCTTAATTAGTCCATCAAAGGGTAACAAATTAACTAGATACAGTTATGATCATAGAATTTACAGGAATATTGGATTTTGAGTCAGATGGTTTTTTTATACGGGAGCAAAGGTGGTTCAGTGGTAACGGTTGCGACTAACGTTTTGTAGGACATAGACTTGAACCCAGACTGAGTGCTTTACTCTGTATAGTTTTATCACCCCTACTTCCAAAACGGTGAAGAAAACTATGGTGAGCTAACCAGTATGTCCTAGAACCAATAATTCGAAGACATGTGACATCTACCTACCGAACCGCACTGGGCCCACTTGTGAGAGGGAGTGAGCTGTAGCCCACTCCCTCTCACACAGAGGATGCCTGTGTCCCAGCAATGGGAACATTATAGGCAGATTGTAATGTTGACGTTATTTTATTGAGGTAGTCAATGAAGTATCCCGGAAAACCGTAATGTTTATAAATAATGCCACCCCTGCATGATCTGCAAATCTTCACAATGTTTTTATGTCCTTTCACAAATACTTCAATAATCATAAGGAAATACTAAAGATAATTACAAATCATATGAATGTCAGTGCATATGTAACGCTCTCTCATTACGTAAAATAATTTGTATAATGCCAGTCATTCATAAAAACTTTAAGAAACGTAATCAAATATGAATGTTTCGAATCGTTACTTTTTAAATCATGAAGGAGAAACACTTATTCAGTGCAACGTTTATAATTAACAAAACAAAGATGAAAGAGAAGCTTGTAAATTCATTTGTGATGCAATATTTAATGAATGAGAGGATATGAGCTGTGACAGTACGCAAAATGAAGCAGATGCAGCAGCTGCAATACTTCTGACAAAAAGCGTAACTCATGATGACATAACATCACATCAACCTTTATTCGACAAAGCATTGGACAGAGGTGTTCTTTATAGCACACCTACATTTAGTCAGTTACGTTTTAAGTCCTATATAATAGGGGGTGTGCTGATTGCCATCAACCGGGCATAAATCCGGACTCTGAGCCGGTGACAAATTCCTGATGAAAACATCCAATAATACTTTGCCCGACCTAAGAATTCAGAATCACACTTTCGCAACGTATTTTGAACTTACCATTATAGCAACTGATACTATGTATAAATCGCAATATAGCCCAAGCAATGGACGCAACCATAAAATAGAAGTTAGAACACCAAGTTTCTAATTTTCAACACAAAACAAAAGACACGCGTACATATACATACTGTCACATGTATTGTAGACTCTAAATCCTTATAAAACAAATAATATTATTACAGCTGTGATTTATTATCGGATAAGCTACGTGTATCTTATCATATCTTGGTTATATATCGGGGTGCAGGAAAGGAAATGAAGTCATAAGTCATTGAGCTACCTAATTATGATAAAGGCAGAAAAGTAAGTTCAAAGATATGGTTTCAGATCAATAGGTTATCTTAATCTGATAGATTATAATCACTGTATATTGGTTAATTAATATAGCTTGGTACTTCGAGCCAATTTTTCTGCAAAAAATTTCTTCCATACTTCTCTATTAGCCGTCTTGTCATTTATTAGCCCGTTTAACGTTTTTCTATGCTTCTTTATTAGTTGTCATCCCTGCAGTGAACCCCTCGGACAAAACGATTGGACCTATCTAAAAATATAAATTAACTATACCCGAATCGCTTTACGTTGATTATAGCGATTTTTGACCCACTTAAATTTTGTGGCATTTTTTAAGTCCGTTAACGTCCTCAATCAATATCTATCGTTATCTTCAACATGTTCCACAATTGCGATGCTGAAGTGATTGGGTTTAATGCAACTATTTTAGATATTTTGTGTATTGACCTTTTTCTTTTTTCTTGGAGGGAAACCTTCAAAAGGCACCCGGCCTTTGACGATAAGACCGGGGAGTGTGGGATTGTTACCTCACTAAATCACCCTGGTTGTCACATCTACACATGGAAGGAGTACCGTTAGGTCTCAAAAGACCGACCCGAAACCCCCATTATGCAACGCCTGAAGTGCCAACATCTCTGGGAGACTGTGAAAGGGTCTTCGGACACCTAACTCTGCAACTCTGCGAAGCAGCACGAAACCATTGTGCGCCCGCTTCTCTGAGGTCACTCAGTGGACAGGCAGAGTCCCCTGTGTAACCGACCTAGCCCAGTCAGAAGATACTGATGCAAGATCTGTCCTATAATCAGTTGTTTTTCTTAATATTTACACAGTGATAAGAGAAAAACAAGTTACTACGTCTAGTGTTTGCTTCAATGTCGTCGAACTTGAATTCAATAATATTTTCATTCTCTAGCCTGACGTTATTGATATAATTTATGAAGAAAATGTTTCATTGAATTTAGTCAGCCGTTTTCATTAGAGAACCTTGTAATTTTGTACGGTCTCTAATCAGTATCGAGCGTGTGTGAATAATTCTGAAAATAAACTGTTACTTAAAAATGAATAACATATTCTAGCTGACGTCATTCCTATGGCTATTAAAATTGAAAGTTTAATATTGATATTACGAATGAGTGGCGTGGCGTGTGTAATTAAAACACTGGAAATTATGTCGGTTTGATCGCCTTTTCCCAATTACGTTGGGGTCGGATTCCTGTCTAACCGAAGTAGTTGACTACCTGTATTTTACACGCAGCGACTGCCTATCTGACCTCCACAACCCAGTTACTGGGTAATACAAAGTTACACTCCTTTAAAGTCAGATTATTTACCTTCTGACAATCCACGAATCATAGCCGAAACCAACGGCTTAACGTGCTTTCTAAGGCTCGGAGGGGTCTCGAAATGAATCAGCTGCGGTAAGCGAAACTTAACCATCGATCAACCCATGCGGCTGTGATTATAATATCAACAATAGCATAGATTATCGTGAATTGAGAAGCAACTACAAAACAGCCATACAAACGACTTTTTGTCAAATTCGAAGGCCATGGTCACATACTTTGAAATGTTATAAGTGAAGTCTTTAGTGTACAACATATTGTACCGACCCAAATGAAATACATGGAAAATTTTAAAGTTTATTAGTGTTCGAGTAAATTGTACGTAGTTTTCATAATAATGTGTCCCTGTCTGGTAAGCATGGTTACCAAAACACACAAGTAACCGTTCGTCGGACATAGTTGAAGTTTCGGAAGAAACCGATGAGTGTTTTCGTACGAAATTGAGTGTGATAAATTAACTATTCATTTTCTATTAATTCGATTTCATTTCATAAAAAAACATCGATCCGTTTCTTACTAAACTTCTAGTATATCCGACAACCCTGGACCACTTCACTCTTTTGGTGACCGTACATACAATACAAGACAGTTTACTTTAAGCAACAAACAGGATGTAGACAATTTTTTAATGTTCATCACTGATTGAGTCAGACTTTCATATTAGTTCCATTATTCAAGACCAAATACTATCCTGCCAGGGTCGCGAGATTTGTACGAAAGGGTTACCGTGGCGCTGGCATATAACTGAAGGAACACGGGTGGGTTTTAGTGTCACACGCCCTTTCGCACCACCCAGAGCGTGAGACGTCATTTGATAATTTCCCACCCATAAAAAAGGACCAAATACTATAAAGTGACCAAACAACAGACACATCTTGAAACGAAAATTATGATAAAAAAACTTTTGAGTCGGCGCTTTGAGTGATCATTGTGCATTGATTTTTCAGCGCCGACTCAAAATTTTAAGGTTTATTATTTTTTGCTTTTCAGTTTTTTCGGCGGTTTAATTTTTTGTGGCTTTAATGTACTAATAGTATTTGGCGAAGTATACCCAATCCAATAAAAAAATAATTATCAAAATAGGAGTACTTTGTATAAAGTTATGCGTAGTTAAACATTACAATCAGTGAGTGAACAATCAAACATCCCCTGTTTTTCGACTCTTAGGGTTCGATTTTGTTTTCCAAATTTATATAGGACCACCTTCGGAGTACACCCTTTCCAATAAAAAAAAGAATTATCACAATCAGACTGCTATGTAAAAAGTTATGCGTGGTCATACATAAAAAAAAACATAAAATATACGCGTCGAATTGAGAACCTCCTCCGTTTTTTTCGTCGGTTAATTAATGGAATCTTAATTCTGACTTTTGAATCTAGTCACATATACAATTTGTCAAAGGAGTAGTGGTGGCCCAGTGGAATCAGCTGCGACTCGCGATTTGTAGGTCGCAGATTCGAACCTAAAATTATTTCATTACCACTGCTCTCAAAACGGTGTCGGAAAATATAGGGAGGAAACCGGCAACAAGAATAAAAAATCGAAAACATGTGACATTTACCAACCCGCACTGGGCCCGCGTGGTGGCACATGGCTTATTTTCTCTCTCCGAGACGAGGTCTGTGTCCCAGCAGTGGGAACATTATAGGCTTTTACCAGCGGGTTTGCCCGCGTATTACAAACCTTCCTCTTGAATCACTCTGTCCATTGGTGAAAACCGCAATAAAATCCATTTCGTAGTTTAAAAGATCTAAGAGTATATATATAAGGTGTATCTATTCATACACGAAATATTTTAAGAGGTACACCTGTAGGTGGTAAAGAAGCTATAGCAACGAAAAAAAAAAATTTGTAAGAGTTTTTTTTTTTAATTTAATATTTATAAATTATTTGACGCACATAAGAAATATTGGCTCCTTCTTATTTTTTACAACCCGAGACACCGCGGCCACGCTCGTGCCATCCGGTTACCGCCCTCGCAGCGTCAGGCGGGCCATTCATAGAATTTGGAGTAAAGATTTTATGCAAAACGTCTCAAGTAGTTTTAAAATTATAATTATTACGAAAATTCAAAAACGCTTACATAAAAAAATTATTTTTGCTTCTATAGCTTCTTTACCACCTACGGGTGTCCCCTTAAAATATTTCGTGTATGAATACATACACCTTATATACGTACAAACACGATGTGCGACTTTGTTTTATACTTAGTAAATGAGAGATAAAGATGATTATGTTTCAAAAATATGTGGCCAAACAAAATGAACTACTTTCTCCACGGGACAAACATCGAAATTGCGCAAAAATGATCAACTGTCTCATACAGAACTTCAATCTTTATACAACCCATATGTATAAGACAGCAGATTTTTTATGTCTTTTCATCTTTCTTAAACATACTGAATTATGAACAAGAGGTATTAGAAACTAGGTACGTACCTAGCCTTTGTTTGACTTTTACAATTCGCGATCAATCGACGTCACTTCACCACTTGTAAGGTCTTTTTATTGCGCTTGCGCACGCGACCATTTGTACAATAGATAAGTAATAAAGTTACGATAATACCTCATTGACACATTTATCTTGTATTGCTTGTTAAGTTAATACCTTCTGTTTTTAGTCTCACGTTCATGTCTGACGGGTTTTTAATCCACCCCGGTTTTTTTTTTTGATAAATACATTTACATCACCACCACCACCACCACCACCTCTGCACCATTTTTCTGTTCTTTTCTCCTTATTTGTTTTTATTATATGAAAGAAATATTTCCTCCCCGCTATTGAGAATATTTTACCGACGTATTTATTCATAGCCTACCAACTGAAATCATATTTCAGACATAATCCTTATATACCTATATTACTAAAAACTAACATCGATAACAAAAGCTCTTCAATAAATCAATATTGACAAAATATAATTATGTATCTTATATCTTTAAACGAGCAATTCTTGTATATATATATACTAGCTTTTGCCCGCGGCTTCGCCCGCGTAGATGTCGGAAATTATCGCAAGAGGACGTATTACCGCGGTAAGAATGTATTAATCCATGTTATACATACATAAAATTACGCCTTTTTCCCATGGGGGTAGGCAGAAACTACGGAACACCACCTGCTACGATCCTTACATATCATGTGTGTTTGATGTACTTAAAATAAAACTAATAGTATTCAGAGTAAGAAGACTGTGACATAGGGCTGGATTGAATTGAATATAAGTCTCAGGTTTTTCTTAACGCTTCTATTCTACCTATACAGACACTCAATTATTTACCAGACACCAAATTAAACATAGTTATAAGAATAGTACTTTGGCCAGTGGCTTCGCCCGTATAGCTGTCGGAAAATATCACCCGGGAACGTACTACCGGGATAAAGTATCCTATATCGTAAGTATCCAGGATAACCAAAAATCCAGATCCGTCCAAAAATCTAAACATCTAAGCCATATTTCACGGTCTCTTACTTGGAATAATACAATTAGGTTTATTTTGAGTACTTCGAACACACATGATATTCGCATTTACTATGAAGCCAAAGTAATATGAATTACAATCCTACTAATCCTGCAATACCCGACCGCTACCAAGCGAGATGGCCGGACGTGGAACGGCCCGCTAGCCGCTCTGCGGCTATTTTATTATAATCTCTGATATCTTCTAAAATATTAATTTTAATGATATGCTGTAAAGGGCAATTTTGATCTACATGAAATGCACAATTTATTTAAGGTACTTAATTGGATAAGGATTAATGCTGTATTGCTTAAAATCGCATTCATAAATAAGCCATTATTTATCGTAAAAAGTAAAGGATAAAAATGGTTATTATGGGTTATCCCTAAGAGTTAGACATATACCATCGCGGACTTTTTTGTAGAACTTTTTAAGGTGTACAATACTGTAGTACATTATTTTGAGCTATTTCGAAGGCTTCAGCCAGCGCTCGCAATGTAAGCGCAAAAAAATGTGGTTATTTATGACATCACATTAGAAACCTCTAAAATTATCAGTGTTTCTTTACTATATTATGGATGTTATATACATATAAACCTTCCTGTTGAATCACTCTATCTATTAAAAAAACCCGCATCAAAATCCGTTGCGTAGTTTTAAAGATATAAGCATACATAGGGACAGACAGACAGCGAAGTGACTTTATTTTATAATATGTAAAGATAATCTGAATCTCGGAAACGTGTCCAACGATTTTCATGAAATTTTGTATACAGGGGGTTTCGGGGGCGATAAATCGATCTAGCTAGGATTCATTTTTGTAAAATGTCGTTTTATTTCAATGACCAACTTTATCGATAATCAATTTGAACATAAACTTATTATTTTAAACACAATTTACCAAAAAATACCGAGCAAAGCTCGGTCATCCAGATATTGATGATTTAAATACCTTGATGTCTATTTAAAATTAGTACTGTAAATATGGCAAACCAGAACGATTTTGCATAACAAATCGCTATGACATACGTAAGGTCATCTTCATATGATTCATTTAGCTAAGCAGATGTTATCGACCCGGCCATGCCTTTTATTTACCAACTCATGAATCAACACGGCTCTAACACAAAATTATGTTTAAACAAGAAAAACATATACCTTTTTAAAATAAAAAAACATGTAGACATTAATCTTGACGATCAAAGCACAGATAATTAATAAGGCTTTATGGTAAAGCCGCTCAACAAAGTGGGTAGTTAAAACTTTTCAGTAGTCAGTAGAGCAGAAACAAAAGAACTTAAGTGCAGTTAGTACAATAACCCCTGTAGTTAATTGCAACCATGAGAACTTGAAATTAACGACAGCTTAAATTTGTTAAATAACAATAAATTTGCATAAAACACTAACCACAAAATAAAAAGAAAACTGGTGAAATGAGGGTGGGTGTACAATGTACAGTCGGTGCCCTGCATTACCTGACCCCTCCTACACAGAAGAAATGAGGAAGAGGGGTCAGGTAACGCAGGGCATTGGCCGTACTATAGGTATACATCTGCTTAACCTTTTGAGGAATCCAGGTCTGATGTTATGTGTTAACACAAAGTACTTTCTAGATTTTTTTTTCGGCAAATCTTTATAAAGTCTATACGTCCAACTTACTTATTGCACGGAGACGGATTCAACTTAAGTGCTAACTTATGAATGCATTTACTCACACACATTTACGCTTGTACAGGTGAAAGCAACGGTTTTAAATCAATTTGTATTTCATTTCAATGTTTGCCCAATTTGTCCTATCATGCTTAATTTGTAATTTGGCGAAGATTTTGACATGTCGCTTAACGAAATCAATTTTTGCAACATGTTCCAGCTAGGTCAGCTAGGTAATTACATTTTTTGCAATACTATTTAAATTCAATCACCATTTTATTTTTTAACGATATCTCGCAGGTCAAACTATGAGTTTGTCGGTTGCTTAATCGGACTTACCTGTGGCTACCTTAATAAATTAAGGCCTGCAGACAGGGCTTAAAAAAAAACTAGAGGGAGCTACTCTGAGGTACGGACCTCGGCTTAGGGCATCGCTGGTAGAGGATAGCAAGGGACGGGCTAGGTCGGAATGAAGTCAATCACAATCGTTCAAGGAATTATTTATCGCCGGAAATAAATCTACTTTAAAATGCATTTTCTGACACCAAATAACAATGAACCGCGTGTCAATATTTTTTTCAAGCTGTCGAAGAGCATAAATGTGAACTAGCACCATTAAAGCACGCACTTAACCTATTTCCATAGTTTTCTTGGAATAATATAATAAAAAAGTATAAAGTAGTTCTCGGTAATTTAACAGCGCTGTCGGTGCCTGTACGGAAGGGAAGAGAGTGACACGGTCATGAATGAAAGCCGCTTTCGCGACATTCGAAGTGTGTTGATTGTACTCGCTTGTACATACGAGGTTTGTTGGCAGATGAGGTTCAATGACCACGATTTATCAATTTGCTAGCGACCCGCCTCAAGGGGCCTTACTCTCTAAGTCCGTCAACGAAGATACGGGCCTGACCGAAAGTAGTTTGATACTTCAAAATGAACCGTACTCACGAGTTATTAACTTTCCGGACGAGGAAAATAACAGCGGGTGCAGGGACAACTGCCAAATCGTGTTATCATTCTTTCTTAGTTGGGGCTCCGAACGAATCTTATGTCCGAAAGTGATACGGACTTGGAAAAGCCCGTAACTTCAGCCGAAACTACGTACTTCGTGCTTGGAAAGTATCCCCCCCATCTTCGCACGGGTACAATGCCGATATGTTAAAACATCGAGATTTCTACAAGGTGTTCCTTTTCATATCCCATCACTAGGGTATTAATCAGACCATGACAAAGAATCAACTGGCATATGTTTTTTTTTTTTTTTATACAAGCTGAGTAGACTTCAGTACTGTAATAAACGTAATAATTTATATGTGGTCGGTGTATTTATTCTGCTACGTCCCACAACACACAAGAATTAATACAGGGAGCCCATAAGGCCCCTGTATAAGCAAAATTAATAGGTAAATTACCTTGTATGATAAATAGTTCAATTAATTATTACAACAAAACCAACTAGCACATACTTGGTACCTTTTGAAGCCAAACCATGTTGAATCATTGACCAAATTGTAGGTACATACATCAAATGTATTGGTGGTTGACCCTTGTTTGAAATACAATACAGTGTGACCCAAAACGATGACCCAAAACCTACATTATGTAGATGATTCTTAAATTAAGATATGTTGCAACCCTTTTGGTGGCAAAGGAGGTACCTCTTACAGAGGTTTTAATATAATTATTGCTTCGCCCTGTTGGTCTAGTGGTAGCAAACGATACTGCTGAGCATGAGGTCGTGGGTTCGATTCCTTTTGGAATTTTTAAGCAGCAGCCCGGAGTCTGGATTTTTGTACGGTTCATGTAATAATAATAGGCTCGCACCCTACTACATGGGACTTAAAGATAATTGGCGAATTGTAGGTCTACTGTAGGTTGACCACTTTTGGGAAATGGACGAGTGGTAGCCTAGTTGTATTCGGTCCAACTTACGAGTGTAGAACGTAAGTTTGAAGACAGTTCCTTTTACTTTGTGTAAATAATTTCATCACCACTGCTCTCAAAACGGTGAAGAAAAACATCGTTAGGGAATCGGCAAGTCCTAGAACCAAAAATACGAAGACATGTGACATCTACCAACCCGCACTGGGCCCGCGTGATAGATTGTAGCCCCCTACCTCGCGAGGAGGCCTGTGTCCCAACAATGGGAACATTATAAGCTGATTATGCATGGAAACACCGAAGCAATATTTGATGTACAAAATGTATAGTGTACTTCAGGGATGTTAAGGAGCTCCGTAACCGTAACCGAAACTATCGGATATCCGATATAAAAATTTATCCGTAACCGTAACCGAATCCGAAATAAAAGTTTCGGATAATATCAGATTTGTTATTACATTTTTATTTTAGGTAGATTAGATACCACTCAACTTATATTTATAATCATTTTTATTTTAAATTGCTGTAATAATTACTCACGGACTGATTGTAATTCCTACCAAATGGTGACATATAAATAAAACTATTTTATTAGCTATTTATATTTTACTTTTGAAATTCCTTAAAAGTTTAATATCCGTAACCGATATTATCCGAAACTAACGGATAATCCGAAATAATTACATATCCGTATCCGTATCCGCTATAATAATCATGCCTACATCCGTATCCAATCCGTATCCGAAATGTCATATCCATAACATCCCTAGTGTACTTAGTAATTTATGTGAAAAACGTGTTCGTTCAACTTCTGTATGAGAAAATTAATCATAGCTTACAAATGACTAATTTATTACGATTGTTTCCAATTTTATCGCTAAGGTAAGGTGACTTTGTAACGCTTTCATTCAACAGTTGTTTTTCCCTTGTTACTAACACTCATGATTTACGTACGTTATTCATTGTTCAAACAAATGCTTGTCGCTTATTATGATTTGTGGGTAGTTGACAATTATTTTGACATCTGCTCTGACGCAGTACATAGGGCATTATATTATGTGAATGTGACTTCAGTTGCAGCACTTTTTCCGACTTACACGTGTCTTTCATTGATTTTATGATGTTGTTTATGTACATAGGTAAGTTGTAAATTTTCTGGTTGTATCTTGTATTCCAGCAAAAGTATATAAATCATGACATGAAGATTTTTTCTTTTTCACTATTTATGACATAAATAAGATTTTATGGAAAGTAAAAAACATAATGTGAGTTATGTTTTTTATTTCCCATAAAATCTATAATAATAACAAAATAATTAAAACGTGACGCAAAAACTTCGTTAACTTTTTTACGAAATTTACACGGACGCACACTGATATTAACGCATGAAATTTGCTACAGTTGAATATGGAGGAGTGCAGTAATCTAATATTATAGTAAAATAATGAATTCGTTCAAACTTACAATTTAAATTAATTACGCCCACTGGACGACCACTAGTTATAATTAATATGATAAGAGAATTTAATCTAAATATATAATAATTAATTAATTAAAAAAATAATAAAAATATATCCTAACTGAACGAAAACTATTCACAAATTAAAATAAAGCGTCGCAAAATTTACCCGCACCGCTGCGCTGTCGACTGGTACCCAAGAGACTGGCGGCATTATCACGTTGAATAGCAATGCTTAGCCTCTGGCCAAGGAAAAAAACTACCTTTGGTTCATAGGAAGTGTCAACCAGCCGTTTGGAGATTTACTTAAATAGACCGGGCGGGCTCGGGCGGTCTGAGGTTTAATATAAATTGATTTATCTATCACAGTCACTGAAAGAAAAACATCATTAAATGTATGCGTCATCAGAAAATATGTATTAAGTATACAAGTAATACCACTACGTATAATATTTGTGTACCTAATACATATTTTCTTATTGAATTTTACACATCAGTAAAGCGTAACTGATAGTATTATTATTTATTCATATTGAAGAACGCTACCATTTGCCACTAGACAAGAGTCAAGCTTGAATTAAAGATGTTTTAAAATAAAAAAAATAAGTAGTATCGGTATATACCTACACTCGAGAGCAATGAATCCGGGTCACTTAAAAAATGTTAAAAATCTCGGAAACTAAAAATGATAGGTTAATGCAATAAATTGTATTTAATAGACAATGTAATACTCCTTAAATGAAAGTAAAAAAAATATGAGTCACCATACATTTTATTAACACAAAATTACATAAAGAAAAAAACTGCTGATCTCTCCTTAAAACAAAAATAGGAAACATGAAATTTTTGAACTTTATTACGATTTTCTTGAATTTTAATACTTCGTATTGCCTCCTCGTGCTTCCATTACTGCGTTTACGCGGTTTGGCATGCTGTACACCAAGTTCCTTATACGATTTTGGGGAATATTCTCCCATTCCTCTGTGAGAGCAATTTTGAGCTCACGAAGCGTGATTGGGGGAGGGTTTCGTTGTTTTACGCATCTGCCTAGCTCGTCCCAAGCATGCTCGATCGGGTTGATATCCGGGCTGCGCGCTGGCCACTCCATACGAGTAATGTTCATCTCTTGAAGGTAGTCATTCACAATCCTACCTGTATGAGGTCGGGCATTGTCATGCATAAATATAGCATCCTCACCTAAATTGACCATAAATGGACCAACGTGATCATTGAGGATTTCTTCCACATATCTTACGCTAGTTAAAGAGCCGTTTTCTATGATCACCAGCTCTGTGCGACTTTCAGAAGAAATTCCGGCCCACACAAGTACAGACCCACCACCGTAGGCTACTTTTTCTTCGATGCATGCTTGCTTGAATCTTTCCCCTGGTCTTCGATACACTCTGTGTCTTCCATCGTGCTTGTAGAGCATAAATTTTGATTCGTCGGAGAACATAACTTTTGACCAATCTTCAATACTCCAATTTACGTGGCTCTGGGCATATCTTAGTCTTGAAATACGATGCCCACGCTCCAGTTTAGGGCCGTTTGCAGGTCTAAGGGGTTTTAAGTTAGATTCAGCAAGCCGACGTCTTACTGTCCATGCACTTGGGTTACTTCCTCCGAGGCGTCGAAACTGATTTGTGAGTTCAGTTCCTGTGAGAAAGCGATTTCGAAGCATGGTGTTCACCAAGTATCGGTCTTCTCGTGCTGTGGTACACCTGGTTCTGCCCGTTCCTGGTCTGCGTAGGTTAGAACCAGTTTCTTCGTAACGTCGGAGAACTCTTTGTACTGTTGACAGCGACACACCGACAGTCCAGGCTGTATCGCGCTGACTCCGGCCGGTTTCCAGCATTGTAAGTATTCTGGTGCATTCTTCAGGCGTAAGCGACATAATTTCAGCTTGAATAATGAATATAGAGCACTATCAACATGGTTTATGTACCCACAAAAAACTTTTTAACAAAAAATTAAACCGCCGAAAAACTGAAAAGCATAAAATAATAAACCTTAAAATTATGAGTCGGCGCTTTGAGTATTCCTTGTTCATTGATTTTTCAGCGCCGACTCAAAATTTTAAGGTTTATTATTTTATGCTTTTCAGTTTTTCGGCGGTTTAATTTTTTGTTAAAAAGTTTTTATTTTATGATTTTTTGTGGCTTTAATGTACTAATAATACTTGGCAAGGTATACCCTATCCAACAATAAAAGAATTATCAAAATCGGACTACTCTGTACAAAGTTATGCGTGTTTATACGTTACAATCAGTGAGTGAACAATCAATCATCCCCTGTTTTCCAACCCTTAGGGTTCGATTTTGTTTTCCAAATTTATATGGGACCACCTTGGGAGTATACCCTTTCCAATAGAAGAAGAATTGTCACAATCGGACCGCTATGTAAAAAGTTATGCGTGATCATACATAAAAAAAAAAAAAAAAAAAAAAAAAAAAAATATACGCGTCGAATTGAGAACCTCCTCCGTTTTTTTTCGTCGGTTGATAAATGACAGATTACAAACAAAAGC
This sequence comes from Aporophyla lueneburgensis, assembly GCA_932294355.1. Classification (NCBI taxonomy): domain Eukaryota; kingdom Metazoa; phylum Arthropoda; class Insecta; order Lepidoptera; family Noctuidae; genus Aporophyla; species Aporophyla lueneburgensis. The sequence goes on along the minus strand of OW028740.1, from coordinate 8,047,692 downwards.
AAAACCAAATGCTGTAATTTCGTAGTTCCATCTTCGAAAGTGGCCCTTTTTCAAATTTGATTTTTTTATGATATAACTTTACAATAACTAAGAAGTTTTAATACCTTCATTTAAGGAGTATTACATTGTCTATTAAATACAATTTATTGCATTAACCTAGCATTTTTAGTTTCCGAGATTTTTAGGATTCTTTAAGTGACCCGGATTCATTGCTCTCGAGTGTATATGATGTATGTATGCAGGAACGTATGTGTATCCAATCACCTTAGTAAATAAGATTACACACGCAAGTCATTTCAATCACTTAAAACCTGTATAGAACTATAAGACGAGCAGAGCAAACCTGAAGGAGTCTGATAGGACCGATGCCTGCCAGGGTCGCGAGATTGTTCGAAAGAGATACCGTGACCCTGGCACATGGGCAACTGAAGGAACACGGGTGGGTTTTAGTCAGTAAAAGTCTGACATGCCCTCTCGCTCCGCCTAGAGCGGGAGAAGTCATTTGATGATTTCCCATCCAAAAAAAAAAAAGAGGGGCGATTGACGTATTTTTAAGAACGTTCACATTCTGATCTTTGTCTCATACATACATACAAATATAAACTCACGCCCTTTTAACAATGGGATAGGAAGAAACTACAGAACGCCAACTGCTACGATCCTTACATACTTTGTTTTGCCTCGTTTCAGTTCTTACATCTGGTCATACACGCACGCTAGTTACCAGTACTACGCACCTGACCCTTCTGAAGAACATCACCAATAAGGTCACTATATGTTCTCCTAGGGCGTCCCCTTTCGGCATATCCAGTCACATCTGCCTTGGTAAATCTAAAAAAACCTTTTGTTACCCGCCCTACCTTCATCCTCTCAACATGACCAAACCATTTAAGCATACTCTTCTGTCAAAAATACGTCGAGTTTACCTTATTTTTGAAAAGTTTTTGATATTTGATTGTGGCCGAGGTGCAATTAGATTTTGAAAGTTATTAATTACGAGAACTTTATTGACGTCCAGATATTATTATTATGTAAAGTTTTGCCTTGTCATTTGCAATGACGTAAAAGTTAAAACTTTTTCTAACACTTATCTGCAATTTAAATCATAAAGCAGGCATAAAAAAACCAAATGTCTAATTTAAACACTTGCTTAGCTTGAGTGCCTCGTTTGTCTAGTGGTTACAAACGTTACGTCATTTAGGCCTGGAAAGTGAGGAATACTTGTATTCTTCTGAGAGAAGTTAGTCAAGTATTGCAAAGTAAACAAATCACTCTAAAAGTGGCTTTCAAGAGATATGTCGAGACCATAACCCAAAAACAGATGTCGGACAAAATGATATTGAGTTTTATATCTGGAATTTCTCTATAGCAGCTCGGAGTCGGGATTAATACTCGGTTGGGTCGCCCCTATTACATGTGGGACTTAACATAACTGGCGAAATGTGAGTGTAACAGGTACATCTCTGCCCAAACCTTCGAGGAAACAAGGAGTGCTGTTATGTACTGAGTTATATAAGTAAAGATGCTTTTAACAATCAAATCAATAGTCAGTTTTTTTACATCTATTTAAGTCTTATGACGTAACAAGAACTGCGTCGTAGAAGATAGTAATCTACATAGTTATACGTTTCCGTCCCACTATAACGAAGACAGTGAGTTCACCACCTTTCCCACAAGTAAAATAGTATAGAAAAAATATTCATGCATGATAATCTGATGGTAATCAGCTGGAAATATTCAAGGCGACAGACTAATTCATCGATTTTTCGCAGGGCCCGTAACCGGTACAATCGGCATCATTATTACCTATGTCAGAACTTAGAAAGTCAGAAGTGATTCGCTAACGTAATCCCTGGTTCATATTATTCCAGTAGCAATCCAGTCCACCGTTTGACTCTACTGGAATAATGTTACCGGTACTGTAATGTACTCATTTCAGTGAACAATTCAGTTGACACTGACAATCTACTTTTTCATTCCAGCTCACCTATTCGGTCGCCACTGGAATAGTGTAGACGAAGAATCCAGTGCTGGATTAAACGTTAAACTGTGTAGACACGTTGTCGTTTTTTGTCTGAGTTACTGAAAAACCTGGTGAAGGCCGCAGGAATCCGCTGCATACGATAAGCAGAGAACCAGTCGAAGTGGCGATGCTTGGAGAAGTCCTCTTTCGGCTGAAATGTTGACGATGATGAACTGAAAGACTGGAATAATGTAGACGATATGATCCAATCTTACACTGGACTGGATTTCTGGCCTGGAATAATATGAATCGGGCATAAGTAGCGCTTAAATCATAAAGGTCAGACGTGAGTAGGGACATGGGAAGGCAACGAGGCCGTTGTATTCATTTGTGACAATAATCTCACTGTAGTGGGGATGTCAGATAACAAACGATTGTGATCTGCTTCACAACATTTCCATATTTAACGCTGATAATATTCTTGAACGATAGCATAACGGTTATGTTGTATCAACAGTTGTCGATAGATAAAGAGTTCTTTATCTGATTGGAATACAAAATTATGCAACACACGTCAACTACCTCAAACAGAGTACTAAAGATTAACTGGATATAAAGGAACGTATGCCAGACAATCAATGGGACAAACTTTGGGTCCCGCTTAATGGCAAGAGACATCGCAGCGGGCTCAGACGGAGCTGGCCTCTTTCAATAAAGACTGATGCTTGTCAGCTCTTGACAGAGAGACGTGAAAAGAGAGTAGGGAGGCTTTTGCCCAGCAGTGGGACATCAACGGCTAATAAAAAAAGGAACAGGCACCGACACCGTCCCAAGTAACATTTCCAAATTTAATATCTGTAATTTATATGGTGTACATAATAAAGAGCCGCACAGTACGATCGATAAGGTGAACCTACGGTAGGTCCGTTGATAGGTGACCAACATACCAACACCCCTCCGCTTCGGAAATCACGTTGTGCCTTTGGTCTCCGCTGTCATTCGTAGATCTTTAACTGTCGTTACGGTTCGTCCGAAGCCAGAAAGTCAGACAACCAGTAACTGGGTTGTGGGTGGCAGATAGGCAGTCGCTCGATATAAAATACTGATATTCAGCTTCATCCGGTTCAACGGGAAGCCGACCCCATCATAGTTGGACAAGCTAGGTAGATGATAACATAATAAAGAGTAATCTATTCTATTCTCATATAAAATGTATGCTAGACGATTTGAGGGCTACTGAAGATACTAAACAACAAGTGTCCTACCTAGCCGAGCTCGTAAAGTCAATTTATGAGTGTTAATAAAATAGTGAACATTATTGAAAACGGTGTCAGATTTTGCAACAAAGAAAGTAAATATCAAATATTGTAATGGCATCATTGCAATTCAAATTTAAACCCCAGCCCGTTATTACCAGGCAATTACCGGATGCAGTTGAAGCCAAATTATTATTTTTTTACTATCGACTGTCCGAAAGTACAGTCAACCACAGTTACATCACACATCAATATTATTTAATTATTTTTTGCATTGGTGAATGGTTTATGTAGAAAATATGAATGTTTCTTGAATTGAATTTAGAAATAAGTAGGCTAATAGGTAATGTGTGTGACGCAGACGTATTTTGTAACACTGATGTACATGATTCGCCTCTTATCATCCAATTTACTAATTTACCGAGGAATGGTCGGCCTACTAAAACATTAGAACTATTATTTGTGAAGGTGGACGCTCCAATTCAAACTGTTTGGTTGGAAATCTGGCAGTTCTACTTCTGACCAGGCAGTTGCTTGCTCTGAGGCATTTTCGTCAATTTTAGAATTCACAAATCCGTTTAATTAAACCGTTGTTCTTCGTTACAGCCGAATGATGCACACTGCTGTACATAAGCCTTCTCCAATTTGGGTGGGTTTGCCATAATCACCACGTTTGGCAGGCGGGTTGGCGATCGCAGTATAGTGATAAAATACATAGAGAACACTGCTGCCCATTCTCTAGTAAGTCCCTTAGACGCCTCTTACGACAACCACGGGATGAAATCGGAGGATGCTATTATTTACGTCCGGCACCATACGGAATTTTGTTACGAAATGTTTATTACGAATTGAATAAGTCAAATCACTTTTTTTTATTTAGCCATCTTACTGCGCCATCAAAGTACACAGCCAGTATATTTGAAGTTATAACAATAGTACAATGTGCCACATTTAATAAACATTAAACAAATTTATTTTAATCACCTTCATTAAGGTTAGTACCCCACTTTTTCTTTCACGTGAAAGGTTCATGGAGTATAAGCAAGAAGGTAATGAATCGTTCCGTGTTCGTTTGTGTTCCGTATGGTGCCGTACGTAAAGAAAAGCCTTTCCGTGGGTGTCGAAAGAGACGACTAAGGGAAGTTAGTAGAGAATGGGCAGCAGCGTTCTCTGTAAATTTTGCCACTATACTGCGATCGCCAACCCGTCTGAAGGGCGGGTTTTTTTGGGGGCTATCTTGTGTAATTTTGACGTTCAAAAAGTGTTGATCCTCTGCTTAATTTGAATGAATGACTTTTGATTTTGGCTGTTAAAAGTGGCGATTACAGCAACCTCAAGGTATGTGTCCAGCAGTGAACGTAATTTGGCTGAAAAGATGATGATCATGATAATTCGTTCATTGGTTCAACAATACACACATACATTATCGCGAATACTTACATACGTATTGATATAACATCAATACGTATGTATGTAACGGAAAAACTGCAATGTACGAGTATGTAATTAGAAAACATTAGTTTTGTAAACTGCACAGGAATGCAATGGAGTTTGTTTTATGTTTTCACTTGTTTTATTTGTTTTCAGTATTATTTATAACGCTGTTTTGCGATCTGCTTAGAGTAAGTTAATCCCAAAATAGATTAAATATGTATGCAAAGTTACTGAGAAAATAAAACTAAATCGTTGCTTTAAAAACTTTAAATATGAATTAAAGCGCAGTTACCTTAGTAGGTATATTCGAAATCAAAAGACATTTATAGGTAATATGTAAATAAAGCGACAATCAAACGCTAGTTATACATTATGCAGCAGTTAAATATTTATTAGGTTAGGTAGGTATTTAATTCCCGGTCATCAATTATGTCACGTTTTAGCAGACAGTAGAAAAACCACTTTTACTTTTGAACAATTTACTGCACCTATATCTTTAAACACAAAAAAGAATCAACAAGTTTTTGAATAGTTAGTAAAAGTAAATAAAGATTTATCTTTCTTTCTTTCCTGATTTATACTGACGTGCAATTTCTGCTGTCGACTGTACTTGCGAGACGGGACAGCTTTCGAACTGTTTCCGAGTAAATTGGTAAAGTCAAACGGGTCCAACCTTGCGAGTGTCTCATTATGTCCATAACGATACGAGCAAGAACCGAGAATTATATCATGAACCGTCATTACATGCCATAATCGATTTTTCATGAAGAAAATCTTGTTGTAAGTAATTGTTTATTGTTGTTTTTTTTTTCTCAAGTTTCAGTTGTATTAAGGAATTTACCCAAGCAACTCTTTACTGGAACGGGCAATCCGGATTAGCTAAAGAAATACTAGAATTAGGAGATGAGAAATTCTGGAGCGCGAGTTAAGACTGATCATCATCGTCATCATTTCAGCCGTAAGACGTCTACTGCTGGAAATAAGCGTCCCCCAATTTGGGGCTTTACCATAATCGCCACGCTTGGCAGGCGGGTTGGCGATCGCAGTATGGTGGTAAATTGCATTGAGAACGCTGCTGCCATTCTCGTAGTAAGTCCCTTAGTCGCCTCTTACGACACCCACGGGAAGAAATAAGATGGTGCTATTCTTTACGTCCGGCCACACGGAACGCTAAGACTGATGCTGCTGGATGATAAATTAAATTTCCTAAATCAAATTTAGAAAACTTAACTTGGAAAATTTAAACGATATTTAGTCCTATCTACGTCATAATAAAGTTGCAATCGATACCATGATTAAATTACCTAAGTATGAATTTGATATTATTGCACCTGACTGTAAATAGCGAGATGTTCATTCTACGGCATGTAATTAATAAGACTGGAAAGTTGATTAATGCGTACAAAAACAGTTAATTAAATGTCACTGAAGTTGTCAGGATAATTATTACTTTATGTTTGCCGCCTCGCTGAGTTAGATATCAAGTAAGATTTACTTAACGAGTCGAGCCAGTTTTCACTAACTGTTTTACTAACATTTGCGCTTTCCATGGGTGAAATATATTGAATTTTTTAGGGTTTCGTACTTAGGAGGGCCAACGGGACCCCCTTACTATATCTGTAATAGGTAGATAGTTGAAATTTTCGCAGTGTGTATTTCTACTGCCGCTATAACAACACATTATAAAACTTTTTAACAAAAAATTAAACCGCCGAAAAAACTGAAAAGCAAAAAATAATAAACCTTAAAATTATGAGTCGGCGCTTTGAGAGATCTTTGTTCAATCATTTTTCAGCGCCGACTCAAAATTTTAAGGTTTATTATTTTTTGCTTTTCAGTTTTTTCGGCGGTTTAATTTTTTGTTAAAAAGTTTTTATTTCATAATTTTTTATGGCTTTAATGTACTAATAATACTTAGCAAGGTATACCCCATCCAATGAAAAAAGAATTATCAAAATCGGTTTACTCTGTATAAAGTTATGCGTGGAAATACATTACAATCAGTGAGTGAACAATCAAACATCCCCTGTTTTCCGACCCTTAGGGTTCGATTTTGTTTTCCAAATTTATATGGGACCACCTTGGGAGTATACCCTTTAAAATACAAAAAGAATTATCACAATCGGACCACTATGTGAAAAGTTATGCGTGGTCATACATAAAAAAAAAAAAAAAAAAAAATATACGCGTCGAATTGATAACCTCCTCCGTTTTTTTTCGTCGGTTAAAAAATAAAGAAAAAAACCGGCCAAGTGCGAGTCGGACTCGCGCACAAAGGGTTCCGTACAAACCTGTAGGTATTCTCGGTTTATGCAGAAGATTCATGTTTATGAAAATAAATGTTGTTTTTTAATTTTTATATTTCTGTTGATTAAATGAAAGGTAAATTGCGGTTTACGATTTATGACGTTTTAAAAAAAAACGACTTACTCGATTTCGTTCAAACCAATTTTCGGTGGTAGTTTACATGGTAATGTACATCATACATTTTTTTTAGTTTTATCATTCTCTTATTTTAGAAGTTACGGGGGGGGAACCACACTTTTTACCACTTTGGAAGTGTCTCTCGCGCAAACTATTCAGTTTAGAAAAAAATGATTATAGAAACCTCAATACCATTTTTAAAGACCTATTCATAGATACCCCACACGTATGGGTTAGATGAAAAAAACCATTTTTGAGTTTCAGTTCTATGTATGGGGAACCCCACGATTTATTGTTTTTTTTTTCTATTTTTGTATGAAAATCTTAATGCGGTTTACAGAATACATCTACTTACCAAGTTTCAACAGCATAGCTCTTATAGTTTTGGAGAAAAGTGGCTGTGACATACGGATGGACAGACAGACAGACAGACAGACAGACAGACAGACAGACAGACAGACAGACAGACATGACGAATCTATAAGGGTTCCGTTTTTTGCCATTTGGCAACGGAACCCTAAAAACGAAAGAGTATCCATACAACAAACGTATTTTTCACCTTTTTTTCCTTGTGAACGGAACCCGTCATGTGTGCGTCCTATGTAATAGGAAACGACCCTATTACCATCAACCGGACTAAAATCCAGACTCCAGGCTGCTACTGGGAAATTCCAGATGGAAAAACCCAATAACACTGCCCGACTCGAGAATCGAACTCTGGACCTGGATGTTCAGCAGACACGCTTGCAACCACGAGACCAACGAATCAGTCTTAATATTCATAAATAATTAAATCAATTATCTATGTATATTGTGTACCAATGTAAATTATACCAGGATGTATGGCGATTGAATCAAAATTAACTTTCGAAGTAACAAGTAAGATCCTAGAGAAAGTTGTTTGCAATTACTTCTGTATTTTGAATCTTAATTTATATTTCAAAACATTGAGTTGGTACTCATAAAGAGGTAAACCAAAAAACTATTCGAATTTTTGGGGGTAAGACATGCCAGTTTCCTCATGATTTCCTTCACCGTTTTGCAAGCAGTGGTGATGAAATAATTTACACAACGTTAAGCGCCTGTCTGGGTTTGAACTTGCGACCTACAACTCGGTAAGCCACATCCGTTACCTCTGGGCACTGTTCCCCATTCTTAATCACCCTGCCTTAAAATTAGTGCGTATTTACACGCTTTATATTAGCTTCACTTGTATGTTTGTTTGTAACCGACTCCTTATAGCGCCATTTTGACCCACTTTAAACGACCAGATTTCATTTAAACTCTGTAGATTTATCAAGGACCGATTTTTTTTTTTTTTTTTTTTTTTCAGGATGGGAAATCATCAAATGACTTCTCCCGCTCTGGGCGGAGCGGGAGGGCGTGTCAGACTTTTACTGACTAAAACCCACCCGTGTTCCATCAGTTGCCCATGTGCCAGGGTCACGGTATCTCTTTCGAACAATCACGCGACCCCGGCAGGCATCGGTCCTAGTAGACCCCTACACTGCTGCTGACATCTCTTTGAGGCGCGCGTGGAACACTGCGCGCCGTCGACCCGAGCCCACCACCACTTTAAACGACCAGATTTCATTTAAACTCTGTAGATTTATCAAGGACCGATGACAATACTATAATTTCATAAAGGAGATGTTTCATTTTTATATGGGGCTCCGGCCATAACATGTACCGTTTAGCGAAGCTGGGAAACTTACTCCTGAATAGAATAAAGTAGCATTTTTTACCTAATATCAAATGGTTTTTATGTCCAAAATAAAAATTAAACATGTTTGACGTTTGTCCTAAGAGTTAGCAAGCGGTTATTTTGAATTCGTTAAGAAACACACTTCAAAAAAGGAGACTAAAGATTTTTGTAACGATGAAATCGTCACACTTAATTATGTTTACTCAAAAATATGTATAAGAGAATAATAGTAATTTATTTTTAACACTACAAGAATACACACATTTTTTAAATTATTTTCTACTTAACATGCCTGCAATCAAACGAGACGCCATGTTGAATAAAACATGGCAATAATTAAAAAACTATTATTTTTTGTACACAACAAATCAGGCTCAAATTCACCAGAGAATATTTTTCCCCAATTTGCGGTATTTTTTCCTCTTTTTCGATAAATGTACATCTGATGGCCGAAAATTAAACATCTCCTTTGTGCCATTATCCTTGCCAGGGTTACCAGGACAGCAAAAAAACCGTCTTCAAAAACTACGCTGACATACGTCACAAACTACGCTAACATACGTGTCAAAATTCGAAACACCCTAAAAAATAGAAAAAAAAATAGTTTAAAAAACTAAAAACATCGCTTCCATAGAAAACCAAACTAAAAAGTAGAAAATAATGGAAAAAAAGCGTGGGGTGATTTTTAAGGTATTTTTTTATTGATATCAGGCACTCCACGCTTTTTTTTCATTATTTTCTACTTTTTAGTTTGGTTTTCTATGGAAGCGTGTTTTTTAGTTTTTTTTTTATATTATTTTTTAATGCATTTTGCCTGCGTATTAACTTTTTTTTGAAACAGCAGATTTTGCTTTATAACCCTTAAACATATCTACGCTAGCGACTCTAGAATCATAAGCTAAATTCGATTTCAGTTTGCGCGTTGCTGACCTACCACCCTGTAAATAATTGAAGAAAAAAAAAATGCTACCCAAAATGGAAGTAAGTAAGTATGGTGCCGTGCCGTATGGTGCCGGACGTAAAGATGAAAACTATATTTAAGGGTTGATGCCACATTTGCATGGTGCCGTGTGGTTTCGGACGTAAAGAATAACACCACCCCATTTCTTCCCGTGGGTGTCGTAGAAGGCGACTAAGGGACTTACTAGAGAATGGGCAGCAGCGTTCTCTATGCATTTTACCACCATACTGCGATCGCCAATCCGCCTGCCAAGCGTGTCGATTATGGCAAGGCCCCTATGTCCAGCAGTGTGGACGTATTACGGCTGAAATGATGAAGTAAGTATGAAATTCAGTGTTATCTTTTATTGTAAGTAGTGCCTTCATTTTCAATAAATACTCAAGTAAGTAAATCAAATAAAAAGGTTCTATAAATCAAAACAATCTAAAAGTTTTGATAACTGTAACACCAACTCATGCGCAGGTTGCAGGTTACACTTGCACGGGACTAAATATTAAATAAGCAAAAACCAGTAACAACTGAATTTTATTTCAGTTTTGTTTTGAAACGCAATCGGCATGTTACCACATTTCGCAAAACAATCACACACCAATGTGTTTAAAAAACTGAAGAAACTCGTGAATAATTTAGAGAATTTTAAACCTTATTGCCTACCGAATGGTACTGTATGGTATAAAATTAAAGTGGATTGTGGCTAAGTAATAACATCGATCAGGTTAAGCTATGTTTTCCGCGGTTGGTCCCTGGATGATTGACCACCGTTTCTTTACAAGACTCCTCCGTGTCTCGGAAAGCACGTTACGCAGTTGGTCCCGGCTGTCTTTCGTGGTAAATCTTTTGGTATTCGTCAGATGCCCGAAAGTCTGACAACCAGTCTTACCAATGGGTATCGTATTACCCAGCAACTGGGTTGTGGGGGTCAGATAGGCCATCGGCCATCCAAAATATTGATATTTAGCTTCCTTCGTTTAGACTGGACGCTGACCCCAACATAGTTGTTAAAGGATAAGTACAACAGATTGATTGATATGAAAATAAAATATCTCAGTTATTTTCTCAGCTTATGGCTTACATTAGGTTCCAGGGCAATTTTCAGTAATTTTATATACTCGCTTCTACCTACGACTTCGTGTGCGCGAAACTTTTTGTTTTAACGTAAAATATTTCCTATGGCATTTGGCCAATAGGTACTGTAGCTTCTCATTAGTGAAAAGATTTTCAGAATTGGATCAGTAGTTCCGAAAATTGTCCCCTACATACTAATTAACAAATGACATCAGTCAAATTGGACCCGAAATCCAATAATCCCACCAAAGAAGTTGTGTTACCTAAGTTGGGGAGGCCCACCCAAGCATTTCTCACTGCGGCTTCAAATCTCTAAAACCATTCCCTCAGCTGTTTTTTTTTTTTTTTAATTGAACAATAAAAATTCGGCGCAACATTGCCATGGAGGACTTCACCGACCACAGCTTCCCATTTTTTTTCGCTGGCTCTTCAGCTTTTGAGCCTTAACTTTGCATGAAACTTGACTGATGTCATTTATCTCTTTATAATATTAGTCAGTATAGATGAGAACCTGGGCAGTTAATTCGCATAGTACCTAAGTAAGTGTGCAAGAAAAATGCTGCACTATTCGAGACTAAAAAAAGATTGAATAACCTATGTTGAAGCTGGGAGTCGTGTGTTCAATACGTGATAATCATTACCTACAGAATTAAAACAGTGATATTCATTATGTTTAAGATTTTTGAACTTTTGATAACAGTGTGTGAAAATATATACAGTTTAATGTGTACATATGTATTTCAAGATACTACGACTATTAGGTAATTATCTCGGTATATGTAGTCAGATATGTATAAAATAATAATTTTGATGGCATTGATTGTCCTTAAATTCAATTTAAATAAAAAGTAGGAGCAACTAAGAACAATTAAAAGGACCAAACGAATTCTACGAAATTAATAAAAAAAACTTATGTACAGGAATGAAGATTTTTGCAGGAGAATCAAGATGACCAACATAGCCCGAAGAATTGCCAAACTAAGTGGCAGTGGGCAGTGCACATTGCTCGCTGAAAAGGTGGCCGAAGGGGCCGAAAGGTTCTAAAGTGGCAACCGAGTACCGGAAGACGTAGAGTTGGAAGGTGGACCGATCACCTTGTGTAGGCTGCAAGAATCCGCTGGATATGGGAAGCACAAAACCGGTCCAAGTGGTGACGCTTGGGGGAGGCTTATGTCCAGCAGTGGACGTTTTTCGGCTGAAATGATGATGATTGAAACTTAAAAGTGGGTAACTATGTCATTAGTCTATTTTTATATTGATGGCAATAAGCTCGCCACCAATTACATGGGACCTTAGTATAACCAGCGATATGAAAATGCACCATAGTTACACCTCTGCACGACCCTTCGGGAAACGCGTGACGTTATACTATGAAGATACGTAGAAGAAAGTATAGAAATGATTAATAAGTTTTATGACCACCTAGGTATATAACAGCCAAAACATCCAAATGTTTACACATTATCATCTCCACAATAATAGAAAAGTAAACACACTTTCTAAGTTTCTACGACACAGTTAAACATTCTTGCACTAAACAGTTCCGTAACAATAATATACTTGGTACATTTGGTACGTGTTCAAGATTACTTTAGTTTATAAATAAAAGTTTTCTGATGCAAGGCACGTGGGCGTTACAGTCAGCGTTGGTACGACAGAATTGTGCAGACGAATCGGCGCGGGCGCCACTAAGCCCACGTGCGCACGCGACGTTAAAATATCGGGACGGGAGATTACGGCGCACTGGAATTTCATAGTTCCGCTAGGCTCGGAGAGTAGAAAATTCAACGGTGTGTTTTTTCGAAGCCCTGGGATGCACTCAGTGGGGCAAGCACAGCCCCGTGATAGGCAACACACACTTTATGACGGTTTTGGCCACCAAACTGTGATAAAAATAAATAAACTCAAGCAAACCTATCAGAGTTCACCGTGCTCGCCCCTGCTGTTAAATTCTCAACGCTGGGCCCAACACCGATAGTTGAAAATCCAGTGCCGCGATAAAATCTGGCTGCGATATTTTTACATCCTGCAAACGTGGTCTAACAAACACCATTATAAAGATCTATGTATGTATAGGTACTTAGAATATTGTATCTACTCACGTGTAAGTACACTGTTTTGAACGCATGGTAACCATAGTAGCCAATGCATTTCTCATATTTACAAATTCGTAGAATCCGGTCATTGTTAAATACCTGATTAGTATACAAAATTGCTACGCTACACTACTATGAATCCTGGGAATAAATTCTGCAGTCAACATGTTAGTAAACAGATTAGAAATGCCATTACAAAATGAGCAACCAATACGAAGACACCACATCCAAAAGGAACACGAAAATATTTTCTGGTCCTTCTATCTTTGGTATGAATTCTGTAGCGAAACATAAATTGTAGTAATGGAACAGTAGTAAGGAAGCATTATTGAATGTCTTATCCTAGGCCAAGCAATATTTTATTGACATGTTCCTAATATTTACCAAGGATTTGGCAGCAAGGTGCACTATACCGCCTTCGGGCGGCGACATAAACTTCATACATAAATTCAGAATGCACATTTTAGTTTCAGTAGAGACTATAAACAAGGTATTTCATAAGACTTAGTAAATAGTGGCCATAATTGTTAGGCTATTTGTGAACACGGATGAGTAGACTTGGTCTACCACAAAGTAATACAGTGTAACCAAGGTTTTATGACTTAGGTCAGGACGTTTGCAGACTAATTATAACCGATACGTAGGTAATTCTGGTGTAGACGATTGAATCATTCTCAAACACAATGGACCAATAGAGGAGAAAATTTAAGGCATTGTTGTGGCGTGTCTGGGCTGCTCAGAAAATTATAGACGAGAGAGAGAGTAAAACATCAGGAGATCAGCACCCTTACGTAATACACTATCAATCACAATCAATATCATTTTAAAGGATAAAAGTTATCCATTGCTTCATTTATTCGAAAAACATGTACTCTCAATCATGTAAACAACGCAATTAACGTTGTTGAACTAGCAAAATCAAAGACAATCCTACTATTGGTGTGCTATACAATTTTCCCGCAGGACCAAGGGAAGAACAGTTCACTACGCTGCCTATAATTGGGTTGTACTTACCGTGGTTTTTATGTAACGCTAACTCATCATCTATTTAGACTTTTCCCAACTGTGTTGGGTTCGACATCCAGTCAAACTGGATGCAGCTGTATTTAAAGTGGACCCATTGCCTATGTGCCCCCATAACACAGTTACTGGTGAATGCAGTACCCCTTGGTAAGACTGTTAGTCAGACTATCGGGCTTCTGCCGAACCGTATGAATTGACAAAGATCCATAAATGGCTGCCTCTTCATATATAAAGATAGTCACACATACACGGATCAACTTCGATTAAACAGATAGATCGATCGGTGCAGCTATTTTTACTTAGCCACAAGTCTTATGTAACGCTAATTGCACATAATAATAATAAAATAGTTTAAAAAACCACTAGAAAAACACGCTATTATAAATGCATGTAAAAACCAAAAACTTAATCGTGGTCAACGTTCATTACAAGACCTTTCTAACAAGTCCAAACACGGCTATGATACGATATTCCATCATGGAGTGCCAGTGCCTATCTTCCGGCTTCATCATAAGATCTTGAAACCTGATCGTGGTCAAAGTTCATTACAAGACTTTTCTAACAAGTCCAAACACAGCTATGATACGATGTTCCATCATGAAGTTCCAGTTCATATCTTCCGGCTCCATCGTCAGATCACTTCGACAGTACCATATTATTGTATTGTCAACAGAACTACATACAGCTGCCAATTTTCATGACACTACGATCCTTGGAAGATAGTTAAATTAGTTACCTTAGATTCCATTACATAGTTACATACAGGTCGACCTAATAAAAGCGTGTTAAAAATTAGTAAGCAATCTACTAGTTTTTGTATGCCGTTAATGCACATCACAAAAACGAAAATGTCGTGCAATCTTCACATCTACGTTCGTGCAATGAAACTTTGATATTGTGATGCATTCCGAGCACCAATACTACAGACTCTAGGAATTTGCGTAAAATGTACCGTCTAACACAAGAACGCCGTTAAACTAAACTGAACGACTAACTACCGGTCCAGACAACCTTGAAGTGCGTATTTATAGTCAGATGCATTGCATGTTTGTCTATAATTTTGTATTTAGATCGGAACAAATTCTTCTTTGAATCGCGTTTTGTCTACAAGCGTGTACTGTTAGAGTATGGATTGGATGGTAGTGAACGGGTACCACATTAAAGCTTCCGCTGACAGGCGCCACGCGACTGATGTAGAACCATCTCCATGATTTTTTTATAGAAATTGTTCTATTAGAGTCACGTCGCGCTGTCCCGTCGCGCCTGTTTGCGGAAACCTTTATACAGCATTTATCAAAAAGGTGTGGTGGAGACTATCAAACTGAACAACTTTCTCTATGAGACCAACATCCTAATCGCGTCGCATACAATACTTCAGTACATATCCAACGCTATATATCATACTGATTGGCACGCCATGGAATCGGTATATTTTCGTGGGTTGTTTAAAAGAAAAGTTCTTGCATGTATAAACAACGCTAACGAATTTTTCTATGCCACACTGTATAGTGATCATATTCAAGTTCGTATACACGCTGCCGCTGTATGTATAAATTTTTGTCAGTATTCAACTCTACTAGAAGGACTGTTAGGGACTGTTGCA
Organism: Aporophyla lueneburgensis; assembly: GCA_932294355.1. Classification (NCBI taxonomy): domain Eukaryota; kingdom Metazoa; phylum Arthropoda; class Insecta; order Lepidoptera; family Noctuidae; genus Aporophyla; species Aporophyla lueneburgensis. The sequence goes on along the minus strand of OW028740.1, from coordinate 8,032,162 downwards.
AAAACATCATAAGCTGAATAATCTACATGATTGTACAACATTTCATTGAATCCCTACTGATAACGTCTCATGCCATTTATACATGATGTCCTAATATAATAATCTGTCGTATTCAAGTGTGAGATAGCTCGAGTGGTCCTCGAGTACGCACTATCAGTTCTAATCCCTACTGTCATGCATTCTAATACTATACAATTGTGTTGTACATTGCGGCTTGAAGTGGTTGCGTAATGTTTAATGAAAGTATGAATGAATGTGTTCAGCCGACCCATTCTCTCAAAACCTCACTGTTAAAACTTAGGTGAAAAGAGCTGGAGGATTGACAACAATATAAGCTCACTTTAAGTTGGATCAGTGGAGGCCCAATGGTATCGGCTTGACTGACAGGTTGTGGGTCGTGAGTTCGAACATAGGTAGGCAGTTTACTTAGTGTATTTAATTTCATCATCACTGATCTCGAAACGCTGACGGAAAACATCGTGAGGAAACCGGCATGCCCTAGTACCAAAAATTCGAAGACAACTGTCATCTACCAAACCGCATTGGGCCCGCGTGTTAGATTACAGCCCATTCCCTCTCCAAGAGAAGAAGCCTGTGACCCCGCGGGCAGTGCAGTGCAGCACCAGTGGAAACCTAGATGCTGGGTTTGATTATGCTATATTTTCCGTAATTTTTTATCATAAAGAAAAATCAAGTTAGAAAAATTTTATGAAGACATTCACCAGTAGAGGCAGTAGATAGGTCTCCATAAAAATAAACTTTCTCAACAATATTCCAGAGAAAATTAAATAATGACTTAATAAGAAAACGTTATTATTGTAGTTGTCATATTGCGAGAAGAAATTGCAAGCAATAAATCCAATTAATTATATTAAACGAACCGAAGAATCTACGGAGACCGATTAGCTTAGCACAACACAAGATAGAAATTGTTTCATGTTGTTTTCACATCAAGATGCTTTATTTTCTTTTCTTTACAAGTAGTATAACTTAATAAGTCAGATCTGCACGCTACAAGAGTTGTTCGACGCTACTGAAAGTGCCAAGCCCTTAGACAAATTCTGGACTGACTGTATAAAGAGGAATAATGAAGGGTGGCTAACAAAAGGCATTTACAAGGCAGATAAGACTGAAAACGCCCCCCTAGCTAGAAGGACATATAGTGACCTTATTGGTGATGTTCTTCAAAAAGGCCAAGGGCGTACGTGTCTGATCAGTGGCCCTAGTATGAGTATCTTTTCACCATCTCGACTTAAAGCATCAACCACATTCGGCCCTCCGATTGGCCCTTCACCAATCCTGGGCCAATCGTAACGCCGAAACTCACACTCGGGCCTCTGATGTATCAACGTAGACGATGCAAGAGAATTATGTAGATGATCGCAGCAGATGGTGTTTAGTTAGTAGTTTCTGCCAACCCCATGGGAAGAAGACGTAAGTTAATGTATGTATACCATCTATCACTAATTAGTGATCGGTGATGTACACACATTGCTATCGACATACTAAAAAGAATTAGTCAGATAGTTTACCACAATGCCGCAAACACTAAGTAAGTTCGGCCAAGATTAATTGACATTATTACCCGCTATTTTAACGAAAGGATGAATACTTAATTAAATATTTTCCCTGTATATTTTCTACATCTTTATTCATAATACTTTGATGAATGGGTATTCGTAATTTGTAAAAGGGAAAACCTGAAAAATGAGTATCCTTGCCATTGTCTCAATATTGTTACAGGTTCATTAACAAAACAGTCATATTATATTGTTTTTACCTATATTTAGGCGGAAGCTAAGCAGTACGTTATCCTGTATGACACATAGGGGATTGTGTAAAATATAAATGAATGGAAAAGCAATTTTCCTTTGTCATATCTTTACTAATTAAGCACCTAATGAAGAGTCATAAATGAAAAAATGGTTGAATCATTAATCGGAATAAGTGTAGGTATTTATCAAAACAGCTAATGTAATTCTAACTTTAGCTATTAGACTAAACTACTTTAGCTATTAGTAAGTTCAACATACAGCAATGTGCAATTTACATACTTATCTACAAGGATTCCAATAGCAACAAATTAATGTTACCGTAGACAGGCGCGACGCGACGCCTCGTTTACTAATGTTTATACAGTTAGGTCAAGTAGATATGGTAGTTTTGTATAAGACAGTTGACAAATTTTTCGCGAGTACGATGTTGGTCCCTTGGAGAAAGTTATTCAGTTAGATGGTAGAACAATTTCTATAAAGTTATCATAGAATCTGCTCTACTAGAGACGAGCCACCCCCGTCTGAAGGAGCCTTCCACCTATTGCTACATCACCGCGACCTGAATTATTACCTTTCTCTTGAGAACTCGCAGTTTAACAAGATGGTAAGAAATCTCCTTAAAAACAACCCTGTCATACCATACTATTCTCGATGGGACTTAGAAGTGTTACTGCACTTTTTGATGCAGTTCTTGGTAAGAGCAAAAGGACCAATTATAATAATCGGTCCTTCCAAATACAGATCATATGAGTGAGTGTTAGTGAGTATGTATCTGCTACTTTATGTACTCTAAAAAACCATCTGTGTTATTATTTTATCCAATCAATTATTGTTTTCTAACACTCATAAGTTTAGAACGTATACATATTTGTGTATTAGCCAATATTTTTATTTATTTGTTGTATAGTTGAGCAGACCGTTTAATAAATTGCCTACAAGCAAACCTGGTTTTAGTCTGTGGAATTTGAGGAAAGATTTCAGTCCTCCTTTACCGTCTTATGATGATGCTATGTTATGCTGATTTATGATCGTAAATATGTCAGAATTTTACAACTCTTGCCTCGAATCAGAATTGACGAAAGCGGAAAAACTGATAGTCGCCATTCCAGTCGCATACCAGTGATATTTCACTTCCGATTCAAAGACCTAAGAAGGGCTAAAAGATTGAAGGCTATACTGGCTAGCCAATGGGGCGTCGACAACCCAGAAAATGTTGGTTGCAATAGGCACTGACCCTATCGTGTTACACGTGAGGTGACACGCAAGTGTACGCGCGTGAAACTGATACAGTGCGGCGTTTCACAACGGCCTCAAGTGTAATCTTTCTTCAATGTTACACTATACTTACTGGCAATATTAATTTATCATCTATTGGTAGCAATTATGAAAGTGTTACCAATCACTTTAGAAAAATTGTTATGTTGTGTATTTCTTAATTTATTATTTCTTTTCCACGAGGTAGATGATTTTTACAAGCAATTTTGTCTAATGTAGAATCGTATTTGTAATATTCTCCCTCCGAAGTGTACGTAACAGTTTTTAAGAAATCCTACCAAATGAAACGCGAAATCTTAAAATATTTTCAAGGCAATAATAAGGGAAAGTGGCATCTTTAAATATTTATTAGGTACTGTACTTAAGAATCACAAACTCTGTATAAGACATACAGTTTCAATGAGTTTTTTTTTAAATATAATTTACTATAGTATATTTGCAGGATCATTATCGCAAGCAGTCAGTTTTCAAATTGAAAACATATGTCATTCGACCGAACGTTTAGCACCCACAGAACAAAAATAACGTGCACGATATTTTACATGCACTTTCTTATAAACACACGTGCCTGACAACGTTATCGTAAACATGCTTTATAAATATTACACAAATTTTATCCAACGCATAATCATACTGTAATCAGTTCGTTTAAATATTACATAGGTAAAGCACGCAAATCGGTCCGACAATGTTTTAATAAATCTTACGTTTAAGCTTTGTTTAAATTATTTAAGTAGGTACGTATGTATTACGTACGTAAGTCAATATACACTGCGCATTTTCTAAAACGTAAACTACTACGAATGTTTAGGTTACATTCTTTTAATGTGTAGGTAACTTATATTCTTGTTTTGGAATACAGGACTTTTTTACACCATGTATAATATTTTGAGTAGTTAAGCTTCAATTGGTGTAAACATGAACTGAGAGCCTTTTTTGCCTGAGAATAAGCATCTCCGTACAATGGGGCAACACTACAAACCTTTTCCGCACTTTTTCTTTTGACAGCGATGCGGACAATTTTTTATGTCCCATGATTCTATCCTTTCCTTTTTTACAGAAGTACCTATATGTATACATTATTGTTATTTCAAAAATTTATAATTTTATAATAATGTAAATAAATGTACTTATAATAAAAAATGCATATCGTTTCGTCAGAAAAATAAAACTCTTTTTACTAATTTCAAGACTTAGCTATTTTGTTATGTATCGTCAGTTTTCATAGAAACCCTACTTAAGAACTTGTAAAAAAAGTACAAATCACACACGCATACCTACATAAAATAAAACATTCATCGGCCAAGACTAGATAAGAGAAGGATAATAAAGCTTTGATTCTCTTCTTGCCCACACGCACACCATTCCAATAAATCTCATTATTAATTACAAGTAATTAGACGAAGATAATTTACCGATCGTACATATCTAAAGCACAGGCAGTATATTATACGGACATAACAGAACTCATTTACAAAACGAGAATTACAAAAAAAAAGTAAACATGACAGCTGTCAAATATTTGCTCATTCTATTGTATATTTTTCTTAGACAATTTAAGACGTTATGGAATTTAGATTCGAATTTTAATTCGAATTTCAATGCGATTTATTCAAAGTCGATTACTTGCACAAAAAATCTACCTATTTATGTAAATTAATTTTTATTTCATACATAGACGTTTCACGTAGTGTCACGGCCAAAAGTATTTGAAGTAAAGCCAGAAAATGAAGGTTTATGAGTTTATAGATCACTTGATTACCCCGAATAAGATATTAATTATTTTATGTAAGTACGTGTATTATTTAGCTTGTTAGTAGTTAACTTTTACTGTTACCTGATAAATAAGTTTTATTTACTCGACGATTATACGTTATCTCTTACTTCGTTTAATTTTTATTTACCTTCATTATGTTTAACTTTTTTGTTTGTTTAATTTTTAAAGTGAATATCCGCATATTTAAACTACGAAAGTCAGACATCTTTATTTTATATGTTTATATTTTACCTAAGTATACATTTCACATCTTAAATTACGAAATGTTAGCACATTATGGACCAAAAGTTTTTATTATTGCTTCGTAAACTTCGGCGATACAGATTAAAAAAAAAAATTAATAAATTAAAATGTCACGAAATTTATCAACCTTAAAAAATAGCTAAGTAGTAAACCTTATATTGCTTTAAAATATTTAAATAATAGGGACTTACCGCTTAAAAAACAATTGAAAAACTGATCGGACTCACTGGCACTTAACACTTCACTAAAGAAAATAAAAAATGAATGAATTTTAAAAATTAAATTGGCGCTAAATCTTTTAAAATTCGAAGTAAATATTCAATATGGCGGAGCGCGCGTCCACGGCGACGATTCAACGCTGAATGATAACAGGTTGTGTTGGCGGCAGCGTAATTATATCAATGAGAGTCGAGCAGTTTTGTGAACGAGTCAGGTGGAGGAGTCAGTCACACTTCACACTATCTATTGAATAGCTGAGTAATTTCATAGCACAATTAGCTGCATCACACGCGGTTGCACTTCGACGGTAAACTAAATAAGGAAAACTTACTGGCGACTTACCCGCCAATCTGGTTTGGTTAGTTATGTTGTTCAAAAAACAGTCCGCTTTTTTTTGTTAGGTACGTTCGAAAATCTTTTGGTCAGGCCAAAGTTAAGGTTTCCAATTTTTAAGGCTTGCCCAAAATTTTTTACCGATTCAGTAAATAAATCAACCTCCAATTCTGAACCAACATTACTTAAATGGGTAACAAATACGTCTGATCTCATTTTATTCGTCGTCGTAGTAATATAGTAACCTAAAAATTTGCCAAAAAAGTTTAATATACTTTGCGATGTTTGAGAAATATAACCATCGCTACAAAAACTAAACTAATCATCATATATTAAAGATCAGCTACCCAATAAATGTTAAGATAGGTTTATTTCTACAAAAATAATAAACAGTCTATAAGTTACCTACAAAAGAAAACCCAATCACAGGCAAAATAAGAGATTACAGTGTATCTTGGAAATATCGATTAATGTCAAAATAATTGTTATCGATTATTATCTACTACAACTAAACAAGAGGATAATATTATGCTTAATGCTAAGGAAATTACGAGTTTTAGTGAAAAGCTCTATGATGCTTTAAGGCCCCCGCAGACAGGCGGGACGCAACCAATTTCCACGAAGGTATCATAGAAATTGTTCCAACATAGCCTTTAATCATTCTATCAGCCTCATCTTCATACCCGTTATCATTTTTTTTTTCGCTTGGCTTGAATAATTCCAAATGACGTAACAATAGGTGTTATCACTATAACAAACGCTGAAAACCAAAGTATGCACCAGAGAAGCAAACAAATTCTTTCAGCTGCTGGTACTTCGAAGCCGGTTACGTGAACACGTGCAAGTAGAAAATACCTACGCCTTATGTCACACTTAGAAAATGAACTAAGAAACATAAATATTGTTGACTTTTGAGTTAACTCCGTCCAATACAACTTCTCAATGTTTTCATAAATCTTGAAGTCTTTTGGGGGGAAGGAGTGTGTCGAACCTAAATCGCACCCAATGGGACGTGGAGAAGACGGGGGGTTTCAAAAATATTTTTAAGTAAGTTTTTTTTTTCGCAAGATATAGTGTAAAATTTCGAGAAAACTGTGTAGTTGTCATAAAAATATTAAGAAAAATTATATTTATTTAAATAAATCCAGCGCAAGCAAGCATATATTGTAGGTGAATGTATTTACCTTCACTAAATACACGCTTATTGAAAAATCTTACGGGATATTAGGGGTTAGAGTCACATCTCACCAAGGGATTCACCGAAAAATTGCCAAAATCACCTCACGTTTTTAATGGACGCCCCCTATGGTATTAAAATAATTTTTGTATCAACTGTACATTCGTCTCAAAGTATCAGAACGCCTGCAAGACAATGAAAACATTTTCTAAACTTCAACTGAAACGTTTAGCGTATAGGTATAAGGTGTATCTATTCATACACGAAATATTTTAAGAGGTACACCTGTAGGTGGTAAAGAAGCTATAGCAACGAAAAAAAAATTTTTCTAATGGTTTTTTTTATTTAATATTTATACATTATTTGACGCACATAAGAAATATTGGCTCCTTCTTATTTTTTACGGCCCGAGACACCGCGGCCATGCTCGTCCCGTGCGGTTGCCGCCCTAGCAGCGTCAGGCGGGCCATTCATAGAATTTGAAGTAGGTTTTATGCAAAACGTCTCAAGTAGTTTTAAAATTATAATAATTACGAAAATTCAAAAACGCTTAGAAAAAAAAATCTTTTTGCTTCTATAGCTTCTTTTCTGTACCCCTTAAAATATTTCGTGTATGAATAGATACACCTTATATATGTACAAGTGGCAAAATAAAGTCATCTACTTGGCTGGGGAAAACGGTAAAGCAAGAAATGGACCATTTACCTCCAAAAGTTAAGGAAAATGTCCTGAGGAAAGAAAAACAATACCTACGTTAATAAAACCAATACACAACACGCTCTAATTACAAAATGCAGGATAAACGTTTATCGAGAAAACGTTAGGAAAACCAACGACTCAATTACATGGTACTTTAAACATGCCTAGCATTTTCCTACTGGTTAAGGTCAACATCAAAAACCAAAAGCGGCTAATTACCAATATTTTACATGGCATTACTGCCTGACCTCAATATTCCGCAACTACAACACTAGACAAATCTAATATTGAAAGGCTGGACTTGTGGGCTTTCAGACTTCTGACATTAATAAGTGACTCAGTCTATACTTTTCCCACTGCTGGAACATGGGCCGCCTACCGGTTAGAGGGAGTGGACCGTAATCCACTACACGGGCCCAGAACCGATTGGTAGATATCGTTATGAAATATCTTCGAATTTTTGGTATCGCCGCCGCCGGTTTCCTCGCGACGTTATCCTTCATCGTTTTGAGTACAGTGGTGATGAAATAATTTATACAATAAAGTGCCTGTCCGGGTTCCGGTCCGGACAAACAACCTACAAGTCGCGGCAAAAACTACTAGGCCACGACTGCTCTCTCTTCATAGCCGAAAATGGCTATAAATATAATGTGTTATCAAAACCACGCAGGACAGGAATGAAGTGTTGGGAATAGTCACATTTGGTTACCCATGAATGGACTGACTGCGGTAAGCGAATCTTCTGTCTATTAGTCTCTCGCTCGCTGTTTATTAGTGTTAGTGAAAATGAGCATATCGTTTTCACTAACACATATATTGCAAAGTTGGATTTTGAACTCTTAGCGCGAAGCGGAGCTTTGAAAATTCAATAATGCCCTTTTATATAGGCTCAAACCTTGTGCCTGAACTATAAGAAAGATTCACAATTATGTAGAAACTGCCTGGATAAATGAAAACGGGTTTTAACCTCACACGTTAGTTATTAAAACCTACTAATATTTAGCCTCGAAACCCAAAATTTAGTAAATTTAGTGGAACAGTTGACGTCAAAAATTAACATAAAAAACGAGAACCGGCCTACTGAAAAATTACGCTCTAAAATGTATGAAACCAGAAAATATTCTCACTTGAAAACCGTGGTCATATTCTAAACAATATCATAAGCTTTAGGGCAAAATGGCATACAACCACAGCTTTCAGATGAGAATATTTTCTTGTTTAATTCTTTTTAGAGCGTGATTTTGCAATAGCCGGGTTTTCCTCTTTTTTGCTTCGCCGTAGTCGGGTAAAAATCAAAGTCAAAACAAAATGTTCAGAAAAACGATGAAAATTTGAATTTTTATCATTCCGTTGGCCCTATATTTTTTATCTTGACTGTACCTGTCTATAAACTGAAGACTACAAGCACAGTAAAGATAATTTATACAGTATTTTGACTCGGCCCTATCCTAGAAATAATTACCTACAGCACGCGCGGTACGTAAGTACATGCGGTAGACGCGGTAGGGCTGCCCGCAAAAAGTATTTTGACTTCATCTACCTACTTGAGTTTCTATGATTTTAAATATTATATTTGTATTAAAAAAAAAAAAAAACATTGTTTGGACCGTTTTTTATTAAAAGTGATAAGGGTGGAAGATGTAAATGATATCAAATTTTATTTATTTTTAATTACGATACTATCTTTGCTGGACCGATTCAAATCTTGCGATCAAGATAGTTTATCGATTCAATGATTTACGATCGAAATGATCTATTCAAATCAATAGATCGGGCATACCAGGCTAGGAAACTACCTGCTACTACTACGAGCTTAGTTAGAACTCTCGTTTGTCACTTTTTTCCCCTATCCACTTACTTATTTAATAATCCTGGTATTTTACTTGGTGTAAAAAGCAAAATACCTACCTATTAAAAAAGAAACAAATTTCGTACTAGTAGGTATATAAAAAAAATCTTTTCTTTCCTATGAAGTTTCTAGGATAATTTAAAAAATGTATCTCTGGGTGCATTATACAAGAATTCAAGCAACCAGAAACAGCAAAATATAGTTTATAACACGTTTCACGATTGTTTTTTTTTTTAGTTTGTTTTTTTTTGTTTGTGTAAGTAATCATCTTGCACTGATTATTACACGCTAACTGCTTACAAACAAAACCATTAATAACACCGCCCGCCATCCGTTTATCAAAGCGGTGCGTACGCGACTGCGTATGTACTCGGAGTGTACCAGACTCGAGGCGCGTAGGTATGACTTGCGTTCCGAGCGTTTGTATGAAGATAGACTACTGTATAGATATCTTTACTGTGCTACAAGCATGATTCAGCAAATCTTGAAGACTTGATGTCTATAATTAAATAATGTTACCACCATGGTTGTTTTGTAAAATCATAGAACAAAATGGCTCTGACGTCATTTTTCATGACAATGCTGTTTCATTGATTTCAATACTTGTGCAATTTTGTTATGAAGTTTCTAGTTCAATGTTTTTAATAGTAAGACATTAGATAAGGTCGGAGTGATCGTGTGCCAAAAGATAAAACATAATTGTTATAAATATTGTGAAGTGACTCGTGTGCAGAAATCTTTATTGTATCTTTTTCTTTTTATATTTTGTCTCTTATCGTGTTAGGCATAATTAATCATTTACAAGTTTTCTAGGGATCCGTCCCACGGTTAATGGTCGATATTTTTATTTTACTCCGATCACGACTAATAGAATTGAATAGAATATTTTTTATTTCAGACCGGAGTCCGAAGTTAGGAAGAAAAACACATGTTGCGCCGACCCCAAATAAATAAGGATAAGGGGAGGAGAATGATGATAATTCAAGTGACGTAAGTTCAGAACTAGTTGGAAAATCAAGACAAAGACATGAGTAGCAGTAACCTGCAAATACCCATATTCGTTAAGGTCAATATTAATTTCAAACCTTAGATTAAGAAATCAATGCCGACTTACTTATGACGAAGATTTTAATTTTTTTCACAGCTCCTAAAGAGATTTTATTACTCACTAGCTTCTGCCCGCGACTTCGTCTGCGTAAATGTCGGTTATCGCGGACGCAGACAAAGTCACGGAATAAAAAGTAGCCTATGTCCTTTCTCAGGCTCTAAACTATCTGTGTACCAAATTTCATTTTAATCGGTTCAGTAGTTTTAGCAGGAAAAATTTATAATATTAGTGTGGAAGTGTGGATTAGTATGGATTTTAAATGCAGTGATAATTTTCTTTTCAATATTTTAGTACGGAACCCACACACGATTGGCACAGTTTTAGGTTTACTACAGGAGTCTTATCTACCAAGCATGGTCCCCGCGAATACGTGAGATAAAGACGAGGTCTGATGCAATAAACTGGGTCTTGATTATTTACTCGTCATTCAAGTTAATTGGGAAGAGATCATTGTTGGTAAACTACTTCGCATTAAAAGTTGTACTACATTCGGACATCGACACGATGACATTCAACTGCGCAAAAGCAGGATAAAAAGCTTAACAAAAACACACTTCAGTATTTTTGACCATTACTTATTTTTATATGATTAAAGAGATTTAGTTTCCAAAGACTTCAGAAAGGAATAATAGCTTCACGGGTTGATCGTTCAGGTTAAGCTAAGCTTGCCCGGTTCGTCCATGGATGCGTCATCACCATCTTTACATATCCCCAGACCCCAGGTACGACGTAGCCATAAGTGAGCAACATGTCCTGAAGTGCCTGAGGACGGGAGAGGTATTCCATGGCTATCAGAACAATCCCAGATCCCGGAAGAAGGTCAAGATCCCTACCAGCACTTACTGGAATAATTTGGCCATTATTATTATTAAGATTTTCTTCCTTTATAAGGCATCACAAATAGTCAAGGAACGCATTTTCCTACTCCATCAAAAAAAGAAGGAAACATTTGCCAGCCAAGGACAAAACCACATATTCAAGGTCTGCACTAATCGAATCAACTCTCTCCATACGTACATCATGGTACGGTGCAATGCGTGTTTAAGAAAAGTGAAACGGAGCGTTCGATGCACTTTAGTATCGCACCGGCCAATCGGGCATGGCTAATGACGGCATATGCGCACGCGCACCAAAAAAAACGTAGTTGTTGCATCATTTCGGTGCAAAAGCGTCACTGCTGAAATGGCTGAAAGGGTTACCACCCTTGAGAGGAGACTTGAAACCGCATTTATATATTGGGGCCTTCGACCAACGTACCCTCGTTGGCCGAAGTCGTTGTTGTTAGTTGATTCGGGTCTTCAACTAGTTGGATGACACCCGTATGAAGGTTCCCGTAAACAGACGCGACGCGGCTCTAATAGAATCATTTCTATGAAAACTTTATGGAAATTGTACTTCTAGAGTCACGCCGCCGCGCCGGTCTGCGGGCCATAAAACCCACGTTGAAAGGAACACTGTAAGTATCAATTTCCCAGCATGCATGAGTGTTAAGGTTCCTAGATTTTTACCATATGGCAAAATTTCACTCATTTCAACCTGAGACTGAGCCTAGGGTAGACAAAAAGCTGCGCATGCGACCTCCAGACTAAGGAGACGATTGCATAACTATAAGTGTTGACTGATTTTCTTTAAATGGTAAACAAAGCCCGCGTTTTACATAGATAGTTTTTGTTCATAAATCATCAAATTATTCGAGTAGTATGACGATAGATGAATACTTGTTCCAAAAACTGCAACGTAATGCTTGTTGTATTTCAGACCGTATTCACGACTCGTTGAATGATGAATGACATGTTTGGCGCTAGTCTGAGATTAGTTAAACAATAGTGATGACTTACTAGTAATAGGTCGTAGATTCGAACCTAGGCAGGCGCTTTGAGTAAATAATTTTATCACCACTGCTCACAAAACGGTGAAGGAAAACATCGTGAGGAAACCAACATGTCTTAAAAACCAAACATTTGAAGGCATGTGACACTACCGCACTGGGCCCGCATGGTGGATTCGAGTCTAAACCCTCACACAGAGAGGAGGCCTGTGTCCCAACAATGGGAACATTATGGGCTGATTAAGCTATGCTGCGAGCAGGTCAATAGGAACTGGTTTTGAGTCATAGGTAATGGAAAATTAAATTTGGAACCAAAAAGATCCCAGTAGCCTATTATGCATTAGGTGCAATATACTTGCATTATTTATAATCAACATTACTTCCACAGGAACAGTTCAATGGTGATTTTTTTCAATTCTGCCACATTCAGTTAAGACTGGAATAACTAGATAACGACACAATAGTTCATCTTGTTATCACATGGCGCTTATCTAATTAAGAGAAAAAATACAATTACCCCCAGATGTCGATGTCAAGAACGTATTGATTAATAAATGTCAAGTCATTTTGAATGAATCTCGTTCTGTCCAGATTATGGCACGTATAGAGAAACGCGACTATCATGTACTTGGTGTATGTGTGTGTGTTTGTGTGTGTGTGTGTGTGTGTGTGTGTGTGTGTAAAGGGGAAACACAGAAAAACAATATAAGTAAAATCATCATCATCATTTCAGCTATAAGAGGTCCACTATTGTACATAGGCGTCACCCAATTCGGGGGGCTTTGCCATAATCGCCACGCTTGGCAGGCGGATTGGCGATCGCAGTACGGTGGTAAAATGCATAGAGAACGCTGCTGCCCATTCTCTAGTAAAGTAGATAAGTAAAATATGGTCACCTAATCCTGTAAATAAGGAACAAATACTACGTAAAGAATCTTTTTTTAACCTAAAAAGCATTTTAGAGTTCGCCTCAAAAGACTAAAAAAAAAAAACGTAGAGTCGACAAAAAATATCGATGACCATAGACGGAAATAAAACAACTGCAATTTCACTCTACCTATGAATATAACCAGGATCTAGCAATTACTATCAGAAATACACAAATCATGCAACTCACCACTACACTAAACAGTTAGCTAATCATAAAATAATACTCGTTTATGTACACAAACGATTACTTGCAATAGTATCTGCAAAAATTGCTTTGTAATGCTGTTATCTGTTAAATTAGGTATGTCATTGACTCACGCGCACATGGCTTCTTCGTGAAACTACTCACTATCGAATTTAGTGGGCAATTACGCCATTTATTTCATTCTGCGATAGTGGGAAGACATCAAAACATTGCGTTTGTTTTCCAAAATAATCGTACTACTTCAACACTATCAGATAAAATGCGCAGATCTGTAGAAAAATTCTCGGAATTAATAAGTTTAACTTATCGCAATCTCATCTCACAGAAATAAATGTCAAGCACTTGTAGAAAATGTAAGGAAATTAGAGGTATTTATTTGTTTGACACATTGTGGCTGAGATCAAACTGGAAATGTTCTTAAAACTACGGGAATTGTCCCTCTGATACTGCCAATCCATTCCGGAAAAATCTCACCCTGTACTCAGATGAAACGAGCTGTCATTCCACCATATGCTAGAGTTTGACACTAATGGAGTCATTTTAATAGGTAACATTGACGTCTGTCAGTTCATATGAAAGCAAATTACTCGTATCGGTCATAATTATAATAAGTATGTAATCGTAATTGAAAAAAGTTAAGCATTTGTTCAGTTCTAACAAAACGAAAAAATATATTATTTTATGTCCGCCGTTACAAGGTAACGTTGTTGAATTTTGATGAATTGTCAAATGTTACCTATTAAAATGACTCCACTTTAGGATTGACAGTTCACTCGAGTTCATGGTGAGATTTTAACGGAATAGATCGTCAGTATCAAAGGGGCAACTTTCATATTTTTCATGGTGAGATCTTTATGTAATAAATCGGCTGATCTACTAAAGATTTAAAAATGCCATCATTATCTTCTCTCCTATAGCAGATATACTGGACGACATTTCTTTAGAAATAAACATCACCGCTGTACCTATTTTTCTGTTCTTTTTAGGGTTCCGTTGCCAAATGGCAAAAAACGGAACCCTTATAGATTCGTCATGTCTGTCTGTCTGTCTGTCCGTGTATGTCACAGCCACTTTTCTCCGAAACTATAAGAGCTATGTCGTTGAAACTTGGTAAGTAGATGTATTCTGTAAACCGCATTAAGATTTTCACACTAAAATAGAATAAATTTTGGGGTTCCCCATACTTAGAACTGAAACTCAAAAAATTTTTTTCCTCAATCCCATACGTGTGGAGTATCTATGAATAGGTCTTCAAAAATGGTATTGAGGTTTCTAATATATTTTTTTTCTAAACTGAATAGTTTGCGCGAGAGACACTTCCAAAGTGGTAAAATGTGTGTCCCCCCCCCCCCCCCCGTAACTTCTAAAACAAGACAATGATAAAACTAAAAAAAATATATGATGTACAATAACCATACAAACTTCCACCGAAAATTGGTTTGAACCACATCCAGTAAGTAGTTTTTTTTTAATACGTCATAAATCGTAAACCGCAATTTACCTTTAATTCAATCAACTCAAATATAAAAATTAAAAAAAACATTTAATGTCATAAACATAAACCTTATGTATAAACCGAGGATACCTACAGGTTTGTACGGAACCCTCGGTGCGCGAGTCCGACTCGCACTTGGCCGGTTTTTACTTATCTGTTTATATATGTGTGTACATAAATCGTTATAGTAGATTATTAACCAAGGGGATAAAGCAGTGTCTTCTGTCGCGGGTGACGATTTAAAGGCTCATACAGACAGGCGCGACTTGTCGCGCGACCTGCCGCGGAGGCGATTCTGCGATATATCGCGACGCAACACCTTTCACACTGGCCTGCTCGTCGCGCGCGGATCGCGCGCGATTCGCGCGCGACAAGCAGCGCGACAGCTTTTAGTACATTTTGTATGGCGTCGCGCCGTGTCGCAGCGATATCGCCGCGACACGGCGCGACGCCGTGAGAAATGGTATAAATGGCGGTACAATCTGGGCTGAGCTCAGTAGTAAACGATCTTAATCAGAGGAAGAAGGCAGGTATGTGGATGATTGCGGGTCGTAGGTTCGATTCCCTGGTCGGTCGACATAGGTACTTACTTAAGTTAGGTAATGTCACACAACCCAACCCAACTAGAGGTACCTACGCTTGAAGTACTTTTACGTAGTAGTTGTTTAAAAATCAAGTTTTGAAGTCTAGGTAATTATGTTTGATTTTATTGACGGCCTGCTTAGTTTTCAATTCATGTGATTTCGGAAAAATGACTTTGTTTTATACATGTTAAGTGTACTTTCTGACACGACAATTATTATGAGGAGATTAGGTAGGGTAAATACGCTAAACGTCGGCCCCCCTAACGGATTTTCTAATTGCATCGCTCTGGCTCCATCAGTTTGCAACAAAAGTATAGCTTGTGATACGGTTCTAGACAGGTTGATAATTCAATTTTATGTTTATAAGCAAAAGGTTGACTTTTCTGCTAAAAGAAAAAAGTAATAAGGTTTAAATGCGTCGAGATCGGAAAAACCCTAAAGTCGGCCTTTCACGGCCCATGGTCGGTCGCATTTTTCCCAAATGTCGGCCGGGTACAGGGCGTTTTAAATTAAGACACTTAAAAATATTATTAACAATAGAAATAGAAATAGAAAGACGACCCGAATGGCGCAGCGGTAGTGAGGCTGCCTTACGTTCTTAGGGTCCCGGGTTCGAATCCCGGTAGGAGCAAATCTTTGTGTGATGAGCATGGACATTTGTTTCCTAGTCATGGATGTTTATATGTATAATAAGTATGTATTTACAAACAAAAAAGTATCTATGTAGTATATCAACTATCTGGTGTCCACGACACAAGCCTCGTTGCTTAGTGTGGCACTAGATGGCGCTGTGTGTAATGTCCAGCGATATTTATTTTAATAATATTATTTATTTTAGCAGGAGTTTAATATCACACTGAGTTTAAATTTATAATTATAACAAAGTTAAACATCACAATAAAATTAAATAAAAATTAATAATTATGTGATAGAAATAATAGTTCTAGCAAAAGTGATTGTTTGCTAAACTTTTAACGTCTTCGAACAATTAAAAAAGGGTTAAAGAAAATAAGTTTAATAAATAAAAAATAGTACTCACACTTAGCAATGAAAAAATACAAAAATACAAATCAGCCTGTATAGTGATGCTCGAATTCGAGACTGGCCGACATTACGATCTTTAATATTTCTAAAGTCGGCCCCTGCTTTGTGTACCTTATTTCTCGAGATTCAACTAATATCACCCCGGCCGGTATTTGGCGATTATACGTACAATATATTTATTTACCTATATTCTTTGCAAATTCTCCTATTAAGCCAATGGCATGGGTAGAATTGGAATTTATAAACTAGACTGCATTTACTTTAAAGTCGGCCCCGGCCGAGAATCCGGTATTAAGTCGAAACTGGTATTCTAATGGCGGCCCCCTATTTTTCCCATAAAGCAATACACAAAACATTGAAAAAACTATCTCAAAATATAGTAAAAATATTTTTTTAATGTTATCAAAGCTTAAAATAAAAATAATAAACGTCTTATCGTTGTAATATCAATCCCCGGAGCGTGGGTATGCACAGCAAGTAAGCTACTTTAACCACGAACTTGGCTCTTCAACGGCGCCATCGCTGCTGATGCTCAGTGTGTGAAGAGCGAGTGACATAATCGGATAGTAACGGTTTGTACGTATAGATTATGAACTAAAGTTGCAATTCGAGTGATAAAATTGCCACTTAATTACCTTTTGAATGAACCCAAGCTGAAAATGTGCAGACGGCCGAAGATTGGGGGGAGGCCGATGTTTGGCGTATTTACCCTACATATTATGATTTTGAAATCTTAATTTAAACTCTCGTAAACTACGTTTAATAGTTACGCATAACTGGCGAAATGCGGGTGTAGGTAGGTACTATTGGGCACGCCACAATTGCGGCGGTAAGTCCCCTCTTTGAGGAGTGGATAGAGAGGCGTCACGGCGTCCTCACCTTCCGCCTGACGCAGGTTCTCACCGGGCATGGGTGCTTCGGTGGGTTCCTGTTCAGGATAAAGCGGGAGGATACGTCCGGGTGTTTCCATTGCGAGGATCGTCTGGAGGACACGGTGGAGCATACGGTGGAGGTGTGCCCTGCCTGGGCGGAGCACCGCCGTGTCCTCGTGGAGGCGATCGGCGGCGGCGACCTCTCGCGTCCGGCCCTGGTGCGAGCCATGGTGCGGAGCGAGAGGGAATGGGAAGCCGTCACCTCCTTCTGCGAAGCAGTGATGCTCGCGAAGGAGGAGGCGGGGCGCGTGAGGGAGTGGCAGTCTCTGAGCCCTCACGCCCCTAGCCGCCGCAGGAGGAGACGCCCCGGGCGTCGGGAGTCAATTGCGGACTCCCGGCCACCGTAGGCGCGAGCTTGCGGGTGGCGAGCAATGGGTGGCTCGCCGCCCGGTAAGGACCAGGCTCGGGTCGACGGCGCGCAGTGTTCCACGCGCGCCTCAAAGAGATGTCAGCAGCAGTGTAGGGGTCTACTAGTACCGATGCCTGCCGGGGTCGCGTGATTGTTCGAAAGAGATACCGTGACCCTGGCACATGGCAACTGATGGAACACGGGTGGGTTTTAGTCAGTAAAAGTCTGACACGCCCTCCCGCTCCGCCCAGAGCGGAAGAAGTCATTTGATGATTTCCCATCCTGAAAAAAAAAAAAAAAAAAGGTAGGTACTATACGTACCGTTACCTCTGTGTAACCCTTTGGGGATTGCAGGGGCGATGTTATGTGTGTGTTTAAAAAAAATCAGTAATTAATAACCTAATATGTCCAATGAGTGATCTAATCTAAACTAATATTATAAAGAGGAAAGATTTGTTTGTTTGTATGTTTGTAATGGGTAAACTCGAAAACTACTGAACCGATTTTAATTTTTTTTTTCACCAATAGAAATCTACATTATCAGCAACACTTATAGGCTATATTTTGATTAAAAAAAGAGATCCTTACGAAAATAGCAAAAATGTAACCCAAGGTATCCAAAAATTGCCTATAAACGTCATTATTTGGCGTAGGTACGCTGCTTTAACTATTGATGGTACATATAATAATGTACTACATGTTTATAGTCTAGTATTACCTATCAAAAAGTCCGCCAGGCTGTATGTCCAACTATTACAGTTAAGTCATAATAACCGCTTTTTGTTCAAATGAGTCAGTCAAAACACAACACGGGTAGAATCGTAAGATGATGACATTCGTATCATGATATTAATCCTTATCCAAATAAATGGTTTCATAATCGAGGCTAATTATACACACGTCAATTACTCTTTAAAATATTCAAATCAGACCTTTCGTTTAGAAGTTACGACGGGCATACAATGCTAAAAGTAAGAAAAATGCCGCGGTGTGAGCGAACAGCCCTACGCTTAGTCTATTAGTAATGAATATACTCAAAAACTACAGAATTGATTTTAAAAGTTCTTTCACCAATAGAAAGCTGTATTATCGCTGAGTAAGACAGCCTACTTTTAATCCCGAAAAAATGCACAGTTCCTGTGAGTCACGCGACGAAGTCGCGGGTGAAGTGCTAGTTGTAAATATAGTAACTTCTAACAAACTGCTTCGTTGGTCTAGCGGTCGCAAGTACAACAGCGCATGTCCAGGGGCTTGTAATATGCACACAGCCGCTCGTTCGCATACACACATTGACATTTGAACTCGAACTGACTCTCGCACAGCTGACATCACGCAGCTCGCACATCCTAGCAGAGACCTAGCGCTCTTACGATGAATCGGGCGCACGCTCCACCGCGAGCCATTTCAACTCGAGGCGCACCCGCCCATTTAGAAGTATTAAGTAAGTATTATTATTAGTGATATATACATATTATACATAATATGTTGTGTGTTCGGGGTAGGTTTATCTACGTAATTAAACACTACTTTAAAAACTGTAGTATAAATGATTATCATCACTAATATGTAAAATACACGGCGCAATCTAGGAATGACATACATTCACGGTTGATGTTTGTAGATGTAGTGGACTGGCGAAGGCGTCCGAAGGGCGCGGGCCGGTGCATGGGAGACGTGACGGTCCGATCGTCCTCGCGATTCGGTAATGTTCGGTCGGTAGCTTCGATCAATATTTTGATCGAAGGTCGGTAGGGATGAAGCGGCCTACGGCCGAACGAGTGCTGGGGCTCCGCTGGCGGCCCTCGGTATTTTGCTAGGTGCATACCTACAGCATAGTAAGCGGATGTACAACACGTGTTTAGCCTACCTACAAAGTATTAATTTGACAAACAAATTACTTATAATGACAAAAAAATTATAGGCGTTGGAGGCAGTCTGCTGACTGTAATATTGAAGAGACTAAACTCCCTGAAGATACGAAAAAAATTTAAAAATTAAATAAAAATGTGGACAAGTATTATTTTGTAATCATTGAATAATGCCAAAGCATAATTGAAAAAATGCAAATAAAAGGTGCTTTATTCTCGCGGACGCCACGCCGTTCGCATAGAAGCCTCCGCCGCAGTTGCAGTGCCGCGCCTTTATCTCACGAAGCAACGTATTTTGGTAACCAAGTGTACAACCACGTGCGTGAAGACGAGTAGTGTCAGCACATAACACACACACGCACGCAAACACACTTTGGCCATGTCTCGGACGAGTCGGAAGTCGGACGGTACCACGGATAAATAGGACGGTACCGTCAGCTCCTGCAGTTAAACACACAACTCGCTTTATGTCAATTATTTCCTCACTACTGCTCTCAAACCGGTGTCAAACTGTCTTAGAACCAAAAATTTCGAAAACATGGGGCACCTATGGCCCAGCAGGGTCCGCGTGGTGGATTAAGGCCCACTCCCTCTCTGTGAGAGGAGGCCTGTGTCGGTTGTGGGAATATTATAGGCTGATGAAGAGATATACATAATGTAATGTGGATGTTTAAAGGCTAAAAATATTTCTGTATTATATGCGATCGTAACAAATATGATTAAAGTCATTCATACAACCCTCTAAATTCATTTAATTCAATTGAATGAATATGTCATCATTCAGCTAAAGTAAGATATCGCGGACCAATTCGGTTTTACCTCAGCACTAAAATTTTTAACAAGATCGGTGTGGTTCGTCCGTTGTACGACTAGGGTTGCCAAATGAGTCGCGAAAAAATACGGACAACCCCAAACAGGGGGAGGGGGTATGCTAGGTCGCAAAAAATACCGTTTTTATACTAATATTTTATTTTAATTAATCAACATCATATAAATGAACTTAATTAGTATTAGTAACAAAATAGAATGCAGTCATAAGATACAGACAGCGAGCGAGGAGCGCGCGCGAATTTTGCGTTTGAGGGATTTCATATGCCTACTTTTGTAGGCGCTTGTGACCAGTAGTACCGACTTTCCTCAAAATATCGGACATTGTTCCGTCCGGTATGACCATTTATTTTTTACCGGACAGGCCTCGAAAATACCGGACTGTACGTGTAGTGGACGAATGGGATGTGATCAACACCCTTACTCGCCCTGGGACTTCTCCCACGCTTTTGACGTGCTTCCCTACTTACCTAACTGCGCTGGTAGTACACGTCACCACGCACCCCTGAATGCGTAATGACGGTACGGTCGACCAAGACCTCGGGAGACTAAACGTTTTTGACTGTAGGTACTCTGATAGAAACGAAAAAAAACACTTTTCTTCTAGTACTTATTGTCCATAGATTTCGGCTTGTTTCTTCGTTGTGCTTCTTCAACGGCTGAGCTGCGACTAAATGGGCCCGTTTTTTTTTTTTTTTTTTGTAGGACATCTCGTAGTTAACCTGAAAGATTTTTACTACTATTGGATTGTAGCCCGACGAGTTCTAAAAATTACCTTTTTAGGCCTCCAGCCGGGGCTTATTATACTTAAAAACTAAAGCGAAAGCTCTAAGGGTTACCCCGACGGGGGTACGAACCTCGGCTTAGACAATCACTGGTGGGGGGACAGCAAGGGACTGGCTGGATCTGGGTTAAGAAATGGACCCGGCCGACCGTGCCTATTTTATAGTCGCCGGGGCCGCTTCCCATTACCTTATAGAGGACCGCGATTTTTGAGCCCATTTCACTGTTAGTTTTCACCAAGCCGAAATCTTTGAACCCTTTATTTTGCATTAATTATCACATAACCCCTTACAACCTATATATTTTTACATTTGTTATGTGGTTCCTTCTTATATAAAAACACAATATTACATGTACATAGTCACAATAAAAACTTTCTAGAACAAAAACTTACAAGGTTTAACTTAAGACAATGCCACTATCTTTAATTTACAATATCTCCGAATCCTGTGGTCCGATTTTGATAATTTAAACGCTAAAATTGGTTTTACATCTAATTCTATCGTTGACAATAAAAATAACAACAATCGGACCATAAACAAGAAACCTCATTTTCAAGTTACGTAATTATAGAAAATCCTTACGAAATTTTTGTACATTTCCTTACAAGATTCACTCAAAATGAAGTTAATTAGATTCTAATAAGAGAACAAACATGAAATCTATAAACTAAAACTAATTAGAATCTAAAATCTTAATGTATGAACAAAACTTTTCAAAATTATTAAATTCCTTACTAATTACAAAATTATTCCTTATATTTACATTTTATTATCAAGACGGTCTTTGCGCTACTTGCACCCACTCCCAGAGGGGGTCTCATTTTTTGACATTTTTCGAACTATTGAGATCTTTACTAATTTAAAATGCTTTCTAACTTACAAAATCATTGTCAGGGTGCACTCCGATACTACTTGCGCCTAGATGTTTAGATTTCGTCGCCGACAGTACGCTTAAATACCGGACATCTGGCAACCCTATGTACGACCGAGGTTCGCCGACGACATCCAAGCTGAGCCGAACTACTTAGGTTAAAGTCAGTGAGATCAGGCGCGGTCCGAGAGGGGGGGGTTCTAGGGGTCATGACCCCCCCCAAAGTCAGCCATACTGTTGAGACTCGTCTGAACGATTTGCCTGAAAAACCCAATAATACTCCCGACCTGAGAATCGAACCCGGGACCTCATGCTCATCAGTAGCGCTTTCGTCTACTAGACCAACGAGTAGATGTACCTTCCTAAAAATATTCTTCAGTACTTATGGTGACCTCCCCCAAAATCATAGGCTGCGACCGCGCCTGAGTGAGATCTGTGCGTGTTACGACTGACAGAGGAAAAATCATAGAAGGGAAAATGAACATAGAATTATTAATTGACTTAGTACAGGCCAAGCCTGTCTTTACGACGTAAGGTGTGCTACCTACAGAGATAAAAGACAGAAAGGCAGAGTATGGGGACAAATTACAACAGAATTGCATTCCACAAGTAAGTACCTACATACTTCTTTAGATAACAAAGATCGAATTCGGAAATGAGATCGTAAACTGAGAAATGTGGGATAAACTGCCTATTTGGTTGTCATGGCAATAATAACATTTGTTTTAAAAATGTTATTATATTTTACTAGCTTTTGCCCGCGGCTTCGCCCGCGTGGATGTCGGAAATTAACGCAGGACGACGTACTACGGCGGTGAGAATGTGTTAATCCAGGTTATATAGGTAATAGCTGTCACCCGCGACTTCGTCCGCGTGGTATTTAACAAAAAAATGTTCATTAGTTTTATATTTTTTTCGTGAAATCCTATTTTTTTTTTTTTTCTAAAATATAAGTAGCCTAAGTTACTCCTTGTTAGATCAGCTATTTTATAGTAAAAGTCCCGTCAAAATCGGTTCATTTCAGAGATTAGCCGGAACAAACAGACAGACAGACAAGAATTGTAAAAAATGTTGTTTTGTTATATTTACCGTGTATACATCCATGTACACTTAGTAAAAAGTGGTTATCTTAATATTACAAACAGACACTCCAATTGTATTTATTTGTCTAGATTTATGAAATACCTACTATCATTAATGTAGATTCTTTTATATTTTGTGAATGAATGTGAGAACGTTGTAGGCCTTATAGGATGTACACAATTTTCTATTTTATTAAGTACCTGGTACCTACTTGTTGATTGCCCAATCACGAGGACAGTTCCTCCCATAGCTATTAAAACTAAAACCTAACCTAAGTAAGTACCAATGTCGATCGACCGGGGTATCGAACCTCAGGCCCCACGATAAGCAAACACGCATAGATCTGTGTTCGTCTTATGACGAAGATCGTCTACTACTGAGCTCAGCTTGGATTGCACCGTCCTTTATACTCTCTTGTGTGGTGTCGCGTCGCGGTCGCGAAATCGCGGCGATATCGCCGCGACATCGCCGCGACGCCATACAAAATGTACCAATAAGCTGTCGCGCTACTCGACGCGGCGCGACCGTGTCGCGGCGCGCCAGGTCGCCCCTGTGTGAACGGTCGCGCGCGTTTTCATAGAAATTGTTCTACGGATATAAATCGCCGATTCGCGCGCGACTGTCGCGTCGCGCTAGTCT
Organism: Aporophyla lueneburgensis; assembly: GCA_932294355.1. NCBI lineage: Eukaryota > Metazoa > Arthropoda > Insecta > Lepidoptera > Noctuidae > Aporophyla > Aporophyla lueneburgensis. The sequence continues at coordinate 8,008,266 of OW028740.1, read as the reverse complement.
GAACGAGCCTTAAATCGCGAGCGTAAAGGCTCATACAGACAGGCGCGACTTGTCGCGCGACCTGCCGCGGAGGCGATTCTGCGATATATCGCGACGCAACACCTTTCACACTGGCCTGCTCGTCGCGCGCGGATCGCGCGCGATTCGCGCGCGACAAGCAGCGCGACAGCTTTTAGTACATTTTGTATGGCGTCGCGCCGTGTCGCAGCGATATCGCCGCGACACGGCGCGACGCCGTGAGAAATGGTATAAATGGCGGTACAATCTGGGCTGAGCTCAGTAGTAAACGATCTTAATCAGAGGAAGAAGGCAGGTATGTGGATGATTGCGGGTCGTAGGTTCGATTCCCTGGTCGGTCGACATAGGTACTTACTTAAGTTAGGTAATGTCACACAACCCAACCCAACTAGAGGTACCTACGCTTGAAGTACTTTTACGTAGTAGTTGTTTAAAAATCAAGTTTTGAAGTCTAGGTAATTATGTTTGATTTTATTGACGGCCTGCTTAGTTTTCAATTCATGTGATTTCGGAAAAATGACTTTGTTTTATACATGTTAAGTGTACTTTCTGACACGACAATTATTATGAGGAGATTAGGTACATATTATGATTTTGAAATCTTAATTTAAACTCTCGTAAACTACGTTTAATAGTTACGCATAACTGGCGAAATGCGGGTGTAGGTAGGTACTATTGGGCACGCCACAATTGCGGCGGTAAGTCCCCTCTTTGAGGAGTGGATAGAGAGGCGTCACGGCGTCCTCACCTTCCGCCTGACGCAGGTTCTCACCGGGCATGGGTGCTTCGGTGGGTTCCTGTTCAGGATAAAGCGGGAGGATACGTCCGGGTGTTTCCATTGCGAGGATCGTCTGGAGGACACGGTGGAGCATACGGTGGAGGTGTGCCCTGCCTGGGCGGAGCACCGCCGTGTCCTCGTGGAGGCGATCGGCGGCGGCGACCTCTCGCGTCCGGCCCTGGTGCGAGCCATGGTGCGGAGCGAGAGGGAATGGGAAGCCGTCACCTCCTTCTGCGAAGCAGTGATGCTCGCGAAGGAGGAGGCGGGGCGCGTGAGGGAGTGGCAGTCTCTGAGCCCTCACGCCCCTAGCCGCCGCAGGAGGAGACGCCCCGGGCGTCGGGAGTCAATTGCGGACTCCCGGCCACCGTAGGCGCGAGCTTGCGGGTGGCGAGCAATGGGTGGCTCGCCGCCCGGTAAGGACCAGGCTCGGGTCGACGGCGCGCAGTGTTCCACGCGCGCCTCAAAGAGATGTCAGCAGCAGTGTAGGGGTCTACTAGTACCGATGCCTGCCGGGGTCGCGTGATTGTTCGAAAGAGATACCGTGACCCTGGCACATGGGCAACTGATGGAACACGGGTGGGTTTTAGTCAGTAAAAGTCTGACACGCCCTCCCGCTCCGCCCAGAGCGGAAGAAGTCATTTGATGATTTCCCATCCTGAAAAAAAAAAAAAAAAAAAGGTAGGTACTATACGTACCGTTACCTCTGTGTAACCCTTTGGGGATTGCAGGGGCGATGTTATGTGTGTGTTTAAAAAAAATCAGTAATTAATAACCTAATATGTCCAATGAGTGATCTAATCTAAACTAATATTATAAAGAGGAAAGATTTGTTTGTTTGTATGTTTGTAATGGGTAAACTCGAAAACTACTGAACCGATTTTAATTTTTTTTTTCACCAATAGAAATCTACATTATCAGCAACACTTATAGGCTATATTTTGATTAAAAAAAAGAGATCCTTACGAAAATAGCAAAAATGTAACCCAAGGTATCCAAAAATTGCCTATAAACGTCATTATTTGGCGTAGGTACGCTGCTTTAACTATTGATGGTACATATAATAATGTACTACATGTTTATAGTCTAGTATTACCTATCAAAAAGTCCGCCAGGCTGTATGTCCAACTATTACAGTTAAGTCATAATAACCGCTTTTTGTTCAAATGAGTCAGTCAAAACACAACACGGGTAGAATCGTAAGATGATGACATTCGTATCATGATATTAATCCTTATCCAAATAAATGGTTTCATAATCGAGGCTAATTATACACACGTCAATTACTCTTTAAAATATTCAAATCAGACCTTTCGTTTAGAAGTTACGACGGGCATACAATGCTAAAAGTAAGAAAAATGCCGCGGTGTGAGCGAACAGCCCTACGCTTAGTCTATTAGTAATGAATATACTCAAAAACTACAGAATTGATTTTAAAAGTTCTTTCACCAATAGAAAGCTGTATTATCGCTGAGTAAGACAGCCTACTTTTAATCCCGAAAAAATGCACAGTTCCTGTGAGTCACGCGGACGAAGTCGCGGGTGAAGTGCTAGTTGTAAATATAGTAACTTCTAACAAACTGCTTCGTTGGTCTAGCGGTCGCAAGTACAACAGCGCATGTCCAGGGGCTTGTAATATGCACACAGCCGCTCGTTCGCATACACACATTGACATTTGAACTCGAACTGACTCTCGCACAGCTGACATCACGCAGCTCGCACATCCTAGCAGAGACCTAGCGCTCTTACGATGAATCGGGCGCACGCTCCACCGCGAGCCATTTCAACTCGAGGCGCACCCGCCCATTTAGAAGTATTAAGTAAGTATTATTATTAGTGATATATACATATTATACATAATATGTTGTGTGTTCGGGGTAGGTTTATCTACGTAATTAAACACTACTTTAAAAACTGTAGTATAAATGATTATCATCACTAATATGTAAAATACACGGCGCAATCTAGGAATGACATACATTCACGGTTGATGTTTGTAGATGTAGTGGACTGGCGAAGGCGTCCGAAGGGCGCGGGCCGGTGCATGGGAGACGTGACGGTCCGATCGTCCTCGCGATTCGGTAATGTTCGGTCGGTAGCTTCGATCAATATTTTGATCGAAGGTCGGTAGGGATGAAGCGGCCTACGGCCGAACGAGTGCTGGGGCTCCGCTGGCGGCCCTCGGTATTTTGCTAGGTGCATACCTACAGCATAGTAAGCGGATGTACAACACGTGTTTAGCCTACCTACAAAGTATTAATTTGACAAACAAATTACTTATAATGACAAAAAAATTATAGGCGTTGGAGGCAGTCTGCTGACTGTAATATTGAAGAGACTAAACTCCCTGAAGATACGAATAAAAATGTTGGACAAAGTATTATTTTGTAATCATTGAATAATGCCAAAGCATAATTGAAAAAATGCAAATAAAAGGTGCTTTATTCTCGCGGACGCCACGCCGTTCGCATAGAAGCCTCCGCCGCAGTTGCAGTGCCGCGCCTTTTATCTCACGAAGCAACGTATTTTGGTAACCAAGTGTACAACCACGTGCGTGAAGACGAGTAGTGTCAGCACATAACACACACACGCACGCAAACACACTTTGGCCATGTCTCGGACGAGTCGGAAGTCGGACGGTACCACGGATAAATAGGACGGTACCGTCAGCTCCTGCAGTTAAACACACAACTCGCTTTATGTCAATTATTTCCTCACTACTGCTCTCAAACCGGTGTCAAACTGTCTTAGAACCAAAAATTTCGAAAACATGGGGCACCTATGGCCCAGCAGGGTCCGCGTGGTGGATTAAGGCCCACTCCCTCTCTGTGAGAGGAGGCCTGTGTCCGGTTGTGGGAATATTATAGGCTGATGAAGAGATATACATAATGTAATGTGGATGTTTAAAGGCTAAAAATATTTCTGTATTATATGCGATCGTAACAAATATGATTAAAGTCATTCATACAACCCTCTAAATTCATTTAATTCAATTGAATGAATATGTCATCATTCAGCTAAAGTAAGATATCGCGGACCAATTCGGTTTTACCTCAGCACTAAAATTTTTTAACAAGATCGGTGTGGTTCGTCCGTTGTACGACTAGGGTTGCCAAATGAGTCGCGAAAAAATACCGGACAACCCCAAACAGGGGGAGGGGGTATGCTAGGTCGCAAAAAATACCGTTTTTATACTAATATTTTATTTTAATTAATCAACATCATATAAATGAACTTAATTAGTATTAGTAACAAAATAGAATGCAGTCATAAGATACAGACAGCGAGCGAGGAGCGCGCGCGAATTTTGCGTTTGAGGGATTTCATATGCCTACTTTTGTAGGCGCTTGTGACCAGTAGTACCGACTTTCCTCAAAATATCGGACATTGTTCCGTCCGGTATGACCATTTATTTTTTACCGGACAGGCCTCGAAAATACCGGACTGTACGTGTAGTGGACGAATGGGATGTGATCAACACCCTTACTCGCCCTGGGACTTCTCCCACGCTTTTGACGTGCTTCCCTACTTACCTAACTGCGCTGGTAGTACACGTCACCACGCACCCCTGAATGCGTAATGACGGTACGGTCGACCAAGACCTCGGGAGACTAAACGTTTTTGACTGTAGGTACTCTGATAGAAACGAAAAAAAAACACTTTTCTTCTAGTACTTATTGTCCATAGATTTCGGCTTGTTTCTTCGTTGTGCTTCTTCAACGGCTGAGCTGCGACTAAATGGGCCCGTTTTTTTTTTTTTTTTTTGTAGGACATCTCGTAGTTAACCTGAAAGATTTTTACTACTATTGGATTGTAGCCCGACGAGTTCTAAAAATTACCTTTTTAGGCCTCCAGCCGGGGCTTATTATACTTAAAAACTAAAGCGAAAGCTCTAAGGGTTACCCCGACGGGGGTACGAACCTCGGCTTAGACAATCACTGGTGGGGGGACAGCAAGGGACTGGCTGGATCTGGGTTAAGAAATGGACCCGGCCGACCGTGCCTATTTTATAGTCGCCGGGGCCGCTTCCCATTACCTTATAGAGGACCGCGATTTTTGAGCCCATTTCACTGTTAGTTTTCACCAAGCCGAAATCTTTGAACCCTTTATTTTGCATTAATTATCACATAACCCCTTACAACCTATATATTTTTACATTTGTTATGTGGTTCCTTCTTATATAAAAACACAATATTACATGTACATAGTCACAATAAAAACTTTCTAGAACAAAAACTTACAAGGTTTAACTTAAGACAATGCCACTATCTTTAATTTACAATATCTCCGAATCCTGTGGTCCGATTTTGATAATTTAAACGCTAAAATTGGTTTTACATCTAATTCTATCGTTGACAATAAAAATAACAACAATCGGACCATAAACAAGAAACCTCATTTTCAAGTTACGTAATTATAGAAAATCCTTACGAAATTTTTGTACATTTCCTTACAAGATTCACTCAAAATGAAGTTAATTAGATTCTAATAAGAGAACAAACATGAAATCTATAAACTAAAACTAATTAGAATCTAAAATCTTAATGTATGAACAAAACTTTTCAAAATTATTAAATTCCTTACTAATTACAAAATTATTCCTTATATTTACATTTTATTATCAAGACGGTCTTTGCGCTACTTGCACCCACTCCCAGAGGGGGTCTCATTTTTTGACATTTTTCGAACTATTGAGATCTTTACTAATTTAAAAATGCTTTCTAACTTACAAAATCATTGTCAGGGTGCACTCCGATACTACTTGCGCCTAGATGTTTAGATTTCGTCGCCGACAGTACGCTTAAATACCGGACATCTGGCAACCCTATGTACGACCGAGGTTCGCCGACGACATCCAAGCTGAGCCGAACTACTTAGGTTAAAGTCAGTGAGATCAGGCGCGGTCCGAGAGGGGGGGGTTCTAGGGGTCATGACCCCCCCCAAAGTCAGCCATACTGTTGAGACTCGTCTGAACGATTTGCCTGAAAAACCCAATAATACTCCCGACCTGAGAATCGAACCCGGGACCTCATGCTCATCAGTAGCGCTTTCGTCTACTAGACCAACGAGTAGATGTACCTTCCTAAAAATATTCTTCAGTACTTATGGTGACCTCCCCCAAAATCATAGGCTGCGACCGCGCCTGAGTGAGATCTGTGCGTGTTACGACTGACAGAGGAAAAATCATAGAAGGGAAAATGAACATAGAATTATTAATTGACTTAGTACAGGCCAAGCCTGTCTTTACGACGTAAGGTGTGCTACCTACAGAGATAAAAGACAGAAAGGCAGAGTATGGGGACAAATTACAACAGAATTGCATTCCACAAGTAAGTACCTACATACTTCTTTAGATAACAAAGATCGAATTCGGAAATGAGATCGTAAACTGAGAAATGTGGGATAAACTGCCTATTTGGTTGTCATGGCAATAATAACATTTGTTTTAAAAATGTTATTATATTTTACTAGCTTTTGCCCGCGGCTTCGCCCGCGTGGATGTCGGAAATTAACGCAGGACGACGTACTACGGCGGTGAGAATGTGTTAATCCAGGTTATATAGGTAATAGCTGTCACCCGCGACTTCGTCCGCGTGGTATTTAACAAAAAAATGTTCATTAGTTTTATATTTTTTTCGTGAAATCCTATTTTTTTTTTTTTTCTAAAATATAAGTAGCCTAAGTTACTCCTTGTTAGATCAGCTATTTTATAGTAAAAGTCCCGTCAAAATCGGTTCATTTCAGAGATTAGCCGGAACAAACAGACAGACAGACAAGAATTGTAAAAAATGTTGTTTTGTTATATTTACCGTGTATACATCCATGTACACTTAGTAAAAAGTGGTTATCTTAATATTACAAACAGACACTCCAATTGTATTTATTTGTCTAGATTTATGAAATACCTACTATCATTAATGTAGATTCTTTTATATTTTGTGAATGAATGTGAGAACGTTGTAGGCCTTATAGGATGTACACAATTTTCTATTTTATTAAGTACCTGGTACCTACTTGTTGATTGCCCAATCACGAGGACAGTTCCTCCCATAGCTATTAAAACTAAAACCTAACCTAAGTAAGTACCAATGTCGATCGACCGGGGTATCGAACCTCAGGCCCCACGATAAGCAAACACGCATAGATCTGTGTTCGTCTTATGACGAAGATCGTCTACTACTGAGCTCAGCTTGGATTGCACCGTCCTTTATACTCTCTTGTGTGGTGTCGCGTCGCGGTCGCGAAATCGCGGCGATATCGCCGCGACATCGCCGCGACGCCATACAAAATGTACCAATAAGCTGTCGCGCTACTCGACGCGGCGCGACCGTGTCGCGGCGCGCCAGGTCGCCCCTGTGTGAACGGTCGCGCGCGTTTTCATAGAAATTGTTCTACGGATATAAATCGCCGATTCGCGCGCGACTGTCGCGTCGCGCTAGTCTGAACGAGCCTTTAACGATCGAAGGACTCGAGGTTTACTCCCGAGCTTAGCGAGGGTGTTAAAAACTTAAATCACGAGCGAAGCGAGGGATTTAAGACGAGCCCTGAGTGTAGCGAGGGATTTAAGTTCACCCAAGACTAAGACAGATTTATCACCGAGGAAAATACTCTACTTTTCGTACCATTTGCGAAAAAATTAACACAATAATAATATGAGATAAACATTAATTAAAAATAATGTATAACAGTCCAGGGAAATTAAAACAGTTTGTCAGGATATCACTTCACAATATTTATTAAGTTTTAACAAAATCACTTCAACACAACAAAATACTCTTGTTTTCACTTCAACCGTTCGACGTCGACTGCCTAACGATCGTGCGCACTACTTCCCACCGCATGTTGTCTTTTACCGGAAACAGCCTAGGTTGACATTTAAAATAAAACGTGATGGTACAACCGGAAGTAGTGCGTGCGATAACACTTGTATTTTATTATTAATGTAAACAGTAGCATTTAAATTTTAATAACAATACTTAAAAATATTGTTAGTAAATTCAAATACAGATAATAATTTAAACAAAATGAATGTCTATGATTGATCAGATTAAATATCTAAAAAAAATGAATAATATATTCCGGAAATCCGACTATCGAAGAAAGAGTTTCTAACAGTCGGCCTTTCCTGATACATTTTCCGTCCCGGGAAAGTTATTTCTCATACAAAAAAAAATAATAAAAATAACTAAATAACGTAATTAGATAGTAAAATATACTCAGCTTAGTTGTGTATTTTCTTAAGTCTACCCAAACTTTAGACTATAATTGAGATATTAACGGCTCATCATATTCTTAACACCTCTCTATCTTAGCTAAGTAAGACCTGCTACTTATTCTCAAATAAGTTACTTAACTTAAGGTGTTAAGGCCTCAGACATATCCTTAACACCTGTCTTAGCCGAGACCTCAGACACATTCACAGATAAGCCACTTAATTTAAGATGTTAAGGCCTCAGACATATCCTTAACACCTGTCTTAGCCGAGACCTCAGACACATTCTCAGATAAGCCACTTAATTTAAGATGTTAAGGCCTCAGACATATCCTTAACACCTGTCTTAGCTGGGACCTCAGACATATTCCCAAATAAGCCACTTAACTTAAGATGTTAAGGCCTCAGACATATCCTTAACACCTGTCTTAGCTGGGACCTCAGACATATTCCCAGGTAAGCCACTTAACTTAAGATGTTAAGACCTCAAACATATTCTTAACACCTGTCTTAGCTGAGACCTCAGACATATTCTCAGATAAGCCACAGACACCATATACATACTTAACTTAAGATATCAAGGCCTCATACATATCCTTAATATCTCTCTTAGCTGAGACCTCAGACATATTCTCAGACGAGGTAATAGACTTAACTTTAATATAGTTGCATCATTACCAATCAATCTAAAATTAGTCTGTGTTGTCATTTTCAGGCACCTCAGACTCTGAATCCGATCTATTGAAAACTACCCAAGGGTGAATTTTATCTACTGCAAAGATACCACTAAATCTTCTATTTCCCTTTTTAGATAGTGGTGTATCTTCAATTACATATCGGTCATTATCAAGAACTTCTGCAATACGATACGGACCTCTAAGTTTAGGAACTAATTTCCTACTTTGTCCTACTGATGGAACATCTCTTTCTACCCTTACAAGTTCTCCTATCTTATAATTGACTTCTTTCCTAGCTTTATCGAAACGTTCCTTTTGTTTGTTTTGATTTTCTTTAATATGTTCTGAAATTTCTTTTCTAGTGTTCTCTAACGAAGTGGCTAAATTTTCTGTGTCATTTGTAACATTCAGCTGTAATAACGCATTTGAGGTACTCACTAAATTAAGACCAAACAGTGCCTGAGCAGGGCTTTTCCCGGTACCTTTGTTTAGTGTATTATTAAGTCCCCACTGAATTTCTGAAATATGTTCATCCCATTTATTTTCGGATTTGCCATAATTTGTAGCTGTTAATGCTGTTAAAACAGTTCGATTGTATCTCTCGACTTGGCCATTGGCCCTCGGAGTCGCTACAGCGTTCATTACATGTTTAATACCTAACGAACTTAAGTAATCTTGAAAACTTTTAGAAGTGAATGACGTACCTCTATCGGAAATAACACGTTTTGGAACACTAAATGTGTGAAAATAGTTTTTAATAGCTCTGATGGAATGGACAGACTTGGTACTTTTAACGGGAACAATTATCACAAACTTCGTAAAAGCGTCAACAATTAATAATAGGTATGCATTTTTGTGCTTACTTCGAACAAAAGGACCTAAATGATCAATATGTACAGTGTGGAATGGTTGTTCAACCTTCTCAATGGGATGCAATTTGCCTGACTTTTTCCCAGTTGGTATTTTAGAGTGGGCACATTCTAAACACGACTGAACATACTTTTTAGTGAATCGTTTCATCTTAGCAAACCAGTAATTATTTTTAATTATTTCTAATGTTTTATCAAGACCGAAATGTCCAATTTCATCATGGTTTGACTTCAAAATTTGCCATCGTACGCCTTTCGGTACAACCCAACGATCACCAGTATCTGTTTTCCTGTATAATAGTCCCCTTTTAACAACAAAATTATTTTTAATTTCAATAATATTGCTATTTTCTTTATCATTTAATATAGCAACAATTCTTTGCAACTCAGGATCATTTTGTTGTACCGTGGCTCCCAATCTGTATCAATTCGTCTTACTTGTAACTCTATTATTTCTGATGAAATGGGATTTCGGCTCAGAGCATCTACATGAGCCATACCTGTGCCTGGTTTATAAATTATTTGAAAGTCGAATTCTTGTATGGTGCTCCACCATCTTGCAACTCTTGGCAGTATGTCCCTCTTTTCAAATGTTGCACGGAGAGAATTGCAGTCGGTAACAATTGTGAAATTAATCCCTAACAAATACACTCTAAATCTCTGAAGCGACGTCACTACAGCCAGCGTTTCTAAGTCATAAGACGTGAATTTGGCTTCTTCAGGGGATGTCTGTCTACTGTAAAATGCTACGGCACTAAAAGAAACCTCTTTATTTGGCCTCTGCATCAAGATTCCAGCAACCCCAACTTTAGACGCGTCTGTATGCAACTGTGTTTCGAATTCGGGATTATAAAATGAGAGAATGGGTCGTTTAACTAGTTCTGTTTTTAGGTTTAAAAATGCAGATTCTTCTGCGTCTCCCCAATGCCATTTAGACTCCTTTTTTAAAAGTTGTGTTAGTGGTTTTGCGATAATTGAAAAACCTCTTATAAATTTTCGAAAGAAACTCGCTAATCCCACAAACTGCCTAATTTTATGTTGGTCTGTTGGTCTGGGAAATTGATCCACAGCTTCAGTTTTCTTTTTGCCTGGTTTTACTCCGAACTCGCTAACTTCAAAACCTAAATAATCTATGGATTGTTTCAGAAAATTACATTTTGATAAATTTAGTGTGATGCCGGAAGATCGGAAAAGGCTCAGTATATCCTGTAGTCTTTGCAACCCTTCTTCTATTGTTCTGGATGGTATAATTACGTCATCCATGTAAGCAAACGCCTCCTTGAATCTCGCGTTCCCCAAAACACTATTAACAGCTCTTTGAAATGTTGACGGTGCATTAACTAGCCCAAATGGCATGCGGTTAAATTCATAATGACCATCTGGGGTCACAAAAGCTGTCAAATGCTTTGCCGATTCTGCCATTGGAATTTGATAATACCCGGATGCGAGATCGAGGGAAGTAAAATATCTATGACCTGACAGATTATTTAACTGATCATCTATACGGGGTAGAGGATAGTGTTCTTTGACGGTTTTTTTGTTTAGTGCCCTAAAGTCAATGCAAAGACGATAGTCACCGGTCTTTTTGCGCACTAATATCTATACGGGGTAGAGGATAGTGTTCTTTGACGGTTTTTTTGTTTAGTGCCCTAAAGTCAATGCAAAGACGATAGTCACCGGTCTTTTTGCGCACTAATACGATTGGGGATGCATAATTTGATGATGACTGTCTAATTATTCCAGAGTCACTCAAGTCTTTTATCATTTCACGAACAACGTGCCTTTCTGAATGGGATAATCGATAAGGTCTGTACACCACAGGCGTGGTATCACTAAGGTTTATGTTCATTTCTGTACCACTTATACACCCTAATTCTTTAACCGAAAAGGCAAAACAGTCCCTATACTCATTTAGCAACTCAGTTAATTTGGTTCTGTGATCAGATCCAATATTGTCATCCACCTGTATCATGCAAGCTTTAATTTGGGGTGTTACTGTATTATCTGGACAGTGTTCTATTCTGCCAATATTTAGTGTTTGTACTTCACTTAAAGGAAGGGCCCGAAGCAGTAAAGTGTCTTTCAGTAATTTGAACCCAGAGTTTAAGCCCTTAACAACAATCGTTCCCTGTCCGTTACTCACTTGTACCACACTTTGAATAATCTCATATTGTTTATAAGTATCCTGACAAAAACTAGGTTCAACAAATAAGTCTCCTGAATATCTCGGTTTAGTATAAATACTGACTGGGGTATACCCCTGTATAATAAGCGAGTTATCAACGTACACCAATACGTTTTTAGTTATATTCGTGGTTATCTTAAGCTGGTTATTAGTTTTTAGAACCACAATATGTTCTTGTTCTGTGAATGTCTGTCCTAGTAGTAAAGGAACTTGTAATAATTTATCAGGAACTATAAGAGTTTCTACCTTAGCAGTGACTGAATCTACTTTTACTTCAACACTGCATTTACCTAAGCAATTGACAACGCTGTCCCCAAAGCCTCTCAATACAGGTAGTTCTGATTCCGACCACGAGTTGACTAATTTTTTAGCCGCAGATTCTTGCAGCATAGAACATTGACTTCCGAAGTCAATGAAACAATCAACATTCAGACCATTCACGATGGCGGTTTTAAAATATTTGGAGTCACTATCCGGTTCTTTTGAAATTCTTAAAACTGTTTTATTATTAGTAGATTCTTTAGTGCCCGGACAACTCACAGCTAAGTGCCCTACCTGATGACATTTATCACAACGCTTGATTGGTAGTTTGCATTTGAAATATGGGTGTCCCTCTTCACCACAATTGTAGCATTTTGTAAGCCTATAGTTCCTGTTGTTCCTATTATCATGATCATTTTGAGCTGCTTTTAATGTCTTTGATTGTTTGCTATCAGCGTTGCTCGCCCGCAGGGATGAATTTGGCTTGTTAAACTTCTTCGTAATTCTTATATTTCTGAGATAAACTAATAATTTATCAGGTTCCGTGAACTGTGTGGCTTCTGCACTTGTTCTGACAGACCTGTCCTCAATTCCAAACAAGATACAGTCTATTGCATTTTTACCATGTATATTACAGCGATTCAATAAAACAACCTTTTGGTAAAAATATTCTTCTAAAGATTCGCCAAAATCAGCCCTACAAGCAAGCATTTCCGTTAATAGCTGACCATAGTTCTGGTCACTTGGAAATGCCAATTTTAATTTGCTCTGCCATTCAGCCCATGAAAACAGAAGGCTAGGTAGGCCCTGATACCATTTCAGAGCCAATCCCGCTAATTTAGGAAGAGCATAGTGAACGGTCTGCCTTTCGGTCCAATTATAAATCTGAGCACATTCGTTAACTTTACTTATCCATGTTTCTATTGTTTGAGTCCGTTTACTGGGATCAAATTCTGGTATCACATTCAAAACCGGAAAACGTTCACTACCCCCGTCTGCTTTCATGGTCTGCATGAACTCTTTAAGAGCCGAAACTAAAATGTTAGTATTAGTATCTGTGTCTCTAATAGAATCAAAAGGACTCACCACTGCTGCTGGTGTAGTTTCCGAACGAGATGCTTTCGCTGTGTCTTGACTATGTCTTCGCGGCATGTCACGATTGCACGATGCGTCGCGACCGTGAGCCACCTCCCGACTTGGTGACACATCGCACAACCGCGGCGCATCAAGCATCCCTGAAGCATCACGTGATCGCGACGAGCCATGCGCCCCATCACGCGTCGCACTCGGTGTCGCTTCACGCACCCGCGATGCATCACGCAATTGCGACGCGCCATACGCCCCAACAGGCGTTCCATCACGCGACGCATCACGCGCTGCAGACCGCATCCACGACGCATCACGCGTCGCAGCTTGCGTCGCATCACGCATCCGCGACGCATCACGCGGCACATCACGCGCCCCATCACGCATCCGCGACGCATCACGCGTCGCAGCTTGCGTCGCATCACGTATCCGCGACGCATCACGCGACTCATCACGCGATGCATGACGCGCTCCATCACGCGACGCATCACGCGACGCATGACGCGCCCCATCACGTGACGCAGACCGCGCTGCATCACGCATCCGGTGCGATCGCGACACATGACGCACCCGCAACGCATCACGCGATCGAGACGCATCACGCGTCCCATCACGCGAAGCATCACGCGTCGCAGCTTGCATCGTATCACGCATCCGTGAAGCATGGCGCGATCGTGACGCATCACGCACCCGCGGCGCATCAAGCGTAGCATCACGCGATGCATGACGCGTAGCTTCACGCGTTGCATGACGCATTGCATCACGCGTTGCACCACGGCGCCTTGAACCAGGACTGCTGCGATCTCTGGACTCGCTCGTTCTCGATTCACTAGACTCGTTGCGGTTGTGGCGAGTCTTGCGACGTCTCCGCACAGCAGGCTCAGAGCCACTTGCTGAAGAGTCATATGACTCCCTTGTATTTTGTCGAGACTTTCTTTTGCGAGTCATGATTGCTAGAAATATATGAATTACAAAAAGTTAATGTTCTTTAATTTAATATTTACCCAAGATAATCCTACCAATATTTCTAATATTTTAAGTATCTTTAAATATTAGACAAAAGAGAAGAGGAAAAAAAAAATATACATTTATAACCAGTTCAGCTAAAATGCTACTAATCACTTATACACCAGCAATCAAATGTTATTTTCATTTTGAGCCATTGTTAAGTAAAGAGAAGCAATTCCCTTACCTTTTATGGGCGTTCAGTCCTTCACCGAGGGCGATTATTGATCGCTATCCCGATTATATCCAACTTCTGAACTATAACAGTCCAGGGAAATTAAAACAGTTTGTCAGGATATCACTTCACAATATTTATTAAGTTTTAACAAAATCACTTCAACACAACAAAATACTCTTGTTTTCACTTCAACCGTTCGACGTCGACTGCCTAACGATCGTGCGCACTACTTCCCACCGCATGTTGTCTTTTACCGGAAACAGCCTAGGTTGACATTTAAAATAAAACGTGATGGTACAACCGGAAGTAGTGCGTGCGATAACACTTGTATTTTATTATTAATGTAAACAGTAGCATTTAAATTTTAATAACAATACTTAAAAATATTGTTAGTAAATTCAAATACAGATAATAATTTAAACAAAATGAATGTCTATGATTGATCAGATTAAATATCTAAAAAAAATGAATAATATATTCCGGAAATCCGACTATCGAAGAAAGAGTTTCTAACAAATGACAATTAAAATAAACTTAACGTTTATGTATTTGAAGAAAACAAAAACGCGGCAAATTCCTAGACTAATATTTTTTTGGCGAAAAAGCAAAGCTCATACGGGTTCGTCGGTTTTCGTAATTTTATTTAATAATCATAACTGCATAATAAATGCGTATTCTTTTTTCAAAAAGATGTATAATGCTTTATATACAAACTCAATGGTGTAAACACCGATGTAGTTCAGTATATATTTCGGTAAGTATTCCAAATTTAAATCACATTTACCCCCTAGAGGATGAATGAAATTCAGTACAATTTTCTTTCCCTGTTTTTAACAGATTAAAAATGACTATTGTCATTTTTTGAGCAAGTGGTACGAAAAAAAATAAATAATGTCATTTTATTACCAAAGGACAGAAGGACCAATATAACCTAAAGCTCGGCGTATCGGAGGACTAAATAAACATCCTGCCAGGGTCGCGAGATTTGTTCGAAAGAGAAACCGTGGTCCTGGCATATGGGCAACTGAAGGAACACGGGTGGATTCTAGTCAGTAAAAGTCTGACACGCCCGTCCACTCCACCCAGAGCGGGAGACGTCATTTGATGATTTACAACCCACAAAAAAAAGCACTAAACATCAAGAAATAAATACAGCATGATTGTTACAGGAATGCCACTTACCATTATAAAGTTCCAGTCATCCATTCTGAAGATCGTTGTTGCTGGTAGCATCGTGTGGATACGTTCAGGGTCGTGGTGGAACATCTTCATCTATAAGAAAAGAAAACTTCATTAGGTAGTTTTAATTTTAATATTATTATGAATTAGATTTTAGCCGCGGCTATGCCTGTGTGGATGTCGGAAAATATCACAGCGGTACATACTACCCATTATAAGTCTCATCATTATCATTTCAGCCATAAGACGTCCACTGCTGGACATGGGCCTCACCCAATTTGGGGGGCTTTGACATAATCACCACGCTTGGTAGGTGGGTTGGCGAGTATGGTGTTAAAATGCATAGAGAACGCTGCTTCCCATTCTCTAGTATCTCGCTGGTCGCCTTTGCGACACCCACGGGAAAAATGCGATGGTACTATTTTTCGTCCGGCACCACACCGTACTCCGGCACCATACGGACCCATTATAAGTATAAAGAGGAATAACTCCGTAATACATTGTTGTCATAATTCTATTGGTTTACACGGCGCACGCTTTTAAAAGCTCTCATTTGACATTTTCAACAATCATCGTCATAATTCAGGCAATTTCCACAAAACTTTAATGAATTATACTTCCTAAACCTTCCTCATAAATCACTCCGTCCATTGGTGAAAACCGTATGAAAATCTGTTCGTAACTTTTTGAGTTTATCGCATTCAGACAGACGGACGCCGCAGGTCTACTTGAGTTTATGATTATACATAATCATAAATGTGATCATAAATCACATTTATGATTATGTAGCCAAAAAATTATAATTTCGATGTGTAATTCTGGGCGCGCCGTGAGAGTTTTTTTTTATGTCCAATATGTATATGATTATGAATTATCTAAGACAATTACATAAAGTATTCAGTCTCTCACAATAACTCGTTAGATATCAGAATTTACAGAACTTATTTGTAATTTTCCCAGTCAAATCCCAAGTCAACATTAATTGTTATTCTTAGGCGATTCTTTTTACAGCGATGAGTTAACTTCTAAGGCATTGTCGCTAAAATCCCAGGGAGAGGGAAGGAAAAACTGCATTTAAATACCTACCTAAATTAAAACTGCGCTGAGGAATAACAATAAATCATGACATTACAAGGTCTATTACAAGCTAACCACCAACAACCTATATGACTTAACGCATTGTTATAGTTAGAGAACTAAAATAGAACTACGCTGTCATAATGGAAAGACCCCAGAAGCAAGAGGAAAAGTACTAGCATCACATAGTCTAGACAGAATAGCATACCTACTAAACTAGCGCAATTTAAAGGAAGCGAGCGCAGAGCAGTCTATGCAATGGCCGCAATCTCTCCTCGTTACACTGTGTATCCATCTATCAATGTAACATTCCTTCTACCACAGTGTCACTACATACAGTGGTTCACCGTCCAAAAAATTTACAGGACCTGCACGCGTAGCGTGACCGCCATAGAAACGGAATTTGTCGACAGAAGAGAAGACAAAATGATAGACTGTATCGTAGACAAATTGTGTAAAACTGAAAAGAAGAGATGTTTCTATTCTTCAGTCGACAAGAGTACGATAGCAAGTATGATGACTATTTCTCTGATGAGATAGAAACATTTTTACAGAATTAAAATACATAAGGAACTTTTTTGTTCTTGGTAGAATAGACATAGAATTGGTCATGCTACGCCGGCTGCAACCTTATTGCTTACCACACTATAAATCAGAATCTGAATTATTTTGGAGGATATTTCAAATCCATTACTTCATATGTTCGAAAAAAAAATCTGCTCAACAACGTAAATAACGTAATGAATGTTGTTGAACTGTTAAGGTAGAATTCCGTGCATCGCGATCGATCGCGGCCGCGCGCGGCCTACGACTGTCGTCGATCGCTCGCGACAATAGTCAAATTATGAAAATGTATGGCACCGCTGCCGAGGCCCGCGACAGACGCGCGCGGCCGACGAATGTCGTGAGCCGCGCGCGGCCGTGCGTGTCTTAACATGTTCTAGCGCTTAGTAAGTTAGTAACATCGTGGATTTCATGGCGCAAACATGTCTAGGAACGCAGGAGAAAACTTTTCGGTCGAGGAAGACGAAATATTAATAAATTTTGTGTCTCTAACTCCAATCATATATGATATGCGGCACGGAGATTATCCTCCTCTTCTTCTTCAAGGATGTCAATTAGCACTTCGACCATGATTTTGACTTTTCAGGCTTTTTTGACTCGTCAGTTCCCTCTAGACGTGTATCTACACGTCTAGAGGGAACTGACGAACAACATCTACTAATTTCAAGACACGGCCGCGCGCGGCTCACGACATTCGTCGGCCGCGCGCGTCTGTCGCGGGCCTCGGCAGCGGTGTCATACATTTTCATAGTTTGACTATTGTCGCGAGCGATCGACGACAGTCGTAGGCCGCGCGCGGCCGCGATCGATCGCGATGCACGGAATTGTACCTTTAAAATGAACGTCATTCATACTCTCTGTCAGTTTGTTACACAACTACCCTACTAAGTAATATAAAATGTTTTGTCATTTCTCAATCAAAACCTTAAGTGTCTTCATTTTACCTATATTGTGAACTAGCTTCAGCCCACGACTTCGTCCGCGTCAAATTTTTGCTCCCCTGACCCTTCCCATCGCATCGGATTGCCTGCCAGTTTTCGTCCATTTTTTTTGTTGCTCCTTTTGATTGTAGCGTGATGTTATATAACCTATAGCCTTCCTCAATAAATAAGCTACCCAATACAAATATATTTTTTCAATTCGGACCAGTAGTTCCTGAGATTAGCGCGTTCAATCAAACAAACAACCTCTTCAGCTTTATAATATTAGTATAGGTTAGAAATAATGAAGGAGCAGTGTCGATGTCATTCAAACAAAAATGAGCTATATATGCTACGGAAATGTTTTGTTTCCTCACTTTCAAGATTTGCCCTCCAATGGAAAAGAGGGTGTTAAAGTTTGAATGAAAGAATCTCATCGCGAAGTCCGACATTTAAAACAGTTCGGGAGTTACGCTCCACAAACTTTCCTTTCCGATCCTTCGTACATACAATTTACCTCTACGAAAAATCTCCCGTTGAACCCCTGTATGTAGTTACACTGTACCACTCCAAGTAGGAGGTAATTTGCAATACAGGCTCTTATCCTATCATCCTATAGATTAGAGAGTTCGGGTGTGCGCACAATTGGACAATTGTCTGGTCGTTAAAGGAACTTCTTCCTACTCATCACTGATAGTTCGGTCAGACGCTCATTCTAATGTCGCGTGAATGTTGTACTTGCGAGCCAAGTGCATCAGAGCAGCGATTCCTAAATTGGGTTCCGCGGAACCTAGGAGTGCTGAAGAAAACTAACCAGGTTTCCACGAAATTATCTATTTTTGGCGAACTATAAAGCGACTAATTATAAAACAGTGAAACAATTTTATTCGTCACACTAGCTTCTGCCCGTGACTTCGTCCGCGTCAAATTTATCATATTCATATTCATATATTTGCGTTCCACAAGGTGAATACAGGTGTTAAATAAAGCTTTAAAGCTAAGAGCCGTTGTAGACCCTGTTAGGGCACAGCAAATGGTTTACATTATTAATTCTAAAAGTTAAATAAAAATAAATCAAAATCTTAGTACTTAATTAAAAATTAAAATTAAATTAAAAAATACAAAAACTGAGTAATTGGATTATGAATAAAAATTAATTGCAATAACCAAATAAAAAATAAATTAAAATCTTATAACTAAAAAAAAATAAAATAAAAATTATACAAAACTGAGTAATTGGATTTGAATAAAAAATAATTGCAATAACATAAACAATAACATTTTTGGTCAGATATTTCCATAAAACTACCTAAGGTTGAACTTTTAATCCTATTCACTAACTTGACAGTTCAATGCAAAATAATGATACCATTCTAAAACTAATAGTGTCGGGGTAGTGAACGATTACGCATAAAGATTGAATGATAAAAATGTTTTAAATTAAATAAAACTTTAAAAATCATTTTTAGGTGTGGATTATAAGAATAATTAATAATTTTTAATAACAGTTATTTCCTTTTTTTATTTTCTTCTGATAGAAACAAAACTAAATATAAAAATCATTTCATTTTGCTTATTTTTTTACTAAAGTAATTTTATTTCCTCTGACAGCCATAGACTACATATATATCGATATAGTACACATCTTGTTTTAAGACAAGTTATTAAATTTAAATTACAAAGTTTGCATGTAAGTACATTATTTCAAGTTCATTCAATTTCATTCATTCTTGCACCACCTCACTATCTTTTTTTTTGTCAAAACCTGGTATCCCTCTAATTGTCAAGTTAGTGAATAGGATTAAAAGTCGAACCTTATGTACTATTTTTACATTTAGATAAAATTATATTTAAGTGATTATTACAAACAACTTATTTAATAAGAGATTGTTATTCAATTTAAAAATTACAAGTTAATTTATTTTACTTAGATCTGGTTTCATTGTGTATCACAATTTGAGACAAATTACAGATTACGTAGATAAGAATTTATAATTTACTTATTGTATATTTACTAGTTCATGTAATACTTAATTAAATTATCTTCTTGAAAATACAATTAAACAACCAAAATATATGACTAATAAGTACAATTTAACGCGGACGAAGTCGCGGGCAGAAGCTAGTATATTATATATTTGAGAATGAAATTATTGCAATAATGGTTTATCATTGAAGTATTCATTTATATTATAATAACTCTTGTTTAATAGAAAATGTTTCAATTTATTAACAAATATGTTATATTTATCTATATATCTCTTATTTCTTCTGGTAATTTATTATAAATTTTTATTGACATGACATAAGTACTTGAGGAGTGCATTTTTTATCGGGATGTAGGTATGTTTAATCTATTTTTATGTCTTAAAGTAAATCTGGTTTGTAGGTCTTCTCTTTTTGTGTAGAATTCCGGGTATTTACGTACAAATTCACAGAGTTCAAAAATGTAGAGACACGGTAGGGTCAAAATTTTCAATTCCTGAAAGTGGGGTTTACAGCTATCCGTTTGTTCAATATTTACTACAATTCTAATAAGTTTTTTTTGTACGGTGAATAGTGTAGGTGCATCTGTACTATTACCCCATAATATGACACCGTATTTAAGCCATGCATAGACATATGCATAATATGTTACCAACGCAGTATTAATGTCTGTAGTTTTTATTATTTCCCGAAGGGCATAAGAGAATTTAGATAATTTGGATTTTAGTTTTTGGATATGCGACTTCCAATTTATGTGTGTGTCTATGTCTAGGCCTAACAGGGTGAATTTATTTACTACTTCTAACTTATAATTTTCAAAACTGAAGCTAACTGTTATAGGTTTTTTCTGTTGTGGGTGGTATGTCATTATTTTTGTCTTTTTAAAGTTAATTTCTAAGTTATTATCCGTCATCCAGTGTGTTGTTGCGTCAAGTATTGAATTTAGTTTATCGTTCAAGTTAATATTAGTCTCGCATGAGGCAAGAATGGATATATCGTCCGCAAACAAAACACAAGGTTCACTGATATGCTTTGGGATGTCGTTTATATAAACGTACTAAGAATAAGAAGCAGCCTATCACACTGCCCTGTGGGATTGAAGCGGTGATTGGCATGTTTTCGGATCGGAACAATTCTATTTCATTCGTTTCTTGGTTAAAAAATTCTATTTCCACTAATTGCTCTCTATGCTGTAAATATGATGCGAACCATTCATGACATTTACCACGGATCCCTATGCCATATAATTTATTTAGTAAAATGTTGAATTGTACTTTGTCATAAGCTTTTGTCATATCAAGCAATAGACCTATTGCATATTTTTTGGAGTTAATGATGTCGAGGGCTTTTTGGATGTATTTATAGACGGCCAGGATAGTAGATCGGTTTTTCCTGAAACCATTTTGACAGTCGTTAAATATGTGCAACATGGCTTTTTCAAATATTTTTGATGCTGTTGGCAGGAGAGCAATGGGGCGGTAGTTATTGGGGTCAGTTTTTGCATTTTTCTGGTGTATAGGCTTTATAAGGGCCTTTTTCAAGAGGTTAGGGAAAACGCCTTCCTCGAAAGATTGGTTTATCAGTTTGTATAATGGTAAAGTTAATTCATTTGCACATTGTCTGAATAATGTAGGCGGAATTTCGTCAACGCCATAGCTCGACTTATTTTTTAAGTTTTTTATTAATGCATTCACCTCATAAGGATCAGCTGGATTTAGAAAGATCGAGTTCTCTGTTGTGGACATTATAGGTGTTCCTTTTGGTGTACTGCCAGATGGGCCCGCGCTAGTTTTCCCAATAGACGCAAAGAAATTATTGAAGATATTAGCTACTTCTTTGGGCGCTGAAGTCATATTATTATTGTTTGTTTGTAGAGTTATATTCTGTTTTACACTTCTGATCTTTTTGTTTGTCCGCTCGTTTATTATTCCCCACATTGTTTTAACTTTGTTACTTGACTTGATCATTTTATGTTTAAAGTGTTGTTTTTTTGCTGTCACTACGCTTTTCTTTAGTAATTTTTCATACTTTTTGTAATATTTTGTTAGTATAGGGTTTTTTGTTTTGGTAATTAGTATCTTCAATAGTCTTTTATTTTTGCAGGAGGTTTTTATGCCTTTTGAGAGCCAGTATTTATTATAATTTGTTTTTAATTTATATTTTTGTAATGGAAAACATTGATTTAAAATGCTAATTAGGACGTCGTTAAAAGATTCATAGTTTTCATTAATATTTTGATTTGACTTTATTATATCATTCCAGTTTATTTCTTGTAATTTTAATTTGAATTTTAAAATATTTGTATGGTTAAATCGTCTTTTTTTTGTGAACCAAATTGTTTGCTTTATTTGTTTGGGTACGTTTAAGTGTAAAATTGTACTATTGTGATCGGAAAAACCTAACTCTTCTACCGTTGTGTACATAACTTTATGTTCAAAATTTGTGAATATGAGATCTAAACATGTTTTTGTAGTAGGTGTGATGCGTGTCGCGGTTTGAATGTGCTGTGTGAATTTAAATTCTTGCATTAGATTTAAAAATTGGTTCGATTTTAAATTATCAGATAGGATGTTCGTATTAAAATCACCTCCTATAATAACATTAAGTGTAGAGTATTTAATGTTTACATATTTTAGAATTTTCTGTATTTGTTGATAGAATGTTTCTTCTCGTCTTCTATTCCAATACATTGTTAAAATTAATATGTTTTCTTTAGGTACCTATCCTTGTATCCTTCCCATCGCATCGTATTGCCTGCCAGTTTTCGTTCATTTTTCGTTGCTGCTCCGCTCCTTTTGACCGTAGCGTAATATTATATAGCCTTCCTCAATAAATAGGCTACCCGACACAAAAATAATTTTTCAATTCAGACCAGTAATTCCGTTCCTGAGATTACCGCGTTCAACCAAACAAACAAACTCTTCAGCTTTATAATATTATTAAAAGTAGTTAAACAAGAGTATTTCACATTTAAAATATTTATGACTAGCTTTTGCCAGCGGCTTCGCCCGCGTGGAGGTCGGAAATTATCCCGGGGAACATAGGTACTACCGGGATAAAAAGTAGCCTAGTCCTTTCTCATGCTCTAAACTATCTGAGTACCAAATTTCATTTAAAACGGTTCAGTAGTTTTAGCAGGAAAGCGAGACAGACAGACAGAGTTACTTTTGCATTTATAATATTAGTGTGAATAGTGTGGATGTGGCTTAAACATTTTGTTCTTATTTAAATTTCAGTGTTTGATTTTCAATAATTTGAATTGAGGTTGCATAAAATAAAAAGTTTTTGGTGAGTGTTCCGCTATCTTAAAAGTTTAGGAACCCCTGCATCAGAGTTTTCTGCACTTTCGTAGAAACAAATTTCAACATTTCGTGTTGATAGGTACTTTATCAATAGTTTGAGTTGTTATTTCATGCTATATTAACTTCACATCTGTGAAAATATGTGAGTCACGTGAAGGAATTTTGTAGGTAAACTACGCAAAATTTGTAAAGCTAGAAGAATGGCCAGAAGGTGACGATAAGGCTGAAAAATATATACGATCATTTATCATGGGCTGGTGGAGTAGCATAGAGCTCAAAGACGTTTGCATCGCAATAGACGGCATAATTATAACTGCCATCAACTTCATGCCACTCCGCACAAGGACCGAAATAAAACATCAAGAAATAATTTGTTACACAACAAGAAAATGTGTTGATATCTGCTTGGAAAATAATTTACAGTGTTACGAAACTAGAACAAAAGTATTTTAGTGAGTAATACAAACAAATATCCAATATTTTGTTCTACAGCTATTTTTAAGAAACGCGAACGATCGGTTATAAAATTGTTGTAGTTGGGCTTATACTCAAAACGGTGAATGAAAACATCGTGAGGAAACCGGCATGTCCTAGAACCAATCATTCGAAGACATGTGGCATCTACCAACCCAGACTGGGCCCGCGTGATAGATTACGGCCCACTCCCTCTCACCGAGAGGAGGCCTGTGTCCCAGCAGTGGGACACAGGCCAACAATATAGGCTGATGAAGATGATGGGCTTATACTTGGCTCTTAGTGGCTCTTACTCGCCAGGTCAATAGCAGTGACAGCAAGATTAGAATATCATCACGATAAACAAAGTGGATTACGACCATCCAAAAAAAAAAAATACTGAGTAATTGAGATCCACCGCCTTTTGTCCGCTTAAAATGAAATTGAGCATGGTCTATCTATCTGCGAGATTTCGTTTTAGCCATTTTGTGTGACTTACTAGCAAACATGCAAACGCCTTCACAGACTTTTGGATTGGCAGACGTCAGACAGACAAAAATGTTCTGAATGCAAAATATTTAAAGGGCTTTGAACAGCATTGAACTACAGAATCCATAACAACTCATTATGATTAAACTATGATAAGCATTTAGTAAGAGCCTGTAATATGGATGATTCAATACTTCTTGATGTGAACTCTGATACTTTATCTAATTCTAAGTTTAACCTATAAACTGTTATCTTGCCCTTTAAAATTTGACACAATCGCTGAATGTTATCAGGTTACTAGCTGACTGTTCCCTGAGAAGAAACGCCGAAACAAACTCAGAGGTCAAAGTCTCTTTTAAACTCCAAACATTATATTATTAGAATTTTATGTGAGTCTAACAATGTAGGGCAATGTCTGGAAGAGCCTTTTGAAGAAAGAGCAATGCAGCTTTGAGCTGACCTGTCCCAACAGACGGCATGTATGTATCAGTCATCGTGTAGCTCAACCCTATTTTAGGGAGTTCAACGACCCGTCACAAGACGCTACCAGATCTGCAGGACATTTCCGTAGATACAAAATAATCAAAGCCGCCAGACAGTTATGTTATAGAGTCATGAATTCAATCTAGCCTGATAAGGGTCTTCTAACACCATTTGGGCTATCAGAGTATTTTGAACTTCGAAGGGGGTCATTTAAACTCTACACACGAAACCAGTAGGAAGGGCGTTGTTGTCTATTAATTTTATTTAACACACAACCAAAGCAACCTTTCGGATTAAGGCACCTGTTCCTCAACTAAGGTGCCTTTAACGTAAATTAAGTCGGAACTAAGAAAGCAGTGGTGGTCCAGCGGTATTGCCCCCAACTTACGAACGGTCGTGGGTCTAAATACAGGCGGGCACTTTACTTTGTGAACATAATTTCATCACCACTGCTGTCAAAACGGTGAAGGAAAACATCGTGAGGAAAAACCAGCATGCCTAGAAGCAAAAAATTCGAAGACATGTGACATCTACCAACCCCCACTGCGCCCGCGTGGTAGATTATAGGTCATTTCCTCTCACCGAGTGGAGGAGTGGATCCCAGCAGTGGGAACAATATAGGATGATTATGATGAAGTTGGAACTGAACAAGGGATTTTCTCCCGAAAGTAATAACTACATATATCACCACAAGTTAGAACTACACATATTAACACAAAATACTACCCAAAGTCACTTTCCTAAAAAGGTATCTACCTATAGCTTAACGTGCCTTTAACGTAAATTAAGTTAGAACTGAACAAGGAATTTTCTACAGAAAGTTTAAGTTATTCTACTCGAAATATGCATGCTGATGGTCGCCAAAACAGCCCCCTTGATCCAACGCTGCTCTTAATTGCTGTACATGAAGGGCCAATTCCTCGGCCATTCTTCGACTGTTCGTCAGATTGGACAGTCGTAGATACATAGTAAGAGGTCAATAGTATTACGCTTGTAGGTCAGAAGAACGGTTATTATCAAGAGAGTCAAAACCAAAATATTTACATTGAAGAAAAATGTGAATGACTTTACAATGATTATTTTAAACATAAATAAATAACTTTCAATAATAGCATGATTGATTGATAAATAGGTAATAATTATTGATGTATTGCGAAAGTTTTGTCTGTCTGTCTTTCGTAAATACATATTTGAAGGGCTTTCATAGATCTACCCAAACACTAGGGACCGAACTACCGACTTACTTATTCTGTTTGTAAGCCTTTTTGCAGCAAACACAATGGTACATTACATACCATTCCTAAAATGGGTTTCAAACCAAGAGTGTAATAGAAAGAGCATTCTTTCAATGTTCTATCTAACAAATAAATAGAATTGAAGTTGCTTCAAATGTCAAAATAACTTGTTTTTACTAAATGAATATGAACGTTAAATGTATGTCTGTTTGTTGTGGCTAATCTTCGAAAAGGCTGGACTAGTTTTGATGGGACTTAACTGAAAGATAACTGACGTTTTAAGGAGTAACAAAGGCTTTTTGTCCCGGCAGCACGTTCTCGTGGAATAATTTCAGACATTCACGCGGATGATGCCGTGCGCAAAAGCTAGTCTCCTCCTCTTGTACTTGTTACTATCGTTTGGTTTATATGCTACGCCTTATTTAGTACATCCAAGCCATATGCCGCTGATCTCACGATAGTCGTAGCATCCAATGACATCCCGACTCTACGGTTTTCCCATAAATTAACGCTAAGACCCAAAGAGTACCATCCCATTTCTTTCCGTGTGATGCCGGACGTAAAGAATAGCAACATCCTATTTCTTTCCGTGGGTGTCTTAAAAGGCGACTAAGGGACTTACTAGAGAATGGGCAGCACCGTTCTCTATGCATTTTACCACCATACTGCGATCGCCAACCTGCCTGCCAAGCGTGATGATTATGGCAAATCCCCCCAATTTGGGGCTATGTCCAGAGGTGGACGTCATTCCGCTGAAATGATGAACGCTAAGGAATCTGCTCACACTAAAGTTTAAGTTTAGAGCATGAAAGTTACGAGGTGATTAATACGTTGCAAATTACACTAGGTAATATATTCTCGTGTACATTACAACAATACTGGTCGTTCATTTGCAACAACGACCACAACTTTAGCAGAAATAATGGTCGTCTTTACTCGACCTAGCTTTGCGCGAATGAAACAGTTTATTGACGTAGACCTACCTTATTACTGGATAAAGAGCGAAATTGTATATAATATTTTCAGAATCAATACAGTGATTCTCATATCACGTAAAAAACCTTATTTATCCATTTAAGTGCCCTAAAATGAACTCATATTAAATAAACAAAAATCCCATATTATTTCTCATTTTTTGTTTTAAAAGGGCAGCTACGAAAATTTGTGTGTATATTTCGCTATTAAGTTTTATATATAGAAAATTGGCATTTTTTTTCATTACCCTAGGTTATTTCTTGGTAGTTATACATTTGTCTTCACAAATTTTAAGCTTTTGTTCCAAAAATCTTATCAAACTAATATATTTCGATGTTGTCGATTAGGCCTAAATAATATATCGTTAACTCTTTTACTCCATAAAATTTCCAAGGGCCCAAGAATCGAAAGAGAAAAATTGTAATCCCATTTTGCTCATTACCCCAACAAATCGTGAATGCGACTTTAATGCAGCAGCCCCCCGCGCACCGCAACCGTCACCCTCATCAAATGTTCGGGATTTTCAAACAGTCGGTCGCCGCCATAGAGCAACACGGACCACCGGCGGACCGGAGGGGAGACGCCATAGCGTTTTTTCCCGATACAAAACTGTCTGTCATTTTTTGCGGGGGGAAATCTGCTCTACTAACACTTTCTCAAATTCTCACACAAAAATAATCGTCTGTTGCTACGAAACTCACACATAAAAATGAAAGCATACACTAACAATTTCATACACACATAGATACATTATGTGTCGTTACAGTACAATGAGATGACGCAACTACATTGACAAGTTGCTTACAGCCGTGGTTGCAACTACTGTCGATACGCATTATCGATAAATTCAAGAACTCGGTTTAAAAAGTGATACAAAGATAGATATTATAATAAAGATTAACTTTATTTTTTTTATCGGAATATTAGGTTTAAAAAGTGATACAAAGATAGATATTATAATAAAGATTGACTTTATTTATTATGTACTACAATAATTATCATTTAACAAATAAAATTAAGGTTTACGTCATTTTAAAAACGAGTGGATGTGTATCTATCACCTTAGAGCATTTATATATACCATGCACGTTATATAAAACTAATTGAATGCGCGGCCGCCGCCATTATATATCGTATTGTGTCGAAAATAAGTTCTCTCCAAAAATGGTTAATTGTGCAGTTTCTAGCTGTAAAAATCGATCTGCTACTACAAATCTGCGAAACCATGGTGTTTCTTATCACATGAAAGTAAATGTTATGCGCCAATGTAGTTTTATTGAAGTACATTGTCGAAATCAACTTTATACCATTACGATAGAAAATATAGTGGTACGTGAGTAGTATAAACGCAGTACAGGGGCATGGTTTGCATAGTGCTGCGACAATGTAAGTGAATGATAGGTAAAATAAAAGGTTTTTTCAATGATTTAAGCAGTATATTCAGTAATGAGTATGAATATACTCATTACTGAATATAATCAGGAATAGTGAGAGTGGCACTAATGGCATCATGAGATGATAGTCTGTCATTTGGTAGACTGAATGATTTTTGATGACTCTGGAAAATTAGGTTTAAAACTATTAATTTTTCAAGTTGAGAAATCTAAACTTCATTTCACCACTATAACTAATGTGAACTACATCAGGTCGGCTGTTTTACCTTTTCCGTGATATAAAAAAAAACTTACGGGACAAATACAGTGTGGTGTTAGAGTTGGTTTGGTGCCCTCGACTAATCTCCTCCTATTGTTCGACAACACATGAAAGTCAGAGGTCTTGAAATGTTTTGAGCAAATGAAACTATTTCTTGTGGGACTCCAGGTTAGTCTATTATTACAAAATTTCTTCCATATATCCCTTAAATTTGGATCTTTAGGAAACCTTCAATAAATAAATTAAAAAATATTATGTTTGAAGTTCACAATAAGTAATTTTAATAAAATGTGTTAACTCGTACGTTTTATAATATTTTTAATTTAACGCTTTTTTATACAACTATGTATATTAATATACAGCTTACAATATAATATTTTAAATAAATCAGAAAACTTAATCTCGAAAATGTCTCTGTATGGATATAGACTCCTTTGCCAAATTTATCGATAACGATCTACTAACAAACCAGTAACAACACTATCGCTCGGTGACAGCGTATTCTCGGAAATAGACTCGGATCAGTCGCTCGACCGATCCGCATATTGTATGAGGGCGAGCGGCCTGTGTTGGTAAACAAATCCGAAACAACACGACCGATGATTTTGTAATTTTTAAGTTTTATAGAAGTAAATAGGAATAATGTGATTAAAAATTACTTACATATGAAAGGTAACGCCATCTTTTTGTAAATTTGACGTGGCAGATCTCTTTTTGCAGCAAAATACAGAACAATTCGGCATTTTTGTAGGATGTCAATTTTGTCGCGCAACTAGATTTAGTCTACCGAGCAGTGCGGCTGCAACTAGTTTTATTGTACGCATAGGACCGCGTGGACTTGTACTTTGACAGAGGGGAACGCCTGCGTATGGCTACTCCCCTCTGGTCCGTGTTGCTCTATGGTCGCCGCAAGCCACCGGAAAGGGAGCACGCGTTCTGTTTTTAAAAAATAGTGCTGGTGATTGTTCCTTGCACGGAGTTTGTCCAAGTGATTTTCATTATTCAAATACCTCATATCTTGGTAAGTATTCTTAATGATAACAATATGACTTTTTTATTATTTAAATGATAATAAGAAACTATCAACAGGTTACTTTTTCTCTCATAATTCTAACGATTTTATTGCTTGTTTCGTGTTTTTACGTGAATTTTTCATTCCCCTACATTTCATTCCCTCTATTTCAACATATGAGGAGAATGATTTTGTTTCTAGGGGAATGATAAATAATTTATTTAAAATAATTTCTTTTTTTGTTTAGTAGGTAGCTAATGTATAATATTATGTATAATTTCAGCCATCATTATATAAGTACAAAAGGTACATATTTATATTTTATACCTACTATGCTCAAAGTAAATAAATGTTTTAGGAAATATGAGTCGTCCAAATTCACCGTCCATAATACCTAATCACAAAAATTGGAACAAAACCAAAACTAATTCTGATGACAAAGGTTTACTTTTTATTCTTTTTTTATGACATTTTCAAATTATTTTCGTAAAAGATACAAATATTATTATTTTATTTTTAGATAAAGATTCATTAAAAACTGACGTGAAGGAGGTTTTGTTGGGTGGCGTGAAGACGGGTATGTGCACGTGTCCGTGTAACAGAAACGTAAAAGCAGTAGCATTTCGTTACTTAATAAATCACGTACCGGACTCGAAACTTGACGATTGTTGGACAGAAATTTTATCTATCTTAAAAAAATATCAAGAACAATAAGCCAATTAAGGAACATCCGTCAGAATCTTAATTTTCACTACCACCATTTTTTTTTCATACAAGGACAACAACAGTTGTAAGTTTCTTATTATTATATTTAATGCCTATACAATTGTTTTTATTTGCTAATTATAAAATAATATAAATATATACTTAATGTTTGTTTTAGATCTTAAATGCCTAAACCAAAGAAATCCTCTGAAGAAAAACGAGCAGCACAACGATTATACCAAAGGGAGAGATATGCAAGAATTAAAAATGATCCTTTACTATACCAAATCGAAAAAGAAAAAAACAGAAAGAAGTATTTAGATCAAAAAAAGAAGAAAATAAAAGTCTCTGTGAAAGAAATGAATAGACGTGATCAAAAAGCTCAACGTGCAAGATGGAGAGAAAACTCAAAGAAATATTTAGAGAAGAAGAGAAACGAAAAAGAAACAGCTCAAGTCTTTATTGACGAAACTGGAAAAAGTATTTTCAATTTACATAATTCAGATGAATATAGTGATCCCTTTCTTCCTAGTGATCTCTCATCTCCTACATCAAGCAACTGTCAATGTAAAATCAAAATCAGAAAATTGCGATATAAAATGAATAAAGAAAAAAAAACGCTAGAGCAAACTATATTTTTTTTAAAGAAACAAAATTTGAAATACAGAAAACTGATAAAGTCTTTAGAAGAAAAGGAAAATAATGACTATAAACATAATAAGGAAGATACCAAAAAGCAACAGGATGCAACTTATAAAGAAAAGCTCAAAATAGCTGAGACTTTTTTTGAGTCTGATATAATTAGTTAGGGGAAAGTGGTTACCCTTCGTACACTTTTTAGATTTTATTTATTTAATTTATGATTAATAGTAGAATTTATCTAGTTTATGAACCTAAGTGTATCAAATATATTGTAGTTTGTTACAAAAAAACCCGAAACTATTATGTCAAAAGGTTAAAGAATTATAGTCATTTTTCTACGATAAGGTAATTTGTACGAACCTACCCCACGTACGGGGTACGTTCGTACAGTAGGTGGGGTACTTTCATACGCCATGGGGTACATTCATACAGGGTAATTAAAATGCCTATTAAAGTCGTAAAATTTTTATTCATTATTTGAAAAATATTTATTTATCAAAGAACTAACTTAATAATGTTTGAATTGACTCATAGTCGATTTAAAATCTTTCTGTAGAAAAATAACAAAAACTAAATCGTTCATCCTTTGTTTACTTATTGATAAATTCTAAGTTTTACAATAAGTCTAAATGAGATCTTTACAATCATTTTCTATGAGATCGTTGTACAGTCTTTGACATTTTGAATTTAAAGTGGGTAATCATACCTACATTTGGTTGTTACTTTGGAAGTTATTGCACATTACAATTATTTAAATTAACTGCAAAAGTAAAAAGTAGCTAGCTATTCTAGCTGTAACGCTGCTCGTGGTTGTTGATCAGGGAGGATCATGGCGACATCGCTGATATACAGAGTGTGTATGTCTTCTACATCAGGGCAAAAAGAATGACCATGATGATCCCGGTTTCTTCCGAAGGTAAGATATTTTCAGTTCTGTACCCGAATTATAACTGAGAACTTTTCCGACGTGGGCCTTAAGTTAAAAAACAGAAGTCTTTTTTTCAAACTTTACCAAAAGAAAACAATTATCTTTGATTTTCGCTGATAACACATTTAAATTATGATTGACACTACCTACGATCATCACTCTCTTCGTCCGTTTCAAAATTGATTGGAGATGTTGAACTCTCCCGCAAGCTAAATTGCGATCCTTCAGATTCGTCTAAATCTTCATCACTTTCTATCTGTTTAGCTTTCTTTTTCTTTTATCTTGAATTAAGTTCCTTCAAACTACGTTTGACTGTTTTGGCTCTGGCTTTCCTTTCCTGTTCTATTTTTTTTTTTCAATTCTTTCTGGCTATGTCTCTCTTCTAGTTCAGTTTTTTCAGGTGTATCTGTATATATACGGGATTTACCCGGTTTCTTCCTTTATTGTTTTTTTTTATTCTAACAGCTGTAGAATAAGGTCTTATGACTTCTGGCGTTATGGGAAGATAAGCACTCTGTTCAGGTTGTGTCTCAGCCACAGATCTTGAAGGTTCGCCAATTCCGGTAAAATGTTTAGAGCGACAGTGCTTTTTTTTATTTGTGGGTGGGAAGTAATCAAAAGACGTCTTCCGCTCTTGGGTGGAGCGGAAAGGCGTGTCAGACTTTTACTGACTAAAACTCACCCGTGTTCCTTCAGTTGCCCATGTGCCAGGGTCACGGTATATCTTTCGAACAATTTCGCGACCCTGGCGGGACAGTGCTTGTTTCCAGATTAGGTGTCACATTTACCGAATTATTTGAAGCATACGCTATTGTTATTGCATTAAAATCTAATTTTGATGTTCTGGTAGTTAATAAAATCTAAAGGGGAGCATTCGTACGCGTACGAATGTGCCCCCTGTTAGGCTGTCCGAATGCACCCCATGCCTAACACAAAATTAAAACACAATTTTATACAAATTCTAATTTAGTTTCAGAAATATAACAAATTAAAGCTCAAAAATAAACAATTTAAACTTTAATTAATCATCACCGTTTTTTCAAAAACAAAACAATTCTACTTACAATTGCGAATTAAACTTACGTAAAAAATTTACTCACCGCCCACGAAAAAACGTTACGTCTCGTCAGCCGAAACACCGTGGTGCGACTAGCGCGACACTTCGCTAGCAACATGGTGGCCGGCATGTCTATGTACACAAGCAAAGGCGAGTTTGTGTGCCGTTTAGTTTTTCTAATAAACTAACTGTACGAATGTGCCCCGCGTACGAATGGCGACCACTTTCCCCTATGTAGCACCTGGCAAGAATCAGTATATTAAGAAATCTGGAGTAAGAAAAGCAAAGAGGTATTTGTCAGGTACATTAATTGATATTTATAAAAAATTTAAAACTGATAACCCTAGAATATGTTTGAGTTACTCTTCGTTTTGCAGGCTGAGACCGTTTTGGGTATGTTTCCCACAAAAAAAACGTGACACTTGTTTATGTAAAACACATACAAATATGGATCTATTGGTTTCTGGTTTGCATAGAGCTAGTGTCATATCAGAAAGTAATACAAGTCAACTACTTAAGTCTTTGTGCTGTGATGAATATAACGAAAATTGCTTGGGTCGTTTGTGTGCGTCTTGTAAGAGTAAGAGCGTTAAGTATCTAGAGTTTAATGATTCAAAAAGAGTAGTCTACCACCAATGGGTTACTAGGAAGGAAAACTCCAAGTCATTCATATCTAAAGTTAAATTTGTAGATCCTGCTAGAGTGGTTATATCGAAAGTAGATGAGACTTTAGAGAACTTTTTGTCACATGTTCGAAATATTCTTGTTCAATATAAATCCTTGAATGAAATCAAATCAAACCTAAAAATGACTGAGGCTATTATTCATTGTGACTGGAGTGAAAATTATGCACTTAAATACGCTAAAGAAGTTCAGTCACTACACTTTGGAGGCAGTCGACAGCATATTAGCTTACATACATCAGTTGTTTACATTTGCGATCCATTAACAGGGGTGATAACTCCCAGATCATTTTGCACTGTTAGCCAGTCTTTAAACCACACTACTCCTGCCATTTGGGCACACTTAAAACCATTACTGCATTACATTAAAAGTAACAATCCTCACGTTAACACAATTCATTTTATGTCCGACGGTCCAACTAGTCAGTACCGTAACAAGTTTACTTTTTACATGATTTCTAAATTACATGAAGAATTTAGCGCACTCGAATGTGTTACTTGGAATTATAGCGAAGCCGGCCATGGTAAGGGTGCACCAGATGGAGTAGGCGGTGCTTTAAAGACTGCAATGGACCGCGTTGTTAGTCACGGTCGTGATATAGGTAATTTTGCAGACTTTCTAACAGCCATGAGACAGTGCAATAGCAACATTCAAATTAAAGTTATTGACGAAGTTGACATAATGAATATAGAAGCGTTACTGCCTGCCACAATTCCCTCATTTAAAGGTACATTACGCATTCATCAGGTTTTATGGGAGTCTAAAGCACCTGTCATGGCTGCTAGAAGCTTAAGTTGCTTCTCTTGTATGTGTATCCCAAGTCCATGCTTACATGGAAAACATTTAGGCTTTATAGACTTAATTAAAGATCCGGAGCTAAAGGAATCTCAACCACCTATTGTAATAAAGATTATACCCCAATCCAAGAGGATTACGGTCCTTTCAGACATTAGTCTTAATGTGGATAAATTGCGGGTTTCTAGGAAACGGCGTTTTGCTGATGATAAACAACTTGAAATTAAAAATTCTAGATCTTATAATATTTCATCATGCGACATTGCAAAAGATTTTGAATCATTAATTGATTCAACTGTCATTTCTCAAAATGATCCGCAACCTTCAACATCACAGCGTTTACCTTAATTATTACTCCCGAAGTATTTTTGTTCAAACAAATATTGAAATTAATGTATCTGAGATTACTTTATTTTTATTTTTGTGTGCTTAATTTGCTTAAGATATCGTTATTATAGTTCGTAAAATATAGGAAGGGTCCTGCGACAGAGGTCGCGTATTTTGACGTTATTTGTACGACCTATATACATGTTGCAGGAACCTTCCTTCCTATATTTTTTTTTTATTTTTTTTATTGATTCTGATAATCAGCCTTAAATATTCTTAAAAATGTTACCACCTTAATCGTTCAAATAATTGTGATCTATATACCAAATATCTACAGTAGATGCGTAAGAGCAATTTATCACTCAAAGATTATATTATTGTTGATTAGTGTTTCGGTTAGAATTTAATAAACATTTATTTCATTCCCCTTCGTTTAATTTCATTCCCGTCCCGTGCGTAAAATTTTAATGGCTTATTACTCTATAAATAATTAATAGAATGAGGTGCCTCATACTTAATGTTACTTATATTTTAACCAATAACACGACAGATAAATAAATTTATGTAATATAGAAGTTTTTTTAAAATTCGTCATTTTATTGCGTGATATGAGAATCACTGAATAATGCATTATCTTTTCATAGTATAAAAAACTTTTCAACAAAAAATTAAACCGCCGAAAAAACTGAAAAGCAAAAAATAATAAACCTTAAAATTATGAGTCGGCGCTTTGAGTGATCTTTGTTCTTTGATTTTTCAGCGCCGACTCAAAATTTTAAGGTTTATTATTTTTTGTTTTTCAGTGTTTTCGGCGGTTTAATTTTTTGTTAAAAAGTTTTTGTTTTATATTTTTTTGTGGCTTTAATGTACTAATAATACTTGGCGAAGTATACCCTATCCAATAAAAAAAGAATTATCAAAATAGGACTACTCTGTATAAAGTTATGCTTAGTTAAACATTACAATCAGTGAGTGTACAATCAAACATCCCCTATTTTTCAACCCTTAGCGTTCGATTTTGTTTTCCAAATTTATATGGGACCACCTTCGGAGTATACCCTTTCCAATAAAAAAGGAATTATCATAATCGGACTACTATGTAAAAAGTTATGCGTGGCCATACATAAAAAAAAACATAAAAATAAATAAAATATACGCGTCGAATTGAGAACCTCCTCCGTTTTTTTTCGTCGGTTGAAAATGAAGTCCCTTCCCGCATTTTTATGCTTAGATCTTTTAAACTACACAACGGATTTGAATGCGGTTTTCATCAATAGACAGAGTGATTCAAGAGTGAGATTTATATGTATAACATGCGGGCAAAGCCACTGGGAAAAACTAGTAAATTATATTTGAAGATTGCAGAAATATGTATGTTATTTCTGTTTTCATTGGGAACATTAATGAGATTTGCAGTAGAGTTTATAACCGACTTTCCAAGAGTTGAAATATGAATTACTGAACTCCAAGTTCAATCAAACACTTGCAAGTTGGCCTTATATATTTAGGAATCAGGGATCAAGTGCATTATCTGCCGTAACGATTTTGATCCCAACATTAAACATGTATCACTGGTTGGTTGCACAGGATAATTGATGAGCAAATTTATCAATTTTCCTGTGCAGCCAACCAACTAGTAAGTGACGGCACTGGCACATGCAAAATTAAGCTGTTATGGCAAAGTGACTCATACATGATATCACGCACAATAACTTAATACAGTTACATAGTAATGATGTGACCAGTTGTTAAAATCTACAAAAAAAAATACAGTTCACTGACCTATTGGACAATAGACTCGCTTGTTAATTCTCAAGATTATCTGTGCAATAATGCTGCCTAACTGTTGTAGAGTTATGTAGCACATACATAGAGTTTTAATAGAGTACCGTTGAAAATTGACCAGCAAAACAGTAACATAATTTGTTTTGAAATACTTTTCAAGGTGATTATATGCCTTTACACTCAGCAATATTCATGTAGTTTAGTGTTAGATTGAAGTGCAGTTAACCATATATAATCCAGGAGTTTATACTCGCATCTTCTTTCCATGGGGGTAGGCAGAAACTACAGAAAGCCACCTACTACAATTCATACATACTGCTTTTGCCTCATTAACGGTCAAACATCTGGTCATACACGGGCGCTGTTTGTGAATGGCTATGCACCTGACTTTTCTGAAGAACTGGTGAGGTTAAGTTCACTAGATGTCCACCTAGACTGTATTCACAGCGTCTCCACTCACATCGTCGTCTTTAATTCATATTTTCATCATGAGCAAACCAAGTAATTATCCAAGTAAGTATACTCTTTTCAATTTTTGACACCACATCATGTTTTAAATGGCACCATTGCCTTATTACATCATTTCTCAGGATATCATTCATAGTCACGCTGACAACACACATGCTTTGCAAGGAAAGCATTTCCACAGAGTTTATGCATTGACCATGTCTAATTTGTTTTATATTTCAATTAAGGAATTTATCAGAAGTACGCTTTCAACGGAATTGTTCGGAAAGGTTTCTTTCGGTTGTTGTCATCAAGAACCTTAAGTTTCAAAACTTTTCTGGAAAGTTCAGTTCATAGTGTTTCACACTGAAGAACTCTTGTTA
Source organism: Aporophyla lueneburgensis (assembly GCA_932294355.1). NCBI lineage: Eukaryota > Metazoa > Arthropoda > Insecta > Lepidoptera > Noctuidae > Aporophyla > Aporophyla lueneburgensis. Next base: position 7,970,918 of record OW028740.1, on the reverse strand, counting down.
CGAAAATACGTGACCAAGTAAAAGGAAAAGAAACAGCCTTTGTACAGACTTGCTCATAGCAGTTATAGTACCCATCAGATTGGCTAATAAATGAAAAATTTACGGTAAATCCAGCATGACATGCCGAAATGTGGGCGTTCCTGTTAGATATCTTTTAACGCTTTACTTAAGACCTAGGACTATTAGCACAACAAAAATGTTCCAAACACGCAGGAAATACTTAATACTCTATCTTTAATCGTTATTTTCGCAGCAAATAGAGAAAAATGTAAGTTCCTAAGTCTCATCAAACTTACCTATATGCTGTGTCCCATGACCAGCCGCCGTTATATTCTTGGCACTCTCTCTGTCCGTATAATTCATTTTTCTACATTCTAGTTTACGGTTATCAAATAATTACATTATTATTTCCAAAAAAGCTCCAAAAACAAACCAAAACAAAACGAATTAGATCGCGCACACATGACACTGACAGATGCCAGCTGGTGAGCTGTCAATTCTATTCAAAATTCTCACTTGCAAAGGTATCATTGCAAACAGCCTAACATTAGTTTTTTTTTTTTGATATTTCAAGAATAAAAGTCTATCATTATAAAGAATACTAGCTTCTGCCCGCGACTTCGTCCGCGTCAAATTTTTGCTGGCTTACCTTTAGTAACTCAGCCCACGATTTGGGAGTCCATATTTTTTTCACAGAAAGATCATATTATTAGAAGCCTCCACGTAAAATTTTAAGTTTGAAAAATAATTGGTTTACGAGAAAAATAATAATATAAATCGTAGAAATATAAGAGCGAGCGAAGCGAGCTCTGGACTCGGGGCACCCCGACTCGGACAGGTTAGGTTAGAAGAGGATGGCGGGGTCAAAGACCCCGCCAAAAGATGCAATTGAAGTTTAGTTGTGCTACGAACTCGAAACTCAAGTGTTGCGTGCCGCCTTTTCTTATAAGGTAAATATTCAATTTCAGAAGTTACGACTTTCTGAGTATGCATAACATGTAGTTTAAGTAGACCGGGGACAATTAAAACAGGTCATGATTACAACAAACTATATTTCTCGAGCAGTGGTGGCCCAGTGGTAACGGCCGCGACTTACAAGTAGTAGGTCGTGAGTTCAAACCCAAGCAGGCGCATTACTTTGTGTAAATTATTTCATCGCCACTGCTCTCAAAACGGTGAAGGAAAACATCGTGAGGAAACCGGCATGTCTTAGAACCAAAAATTCGAAGACATGTGACATCTACCAACCCGCACTGGGCCCGCGTGGTGGATTATGGCCCACTCCCTCTCACCGAGAGGAGGCCTGTGTCCCAGCAGTGGGAACAATATAAGGCTGATGATGATATTTCTCGAAAATCATAATACCTAAGCGTGTGACGCGTCGTTCGTTGCTTCGTCGGCCATGTTCGGTTTTGTGTTTAGTACGGCTCGAGCGAGCGAGCGACGCAGTCGAACATAGTACGCCTCGACGAATTTCGCGCTCAAAAGTAAGCATTCACGATTTTTTCATTTTTCGTATTTACCTATTTAAATCTTGTTTTTTGTCAGTTTTTCTTGTTTTAGGGTATTGTTAAACTATTTAAGTGTGTTTTTGTTACTGTTGATTAATGTTAAAGCCAATATAAAACAAAATATTCCGTGTTGAAGTAGAAGACGTGACACGGGTACGTTTAAAACACTTGTCTGTGGACGTTTGAAACGTTTCAAACGTCCCCGCATTTTCAGCATTTTTACCCGACTGCACAGAAGAAAGTTGTGTTTTCTAGAATGTAAATACATAATAAAATAAAATAACACGCCGATTTTTTTTTTTAAATAAAGGATATACGATGAAAGAAATAACCATTTAAACCGTTTTTGACTGAAAATGGCTAGTATAAAATTACATCTGATAGGCAACCCAATAACTCCGACGGATCTAAAATTGAGCCCGCGACATTTAGTTAAATCTAATTTTGTATCATTCATCTTTTCTAGAAATGCCCAGAAAACGAAAACATGTTACAGACAGAAGTTCCAAGAATATATTTGCATATCAGCAAGCATATGAGGAATTGTTAACTGGTAAATCGTTGAGGAGGGCTGCAGAAATGTTCGATTTAGATCACGTCTCATTAGCACGATATAAAAAAAACAGAGAAAGTGCGCCTGAAAATACTCCTATCGAGGATATAACAATGGGTTACAATTCGGCAAAAAAAATATTTACACCTGCTCAGGAAAACGAGATGGTCACGTATGCAATCAAGTCAGCTGATATTTACTTTGGGCTAACCGCTAAGGATATGAGAAAACTGGCATAAGATTTGACTGTACGCTACGAGCTCCGAAGGCCTGCTACATGGGATGAAAATGAGATTGCCGGAGTAGAGTGGTTCCGTGGATTTTTGGACCGCCATCCAGAATTGTCTGTCAGGTGTGCTCAAGCAACCAGCTTGGCACGAGCGACGAGTTTCAATAAAAATAATGTGGATGAATTTTTTGATAATTTGGAGATGGTTCTTGATCGAGACAAGTTTGAACCCAAAGATATATACAATGTAGATGAAACGGGAATAACAACAGTACAGAAACCGAATCGAATTGTGGCTAAGAGAGGAACAAGGCAAGTGGGTGCACTGACATCTGCCGAACGAGGAACTCTGGTAACAGTTACTGTAGCAGCTAACGCAATTGGCAATGTACTTCCACCAATGTTCACATTTCCACGAGTTCGATATCAAAACCATTTTTTGCGAGATGGTCCTATTGGTAGTGTCGGTACCGCCAATAAATCTGGATGGATGAAGAAGAAGATTTTTTTGTTTTTCTACAACATTTTCAAAAACACACAAATTGTTCTGTAGATCACAAAGTTTTATTGCTACTAGACAATCATGCTTCACACGTGTCAATCAAATGCATTGACTATTGCCGCGACAATGGCATCGTCATGCTTTCTTTTCCTCCACACTGCAGCCATAAGTTGCACCCATTGGACCGCTCCGTATATGGACCTTTCAAAAAAGCTGTGAATACGGCATGCGACGGGTGGATGAGGGCAAATCCTGGAAAAACAATGACCATTTATGATATCCCAAGCATAGTCGCCACTGCATTTCCCCGAGCTATGACTCTAAGTAACATTCAAGCTGGGTTTCGAGTTTCCGGAATTTGTCCATATAACAGGCAAATATTTAGTGATTTGGATTTTTCACCCTCATATGTCACGGACAGACCAAACCCGATTACACAAGATTTAGATATTTCACAGCCAATTTCTTCCTCTGCACCTGAACCTCGAGTGCAATTCACACAGACAAGCATGAGGGCTCCACGACCAAATTCTGCGGCAGTAACTGAAGACGTTCCTCCATTTTCTCCGAGATGCTCAGTGAATCCTCAGCCAAGTTTCCCTGTTATACCTGCGTCGGAAATTCAACATGACCTAACGAACCCGATGCCGCCACAACAGTCAGAGACTGCCGAAGGACTTGAAGTTGCTGCTCCATCTTCTTCGATTTGCTCAGTGACTACACAGCCAAGTTCCTCTGTCATACTTGTGTCGGAAATTCAGCAAGACCCTACCAGCGCGGGTACACCACAACCGCCACAGTCTGCTGCAGGACCTGAAGCCAATCTTCTCTCTTCTCCGATACGGTCAGTTACTCCACAGCCATGTTCCACTGTCATACCTGTATCGGAAATACAGCCTGAGTTTACCAGCCCGATGACGCCACAACAGCCAGAGCCTAGCGCAGGAATAGCAGCACCACCTTTTCCTTCACAAAACCTTTCCATAACCACACAATCAAGTTTTGCTGTAGAACTTGATCCTCTTGATGTTACCAGCTACAAAAACCAACCTTCAACAAGTAAATTTGTGCCAGAATACATCAGACCATTTCCTAAAGCACCATCCAGGAAATCTGCAAGAAACGCAACAAAAAGAAAATCTACTATTTATACAGATACGCCGGAGAAAGAAAACATCAGTATACAAACCGAAGAGAGGGACAGAAAAAGAAATGCCAACAAGATAAAGACAAATATGAATATGGAAGAAAAGAAGAAGAACAAAACTACCAAGAATAAAAAGAAATCATCAAAAAGAACCCCAAATACTACTGGCTCAGAAGATGAGGATACTGACATAGAAATTCCGCAATCTCTCGAGTTTGAGGATGAATATGATGTCGCAGAAGATCTTCAATTTGATTCATCGACTTATGAATCGTCTGCATCAGAAAATGAGGAAGAGCCTCCATTTCTTCAGATAGAAGATTGGGTGATAGTTAATATATTATCCATGAAAAATCTTATACACCGATACGTAGGGCAGATTAAATCAATAACAGAAAACGGATATATTGTAAGATTCGCTAAAAAGATTGATCATTTCAAGTTTAAGTGGCCAGTTAAAGATGATATATCTGAAATTACTCGGCTCCAAGTGGTAAAGAAAATTGACCGACCTACTATTAAATCTAATAGTAGGCGTGTAATTGTTCTTGAATTTAAAAAATCTTTGCGAAAGTTCAATATTGAGTAACTCAATATTCAACTTTCTCATACACTTTTTTGTTATTTTTTACTTTGTAAAACAGAGCCTACTTAAAGCCACAAAATGGCATTAGTTCCTTGTCTGAAAACTATGAGACTGATTCTTCCCAGTAACTATTATTTATACTAGGGGATAGTTTTTTTATATAAATTATGTACCAAAGTTTTAATTTTAGAAGTGTTTATTTCTTTTAATTTGTACCTAGTCTTTAATGGACATTAGATTTTTGTTAAAGCCTCCTACAAACCGGCGCGACGCGGCAGCGCGACGCGACACTCGTAGAACAATTTTTATGTGAACTTCATGGAAATTGTTCTACAAGAATCGCGTCGCGCTGTCGCGTCGCGCCGGTCTGAATAAGCCTTAATACGTACCTATGTTTGACCAGGGGTAATTGCGGAACTTTTTATCGGTAGGAATTGGTTTAATATTCATAGTTAAACAACATTCATTGCGTTATTTACGTTGCTGAGCTACAATTTATTCGAACAAATGACGCAATGGTTTAGAAATAATCTTCAATCCCATTCAGATTCTGATAAATTGTGCGTTTCGCAATTAGGGTGCAGTTCTCAGGTTTAAATTCCCAAAAAAATATTTTAAGATTTAAGTGCCAAATATTGGCTAAGTTGATGGATCTTCTCTAAAATTCAATTTCACAAGAGGCAAACCTATACGGGTCAATAAACGATTGTTATGATTGAAACATCTTTATGGTTAAGGTTAAAAGATTGTCATGATTGAAACATTGTTTTGATTGAAACAAGTCGTTTTGTATGAGACTGGATTTTCTTTTTTTTTCTGCCCCATGTAAGTGTCATTACAGCTTAAAAGGATATTAAGTTTTTCAATAATGTCAAGTAGTATCCCATAGCACAAATTAGAACACTAAAATTATATAAATAACAGATATTTTGAGTTCTTTATGTTGAAGACGTTTTTGCATTTATAATTTTAGAAATACTAATGTAACGGGTGCAGACTTGTCACTGATCTCAATGAATAATTTATTGGTAACTTAAATCGTTAGTACTGATTAAAAACCTTCAGTAGTTCCTTAAATATTTTCAGTGTTTCAATTATCATACATACTGTTTCAACCGTCCTTGGGGTGGGGTCAATAGAACCACTTTGCCCGATCTTCTTTAATATGTGATTGTAGGTTAACTATTCAAAATATAGGCATAGACTATGTTTAATTTAGGAACTAGATAAGGAACCTTTCAACCATATAAATACGAGGGATACGGGTACTATAGATACTTCACTGCACACGGTTTAAGTAAAATTGTTTCAGTTGTCCCCGGTCTCCCCTAAGTGTTTCAACGGATTTTTCTATTTGTTTTGAATATAAACCAGTAGATACAGAAAGAATTGTTAAAAAAAATACGTAACCTCAAAATGTTCAAGTTGGAAAATCCGTCTAATTTCGAAGGGGCTAAATCGTCATATACCGGAATTACCCCATTGCAGATGTCTTCAACCTTTTTCACCCTTCCTATTTTTAGTTTTATACTTTAAAAGTCCACTGGTAAGTAACAATTGGGTCTTTGAACTATTATTTTTTGTTTAATTGAAAGATTAGGTATTTATTTCATAACTGTTCTTAGTTTTTTTCGGTCTAATTAAGAATTTATGTTAAATTCAAAATCATTATTTGTACCTCGAACCAAGAACACGCCGACAGTTCCCGAACAAAATCCAATCGGGTGTGACGTCACTTTGGCAATTTTGTCGTCGCGGTCTCCGGCGCGAACTGGCACCTTAACAGTCGCAATTTCCTGTCGCGGTCTCCGGTCGTGGTCTCCTGTCTCTGTCGCGGCACGAACCGCCACCTTTAAGGTGCAATCACCTTAATTCAATTTTTAGTACAACATATCAAGTGCAACGTTGTTACAATTATAATGTTCTTATACCTAACCGAATTCATTAAAAATAACCCTGTTTATTTAAGTTAATACCATAAATACCATTGTCATAATAAGATAGGATTGTTTCAATGTACTTGAAAAATTAAACTGATACTGTTAAAATATTTAGTTTTCAAACTTTTTAGAAATGTTTAAAGTCCCTGGTTATAAAAATAGGCCGGATTAGCCCCCAAAAAAGATTTTAGGGAGTAAAACGTAAAATAAACATTATTTTTTTGATGTTACCAAACATTTTTCTTCATCATCTGCATTTACTTGTTTACAAATTACATACCTTGATAAAACGGCGTAACTCGAGGCAAATTTGCTACTAGACGGATTTGCCCCAATCCTCGGGAAAATCCGTCTAACGACCGACTTTTAAAAAAACCTTGTTAGTTACATGTGGAGGGCTGATTTGTTGTTTAAAATGGATGTGTATACAAGACAACAAAATTTTCTATCGCTTACAATCATCAAATTTATATTAACACTTTCAGTGCCGAGCACCCGGCTCCCGGGTCGAACGATAATTCGTTCGCATGCCGACAACTCGCATCCGAGTCCTACATATAAATAGTTATAAGTGTCTTGTGACCATGCCGAGCACCCGCCTACCGGGTGCAAATTATTACGTACTACTAGGGTTGCCAAAATAAGCTGAAGGTTTAAAACAAAGGTGTCGGTTCGTTTTTATGGAGCTTAAAGTTTGAAAACACAGGCGTCAACAAAGTATTTAAACGGTTCGTTTTTATGGAGCTTAAAGTTTGAGAACACAGGCGTCAACAAAGTATTTAAAAACAAAAGAAGGCAAATGTTTAAATTTTTTCCTTATCTGCACGTGTTTTATTGCGGTAAAAACCATCGCTGAAGGTATAAACAATAAGAACAAAGGCGTCGGTTCATTTTTGTTTTAATAATTCACTGATCTTAGATAATTACTTGAGGCGAATCGCTTGCGCGAGTCGTAACCCGCGACAATCAAGTTTTCTTATGTTTTGATAAATTTAATTTCGCGGATACAACTGCGGAGGCACCTTAGAGATATCCTGTAAGGTTCTCTTGGCGTAAGAGTTATGATTTTTTAATAACTAGGAAAACAAATAAAAATACATAAAGAAAGAACAGTGTTCAATAAAAAAAAATTGGCGTTCGACAACCCTACCTGGCAGGCCGGTTGTGGGCGTGGCTTACTGCACTCGGATTCGGGTGCTGCGGCATGGGGTTCCCGTTACGTAACCATCACGCCGATGGACTCAACAGATGGGTTGTTATAGATTTGCGACACACATTTTATGGCATGCCAATTTTTATGCAATTTACGTACTTAGTAGTGAAAGTGTAGTAGTAAATGTACCAGTTCTAGCCAGTTTTAGCAGTGTTAACCAAATTCGACTTTCAAAAAAGTATGTCGGATTTGCCCACATTGACCTTAAAAAAAACTATGCGCGCCCCTACTCCCAGATGGCCCATAATGGAAATATTGACCCCTATTCATTTTATTCGTCAATGCACACACACACACACACACACACACACTCACACTTTCTGGCCTTTAAATCGATGTCGATACACGAAAATTCGAAAGTGAGGTTAGAATATTAAAAAAAATATTTCTCAAAAAGAGGGGGGTTGCGCAACTTTTCCTTCACAGGGGGGGGGGGGTTCTACACCGCCCCCCCTCGCCCCTCATCCCCCATTCACTCCTTAAATTTACTGCTGACATACTAAAACTTAACCTTAGAATCTAAAAAAAAATATTTCTCAAAAAGGGGGGGGTTGCGCAACTTTCCCTTCACAGGGGGGGGTTCTACACCACTCCCCCTCCTCCTTTTTGCTCCCCTGACCCTTCCCGTCGCATCGATTAGCCTGCTAGTTTTTGTCCATTTTTCGTTGCTGCTCGCTCCTTTTGATTTATAGTGAGTCAACCTTAAATGATAGACATATGCTCTCGCGGACTTTTTTTTAGATCTTTTAAAGAGGAACAATTCCGTCATACATTATTTTTGCGTTACTATAACCGTTTACGCAGCGCACGCAACGGAAACTCTCAAAAGGAATAAATTTTCCCCGTCTTTGCAACATATTTCATTACTGCTCCGCTCTTCTTAGTTGTAGCGTGATGTTATAGGGGGAACAAGAAATTTAACGCAGACGAAGTCGCGGGCAGAAGCTAGTATACAATATTTATTTTAAAAGTAACTTTCGAGGGTCTTCAGCAAAACGGTTTATAACGTCTTTTGTGAAAGAATCACCCATAGCGTTAACAAATTTTCTATGTAAACTGAGCATACAAAGCCCATTTAATGTACTTCGGTCATGGTCGATTTTAGCTATTTTTTTACGCGTCTGAGTGTGCTGAATAACCGTTCAATTGTAGTGGTGAAATCCATAGAATAATGCACTGCCAGAAAAATTTCTAAGGCTGGCTTCACCTTCGGGTAAAATGATTTTGCTACTTCGTTATTAACTCTGTAATTCCAATATTTTCAAAGTTTTGCTCCTGCTTATTCATCCAAAAAGTGCGCCATAGTACGGCTTCAGATGTGATCCCTTCTAATTCATACAATACAAAAACTTCCTCCATAATGTTTAGCAATTTTGGAACTGTAATTTTAATTATCTGGGTAGGGTGCAACAATGAAAGAGTATACGCTGGTGAATACCAGCGTATACTCTTTCATTGTTGCGGTCTTTGCTCTCGCTTCTGGCTTCTAATGAAGAAAGTAACGAATCCAAATAGGGCACGCATAACGAGCAACGAAAATAATCGCTAAGGGGCGGGCCACAGTATTAGGCTGCTGGTTGATTTGCCCTCTGTTGTTGGCGGCTTGCTGTCTTAGGTAAACGCAGTTCAAGGTTCAAATCTGTTGCAATTATTTAAGCTGACTGGATGAAATCTTCACTCCCTTCTTCCGCGGAAGGCCTCTTTTTTGTGGGTGGGAAATCATCAAATGATGTCTCCCGCTCTGGGTGGATCGGGAGGGCGTGTCAGACTTTTACTGACTAAAACCCACCCGTGTTCCTTCAGTTGCCTAAATGCCAGGGTCACGGTAATTCTTTCGAACAAATCTCGCAACCTTAGCAGGCATTGGTCTTAGCTTAGCTGACCCTCTCAGTTATGCATCTCTTTGAGGCGCGCGTGGAACACAACACGCCGTCGACACGGACGGAGCTTCCCATTGCTCGCCACACACAAGCCCGCGCCTACGGGTGTCGGGAGTTTGCGATTGACTCTCGACGCCCGGGGCGTCTCCTCATGCGGCGGCTAGGGGCGTGAGGGTGCAGAGACTGCCTCTCCCTCACGCGCTCCGCCTCGCCGCGAAGCTGTCACCTCCAAGGAGGTGACGGCTTCCCATGCCCTCTCGCTCCGTACCATGGCGTGCACCAGGACCGGACGCTAGAGGTCGCCGCCGACGATCGCCTCCACGAGGACACGGCGGTGCTCCGCCCCGGCAGGGCACACCTCCATCGGAGTGTATCCCATCCACCCCGGTAGTCCCATCCCGTTAACGGGGCAGTTGGGAAAAATTGTTGCATCGACCCCGGTAGTGCCGACTCCGTCGTTTAACGGGGTGGATGGCACAGATCTAGTCTCATCTACCCCGGTATGTTTTTAACAAAGCGGACAGCACAGATTGAGTAGCAAACGCCCCGGTAGTGTTTAAAGAGGGAAGAATAGGAGTATTATTTCATATATGTATATAAAATATGAACTGAAAATAAAAGGAATTTGTAATTTTCCATCAGTTTTTAACTTATAAATATGAAACAAAGTCGGGTTTGTTACAGCTCTTATAACTCGAGAACTGCTTGGACCGATTATGATGGTTTTTGATTTCTTGAATTTGTTACCGGCCTGAATCGCAGAATAACTATTAACACATAGGAATATTTCACGAATCAAAATATTAGGAATTTCATTTTCTCTCACCTTTTTTTAAGTCGGCTAAAACGCTTTATGTCTTTGAAGTACCAGGTGGTCATAACTCGGTAGGAGCTCACCTAACCTGATATGTCAGCTAGAATACGCCATATGCCTTCGAAGTACCAGGTTGTCATAACTGGGTAGGAGCTTGCTAAACATAGGAATGTCAGCTAGTTTTCTAGCTTTATGCCTTCGAATTACCAGGTAGTCATAACTTAGCAAGAACTTAAAAACATACCGGGGTAGATGAGACTAGATCTATGCCATCCACGTCGATGCAACAATTTTTCCCAACTGCCCGTTAACGGGACGGGACGACCGCGGTGGATGGGATGCACTCCTCCATCGTATGCTCCACCGTGTCCTCCAGACGATTCACGCACTGGAAACACCCAGGCGTTTCCTCCCGCCTCATCTTGAACAGGAACCTCCCGAAGCAGCCATGTCTGGTGAGGACCTACGTAATGTGGAAGGTGAGGACGCCGTGCCACTCTCTATCCACTCCTCAAAAAGAGGACTTACCGCCGCAATAGTGGCGTGCCCTGCACTGGGTTGCGACAATGGTACCCGCGGGAGCTCTATCCGCCGTGCCGTGATTTCTCGCAGCAGCGGAGTTTCGCCCCGGCGTTTTGCCTCCTCGCGCCACTCCTACATTTGCGTGAGGACTTTTGCCTCCAGATCCCAAAACGGCAATCCGGCAAGGAGGCTCGCGGGCTCACAGGAGATCGTGCGGTATCCCCGGACGCACTCTCTCACCCCTTTGGGATGCACTCAACCGGCGCGCTGGGCGCAGCCTCAGTGAGGGCGCCCACACGCAAAAAACTGTCTTCGAAAACTACGCTGACATACGTCACAAAATTCGAAACACCCTAAAAAATTGCAAATAAATAATAGTATTAATAAAAACGTCTTAAACTACTAATTTTATTGGATAGGTCTAGGTCTTCAGGGGACCACCATATAATGTTTATTGACTTTGCTTTGATAGTTTTATGCGTTAGCTTCGTCAATATGTATTTAATTCACTTTGTTCAGCGTGATGATATTCTAATACTTCCTGTCACTGCTATTGATTTGGCTAGTAATGGTATACAAACTAATGCAGGGTAGATTAAAACGTTTTTGTAAAAAAAAAACAATGGACTTCCAAAAAAACACAACCAAGTGAAAAATAACTTTAATTTCGGAAGTTAGTGGCAAAAAACTAAAATAAAGATCCAAAGACCCCGACTTCCGAAATTAAAGTTATTTTTGCTTGCAGCGCTGCTAGCGAGCAGGTAGAACGGGCGCGGCTCACGATTTTTAAAAGTTTTATATTGTATTTCAAATAGAAAAATGTTATTTTTCTTAATTTTTATTGACAAAACTAGATACTTAGTAGGGACATTCACAAACTCCAGGGGGGGGCAGCGGCCCCCCTCTGCCCCCCCCTGGGTACGCCCATGCCGGTCAATTATTAAGGGGTGCTACAGAAAATATGTCTACTCTGTAGAGAATAACATACAGTCAAACCCCAAAGCGTTCTGGTCTTTCGTTAAGACCAAAAATTCAAAATCCAGCTCAATACCATCAGAAATTACATTAAATGATTCAAAAGCTACAACAGGTGAAGAAATAAGCAAACTTTTCGCCACTCAATTCTCATCAACTTTTTCTGCTTCTAACAGTAATATTACAGCAACAACAAATTCCCCATTATTTCCTCAATTTGTACTCAGTAAAGTAGCGTTCACTGAGAGGGAAGTTTTGAAGGCACTGAAGAGAATTGATGTTACCAAGGGCGCTGGTCCGGACGGGTTACCGCCACTCTTCATAAAAAAATGTGCTCATAATTTGGCATATCCCCTTTCATACATTTTTAATAAATCGCTCGAAACGTCTGTATTTCCCACGGAATGGAAAAAAGCTAACGTGGTTCCAATATTAAAAAAAAAAGGTGATTGTGCCGATGCAAAAAATTACCGACCAATCTCTATCTTATCCATATTCTCAAAACTTTTTGAGTCAATGATCTGCCCTATATTAACATCCCATATTAAAACGCAACTTTCCCCTCAACAGCACGGTTTTTGCAGTAACAAATCCACCGTCACCAATTTGGTATCGTACACTGACGAAATCTGTATGAGCATTGACTCTGGCCAACAGATTGACGCTCTGTATACCGACTTCAGTAGCGCATTTGATAAAGTCAACCATGATATCTTGCTGCTGAAATTGCACGGTATTGGCATACACGGGCCCTTGCTGGAGTGGTTCAGGTCGTATCTTTGAGGACGGACACAAAGAGTAGTTGTAAATGGCTATCAATCGCCGGAGTATATTGTAACCTCCGGTGTGCCCCAAGGATCTCATACCGGGCCTATTCTCTTTATTGCATTTATAAATGACATAGTTAATTGCGTCAAACATAGCCAATGTTCCTTATTTGCCGATGACCTTAAAATCTATCGTCAAATAAAAACTGAAGACGACATTGCTCTACTTCAAACGGATCTGAACTCAATACAGAGCTGGTGTGTGATGAATGGGATGGTTCTAAATGCTAACAAATGTTTTCAGATAACGTTTACGCGGAAAAAGAATCCTATACCTTCCACTTACTCCCTCAATGGGACGTCACTGCAACAAGTGAAAACCATACGGGATCTAGGGGTAGTGCTCAGCAGCGATCTCTCATTTACCACACACATAAATAATATCACTAAAAAAGCTATGAAAACGGTTGGATTTATTAACAGAATTGGCAAAGAATTTAAAGGAACCTTGGCGTTAAAAGTGCTCTATAACACCTTTGTGCGGAGCGTATTAGAATATGCATCTCCCGTCTGGAGTCCGGCTTATAATATCCATAAAGACCGTATCAAATTGAGCGTGTACAAAAAAAAATGACGAGGTGCCTGCGGCTTAAAGATCAGAACTGCCCTTTTAGAGCCGATTACGCAGAACGGCTAAGTTACTTTAAATTAGACTCATTGAAGCAACGCAGGGTTCTAAATGATCTAACAACACTGTATAAAGTTGTCAACGGGATAACATCGACTCCAGATCTCCTTAGCAAAATAAACCTAGATGTACCTCGTCATTCTCATCTCCGGTCCAAGCGTACCACTAAGACGTTTGCCACTAAACCGTGTCGCACAAACCTCGGCCAGCATGCACCCATAAATAGAATGTTGACTTTTTACAACACTGCATGTTCAGTCGACAGCAAAATTGATATTTTCCTCGATAGTCTGCCAATGTTTAAAGCTAAAGTAAATAAAAATTGTCTGTAATCAGCTGCCTACATAAGTCATTAATACTTATTTAAATTCAATAATGCAATTTTAATTTAATCCTGTTGGTATTTAATTTAATTTAATCATGTCTTCAATTTTAAATCATAATAGTATTTGAATTTCATTTAGTTTAATTAGAGTTAGAACCGATATTTGTATTTTATCCTTATCATTTATATACCGATTTGTCTTTGTTATTTTATTCAATATTCCGTTTTTGTTATTAATTGAACTTTATAGTTGTATTGTTTTAATGTAATGTGACGAAACCTATTATTTTATTTTATAATTTAATCTTATTTGTAATACTTTGGCAATTTAATAATGTAATCGAACAATTTAATCACCTTCAATGTGAATGTTGTGCATGCCTATAAGTGATGTGTTTACACAGAACTATAATCCGTCATCACATTATGTTAATATCTTTGTAAATATGTTGTTGGTGTGCCTTGCTTAATAAATAAATAAATAAATAATATTAGTATAGATTCCAAGATATGAAACACATAAACAATGGTTATTTGTGCATAAACTATATTGTACTTATTATCGAATATTATCAAAATTGCTTAATTTTATTGAGTTAGCTCAAATGAGGTAGATTTATGAAAAACATTGCATTTCCTTATAAAATAACAATTAGTAACAAAACAGATCTTTTTAAATATAACAGATACATAGATCTATGTCAAGGGTCGCTTAAGTGCTTTCCTCTCTTTATTTAATTTATAAGCAACAGACATCTTTTGCAAATTATCCTTGTGTACTTTATCATGGTCAACTATTCTTTTAGGGTAGTCCTGCCCAATGATGCATCCTGCTGTAGTCTGAACAGTTTTAGGGGCTTTCCAAGGCTCATAAATGAAAGCAGTAGGATATTTCTTTAATTCTGGCACATACTTCCTGATGTATAAACCTTCTTTGTCTGTCTTTTTTCCAAAAGCTACAGGACTATAAACTCTAAAGTATTTATAAAAGAAGGCAGAAGCTGAGAGCCACATCCAGTTACCAGCGTTCAGAGACCAATCATAGTCTAGCAAATAGTCTTCGAAAACTTTGGCCCCTTGTTCCCAGGATACCCATAAGTCTCCTCTTGTAAGGAAGCAAGCAACCATATGGCGAGCCAAGTGATGTATCCAACCTTCTTGTTTAAGCTGACGCATGATTGCATCAACAAATGGATATCCTGTCCTTCCTTCTGCCCAGGCTTTCAAGTATTCTTCATTGGTTCCCCAAGGAATTTGGGTGCAGACAGAATTTCCAACCATCTTATCAAAGTTTTCTGTGCCTGCTCCTGCTGTGTAGTAGAATTCCCTCCACATTAACTGACCTAGTAAAGACACCGGTGGCTCTGAGTGAGGCATGCCATTTAAAGCTTCCTTCAGCTTGTGGTAAAATAGCTTTACTGATAAACATCCATGACTGATGTAAGGACTCAGAACAGTAGTGCTTGGTTCCAAACTGTTTGGAGAAGAATTTGGCTTCTCAAATTTGCACACCCATTCCCTTCGGGCCATATACATATTCAATCTCTTTAAGCCTTCAGTTTCACCTCCAGGAAATTTCAAAGGATCTAATCCTGACTCATCAAACACCAGCTCATCAAGACTTGGAACGTCATACTTTTGAGAATCTCCATTTGTAGGCTTACAGTGATCAGAAATTTCTTTAGTAATCTCGATGCATTCTTTTACTTGCATATTTTGTACCAGAGATAGAAACTTCTGGTAAGTCAGGGGAACACTGTTATTGTTCTTTTTCAAAACACTGTGAACATCATAGACAGTGTGCTGAACCCTTCTGACAACGAAGATATCTTTCTTCTCTGCAATATCGTCAATTATTTCGTCTTGCTTGACATAGATTGGATCAATATCAACCTGGCATGTCAAATACTTCACTTGCCATTTATCAAATAGTTTAGGCAACTCTTCAAGAGCATTTCCTCTGATGATGTAGAGGCGAGTATTAAGTTTCTTCAGATTTAAATCCAAATCTTGTAGGCTCTGTACTAAAAACCTTAGTCTGTTAACTCCAACCTTATTCTTAATATCAGGTTCAATAAAGTAGAGCGGCCTTAAATGGTATTTACGGTTTTCAGCCTAAAACAAAACAATAAAGAAAGGTTATATTATTTGCACCTAACAACTATTAGTGTGAATTTAATAGGTACTCATTACTTTAGGCGAATAGTAAGAAAGCTAATGAAATAAAGATGTACCTAACTTATTCAAAACTTTCGTACCTATTATCTTACATTATGAAAAACTTACTTCGTTTATAGCATTACGTAGAGCAAGGTTGTCGTGAATTCGTAGATCTAACCGGAACCAATGAATTACAGATGAAACTTTAGTCATATTGGTTTTATTTTATGTTATTATTTGTAAAAATATAAAAAACCACCCTATCAAACGCGCGCAAAATTTTGACAAACTGAAAACTGTGTCAATAACATTGTGGAATTTCGTTCGGGTTCAATTGCGGGTTCAGTCCTACAGTCAATGCTTGTGTTCGTCAGTGTGGTCTTTTGATGGTAAAAATCTGTAGAAACAATATAGGGGTTCATGACACTAAAATACCTATTTTTTTTTGAATGACCTTACTCGATAAACATAATTGACAAAATAATCAGAAACAGTCAGAAAAATAAATGATATAAGTCTACATTTCTGAACGATTGGCTGCTGGCAGTTTCTTTGTTTGACATTTGACATAGAGTTGTCATGGCAACAAAAAGCCACAACATGGTTGGCTAAAAAGATATCATTTACCACTATTCGTAATAATTCCTGCATTTCATTGGGTCTAGAGCTTAGTTTAGATATTAGAACCAATCACAATGCTTTGAGATGATATTTGAATGTCAATATAAAATGAAGACATAGTGTTTATTAGATAAAAGTAAACATTAGATTATTATAAATTGAGATGAGAAATTAGATCATTATGGCAGACTTTATTCGAAAATTATGTGTTTAGTCATGAGTGTGTAGTGAAAGCTAAAGCGATGCTGCAACATGCCAAAAAGTATCGAGTTGACAGTGGAAATAGATGTACAGAGGGTAACTTACTTCCTTTCTTTGTAATTACCTTGTAACTTTTTAAGTATTTGAAGTGCAACCAATAAGATCATCTAATTTATCATACTTTCTTTAACCTGTACTAAAACCCGCGTTTTACCAATTTGATACAGCTCTTCACACAAGCTCTTATGCTGAATGTTTTGTTCATAGCTCATATTTTATGCTTTAGGTATCATGTCCAGGAGTGTGGTTATGTCAAGAT
Organism: Aporophyla lueneburgensis; assembly: GCA_932294355.1. Classification (NCBI taxonomy): domain Eukaryota; kingdom Metazoa; phylum Arthropoda; class Insecta; order Lepidoptera; family Noctuidae; genus Aporophyla; species Aporophyla lueneburgensis. The sequence goes on along the minus strand of OW028740.1, from coordinate 7,953,965 downwards.
GGCCGTGTCTCCCTGACTGTGTTTGCTCTCGGCACTAGCTACCAGACTTGTCTGCTGCCACCTATATTCCCTCTCATGTTCAAAGATGTGTTCTACTTCAGGAAAAGATTTCAGGAGTCTTGTGCATTGAATAACATTTGCTGTTTGTTGAGTAAGTATTTTAAATACTATTTGCACTTAACTAATATAATTTATATAGGATAACTTCCGTAATTAACTGAGACGTTGCCTGAAATAGCAAAGCGGAATGCGAGACTTGTAATAACCACAAATATTTATTTTGCAGAAGACGAAACAATATACTGTGAACTGGTGCAATGGCGTGATGGGTCCTGCTCTAGTGAATGTGTGATTCTTGCCCAGTACCTTGGTGCACTCAATGATGTTCTCTTTCCACCCAACATGTGTTCGAATGAAGGAGTAGATCTGCTCATGAGGAGGTCTAAAGATTTCCCTGTAATAATTTTTATTCACTTTGCTTCAAACTGTTTTTTTAGTTTGTCAGTATGTTTTTGTTTTGTTAGCCTTTACTATTCCACTGCTGGGCAAAGGCCTCCCCCGAATTCTTCCAGAACGTCTTTTCTCGCCAACCTCGAACATAGTGTCGCGAAATGCGACCAGATCATCTCGCCATCTCTTTCTTGGCTATATTGGTGTTTTTATTATCATTTGGAAATCTGCATGATGTAAACACTCCATGGATAATCCAGTTGACTTACGAAATCGTAAATCAAGTGGATTAGCCATGGGTTATCCAACCCAACCCATATGCTAGAATATTTCCTACTATGAAAATAACCAAAATTAAAGAGAACTCATGAACATCTGTCCCATCACGGTGACCAAGTCCATATGGCGGTACAATATCCTAACTATTAGCTCCTCAACTTATATAATTCTACCAGTCAAATTAAAATGACACATTACTTCAAACAGTTTGTGTTCTTTAAGAAGACATGATAAGGGTGATAGTGATATACAATATAGTGTGACCATTTTGCAACATTTAAGCAATCTGTATAGCCAAGGCGTGACCCTATTGCATCCTGGAAGGAATTAAAGGAATATGTTGAATTACTAGTCACTCTGATAATAATACATACTCATGTTTATCATTCACATGAATACAATAATTTATAATTAGTACCTAAAGTCAAAGATTTCATTAAAAAAAAAATGTTTTTCAGGGTATCCTATCCCCAAAAATTGAGATAGCAACGAAAGTGCGTATAGATGAGGTGTGGAGTCAACCGTGCAATGTGCCGTCAGTGCTTAAAGTAAGCCCTTGTCATTGTTCCCCGCACCGGCGGGAAGACTTAAAGAAACAATCACAGGCTCAACAGCAGCAGCAGCAGCAGCAACAACAGCAGGTCTGCCATACTGCAAGGTACCATAGGTGAGCTAGAACTTGTGTGTGACCATGTTTAATACTGTGGCATGTATTTAAAAGAATCTCAATTACAAGGCAACCTTTCTCGGCCATAAATGGCTAACAGGCAATGCATAACAAAATATCTGACTGTGGATTGCAGTAGGCTCATTAATATAAACATGGCAAAGAAAGAAAGAAAGCATTTATTTGTCAGAATATTGTACAAAGTTGTTATGTGGATTATTACGCTCAAAATATTCTGCCGTTTCCGGCGTACAAATATGGTTTTGAAATTATGGGTCATCATTACATTCAAATTTAGTTATTAATCATTAAAATTATTTGTCATCATTACATTAAGATTTAGTTATTAATCAATAGAATTATTTAAATTACGAAACATTTTTTTTTAATGTAAAAGATATTAATTAAATGACAAAAGTGCATGAATGGAGATAAAATATGATTCTTACAGAATAATGTCAAATCTTTAGGTAAACTTTTCATTCATAAAATCTTCAGTCGAGTAATAACATTTGCTTAAGAGAAAGTTAAATAATTTACATTTAAATGTTCTGAGGCTGAGAGTTTTAAAGCCATCAGGTAATTTGTTATAAACAGTAATGGACATGCAGTACACATTATTAGAAAATAATTTAATTCTACGCCTAGGAACATGAAGCATATGCACTTTGCGGCTGGGTCTGGATACAACATCATTATACAAATCAAATTCATGTCTGTTTCGGTGTATAAAGATACAGATTTCAAAAATATATAGTGCTGGAATTGGCAGTATTTTAAGTTTCTTAAATAGTGGAACACAACTGTCCAGTGGGTGCGCTCCGCAAATTGAGCGTATGCATTTTTCTGAGCTCGAAAAACTCTTGTAAGTTCAACTGAATTACCCCATATTATAATGCCATAGCGCAGAATTGATGACACATAGCCATGGTATGCACATATTGCCGCGTTAACACTAGCCACACGTGTTAGTCTATATAAAACAAATACAAATCTATCTATCCTCTTACATAGATCGTCAATATGAGATTTCCAGTTACAGTTTTTGTCAATTATTATACCCAAGAATTTTACGTAATCGACCTCTTCAATTGTCTCATTTCCATATTGTATTTTAAGTCGTGGACGCGTACTGTTATATGTCTGGAATTGTATCATTTTTGTTTTTTTAATGTTAATATGTAAGTTATTGTGTTCTAGCCATGTAATAATTTTATTTAATGTCATGTTTATTTCATTTTGGTACTCAATAATGTCGTCATTTTCTTTTATAATACTAAGGGTCGTATCATCCGCATATAGGATACATTTGTGGGAAGTTACACTTGGCAAGTCGTTAGCATATAGCAGAAATAAAAGCGGACCTATTATGGTCCCTTGGGGAACACCGCAGTTATTTTCACGATACTGTGACCTATATGTGAGCTTTTGATTTCCTGTTTGTCCCGAAATCTCAACAAATTGCTGTCGATGTGTAAGGTAGCTTTCGAGCCATTTCAAAGCATTACCCCTTATGCCATATCGTTCTAATTTATAAATTAATAGTCTGTGGTCCACGAAATCAAGCAAAGAAGTAATGTGTCTAGTCAATGTGATACCTGATTGCTTTACCAGTTTTGACACCAGGAAATCGGAAATTCACTAAGGTTGAAACCATCTAACTGTTGCATATTGAATAAACCTTGTTGTTTTATAATGTGCAAACAGACATTCAAACTTAGCACTCTAAGATAGTTGAATAGTGGGAAATTCTAACACATTAATATGACATATTGAGCTTTAAAAAGGAACCAGAGAGTGAAAGAGACAGCATTGTACAAATAATGTTCATATAAAAGGTACTGTTTAGGTACTCATCACAATTTTAATTCTCAGAAGCAAATGCAAAACTGGAAAGACACCATCATTGACGAGGTCAAGGTCAAGGTCACGGTCAGAATCAACCGGTTCAAGGTCATGTAGCAGCTTTACGCCGAAAAACGCTGAACACAGTAACCCCTGCCATTGTCCCAAGTATGTATTTAATAAGAACAAATTAATAAAACCCCTCTGGAGTGCTACAAGGATCTTTTGGCGCCTGAATGACATTGATACGGGCTTTGTTGGAAATTTTATTGACAAAACAAGATGGTGGCATTAGTTCCGATCCGGCTACGCACCAAAAAATGTTTTTAGCGCCGTATGTTTGCTATACAAGCTGATAAATAGGAGTGTTAAAAAAAAACTTCCGCTGTCGACAGACCCCCGTCAGAAACGAAGTTTCTTATGCATACTCGCATTCACACACATTCGTGTATAGTGGAAGGAGAGAGAAGATGTGGAGGAGAACGTGATATACGCGTTTTTAATAAAGAGGCATGTAGTATAACTTTATAGAAGTTCTTATCCATCCTCGTAAACCATGCATCCTCGTAAACCATGAAAACGACACACATAATGAAAATTTTCGCAGCCGCCATCTTGGATTTTCATTTAAATCTTACTATCGACTTTAGTATCCTCTAAAACATAAACCCCCTTAAACACCCTCTAAAAATAAAATCACGGATTCGAGGAAAAAAAAATTGAGTTGCTAGCTCCACTATTCAAGAATGATCATTACGGTTTTTATCGTGTTCCATAAAACATAAAATTTACTTTAGCGTTACGTATTCTAAGTTAATTTTTGAGTGAAAATTTGAAAACGAAATCTAAATTTTTTTGTTTGCAATGGAATTTGAACTTTATTATGTTTTTCATTGAGTTTGCTGTTCCAAAACTTGATAATTATCGAATTCAAATCACCACTATCGGTCGGTGCAAAATGTCTTCTTTTTCGGTAATTCTATTAGTAGTCATCTCGGTTGTCGCCTGCTTTTTAGCCATATCATCTTCCACATTTCTGTGTCTGACTTCAAATATAGCAATCAAAATAGCTCAACAAACCGTATCTTTTTCCTTAGACCAAAGACATGCCCACGGCGCAAGCCATCAGGGCGTACGAGTCGGTGTCGTGAGTTCTGTGTCTACAACGTATACACACAACCATGGAAAGCCAACCAATACGCAGTGCACGATTCTGAAATCGATAACAGGTGGTGAAGGGTAGGATCTTGGTAGAGTTGTCGGATTGTAGTGCAATATTAGCAGTTTTATTGCAACTGGCGAGGAGCAATAATAAGCGGATTATTGAGTTGTAGTGCAATCGTTGAGTAATAGCGCAAAAGTAGGAGGATTGTTGAGTTGTAGTGCAACTGTTGAGTAATAGTGCAATAATGAGAGGATTGTTGGGTGGTAGTGCAATTGTTAAGTTATAGTATAAGATTGGAATTTACAATAATAGATTGACTCTGGAAGATTAATGCCACGTTGTTAGTAAAATAGTAGGAGGATTGCTCAGTTGTAGTGCAACTGTTAGATTGCAGTTCAAATGAGTTGTAGTGCAATAGTAGGAGTATTGTTGAGCTGTAGCACAACTGTTGAGTTGTAATTCAATAGTCTAAGAGTTGTCGAGTGATACTGCAACTTTATGTTGTATTAGAAGATATAATTTTAAAATAGAAATACAATAGTACGAATTTTCAGATTGAAGAATAATAATAGGCAGACTGACAAACTTATCTGAATATTACTTTTCTAGATCGATGGACAGCATGGAAGAAACGTACGGCAACTATCTAGAGGATGGTTCAGATGCGCTTAAGACTGTTATAGAAAGCCGTTATATCGATCACGACAAGTTTACAAACACCAGTATAAAAGAAAAAGGGGAAAAATGTTTCCAGCCTAAGATAACACCCTGTATTTGCGAGATCTGTAAGCGGTACCACGAGCTGTTTCATACGAAAACCAAAAGTGGATTAAAATAATGATGAATAGTTTTGGACCAATATTGCAATAAGTATACCTACCTCGTCAACAAAATAAATTAATAAAGTAAGTATAGAAGAGATATTTTAAAATTAATGTCAATGTAACTGTAGGCCTTTACTTATGTTTTGGTAAAATTAATATTTTGTTGGTATCATTAAGCTTAGATTTAATGGGCAACGCGAAGACAGGAAAAAAATTAGGCAGAGATGATAGTTTTTCTAGAAACCCTTTCGTAAGTAATTGTCGATATTTTTCTAGAGACAACAAATTTTTTTACAATCATGGTAGTCAAATTCGTTAAATATAATCGCGTTACGTTAAATATTAATTGTATAGAAAAATCTAGTATTGTGTATGTTTTGTTACAAAATACGTTGTGTTCAATTAAAATAATTTATTATTTTTTATATCATTTATAAAATTATTATAAATCATTGTTATATTTTTTGTAATAACTCGTTTATAAAATAGGTGATCATGAAATAAAACTAATAAAATCATTAAATTACTATTATTTATTATTACATTATGTATAGTTTTGACGCTAAGGTAACTTAAGAATAATATTTAAAATTAAGTGATATGGCTTCACTTTAAAACTAGTTTGACAAAAAGGGCTTAAATTAAGACCTCGTTGAACAAAACGTTTACAATCACTTACAAGTTATTGAAATAATCTATGAACGATTTCTATGAACACAAAAACTTTTTTTTTTCGCTTCTTTAGTGATCCGGGGTAACATGTATCAGTGGGTTTGGCTAATGTTAGTAGTAACTAATATTCATAATTAAACTTTTTCGATATATTTGTGTACGAGAAATCACTTCTACAAGATTAATTTAGTCACTTGATCTGCGTATAAGTCTGTAATCATTCTAAATTCTCATATAATAAGATACACAGAGATTTTCGATATTTAAACTAATTAAAATATAACTAAGTATGTATTTATTATGCATAGGTTCCTAAAGCTACTTTATGTACAGAGCTGTATAGCAACATTGCCATATATGAAAAATAACTGGTGGTATTGCCAGTATTTGCTGCTTATTTTACTTTTCTACTAATAAAGAGGTAGAGAAGAGAAAGCGATTAAGTATCGAATAGATTAATAGATGTCCACATTTCTACAATGAAATATAAAGGTGATAAACATTTAATGGGATGAATAGAAGCTGACGTCACAAACTTTCATATTGTCCTTATCAACTTATCACTAAAACCCATTCTTAAATCTCATATAAACTGCAACTGTGATTGGTTACAGAAAACAATCTCAACCAATCAAATAAGTAGTCATGAGGTCTAAAATAAGTTTTATTTAAGCTTTTCAACTATTACAACAGATATTAGGCAATGGTGAAGTTAGTGGTGTCCACTTAGGTCCCATTCACCCCATTAGAAAAAAAAAATAATACCATTCACTCTAGATCATAAACAAAATAATAAATCCTAAAAATAGTAGATATATGGACGGAAGACCTACAGTCAGCCTTTTTAATCAACTCGCAAGTTGAAATTATTCCTAATTATATAATTTTATTATGACAATTCATACTTTTGTACATTGTTCGACTTTTATTCCTTACTAGCTTTTGCCAGCGGCTTTGCCCGCGTGGAGGTCGGAAATTATCCCGCGGGAACATACTACCGGGATAAAAAGTATATACCTATGTCCTTTCTGAGGCTCTAAACTATCTGTGTACCAAATTTCATTTAAATCGGTTCAGTAGTTTTAGCAGGAAAGCGAGACAGACAGACAGACAGAGTTACTTTTGCATTTATAATATTAGTATGGATTACAGATCATTCAAATATAGCTTACAATTGCCATACGATTGAGCAATAATCGTAGATAATTGTAATAGTGTTATTAATTAATATTCACTATAAACCTGGACGATTTCTTTAGATAATAATAATAATTCGAAATAATTCTTTATCAGCCAAATACTTATATCGCAAAGTCACATTGTATTAAAACGTAAGGACCAAAATTGGCTCACCGTTTCTCGATCGCAACCCCCAGTTTCTAAAACCTTATTATTTAGGTCTGCTATGAAATCGTATGCCAGCTTATCAATCAGTGATCAACCAAAAACAACCCCAGCAGATCTGATCTAATCGAAGATTCGCCTTGCATTGTCAATAAATGCCGCGTTTTTATTTCGTTTTGATGCCTCTGACACTGGTTGCCATGGTAACACCATTATTATAGTGTCCTCGCTCTTCTCTGTATGGACAATTTTCCGTGCGTCTTATTGTTAGTACAATGCAGGCGAATCTAACGATTAAAATCTTTGCACATAAGTCTTTCAGAAACGGATGGAAAGTCTCATATAACATCAAACACCAGTCTCATATAATTCAAGGTGTATTCACACTAATTTTATGTCCTCTCCTAGACGCGCGGTCTTTTCTCTTAGTGTATTTAGTACAGTCAACAATAAACGCCACTAGACCTACAAAGGCAAACACTGCGTAGAATATTGCCAGAGAGATGAGGAACGTCTCTTCACTCCATTCCCAAAGGTGGTTGGATCGAAGGTACTCGTAGTTGGAGAGTACCTGTGTTCCGTTCGGAGGAGGGCACGGCGATTGTACTATTATGTCTTGGTATCTGGGTATCTGTAAGGAAGAAAATTAAACGTTTAACAACATTCTCTCAACACTTGTCAGAGAGCGTGTAGGGACACCATGTCGCAACGATAAAGTTACATTGTTGGGAAAATCCCAAGTGATAACTTAATTTTTTCCTGGTATTGAATCTTAATAATACTTTTTCTAGAACTTAAAAGGATTTCTAACTCGGCTTAACATTGTTTTCTTATGGGCCAGTAGTCTTACTGATTTAGTCAGTCACTAATAAACCAAACTACTACATAATATTCATTTTAACCATTTACATTTGATTTATTTCTTTAGACCAATACCTTAAAACAACAAATAAATTCTACATAATAAATCTCACCTGTTTATTAGGACACCGTACATCCTTACTGATACTGCTCCTCAAAGCCACTTCACTAAGTTCCCTTCCCAATAGTTCCGGCAAGGTCCACCTAGATGGCGACACGTACTGCAGCCACGTGACGTAGTAAGGCAGGTCCCGCTCGTGTATCATCACGCCGTTGACGAGGGTGCTCAGCAGTAGACATAAACCTGATATGACTGCCGCAGTCTTCTCCATTGGCACAAGGAATATTGTCGCTCGACATAACATTTGTATACTTATTAAATAGAGCACCATGTAACCTGAAATAAACAATGTATTGATGAGATTTAAATAAGAAGTTAAATATTTGAGGAAATATCATTGGGGAATGTGCTTTCTGTGCCTAGTCTTTAAAGAAATGTATGGACACAGATGAAACATAATAGGTCAATGACAAAGATACATATCTCAGTATAGTGGTCTAAATATCGAGGTTGCTGAACCATCCATAAAAATAAGATATAAAAGATGAAAATATGAATGTTCCTATCAGGCGTGGTCAAGAGAAGGACATACAGCAATAAAAAAATAAAAATTGTTCGTCTGCAGCCTGCTAAACAGCGCCTAAGCAAGCCTTTGGTAGTACACTATGAAGTTGTGAAAAGAGGTATTTTTGCAGCAAGCAAACATTTAGCTTATTTAGGATTTTCTCCTGGACAAGTGCACATAAGCTGTTAAAACATACCTAAGTATAAATAAAATCCGTCGAAGGACGAGGGTGACTGCGCATACAGTCCGCTCATGGCATAGCTCGGCACTAAGTACGCCAGCCACGTCACTCCTGCCGACCAAAGCTCCAGGAATTGCTAGAAAAACAAGCAATATTTACCCATTAAAAACCTTGGACCTTTTTGTAGTTTTTTTGTGGGTGGGAGGTGGCAAATCATCAAATGACGTCTCCCGCTCTGGGCTGAGCGGAAGGGCGTGTCAGATTTTTACTGACTAAAACCCACCTGTGTTGTGAAGTAACCACTATGTTCAATGGTATTACAGTGTGGCAAGGTACCCATGGACTCGCAAGCGCAGCATAATGACACAGCTCATTCAGATTCAGAGATCACCTAATTGCCAAGAGCTTCATCGGCAATTCCTTGGCTTGATAAGACAATAAGGCTATGATTACCTGAACCAAGTGGAACAATAATGGTAGCCCAGTAAAAACAGCCGCGACTTACGAGTTGTAGTGTAGGTCTTAATTTCGAACCCAGAGAGCCAATTAAATTTTTGTAAATTATTTTTCATCACCTCTCAAAACGGTGAAGAAAAATATCGTGAGGAAACCGACATATTCAAGAACTAAAAATTGGAAGACATGTGACATCCTCCAACCCGCATTGGGCGTAGTGGATTACGCCCGCCGCCTCTCTGAGAGGAGGCCATTATAGGCTTACTAGCTTTTGCCAGCGGCTTCGCCCGCGTGGAGGTCGGAAATTATCCCGCGGGAACATACTACCGGGATAAAAAGTAGCCTATGTCCTTTCTCAGGCTCTAAACTATCTGTGTACCAAATTTCATTTAAATCGGTTCAGTAGTTTTAGCAGGAAAGCGAGACAGACAGACAGACAGACCGACAGACAGAGTTACTTTCGCATTTATAATATTAGTGTGGAAGTGTGGATAGTGTGGATTAGGTTACCAGCACTCAAAGAGGTTATCATGTGAAGAGGCAAAAATGCAACCGATTGCCGCCAGCGGTTATGTAGGGTTCTTGCGCTTGCCCAGAAAGTAACTAAATTATTAAAGACTTGAAGACTCCCGAAAGACTATATTTACCTATCGGGATGGCTCCGGTTGTTACTTATAGTTCCATTCACAAGCGTACCAGGGATGCAATAAGAAGAAAGTACTTTATACTTACATCGAACAATATGAACACAGTTCTGGAGTACAGCCCCACGGCGATGTCCCTCTCCACGTGATGCCGCATCGAGCTCGCTTCTCTCGCACTCAGCCATAGAAGTATCGGCCACACAGTGAGACACATCACTGTGTAGTGGAAGCCTATCCTGTCGTTTTGGGTGAGCTGAATAATAAAAATAAAATAAATTCAAAAGTAAAATCAAGCTTAGAATGAATGGAATTATTGAGCTTTTGCGTTTCGCCCGCCTAAAGATCGGAAAGTATTACTGAGTTAAAAACTCAAATCCTATGGTCTAACCCAGGTCATGGTCTGTGTGTGCTTCAAATTTTATCCAAGTCGGTACAGCCGTTGGGCGTAAAAATGTATCAAAAACATAGAGTTACTTTTATGTTGACTGCCCCTGCAACTAATATTTTAAGTATTTACGATGATTTGATTTGATGATTTTATAATGATTGTTGAGCAATCCAAATGCTAGCTAGCTGAATCATTAACCCATTCAATGCGTTGCACGCCGATCAGCGTATTATTTTTTCATACTCGGATTCGGACCACGCCAATCGGCGTAATGTAGAGTTATTTTATATTTTACCCAAATTTTAAGATTTATTAATAAAGTATAGACCAATGTGCTTGTAATTTATAACTGCAATGCCTGGTACTAGTAGTTTTTGGATATTTCAGTTCTAGAAACGTTGAGTTTTCTTACTCTGGTGCGGAAAACGCCAATCGGCGTATTCCAGGGATTAACTGCCCAAATAATATCTATATTTCGTTTATCTTTTTTGTCAACATTTTCAGTGATAATCTGGAAATTACCACATGCTTCCTGATATTTTAATTCTTTTCTTAATCTCTTTATTTGAGCTTTCACATTTCGAATTCGAAATGAATAAAGTGAAATTCATAACGAAGTGCTGAAAACGTCGATTGGCGTGTTATTTTTTATTCGACAAGTGCGGCTCACGTCGAACGGCGTTTAAGTTAAAAAGTATGCCGCATCTGGGTAGTGAGAACAAAATTAGTTGCCGCATTGAACGGGTTAAGAAGAAGTGAGCACACCATGTCTACCGAATCTCGGACCTACCTACGAGTACATTTTTGCTGCAGAGGAGTTTGTTGCGCCACTTTATCTTCCTAGCTTAAGCACTAGGAAGTGGTGAAGGGCGGGCGTTTTGGGTAACTGCCTTATGTAATTTTGATGTTCGAAAAGTGCTGATACTCAGCCTAATTTGAATAGATGACTTTTACCGAAGCAGTCGTTAAACATAAACCATGAACAGATTCTAATAGAGATTTAACGCAGAAAGATAATAGATAAGTATCCTTGTTCAGCATGATGGCATTGATTCAATGCAGTATGGGCTGCTTTATTAAACAGTCCATCCATCTCAATTTGATTATTTACCATGAACTAGAAATTGATTATTTACCTTAGGGTCCGTAGCCGGCAGGTCCCAAAACACAGTGCCCGTGATCATGGACATGATAGCTGCTAGAAGAACTCGTGTTATCACGTTCGACACTGTCGTCGATTGTGTGAACAACAGGCTTTTTCTGGAAAGAAAAAAAACCGTGTTGAGAAACTGAATGTGACCCGAATACGCTAAGATGCGTTTTACTATTACAATAGCAGCCCTAATAGTCATTCTGTTTTCGTATCTCATCTTTGAAATATGAAATAGCGTTCCCAAAAGCGTATTAACGCAGTACCTATATCGCGAAAACAACTTTTTGGATAAGAAGTCCCATAAACTGTTTCGTTGGTCTAGTGGTTGCAAGTCCCACTGCTGAGAATAGGTCCTGGGTTCTATTTCCAGGTTGGCTAATACATTTTTCCATCAAGATTTTTTCAGTAGCAGCCCTGTTTCTAGATGTTTGCCTGGTTGATGGCTATACGCTCGCCTTCAAACAACATTGGACAAATGTGGATGTAACTTCCATATTACATCATCATCATCATTTAGCCGAAACCCGTCCACTTCTGGACTTAGGCCTCCCTCGAGGGAGGGGGGGAGGGGAAGAAATGGGATGATGCTATTACACCTCTATCTAATCCGACGGAGATTACAGGCGTCATGTAATGCTATGTTCCATGTACTCACTCAATGAGCGCCCCAGCCTGCACGAACATATTAGGCCTCGTCAGTGGAGCGGGCAGCGGCACGGGCGGCGGCGGGTCGGGCGCCGCGTGCGCGCCCGCGAACACGTTGGCCAGCGCGGAGATACGACCCGATGACTCCAACATGGCCGCGGCTGACAGGTCGTCCAGGGTCACTAGATCCACTGCACATGAGAAAGGAGGACTTTATTGTGTCGTTAATCCAGGCGTGGCTAAAGCTGGCTAGGACTACCTAAACAGAAATGACGAGCGGAAAGTCAAGAGAACTCTCTCTTGACTTTCCGCTCGTCATTTCTGTATACACACGTTAGGGACTCTTCTTAGAAGGATCCATAGTCTGAAATTAAATAACACCAGAGACGTACAGCAAACAATTTTAGAGAAAAATACTTTCTCCAATTGGACCCTTAAATTTATAAGCAAAGACATTTCTGAGCAATGTCTACATAAGAATTAAATGGAAATTTACCACTTACGATAATAATCCGAGGGGTTCTTGAAAGCTGGGCAGGGATAATCGATGGAGGCAAAATATGGCAACATATCCCTTCTGTACCCGCTAAACATCGTTCTACCGGCTGATATTAACACCACCTAAAACACCATTCAAAACATAAAATACAAGAAAGAAACAAACAAAAATCAGTTATCACTTAACATCAGAATTAATTCACAAACCCACCTTGGTAAGCATAGCAAAAATTTCATAAGTTGGTGGATGCAGTGACATGATGACAACTCTGCCAGTACTGGCCCAATTCCTCAGATACTCCACCAGGAAGAAGGTGTCAAATATGTCCATCTCCTTCGTGGGCTGGTCCAGGATTAGTATAGCCATGTCCAGAAGGAGCTGACATGCTACGTTGAGGCGACGGATTTCTGAGCGAGTGAGGCGACCCACGTTTGTGTCCCGGACTTGTTCCAGTCCTAGTTCTTCTATCAATAGGTTTATCTGGAATGGTTTATAAGTTTTATGAAAACTGCGAATATGAGACGATTATTTTGAAAGAATGTTCTGTACCCATATCCTTCATCTATCATTTCTTTCTTGGAAGATTTAATTCAAGAAACCCCAAGACGCAAATTTGGGTGACAAGAAAAGAATAATAGATGTAACCTACTTGTCGGTTATCGGAAAAAAAAGTAAGTAAATGGACGCAAAGACGCAGCTAACATTTAAAATCCTAGTATGTCTTGGACTAACTATTATAAATTTATGTACTGATAATCTGATAATAATTTCAATTTTAAGTTTATTTATTCGATTTTAGAATTTATCTATGTCTGACATTTCTTGAAATATAAAACTAATATTTAATAAACATTGCATTTTGCCTTAGAGTCTGAAATTAATTAATTAATATTTATTTGTTATTATTATGAATTGTGATATAGTATTAAGTAAACAACATTATTTATGGTAGTTAACAATTGAAATTGAATCTAATTTTTTTTAATCATTTTTATTAAAAACGCATGTACGCTAATTGTAAGGAATCAATAAAAGTTAAAAAAAAAATAAAAAAAAATGTCTTGGACGCACGGTTTGCGTGTATCAGAGAATCTCTATGAAAAATATGATTTGATTACTGATTTGGACTTACCCGATCCCTATCATCCATCTTGACCTGTCCGTTGTTTCTTGGTCTTCTCAACGCAGCGTGGAACCTCAAGGTATGGTCAACGGTCATGGCGGCACACAGTGACGTGTCCTTACGAACGTAAGCGGCAACCTTTCGAAGAGTGGAGGAGGCGACCGGCTGTCCGTTCAGGACTATGTCGCCTGTCAGTTTCTGTATGAGAAGATACATTGTAAGATTAAATTTCGTACATACTAAGTATTGAAGACATTGCACTATTCTGTTGCGAAAAAGAGAAGGTGGTTTTCTTGTATAATTTTGTCTCTCATTTTCGTCGAAACGGAGATGGCTCTGACTGACGCCGTCGTCTTGATACTTGGTCATGAAATAGATGCTCTATATCATATACTTAGCGCCGGCAGTAGATTTATGTTTGGTTCTGAAAGTATTTCTAACTCACGACCAAATTAATACATTTGTTTCATAACCATCTACATATTGCCTTACATAAATTAAGACAAACAAATATATCATCAATCTTCCCTTAAAGGACGGTGGTCTATGTGAAAATCGCTTTATACCTTTCGTACTCCAGCCAGAACATCCAGTAGACCAGTAGCCTCGTGGTGCGAAGTCGCGAGAACAGCTAATATTTCTCCTGACTTCACTTCAAAGCTCAGCCCAGACACCAGCAACGTTGACTTATTCTCGGGGGCTGTTATTTCTAAACTGTTTACCTGCAAAGCGAAGTTGGAATTTCATAAATTATGGCGTCCTGCTTTTAAATCGGGAACTCGATGCAGTACCAATGATTAAAGTTACCATTTTTAGGGTTACGTTGCGAAATGGCAAAAAACGGAACCCTTATAGATTCGTCATGTCTGTCTGTCTGTCTGTCTGTCTGTCTGTCTGTCTGTCTGTCTGTCTGTCCGTCCGTATGTCACAGCCACTTGTCTCCAAAACTACAAGAGCTATGCTGTTGAAACTTGGTAAGTAGATGTATTCTGTGAACCGCATTAAGATTTTCATACAAAAATAGAAAAAAAAACAATAAATCGTGGGGTTCCCCATACATAGAACTGAAACTCAAAAATGGTTTTTTTCATCTAACCCATACGTGTGGGGTATCTATGAATAGGTCTTCAAAAATGGTATTGAGGTTTCTAATATCATTTTTTTCTAAACTGAATAGTTTGCGCGAGAGACTCTTCCAAAGTGGTAAAATGTGTCCCCCCCCCCCCCCTCCGTAACTTCTAAAATAAGAGAATGATAAAACTAAAAAAAATGTATGATGTACACTACCATGTAAACTACCACCGAAAATTGGTTTGAACGAAATCTAGTAAGTCGTTTTTTTTAAAACGTCATAAATCGTAAACCGCAATTTACCTTTCATTTATTCAACAGAAATATAAAATTTTAAAAAAAAAAACATAAATATTTTCATAAACATGAACCTTCTGCATAAACCGAGAATACCTACAGGTTTGTACGGAACCCTTTGTGCGCGAGTCCGACTCGCACTTGGCCGGTTTTTTTTAAAGACGACGAATATAAAATCAGATTCAGAAATGTGTTTTTAAATCTTTTAAAACCTGTTTGTTTCAGTATCTGCACTATCAGCTGGCGTCAAACAGACTGAAAGAAAAGCAGGTACTCACATAATAATTAGGGTAGATATAAGCTGAATGCGTGTATCCATCCAAATGGTCTCCCGGCCTGAGCGTAGAATGTTTTCTGGACTGTGCGATGGACATATGACTCCCGGCCTTCGACATGCGACCGCCCAGGTGGGAAGGTGACATTAGGTAGCTGGAACAAAGGTAAAAGGTCTTAAGAATTGAGGGGCTATCATCAATCATTTCTATATTGTGATTTAACAGAGAGGTTCTAAGAATAGCGAAAGTTATCAACGAGCCAGATTTAATCACAGTTGGAAACCAGTGGCATCCTTCGTGCAAGAAAAACTCGTCAAGTCGTCAGCTTGGCATTGTTTTAATTAAAAAAACTGGTGATTTATATCAGCAATCCAACATTGAAAACGAACAAATATATTTTTTTAACCCCCGACCCAAAAAGAGGGGCGTTACAAGTTTGACCCCTATGTGTGTCCGTCTGTGGGACTGTCTGTCTGAAGCACCGTAGCTCTTAAACGGGTGAACCGATTTGGATGCGGTTTTCTAATTTAAAAGTAAGCTTTCTAGCGGTGGTTTTTAGACA
The DNA here is from genome assembly GCA_932294355.1 of Aporophyla lueneburgensis. Taxonomy (NCBI): domain Eukaryota; kingdom Metazoa; phylum Arthropoda; class Insecta; order Lepidoptera; family Noctuidae; genus Aporophyla; species Aporophyla lueneburgensis. The sequence continues at coordinate 7,937,938 of OW028740.1, read as the reverse complement.
TGCTTTATCACAATCGGTTCAGCTCTTTCAACCCGACGATCCTTTGGTCAAAATATTACCTACAACTTCTCATTAAGCTTAAAGGGCCAATATGTATAAGTTTTAACTTTTTAGAGGTTTTTTTTTTGGTCGGGGTTTACAATTTAGAATTTACCTTTTTTAAAGAATTGTCGATACATTCCAAAGTGCGTACCTTTGGTGATCTCCATCAGGAACGTAGTCGGCGACACTGTTTCTTCTATGGCCATAATGAGTGCGGTGCTGCGGCCGCGCATCAATGCCCAGCAGGTTGGCTTCACTGACCGACTTGTTTCTGGAGTTCGTCCACTGACCGTCGCCTCGAATGCCAGCTTGTTGCATCGCGACTAATGGTACCCCAGTGTTTGGCTGGAAGACAAATGAAGATCAGAGAAGGCAAAAAATACGGTAAAGATCAAAAGTATATGGGAAAAATATTGTATGCAGTTCAGGCACAGCCTTACCTAAATAGAATAACTTGGTATCTATACTATCTTTAGATAGGACAAATGGAATAAGTTTACAATTACAAAGATTATAGTGGTTGGGAGTAAAGACTTCTATCATAACAAACTTAAAAATGAGACAATTTAGACTCAAACAAACGTTCAGCTGGCGAAAGAAAACATGTTCTTGATATATAAAACGTGTTTTAGTAGAAAGTATTTACCTGTAGAGAAGGATGTACGTTCTGCATTCTAAAATCCGGGTCAGAGCGGTACTTCCGACTGTATTTGTAGTTTGTGGTCGTCTCGTTGTCTGAACTGTCGTAACCTGATGAGGTCTCGCGCATACCTCGACTTTGCCTTTGAATCCTGTTGGGAAATGTAAGGTGATGATAAGAATGTTCTTAATTCTGTTCACTCCAAACGTACTTAAGTTATAACGATACTTTTCATTTTTTTACCAGCTTTATCTGTAAACCAACTACAACAACAATCCTAACTTCCGTCCTAACTATTATTATTACCTGATTAAGTTGTTTGTTTCCCACGCTTTATTGCTAACTCGGCTGAATGGATTTGGTACACATAGTCCATGACCTAGTTAAGGACATAGGATACTTAACATCCTGGATCGCGGATTAAGTCACGGGTAACAGCTAGTATACAATAATTCATATAAATATTATCATCTGCCTTGCCTTTTCCCAATAAGTTGGGGTCCAGTCTAACCGGATGCAGCCGAGTACCAGTATTGTACATGGAAGGACTGCCTATCTGACCTCCACAACCCAGTTCCTGGGTAATACGATACCCCTTGGTACGGCTGGTTCCGGGTTTCTGACGGCCCTTAACGAGTGTCTAAGATCTACGAAAGACAGCCGGAACGGCTTAAATTCATAATTCATATAAATAATTCATCACAAATAATAATGTAAGGATTACCTAGATCATATCATCAAGCAGATATTATACACAATCTTTATATATATAAAAATCTTGTGTCACGATGTATGTTGCCAATAAACTCCAAAACTACCGAACCGATTTCAATAAAATTTCACAAGTACCCGTATTTTGGTCTAACTTACTGGATAGGATAGTTATCATCTCAATTATTCGCTTATGTCGTGAATGTAAACGAATAAAATGTATCAATTAATTGTTTCATAAGCAAGTGTTTAGTTTTATGAAGTTCTCATAGATGGCGGTGTACGTTGATTCATCAATAAAATTCTTCAATATTGTTTGATATCTAGGTTGTAAATACACCCAATAGATGGCGCTGTGTTCTGTTTCTTAGAATATAAATTCTATTACTTTATTTCACGTAATATTTATTTATGTTCACGATGTAACCGTATTATTTTAATGGTTTGTGACTGATATTTTTATAATTATACTGCGTATTATGTTACAATATTATTACCATTAATAACAAAAATAAAATTGTACTATTTTTGTTAGGGAATTATTAAAGTCTTGGTGCCAAATTTTAATCAAAGTTTCAAGATCTGGCCATCAAATTCTATCGAGTCGCCATCTCTGGTTTGAATGTCCAAAGCTTTGGTATCTCATTCGTTCTCGAGACCTCCTCTGAGCGTAAACAAAGCTCCCTCTCGAACCATCGAGACCCACTATTTCGAACAATCGATCAATCGATTTTTCTCGAAGCATGCGAACTAGAACGTTCGGCAAATTCAAGGTTCATGCATAAATACTGGCGCCGAGTGTCACCGCAGTTCAGTTACTTTTTAAACGAGTGAATTAATACTATCTCCCGGAAAGTGATAGTCTCAGTAAAATCTCAGTGCAAGTCTTAGTACTACTCTCTGCGTCAGTCTCTACGTAAATATACCTGTGCATTTACCAAGTATATAACCTCTGCAAGTATTAATCAGTGCAAAATCATAACTTTAAGTAAGTATTTTTTGCTTGCATTTTATTTTATTTTCTTCATGTATTTTGTAAAGAAGTCATTGTTTATAAAAAATAGTTAAAGATAAGTAAAATTAAATCTATATTTAATAAATTATAGTTTTAAAACTAAAAAAACACGCTTTTGAAACTAATTGAAGTAAAAATTTAAAAATAAAACTGGAGTACTCAATTGAAAAATTCATATTGTTGTACAAAAAGCGTGGGGGGCTTGATTTTCATTGCTGTAAATATTTTAACGATAGTTTAGTATACCTGTAGTAATTATAATAAGCACCCCACGCATTTTGTACAACAATATGAATTTTTCAATTAAGTACTCCAGTTTTATTTTCAATTTAGCTAATTCGATTTTACCGGAAGGGTTTTATTTCCTCAGTTGCGATTAGAAAAATAAAATATGGCGGTACGAAGTTTGCCGGGTCAGCTATTAGTATTATATTTTATCAAGTTCTTGAAACATCGTAAGGAAACCGGCATGTCCTAGAACCAAATATTTGAAGACATGTGACATCTACGAACCCGCACTGGGCCCGCGTGGTATATTACGGCCCACTCCCTGTCACCGGGAGGAAGCCTGTGTCCCAGCAGTGGGAACAATATAGGCTGATTATAATGATCAAGCTCTTCTAAGTGAAGAGAGAGTTGAGCTGCTGAAGAGTTTGTTGCGTCAGTTTTTCTTCCCAACTTGCCGGGGGACTGTCTTCTTCCCAACTAAAGCACTAGGAAGTGGTGAAGGGCGGGCATTTTGGGGACTGTCTTATGTAATGTTGTCATTCGAAAAGTGCTGACTCCAATCTGCAGCCCAATCTACGGAACAATGAAATCGCTTCGGAAAGCCTCTGATGCTCCCAGGAAGCTTCTGCGCTTTTAGGCGGAGCTAGACTGGCTTTGTTAGCCAGAATAAAATAAATATAAAAAAGACCCTCATTCGGGGGCTCACCCGAATGAGGGTCTAAGTGCGAAAAAGGGAGTCCCATCATAATCGAAAGGGAGTCAAAATCATGTTCAAAGTTTCCGTTACATAGGCACATCTGTACTTAATGTTATAAAGCTGAAGAGTTTATTTGTTTGTTCGATTGATCGCGCTAATCTCAGGAACTAATGGACCTAATTGAAAGAATATTTTTGTCTTGGGTAGCCTATTTATCGAGGAAGGCTATATAACATTACGCTACGGTCCAAAAGAAGCGGAGCAGCAAACGAAAAATGGACTAAAAATGGCAGGCAATTCGATACAACGGGAAGGAGAGCGAAAATTTGACGCGGACGAAGTCGCGGGCAAAAGCTAGTAAATTAATAAATTCATAATAAATTCCTTGAACAACAAAGAATTATGACATCTACATAATTCAATTGAAAAACAAATGTATATGAAAAGTTAGCAAAGTCGTGGTGCCATTGTATTCGTTTCCAGGTCATTGATATCCTATTCGATAAGCTGGCAACTTGTCAGTAGCTAGTAATATAGGCACATACGTATTTAATAAAGGCTTCATGATCCGTTTCGTAGATTTTGAAAGGAACAAGCATAAAAAAAACGTGTGTTTATTTTGCTTTCAGGGGAGTCTTTCACTAATTTTCTCAGTTATCCAATAGGAGGTGCTTATCATTGGGACATACCTTAACTACTACTCCAAAGTAGATTCAGGTAATAAGAACTTCTCGTTCACTATTTCTACTTAGTTCTCAATCTTAGGAAACTACTAAAAGAATGTGAAATAAACATTGCAGCATCAGCATATTTACCTGGGCACTGGTTTCATGCCACTCCCAATAGAAGTCTTCGGTTTAGGCGTGCCCGAGCGCTGGGATCCGTTATGATTCGGCGGAAACACCCGAGGTAGCCCGAACTTCAGGTACGTGTACATATTAGAGCCGAGAGCCGATCTGTGACAAAATATAAGGTTTGCTGTAGGACAAGGTAAGGCAAACACCGTGACATAAATTTCATTAACGGCGAGGCCGATTCTGTAATCAACTTTGTCAGGTAGGTACTGTGTGTTACAATCAGTTTTTATGATTTATGTTTTTAATGGAAATTTTAATAGTTAAACAATGCTGCGTGCAGTACGTGTTCTAGAATTCTAAATATAATAACATGAATTTAATACTTCTTAATCCTATAGGTTCTAAACGGTAGCCGTCCACAATATGGTAACCAATTCCAGATCTTTGCATGAATAATAATACCACTAAGCTACAACATATCCTTAATGTGAAAACCCCAGGGTATCTCGCGAAATTCAAATTTTCTTAAGTTTTTTGTAATTTTCAAGTCAGTGTCAGGTTGAATGTTGATTCAAATATAATTCGTGATCGTAACAAATATGGTTTTACAGAATTATAATAATAAGAATCACCAATTCAACCCTGTAAGTTCATTTAATCCCATTGAATGGCTTTTTTACTAACTTTTTCTTTTGAATTTTTCGTGTTTCGGCCGCAAATCATATTCTAATCGACATACCAAAAAGCTGAAACTGACCCATGGACGACCCTGGCGCTTCCCCTTTGGAAAAAAAATCAGGATCCTCTCGAGGCTTATAAGTAGGACTTAGAAGTAAAGTATTCAAATCCGGAACAAAAAATTATAATAGTACTTGGTTGGTACTTACTTGGGTCCATATCGAGGATGCGACAATATGGACTGCACGGTGGTATCCCTGAGCTGAAAGTTCCCATACGGCAGTGGACTCTTGTCCGTACTTCCCAACGCACTGTCGGTGAAGTCAGAGTTCAGGTTTTGCCTAAAACACAACAAAAATGCGTTAATTTTAATAACAAAGCCTTATCATACTCGTGATCTGTGTTACTGTCATGATTCTCACGCCAGACGGTCACATTTTGATTTGATCTATATTGAGTTTGAGTTGTATAAAGGTCAAAATTTATTTACTCTAGATTCAAATTTGTAATTTTCACACAAAATCGAACTATTCCAACGAAACTCTTTGTAGATGTAACTCCTAAAGCTGCTGGTTAAAATGAACTTAAATAAGACGATCCTCAAAGGTCACACGTACTTCGTATTTGAAAAAAGAAAGAATAGAACGCAGCATCACGAGCATAGTAGGCCCTTATTAAGAGGGCAAGAATTGGCGTATCCCAAGGTTTCTATGCGTTTTATAAGCCATCTTAAAGTGAGACCTCTTAGAACGCTAAATCCATAGGAGATGGTTCTGATCACTCATCTCTGTAACAGCCTCTGCAAAATCGAAGATGCTTTTTTCTACTCGTCTTGTTTGGAAGACCCCTTTTCTCCAAACGCGAAAATAGGTTAGGTACGGTTGAACATACACTATATTATTTTGATAAAAGCAATATTCTCGACGAAATCGTCTCGATTATTCAGATGTACTGCACGCGTAGCATGACCACCATAGAAATGGGTTTTGTCGACAGACGAATAGACAAAGTAACGTTTCGGGTACACAGTACGACGGCAGCAAAGTAGAAAGAGTCAACTACACAACTTAACGTAAGATATTTTTTTTGTTTTGCCTTGTGTCGCAGGTTCGCTAGGTTCAGCTGCACTTCGCAAGGTCAGCCTTTGGATGGGTGACCATGTAGTTTTTGTTTTACAGTGTGTCGCAGGTTCGCGAGGTTAAGCTACACTTCTCAAGGTCGGCCTTTGGATGGGTGACCATTTAGTTTTGTTGACACCGAGCGTATACCGATAGTTCACGCAGTCGAAAGTTATGAGGTACCAAACATTAAAAAAAAATACAGTCGAATTGAGAACCTCCTCCTTTTTTTGAAGTCGGTTAAAAATAATTCTGAGTCTAATCATGTCGAAGAGTAAATTTTATAAAAAGTGCAGTTGACTCTGTCTACTTTGCTGCCGTCGTACTGTGTACCCGAAACGTTACTTTGTCTATTCGTCCGTCGATAAAACCCCTTTCTACGGTGGTCATGCTACGCGTGCTGGTCACTCACTGTTACTCGGAAAAAATGCGTAACTTTTATGTCAAGTTTAATTTTATTTTACTTCATGCCATTTAGTGTAAAATTCAGTTGATTTACTAACGGACTTCAAAACAGGAGGTTTTTGTTGCCCCCCCATGTTTGTAACTTTACGATTTTCTCAAAACCTAATGAATCGGTTTTGATAATTCTTTCACTAACGTAATCTTCATAATTTCAGGAACTTTATATACGTAGAATAAAATCTATTAGGTTATTGTTAGTAAATTGTTGAATAATATCGTTTCAAACAGAAGAGCACGGGATGGGTCGAGTCGAGTCACGCAAGTATATATACTACCACACCTTAAAACCAAACCAGTAATAATATTTACCTGTAAATAGACCATGCGTGCAGATCCTCAGAGTGCATGCCGCGATGGTCATGCATCAGCGGGTGGGACGGCACGGAGTACCTCCTCTCCCCGCCGAGGCCCAGCGCCGACTGCGACATTGTTGGCCTCTATTTCTGTATGAATTCATTATGGGTTTTTTAGTTTTTTTGGTGAGTTTTGTGTGAATTTAAATAGGTTATCACATGTTTTTGTTTCCACCTATCCAAGTACCTATCGTTGAAGAAGTTTGGTCTTTTGGTAGGTGCCGCAGAACACCGAGTGTTGGTGTTAGGTCTAATCACTTTATGCAGGGTCAAATTAAACGAGCTTTCACTTCATATACTTGATGGGTATGGTAGGTTGTGCGAGATAGATAACGCAAAAAAATATTGATGATCTTTTTATTGGATTGACTTCAATAACAGATCATCAATATTTTTTGCAAGCCGCTGGTGGTTTTGTTATGAAGTATGAGTTGAGAAAATCGTTTTATTTATCGTGTTTTGATTTCTATACCCACCACGTTTGTGAAGTTCAAATGACTACAATACCTGCAGTTCACGACCCCAAAAAAATAGAGTCCCGACCCATCCACCCACTGGACTTTACCACTGGTGGGTGGACGGGTAATTCACGATTACCCCTCCACCCACTATGCTAGTGTGAACAAAAATTATCGATTAATTAAAAAATTCGCTAAATTAAAAAAAAAGTTTTCATTTCATATTAATAAACACAAAATATTCCTCTTTAAAGAAAAATCAACCTTTGGTATTAAGTTAGGATTTAATTGAGTTTGAATTTGTTTTGAATATAAACTCTTTATGAAAAACCACTGGCCAAAGAAAACAAATATCACTTGAATGACTTCTGATGTCACACTAATCACTAATCTTTAATGCACTTCTCTGCAAGGAATTTGCTTTTGCTTGATACAGACAGACGGACAGCGGAGTCGTAGTAATAGTGTCCGTTTTAGAAAGGGTACGGACGTAAGTACTGAACCCTAACAAGAAGTGAGTTTACTGGTACTTACTTCATCAATTGTCACAGATCCATTACATTTCAGTTTTTGTTTTTGGGAACAAGTCCAAATTGACGATTTACATTTATAAGTTTTGTGCTTATAAAACTGATGTCCATTCCACAATAAGACCCGGCCATGTTTACGATTCACAATTTTTAATTCCGTGTTAATTTCCATTACTCTCTAAACTACACAATATAAGTTACAAAAGCAAATTCCTTGCAGAGAAGTGCATTAAAGATTAGTGAGTGTGACATCAGAAGTCATTCAAGTGATATTTGTTTTCTTTGGCCAGTGGTTTTTGTTAAAGAGATTATACATATTCAAAACAAATTCAAACTCAATTAAATCCTAACTTAATACCAAAGGTTGATTTTTCTTTAAAGAGGAATATTTTGTGTTTATTAATATGAAAGTAAAACTTTTTTTTTAATTTAGCGAATTTTTAAATTAATCGATAATTTTTGTTCACACTAGCATAGTGGGTGGAGGGGTAATCGTGAATTACCAGTCCACCCACCAGTGGTAAAGTCCAGTGGGTGGATGGGTCGGAACTCAAAAAATAATACTCATCAAAATAATTTATTTTAGTTAACCATACCCACGGATCATTTCTGCTGAATTTCACTAGCAATTCAAATGAAAATTTTTCATTCAGAGGAAAAGACTCGAATAATTTATTTACCTACGTCGCAAAAGTCAAGTCTATTTACCTACGTTACAGTAAAGCCAAATAGAATCCTCGGATGACCCGATGACCCATTGTTATTTTTTCCCCGATTCAGGTCATAAAAAACACAATAAAAAAGAAATGACTCAATACCTACTAAGCTGCTACACATTTCGAATTCCAATCACGAGGGCAACGTGGCGATTGATTTTGATATTCTTTGCGTAGGAGTTTGACGGCACTTACCAGTGTCATTCCAATGTTATGTCGTGTTCTGGTTTCTTGAGCTTACACATGGTCATTCAGTGTTCATGCTTCATGCTGATCTGAAACAAAAGACAGTGCTGTTTGTTATAGGATCTTTTCAAACGATTCTATATTCAAATGCGTGTGATGACAAACATAAAAGCGCCAAGTAAAAAAGCAGCTTGTTTGATCAGCAGCGTTGATTGGTTGTTGATTTCATTTCCCAGATCCAGCATCATAAATCCGGAAAATTCAGAAAAATCATAATTTAGGAGCTTAGTTAGACTAAGAGGTTTAGTTTTAATTTTCGTCGAGAGTTTTTTTCTGCATTTATGGACATGTTTTCAAATTTAAATGGTGGCCCCCACTTCGAGTAATATGCTTTCCAATAAAATAAGATTTTTTTTAAATCGTACCACTCAGTAAAAAGTTATGCGTGTACATAAAAAAATATTGTATATACGTGAGTTGAGAATTCCTCTTGTTCATTTCGTCGGTTCAAAAGATAGTCTCATTTCTGCCTTCAATATGTTCTCAGCCCTCTAAAAAACCAATGTCTGCAGATAATAAGCAGATTTCGAAAGCCAAACTTACAACACCATTATTGACATGTTCACATGTCATTTCCCAACAACGATCGACATTGGCCATATCCCGTACAAAAACTGTCTGGCGGCTAGCATGCCGAATCAAAGGCCGCACCGCGTTGCGTCACAACACAAACCAACCAGCAGTTGACAGTTGAGTAGGTACCGGACGTGTGCGCGACGACCAATCTCAACATCTCATTGTCGAAGTTGCGAAACAAATGAGTATGCCAACGAACATTTGTTTTTAATTCCATTTTGTTAATGTGATGTAATTTGGATGTGGCTCGTCACCTTTCGTAAGGAAGGTCATTGGTACTATTATTTTGCATGGGTTTACACTTCCGCGTATGAAGGAGCCGCCATTGTTGTATCAACAAAATAGTAAGCGTCTGCACGCATGGTGCAAAAAAGGCCCTTGACCCACGTGAACTAGGACAGGTGTAGTTCAATTTCCTGGTTCTTAACTACCTAGACTAATTAAAAACTTTTTTAATGGTTTAAGGAAGTGATCTGCTCAGAGTCGGAATCACGACGCTTCAAAAACCAAGTTCTTACATCATAAATACTGCACCCGACACCTAACGGAAACTATAGGCATTACATACATCACAGAAGCAACACCATGCCTTGAACTAGACATCGATTATGTGGCAGTAAATAGAACCATTAACTAACCGTGGGACCCCATACACACATTGTTCCATAATTACGAAGATTCAGTTAATTGAACAGTGCTAACTTAAGTTGCACATGATTTATAATTCACTTCTAGCTTTAATTGGATAAGTGACAACTTTATAGACGGGCAAAAAGTTGAAGCCGACGGAAATGCTTGTCGTGGTTGAAGTATTTCAAGCCATTAGGACTTATAATGGCATTATTGGTACTATCTAGGACTAACGACCACTCTAGGTATTAAGGATGAGTTGGAGCAGAAGCACACTAAATACTACATACATACAAAAACTAAAACCCGACTACTGAAAAAATCACGCTCCAAAGAGTAGTGAAACAAGAAACTATTCTCATCTGAAAGCCACGTAGTCGTGGTTGTATGCCACTTTGCCTTAAGGCTTATGATCACTTATTACTATTACAATGTTTTTTTTTTTTGATGGCTCACGACCACAGCTTTCAGCGTTCCCTAGAGCACATACTCTAGGGGGCGCCATATTCAATTTGATTTGACGTCATCGGTCGTTGTCGTCTTCAGTCGTCATCGTTGTAGGCAGATAAGACGCTTCTAGCGATACCTCATTTGTCAAATTATTATAAGGAGTTTAGAACTTATAAGGGTACATACAAACATACGGCTCAAAATCATAATCCTACATTTGCTTTGCCGTAGTCTGCTAAAACCACTAAGTACCAAAAATATTCACACCGCTCACTGGTCATCAGTGTCTTGGTAATTTGCTTCATCTGCGTGCTCAATCAAGTGTCCGCCTTATTCTGATCAGTCCAAGCCAGTCCAACCGGTAACGCAATAATCACGTCTTTATTACCATACATTATTGTCTATAAGTGTCACTTCGGAAGTCACTGGAGGACCCTCACCTACTTCGATGGCGTGATGCCTCATGCTGCACTACCGGTTCTCTAAGACTTTGCGTGTCATTATCATAATTACTACAAGCTTTATTGATGTAGTCATTGAGTAATGCACTGTCTTCTGGCACATTGTATGGGATAAATAATGATGGAGATAACTAAGGAGAACAATTGCTGTTTATTTTATTAATGGCTTGATGGATTTCCCATCAGTGTACCCATTCGTCTTCATTTATTTAGTGCGGAACCGTTTTGGTATGCGAATGATGGTGCAGTGAGCTCAATGATCATTAGACGGCCAAAGAGTTGAAGAGCAATTTATACGTAACAGAGAGAATCTTTGTTCAGGAGAAAATAGGGTTGAAATCTATTTGAAATTGGGATTTTTAATTTTAAATAAATGCTTGTAATGTACTAGTCCGAATTCGGTTTTTAATTTATGGAATACGTCTTTTTTTCCATGGGATTAGTAAGAACTCAAGACGTCAGGACTACGTCTGTGGGGTAAGCTTGTTAAAAATAAATTGAAGGAGTCCCCTGCATATTTATTCTCTCACTCTTGAACTTCCGTTCCCGACATACCACTTTAATTTGTCATAGCAATGACTGTCGCAACTTGAACAACGATCACGCAGACTATAATGTCTACACATAGACCGTACATAGTCACCTTATCCTATATTAGATTTTAATCTTCTTAATAAGATCTACAACCATAGTATATCATCATATATGCTTAGTCTGTTCACACTAAGGTCTTGTGTAATGTACAACATGTTCAAGTACATATAAAATGTATTATGCATGTACCGTGTTCTTATCTGCAGTGTTTGCTACTGACTCATCTGTGTACCTACCTGCATTTAATAAAGGTGATTTTACTCCGGTAAAATGTTAAGTAGCCATAATCCTACTTCATACAATTTCATTATGACCGTGTTTGGTACTTTTATCTTCGTTGATATCTAGGTACGCTTACAAAAATGGCTTGGTATATTTAAAAGAATTGTCTTTAAATGTCCATGATACAAACCGTTTTATTACCCCTGCTAAATCTACCTATCTGATAATATTCTCCTAAGTAATTATAGGCATGGGTAACACAACATCTAAAGTAATATTATAAAGAGGAACGATTTGATTTTTTGCACGTATGTTTGTAATGGATAAACTCGAAAACTACAGAACCGATTTAAAAAAATCTTTCACCTATAAAAAGCTACATTATCACCAAATAATATAGGATATATTTTATCCCGAAAAATGCACAGTTCCTGTAAGTCATGGACAAAGTCGCGGGCGAAGTGCTAGTTGTAGATATATGACTATTATTCTCTGAACGTTACCAAGTGTAGTAACTGGTAAGTGGTACATACCACCACACACCTCAATCAACGGATGATTAAGCCCGAAGGTTCGTGACGGTGGGCGAGGATCATGATAAGCTCTTTGTATGTTAATTACGTGTAATTTCGTATTACCTACACGGCCTTCTTTCCTCTGTTGTTACCGATGAGGAAGCTTTGAAATGTCACGCAGTAACTCATCGTATAAATACTTTTAGTAATTTTATCACCTCTTGTTGACGAAGCCTGAAATCGTGTTGAAAATATGTATTCCCGTTTCCTCATAACTAGCTTCTGCTCATGACTTCATTCATGTCAAATTCCCTCTTAAATATCCTTTGACAGTCGGCAGTGAATAATCTATGAAATCGTATTGGTTGTTCCGAAGATTACCTCTTACATAGGAACTCCCAAAATCAGTATAGATTTACTAAAATTAAACATCTTTGATCTTTCAATGCAAGCTATACATCAAATGAATTTGTAATGCCGCTAATCAAAGTTAGGTTACCCATAGCAGAGCCTTTTTACTAAACCGCTTAATGCACTCTCGCATTATCTGCTTACCGAGTCAATTAACTTTTGAGATATATGAATAAAATACAGCATTGTTTTCAAATTAAATAAGTCAAGGTTGTGTGAAATTTAAATTCTGTTCGAACTCTACGACGTCGTTAAGTTAATACTTGTCTGTATGTGCGCGTGCGCGGGCGCCACCCACGTTACATAACTCACGTCCTCCAAATTCCTAAAGATTTTACTTAGCACTTACAACATTTGCGTGACCAATTAGTACTTTGTCGTTTCATTGCGAAATGTAACAAAAATAACAAAATCTTTTTAAAGGATATGCATGCTTTTCAGTGGTTTCATTTTCTGTTAAAAAGTTTTTATTTTATATTTTTTTGTGACTTTAATGTACTAATAATACTTGGCAAGGTATACCCTATCCAACAAAAAAATAATTATCAAAATCGGACTACTCTGTATAAAGTTATGCGTGGTTATACATTACAATCAGTGAGTGAACAATCAATCATCCCCCGTTTTCCGACCCTTAGGGTTCGATTTTGTTTTCCAAATTTATATGGGACCACCTTGAATACCCTTTCCAATAGAAGAAGAATTGTCACAATCGGACCACTATGTAAAAAGTTATGCGTGGTAATACATAAAAAAAAAAAAAAAAAAAATATACGCGTCGAATTGATAACCTCCTCCGTTTTTTTTCGTCGGTTGAAAATGACATTATTAAAATACTAAGAATTTATTACTATACCACCCTAGTTTTCTCGGCCTTATAAAGGGTTAAACACACTTTTGTTAGCTCGGTATGTATGTAAATGTATAACGGAATCTTTGAACGTGCTTTTCACTCCGTTCAAAACGTCGGATTAATTTGAAACTTTGCACACCTGTGAAGGACTGATGACAAACAATAATTTCATAAATGTATGCCATTATCCTGGCAAAAATCCTGCGTTTTTAGCTAGCCGCAATAAAAAATATAAAGTAAATAATAGTTTAAAAAAGGTCTAAAAAACACGCTTTCATATAAAACCATACTAAAATGTAGAAAATAATGAAAAAAAAGCGTGTGCGCTTTTCTGTGAAATACTATTATTTATTGTCAGGATTTTTAAAATTTCGAAAGGGTAACCCTACCTACGTGGTCTAGAATAAAAAGGAACTGAAAGAATTAAAAGGATAAAAAGGATTCCTGAGTCAGCCTTGCGAGTGCTAAGTTATAAATCGTGTTAGACCTCTGAGCCTGCATGTTAGTCACTTGATTGCATAAAGAGAGGCTCTTGACTCTGAACAGTGATATATTGCTAGGGAATTCGAAGCGTAGGCGCCATGCGAATACCTTTAGCATTGCTCGAACAAATCGTCTTCTATTAGTGGAACAAAACCTAAATGAGTACCATTCTCCTTATGATTAGATTTATTAATATTACAATGAGATCGAAAATATTAAGGCAATCAAAACATTCAATATTTTACGTGTGTATGTTTTTCTTTTGAGCTGAAATGAAATGAAATTGTTTATTCTAACAATCAATTTCATCATTTTTTTTTTTTATATATAAATTACTATTTATGTTCAAAAAAAAACAGGATGGCGTCAACATTTCCTATTTGACCTAAATGGGTAAAGAAACTGAAGCACATAATCTCTTTTAAAGTCCAGACATAATCTTTGTCATATCATGTGAGGACCATGTAGATTGTGGCTGAAATGGTAGGTATTTTCAGAAAATGACCTCACAGATTTGTACTTCACAAGCACTACATTAAAATTATAAACCATGCTCACATAATTGAGAAACATAAAAGTATAGTAGCTCGCTGCTCGCTGACGCCATCATAATCTACATCTGACATACATTGTCAGGCAAATAATCCGGAGTGCACAAAACGTCAGTGCGTGACTCTTGCGCACGCATTCTCTATTACGCCTCCATTCCACCAATGCTGTACGCAAATTTCTCTGTTCTCAAGTAAATGGGCAATGCGTGTACGAAGGCTATATAGCTTGGAACAGGGGCTATTTTTACCTGGGATGGCATGCGAGTCAGGCGCTTTGGGGTGAGTGACCCGTGGTCGGCCATATTCTATCGTACTCGTACGTCCACGTAGACACTCTTGATCGCAATTGTTAGAACAAAGGTATCGAGACAAATTGGCTTCGTGGGCAATTTTATTATTGATGATTTTTTATGGTATTGAAAATTTTATGCGAGTACGAGTAGTTTTGATGGGTTAATTAAGCTTTTTCTTATTATCTATCCCTGTGATTACTGAAATGGTAATGTTGGTAAATCTAATATGTAAAGATGTTTTGAGTTTATACTGTGTCACCTACCATACCATCCTCTCTCCTTTAATGAGGCACTTACTTATGCATATTTACTCCAGAGACATACCTGTAGACATTATCCCTAAGTCTTCAGCTTTCCGCAGCAGCTTTGAGGTTAATAAACTGACCACAAAAACAGACAAGAGACGTATTAACCTGCAGTCTATCTTTACTGATTATAACTTAGCATGGCAGCATCAGCTGTCATGGTCAAGCATTGGTAGGTCAAAATCTAAGACTTAATATACATCACATCACACACAACACACATACATCTTAGATTTAACGTTAGCAAATTGTCACACTTGTTATGCTTGGTATCATCAGCATTTCTGCCGAAAGACGTGCACTGCTGGACATAGACAATTGCAGCATGCTGGCAAAATGCATTTAGAACGCTGCTGCCCATTTTCTAATAAGTCCCTCAGTCGCCTCATACACATAAACACCCACAGGAACAAAAAGAGGATGTAAGGTATGTAACGAACCATCTAAATTGACTGTTACATTTATCCAACTATCCGTTTGACAGTACCTATGTATTCTGAACTTGAACTGGAAATATCTGCAGAGTTGCTGACTAACAATATAAATGAAATATGAGCTAAGATATCATGGAATATAGTAATTTTAGATCCGCATTCCGTTATTACATGATTACTTACAATGTTATATTGTCATATGTCACGACAAAGCACTAAGTTGTCATGACATAGTTGGCTATACAGTCACGAGACATTTAGTGGTGATAAATATATTTCCATTAATGTATAAATTGTTGCATTGCGCCCACGCATGCCGTGAATAAACTTGAACTTGACATGGGAACCGCATTCACCTTATGATCGTTACTTATAAGTTGTCATTTTCTGAATTTCTTTGTCCTCCGACATTCATGTTCCAACTGTAAAATAAAGAAGTTATATACCTTTAACCATGACTGGTATGAGTAGAGCCTTACGGTATTTTCATTTGTGTAGGTACACAAGTATGATGGATAGTGTATTTAGACTATGATTAAATTTCAAAGAAAAAGTTAGTCCAGTGTAAACCTTATAAAGTTATGAGCATAAGGTACAAGTTCATTAATCCACAGGTAGGTAAGGTTAATATTGTATTTAATACAATTTTAAAGAAGAAAGATAGGCGAGGATAATCTTTATAAGCATTTGGTATGTAAATTAATCCACGGACCGTAGGTAAGGTAAATAATTCAGTCAATTCAATTTCAAAGATAAAAGGGAGGTGAGTGTAAACCTTATAAGTATCATCAATTCATCATTCTCCCGCCCTCATCCCAATTTACTAGGGGTCGGCGCAACATGTCTTTTTCTTCCACACTTCTCTATTAGTCATCATTTCACTAGTCACCCCCTTCCTATCTATATCATAATAATCAACACAGTTCATTCATCGTTTCTTTGGTCTCCGTCTACTTTTATAGCCATGGATATTCATACTAAAAACTTTCCTTACGATAATATCCTTTATTTGTCAGAAACACGTGTAGGGTTTAAAATCAGTTGGTGCGATTACAGAGAAAAAAGTTTCAACATGTTTTGCCTAGAAAGGCGTACAAATACAATAATATTATGGCTAGGCCGTACAATAAATAAAAATAAAGTCATGTTAAATTAATAAAGTTCAAAATAGTAAAAAAGTCTAAAATTCATCATTTAAATAGTCAGCAACACTCTAGTAGCGCTTATTTATTTAAAGTTTCTTCATTTTTTTATATTTAAATCTTTGTATGCGTTTGGTATGTACATGTACCTTGTTGTATAATGTTGAAGTTATTTTCTCTCGTAAGTATAAGGTAAGTTAATCCACAGGTAGGTAAGGTAAATACTTAACGCAATAAAAAAAGAAAGCGCGGTACCGACAAAGGAGATAAATATCATAATGAAGACAAGAAACTTACTATTATAGTAATATGCAATTATTCACCACAATTAGAGATTGTAAATCGCGTAACGTTACGCGTTACCGGCGTAAGCGCAACTATTGAATAAATTAGAACATAACATCCGATACTATTCGTAACTGTTCCGGTTTTTTAACTTCATAGCTGGAAGCTGAGATGATTATGAAGAATTCGTGGTTTTAATTGGATAACAAATAAAAAAATAATAATCATGGACCTTAGGAACTTTTCTTCTATTAGCAAGGTGTTTTGGACTGAGGTCTTAGCTAACTACAAGCGACAACTAGTGATGAACTTTCCCATTTTCAAAGCATTTGGAATTTTCTGAATTAAGTACTTAACTATTTGACAAAATAATATTGTAGGAATCTACTTAGTGCCCAATCCTTGCCTTCTAGTAACTGCAAGTAAGGGAGTTGGGGGGTAAACATAAAAAAAATCCATTACCTGGTCTTATCGGAGCGCCTGCACAAAACCACATTCTGCGCCATCCAGCGGGACAATGATCGTGTTCATATGATAAACTGGGTATTAAATAGTGGGTTAGGTTGAAAATCAAAATCAAATCAATCTTCTATTGTCTAGGTAAAAAATGTTTGTTACTACTTGCCCCTGTTACAACTAGCCCCTCGCTCCCCTACTTATGAACCCGTCTGTAAAAGCCACCACGTTTAACACCTACGTCGACATAAACATGGACGTAAAAGTATCGCAGCGGCATTTTTTCGCTCACTGGATTCTCAACTCTCATTGTTGAACCGAGTATTGAGAATCCAACGGAGTGAGTGCATCTTAACGCGTTGAAAAAACACACTGTTTTTCAGTGGCGTAGCGTGCCTTGGCGGGCCCCGTATAAAAATTTGTTTGGGGGCCCTTAGGAAGGGTAACGATTTCTGACAAAAGGAAAAAAAATGTTTGTATAAAATTAAGAGAATTATTTATTCATCATAATTTAGTCTTGTCAATAAGTTCAAAAACGTGACAAATAGAGATAAAGGTCCTAAAAATATGAGCGATGCCGATGGCTCATTTGATTCAGAATCACCTCTAGAAAAATGTTTTTGAAGAATTTTGGTGCAGGTTAAAAATTGCAATTGTTATTAACAAAGTAAGATGAAAAAAGAAAAAATGATATTTCGTTTTTTGTTAATAACTCGAAAAATATTAACATTTTTGCTAAAATGTGATGTGTCCGATTTTCAACGTCAAATTAAAATAACAATAAAATAAAAATATAAATAATGGAGATAGAGTTCCGGAAGTTAGAATTTTTTATTGGAAATTTCCTCTTCTTTAAAGAGCTTTTTTCAAAATTGCTTAAATATTAATATTTTTTGAGTTATTAACAAAAAACGAAATATCATTTTTTTCATCTTATTTTGTTAATAACAATTGCAATTTTTTACCTGCACCCAAATCCTTCAAAAACCTTTTTTCTAGAGGTGATGCCGAATCGAATGAGCCATCGCTCATATTTTTAGGACCTTTATCTCTATTTTTCACGTTTTTGAACTTGTTGACTAGACTAATTATCTATCTGTCACTTTTTCCAAAACGTTTAAAAACAATTCAAATTAAATAACTCTCCTTGCCTTTTTTTTCGGTAAACTGGAGGTAATAAGTACATAATTCTACTGTTATCCAATTTTAATAAGTTATTTTACCAAGTGTGTATATTTTTAAAAACGAGAAAACAAAAAAATAATTTAAGCGTTTGATGCGAGAAATGAGCCGCCCAGTAATAGAGATTGACGCAGCATAATCGATAAATCAGATCGGCTATTTTACGAGTGCGTCTGCTTCGAGTGCTTTCCGTGTGTTTCTTATTGTGCAAGTTGTTTAAACTGAATGTTGTTAAATTGTCAAATTTTGATATCTGTGCAGGACGACTACTAGAGCGGAGATGATGTTTATTATTGACTTAGGTGATTTGGATGACTCTTCGTCTTTGCCAATGAAATCTGACAACGAATTAGATTAAAATGATTTTTATGAATTGTTGTGTTTTTCTTTTTACATCCATAATCTTTATTAGTAATTATTTATAAGTAACCATATCTATTTAAAAAATAGATTAATGTTCAATCGCAAAACTTCTCGATTTTTCCTAATAATCGAATTCATTACGCAAAGGGACCTCACTATTTAAGTCACGTGATTAAGTGTCACTGTACCCATCCTATGTGAAAAAGACTATAAACGGGGAAATCCTGCAGCCTGCGATAGCCGATGTAGGGTGTTACCAACTTTACGCGGAAAAAAATAAATTGCTTTTGGTGACTTTTGCCATTTCTGAAAAATAAATTGGGAAGTTTTATTAATTTTTGCTCATGAACATCGGGGGCCCCCCTGGCCCGGGGGCCCCGTATAATTTATACGCCAGATACGGCGGTAGCTACGCCCCTGCTGTTTTTGGCACTGAGCAGTGCACGAAGAAATCTCGCCGCCATATTATTACGTCCGTGTGAATTTACTCCATGCGATCAACTCAGTCACCCGTGTGCTGTGTGTCATACATGCAGAAATATTTCAATGCGCATGCCAACTTGGCAGGCCTCAGCTGACTCACGCAGCATACCTGCTAAAGGTTGTACCGTTACCATTCCGACGAATATTATCTCATAACTTGTACCGTGTTGAAGGTTTTGAAGTGTGAGAAGGAAAATTTTGAAGCAAAAGCAAAATCATGATTTAGGTTATCTACCCTTTCTTGGTCTTTCATTATGCCTCTCTGTTGTTGTTATTCTTTGTCTTGTTTACCTCAATTTTATAATGTTAATTAAATCTTGGCAATTCAGCATTGTGTAATTTGCTCTTTTCTGTATACATCTCCTTTTAACTTTTCATAAGTGACCGACCCAAGTTTCTGGCCGAAGCTTCACCCGAGCCGGAAATTAGAATTTCGTGAATTGTGGCGGGGCATTCGGCCTACTTCGTCAAGGTCGGTAATACCAAAGTGACGATCAGCTAACTTCGGGGTGAATCGAGTCCGTTCGTAGTTTCACTCAGCTGTCGCAATTTTGTTTTGAAGTTGCATACACACATACAGCGGAAATATTAATATTTTTTAAGTCTAATCATTTTAAAATAACACTAAAGCCGAAGCTTCATTTTCGTTTTCGGCTGAAAATCCATTTTCGGTCGGACACTACTTTTCATCCTTTTCATCACGTAGGTACTCGCGTAACGGTCGCTTTAGGTTAGGACGTGCCCTCCAAATTTCTCTTGAATATAGTCCACTCCAAACGCCGTTGGGTTGAAACTTGAATCTGTTCATTTCCAGTTGAACTCATTTCCAGCACATAAACTCAATGTGTGAAGCACATCGCTCTAGCTTTAATAAAAAGAAAAGAATTGCTGATAAGTGGAACGAAGTAAGATTGATTGTGTGCTTGAGAGATTTCATCTAGATTGAGTTTTCTGACACTTATTGTTTCATATGTTGTTACGGCGTTGAAAACAGTCGTAAAATAATCGATTCTATAGGAGTGAACACAAACAATAAGCACACCTCATTTTGCAGCCACATCATAATAAATGGCATGGAATGTTTGATGCTCAATAATGCACCGTAAAATCTCAACGCTGCAGCAGAAAATGGTCATATTTATAAACGATTTTACTTTCTTGTTGCAATAAAACTTACACTTATGCTTGTTCATTTCAGCGCTTTCTTTAACACTGACCACTGCCTTGTTCGTTTCACTTCACTGGTCCCTTCATGGTAGTTTTACGTCGCTCCATTACGCTCAGAAGTGCTTTTAAATTCTGTTCTGTATCCCTTGTAGCATCATTACCAACTATCTCCTACCAGTTTCCCAAAATGTTTGAGTTTGTGAAGCACAACTTTTCTTCCGCACATCTCTATCGACCACCATCTCAGTGAGTACCTGTTCTAGCATCGATGTTAATCTGCGTACTATTCGTAACAAAGAACAAGTGTTTAAAAACATATTTAAAAAATTCCATAGCAAACTAATATGTATGTAGCCATCCTGCCGGCCCAAGCAACACTGTCACAAATGTTCTTCATATAATTTCTTAATCATTTATATTCACAGGAGGCTAATTTGCTGGCGGTCTTCAACCTAGGATCACAGAGGTCAGAAACCTTTACCTCCATAACACTAATGGCTTTCGTAATCAAGTTCTCATAACAAGTTTATTTCGCTATGCGAATACATGTGAGAATAATGCTATTGCATATCCTACATACAAGAGAAGATTTACAAGATAAAAATTGTCAAAGGTGTTTAGATTATCTTTTAAGCTATAAAACTACCTTCGCAGATGACTACCGTCGTTTTATAGTTTATAATAAAATCTCTGTGTGACGGCTTAGATAGTGTTAAACAAACATTTACCCATACGCTACTTTTACTGTTAGCCCATACCATCCCACTGCGCAAATGCTTCTGCGCATAACTCCCAGCTCTTTCGATCCAGGGTTAATGATACTACTAGCCGTTGGTTTGCTCCGGGTCGTAATATTTATAACTTCAGATACCTTTAATTTTACAAATAATTACTGTTTATTTTTAGCTAACCTCACAATTCCCACCAACTTAATATAATAGAGCAAACGATTTGCACACTAATTGCGTCAATTAGTGTGCAAATCGTCAAACAGAATCTGAATCATTTTGAAGGATATTGCCAATTCATTGCTTCCCATGCTAGAAAAATGTGTCTGCTCAACAAAGTAAATAGACTTTTTACGCGCCCGAATTGGAGAATCGACACTTTTAAATAATAATATCTGGTTGACCGAACTTTGCTCGGTATTTTTTGGTAAATTGTGTTTAAAATAATAGGTTTATGTTCAAGTTGATTATCGATAAAGTTGGTAATTGAAAACACGAATAAAACGACATTTTATCAAAATGAATCCTAGCTAGATCGATTTATCGCCCCCCAAACCTCCTGTATACTAAATTTCATGAAAATCGTTGGAGCCGTTTCCGAGATTCAGATTATATATATACATATATACAAGAATTACTCGTTTAAAGATATAAGATATTATTTTCTAAAGGCGCCTCGCGTGAAGTTAATTTATTTGTGGGCGAATCGACAACTCCGGAAATATGTATACGGCAATTGGCACGTTTTGAATGTATGCAAATCTACTAATAAGCCCGTAAATAACGCGATGAATTTTTTGAACTGTCAAAAGGAATCTTATTCCTATTGTGCGTAAGACGATTACGCGCTGTTCAATTCTCCTTCATGGTGCAACATGGGAGAGGCCTATGTCCAGCAGTGGACTGCGATAGGCTGAGTTGATTGATTGATGCTCTACCACAACACCCTGTCCTCCGCCTTCCGCATCCAGTCTCCCAGCCACTTTTCTTAGGTCTTCCGGCCACTTAGCTGAGTGATGTCCTACACTACGCTTGCCGAGGACTGGGTGTTGTGGCGCAACATGGGACAGACCTATGTCCAGCTATTACAACTCTCACTATTACAACGTTATTACATTATTTACTCAGGTACTTAATGTAAGGAAATATTGAAAGACACTTAACCGTAACGACATAATGAACAACAAATGCGAAAAAGATGACGGTACTGTAAAATGCAATGTAAAATTGCCTACAAACGCATACCGTTAGAAATCCATGGTATTATTTCCATTGTCAACAATTCACACGATAGGAAATCGTAAATTAAAATAACATTATAGAAGCATCTAATTTGTAAAGTGATATAAAAAAATGACATGGTGTAACTGGTCATCACTGAGGCCTTACAGCTATTCCTTGATAACGACCCTGGTGGTGATATTGAAGGAAACTGGTACTTACTTAGTAAATAGTTGAATTAGCAGTAAACACAACATCTGGAGTATATAACTGTTTTTGTAAATCCTGAGTTTCGTGTGTTGCCGGACGTAAAGACTGGCATCACCCCATTTCTTCCCGAGGGCGTCGTAGAAGGCGACTAAAGGAATTACTAAAGGATGGGCCGCACCGTTCTCTTTGCATCTTACCAGCATACTGCGATTGCCAACCCACCTGCCAAACGTGGTGACTATGATAAATACCCCCTTTGGGGGAGGCTTATGTCCTGTAAGTTGAGCTGCATAGCTCACATAAATTATAGGATTTAAGAGAGATTTTAAACCGGGGTTTTAAATTTAGTCTACAAAACCAACGTAAAATATACAAGAGAAAATCTTGCATAATTCGATTACTTGCCAAGGCCCAATTATTAACAGTTAACGACTAATCAATCAAGTCTGAATATCATTTAAATTAGTTGCTCTCCATAAAATACTCCATTTCAAACTTTCAAACTAATGGCTACATTTTAATATAACGGCTATAATTAATAATTCTTTCAATAATAATAAATACAATTTATGGATAATTTGTATTTATTGATTTTCTCCAGCTTGCTAAGTTGGTGATTTACATATTGATTTCACTTTCAATGCACGGTGTATGATTATTTGCATATGCAAAAGAGCCTAAGCATCTCTAAATGGCGTTCATAACATTAAGAATGTCCAATCAATAAGCGAATAGCGGGTTTGGCTTAGAAATTTGCGGTTTTGTGAGATATGCGTCTTGATTTTTTGTTAATTTTATGAGTTTTATTGATTTAATACGTTTCATCTCTATACTTCATATACTGCTTGTACTGAATGTATCTTCTATTGGAGGCTGAAAGTTTGAGTGATTTTAACCGACATCAAAAAAGCCGTGGTTTTCATTTCAAGTATGTGTTTTTTTATGTAGGTATGTGCCGTGATGTCTCCGGCAATTGTGAAACGATTTCTAAATTTCTTTTATGTTTATGGATAGAGTATGCCCTAGTTATGCCCATAAAAACTATATTTACCCTCCTTGGGTAGTATTTTCGTTTGCTTCGAAAATACGTTTTTAATTCGATTTGTGTATCTTGATGATGTAGTATAACAACATCATCTAGATATATCCTGACACTGTTGGTGTGAGTAAGGTACGGTAGCTAAAAATAAAAAATAAACAAAAAAAACTGACTTTTGAAAAAATCACTGCAAAGTGAAAAATAACTTTTACCTCAGAAGTCGGTGACATAAAACTAAAATACAAATCCAAGGACACCGACTTCAGAAATTAAACTTGAACAGTTTTTTTTAGTCATTATGTTCCTTTTTTCATAAAAGTTTTCTTTTCTTTTAGTCCCATCAGTGTCAAAGTGTTATAAAATTGGGTACCCTTGCTCTAAAACAATTTATTGAATACCTAATATATGTAACATCAAAGTAGAAACTTATAGATTAATCTCAAACTATAAACTGACTTATAGGTATTACAAGGAAAATAACACGTAACACATTGTATCATTTAAAGGTACACCACGCACCTCGTTTATTTCAAATAGGCACACCTTTGACTCTAGTTGTCCGCTCCAAAGAGTAATCGCGATTGGAGAAGAAAGACAGGAAACTCTAAGGCTACTCTTTAATAAATGTTTTACAATGTTACAAGTACATACTTAATATTTAAGATATTAGTAAAAGAAACTTACATGAAGTGGTGGTCACCAATGTACCCTACATTGCTCACTCATAATACGTCCGTCTTCGATGCTGAGCCCGAGCGAATAGACCGAGTGCAACCCCGTGTTCTCAACCGTTGTCTCAGAACCTCGTTATTTCAAAACTAGTGTTGACAGTATTATCCATCAAAAGTCCTAATAATCGACTAACACAACATTACAATTAAGTATACCTATTATTTTAAAACCTAACAATAGTATTGAGATGCCTTAAAATAATTAAAAAATATTGAATCTGCTGCTCGCTTTCGCTTACAACTTAGAACTTATTACTCAGAGGTATTACACAAGCGAAAATATTATTTAGATTTAAGGAATGTCGCCGTGTCGTCGCTACCGGACGCTATTGAATGAAAGGAAACGTATCTAGAACTTAATTTGGTACTTCCTTCGAATATTAAACTAATACTTGTATTAAGCACCGGTAGCCCTGTGCTAACGGCCGCGACTTACGAGTAGATTCGAACCCAGACAGGTGCTGTACTATGGGTAAATTATTTCATCATCACTGCTCTCAAAATGGTGAAGGAAAGCATCTTTATGAAACGGGCCTGTCATAGAATCCAAAAAAATCGAAGACATGTGACATTTTCAATCCGTACTGAGACTGGGTGATGGATTTCGACCCACTCCTTCTCATCGATAGACCTATGTCATGTCCCAGCAGTGGGAACATTATAGGCTGATTATGATTGTCTGACCAAGATTATGTCTGGACTTTAAAAGAGACTGTGACCTCTGAGTTTGTTTCGGCCTTTCTTCTCAAAGTATTCAGATAGGAAACGCCGACATCATCTACTTTAAAAAAATATCATTGACGTGGTAAAAGAGTTTGTAAAAATATACATGCAAAAATAAAATCATCAATTTATCATTATGGTGACATAAATAAATGTCAGCCTATAAGTTCGATAGGCATGTGAACTTAAAGTTAATAGCTAGATGGAAACCTAAAATATGTAAATAGTTTAGCAATTTCCGTCTGAATTTCCATCTGTAACGGTCTATGACGGATTTCCTTTCATTTTCCTTGAAAACTTATATATTAGTCATACTTTAAGAGCTATAATAGCCGTCTACTTTATTGCCTAGTTGCTCTAGTTGTTTGCTAGACTCAACTCTGGAAAATTTGTCACGAATTTGTAGACTCTCGTATTATATCTGTACCTAGGTAGAAACTAGTTTAAGATAAGTATTGTGAAGCTCAGGTCTGGCGTCTATCTAGACTAAATACATTATTGAATAAAATATTTTCTTTAGTTATATCTGGTTGGGTTTTCTTATAGTAGGTAGAACCCGTCAGGGGGGCTCTCAAAAATAATAAAGATGAGAAGACTTTCCGTCTCTGTGGTCTAGAGGTAAGACCACCTGTCGCAGATCCAGAGGTCCCGGGTTTGATTCCCAGCGGGGGCAAAGTTTTCAGGTCGGTTTGGTTGATGATGTTAGGGCTTGTTCTTAGTCTGCCTGGGTAACTACCACCATTTTATGTTAATCTGTCGTCATAACGACAATCTTAACAGCACTGTTGTGTTTCGATAGGGAGACAGCAAGATAGCCAATTCCTCTGAGGTTGTGGAATGGGGGTGAAGCTCGCTGCTACCTTTGGCCTGATCATCACTTATCACTTGGTAGTAGGTGCGATGAATCCCAAAGGTTCCCCGTTAAGATTGAAAAAAAAAAACTAGTTTTTAATTAAAAAGGTGTTTTTACTGAGTAACCACAAAATGAACCAAACTGTTGCATGATAAGTACCTTTTAGGTAATTATACGAAACTGAAACTAGCTTCTGCCAGCGGCTTCGCCCGCGTGGATATCGAAAAATTCACCATTTCAACCCCCCATTTCACCCTCTTAGGGGTGGAATTTCTAAAAACCCTTTCTTAGTGGATACCTACTCTTTACAAAGAACACACCCTCCAAATTTCATGTCTCTACGACCAGCGGTTTAGGCTGTGCGTTGATATATCAGTCAATCAGTCAGTCAGTCAGTCACTCAGGACTTTGAATTTTATATATAAGGTGTATCTATTCATACACGAAATATTTTAAGAGGTACACCTGTAGGTGGTAAAGAAGCTATAGCAACGAAAAGAAATTTATTCAAAGGGTTTTTATTTTATTTAATATTTGTAAATTATTTGACGTACATAAGAAATATTGGCTCCTTCTTATTTTTTACGGGCCGAGACACCGCGGCCATGCTCGTGCCGTCCAGTCGCCGCCCTCGCAGCGTCAGGTGGGCCATTCATAGAATTTGGAGTAATGGTTTTATGCAAAACGTCTCAAGTAGTTTTAAAATTATAATAATTACGAAAATTCAAAAACGCTTAGAAAATATTTTCTTTTTGCTTCTATAGCTTCTTCACCACCTACAGGTGTACCCCTTAAAATATTTCGTGTATGAATAGATACACCTTATATAGATGTCCTTTCTAAGGTAATTCAGTGAGATTCAATCCATGCTCGTTGCCAATCAAATCAGAGAAAAATTCACAAGGAATATTTTTTTACTGTCATGTGAAATTCACCATTTCAACCCCCCATTTCACCCTCTTAGGGGTGGAATTTCTAAAAACCCTTTCTTAGTGGATACCTACTCTTTACAAAGAACACACCCTCCAAATTTCATGTCTCTACGACCAGCGGTTTAGGCTGTGCGTTGATATATCAGTCAGTCAGACAGTCAGTCACTCAGGACTTTGAATTTTATATATATAGAAGATAGATGATAATGAACTTTTTGTAGTAAAGTACAGTTTTTAAGTTATTTGAGTAAACTACAGCTTGTATTACCAACCTTGTATTTTATAACTATGATTGTGATCAAGTGAGAGGTAATATTTTAAGTTTTAATACTTTGAACCCATATAATATTAAATCCTACACCATTATCGACGGAG
Organism: Aporophyla lueneburgensis; assembly: GCA_932294355.1. Lineage (NCBI taxonomy): Eukaryota > Metazoa > Arthropoda > Insecta > Lepidoptera > Noctuidae > Aporophyla > Aporophyla lueneburgensis. Next base: position 7,910,576 of record OW028740.1, on the reverse strand, counting down.
TTCAGTCACGCGATCTCCTAACGGCTTAATCAACGGTTAGGTTACTAACTACGTACCTAACTACCATTAATTTCACGGATTCCACAAAATTGAAGGCGGATTGAATGTTCAATCGAGATTCGAGGAACACAGAGATTAAGAGCGGCCAAACCCGTCATAATTCTCAAAAAGCGATCGAATGTGATGGCGTTATAACAAATTTTCCTCCAGATATCTTGAACATCAAATATCTTGTGGTATATATCTGGGTTTCTACGTAAAAAAAATAAAAATTATCTATACTAAAAAGAGCGGAGCAGCAATGAAAAATGGACGAAAACTGGCAGGCAATTCCATACGACGGAAAGGGTCAGGGGAGCAAAAATTTGACGCGGCCGAAGTCGCAGGCATAAGCCATTTGCGGAATAAATTCAGTAAAATCGTCTGAAAATCAGCTTTATTGCACAATTTTTTTCTGAGCTGTGGCCGTTCATCAAACATTGAAAAAGTAAGAAAACATCGCACATGTAGTGGAGATTCTATATGCCTCATTTTGTTCCAAAACTTGTAAGGCTTTTTCACAAATTTCAGTCTACAAAAGCTCCATTTACACACTCTGTTGCGTATCTGCCGTCAAGGTTGTCTGTTCCCTTTGCGAGGTTGCAGTTGCATCTTCCCACTTGCAATGCCAATGCAAATGACAGTTTTGGAAGGATCAGGCCCATCACCATCTGCCAAGCCTTTGCCCCTCCATGTTGGGTCGGCTTCCGTTCCTTTCAAGAAATGTTAGCAAGAACTAGTAGAAGAATATACAAAAACTCACGCCTTCGTCCGAAGAGAGTGCCTACAAACAACTGCCTAAAAACAACAGGGCGCCACCTGCTACGATCCTGAAGGACTTTTACCTCGTTTACATTCATACATCTGGTCATACACGCCCGCCGGTTGCGAGTACTACGCCCCTGACCTTCATGAAGAACATCACCAATAATATCACTATATTATGTCCTGTTCGGCATGCTCTAGCAGGACATAGTGATCTCGGCGTTGCTTACTAATTATTGAAAACAGTAATAAATCAACATTTGAAACTTGCTCAACCTCCCTGCCAGGGTCGTGAGATTTGTTCGAAAGAGTTACCGTGGACGTGCATACAGGCAACTGAAGGAACACGGGTGGGTTTTAGTCAGTAAACGTCTGACACGCCCTTCCGCTCCACCCAGAGCGGGAGACGTCATTTGATGAATTTCCAATCAGAAAAAAAAAATTGCTTCACCTTTTCCTTTTGCGTACGTAGGTGCTTAATCCACACTAATATTATAAAATGCAAAAGTAACTCTGTCTGTCTGTCTCGCTTTCCTGCTAAAACTACTGAACCGATTTAAATGAAATTTGGTACACAGATAGTTTAGAGCCTGAGAAAGGACATAGGCTACTTTTTATTCCGTGACTTTGTCTGCGTCCGCGATAACCGACATTTACGCAGACGAAGTCGCGGTCAGAAGCTAGTTACCGAATAAAACTGATATCTGAACGGTGTTCCAGCGTGAACCTAAGGAATGTATTTACGCAAGTAGGTCGATTCGCGGGCTTTCTATCAAGGCTATTATCGACACAATGTTGCTGATTCTCATAGGCGAATAGAAAATCGGTTAGACAAAGTTAATTCAATTAGTTATGCGGCAAGAGGTAACCATCAAAATAACTGTGATATTACTTCATTTGACCACAGGTTTGACTCCAGAGATATTGACTAATAGAGGAGTATGGAAGACCAAGTATGGAACAACCGACTTAAGAAAAAAACAACAAAATGAAAATATTTTCATATCGTAAGTCAGTGTCTTTGATTTTTTGTACGATCGGTGTTATGCCACCATTTCCGAAATTTTTTGGAAGTCGGTTGTTTTCTCATTTGATAAACTTGTTATTTTTCAAGTTTTAGTTGTGGTACCTTATCCACGCAAATTCGTATATGCTATGTCGTATACTTGCTAAGTAAATAACAGTGACAGGAAATTATTATAACATCATCAATAAATTAATTGAATTGAATTCAATATAATGAACAAACAAACAAATACTTTTAATTGTAGCTCAAAAATTCGCAGAATCATCCCAGCGCTGATTTGCTGGATTCATTTTCTCCTCTACCTATCGTTATTTCTCCAGACAATGTTTATTTTCGTTATAAATATATGTATGTATGTATCTATATCTATGTATTTGTATGTATTTTTTTCCGAATTATCTATCCCTATGTTGCACCTGCCATGTTTTGTCTCTGCATCACCCTAAGGTTGACTGGTAGAAAATGCCTCAGGCATTAAGTCCGCCTTTGTACAGTATTTTTTACTTGTGCATAAAGTTTTAATCTATACTTATAATAAAACTGTAGAGAGGTCAATTCTGTACATTGAAAATATATTCAAAATTAATATTGGAGGATAAATGGTGATCGATACTGATGCCAAAAATGCAATCAGTAAATTTTTTGTCTGTCTGTCTGTATGTGCACGCATGGGTTAAAAACTACTGAAGGGATTTTAACCAAACTTGGTTCGATTGTAGTCCATACTCCTGGGCATGCTATAGGCTATATAACATAACGCTAAGACACATAGGAGCCGTGCAGTGACGATACTTTTTATTCCGGTAGTACGTTCACGCGGGATATTTTCCGACCTCCACGCGGGCGAAGCCGCTGGCAAAAGCTAGTAAATAAATAAAAATCACTAATCAAAACTTGACCAAATCAGTTCATAGAGGTTCTGCAGTAACAGACATAAAAAAACAACTGAATTGAGAACCTCCTCCTTTTTTGAAGTCGGTTAAAAAGGCATGTTACGCTGAACCCAAATAAATAAGGATAAAGGCAAGAGAATGACCTTTATTGCATCATCCTACTAAACCTGTTTTAGAAATAAAAATGTAGGTGATTCATTTCTTGAGAAAACCACCTCATAGCTCACAAAAAATATAATTTATAATTTCGAAACTATTGTGAAATCACAATAAAATAGATTGACTTAATAACTTTTTACGACATTACAAGATGAGATGACATAGATCGCTAAAGTTATTGGAAAATAATCGTAAAGAATCACAGTTACGCTGCGATCAGTAATGATTCTTTGATTCGCTTTCATTCGAATTAAACTGCTCGATCATCGAGTTATAATCGAAGAGGAATGAAATTGAATGTTGCCCAATCGAGTCTCATTCACAGAGGTTTTTGCTTCAAGTTCCACCATGTTCCATTCTGGGACTTTTGTGGGTCAACGAGTTTTTCTTGACGATGTGTAGTAATGCCACAGACAAGCACTTTAAGTTTTAAGTTTTAACTTTAAGAACATAATTACGAAGGTTATTTAAAAAGAAAACCTTTTGAACATATGAACCTTAAAGAGGCAAAAGGAGTGTGTAGAGATCGTAGCAGGTGGCGTTCCGTGGTTTCTGCCTACACCCATGGGAAAAAGGCGTGATTGTATGTATGTGTATGTAAAACCTCTTTTTTTTTTTCAGGGTCGGAAATCATCAAATGACTTCTCCCGCTCTGGGCGGAGCGGGAAGGTGTGTCAGACTTTTACTGACTAAAACCCACCCGTGTTCCATCAGTTGCCCATGTGCCAGGGTCACGGTATCTCTTTCGAACAATCACGCGACCCCGGCAGGCATCGGTCCTAGTAGACCCTACACTGCTGCTGACATCTCTTTGAGGCGCGCGTGGAACACTACGCGCCGTCGACCCGAGCCTGGTCCTTACCGGGCGGCGAGCTACCCATTGCTCGCCACCCGCAAGCTCGCGCCTACGGTGGCCGGGACTCCGCTATGGACTCCCGACGCCCGGGGCGTCTCCTCCTGCGGCGGCTAGAGACGTGAGGGCGCAGAGACTGCCACTCCCTCACGCGCCCCGCCTCCTCCATGTGTGTGTCGAATGGTCGCAAGCGCTGCTGCTATGCATGAGGTTCGGGATTCAACTCATTAAAGTTGAACAAAGTGTTATTGGTGGTTTGCCACCAGAAATATCTTTGTCGAAGCCCGGAGACAGGATGCGTGCCCGGTCGTTGGCAATAGACTCGCCCCCTATCATATGGGACTTAACCTCTAAGTTCCTGAGATACCACATTTGGTATAGACACAATGGTTTTTTAATTGTGTCTGTAATTACGGCATTCAACGGGTTAAACTTATCTGGCGAAATGTGGATGTACTAAAGCCTACCACCTCTGCTTTAGCGTTAGGGGATTGCAGGCGTAATGTTATGTTAGTTTAGCTTTGTTTTTTTTTCTAGTTTATGGGTCTCATGAAGTTACTGAAGTAACATAAATTGAGAACCTCCTCCATTTTTTTTTCGTCGGTTGAATATATACTTCATGATAAGTATAACATTACTTAAGGAAATTATACATATGTATAGCAGCTGCTTGGAAAAATTTGCAATAGTGTAGAAAATGAGAGAGCTGATCACATAAAACACGTTCTTTTAGATATATACACTGATACAATTCAGGACAAATCCGGGGTAACGCGGACGATAACCCTGACCTCCTCAAGATAGCAGCCAGGCATACATATGCTCATTTCATTCAACGCAAGAACTTTCGCTTTATTGGCATTGCAACTTTATTTATAAAAAGTTATCTCAAATAACTCTACTTTTATTGAAACAAGAAACTTTCTTCGTGAAATGTTACGAACATAAACAAGCAAATGCCACGGGAAAGTAAAAGTTGTGATCGATCATAATTATTAAAATGCTTCGATATCGTTTATATCTTGTAATGTGTCGGTTTACTTGAATAAACTTTATTTATCGATACAAAAACGTACGCAACACCACAGTGCGCTACAAAACATAGATTCCTGACTTTGCCCAAAAACTGGGTTAACCACGGCTGCCGTATTCCCAATTAGCTGTGGGCTTAATTACCTCTACGTGAAACCCTGACACACGATGCCTGCCAGGGTCGCGAGATTGTTCGAAAGAGATACCGTGACCCTGGCAAGTCTGACACGCCCTCCCGCTCCACCCAGAGCGGAAGAAGTCATATGATGATTTCCCATCCAAAAAAAAAAACACCTGCCATAGCCAGGAGTCTTCGCGGTAGACTCCGTAGAAGATGGTGGGACAATTTGGGAAAACTAACGACCAGAGTGGTTCACTTTAGCCCTGACTTGATAGAGCTGTGGAAAAAAAAGGTATGGAGACAGGCTTTTGACCAGCAGTAGGATTATGTAGGGAAATCACACACAGCTTTTTAAGGAATATAATAGAGATCTATGCAAATAAATTCGTAGATGTTGGAAATGTGGATAATACATGTCATTTACGCTGCCTCTCTTAATACCAGCAAACGAAACCGAGAGCGGTTACCAATATACCTTGCAGAATAAGCCAGCTGAAGTGGCATTGGCTTGATCATGTTTGTCAGAGGACCAATGGCCGCCGGGGGAGCGTAGGAGTCCTGAAATGAAGGCCGAATCCCTATGGATAAGCGCAGTATGGGACGCCCCAGCTAGATGGACCGACGACCATAAAAAGGTGACTGGAATAGACTGGATGTGGAATGCAGAGGACAAAGTAATGTGATGCAGATTGGGAGAGGCCCATATGTTGACTGCAAGAGGCTACCGAAAGGAAGTTATTCCAACATCAATTGAATAAATTCCTCTCGTAATACGTAGTTCAATTTCCTTCCTGAAACGTGTTGTGTACGATCTATCGCAGACGATCACTCACTTCCTACAGAACGCAACGTTACACGCGCGAGTGCATCGATCAATTGACCGATTAGTCGGTAATTCGATATAATTATCGCAATTCTAGCGAGATTTCGTCCAGTACTCAGTAGTAAGGTATTACGCATAGTAATTTGCTAATAGGTGTAAGAAAGTGTGTAGGTTGTTAAAATTCTTGTTAAGTACTATCGCCAACTTATCTTGTAGTTTTCGCAGCCGCATCGGGACAGTGTGTGATCTGGAGCTATATCATAAGTCTAGTTGCTACTGCTAAATTGTTATTCTGTGCACCCAGGTTCCTAATGTTATTCAATTGTACTGTTTCAATCTATTCTTCATATTCTTTATCATTATTCTCCTTCTGTCTTTCTATTCTTCTATTCTAATATATGCTTAATTGTAAAGCGTTTGTCGTCTTCATTTGTATCTGATCCATACCTATCCTATTCTGGAGCCGATTCTTGAATGATAATCTAGCTCATCTTGCTTATGTGCCAACATGTGTTAGACCACATTCATATTAAGTACCTAGTTGTTGTAAGATTTGTTTGTACAAGTTTACTATCATAGTCCTTAAGTGGTTATATACTTAATTATTATTAGATACTAGCTGTGCCCGCAACTTCGTTCGCGTAGATGTCGGAAAACAGCATTATGCCGCTTATAGCAGACTAGCTTTTGCCAGCGGCTTCGCCCGCGTGGAGGTCGGAAATCTTCCCGCGGGAACATACTACCGGGATAAAAAGTAGCCTATGTTCTTTCTCAGGCTCTAAAGTACCTGTGTACTAAATTTCATTAAAATCGGTTCAGAAGTTTTAGCAGGAAAGCGAGACAGACAGACAGACAGACAGACAGACAGAGTTACTTTTGCATTTATAATATTAGTTTAGAAGTTTAGATTATAGCAGATGTAACACCTCCTCTATTGATCTTTTGGCCAGGCGTGGTGACTTTGGGCACGCCACAATTGCGGCGGTAGGTCCCCTCTTTGAGGAGTGGATAGAGAGGCGTCACGGCGTCCTCACCTTCCGCTTGACGCAGGTTCTCACCGGGCATGGGTGCGTCGGTGGGTTCCTGTTCAAGATAAAGCGGGAGGATACGTCCGGGTGTTTCCATTGCGAGGATCGTCTGGAGGACACGGTGGAGCATACGGTGGAGGTGTGCCCTGCCTGGGCGGAGCACCGCCGTGTCCTCGTGGAGGCAATTGGCGGCGGCGACCTCGCGCGTCCGGCCCTGGTGCGAGCCATGGTACGGAGCGAGAGGGAATGGGAAGCCGTCACCTCCTTCTGCGAAGCAGTAATGCTCGCGAAGGAGGAGGCGGGGCGCGTGAGGGAGTGGCAGTCTCTGCGCCCTCACGTCCCTAGCCGCCGCAGGAGGAGACGCCCCGGGCGTCAGGAGTCAATAGCGGACTCCCGGCCACCGTAGGCGCGAGCTTGCGGGTGGCGAGCAATGGGTAGCTCGCCGCCCGGTAAGGACCAAGCTCGGGTCGACGGCGCGCAGTGTTCCACGCGCGCCTCAAAGAGACGTCAGCAGCAGTGTAGGGGTCTACTAGGACCGATGCCTGCCGGGGTCGCGTGATTGTTCGAAAGAGATACCGTGACCCTGGCACATGGGCAACTGATGGAACACGGGTGGGTTTTAGTCAGTAAAAGTCTGACACGCCCTCCCGCTCCGCCCAGAGCGGGAGAAGTCATTTGATGATTTCCCATCCTGGAAAAAAAAAAAAAAGGCGTGGTGACTTTTTGTAGTAAAAAGCTGCCACAAAACTTGTATTTTTTAGGGGAGCGTAAACAAAAAGGTTGCTAGGATTGCTCATACGCCAAAGAGCTACATAAAGTTGACCGTGGGAAAAGCAATCAATACTAAGGTCCACCCCCGCAATGGATATTGTCTGGCCCCGAGCTTTGTTAATGGTCATGGCGTAACATAGGCTGACCGGGAATTGTACACGTTTAAAACTAAATGGGAATTATTAGGAATGAGCGGAATTCTGGGAATAAATAGAACATCACCAGCGCCACAACTTGTTAAGATTTTGGCTTCGATGACGTTTTGTTGGAGATAGGTGACTAAGAGCCGAGTGCCGTTGCAAAGTTTGGGAGGATATACATTTCTGAAAAGTATTATTGGCACTCCGACTTTAAAAAAAATGTTGTGTGCTGAAGACCGGGTATTTTAAAGGACTCTAAGAACTCTACTGGATAGTATGTGCCATCTTCTTCTTCCGTAACCGTGTTTATGGAAGTATATTGCTTACTTTCCCCAAAAACATGTGCCAATATTTGTGTATTATTGCTGCCGTTAGGTCGTTGCGGGGGGTCAAAATAGCTCGTTGACACAGCTAAGCAGTGGCGTGGTTACTGATCTCAGAGGGATTCCCATACACAGAAGAAATGAGGGCCAGCTGTGAAGTAACGTTACAACATAGGTTCTCTACCAAAATTACGTTACCATCTTATGTGGGATATGTGCCGTCACCAATTTTTTATAGTAAAACGAACTCTTGCGCGTTTGGAGTTCCTCCCTGATGTGCTCGCATGTTTAAACTTAAATGAGTTGATACGACATTGTGCCATAGAATTGAACTCTTCAGACAGGCATTAATTTCATCGGCTCTTGCTCCTCGGGGTACAATCGGTAGTGTCTGCCTAAAATCACCGCCGAAAAGTAGCATAATGCCTCCCATCGGCCAGTCATTTTGTTTAACGTCCCGCAAAGCTCAGACAACTGCTTCTATAGCCAAGCGGTTTGCCATCGTGCACTCGTCCCAAATGATTGTGACCCATCGCGTAAAACTCTAGCTTTATCGTAATTGCGTGACACATTGCAAACCAGGCTTTCTGTTCGTTCCAAATCAATGGGGATTTTAAACATTGTATGTGCGGTTTTTCCTCCGGGCAACAATGTGGCTGCTATACCTGAGGAGGCGACAGCAAGAGCAATTTTATTTTGGCTCCTTATTCGAGCCATAATAACTTTGGTAAGAAAGGTTTACCCGTTTCACCGGGCGCGTTTAAAAGCAAGATTTCTCGCAAAGTATGATCCACACTGTAGCACACTCGATCAAATATTTGACGCTGTTCCGGTGTCAAATTTGAGCAACCAGTTCGCAGAGTTTCTACCAATTCTACGGGATCGTAACTAATCGCCGAAGCGTACTCCCTGTTTATACGTTTCCCATCGGCTATCGGTGAAGGCAGGCCGTATTGAGTAAGCGGGTTTCCTCCTATACTTATAACTATGTCTTGAATAGCCAATAACGATCTATTATTACAGATTTTACGGACTCGGTCGGAATTTCTAAACCGGGTAAATACCTACTTATCTTGGTATTTTTGCCACAACTGCCCAGCATCCGCTAATCCACAAAAGGTCAGTAAGATGGCAAACAAATGACGCAACCGATAAGGACTATTGCTGACGCATGCCTCGGCTAAAGCATCACCCCTATGCTCATCTCCATCTAATAAATGGCGTGCGCGGCAAGCAGCTGGTACCTATGTGGGATATTCAATATCATCCACTTTACGGAGCTTCGTAAAGGAGGTAGGCCCCCGCACCATGTGCAGAAGGAGGCGTAAATAATAACAATCTGGATTATTTGGGTGCACAGTGTACACTCGTCCAATCACGTGTTCCTTGAAAACGCCTGACTCGCCTTCCACAGCAGTTTCACGTCTTTTACGGTTAAAAACACCTTGCTGCTTGTACATGTAATCAGATGGAACTTCGTTATATATGTTGTAACATCACTATTTAGTAATTAGTTAGTATGTACACCACTAGATAATAATCTATGGTTCCGCTCTGCATCGGTCCGTCACTGCTATGTCGGATCCCGTCTGAAATACCACGACTGAACGTGCTCTGTGAAACTGTGATCCTAGTCTGATTAAACCAAGTCTACTCAACATTATCTTTCATTTCTACAAACACAACATGGTGTCAGAAGTCGTGTAAGAAAAAACAAATAAAGAAGATCGGTCCAGAAAATGCCGAACCAAGCCACGAGTGACGACAATGATGGCGGACATGACCAAACATTAAGCACGCGTCTGAAAAAACTCCATATTTCGTCGGATCCAGCAAATAATAATGCGGAGGCGTGGAAAAAATGGTGGCAGCAGCTGGAACTATATTTGCTAGCCACAAGCCTGGACAAGTCCAGCGAGAAGCGGAAAATTGCCATTCTACTGCATTTAATTGGTGAGCGTGGTCTCAATATATTTAACACATTTAACTTAAAGATTGATGGAAGCACACTCCAGGAAGTCAAGTCCAAATTCGACAAATTCTTTGAACCAAGAAAAAATGTGACGATGTGTAGATACCTATTCTTCACACGTAGGCAGGAAAAATCCGAAAACATCGACGAATTCCTCACGGATTTGGAAAATAAAAGCAGAGAATGTGAGTTTGGCACGCTCAGGGAGTCTTTAATCAGAGATATTTTTATAGCAAACCTCAATATAGATTCGTCACATGTACGTCAGAGGTTACTGCAAGAACCTGATTTGACATATCAGAGAATGCAAGAGCTGGCGAGGACACTCATAATCGCTCAGCAGGATGCTGAAAAAATCGTCAAAGGTACCAGTGTCGCCAGTGAAAACGTCATGCATCTCAGTCGGAGGAACCGTAGTCGACAAGATGGTCGACAGCGAGCTTCCAGTCGCAGGTCGAGCAGTCGCCAGTCAGCTTCGAGCAGTCGCAAGTCAGCATCAGCTTCAAACAGCGACCACATCAGCAACTCGAAGACATGCAGCCGCTGTGGGCAGTCTCATCGCTACAAATGTCCAGCTAAAGGCGTTCAATGCAGGTCATGTAAATCTTTTGGTCATTTTGCTAAATATTGTCGCAAGAATAAAAAAGTCAGTCAGTTGCAATCGTTTAATTCAGATAATAGTAGTCAAGAATATTTTGTTGGCATGTTGAACAGTCAATTAAAGTCGAGTAAAAGTCATTCAGATAATCATGAGGATCATAATGCACATAGTAGTCAGTCAAGTAGTCATTATACAGCAACACATAGTCAGTCTCACTCACACAGTCAGAGCAGTAGACACGGACACAAAAACACAGCAGTAGTGGTATATAAAAAGGGACAGTCACAGTCACCGTATCCCAATGATGAGAACAGTGACAAGTTGGAGAGATCCAACGTCAAGTCCAAAAGTCAACGTCAAGTTTATCATCTCAATGATGAAAACAGTCACAAGTCTGAGAGATGTACTGAAAATAATCAACATCTCAATGATGAAAATAGTCACATATCTGAGAGATCCAACGTCAAATCAAATAATCAAAATAGAAAATGTCAGAGTCCATATTTACATCTCAATGATGTAAACAGTCACAAGTCTGAGGGATTACACAACAAAACACAAAGTCATAGACTTAGAAACAGTCGTCAGCATTCACAGTTTTCACAGACACACAACGGATCATTAGTCAGTCACTCAGATATAAGTCATACAGTAAAGAATGTCAACACTGTGGATAGTAACCATGCAAAACAGTCATGGGAAATTAACCTAGTAGTAGGAAATAAACAAATTAAATGCATCATAGACTCTGGTGCAGATGTCAACATTATGTCAAAGCAAACATTTTATAACCTGTCAAAAGTGTCACTTGTCAAATGTCAAATAAATGTCACAGGATTTGGTGGAAAATCCATTCCGATTTTAGGCAAAGTGAACATAAATTGTAAATTATGCGTTAATAACAATGACGTCGTCGAATCTATAATGTTTATAATAGCAGATTTAGATTGTCCAAATGTTCTTGGTCTACCAACATGTGAAAGGTTAGGAATTATAAGACGTGTCTTTTCAGTATCAAAGCAGGGTTTTTGTAAACAAATTCTCACACAATATAATGATGTTTTTCAGGGACTTGGATGTCTACCTCCAGTCTGTCATCTTAAACTCAAGCCTGATGCAGTACCATGTGTTGATCCGCCCAGGAAAGTTCCATTTGCGTTACAAGGGAAATTACACGAAGAGTTGGATCGCATGATGGAGATGCAAGTTATTGAGAAGGTTACAAAACCAACAGAGTGGGTTAACTCAGTCGTCATAACTGTAAAAAGTTCAGGTCAGTTAAGAATTTGTCTAGACCCTAGAAATTTGAATAAAAACATCATGAGAGAATTTTATCCACTTAAGTCAATTGATGAGATTAGGTCTCAGCTCGAAGGGGCTGTATGTTTTTCTCATTTAGATGCATTTTCGGGTTTCTGGATGCTACGTCTGGATGAATACAGTTCTGAATTATGTACCTTTCAAACACCATTTGGTAGATATAAGTATTTAAGATTACCATATGGCATAAATGCCTCGTCTGAAATCTTTCAAAGAGTCATGATGAATCTATTCGGTGATATCGAAGGAGTCTTAATATTCATAGATGATATTTTGGTTTATGGACCAAATGAGTCAGTTCATAATGAAAGATTACACAAAGTCATGCAAAGAGCTCGTCAAGTCAATTTAAAATTTAACAAGTCAAAATGTAAATTTTTAGTCACAGAAGTATGTTTTTTGGGTTATGTCTTCAGTAAAGATGGTGCCAGGGCAGATCAAGAAAAAGTCAAAGCCATTGTCAATATGCCCACACCAAAAAATGTCAAAGAGTTACAGAGAATATTAGGTATGATTAATTATTTAGGACCTTTCATTAGTAACTTGTCAGAAAAAACACAAATATTAAGAAATCTTTTGAAAAAAGATTCAGTCTGGACTTGGGATGAGAATTATAGTCAATGTCTCAAAAAACTGAAAGATGAGATTACAAACTCACCAGTTTTAGCTCATTACAATCCTAAGATTCCATTAGTCTTGTCAGTTGATTCGTCGAAATCAGCATTAGGAGCAGTCATATTACAGAAAAACAAACCTATAGCATACAGTTCAAAAACTTTAACTGAAACCCAGGAAAGATATGCGCAGATAGAAAAAGAGCTACTAGCAATTCAATTTGGTTGTGAAAAATTTCACCAATATGTATATGGTAATAGAGTCACAGTACATACTGATCACAAGCCATTAGTCTATTTATTCAAAAAGCCATTGCATGATGTCCCCGCTAGATTACAGCGTATGATGTTAACTGTACAAAAGTATGATTTAGAAGTAATACATGTACCAGGTAAAGAAATGTATATATCAGACACTTTGTCAAGGGCAGCTTTGAAAGACAATTACACACCTGAAAATGAGTCAGAAATGTCTTGTCATGTCAATTTAATGTATGCTAATTTAGCAATAACAAAGGAATACAGCACAAAATTGACACAGGAAACCAAAAAAGATGAATCCTTACAAAAATTAAAAAAATATTATAATGAAGGATGGCCTAAAAACAAGAACAATGTCAGTTCATTAGTCAAACCATATTGGAATATTCAAGGTGAAATACATGTAATAAAAGATTTAGTGTTCAAAGGTTCAAAATTAATAGTACCACAGTCAATGTATAAAGAAATGTTAGAAAAAATACATCAAGGTCACCAAGGTATAAATAAATGTCTGAAAATAGCTAAAGAATCTTTGTATTGGCCAAATATGTCAAGTGAAATTAAGAATTTAGTCGAACAATGTCTTGTATGTGCAAAATTCAAACCATGTAATCAAAAGGAACCACTACAAAATTTCGAAATATGTAAATATCCATGGCAACAAGTCGGTATTGATTTAATGCATTTTGAAAGTTTAGTTTATTTAATTGTCACAGATTATTACTCAAAATACATAGAGATAGCATTATTAAATAAAAACAGTACTGCTCAAAATGTAATTACTCATTTAAAATCTATTTTTGCTCGTCATGGAATACCATTGTCACTGGTGTCAGATGGTGGACCTCCTTTTCAGTCAATTGATTTCAAAAATTTCTTACAAGAATGGGACATAGAACATGTTGTTACTAGCCCATATCATTCACAGTCAAATGGTCAAGCTGAAAGTTCAGTAAAAATAATAAAAAACATGTTAAGGAAATGTAAAGAAAACAAAACAGATCCATACATAGCTTTATTACAGTATAGAAATACACCAAAAAATAATTTGTCATCACCAGCTCAATTGTTAATGTCAAGAAACTTGAGAGACAATATTCCAGTATCATATAAGAGATTAAAGCCAAAAGTAGTAACATTTCAGGATTACAAACAGTCAGTCAAGAAAAATGATGAAAACAAATCTAGGAATTATGATAAAAATACTAAGTCAATGTCGATGTTACATTACAATGACCATGTCTATTTTAAAAGAAATCCAAAAAGTAACTGGGAACAAGCTATTGTCAAACAAAGATTAATGAACAATAGGTCGTATGTGGTTGAGGATGTCAATGGTGTACAGTATAGGAGAAATAGAATACACTTAAGACATAAGTATTCCCAAAACTATGCAAACCCTCCTATGCAATCCAACTCGTCGCAGGAGAGAGAGGAAGGTGACAGACAGGAGTCAAGACTTCAAGAATCCTCATCTCATATATCCTCAAGCGTAACAACCAGGTCAGGTCGAATTGTAAAACCACCAAGAAGGTTAATAGACGAAATAGATAAACCATTAACTAAGTAGTATTAAGAAGGTTGTCTAGATTAAATGTAACTAAGTATTAATAAGAATGTTGTCTAGTTATAATATAACTATAAGTATCATAGAGCATGTTGTCATGTAGGTAGAGTCACTTGTCAATGTACATCTTATTAATTGTTTGTCAGGGGTTTAATTTGAACTCAACAAGGGGGATGTTGTAACATCACTATTTAGTAATTAGTTAGTATGTACACCACTAGATAATAATCTATGGTTCCGCTCTGCATCGGTCCGTCACTGCTATGTCGGATCCCGTCTGAAATACCACGACTGAACGTGCTCTGTGAAACTGTGATCCTAGTCTGATTAAACCAAGTCTACTCAACATTATCTTTCATTTCTACAAACACAACAATATAAAATATTTTTGGCGTAATTATCTGTTTGGCAGAGGTGAAAGAATGCCATTAAGGTGGTTTGTCTCGGGTTGTGACATTTTCAGATTGAAAATATACTCGTTGTGCGTCTTAGTGATGGCATGCAAATTTGGATCTTCATTTTAGTCTGGAAATTCAGCGCTTATGACATTGGCAACAGCGTCAGCACGAATTTTGTTTTCCAACCATAGAAGGATGTGCGCGTGAGATAAACCACGCTTTTGCCACTCGACGCTGTACATAAAACAAAGAGCTGGGCCGAATAGTTTCTCTTTGGTAAGGATATTAATCATTACTTTGAGCTTCAAATGAAAAACCCTTGCAATAATTATGTCATGCCTATCATATGACGCCTGTCCTGAGAGAAGTTCCTGACAAATCTCGGTCCACTTTGGATTTGTTGTGAACGTTATGAAAAGGTCCGAGCGGCCGTATTTACGGACGTAGCAAAAAGCATCTTGTGATTTTTCGTGCATGTATCGCGGACCGCCTGTAAAACTGGATGTCAAGTTAACCAATCGCCCCAAGTTTTCATCGTTATTATCTGTTTGCATCGCGTCCCGCAAATGGTCGTATTCTTCAGCGCGTAAACAACGTTGAAAAGTGCGCATGTAAACTAAACGTTGCGTTTCTATTTTTGCATACATATCCGCAATACATTGGCTAAACAACCCCCGAAATCATTGCTAATAGACGAAACGATTACTCTTTATTTGTAAAAGATATGAATAACGTAAAGTGTGCAAAAATAATTAGGTCAAAACAATAATCTCGCAAACCTACTTGATTTTACGTTAGTATCATTTTGGGTCAGTAGATGTCGCTACGTGTTGTTACATTACGTAATAGTGAAAATAAATAAATTAATATAACTTTTGATAGCGCGAAGCGATTACGATGAAACGAAAACTAAAATATACTCCTCGTCTACAGATTTATTACATGTATAGATTTAATATACTTTGAAGAAATGCCTAACGATTAAATACGTTATTGTGGCTAATTTATAAAAGATAGATATATACTACTGATGACTTTTTTGTAGATTTTTTGAAAACCATCATCTTTGTGATACATACTTTTGGTGTATGATCAACGTATGCGAGGATAAAAGCTCGAAAGCGCATTTTCATCCGACTTGCTTCAAATTTATCGTCACTGCTCAGCTCCTATGTTTCTTAGCGTTATGTTATATAGCCTATAACCTGCCCAGGAGTATGGACTACAATCGTACCAAGTTTGGTTAAAATACCTTCAGTAGTTTTTGACCCATGCGTGCACATACAGACAGACAGACAGACAGACAAAAAATTTACTGATTGCATTTTTGGCATCAGTATCGATCACCATTCATCCTCCAATGTTAATTTTTAATGTATATTCAATGTACAGAATTGACCTCTCTACAGTTTTATTTTACTTAAGTATAGATGGTACTTTCTGAGTCCAAAGCTGCCTTCACCATTATTCTAATTTAAATAACACCGCGATTAAGAATGTTTGCTACGACATTAAGCTAGTAATCAGTTCTTATTTGTTACGAGTTAATAAAACTTGTTATGTGTTGGACACTCTATAAAAGCGTACCTAATCATGATCATTATTTTATTGCAAGTAAAAGTTTGTAAGCCTGCGTTTATTACTTTGAGTTAACTCTTTAGTAACTCTTACTCACTATGTCCCACATTATTAAAAAGATACTAGAATTTCATATAGTCGTCTTTCATCTATCATAACGTCACTGTCATCTTCGTTGCCCAAATACAGTAAGTCTAGCTTCTTCTATTCCTATTATTGCAAGTTTTAATTTAACGTGCGATGTTTGTATGTATGTATGTTCGGCACGAATCATTTCAGCTAAATTAAAACCACTTCCCGATGTCTAATTGGGCTCAAATTCGTAATACGTACGTTTATTCGATGACAATAAAATAATATGGTACCATGGAGCTATTCTGATGAAGGAGCTGATAGACAGCCGTAGGAACTTCTTTACTAAATAAGATTAACCCATCGAGTTTGGGCTCATTTGTTTTGTTTTGGTGAGTATTTTTTCTTTGGATAAGCTATTTAAAATTTGTTTTTTTTTTACAATGAATTTATTTGTTTTACGTCCCTATATATGTTTGAGTCAACTCTAGACCATAGATGTCTTCTATTCTTGAAACTTTGGCCACAATAGTGATTTAAAGACATAGGCCTTTGACTCACTATTGTGGCCAAGGTTTCAAGACCAAAAGCTTTGTTAGACATCAGGAAGTTCACGAAAGGAAAGAAAATTAGTCTGGGTCGCTTTTATCAAAACCGGTGAGGAGGACGATAGTGCTGATGAAAATTTAAATGCTGATCAAATTCTAACTTACCAACAAAACAGCGGTTTCCCAGTATCCAAACGAAATTCTGCAACAAAACAAAACATAGGTAAGTAAGTACAATGAAAAAGGGAAAACTATTCATTTTCGTGAAAGCAGTTACATATAATCTATACATTCGTAACGGTCACGCATATGAACCTGCAATTCTCCGGTACCTACTCACGAGGCAATCCCAATGTGGAACTAATTCCTATACTGAGCCTTGTGTTACGTCAAAAGGTTTGCGCGTGCGCCACACGTAAGGTTTGAAGTAAACGAGCATAGACAATGTGCACGCTACTTTCTTTCTGTCGCCAAGGAAAGCGACATGGTAGGATTGGAATTCCATGTTTAATTACGGTTCTACATTTCTAGTTTACGGATAGTTATGTTGTGGAGTCAACCCATATAGGTTCGTCTATGGTGTAAATATCATTCGATATTGCCAGATTTCCCAGTGTCGTAATTTCGTAACTAAGGGCGATTTTCATAGTTCAACTGTTAGGGTGAATGCACGTGGAAAATCAACTGATAGAGTGAATTAAAGCAGTGAAAGAAGCGGGGTAATTTCGTAGTGCACTTACAGTAAGAAAGGTTTTTATTTTGACAGTTCAACATCATTCATTGCTTTATTTCACGTTGTTAGCCGGACAAGTTTTTTGAACATATGAAGCAATGGATTAGAATTATCCTTTAAAATTATTCAGATTGTGTGTTACACAATTAGAGTGTAGGTCAGATCACTCAGACAGAAACTTGTCGGCGCTTATCGGTGCCGGTTCTCGCTGATTTGGCTAAAAGTACATATTAACCTCTAAGTCCCTGAGATACCACATTTGGTATAGACACAATCGTTTTTTAATTGTGTCTGTAATTACGGTAATTGACTGGTTAAAACCGCAGCTTTCTACGTAGAGGGCAAAACTAACATGGGAACTGACAGTAAGTAAAGTCACAAATTTGATGGAGATTAAAAAAATAAGCTGTTATTTTTTGCCATATTATAGTCTAGCGGCTAACAAAAGGTATTTATAAGGCAGATGTGACTGGACACGCCGGAACGAGACGCCCTAGGAGAACATAATAACCTTATTGATGATGTTCTTCAGAAAGGTCAGGTGTGAAGTACTGGCAACCGGCGTGCGTGTATGACCAAATATGATGTATGAACATAAATGAAGCAAAAAGGATATGTAAGGATTGTTGCAGGTGGCGTTTTGTAGTTTCTGCCTACGCGCAAGGGAAAAGGCGTGACTTTCTGTACATATATGTGTGTGTGTATGTAGGTATGTAGGCAAGCCCTCAAACAGTTGCTTTTCATTCATCATAATACCGACTATCACCCCGCAAACTTACACATTTATATTCCGTAGCTGAACATTCACTGCCCTGATCGTTTCGCTAATCAAACAGTAACTCTTTAGACTCAACCAACGATCTCGTAAGATTAAAGAGGGTAAATTAGAGACGCGGCCAGAGCAAATTGCAGTTCAGTAACGTGGCTTGTGATTTCATGCCCTAACAGAATGATCTAGTTTACTTTGTTGTGGAATGTTGGGCAGTTGAGCTAGATTTCGAAGCAAGCAAATAGCCAGATGGGTAAAATATTGTATCTAGTGTTGATAAAGAATGTGAGTCAGCTGTTGGTCATCTGAAGAAAAAGACGAAGATTTTATTGTAACTCACAGCATTATTCCACGTAATCATCATCATTTCAGCCGTAAGACGTCCACTGCTGGACTTAGGCCTCCCCCAATTTGGGGGGCTTTGCCATAATCGCCACGCTTGGCAGGCGGGTTGGCGATCGCAGTATGGTGGTAAAATGCGTAGAGAACCCTGCTGCCCATTCTCTAGTAGTCCACGTAATGTGTAATCTATAATCCCCGAGGAGTTAGATAGACGTATACCTATAGTAGGTTGGTACAACCACTTTTTGCGAGTTCTGTTTAAGACCCATGTAATAAGGGGCGAGTCTATTGTCATCGACATCAACCGAAGCACAGATCCAGACTACGGGCTGCTCTGAGAAATTCCTGATGAAAAATCCCTGCTATACCACTTTGCCCGACCTGGTAACCGTACCATGGATCTCATGGTCAGCAGAAACGCTTGCGACCACTTTACCAACGAAACAGTATATTAATTTTATTTAATAAGAAACGTTGTCAGTTTCTTTTGGGTATACAGTGATATATAGACGCAACTGAAGCATCTTAATCAGCCTATAATTTTCCCACTGCTGGGACACAGGCCTCCTCTATGAACGGAAATAGGATTAATACACCACGCCAGTGCAGGTTGGTAGATGTCATATGCCTTCAAATTCTTATATAAGACATGGCGGTTTCCATGCGATGCTTTACATCACCGTTATGAGAGTAGTGGTGATAAAATAATTTACAGAAAGTATAGCGCCTGCCAAGGTTCGGTACAACCGACAATGAGTTAGTCTGAACCACCAATTGCTCACCTGAAGCATACGTAGCCTATAATTCGTGTTGGTAGAATTTCTTTTAACGATTACCCCTTTTTTCTATGTGTGGGAAATCATCAAATGACGTCTCTCGCTCTGGGCGGAGCGGGAGGGCTTGTAAGACTTTTACTGACTAAAACCCACCCGTGCCCCTTCAGTTGCCTATATGCCAGGGTCACGGTAGCTCTGTCGAACAAATCTCGCGACCCTGGCAGGTAACGATTAACCCTAAGGATTAAATATTCATAACGTAAAACAACTTTAGCCCAAATACGTTTGTGTAATGAAAGCCTATTGAATTCATACGCAAATAGAAAGATTGGATTGGGCAACAAAACCATTAATAATATCAATCAGCGCTAAAACCGGTCTTTCATCGGATTGCGATTAATCTTCTGTCAGGATTTGGATGATTGATTGTCACTGAGTGAACGCACCGGAGCAATAATTGACAACTCGTTGCAACACTTTGGTACAACCACACATGAGTACTAACAAATTGTAATTGACAACTTTATGTTCTAGCTATAAGGACGATTTTGTAGTGCAAGTGTCACTAAGACCACCTACGAATAAGACTTATGTCGACATACAACCGCACGTAAAAAAATCGCGGCAGGATTACATTCGAGAGTATATCGACTTATCTGGTTTTTGGTGCAGAACTGCAAAACACTGAGTTGGCAGTCATGTCGCAATCTTCATAAATCTTCAAGCAGCCCTTCTCGAGAATAATCATCTATTAAGTAGATATCGACTCGACTATCAGTATCTGTAGCGATAAATCGATAAATTTATGAGATCTACGAACATCGGCTGATTACTTCGTGTTTCGAGCTTTCGATTCGACTATTGAATCGATACGACATTATCTTCGATCATGCAGCTGCCTACCTATTTCTGCTATCGTGGTTGTATAAATATATTGAGTATCATGAAGTTTATGAGATTCCAGATATTTTTTTTAATTACTGATAATTATACTGTAACATGTACGAACGATTTTTTTTATTAAATGTTGGAGATAATTGTAGAGTCAAAACTAAAATTTCTTAATTTGTTGATAAAAATTAGTCTGGCTTTTAATCTATGGGAAAGACGCCTTACTCATAGCTATAGCTACATGCATACCCGTAAGATTTTCCAAATTCTTACTCCACGTTGTTTTAATATGCTTCGATAAAATTTAACTCTATGTACACTTTTATGTGCTAATATTACTTTTAATAACTTTATTAGTACCGTGTGGTGCCGGACGTAAAGAATAACACCACCCCATTTCTTCCCTTGGGTGTCGTAAAAGGCGACTAAGGGACTTACTAGAGAATGGGCAGCATTGTTCTCTATGCATTTTACCACCATACTGCGATCGCCAACCTGCCTGCCAAGCGTGGCGATTATGGCAAAGCCCCCCAAATTGGGGGAGGCCTAAATCCAGCAGTGGACGTCTTACGACTGAAATGATGATGATGATGATTAGTACTTATGTAGACATCGCTAATTTCGCATCACAGTGCCACAAGACTTAGGAACACAATTTCTAGTATATGCCTGCTGAGTGTTGAAACAACAAATAATAACCGATTAATAAAATACTAACGAGGACCTTATGACTAACTTATAACAGCCGCAAGGATCGATAGACAAGGTTAAGCTACACTTGCCGCGGTCGATCCGTGGATGGGTGATCATATTAACATACCGAGACCCCTCCGTGCCTCGGAAAGCACGTTAAACCGTGGGTCCCGGCTGCCAATCTTGGATCTTTGGCTGTTGGTGGTTACAGGTCGTCAGAAGTCCGAAAGTCTGACAGCCACTCTTACCAAAGGGTGTATCCTGTTACCGAGGAACTTGTTTGTGGAGTTCAGATAAGCAGTCACTCTATGTAAAATCCTGGTTTACAGCAGCATCCGGTAAGAGTGGAAGCCAATCCCAACGTACTTATTTGGGAAAAGGTTTGGCAGGTTGAATATAATATTTACGATTAAAGTTTTAGTTTTTACTGGCCTGTTAGTCTAGTGGTTAGTGACCCTGACTACTAAGACCGAGGTCGTGAATTCGATTCCCACCCAGGACAAATGTTTGTGTGATGAGTACAATCATTTGTTCTGTGTTTGGGTGTAATTTATCTATAATATGTATGTATTTAGAAATATATAAGTATGTTTATCAGTTGTCTGGTTACCATAGTACAGGCTCTGCCTAGTTTGGGATTAGACAACGATGTGTTGATAGTCCAAAGATATTTATTTATTTATTTTATTTTTTTATGACCATTGCAAATGTTGTAGACCCTTACCTATTTTTAAGTTTAATATAGGATATGTAAAAATATATCTACAGCAGCTTTCCGTATGGTGCCGGACGTAAAGATTAGCACCATCCCATTTCTACCCGACTGTGTCGTAAAAGGCGACTAAGGGACGTACTAGAGAATTTGCAGCAGCGGTCTCTATGCATTTTATCACCATACTGCGATCGGCAACCCGCCTACCAAGCGGGGCGATTATGACGAACTCCCCCAAAAAATTTACCGGTCAAAGTGGCGGTTCTTGGGGGAGGCTTTCGACTGAAACGATTATGATGATACCTACAGCAATGTCCCACTATAAAATGTAGAAATCTCATAGAAACTAAAACACATCGAGTCCAATCAATTAGAGAGCAATATTTATATTCAAAACACAGTCAAGTTTAATTACAACGTTTTAGTGTTTCTTACTTATCTCGCATCAAGTGATAAGTGAGAACAGTTGGACGATAACTTAGCAAACGAATGCGATAGATCACAAACCCTCACTAGTCACGACATCGACAGCGACACCAGTCGCAATAGATTCAATGTGTCGCAAAAAATCCGTGGAAAACTCGTATGAGTGGTTAAAAGACATCAATATCAATAAAAAATTGGAACATTTTGTTGAAGGTCTGTAGGGATATGTAAATCTAACTAACCTAGTGATCGCCCAGTGGTCGAAATTCGACTATACATAATTTATTTAAATCTTAATGTTTTCTAATGCATTATTATATTAAGAGCAGCGGTGGCCCAGTGGTAACGGCCCCGACTTACGAGTAGTGGGTCGTGAGTTCGAACCCAAGCAGGCGCTTTACTTTGTGTAAATTATTTCATCACCACTGCTCTCAAAACGGTGAAGGAAAACAATGTGAGGAAACCGGTATGTCTTAGAACCAAACATTCGAAGACATGTGACATCTACCAACCCGCACTGGGCCCGCGTGGTGGATTATGGCCCACTCCCTCTCACCGAGAGGAGGCTTGTGTCCCAGCATTAGGAACATTATAGGCTACTAGTGAAATTATATTTACTTACATACTTTATTCACAAAAACCTACATGGGCACTTTTATAAAACGTCCGCAGCTGGGTGCGTTGTTCCAATTGGTTGATTACTGTGAAGAAGAACCGGCACGAAACACCATGATTACTTTTTTAAAACGATTTGATGTTTTTTTTGTCCTACTCCTCCGTATAACCTTTGATTGTGCCACATCACACATGTCATTACTCCTCCGTCCGCGTAATTTCCGTGAAAAGGGGTTCAAAGATTTTACTTCACATTTTAATATAGTATAGATTAAATATGTACAATATTGGATCTACCGGAGAGCAATTCATTTACCTGATAAATGAATTGCTCTCCAGTAGATCCAATATGGCCGTGCTTTCGTTCAACTTTCAAAAATGACAGTTGTGATTACAATTTAGGCGTCTAATTTAAGTTGCCAGTTAATTTACTTAGCAATAATTTTACCAGATCAGACACTAGTTCTAGAACCGATAGAACACACATTTATTTCTCCACTCCTCAGTAATCACTTCTTCTGAAATCAAAAATGTGGTTAATTTAATAAATGCGTCAAAAAATATTATTATTTTTTACTACAACACTTAATATTTAGTAAGACGTCGTTTATTAAATTAATAAGTATAAAATAAAGTGATGCGAAAACTTTTGCAACAATAAAACTATTTGCGTTAGCTATATGCGCAAGAGTGGGCACGCGGCGTTCGGGTGAGTAAAATTTGCACGTTGGTTATAATTAAAATTATACCACTTAATGTGGGTCAAGATTACAATGATAGACGTTTGTGCAACGTTACGAAGACTTGCAGGGTGCAATGTTCACATCATACTGTGGATTCTTGTATAATTCGGCTGAATCTGCGATTTTTTGCGTGGTGACACTTCGAATTTGCGAACTGGTGTTTAGAAACATACCTTGTATTTTTTCGTTTCTGCCAGTGTGACTGGGTTGTTTTTTGAACTACGCAATGGATTTTAACGCGGGTTTCAACATAATACTTATAGAGTATTTTATATTCGATTTCCAATTTTTTGTTAAACTCGAGGAAATCGCTGGAATACAAAATCACTGGCTTGGATGCCAAACCCGTGATTGCAACTGCATTTTATAATTTCCCGGACTCTACAAAAACATTTCAACGTCTTAACCTTCTATCCTATTGTAAAATACTACATGAGCACTTAACAGTATTTACTGTGTTTGTGTGTGAGGCATTTGCCTCAAGCAGTTCTAGAACCGATAAAACACACATTTGTTTCTCCACTCCTCAGTAATCAAGCCATCTAAAAGCAAATCCTCCTATATCAATCAAACACCTTTTCTTTCTTTCTTTCCGTCGGTTCGAGTTAGTTTTCTCTCACAATTAATGAGCGGCTCTACCATGGCCGTGATTTAACTAGACACTGTTCTTGGATACGCAATGAATGTTGAATAGTAACGCATACGCAGTTAGGGTTGCTAAGTAGAAGAAATTGTTAAGGAGGTAAAAACGATGTGGCCTGGTTTATAATATAAACACAGCTGTTTTTCTTATATGCTTCACTCCCATATTTCGATTATCGATTATATATTTTTTTTTTCCTTTTATTTACGAAAACATTCTTGCCAAATCGGTAGTAAATGTATCTAATGTAATTTGTTCCAAAGCTGGGAATAAAAATTTCAAAAATAAGGGTAGTTTCTCCAAAATAGACCATCATAAAATTAGTAGGAATGTCAGAATCGTAGCAGGTGATATCCTGCAGTTTTTCTTATCCCTATGTAGAAAGACTGGAGTGATATATCTTAAAAGGACGATATTCATCTTCCATAGAATTTTTTTGGTTAAATCTGAATGTGAGACAATCCTAGCTAAATCTAACGGCTTGTAAATAAGAGCGCACGACGCGACAGCGCTAACGCAGAGCCGATTAGCAACGGATGAATAAACAACACGATAGCTGCTTTTAACGTAATTGGAGTATTAGTGGCCAGCTTGAAATAATACGTTTGATAGTGAAGAAAAATGTCTTCCATTTGAAAAGTAAATATACGCACGCATGCATATGTATGTGCCACTTACGCTTTTATTCGGCTGAATCTATGAATGTGGACGAGGTTCTTCTTACGAAAGAAATAGCATAATGTAAATCGTTTTGTATTGATAAGATACACTTGGATAAGGGGTATGGTGTATGAAAAACACCCCACTTCCCTAGGTCTTGCTTTAGGGAGAGGTCAGAGATCGGGATTTTTTTTTATCCCAAAAGACTCTCCAAGTTGTTCAGGAAATTTTTGGTGGAATAGTTGTTGAGAAAATAATTTCATATCTACTATTTTCAATCACCCTGAACGTGCTTTCCGAGGCACGAAGGGGTTTTGGTAAGTAAAGATCACACATCCACAGACCAACCGCGGCCAATGTGGTTTACCTGATCGATCGACTCGTGCAGATTTTATTGAGATAATGCAGCATATCGTAATGTTTACTTAATTTACTTTTACATTACTATAAAAGGTAGCATGATGTATGTACATGAGAGAAGTTAAGTAACAATTGAGAGTGATTGATTTGGCAGTAAAAACTTATTGCTTAAAAAAAACACGTGTTTCATAATCCGGTACATTACATTAATTACATCACATAGGTAGGTCATCATCATCATCATAATTTCAGCCGTAAGACGTCCACTGCTGGACTTAGGCCTTAGGCCCCCAAATTGGGGGGCTTAGGTAGGTAATGGTTTTTAATAACCTGATCATTACTTTCGGACAGTATGATTTTGCGCAAGTAAATGCCTGTGTCTCTACCTACCAAAGAAATGACAAGCATACAGATAAAATTCGATACTTGTAACGCAATTCTGCCAAAGTGTCAGTAGGTATATACATAGTTATGTTTTCCGCATTGATAATTTCACCACCTCATGAGGGCAGCATAAATCACCACGCTTGCTCATAACGTTCTGAGAAATTTTATACGAAGTTAAGAGTCATCTTCAAAATAGATCCAAGTTTCTCTTATCTTTGTTTTCCTTAACCGTCAGCCAATATAATTAGTTTTATATATTTTTTTTAGAATCTAGAAAAAAAGTCCAATAGTCACTTGCCAAGATTTAAACAAATGATCCTCATGCTCGAGAAACGAAGCCACTGGGCCATAACGACACTTAACTAACATAGAATAATCAGCCCATGCTATAATCTTCCCACTGCTGGAGCAAAGACCTCCACTTTGCGAGAGTGAGTGGACCATTATTCATCATGGGGTTCCAGTACGGGTTGGTGGATGTCACATATCTTCGAATTTTGGTTCTACAACATCGTCTTTTTTTGTTGCTGATTGGGCCTGCTCTTGACCCCCATCACACCTGATGTAAAGTGATTTATGAGATCTATATATGATGGAACGAGCGTGCCCAGAAGATTCTGGTTTCCTCACGAAGATTTTCTTCGCCGTTGGGAGAACAGTACTTTTTTTTTTTTTTATTATCTTATTACAGTGTTGATGAAATTAAATTCACGAAGTAAAGTGCTTGCCTAGGTTCTCATGCCCTAGATCTCGTAAGTCGGAGTGACTTTAACTACCATTTCAGCCGTAAGACGTCTACTGCTGGACATAGGGCCCCAATTTGAGGGGTATCGCCACGCTTGGCAGGCGGGTTGGCTATAGCAGTATGGTGGTAAAATGCTTAGAAAATGCTCCTGCTTATTCTCTAGTAATTCCCTTAGTTGCATTTTAAGACACCCACGGGAAGAAATGGGCTGATGCTATTCATTACGGCACCACATGGACTCCTTAATTAACATTAAAATAATGAACTAATTAAGAGAACATTAGAAATATGCCTGTATTGATGACACAGTTACCTTGACCGGGCGTAACCTCATGTGAATGTCATTAGCATAATAATCGACTCCGATACGAATCTTTTCACACGTCTCATGTCTTTATATGCTTATATGTAACGCACTTTATACCGGCACATACGCTACAAATTATGATGATTCATTATATAAAATTGGCGTATAGATTGTCTTGTTAGCATGGGAATATGTATAGGAAAAATGTAGCGAGACGATACTTATCTTGTTGTACTTTGAAAGCTATTGGTAACGAGGCTCAAGTTTTTACTGAAGGCATTTTTCGCTTTAACTGTCATACATTTTTGTTGCTTACTTATAGTATTCCTTGAGGAGTTTTTGGGTGTGTAATAACAGCTGCACGAGTTAAGCTACGATTGCCGCGGTTGGTGCATAGATGGGTGACCATCTCGGGAAAACTTTTGTAGTCATTATAGGTCGTTAGAGGACCGAAAATCTAACACCCAGTCTTGCTATGGGTTTCGAATCCGTTGGACTGGTTGCTGAGTCAAACATTGGGTAGGCACATGATGTCCTTCAGTATTTCTTGCATATTGTACTTCAACTCATCATATTAAAATTCGGATATATCACAAATAGTGACAAGGATGTTTAAAAAAAATCTCGAGAATTCTGAGCATTTCGATTTCATCGCAACATGGCGAAAAACAATAGGTGCCACTTATGAACCCAAGAGTGCCTATAATAGTAAAAAAAAAATACACTTGCATGATACGGTAGTGGGACTAAGTAGGCCTCCTAAAACGACACGTGCGACTGATCAGTGTCACGACAATGGAGATGTTACGTGGAACGTGCAGCGCTACTCGATTAGATCGGATACGAAACGAGGTCATCTGCCGCGAGGTACGTGACATTGATGACGGGCTGAACGAAAGTCTCTAGAGATCGTTTGCTGTAGACATAGGCAAGAACATTGGAACTGGATGCTTGGAGATCTTGAAAGACAAGTGGATTTCTTTTTATCAGGATGGAATTAACGTCAATCGCTTTCGTCAATCGTCAACGCTTATGAAGTGAACGAAAGACTTCAAAGGTGGATAGTATACTAGTCCCAAATACGAGCTTTGTGCTTTGTGCAGATCAAAGGGATCCCCAAAGGCGACTGGCAAAAACAATCATTGGGCAGGAATTAAAGCTTAGTGCCGCATTTAACAGGACCTTCTTTTGCTAAGCTAGTCTTAGTAGATCGCTATAAGATGCCAGACTGTAGATCTATAGAAAAACATCGGAAGCTGTTGCTAAAGATTAGAGAGAGAGAGCTTAGTCCGGGCGGCGTGACATCTCAAGGTACGAATAATAAGTATAGAGATTTTGCCAGAAAGGAATGTAAGCTGATAAGCTAAATGAAAGTCACCTAACGTCGTTTTTGTAGATCTAGATTCTAACTAGTGAAATTCCAATGTTTACCACATTGGAATTTCTTTTGGTATTGAAGAACGAAATCGTTATTCGTTACAGGTCGTCTGAAAGCCTGAAAGAAAGAAGAGAGAGAAGCCTGAAAGTCTGACATCCAGTCTTACCAAGAGGTATCGTATTACCCAGTAACTGGGTGGCTCAGATAGACAGTCGCTCCATGCAAAATACTGGTATTCAGCTACATCCGCTTAGGCAGATGATGAAAAGACCGAAATCCCGAGAAGCGAAATAAATGAGGTTGGCGCGACAAAATGTTGTAGCACTACGCATAGCCTGGCAGGAAATTTATAAGCTACAAAATTCATTCCTACATTAGCAAATTAGGAAACGGCATTAGGAAATGTTTCTTATTTGAATTTATGTTTTATTTATTTGATTTCATTGAAGTGTAATAAAAAGAAATTCTAAATAAAATATGTAATGCGGATATAAAAGTTTATTTCCTTATTTCTATTGACAGATAGAAAGTTGCCAAGTATTTTTAATGAAAATCTTATCGGAAGTATGTGTTTCAAATCTAAATATCGAAAATATTTAGCTCCATTCCGATACGAATATAACCAAGTCAAACCAAAATGCCAATCCTAGTGACAATTAAAACTAAATACAATCAATGGTTTATTGGCTCGACATCCGGTTGTAAGGCCATAAAAACAGTTCGGATATGCAATTAGCCGCAGTGTTGCCACGCAAAAAATACCACTGTTTGTAGACCTCGTGGGATAGCTGCATAAATTGATTTCTGTGATAGTTGCGCTTTACTGGACGCATTAGAGAAATTTACGATTATTTGTTTTTCAGATGTATTTCTGCAAAAGAACCGGAGTTACCAACATAGCTTCTAGAGTAAGCAAGCTAAAGTGGCAATGGGCTGGCTATTTCTGTCGAAGAACCGATGGCCAGTGGAGCAGACGAGTTTGTTGCGCTACTTCTTCTTCCCAGCTAAAGCATTAGGAAGTGGTGAAGGGCGGGCGTTTTGGGGGACTGTCTTATGTAACTTTGACGTTCAAAAAGAGCTGACTCTCTGCCTAGTTTGAATAAATGACTTTTGATTTCGATTTTTTTGATGTTGTGTTCTGGAGTACAGACCGCGTAACAGCAAGCTAGTGTGGGACGCACACAATCTAGGTGGACCATCGACCTTAACAAGGTGAGACGAAAAACGAAGAAGGAAGATGGAGGACAAGGTTCTGTGACGCAGCCTGTCCAGCAGTGGACAGCGATAACTATATATAGCTATGTATGTTAGTCTGTAAGGTATTTATGTTATGGGTCTTTGTAGCCCGAAATAAATTGATTGATTTGATTTGATTTGATTTGATAAGATGAGTTGATATTATTTACATAAATGGCTTAGTTTTATTGGTCGGAAGTGTTCTGAAAAAAAAGAAGATCAAACGGAGAATTTGAAGATACTGTTATTTCTTTACGTTGTTTTTAGGTTTGGGAATGTTATTATCTATTTTTTATTATGGGTCTACAATTTAGAGTGGTTCTCATATCGTAACATAAAGAACATAAATATTGTTTGTAAATAACATTAATCATTCATTATCATCATCATTTAAAGACCTCCACTGCTGGACATAGGTCTGCCCCAATAAATCCTTTAAGAATCCCTAATTCCCTACTTTTACAAGTTGCGATGTTACTGAAACAAGTATTTATAGGATACTTATCTTCTCTATTTTTAACCGACTTCAAAAAAAGGAGGAGGTTATCAATTCGACTGTATTTTTTTTATGTTTGTTACCTCATAACTTTTGACTGGACGAACCGATGTTGATGATTCTTTTTTTATCTGAAAGCTGGTGCTTCCTGAATGGTCCCATTTTAATTTGGTTTCATTCGGACAATGGGGTCCATGTGAAAACCATATAAGTCTTAAATTTGCATGAAGTATTTGTGCGACAAATGAACGAATAACGCGATTAGATTAGTGCGGAGTATCTACCATAAGTAAAAAGTTGAAAATAAATCTTTTACAAAAAAAAAAAAACAACCGACTTCCTTAAAAAAACACTACAAAGTCAAAAATAACTTTAATTCGGAAGTCGGTGGCAAAAAACCTTAAATACAGATCCTAAGACACCGACTTTCGAAATTAAAGTTATTTTTGACTTTGTAGTGTTTTTTTAAGGAAGTCGGTTGTTTTTTTTTTTTTGTAAAAGTTTTTACATAGTATAAAATGCAGTCGCTTCCGCTGTCTGTACGCTTAAATCTTTAAAACTACTCAACGAATTTTGATGCGGTTTTCAACAATAGACAGAGTGATAGAAGAGGAAGGTTTATACGTATGATACGGGGGCGAAGCCGCTGGCTAAAGCTAGTAGTTTATAAGCTATGCAACAAAGGAAACGGATATTGTATACCAATAGTTTTAGCTTTAGTTATAGGTAACAATACTTTAACTGTCAGTCATAAAATAATTGTTCTATTTTTTCTCTAATTATTACATCAATCCAGTAATAATAAGGTTTTGTAATCGCAGCAGAAATTAATTGTATTGACTATTGTAGTGTGTGCAAATAAAAACGATTGTGCGTGCATTACGTCAATGTTTTAGTAGGTATGTAGTGTAGGCAAGATTTGGTAATTTAATAGTTTCATGGTTCTGAATCGCAGAATATTATTGTCGGAGTAAATTTTCTAAAGTCAGGGAAATTAATTGTTATGCAAAGTAACTACGATCTTAAATCCATCTATACTTATAATAAAACTGTAGAGACGTCAATTCTGTCTGTCTGTATGTGCACGCATGGGTCAAAAAATACTGAAGGGATTTTAACCAAACTTGGTACGATTGTAGTCCATACTCCTGGGCAGGTTATAGGCTATATAACATAACGCTAAAACACATAGAAGCTGAGCAATGACGATATATTTGTACCCTCTGGGTATGTGTCAGGTAGAAAACGCTTTATGGCGACGACGTACCAGGTTATCATAACTTTGCAGGAGCTTACCAAACAAAGGAGTGTCAGCTAGCTTTATGGCGACGAAGTACCAGGTTATCATAATTTTGTAGGAGCTTACCAAACAAAGGAGTGTCAGCTAGATAACGCTTTTTTGCCTTTGAAGTACCAGGTTATCATAACTTGGTAGGAGCTGACCAAACATATGAGTGTCAGCTAGAAAACGCTTACCAGACCACCAACGCGTACCAGGTTGTCAAACTTGGTAGGGTTATTACAACGTTTATTGAACCTGAGGCGATACGAAGTTCGCTGGGTCAGCTAGTACTTAATAAATATTATAAATGGGAAAGTATGTGTGTCTGTTTGTCCGTCTTTCACGGCAAAACAGAGCGACGGAATTTACGTCATTTTTTAAGTGGAGATAGTTGAAGGAATGAAAATGACATAGGCTACTTTTTGTCTCTTTCTAACCCCCATTTCCTTAAAATGGAGGGTGGAACGCGCTAATCTCAGGAACTACTGGTTAGAATTGAAAAATCTTTTGAGTCCGGTAGCCTATTTACTGAGGAAGGCTATAGGTTATATAACATGACGCTACGATCAAAAGAGGCGGAGCAGCAACAAAAAAATGGACGAAAACTGGCAGGCTGCGATGCGACGGGAAGGGTCAGGGGAGCAAATATTTGACGCGGACGAAGTCACGGGCAGAAGCTAGTTGACCATAATTTCAAATTATATCTGTCATTCTTTGACAGTTTTATAAGGTGTGTATGACAGAGCAAACTTGCGTCATGTGTTAAGGAATTAATTGTCCTGAGTGTAGATACCTACGTTTTACTTATAAAATAATGAAACCCCATAAAAATGGTTGTAGAAAAGTTTTAACATTTTCTTCTTTCGCTGATATTACTACTATTTCATCCCAAACAAGTTGTTCTTACATCTTACTAAAATCGACATGTTTATGCTCCAGTTTTGAAAATTCTGACAAGACATGGATTCGTCTCGCAGTGGGAAAAACGAAAAGGTTAAGATATCACCCGTTATCTTACGGTAAGTTCTGAATGTTGCTGACGGAGCCGTCATCTCGCTGTCCACATTGTTTTGATTAGCCCAGTTTTCGTGTTAGACTCTAAAGCCAAGTTAGCTGTAAAATGTAATTACTTACGAGGCCAGGTTGTTATGCTTTTATTGTTCACGCAACGGAAGATGGTTTTTAGATGGTAATTTTTAATATTGTAGTTGCACTGTTATAGCGTTCGAGGTGTAGGAATCTTGTCTGTTATGTTCTGCCTAGCCTTTTTTCAAGTAGTCAGCTTCCAGTCAATCCGTATGCAGCTGAATAACAATATTTTACTTAGAACGACTGCTTATCTGACCTCCACAACCTAGTTACTGAAAATACGAGACTCCTTGTCTAAGACTAATTGTCAGACTTTCGGGCTTCTGATGACCCGTAACGACGGACAGAGATCCACGCTGGAATTATGCCCGGTTTACCTGACAATGTGCATAGCAACAAGCACTGTTGTGGCCAATTTGACCATGTATAAATATGTAAAATTACACCTTGCATTAATTTAAATTATCATAATAATGGGCCCGTATACAGTCAAGGTACATGTTGAACAGATGCCTCCCAATAGCATTCCTGGCATTTATCAACGTTAAAATTAACATTTAGATGCATGTTTTTTTATTATAAATGAATAAGTGTACATTACGATACGTTTGACTTAAATGGTCCATTATTCCACTGCGTGAAATTAGCCGTGCAATAATGAACTACATAAGTTACAAGTATCGTAGGTATTCCATTTGATATCTCGTGTGACATAAGTCCGCATGTAAGTCACGATTTTCTGAGACTTTAGTAGTGAAAAACGAGTGAGTGGAAACACCGGGAGTGGACGCCCTTGAAGGACATTTAGTGACCTTACTGGTGAGGTTCTTCAGAAAGGTCATACTCGAAACCATCGTGCGTATATGACCAAATATATGAACCTAAACGAGGCAAACGGAGTACATAAAGATCGTACCAGGTGGCGTTAAGTAGTTTCTGCCTACCCCCCTGGGAAAAAGGCGTGAGATGGTGTGTGTATGTAAGTAATGAAAAAATAATAGTTAAAAAAAAATAAAAATGAAATAAAATAATGAAAAATTGACGTGTGGCACTCGGGGACTGCCGCGGTAAAGCTATTGCATAGCATTTTTTATCAACTTATGCAATTATAATTATTTATTTATTTTTTATTTGACCGATAAGAAAACATTATTTTTTCTTTTATTGAATAAATGAGAAGTTACTGCCCCCGCTTTTTAAATCTCTGATATCTTCTAAGATCTTCATTTAAATTACATGCTGTAATGATCATATGGTCTATATTAAATGCACAATGTATTTAAGGTACCTAATTGGATAATAATTAATGCTGTGTTGGTTAAAATCGCTTCGTAAATAAGCCCTTATTTCTCGTAAAAAGCAAAGGAAAAAATTGGTTATTGTGGGTTATCCCTAAGAGGTAGACATATACCATCGCGGACTTTTTTGTAGACCTTTCTAAGGTGTACAATACTGCAGTACATTATTTTGATCTATTTCGTAGGATTCAGCCAGCGTTCGCAATGTAAGCGTAAAAAAATGAGCTTATTTATGACATCACATTAGAAACCCCTAAAATTATCAGCGTTTCTTTACTATATTATGCATGTTAAATACATACAAACCTTCCTCTTGAATTGTTCTATCTATTAAAAAAATCCGCATCAAAATCCGTTGCGTAGTTTTAAAGATCTAAGCATAATGCACGGCCTTCAAGCCACACCTCCGTGCCCGTCGGAGTGGGGAGCGTGAGGTTTTTTTTTCGTTACGGAATTTCTGGGTTCGGTCCCCGCGCTCAAGGCCCTCGATAGAAGCAATAGCTTAAAAAAAAACCGGCCAAGTGCGAGTCGGACTCGCGCACCGAGGGTTCCGTACAAACCTGTAGGTATTCTCGGTTTAAAAATAAATGTTTTTTTTTTAATTTTTATATTTCAGTTGATTGAATGTAAGGTAAATTGCGGTTTACGATTTATGACGTTTTAAAAAAAAACTACTAACTCGATCTCGTTCAAACCAATTTTCGGTGGTAGTTTACATGGTAATACATCATATATTTTTTTTAGTTTTATCATTCTCTTATTTTAGAAGTTACGGGGGGGGGGGGGACACACATTTTACCACTTTGGAAGTGGCTCTCGCGAAAACTATTCAGTTTAGAAAAAAATGATATTAGAAACCTCATTACCATTTTTAAGACCTATTCATAGATACCCCACACGTATGGGTTTGATGAAAAAAAAGTTTTTGAGTTTCATTTCTATGTATCGGGAACCCCAAAATTTATTGTTTTTTTTTCTATTTTAGTGTGAAATTCTTAATGCGGTTCACAGAATACATCTACTTACCAAGTTTCAACAGCACAGCTCTTATAGTTTCGGAAAAAAGTGACTGTGACATACGGACGGACAGACAGACAGACAGACAGACATGACGAATCTATAAGGGTTCCGTTTTTTGCCATTTGGCAACGGAACCCTAAAAAGCACCCCACGCTTTTTTTCATTATTTTCTACTTTTTAGTTTGGTTTTCTATGAAAGCGTGTTTTTTAGTTTTTTTTAAACTATTATTTATTTTCTATTTTTTAGGGTGTTTCGAATTTTGAGACGTATGTCAGCGTAGTTTTAGAAGACAGTTTTTTTCCTGTCCTGGTAAGCCCTGGTAACCCTGGCAAGGATAATGGCACAAATTTATGAAATTATTGCATTGTCATCGGTCTTTGATAAGGTTTGCAAAGTTTGAATGAAATCTGGTCGTTTAAAGTGGGTCAAAATCGCGCTATAAGGAGTCGGTTACAAACAAACAAACATACTAACATACAAGTGAAGCTAATATAAAGCGTGTAAAAATGGACTACTTGAGTCATAGAAAATCGTGACTTAAGGACTGGTTAAGGTCACACAGTGCTATAAAAATTGTAATCATCTCAGTTATAGTAAAGTCACGCGCATAAAATATATTGCACTTACGCAAAATTCAAAAACAATTTTCTCAAGTATTAATAAATATTTTATGGTGTTATGAACATAATGTTCCCTGAGAAATATTGAGAAGTAAATTTTCTTCAAGTTGAATTTTTTTATTTCACGAGTAAAAATATTTTGTATTTTGCGTAATTGTTTATGCTCGTGAACTGTAAGTATATTGCAGCTAGAAAAAAAATAATCCCTTAGCCGCCTCTTACGACACCCACGGAGAGAAATAGGATGGTGCTATCCGAGATCTCGAAAATACCAAGATCTCGCGATTGTAATTTCTAATCTTGTGAGATCTTGAATTTGCCATCTCGACTCGAGATTGCATTTCCTAATTGCAACCATGGTTCTAGTAACATTCTTCAAGTTTTCCTGCTGTTTTTTCTCGTAATACCAATGAGTAAGACTAAGAACTAATTCGACAATAGACATCGTCATCAGCTGACCCTCGATTTAGTCAACCGTAAAGGTTATTTACACGAACGATTAGACACAGAGGTTCTAATGTAAACGAGCATTTAAGTAGTCAATGACTTCGTTATAGGTAAATAATTAAAGCAATCAGGTAAGAGTTAGTTCTAAGTTCATCTTGGACATCACTAACATCGGTGAAGACAAACATCGTGAGGAAACTTGTACTTCATTATAATCATAATTTCAGCCGAAAGACGTCCACTGCTGGACATAGGCCTCCCCCAAGCACCGTCACTTTGCCCGGTTCTGTATTTCTTGCATCCAGCAGATTCTTGCCGCCTTCACCAGGTTATCGATCCATCTTATGAGAGGCCTTCCAATGCTACTTCTTCAAGTACGTGATTGCCACTCTAGTACCTTTCAGCCCCATTGGCCATCTGTTCTGCGAGCAATGTGCCCATAAATTAGACTTATCTAATCCTTATTAAGAAGAAAAATTTTATTAAATGTCTTTTGTTACGCTTTCACGCTGAAACGGAATTTGGACGAAATTTTGTACATGGATGGTCAATCAGGATATAGGATAATTCTTTCACATTACCTTCATACCTATATAAAACATAAAATAAATGAACAACTACAACCTCCACCAAGATAGCGTGATGGAAATTGAACTTCTTTTTCCAACTCTAAGTACTATATTTCTAGAACATCCTGTAGGTACAAACATGTCAACGACCATTAAATTCACAAATTACTTTTAAAAATTAAGTAACGAACTCACTAACGAGACTTCAATTTGCTATACCGAACGTTATTATAAGACAAGAAAGAACAAAAAAATAAAATTAAGTATCTCCAGCAACAGAAACCGTTCATTCAACTTAAAGTTTCTTCTTCAGAAAAACTTGGACGGTTCCTTTGAGTCAACGCTCCGTTTTCTACGGGACATTAATGTGTAATGGACACCGACGGTGACGCTATAACGCTTTAAGCTATAATTGCTCAAGTTCAGTGAGCAATAGCACATTATTTCGTCATGTAGACTGCGACGACGAGTGATCCGCTACCAACGGTTATGCCGCGAAATGACAACTGCGCAACTGACCAACCACAGATTAAATATTACGTTATGTTCACAATTTCATGCTAAATCAAACATTGATGACTTGGGACCCTCCCGCGGTAATGATCGCGCGGAATACATAGGCGTAATAGTCACTATGCTCGTCAGCCAGTCTTCACATTGGTCCTGATTCCATTGTGCACCAACTAAACTTTATTTAGGATACTGTTATCTTTTCCTTTTAATGAAACAAGAATGAGACGGAAATAAATTAGACCAGTGAAATTTTATTGAACTTAGATCTTCTTCGACGTAACTATGACGAACTAAATTCATCATGCTTAAAATCACGCCAAATTCAAGGAATTCGAGACGTATTTCAGTTTGACATAGAACTGTCATGCGTAACTTGTCTTTTTCTCTCTTAGTTTAGATTTAAATGGTGATCAAAAGTATCGGAACCACTGACTATTTTTCTAAATTTTAAAATAGGAAATGAGTCATGATTGAAGCACCTTTAGGTTCGGTTCACATCTGACGGAAGATGCGTCGCGTATCATCGGTCGCGTAACGCCAGAACAGACAATTATATGAGGAAACATTCAACCTTTCACACTTAACTGAAGATGCGTTAGTGCGTCGAGCGTACAGCGTCTGTTCCGTTTCCGTCAATGCATTGTCGGCCGACGTAAAGAGCGGCAAAGTTCCGCCACGTTTATTTTGACTGGTGCATTCAGACTAGGCGTAATATCAGCGGAGATCGTTTGTGTACAGACCGTTCGAAGTTTTTTTGCATTGAAAATGTTTGATACAGAACGATTTATCACGGAAGTACAAGTTACGCCCGACGCATCTTCCGTCAGATATGAAAACACACTATTAAACTGAATAGACGTGACCGATGATACGCTCGACGCATCTTCCGTCAGATGTGAACCGACCCTTAAGGTACAATTCCGTGCATCGCGATCGATCGCGGCCGCGCGCGGCCTACGACTGTCGTCGATCGCTCGCGACAATAGTCACATTATGAAAATGTATGGCACCGCTGCCGAGGCCCGCGACAGACGCGCGCGACCGACGAATGTCGTGAGCCGCGCGCGGCCGTGTCTTGAAATTAGTAGATGTTGTTCGTCAGTTCCCTCTAGACATGTATCTACCGAAGTCAAAATCATGGTCGAAGTACTAATTGACATCCTTGAAGAAGAAGAGGAGGATAATCTCCATGCCTCATATCATATATGATTGGAGTTTGAGATACAAAATGTATTAATATTTCGTCTTCCTCGACCGAAAAGTTTTATCCTGCGTTCCTAGACATGTTTGCGCCATATAATCCACGATGTTACTAAGCGCTAGAACATGTTAAGAACGCACGGCCGCGCGCGGCTCACGACGTTCGTCGGCCGCGCGCGTCTGTCGCGGGCCTCGGCAGCGGTGCCATACATTTTCATAATGTGACTATTGTCGCGAGCGATCGACGACAGTCGTAGGCCGCGCGCGGCCGCGATCGATCGCGATGCACGGAATTCTACCTTTACACACAAACACCTTAACACATGTTACGTGAAACAATCTTTCATGCAGCCGACAACCTCATAGGTTGACCTGCGAGATGCTAGTCTCAAAAAAAGAAATTAGGTATCGAAAATTTTGTCGTAAGAGTGAGACCGATGCTATTATGTTCACTGTGTAATCACTGATTCCATAGTAAAGCACAGCCACGGTATTTTAATTCTGTCAAACCAGTTTGGAAAGAAGTAAAGCCACCAAGATTTAATGTACCTATAAGTAAAGCAAAACTTTAGTGTCACGAAAAACCACGGAATCGGTTCAAATCAATGTAGAGTTGTAGACCATTAAAAATTGTTCAAATGACTGCAAAGTCAGACTCATAACTCCATACCTGGTTAGGTAATTGATGCTTTTGGCAAACAAATTGACGATCGCATTTTGCGTATGAGTTTTTTAGTTTGCAATTAACGCTGATACACCTATACTTATTGCGATAGTAATAGGTAAGCTCTGTAACTGACCACTGCAAATCATAGGGAGGCCCATGTTTATTGAGTTATATGTTTGACACGATAATGATGTTGGATCATGTTGCTTCATAATATTTTATGAGTTTCATATCTTTATTATACACATAGATTCACGCCTTAGCCAGAAATTACAGAACGCCGCCGCCGCCGCCTGCTACGATCCTCACATACTCTAAATCAAGTAAATTATGTTCAATATCTCTAATCATTAAGTTGTTTCACTGACGCAGCATCTTTTTAAGAGCTGTAAAGATTTACAATACTTGAAAAGATTATGCGGCAGTAAAAACATTTAAAAATTAATTTTTTGACAACCAACATCATCTGTCTAACAGGATGCTGAATACCCGTAGTTTAGATTGAGCGACTGCCTGTCTGACTTCCACAACCCAGTTAATAGGAATGATGATACCCCTTGGCAAGACTGGTTGTCAGACTATTGGACTTCTGACCCGTAATGACTGTCAAAGATCCACTTGGTGAACACGGCAAATACCGGTAAAAGTCTTTATCCATGTTTTACCATTAGCAAGCATAGCGTTTTTCTGTAGTACCTATATGTTTTTCTTTGACAAGGAAAACATAGAAACCGGGAAACCTTTTTTGAATAGCGTCTAACGAAACGCTGAGAGATTCTGGTGATCTCTTGGACTGATAGCGGGGACCAACGGCTTAACGTGCTTTTGAGGCATGGAAGACTCTTTGCATGTAAAGCTGGTCATCCATGCACGGACCAAGTCTGCAAGCGTACCTTAAAATGATCGACCCTTAAAGCTGCTGTTACTTAGCCACATGCTCCCACCAAAGCATTATTAACAAAAACGAACTGGGTATTTATCGTATTTCTAGCAAATACATAACTAGTAGGTACTTATCTAGGTAAATACCCTCCAACAGCATTCCATTCAATGCCAAAGTCTTTGACCTCATGTTCGTTTTTTGAATCCTTTTTGTTGTTTTGCAAGCTGCTGCACAAAAATCGACGAATTATAAATTACGAAGCATAGTTTTTGCGTAACCACCAATTATTATTATTTTTGGCATTTGAATTGACCATGTGTTTCATTAAGGCTGTTATCAGCAAAATCGCGCCGAAATCTGCAAACCAGTTTTAGAATTCAGGATTTCTCATATTTTTATGTCAATGACGTTTGCTTCGAATGTGGAGAATGCAAGCTTTCTCTTTTTTAAATTTAAATCCAAAATTTGCAAAAATTGGCTTACTTAGCTACTGCGCTGAACTTCTAAATGTCACCTTCTTATGCTCAAGATAAAAAATATAAAGTTGGTACAAAAAATTAACAATAAAAAAACAGTCAGCCAAACAATATCATGCAAAGATCGTAAAACAAACAACAACTACCCCAAGCCACAGTGTTCGAAAGTTAAAAATGCTAAAAGGGGGACGTGCGACGTGCTCCATCAGACATACAAAACACAAGAACAGCTGAGCTTAGCAGGTGAGAGCGAAGTAACCTTGATGCGACCGAAGAAAGCGCCCGGAACGATCGGCAAGATGCCAATTAAACAGAATACGAATAGACGCTAAGGTGAAATCACAGAATGCAACCTCTTTACAGCTGACTGCTGAGCAGAGACAACGTGATCAGCGTTCGATATTTAAAATACTCGAACCTCTATTCTAATCATGGCTATACGAAATAGCGCCAATTACGATTATTACGTTTTTTCCCGGTGCAAAAGTTATTAAATTAAATAACGAATGCCATTTTATTGCTTCGAGTTTTCGTTGCGGTCGTTATTACATTGAAATATTGGCTAAATTGGAACCTTGACATTATGTGGATGTTGAACTTCCTAAAATGTTGCTGAACTAAATAAATCAACGTGTTTTTAATTTTGGTTAATGACAGGGTGTTGATAGAAGGCGGTTACTCACAAATCTGATTGGATTTTGTAACCCATTAACTATAAGTGCAAGGTCATACGAATAATTCATAGACTCGAAAAACGTCGTAAATTAAAGATAACTAAAATTTAATATGTTTAAGTGTAATAACTTAAACATAACAGGCGAAATGTGGGTGTACTATAGGTACACCTCTGCCTAACCCTTCGGGGAAACAAGGCGTGATGTTATGTTATGTTATGTTAAAATTTAATATCAAAACTAAACATGTCTGTATATGTAATGGTACAATTTTTCAAAATCAGTGTAAGCAGATGAATAAATATAATATGTAAATAAATTAAAATTACTTTATATTTATTTTTCATTTATTTCAAAATACATAATTTTAAAATAATAATTTATTTTATATATAAATATATATATATATATTTTTTTAATGTAACCTCTTTAAAAAATATATATTTAAAAAATATTTATCTAGTTATTTTTCCCCCTTCTAAATTACTTCAAAAGGTATTGTCTCGCGTAGGGTTCTTTCCGAACTGTACGATCTCAAATGACTACCCTGTAACCATTATTTAGTGTAGTGATTTTCCATTATTATTCAGCACCAGGGCAAAAAGCAAAAGAAAAATGAATGACGCAACTGCACGTACCAATGTGTA
Source organism: Aporophyla lueneburgensis (assembly GCA_932294355.1). Lineage (NCBI taxonomy): Eukaryota > Metazoa > Arthropoda > Insecta > Lepidoptera > Noctuidae > Aporophyla > Aporophyla lueneburgensis. The sequence goes on along the minus strand of OW028740.1, from coordinate 7,869,373 downwards.
TGGTATGGCATTCGATGCCATAATATTTAAACTGCGCATAATGTGGCGCACAATTATTGGGACACATGACCTTCCTCAATGTCAGTGGAAGAGTCAGGTACCTAATTATGGTCCATCACCTGTTTATTTAATATTCTAGCCACGTACAATGTCAGCTGGACATGTAAAGACAGGTAAAGGTCACACTATAAAAAAGTTAATGGCAATGATAGGTGTTGGTAATTGAAAAGAGAAATAAAATCTTCCGTGTGATGGAATTTTAAGATCACAACAAAATTCGATGATATTGATAACTTAAAAATAGATATGTATCGTTAAACACAGTTACTGACAAAATGATTTAACAATGGAATAAAGAACAATTTGACTGTGAAAAGACTGCTGACAAAAGACAATATAAAAACGAATGAAATGTAGGTAGTGAATGTTTTCTTAAATCAAAGATGAATGAACTATAATTATAGTAAAGACCCATTTCCGACTGGCACGACTAATTAACATAGACATTAAAGCATCGATTCGAATATTTAAAAACATCGTTTATAATAACCAAAGCCATATAATTTTTATGATTTCTACTTCGCTAGAAATTAGGTATTTATTACGTTTTCCGTTTAAAAGACAGTCCTAATGGACATAAAAGTGATTGATGCTGGTAAGTTATCTGCTACCCGTTGACTGTTTACCTACAGACAGTTGCCACAAGACGTACATACATTCGAACTATGGTGAGTCGCAGTACAGTTTTGTCGCACAAGTGTTATTGGATCACATCTATTTGTCGAGCTCACGTAGTACACTCAATAAATAGTGATAAAGAGGAGGCTGAGGACCATGGCTTATGTGAGTGAATGATAAAAAGACTGTCGTGGAAGAAAACATTTTGCACCGAACTAAAGTAAAATGAGACAAGAATTTTACAGGTGGAAATTTTGGATCAAGTCAAGCATAATCAGCCGATAATGGATCGAGGAACAATGATGTGGTTCGAGTTGCCAGCGTCGTGTTCAATTCCATATTTAACTTTCAAAAGAAGAGTGAACACTGTGAACAGGTAGATGCAACATGCATCTAAACTTGCTTTAGAAGCGTGCCTAGAAGATTGTGGGCACGCTCGTCCTATTCAATTCAATTCATTTATTTATTGTAAAACATAGGTATTTACATTATTTGTTCTTATTTTAAACATTGAGGGCGCCTTAGAATAATAACGCATAGAACCGCAGTAGTTGCACGAAAAGTGAAGCCATTTCAAGGTAGCCTTTTAAGGCTAAGTACGACTTTCGGACCGTTAGTACAAAATACCAAGCGCTATTGTAAAGAGCTCCCGCAATTTCACAAAAAAATGACGTACTGTGTAGTGAAAGGGTGTCACAACTCATCGCATAACCACGGAAAACATTTAAAGATCCCATTTCACGGGTAACTATTGCCTAACATCATATATTTTTGATTAAAACATTCATCGAAACAAAATAAATAAATCGTAAATTTGACAGACGCCATTTTTTTTTTTTTTTTTTTTTTATTTATTCCTGACCATGGATACATGTCCTTCAGTCGTAATCATTAAACATACTACTCTTATTCTCAGCTAAGTACATCCCGAAACAATTAAATTTTTTCTACAGTATTCAGTAAATATCTAAATAATGAATTGAAATAAACTGTGTTGGAAAGTAATTCCTGAACGTGGCGGGGAACACATAAAAGAGTTTTGTTCTGCTATATCACTAATTTCACATTATTATACTCTTTGAATTTCACTGACAAGTAACAGTCTTTGCATGGCGAACGATTCACAATCTAACGTGTTTTATATCCGCATTTTCTTCAGAACAATAGGTACATTTGCTTTCACTGATGAATCTTAGCTTCAATGTCTTCAGTAATTACTTTAAAATATGTATTTATGTTTTTGTTGTATTCTCTTCCGTTTCATCTTCACATTCTTCATCTTCAAAGTTTTCGTGTGATTCGTTCTCAATTAGTAGCAAATCATAGATCTCGTCGTGGAATAAAGCAGCTGTTTCAATGTTAACATTTTCGTAGAAATCTGAACTGTTAACATCAATTTCTTCAACATTATTTGGTTTTTCATCCATATCTTGAATTATATTAATAAATATAAAATTATTGAAAACTTTTTGTATCTTTCCCGCCAATCACCATTTTTTCCACAGACGCCATTACAATAAAAGTGTTGCTAGGCAATGAAAAACATTTTACCCCATTTTTTTGTTGTTATAACTATGTACTGCCAATTTTATTGCAAAATCACATTTAAGTAGGTATTTTTATTAGCCTAATACTATTGGGGGTCCCGCTTGCCAACCTAAGAATTTACCTACATTCTACCTAAATTCTTGTTACCAAAGAATTCGATTCTTTTATGAATCCAAAAAAGATAATATTTTGCGAATAGCGTCATCAAAGCGGCAGTTGTTTAGAAAACAGTTGCAAATTCAGGGTTATTAAGTAAGGTAGTTTAAGTAATCGATCTTGGTATATAATATTTTTAATTTCATGTTTTATTTAATAGTTTTTCTACTCACGAATCCTGAAACAGTTCTATTTTTCACACTATTTGGGGAAAATGTCATTTACTTGCAACATTACTAATTTGCTTCTGTGTGTGTCGGTGAATGTTTTTACGTGCCGCTTATGCACACATTGATTGTGTTGTTGCTTCAATTTTAAACGGAATTTTGAATGAAGCTATCTCTCTATGCATTATTACTCTAAGGAGGGCGCTATGTTTTGCCTCTAGGGCGTACAAAAATAGTCATACTTGCAATAAAATAGTCATACATGCAATATAATTAAACAAGAAATTAATTTAGACACATGAACCACAAATAAAAAAGTAAATTAATTCGATCGCATCAAGAATTTTCAATCACACTGAACAATGTCAATTACATTAATTATGTGTAGTGAGAAAAAAAAATTAAAATAATGAAAATAAAAAATAAATGTCCGCACTTATTGTGTTAAAATGAAAATTGTCAGCACTTACTTTTCTAAAGAATTTCGAGGAATTTGAACAATTTCATAAATTAAATTGTCAATATAGAAGATAATATAATAATTGTAACATTAGAAATTTCAGAAATTTTATAACCTAGACCTCATCCATTGCTGGAAAGCAATAGAGGTTTATGATGGGACGTGATCGAGGATCAGGTATGATTGAGGTCAAGAGCAGGCACATTCAGCAAAACAAAGTTGTTCTTGTTGAAAACTATCCATGAAGATAATTATACGCTTTCAACATCGCCATTGTAACTAAATGTTAACGACTAATAATCAACTGATAACGATGTTAGTTAGAACAGTGTCAATGGTTATTTTAATGTTAAGAGCTGTTTCTGAAGTTACAGCTTTCACAACTCTTCGATAATTTGTCGTCTAGTTTAATGATTATAGTGACATTAATCTCCTCATCCTATAGTAGATAGTCGTATAATAATATGGTAATCGTTGTTGTCGTTATATAAGGTGTACCTATTCATACACGAAATATTTTAAGAGGTACACCTGTAGGTGGTAAAGAAGCTATAGCAACGAAAAAAAAAAAAAAAAAAAAAAAAAAAAAAAATTCTAAGGGTTTTTTTTTTTTTTTTTTTTTTTTTTTTTTTTTTTTTTTTTTTTTTTTTAATATTTATGAATTATTTCACGCACATAAGAAATACTGGCTCCTTCTTATTTTTTACGGCCCGAGACACCGCGGCCATGCTCGTGCCGTCCGGTCATCGCCCTCGCACCGTCAGGCGGGCCATTCATAGAATTTGGAGTATAGGTTGTATGCAAAACGTCTCAAGTAGTTTTAAAATTATAATAATTACGAAAATTCAAAAACGCTTAGATAAAAAATTTCTTTTTGCTTCTATAGCTTCTTTACCACATACAGGTGTACCTCTTAAAATATTTCGTGTATGAATAGATACACCTTATATAAATGGACTGTTATACAAATTACTTATAATCAGCCTTTAATTTTCCCACTGCTGGGACACAGGCGTCCTATCTTCAAGTGACATCTACTACCCAGGGCTAGCGCGGGTTGGAAGATGTCACATCTTCGAATGTATAATTCTAGGACATGCCGGTTTCCGCACAATGTGGAAAACATTGTGCGGGAACCGGCATGTCCCTGTTCACCGTTTTGAGAGCAGTGGTGATGAAATAATTTACACAAAGTATACCGCCTTTCTGAAATCAAACCCACGACCTAAGACTCGTAAGCCGAGGTCGATAACGATAGTTACAAAGTGCTTGTTATAAATTATCCAAAACGTGTTACATAGAGTAACAACTATACAACTAATAATTTCCTGTCCAAACTATAAGCGAATTAGATCAGATGCGAGTGGATTAACGGTAGCTCTTACATTCCTTGTTCATAACGGCAGCCTTGGCCACTCTGATGAGAGTGCAGCTTTTACCAATATAAAGGTGGATCTACTGTTTTTTTGTTGGCGATACAAAATTACATATCATAATTTTAATTACTTTGCCTACCTACCATTGTGTTGAATCAACTTTATCGAACTAAACAGGCAGCTGTGCTGCTGGGGAATTAATTGCGCCACTTCTTCTTCCCAGCTAAAGCACTAGGAAGTGGTGAAGGGCGGGAGTTTTGAGGGACTGTCTTATATAATTTCGCGTTCGAATAAATGACTTTTGATTTTGATTTGACATAACTGTTGTGTTTGTAGAAATGAAAGATAATGTTGAGTAGACTTGGTTTAATCAGACTAGGATCACAGTTTCACAGAGCACGTTCAGTCGTGGTATTTCAGACGGGATCCGACATAGCAGTGACGGACCGATGCAGAGCGGAACCATAGATTATTATCTAGTGGTGTACATACTAACTAATTACTAAATAGTGATGTTACAACATCCCCCTTGTTGAGTTCAAATTAAACCCCTGACAAACAATTAATAAGATGTACATTGACAAGTGACTCTACCTACATGACAACATGCTCTATGATACTTATAGTTATATTATAACTAGACAACATTCTTATTAATACTTAGTTACATTTAATCTAGACAACCTTCTTAATACTACTTAGTTAATGGTTTATCTATTTCGTCTATTAACCTTCTTGGTGGTTTTACAATTCGACCTGACCTGGTTGTTACGCTTGAGGATATATGAGATGAGGATTCTTGAAGTCTTGACTCCTGTCTGTCACCTTCCTCTCTCTCCTGCGACGAGTTGGATTGCATAGGAGGGTTTGCATAGTTTTGGGAATACTTATGTCTTAAGTGTATTCTATTTCTCCTATACTGTACACCATTGACATCCTCAACCACATACGACCTATTGTTCATTAATCTTTGTTTGACAATAGCTTGTTCCCAGTTACTTTTTGGATTTCTTTTAAAATAGACATGGTCATTGTAATATAACATCGACATTGACTTAGTATTTTTATCATAATTCCTAGATTTGTTCTCATCATTTTTCTTGACTGACTGTTTGTAATCCTGAAATGTTACTACTTTTGGCTTTAATCTCTTATATGATACTGGAATATTGTCTCTCAAGTTTCTTGACATTAACAATTGAGCTGGTGATGACAAATTATTTTTTGGTGTATTTCTATACTGTAATAAAGCTATGTATGGATCTGTTTTGTTTTCTTTACATTTCCTTAACATGTTTTTTATTATTTTTACTGAACTTTCAGCTTGACCATTTGACTGTGAATGATATGGGCTAGTAACAACATGTTCTATGTCCCATTCTTGTAAGAAATTTTTGAAATCAATTGACTGAAAAGGAGGTCCACCATCTGACACCAGTGACAATGGTATTCCATGACGAGCAAAAATAGATTTTAAATGAGTAATTACATTTTGAGCAGTACTGTTTTTATTTAATAATGCTATCTCTATGTATTTTGAGTAATAATCTGTGACAATTAAATAAACTGAACTTTCAAAATGCATTAAATCAATACCGACTTGTTGCCATGGATATTTACATATTTCAAAATTTTGTAGTGGTTCCTTTTGATTACATGGTTTGAATTTTGCACATACAAGACATTGTTCGACTAAATTCTTAATTTCACTTGACATATTTGGCCAATACAAAGATTCTTTAGCTATTTTCAGACATTTATTTATACCTTGGTGACCTTGATGTATTTTTTCTAACATTTCTTTATACATTGACTGTGGTACTATTAATTTTGAACCTTTGAACACTAAATCTTTTATTACATGTATTTCACCTTGAATATTCCAATATGGTTTGACTAATGAACTGACATTGTTCTTGTTTTTAGGCCATCCTTCATTATAATATTTTTTTAATTTTTGTAAGGATTCATCTTTTTTGGTTTCCTGTGTCAATTTTGTGCTGTATTCCTTTGTTATTGCTAAATTAGCATACATTAAATTGACATGACAAGACATTTCTGACTCATTTTCAGGTGTGTAATTGTCTTTCAAAGCTGCCCTTGACAAAGTGTCTGATATATACATTTCTTTACCTGGTACATGTATTACTTCTAAATCATACTTTTGTACAGTTAACATCATACGCTGTAATCTAGCGGGGACATCATGCAATGGCTTTTTGAATAAATAGACTAATGGCTTGTGATCAGTATGTACTGTGACTCTATTACCATATACATATTGGTGAAATTTTTCACAACCAAATTGAATTGCTAGTAGCTCTTTTTCTATCTGCGCATATCTTTCCTGGGTTTCAGTTAAAGTTTTTGAACTGTATGCTATAGGTTTGTTTTTCTGTAATATGACTGCTCCTAATGCTGATTTCGACGAATCAACTGACAAGACTAATGGAATCTTAGGATTGTAATGAGCTAAAACTGGTGAGTTTGTAATCTCATCTTTCAGTTTTTTGAGACATTGACTATAATTCTCATCCCAAGTCCAGACTGAATCTTTTTTCAAAAGATTTCTTAATATTTGTGTTTTTTCTGACAAGTTACTAATGAAAGGTCCTAAATAATTAATCATACCTAATATTCTCTGTAACTCTTTGACATTTTTTGGTGTGGGCATATTGACAATGGCTTTGACTTTTTCTTGATCTGCCCTGGCACCATCTTTACTGAAGACATAACCCAAAAAACATACTTCTGTGACTAAAAATTTACATTTTGACTTGTTAAATTTTAAATTGACTTGACGAGCTCTTTGCATGACTTTGTGTAATCTTTCATTATGAACTGACTCATTTGGTCCATAAACCAAAATATCATCTATGAATATTAAGACTCCTTCGATATCACCGAATAGATTCATCATGACTCTTTGAAAGATTTCAGACGAGGCATTTATGCCATATGGTAATCTTAAATACTTATATCTACCAAATGGTGTTTGAAAGGTACATAATTCAGAACTGTATTCATCCAGACGTAGCATCCAGAAACCCGAAAATGCATCTAAATGAGAAAAACATACAGCCCCTTCGAGCTGAGACCTAATCTCATCAATTGACTTAAGTGGATAAAATTCTCTCATGATGTTTTTATTCAAATTTCTAGGGTCTAGACAAATTCTTAACTGACCTGAACTTTTTACAGTTATGACGACTGAGTTAACCCACTCTGTTGGTTTTGTAACCTTCTCAATAACTTGCATCTCCATCATGCGATCCAACTCTTCGTGTAATTTCCCTTGTAACGCAAATGGAACTTTCCTGGGCGGATCAACACATGGTACTGCATCAGGCTTGAGTTTAAGATGACAGACTGGAGGTAGACATCCAAGTCCCTGAAAAACATCATTATATTGTGTGAGAATTTGTTTACAAAAACCCTGCTTTGATACTGAAAAGACACGTCTTATAATTCCTAACCTTTCACATGTTGGTAGACCAAGAACATTTGGACAATCTAAATCTGCTATTATAAACATTATAGATTCGACGACGTCATTGTTATTAACGCATAATTTACAATTTATGTTCACTTTGCCTAAAATCGGAATGGATTTTCCACCAAATCCTGTGACATTTATTTGACATTTGACAAGTGACACTTTTGACAGGTTATAAAATGTTTGCTTTGACATAATGTTGACATCTGCACCAGAGTCTATGATGCATTTAATTTGTTTATTTCCTACTACTAGGTTAATTTCCCATGACTGTTTTGCATGGTTACTATCCACAGTGTTGACATTCTTTACTGTATGACTTATATCTGAGTGACTGACTAATGATCCGTTGTGTGCCTGTGAGAACTGTGAATGCTGACTACTGTTTCTAAGTCTATGACATTGTGTTTTGTTGTGTAATCCCTCAAACTTGTGACTTTTTTCATCATTGAGATGTAAATATGGACTCTGACATTTTCTATTTTGACTATTTGACTTGACGTTGGATCTCTCAGATATGTGACTTTTTTCATCATTGAGATGTTGATTATTTTCAGTACATCTCTCAGACTTGTGACTGTTTTCATCATTGAGATGATAAACTTGACGTTGACTTTGTTGACTTTTGGACTTGACGTTGGATCTCTCCGACTTGTCACTGTTCTCATCCTTGAGATACGGTGACTGTGACTGTCCCTTTTGATGTACCACTACTGCTGTGTTTTTGTGTCCGTGTCTACTGCTCTGACTGTGTGAGTGAGACTGACTATGTGTTGCTGTGTAGTGAGACTGACTACTTGACTGACTACTATGTGCATTATGATCCACATGATTTTCTGAATGACTTTTACTCAACTTTAATTGACTGTTCAATATGCCAACAAAATATTCTTGACTACTATTATCTGAATTAAACGATTGCAACTGACTGACTTTTTTATTCTTGAGACAATATTTAGCAAAATGACCAAAAGATTTACATGACCTGCATTGAACGCCTTTAGCTGGACATTTGTAGCGATGAGACTGCCCACAGCGGCTGCATGTCTTCGAGTTGCTGATGTGGTCGCTGTTTGAAGCTGATGCTGACTTGCGACTGCTCGAAGCTGACTGGCGACTGCTCGACCTGCGACTGGAAGCTCGCTGTTGACCATCTTGTCGACTACGGTTCCTCCGACTGAGATGCATGACGTTTTCACTGGCGACACTGGTACCTTTGACGATTTTTTCAGCATCCTGCTGAGCGATTATGAGTGTCCTCGCCAGCTCTTGCATTCTCTGATATGTAAAATCAGGTTCTTGCAGTAACCTCTGACGTACATGTGACGAATCTATATTGAGGTTTGCTATAAAAATATCTCTGATTAAAGACTCCCTGAGCGTGCCAAACTCACATTCTCTGCTTTTATTTTCCAAATCCGTGAGGAATTCGTCGATGTTTTCGGATTTTTCCTGCCTACGTGTGAAGAATAGGTATCTACACATCGTCACATTTTTTCTTGGTTCAAAGAATTTGTCGAATTTGGACTTGACTTCCTGGAGTGTGCTTCCATCAATCTTTAAGTTAAATGTGTTAAATATATTGAGACCACGCTCACCAATTAAATGCAGTAGAATGGCAATTTTCCGCTTCTCGCTGGACTTGTCCAGGCTTGTGGCTAGCAAATATAGTTCCAGCTGCTGCCACCATTTTTTCCACGCCTCCGCATTATTATTTGCTGGATCCGACGAAATATGGAGTTTTTTCAGACGCGTGCTTAATGTTTGGTCATGTCCGCCATCATTGTCGTCACCCGTGGCTTGGTTCGGCATTTTCTGGACCGATCTTCTTTATTTGTTTTTTCTTACACGACTTCTGACACCATGTTGTGTTTGTAGAAATGAAAGATAATGTTGAGTAGACTTGGTTTAATCAGACTAGGATCACAGTTTCACAGAGCACGTTCAGTCGTGGTATTTCAGACGGGATCCGACATAGCAGTGACGGACCGATGCAGAGCGGAACCATAGATTATTATCTAGTGGTGTACATACTAACTAATTACTAAATAGTGATGTTACAACAATAACATCACGCCTTGTTACTCCGAAGGGTTCGGCAAGAGGTGTACCTAAAGTACACTAAGCTTTAAGTACTTTTTAGTCTTACAGAAATATCTTAAATTCAAGTTAAGTCAAATATCTAGGTTCTTTAAAACCTAAGTCTCACAGTCAGATAGATATTTACGACTCTTTACACCAACAGGTGGCAATGCAATAGTTCATGGGATAGTAACACAATGGGTTAATTACTGTGATCTGGTTAAACTTTAAATCTATACTATCTATACTAATATTATAAAGCTGAAGAGTTTGTTTGTTTGGTTGCACGCGTTAATCTCAGGAACTACTAGTTCGAATTGAAAAATTCTATTATCGAGAATGGCTATATGCTATCTAACATCATGCAACCTTTAGGCAAAAATAAAAAAGTTACAAATATGAAGACCTCGCACGGGTGCCTGCGATTCGGTGCGACGTTTTGGGTCGGAAGTGCTAGAAATTTGACGCAGACGAAGTCGCGGGCAGAAGCTAGTGCAGGTATATAATAAGTACATTGTTAGTACTAAATACCTCTAAACCGTTTCAAAGGTAGATAAATCATCTTCAGGCGCGAAGAAAGCAGTAGGTACTAACCAATACTAACAAGACTCGAGAGCGGACAGAAGATAAAGAACTAAAGGTAATTCCTCTCTACTAGTATTTTAGATACTAAAACTCCATGATATCTCATGCACAAACAAATTAGAACAACAAAACTTGCCAGTGGCTGCCAATTAGTAATGTCACTTACAAATTGTGGATTTGATTATTTGAACCCAAAACATTTGTCAATTGAGGTTAGTTTTATAACCTAAATTTTCGTCGATTAATTTCCCATTACAATTTAAAATACTATTCAAACAATAATTGAAAGGAATAAGTAGTGAGATACAAAGTTGTAACCTCCTAAATACACATGAATGTGTTATTACGTCCCTATATAAAGTGATTGCGTAATAATTATACCAAAACAAAGTTTATTTACATTTTCATCGCATAGTTTTGGAGCAAAGTATAATTTTATATTTTAAGTAGTGTGTTGACAACTTCACTGAAAAAAGAAAGAATTTTTTGGCAGTAAAGTTACAAGTTTGTTCACTTGGTAGAACATACACATGTTCAGTACCATAAACCAGTGACCTACTAAACAAAAACACACATTCTATGTAAAGGTGTACACGATGATAAGGAGCACAAAGTAAACCGCTTCAATGACGAAGTAACTATTAAAAACAAAATACAAACGAATTGAGAAATTCTTTTTCTAAGAATTCGCCCAAAAATGGTCCTTAACTTTGGCGCTTAGCTACTCTGCGGTTCAAAAGACCAACTTTTTTTAACAGTGTAGATCTTTTATATTTTTCAGACCTTATTAAAAGGGAACCATTTCATTCTTGCACAAACAAATTAGTAGTACCTAATTATAACACGGTGCACCACATCGAATTAAAGTTAATACCGATTGACACCGATTCAGAATCACGTTAATTGCACGAAGTGTCACTTTGGTTAGATAAATACTAAATACCGTTTTATTTTTACTGTTACACTTTTGTAGTAACAGAACAGCCGGAATTACTTTGAGAGATAAAAATGCAGTTATTAACTGTTTAGCTTTTCATGTCGAATGAAATGACAAAAGTTGCGTTTTCAGAAATGTTTATAATTTTACTTAGACTTGTAGGTTTGAGCATGTCAGTTTTTTTCCGAGAAACACGGAGACTAGTCATCGCTATTAAGTATTTTCAAAACGAGAATGTTTTCACATGATTCTCAAGATAAACTTGAAGTAAATCTTCTGCTTTGTAATCCTCATAAGGAGAAGACGGATCATTCCCAGTTACAAAACAGAAATCTCTAAAGAATATTTTCTCTAATCTCCGCGAGCTTGATCAAGAGAAACTTCAAACTTCAACAATGATTCCTCATATCATTGGAATAGATCAAAAGTTAATGTAAAAAGCGAAAGCCGACATCGACGTGGATTGGTTTGGCATCGACACTAATCCACATTGGATCGTAATTCTGATAAAAATGTAAAACAATGGCGTCCGTTCCGTTCGCCGCCATTATTGCGCAGGAGAGGTTGCGCGTGCGCTAGGAAACTATCCTGCATTGCGAAACACATGCTGTAAATTATATTAATTGTACCTTTTTAAAAACAAAAATAGATGATAGGAATCTTCAGTAAGCCTTGGATCTCAGTTGCGTAAAGTTTAAAGTAACTAACAATTAAAACTGAATGCAGTTAACGTTTAGTGTAATGCATCAGTTAGATGTTCAGGTCTGCTGAACAGTTAAGAATGTTAGAAATAACTTTATGTTGTTCAAGGTGAAATAATATTCCTAGCGGCGTCCATACGGTGTAATAATACACTTTTGCATACTGCTGATAACATCGTGTCATATGAAACTATCACTTATAAATATAGTAAGTACCATGTGTTTTCCGTGCATGCAATTTTTTATCTGGGACAGCTAAGTGGTTATATACAGGATGGCAGTGCAGTGACATCGACGCGCAAACTGCAACCATAAATTCAGCACATAATTCTTTCTTGACGCCTAGCGTTGAAATTGTTCGTCGGTTAAATAAAAAATCTGCTCTTTCATAGTGCCTATAAGTGCTTATACGGTCAAAATGAAACAGCTAACTTTTTAAAATTTCAACCGACAATTACCGACAAGAAATTTCAACGTAGGAATGTTCAGAATTATGTAGGTACTGAATCCGTGGTATCACATTGAGCCCTCTGTCACTGCCCTGGATATACTTCACTACTTTGGTATCGCATATCAGATGAGAAATGGGCAAAAAGAACCACCAAGTAGATCCCATTACACCCGACGATATAGCAGCAGGCCAAGGCGAAGAAGACGAGATTAACTTGATTACTTCTGAAAGGACTGGCTCGCCTTCGCAGAACTATGAGGAAAATAACGACGGAAGTTATTGCCCTGCAGTTGGACAATACAGAGTAGTAAGATCACATTAGATAACGATATATGATCTTCTGTTCAGCGCTATTAAAATTACATACAACATCGTGTCCTTCGCTTTTCGCATCCAGTCCGTCCCAGCCACCTTTTTGAAGCCATCATCCATCTGCTGCACACACAACGCTTGCCAACACGCGGACTCTGGGACTCGTCTCCATCGTTCATCGGTCCTTCTACCCCTCACCACTTCAACCGGGAAGCTATGTCGGTAACTCCAGTTCTGTTCCGGATAATTTCGTTAAAAAGCTATAAGGTTTTGAAATAAAAAGGATATCAACCATAAGTCCCTATGACATTCAAACGTGCCCGTCTCAATGAGTAAACCCCCACGAAACAAAAGTTGCTTCATTCGTCCATAACCTCACTTCAATATTGACGGTCATTGTACAAAACTAAAGTGGAGTAACGCTAACGTTAATAAATGATATTGAATTACTTAACCGGCTTTATGGTCCATTGTTAGTAATTCAGTTACAAACGTGCGAAAATTTGTTACTACTGAGGTGGAGCTACATCCAAAACTAAGCGAGAATTGGGCGAAGATATATTTTCTAGTTTTCGTCATAGATTAATCCAATTTGGTTAGGCTTGCTATAAACCTAAAAAATTAAGGAAGTTTTCAATCTATAGCAAGCCAATTTTTCACCAGTTCCACTACACAAAAACTTCATTATCTAAGGTCTAACTAAATCTCCGTATTTAAAATCCAAGGTTTCGTACCTTTCCTGCCAGGGTCGCGAGATCTGTTCGAAAGAGGTACCGTGGCCCTGGCATATGGGCAACTGAAGGAACACGGGTGGGTTTTAGTCTTCCCTTCCACTCCACCCTGGAGCGGGAGAAGTCATTTGATGATTTCCCATAAAAAAAGGACCATTGGACCAAATCAACGAACAATTAACTTGCATTGCCCAGAAACTGAATTGTGCTATTTTTGACCCTTACCGCTTTATAGCTTCTTCACTGTTCGTGCAGCCTGTGGGCTCGCTAAGCGCTTCCTACAGTGCCATCCGCATCTAAATGATAAATGATTTTATTTCTGTAAGTAGGTTTGTATAAACACTTTTACATGTCAATGATATTTTTTTAAACTAGATGAGTTCGGCGTTTCCTAACTGACTACTCTGAGAAGAAAGGCCGAAACAAACTCAGAGGTCACAGTCTCTTTTAAAGTCCAGACATAATCTTGTTCACATCATGTGAAGATCACGTAGATTGGTGACTGAAATGGTCTTTTGAAGAAAGAACCACACAGATTGAGTGGACCTGTCCAGTCAGTGCAAGCATTTGTCACTAATCGTTTAGCTCAACTCGGAACATAAGGAGCCCAACGCTTTGACGAACAGTACCAAAGAAAGGACATTTGGGTAGGCCACATAATTACATAATCTAGTATAACAACACGTTCAGGGCGGTGTTGGAGTTGTCCCACTTCTGTAGAGCCTCGGGCATATTTGCGAAAGCGCGCCCCGACTGTTTCCACGACACCATCCGCAAGCGGTGCGCGGCCAGCTCCAATACTGTCTTGGTAATGATAGCTGGACAATTTTACTGTCCTTACATCCGTCAATGGTGTTCCGGACATACACGTCTTTCATTGTCATTCAGTGCCCTGGCTACACAGCCAGGGCACTGAATCTAATGACACTGACCTATATTTATAATGACTTGTTTGTATTGTATTGTTTAAATATGCAATTCGTTTTTAATTTTAATTTCGTTGAATGAAATTTTATTTTTTATAGCTATATAGATATCGGTTGGTCAGACACACCAAAAGATCGTTGGATGTCCAGCGCGTCCCATATAACAACATCTTCAGGATGATATGTGGGCTGCCTCGCCGGTTGTATTTGCTCCGTGGTTGAACTCTCAAGTCGCACATCAGCCAAAATATACTTCTATCTCTTTATTTCCAACAAATTTTCAGCAACCGTTACTTAAGAAGCGAAGCCAACTGTGTTGGACCCACCGTAAACGTACGGAGACAAAGTACTATCGTTCAGTGAATAGTGATGCACATTATTTACTGTGAGAACAATCTTGTTATAAGGCGCCATTTGGCGGTTCCCGCTATAAATCCCGTTCGCTTATATGTAAATTACGGGTATTGTGGATAGAAAATGCGATATCAATTTAGACTATCATTTTGGAATATCGTTTTCCTTAAAGTCTTTAAAGTGGCGTAATCTAGAGCGATTTTAGTTTTCATGTAGATACATCTTTTCGTTTACATTTTCAATATAATAGACAGTATGAAAGTATTAATAGCGACTGCTGTAAATATTATTTCAACAACGATTGATCCAGAAATCGTTATTGGGTGTAGGTAGACTATGGCCTGACACCATAGAGGGTCTATCATCACATAGGACCAACGACTTTACATTATCATTGTCATATCATTAGATTCATAACATTCTTATGAAAAACATCCGCTATAGCCGAGACAAGAAAAAGTTTTACATAGAAAGTGAACCTGGACATTAATCTGCTTTCAATAAAACATATTTGATTCAAAACACCGGTTTCTAACGTCAGAATAAATAATAAACCAGTCACCGAATTAAAATTCAGATCTTTGTTTACGTATTTTTTATAATATTCTAATGAACCGTAAAACTGGTTCCGTTTTCACAAAACATTTGATTTTGTACTAACAAATTAGAGAGTAACGGATGTTACTGACGTGTTTATATCGCCCCCTCTTTCCGTTTTGGACATTATATGAAGTTGAATATCAATTTGTTATTACCTGTCATTTTGGTAATACTCTGACTCTGCTTGTTGATTCATAATGTATCTATGCTTAGTGTGTTTTGTACAATCTGCACAACATGACATCACACCGGCAAAACGGAACGGGATAGGTAGAGGTGTACCTATAGTTCACCTACATTTTATCAGTTTTGTTATGTCCCATCGTAATAGGGACGAGCCTATTGCCATCATTATCAACCTATATTCTTCCCACTGCTGGGACACAGGCCTCCTCTCGTTGAGAGCGAATAGGCCGTAATCTACCACGCCGGCCCAGTGCGGTATTTAGTATTTATCTAACCAAAGTGACACTTCATGCAATTAACGTGATTCTGAATCGGTGATTGACACCGGTATTCATTTTTAACCGACTTCTAAAAAAGGAGGAGGTTCCTTTTGAACAATGGGGTCCATGTGAAAACCATATAAGTCTTAAATTTGCATTACGTATTTGCGCGACAAATGAACGAATAACACGATTAGATTAGTGCGGAGTATCTACCACAACTAAAAAGTTAAAAAATAAAAACTTATTACAAAAAAAAACAACCGACTTCCTTAAAAAAAAAACACTACAAAGTCAAAAATAACTTTAATTTCGGAAGTCGGTGGCAAAAACCTTAAATACAGAGCCTAAGACACCGACTTTCGAAATTAAAGTTATTTTTGACTTTGTAGTGTTTTTTTTTTATGGAAGTCGGTTGTTTTTTTTTTTTTTTGTAAAAAGTTTTTTTTTAATTCGATGTGGTGCACCGTGTTATAATTACTACTAATTTGTTTGTGCAAGAAAGAAATACTTCCCTTTTAATCATCAGCAGCCTATAACGTTCTCGCTGGGACACGGGCCTCTTCGCGCTGGGAGGGAGTGAGCCATAATCAACCACGCGGGCCCAGTGCGGGTTGGTAGATGTCACATGTCTTCAAATTTTTGGATTTAGGACACGCCGGTTTGCTCTCTATGTTTTCCTTAATCATTTTGAGAGCAGAGGTGATGAAATTATTTACACGAAGTAAAGCGCCTGCCTGGGTTCGAAACCACGACCTACAACTCGTAAGTCGGGGCCGAGACCAATGGGCCACCACTGTTCAACCTGACACAAATCCAGACTCCGGGCTGCTACTGAGAAATTGAAAAAAGAAAAGAAAGAAAGAAAAATTGTTTAAAACCCAATAATACTTCGTCCGTCCTGGAACTCGAACCCCCTGGATCTTTTGCTAAGTTGTAGCGCTTGCGCAGACTAGACCAATAAGGCAGACCAGATGGAGTACGCAACTTTTAAAATCGAATACCAAATTGTAAATGCTACTTACTGCACGTGCCATTAAAAAAAACTTGTTAAATCTAGCAGAAAACGTAGTAATAATATCGAAGACCTTTTTAATTGTTGATTGAATGTCGTATAACCGCTCATCAATCTGATGAGTCTACAAGGCCAGTAGCCCATGATACCAGTAGCTAAGTTCATGACGCAACGATGCCATCATCCCACGTCTCAGACGTCAATGCCACCGCTAATGAACGCATGCACATCTCAGCTTAATGATTACATACCAACTTGGATACATCTGTAGGTAATCCAAGTGTTTTTGCTGTATAAGGCGAACGGAATGGTTGACTGCACAATTTATAAGTGTCGGGAGTAAAATACTACTGGATGCGGAAGGCGGAGGACAGGGTGTTGTGGTGCAGCATGGGAGAGGCCTATGTCCAGCAGTGGACTGCGACAGGCTGAGTTGATATTGATGAGGAGATTAATATATGATAGTACCTATCAGTAAAATTTAAGCGTTTAAATTTTTCGTGCTTGTCATTGTTTCTTGAGCTGTCTGACAGATTACAGTAAGTAATTGAACAAGTGTATATAATTAATAAAACAATAATTAAAATTCTTAAATTCTATACATTATTATAAAACCAATACTATATTATTAACTAGGTAACTAAAAATTAATTTACAATTAAGCACCCAGTGTTCTTCCTCCTCTCTCCTACTTGATCTTGCTGTGCCCGACAGGTTCCATAATTGTGACTAAAATAATAATTTCCCTTCCAACTATGTTTTGAAATTATGGTATGCAATAAAGAATTGAGAATTGAGAATTGACAACCGGAGGGGTAATTGCGGAACTTTTTATCGGTAGCAATTGGTTTAATATTCATAGTTAAACAACATTCATTGCGTTATTTACGTTGCTGAGTCACAATTTATTCGAACAAATGACGCAAAGGTTTACAAATAATTTTCAATCCCATTCAGATTCTGATAAAATGTACGTTTCGCAATTAGGGTGCAGGTTTACCATGATAACGTACGTTTTACACAGTAACTGAATTGAGGTCAGTAAGGCAGTCGCTCCATGTAAAATACTGGTACTCAGCTGCATCCAGATACACTGCAAGCAAACTGCAACATAGTTGGGAAAGTGCTACACTGATGACCATGGTCCTGCTTTGGCAAGTCTCATCTTTCTATTTATCTCTCACCCAACCTTTGTGCAGTCTTCTTCCAGATGCATCGGTAAAGCGATTTCCTCAACAGCTGGACTCTAGTTTTAAATTATGAATTATTTATTTGCAGCCAGATACGATCAATGATTGCAGTCACCTACATGCGCGGCCTCGGATGCGCAAAATAATAAATTGCCAACAAACAATGGTGTTGTGCAATAGTACGCACCATTGGGTGGTATGTTGCCGCCTTCACGGCTATTGATGATTTGTGGGACGTAGCTCTTAATTATGTCGCCATTTTTATATGAAAACGTATTTGCAGAATGGGTTGACTATGGATCAATAGCAGGGATGTTAGGGAGCTCCGTAACCGTAACCGAAACTATCGGATATCCGATATAAAAATTTATCCGTAACCGTAACCGAATCCGAAATAAAAGTTTCGGATAATATCGGATTTGTTATTACATTATTATTTTAGGTAGATTAGATAACACTCAATATATATTTATAATCATTTTTATTTTAAATAGCTGTAATAATTACTCACAGAATGATTATAATTCCTACCAAATGGTGACATATAAATAAAACCATTTTTCTTTTTTTTTTTTGAAATTCCTTAAAAGTTTAATATCCGTAACCGAAATTATCCGAAACTAACGGATAATCCGAAATAATTTCATATCCTTATCCGTATCCGTATCCGGTATAATAATCATTCCTACATCCGTATCCAATCCGTATCCGAAATTTCATATCCATAACATCCCTAATCAATAGTCCCTTCGCATATGGATTTGAATACAATATTAGACAATAGAGACGAAAAAATAAACTTTTTAGTATAACTAAAGCCTGTAATAACCTAGATTATTGAAAATAAAAATCCATTTACAGTTAGGATGTATTTGTATTACAATAGCATTTCAATCACTGTTCCTCTCAATCAAAGCACCTGCCATCTAATCTATTTACCACCCTTGGTTGACTGGTAGAAGATGCCTAAGGCATTAAGTCCGCCTTTGTAACTTTTTGTGTGTGAGAAGTTCAAATAAAATCCAGAAATGTTCAGTGACGATACTTTTCGAAATGGAGATAGAAGTCAAAAACTCGTGCCATGAGTTTCTGACAACCAGTATATAAGTACGAGGCGAAAAAGGGATGAAAAGTAATCTGTATTTAAAGCTATGAAGAAATGCCTTCATACTCATATGATCTCTGAATGCCAACAGTGTCGGATATATTCAAAAGATAGCAACAAAAAACTTAGACGGCAGTATATTATTGATTATTTCCATTTTCGCTAGATGTGGGTTACCTTGTATGCCTTATTCGGGGATGGCATGCAAGGCAAATTATGAATAATAGTTACAGATTTAAACAATACCGACATTGATGACTCATTGGGTTTTCGTAAAACTTTATCTTCGAAAACAGAAACTTGTGGTTATTTCATTATTCATAATGGTTTTATTAGGTTTAGTTATATTCACCAAAAATCAGACGTAAAGTTCTTCCTTGAGTTTAGAGAGCCATCTGATGTGGAATCTATATCCTTCATAAAATATTTTAAATTCTGCAAATTTGCTCCGCGATTAAAATATGATCCGCGATTCACATTTGCGAATTTCAATCATTAAAATCACCTTAGTTCGTAATACCAATTGATTTACTTTTTTATGAAATAGTCATTCAACGCGATTAGAATATGAACTTAGAGGTTTCTATTGATCAATTTAGTGATTATTATTCTGTAAAACAAAATCTGTTACGGTCACGAATAATATTTTGTTCAACACAGGTACAGCCTCACACTGACCTGTAAATTATAAAAGCCGTAAGAATTTTTTATTTAGCGGGCTAACTTGTCGCTTCTCTTTTAAATCCCACAGTTTTACGGCATAACAATAATAAATGTTCTCTTCAAAGAACTATGTATTTCTGCCAAGTATAAAGGCCAACGTAGGCTACATTCCGCAACATATACACAATGTAGCCTGTAGGTATAGTCATAGTTACACTAACACATAAGATACGACGGGACAATAGGAAACATGCTTTGCTAAGCAGGTCAATGACTTACTTTATCATGTCTTCGTGGAGCATGCGCCAACAGTAAGGGAATACTCATACTTGTCAGGTAATATTCGCAATACTTAGTAACTTGGAGATTGTTTTCTACTTTGAGAAAGCTGATTGTCAGCAAAGCAGCTTGGTTTCTTAACGTTTTTGCAACCAATGGAGACTTTTTGGCAATGAGTCCCTATTCGAGCTGAATGGTGTCCCCATTGGCCAAAAGTCTTTTTTCTTTGACAATATAAATGAATGAATTATTAGACAGTATAGGGACTCCCTTTTTTTGTATACTCATTTTTATTTCTCTATAGCAGCCCGTAATTTAGATTCTTGTCTGGTTAATTTTAACTAGCGAAATATGGTTGTTCCTACTGTAGGTACCCTGTGCCTCGCCTTTCAGGAAAAATACCGTTATATTATATTTTGTCAAGTATACATTTCAGCATTTTCTACGAAGGCCCATATTAAGTAGCTAGTACCTGCCAGCGAAAAATGCGGTGATCTGACCGGAAAAGTCCCACAAAGCCCAAAGTTTTTGAAAAGTATAAAATGATGTTTATCCAGCATTGAAATGCATGGGGTATAGTTGACGAAGCGCGTACTTAGTTATGAATTTATGCCATGAAGTGTGATTAGTCCCTAAGGCTTTAAACACGAGAGATCGT
Source organism: Aporophyla lueneburgensis (assembly GCA_932294355.1). Lineage (NCBI taxonomy): Eukaryota > Metazoa > Arthropoda > Insecta > Lepidoptera > Noctuidae > Aporophyla > Aporophyla lueneburgensis. The sequence continues at coordinate 7,848,457 of OW028740.1, read as the reverse complement.
CACGATATTCGCATAATTATAACGACGGCAATTGTAAACCCTTCGTGTTCACGACGAGTTTAGCTAAACACTTTCCTTGTTTGAAAGAAAGTCATTCTTCTTGGCGTAACTGGTATTGAATAACTGATGAAATGGCCTTTTTAGTGATGATTTATGGTGTTGGCAAGAAACATAAGTTTTGGTCCCTCGTCGTCATCGTCTATATGTAGCTTAAGCATCATCAGACTATTATTTCCCCACTGCTGGGACACACGCGTCCTCTCTGTGAGAGGGAATGGGCCATAATCCAGCATGCGGGCCCAGTGCGGGTTGGTGCATGTCCCATGACTTCGAATGTTTAGTTCTAGGACATGCCGGTTTGCTCAAGATGTTTACCTTCACCGTTTTGAGAGCAGCACCGTTTTGCTATCTGTATGTATTCTGCAGAAATTGAACACTCATGGAAGTAAAGGTCACTTCTGTCGTGGTGACGAGACTATGGTCCTTTTTCATATTATGCGTATTCTATGATGGATGAATGATATTGCTGCCAAAATTGCCACCAATCCCGGAAGCGAAATATTAAGACACCCACGATCAATCTCTCGATTAGATAATCAAGATCACGGATCTTCTGGTAAAAACAGCAGAATAAATAATATACAGATCTGTCTAACTACAAATAGCTGAGCTCAATAGTATAAAGGACGCTTTCTTCTTCACCTTGGACAGCTAGTTAATCCGGTTCGTTCCAGTCAAGTTTATGTTATCATAATTTATTATATTGTTAAGTATACGGATCTCACCTAAGCGAGCTAAGCTTATAGAGCACTTATAAACTGTGGTAATGGTATGAGATTTCTGATTACACGTGTTTTTAAAAGTTTTTGAAACTATCCCAAATAGTATTATAATATAATATTTTACCAAGGATTCATGTAATTGTGTAACTACTCAAATGTGATTTTTGACGGGTTCCGCAAAAGGACCAAGAGATGAAAAATGGAAGGACCAAAAATGCCTACGTGCTAATAGTCACATACCAATCTAAGTCTCACAAAGGAAATACCAAATCAGCTGAATGTTTGCAAATGCTGAACACAAAACAAATTGCTGTGTTAGGAAACACTGCAATCGCGAAGATGCTTTACAAATCGCAAAGTGCAGTGTATCGTACCTACTTTACGTAACACGAGGTAGCCGATAATGGCAGGTAATGGTTAGCGGGCCTGTAACCATGATTGCTGGTGCCATAAAGTCAACCACACATCACGCTGCCGGTTGCGCACGGGCACCCTATCGGTATAGAAAGTCTGACAGCTGTTATGTGGTTGTGATAGATGAGTGACATAGGCGTGGTATCTAGGGATTGGTTTAACGTAAATTTGAATCAGCTTGATAGTTTTAGACGGTTTTGTAGGACGATTTTGCTCGAGAGAGGTTTACATGTACGAATTTTGATTACATTTAGCAAGGAGATAAATATGTATTCTAACCTATCGAAATCTAGACCAGAATGTTACCAAAGAGTAACACGATTTTTTTTGGGTGGGAAATCATGAAATGATGTCTCCCGCTCTAGGGGAGAGCGGAAGGGCGTGTACACGATTACTGTCCATTACAAATTCTAATAGAACCCTTTACAATCCAGTATCTCCTAGAAGAGTAGTTATTAATGGCCATTTACCGTCAGTTTACGTAAACCACTGTTAACTTAAACCAAACCTGCAATATGGCCATACTTTTTAGTAATAATTGCCGTGCACACACTGTGCTAGCTAACCCATTAGATAATATAAGTAGAGCGAGCGAGTTCATTGCTCAAACAGACGTACATATCAGCATAATTAACTGAACGCAAATTATACTAAGTTGGGTATATAAATGCATGTTCTGCCATAATTATGTTGTTAAATGCAAAAATGTCAGTGAACTTAGCTCGCGTTTCGCTGTATGTTTAGTATGATGTTGTGCGTATAGCCCATTCTTTCAGTTCGAAGTATTGAAATGCATTGCGTTTCAATTGATCACTTTCCCGGAGTATTCTGTTCCTTTTTGCAGAATTTATTGCTTTCCAAGGAATATTAAATTTAATACGCATGCTAATAAGATAATCCGGAAACGTGACGCCATTTTACTTTGGTCTTTTGAGCCTTTTAATCTGTCGTCATAAATCAGTAACAAAAATGTTATTGCAGTGCAAAACCAGACCACATTTGTAGCTACTTATAAGTCCACCAGTTGAAACTATAAGAAATATTAACACATTGTTATGGTCTGATGCGGGGGCAACTACATTTAATTGGCTCCAAGCTTACGCTGTTCTAAACAGACCGAAGAATAAGATCCAAATATTAATTTTAAGAATTAACTAATTTTTAAGGTCAGCCTCCGTGATAGTGTGGTAACATGCAAGCGTTCCAGATACCTCAGTTATTTAATTTACTTTGGCAATTCAAACACTGTGTGATACACACCTTTTACATGGTATTAATTAGTTTTACGTCACCATCACAGGCGCGAAACCTGACAGCAGAACTAAGCCTACTATTAGTCTATCGTAATATATCTATCAACTGTTAACACGATTTGTTTTACTTACATAAACATTTTTAGCATGAAGGTAGGCAAAAACTACAGAACGCCTCCTGCTACGATCCTTACAACATCTTTTTCTTTTAAACTTCAATAGGTTGCCTGAAGCAGTTCTTTGGGTCATCACTCTTCAAAACTAGGGCGGCTCAAATGAGTATTATTATAATCTAGGTCTTTACTATTATTAAAAATGACACCTACCTAAGTGGCTTTTAAACGTTTTCGAATAGTTCTTCAAAAGCTAAAAATTTTCCTCAATTATTTTGCACGCTTGCCGTTTCAAAATCGACCGTCAAATTACGGTGTGATTCTTAAAAATGTTAAACGCTACAAAAAGAGGAACTCAACGCACCTCTCTGAATGAATCATCAAATTCCTTTTGTTGATGGTCATAATTTTGCATCCGTAACACTAACCTCCAACCTCAGCAGATTAACTTTTAGGCTTCCATTTAAAATTTCAGGGTCTTCAAAAATTTAATTAATGTTTTTATTAACCGTGACTACGACAACGTGGTTATATAAGGCTTTGCATCTACAAGGAGGACCCAACGACCAAGACTTTTCATCCGCAAGGAGGGCCCAAGGACCAAGTCAACTTCTTAGCTTCGTACATACTCATCAAAATGCGAGGTTCAGGGTCAGTTCCTCAAAGATACATGCCATCTTTCTTATACTGGTGATTAGGTTTCTCTAATCTCAGATTTCTCTGTCACCATGTCAGCTCATTGGTCTTAATTTTCCTTACATTTATTAATCGAAGAATATGCGACTAAAGAATAACCCTCATAAAAATGAGAGTTATTCTTCAGACGCATATTAAAGTCTGATGATATTGCTTGCAAAATTTGTGAAAAAAACTTCTAAGCTTTATAATATGCAATGGAATATTAATGTCGATGGTGAGGTCAGTGATTTGTCTCTGACATGATACGATGCGCCAGTCTGCAACACATTGACTCACCTCCGACTGGCTCCAACTAAAGTTCGTTAACACCGACCATTGTTTCACGAACATTTTCGTCGAATCATGAGAAAATTTGAGAATAAGGTAAGTTATGATTGGAGTGATTTTCGGTGAGATTCAAGGTTAGATTTTCCGAAACGACAACCCTAGTTTGTGTCAGTAATATTCAAAACTTTTTCAAAGGTTTCCATTTTGGAGATTTCCCTAAGCGTACTATGCACAAATTCCAGTCCATAGTCCACACAATTGCAGAGGTTACATCCCTTTCTGCTTCCTACTGTTAAGCTCACAACTCCTACCATAATCATTGTATAAAAAAGTTACCAACACAACTGAATAAATATTTGAATAGGGCACTGTGGGACAATGGGAAAATAATGTTCCCATTTCTAAATAATCCAGAATAGTAGGACAGGCATTTTTTCTCTGTGAACAAAGCAACTTTGCAAATATCTAACAGCAATTAATGCTCGTGTAGAATCGATTTATGAGAAATAATCCGCAACTTTAACGCCTCATTGAGGACTCAGAGTGACCTCTTTGAAACTTGTTGGAACTTTTTTAGATAACTGTGACTACATAAATTAATTTACTAAGTTTTAACAGTCTAGATTGATCACAGAACTTTGCTATTATGGGTCTTGTGGCAGGTAATTCGGCACAAAAAACAAGCACGTGAAATTGAGAAGACACAAAAAGAGTTGGGTAGTCAACAAAAAATACAGATGAATGTTTACATGGCTATTGAACAAAAAAAAATACGTTTTCATGTAGGTAATTATTAAATATTATTACTTATAAATAACCAACGATAGCGCTAAACCTATAGCGCTGATTCTGGACGGGGCCAAGTATTAGCACATCTACAATTTAAGACGATATTTCGCAGTAAATTTTTCATTTCTATTATAATCTTAACAGAAACTCAGCTCCAAAAGATAATCACTTAACAAGAAATCTTCATTATGTCTAAAATGTTTGATAATTTCAACATTTTCATTGAACTTACCAGTAACACGGGCCAACGGGACTCCGGCGGAACACACTTCAAACACTCAATCACTAAGCACTCAACCCAAACCGCGGACACTAAACTCACAAAAACATTCAAATAATATTAAATTTTCAGATGTTATTTCAGTTGCTATATCGTATAATTTTCGTTCGTTTCGATAACAGACCTTGTTTGAATATTAGTTGTTATTTCAGCGAGTAAGGCTAACTCCAGCACCTATACGACTGTGCGGAGTCGTACTGAGTCAGTGACACTGCGCAAGTCGCCCCTTCTCTGTCTAACCCCGCCTGAATTAGGTGAAAAGAACGAGACGAATAATCATTGGAATGCAGCAACATAAAGAAGGTAGTACTGCGTGGGTGTCTCGCGTCCATATCAGGTTTTGTTACGAGAGAAAAAGGGACAGAGATTGCGTTTAGCCTTTCTGAGGTTCACGGTGAGTATGAATGGCAACCATGCGTAGAAATTATGTGGAAAAATGAGGCTTTCATCGTTAAGGCGATGTACTTTCCGCAGCAATTATACCTGCTAGAATAATACTATTGATGGGCACTTACAATTAATTGAAGAGGGATCATCATAGTTGGAAGTACTGACAGAATCGTGACAGAATGCAGCGGGGTAATGATCTAACACACTAAAAGTAGGAATGGCTTTCATTTTGAAAGTTTGACAACATTCATTGCCATAATTACGTTGTTGAACAGACAAGTTTTTCAAACAGATAAAGCAATGGATTAGCAATATCTTTTTTACTGATCCCGATTCTGATTGATAGGCTGTTACACAATTAAGGTGCAGGTAAGACGAAATGTCCTGCATCGAGGAACGCATGCCATTAGAAAAGTCGCAGCTAACTCGGGATTGGGAAATATGATATATGGTTTCACATTTGTAACCGAGGACATTTTCAGACCTCCTGTGACAGGCGAAACTAACCCAAATGAGTTTTTCTCTTATAACATTAAAGCCTTTATAAATGAAGGGTCGCACAAAATATGCCCTTCACGAGCTGTACGTAACTCCTACCCATGTGCACTCCTTGGTAGTTTGTTTAACATTCCGAATTTGTTCACTCTTCGCCTTAACAACCATAGCTTAGCCAGTTTATACAGAATTAAATCCTGTATATATGGTACTAAGGTTTATTTTCCATCCAACAGCATTTCGTTCTAAAAATCAAGTGCATTCAACGAAACGAAGTGAGCAACAGATAAGTTTGGCAACGTTGCTAACTGTCTCGTTTAGCTTGAAGTTAACTGCAGTTAGGTTAGTCTGCTGCATCTTGTTGACGCGGAGGCTGTGTCGCTCCGGGATGTATTTGTTTGTGTTTTTATTCAAAAATTAATGTTTTGATTGAGATTTTTTGAAAGTAATAAGTTTAAAATATGATTGGAAGTGATTATACGTTGGAGTTGTGTAATGTTTTTCATTCTGGACAGGTTTGTAGACTGTTTCTTTTGTTTTAAGTTGCAACATACTTTTGTAGTAAAGTTAGCTTTGAATTATTGAATGTATCACTTTTAGCGAAGTAGGTATTATTGTTTGGCCGAATGCAGTGCCTATTTGTTTGGAAATAGGTGCCAATTTTTAAGCTTCTATAGAGAGAGACTGAGGATTAACTTGCCAACTATGACGGCCCAAGGATTGTGGACAAACAGACCAACTCACCACGAAAAAAACCGGCCAAGTGCATGTCGGATCACGCGCCGAAAAAGGTTTCGTAGTTAGATCCAGATAGAGTCCAAGAAAAAAATTTTTTTTGAAAAAATCGTCGAAATAATGATGTCATGGTCAATTCTGCAACTAAAAAAATCTAATAAATTAGTGACCGCAAAAAAAGAATGATATAATTACAAGTTAACGATTTTCGGACTTTTTTCTTTACTTATGCTTTTTACCAAATTTCATAATTCTAGGTCAACGGCTATTACCCATCCGGCCAGGGTCGTGAGATTGTTCAAATGAGATACCGTGGCCCTGGCATATGGGTAACTGAAGGAACACGGGTGGGTTTAGTCAGTAAAAGTCTGACACGCCCTCCCGCTCCGCCCAGGCTGGGAGAAGTCATTTGATGATTTCCCATCCAAAAAAACGGCTATTACTCTTCGCACCAGTCGCTTAAATAGTCGAACTATTTTATTACCTTGACTTAAAAGCTTGATGTTTTTGGAGCCCTAAGGGACCATAGACCTGTGTATTTGAAATTAATTTCGACTTGATACTTCCACGCTTCACTGCCTCGTTGGTCTAGCGGTCGCAAACGCTACTGCTGAGTATGAAGTCCTGGATTTGATTCCAAGGTCCGGGTGAAAAGTGTTATTGGGTTAATCTATCTAGTATTTCTCTTACTTAACTCGCCTCCTATTACATGCCACTTACACATAACTTGCGAAATGTGGGTGTATTATAGGTACACCTCTACCCAACCCTTCGGGGAAACAAAGCGTGACGTTATCTATGTATGCGTGCTCCACGCGTTCCCGAAAAATAGGATCTTGACTGACTTACACGCAGACGCTCGGACGGACAAAGAAGTGACTCCTCATAGGCATGAGATTCCGGTTTTTCCTTCTGGGATACGGAACCCTGAAAACACTTTTGACGCCTTGAAATTAAATAACTGTTAATGTCTGTAAGCGTGTAATGCCTATAATCGAATGTTTAATTATAATGCCAAAACATGGCTTTTTTAGCAACTTTAATAAGCTGTAATTCATCCTTTCACGGATCTAACTTCTACACAGCTCCTTTAAAACATCTTACATTTATGCATAGAGACGAGTTCGTTGATGTCTTTTGTACGGCGATATTTGGCTTGAGGATGGGCTAACGTGATTGTTGCAATTTGCGTCGTTTTTTGACTGTGAAGAAAACATACACCTGAAACTGACCAGAAACTTGCAAACAACTAAAGAAAATATGAATTTCGAGAGCTTGCTTAGCCCTTCCACTTCAACTAAAAAAATACCATACTTAATCGTTCATACATGTCTTCATGCTAAACATTTATTTGGGGTCAGCGGCGCGGCGGCGGCGGCGTCTTATTTTTATTCATTCATGATTATTATTTTTGAACTTCCGCAATGTGACAGCTGCTATGTAGGGTACAATCAAATTGCAGCGCGCAAACGCTCTTACTGTGATGAATCAATTAACTTTTCCAACTAATTAGTGTCAAACTAGAACAGAGCTACTACCGATGAGCTAGTCATTAATTCATGAGCACAGCTGTTCGAATCTCATGACATTCGCCTTTATTTGGAAACCTTACTTAAGATTAAGAGATGCTTTAACGTCGAAAATGTATCATATCTTCATATATCTTTAAGCTCATTTTCGCATCGCGACAGGACTTATTCAAGCATTGTAATTTCAGTTCTCGGTGTTGAGCAGACCATTGAGAACCCAACAGAGCGCATCCCAGCGCGTCAAAAAACACACCGTTAGATTTTGAACTCTCTGCAATTAGCTGTGAGTTGAAAATCAAGAGCGCGAAAAATAATGCGAACTTAGGCTAAACAACGTTGTATTATAAATAAATCGCCATATGAAAAGAGAAACTTATTAAAAATAACAACGGAGGCGGGAATGTATCGTCTGTCAGGATCGCGAGCTACCAGGGTCGCGAGATTAGTTCGAAAGAGTTACCGTGGCCCTGGCATACAGGCAAATGAAGGAACACGGGTGGGTTTTAGTCAGTAAAAGTCTGAAACGCGTTTCCGCTCCGCCCAGAGCGGAAGACATATGATGATTTCCCACCCACAAAAAAAAGGATTGTGTCTTATAGTTTTTTAATATAATTTAGGTGGAGCCAGGCAGCTTCTTCCAGCGACTGACAGGTGGCGTGAAGACTGGAGTCATCCTCAAAGATGTCTCCTTCACCACGCACAGCGGAGAGGTCACGGCTATCCTGGGATCGAAAGGTAAACATTTCTGGCTATACCTAGTTAGCACGGTTGCACTGAACGATTTGTCGTTGCGTCCCTTTGTGTCGTGAGTTCGATTCCGAACGTAAAATATCTTTGACTATCTACTTCATTTGTGTCTTTTGTTTTTGCAAATGCACGCATATTACAATCTTTTCAATCAAAGAGACTATCATAGTATTTATTATAAATTTTCCCATTTTTTTCATTTTAATAAGTGTACTTTGCGAAGGGTTGTTTTTCAAAAAGATTGGGGAAGTACTGCCTATCGTAATATGTGTTAATATCGCGTGTAACAAAACTTTTATACAGTAAAAAGCATGACCACTTTTTTGAAATGACTGAAAGTATTTACAAGTCAAACATAGACCACTGATGTGTCCCACTTTCCCGTTCTTAAGTATTCCCTTTCTCCATCTCACAGGCAGCGGCAAAAGGGCCCTTCTCGACGTGATTGCCCGCCGCGTGCCAGCCAAGGGTCACATCTTGCTGGAGGGAGTGCCTCTCGAAGCTCACCAGTTCAACAGCACATGTGGACTGGTGCGACACAACACACGACTCCTGCCTGGACTGAGCGTGCAGCAAACACTTGGGTTATCACTCACTAAGGTAAGGGAGAGCAGTGTATAGCAGTGCAGGCCCAGTGGCATCGGCCCCGGCTTACGAGTCGGTCGTTGGTTCGAACCCAGGCAAACGCTTTACTTTGTCTGATTAATTTCATCACCACTGCTCTACCAAAACGGTGAACGAAAACATCTTGAGGAAACCGACATGTCCTAGAAACAAAAATTCGAATTCATCTACCAACCTGCACTGGGTCCGCGTGGTAGATTACGGCTCACTCCCTCTCACCGAGAGCAGGCCTGTGTCCCAGCAGTGGGAACAATATAGGCTGATTATGTATTATGATGATTATGAAGGGAACGGGTCTCTTCCGCTTTTGAAAACAGAGTTATGCTTAGAGGAATTCCAAATTCACTCGAAAAACATTCTCGAAGCGCCATCGCGGATTTTGTTTTATTATCGAGGATATAGGTACCTAAATATTTATAGATATCTCGGCATTATTTCCGTAGACTCTTTTCAAATAATAATCACAATAGCCCCATTCAATAAGCGTGTATTGTGTGCTGTTTAAAATTTCACAATCAATATTAAAAATTTTCAAGAGGACGATATATTAATCATTCAGATTTCCACCTGTTGTTTTTACCTGCCTCGTTGGTCTAGTGGTAGCAAGCGCTACTGCTGAGCTTGAGGTCCTGGGTTCGATTCCCAGGTCGGGCAAAGTGCTATTGGGTTTTTCCATCTGGAATTTCTCAGTAGCAGCCCGGAGTCTGGATTAGTGCCCGGTTGATGGCAATAGGCCAAGGGCGGATCCAGCTTTGGTGCCAGGGGGGGGTCACATAGACATGGACAAGTCACAAGAAGTTATAATTTAATTTTTATAATCATACATAAAAGTAAAAAGTAGGTATTTTATTAATGTATGTATAGTCTGGCAAAAACGGGTAGAAACGGCAGCTAAAAGGGCATTGACCAACTTTTATATAGTCCATTGAAATGTAACATGGGCTTAGCATTTTTTAGAGAACGCAATTTTATTTTTGGGATGTGTCTCCCCACACATCCCAAAACTAAAATTGCGTTCTCCCCCCGGGTCAGTAGAAGCTTAACCTCAAGTTTGAGGGGTTTGCTGCCCTTGTCCCCCGGCCGCCATCTTAGAAAAAGGGGTGCATACACATTTTTCGCGGTATTTCGAAAACTATGCATCTTACAAAAAAATTGTAGAGACATAATTTGTAGCAAATTGTTTTGCCTACAAATATGTTTAATAACTTTTTGCCCTAAATTTAAAATTAAGAAGTTATAAGAGAAGATAGAGAAGGTAGAGTCTGTAGGCGTGTTTTTTTTTTACGTGGTATCCCCAGTAGGTGGTGTTCCCCGTGGTACTCCACAGACATCTTGCTTATTAGGTAATTCTTGATATCATAATATTTTCAACTACTTATTAGCTAGCTACTCTATTCTACTTCTCTTCGATGGTCCAGGCTGTGGCTCAGAATCTAATTACAATGGTACAGACTCTACCTCATAGGTGGCGGTATGTAGGAATTTAACAAAAAAAAATATGAATGTATTTACAATAAAAAAGATCTTAAAACTAAGTGAAACATTTCGTTTTGACCGGATTCTCATGAGCACTGACGAACCCGGTCAACTTTGGAGCGCTGTAACAGCGTTTTAAAGAATGAAATTGAAAAAAAATATAGCAAAAAAAATCTCAAAAGAGCATCTACAAGATTTGTCTGAGGTATATTTTTTGTAAAATGAATTTAAAAATATTATAGAGCAAAAAAGAAATTTTTTATAAAAAAAATCTCACTTTTTAGCTTATAACTTCTTTAATTTTAAATTTAGGGCATAAAATTATTGAACATATTTGTAGGCAAAACAATTTGCTACAAATTATGTTTTGACAATTTTTTTTAAGACGCATAGTTTTCGAGATATCGTGAAAAATGTGTATGCACCCTTTTTCCAAGATGGTGGCTGGGGGACAAGGGCGGCAACCCCACAAACTTGAGGTTAAGCTTCTATTGACCGCCCCACATGTCCCAAAAATAAAATTGCGTCCTCCAAGAAATGCAATATTCGGCCCGCAAATTGTAACATTTCAATGGACTAATGGGACTTTGGCCACTTATATAAACAAACAGTTCAGCTAATAATATATGATTGATTTAATAGTTATTATCAGTAATAATGCCAATATAAACCTAGTTTTGTATCAAGATTTATATTTAGATAATTTTTAAAATTTTATTTAAATTGTTTATGCTTATAATAAAACTTGCTTTAGATGTGCCAGGTTCATCATAAATACAAGGCTGAACTTTGGTCCACGGAAGTGCCGGGGTCGTCAAGAAGGGGAGAATCGGAATCCACTTAGAAACAGCCAAAGTAATGGCAATAAAACTTACAAAAACAACACTCACGATGCAAAAAAAGAAAGTGAATGAAGTTATCATTCACTTTGTTTTTTTTTTGCACTCGTCATTTTGACAATTAACACAACATTTTTAAAACACTGTTGCCAAATAAAAAAAAAGATAATTGTATATCGATACATATGGAATCGATTATTGTTTTATAAGTTCTTCAGGTATAATGCACTCTTCAATTTATCATTTTTAAGTATTTAATCATTTATATCGTATATCAGTATTTTTGAATAATATGATTAAATAAAAACTGCATTAAATACAGTGGAAAGATTACCCTACACTTTAAATCGATTTGAATGTATTGTTTATGCGATTTTTTTTTGGCAACTCTGAAGTCAAATTCAAAGCCAAAGACTTGGTCACACCTGCCAGGGTCGCGAGATTCGTTCGAAAGAGTTACCGTGGCCCTGGCATATGGGCAACTGAAGGAACACGGGTAGGTTTTAGTCAGTAAAAGTTTGACACGCCCTCCCGCTCCGCCCAGAGCGGGAGAAGTCATTTGATGATTTCCCATCCAAAAAAAAGACTTGTTCACATAATCAAAAATACCAAATAAAAAAAAGATTTTTTACAATGCTTATTCATACAAAGTTATTAGCATCAGATAACTAGCCTGGATGGAGCACCGCCGTGTCCTCGTGGAGGCGATCGGCGGCAGCGACTTCTCGCGTCCGGCCCTGGTGCGAGCCATGGTACGGAGCGAGAGGGAATAGGAAGCCGTCACCTCTTTCTGCGAAGCAGTAATGTTCGCGAAGGAGGAGGCGGGGCGCGTGAGGAAGTGGCAGTGTCTGCGCCCTCACGCCCCTAGCCCCCGCAGGAGGAGACGCGTCGGGCGTCGGGAGTCGATTGCGGACTCCCGGCCACCGTAGGCGCGAGCTTGCAGGCGGCGAGCAATGGGTAGCTCGCCGCCCGGTAAGGACCAAGTTCGGGTCGACGGCGGGTAGTGTTCCACGCGCGCCTCAAAGAGATGTCAGCAGTAGTGTAGGGGTCTACTAGGACCGATGCCTGCCGGGGTCGCGTGATTGTTCGAAAGAGATACCGTGACCCTGGCACATGGGCAACTGATGGAACACGGGTGGGTTTTAGTCAGTAAAAGTCTGACACGCCCTCCCGCTCCGCCTAGAGCGGGAGAAGTCATTTGATGATTTCCCATCCAGGAAAAAAAAGGCCCTTTACTAAAACAGAATTAAAATTATTGGTAAATTACATTTTTCTATAGCAGAGCGTTTAAAATTGGCCAAGTCTGGACAATTCCCTTTGTTTGGGAGTTCGCCACTGTTCTTTTCGATGCGTTCGTTCCCGAATAATGCGTTTGCCATCATACAAAATATGAATCCACACTAATATTATAAATGCAAAAGTAACTCTGTCTGTCTCGCTTTCCTGCTAAAACTACTGACCCGATTTAAATGGTACACAGATAGTTTAGAGCCTGAGAAAGGACATAAGCTACTTTTTATCCCGGTAGTACGTACCCGCGGGATATTTTCCGACCTCCACGCGGGCGAAACCGCTGGCAAAAGCTAGTTTATAATAAATTGATTAAATATTGAAGGTATTTACATAAAATCTACATTGTGACAAAAAATATATCCTTACTTAAAACCATTACCTATGTTTAACAATTTTAAATAGTGGTCGACGGTGGACCCAGCCCAGGGGGGGGTCATGACCCCCATGACCCACCCCCTGGATCCGCCCTTGCAATAGGCTCGCCCCCTATTACACGGGACTTAAACATAACAGGCGAAATGTGGGTGTAGTACTATAAGTACACCTCTGCCCAACCCTTCGGGGTAACAAGACGTGATGTTATGTTATATTTTCAGATTTCAGGGTATTTGAAGTCGTCAAAAGTGAAACAAGTTATGGCTGATCTGGCATTATCAAATGTAAGTAACTTTTCAACCAAAAATTCAAGAAGTTCTTACGCCAACCCTTCATAAATGTATTATTTACAAACAATTTTATTTATGCAGGTTGCTAGCAAGTGCGTAACGAACCTTACTAAGAGCGAATACAGAAGATTAATTATAGGTGTGCAGCTAATACGAGACCCAAGTAAGATTCATAAAAATCACAACTATTTCATTCAATTTTATACACCATAAATTACATAGTTGATTTCAACAATGTTTTATTTTTCAGTTATATTACTCCTTGATGAACCGACGTGGGACTTAGATCCACTCAACACATACCTAGTTATTTCAATACTGTCTAATGCAGCGAAGAAATACGGCACCGCCATTATACTGACTATGGAGAAACCACGATCAGGTAACATTTTCACTATCTATAGGGGGATATCTACTGAAATATAAGGTTGCTCGCACATTGGTTACGCGGGGCAGCAACTAGTTGCTTTCCATCGAATATAACTTAAGCGCTTAACAGATTGTGTGATAATGTTTATCGTTTTTGTTTTAATTTAAACGAATTATAAATACTTCTGACTTATCAAGGGGTCTGTCAATTAGAAAAATGAAGCTTGTTGCACATTACAAAGCGTTAGTTGCTATGTCGAAAAGTGAGCAAGAAACTCCATGGCCACTCTTTTAACTCACCCAAAACAACCACTTGATAGGTTTGGGTTTAAAGGTCATAAGACAGAAATAATAATAAACAAATAGCGAAACAACATAGTACTAGTACATAAACATATACATACTCCTTTTTTTTTTTTTTTTTTTTTTTTTCAGGATGGGAAATCATCAAATGACTTCTCCCGCTCTGGGCGGAGCGGGAGGGCGTGTCAGACTTTTACTGACTAAAACCCACCCGTGTTCCATCAGTTGCCCATGTGCCAGGGTCACGGTGCAGGCATCGGTCCTAGTAGACCCCTACACTGCTGCTGACATCTCTTTGAGGCGCGCGTGGAACACTGCGCGCCGTCGACCCGAGCTTGGTCCTTACCGGGCGGCGAGCTACCCACTGCCCGCCACCCGCAAGCTCGCGCCTACGGTGGCCGGGAGTCCGCTATTGACTCCCGACGCCCGGGGCGTCTCCTCCTGCGGCGGCTAGGGACGTGAGGGCGCAGAGACTGCCACTCCCTCACGCGCCCCGCCTCCTCCTTCGCGAGCATTACTGCTTCGCAGAAGGAGGTGACGGCTTCCCATTCCCTCTCGCTCCGTACCATGGCTCGCACCAGGGCCGGACGCGAGAGGTCGCCGCCGCCAATCGCCTCCACGAGGACACGGCGGTGCTCCGCCCAGGCAGGGCACACTTCCACCGTATGCTCCACCGTGTCCTCCAGACGATCCTCGCAATGGAAACACCCGGACGTATCCTCCCGCTTTATCCTGAACAGGAACCCACCGAAGCACCCATGCCCGGTGAGAACCTGCGTCAGGCGGAAGGTGAGGACGCCGTGACGCCTCTCTATCCACTCCTCAAAGAGGGGACTTACCGCCGCAATTGTGGCGTGCCCAGCACTGGGTTGCGACAATCGTACCCGCCATGTCGTCATGAGATCACACCGGAATATACATACTCCTGAACTCAAACACAGATATTGATATATTTGCAAATGAATGGAAGATGATACTGTCAGAATGTTTGAATTTTTGTGAGAAGAATGCATGACTGTGCTAAATGAATTGTAAGTGTCAAAATAGTTTTATTATATGTTTAAATAGTGTTTATTGGCTTCGGCCGTTCTATTTAAAATAAATAAATAAAATACAACATAGTATTTCATGACACATTTCTTGAAACTTTTGATGCAACCCTAAACTCAGTCTAAAGCAAAATATAAACCATTGAGTTATTAACCTAAGTATGTAAAACTTTAAAACTGACGCGTTCGGCAGTACGTCGACATTTCACCCACATAGCGTACATTATGATGCTAATCATGGTATTTTGTTAAACAATCCAGTCCACTGTGGCTTACTTTATGCCTATATACTAAAAACCTTTGTTTGCGACTGTTGGCACAGCTGTGCACATGTTGAAATGTGTCAGTTTTCACTTGTGTATTTCATAATTTTGTCACTGGGTCACTGTACTGTGAAATGTTTTGTATTTTTGGTAATAAGTATGTATTAATATATTAATTCATATTTGTTTATGTTATACCTACCTCTTTTACCTAGATGTATGTTTTATTTTTGTTTCGCTACATTATGATGCATTTGGCACCTGTGTTTTTAACTCCTGAGTTGATCCCGGACCTATAAAACTCTAAAACACCGGTTACCTGCGCATAGCTCCTCTAGTAATGTCGCATGTGTCATACATCAATGCCTCCAAATTACAGAAAATGTCGTAATTAAAACTGAACGTCGCCCTATAATATCTTTCAACCGCGTAATGTTACAGATGTCTTCCCATTCCTGGACCGCGTGGTGTACTTATGCCTCGGCGACGTAGTATACGCTGGTCCTACGAGGAACCTCCTGGATTACTTCGGCAGCATCGGCTTCCCTTGCCCACAATTGGAGAACCCTTTAATGTATTACTGTAAGTTGCCACATTATAGCTCAAAACTTAAGCATGTGAAGCCGTTTGTCCCGGCTGCAAATCATGGATCTTTAAGTTTTTAAGGTTCGTCAGAAGCCCGAAAGTCTGCTAACCAGTCTTACCAAAGGCTATCGTATTACCCAGTACATCGGTTGTAGTAAACTTCCGAAATCAATAAGCGTACCATGACTGTATTTAAAAAAAGTATATTAGTACACCCGTCAAATGTCCTTATGAGCCCCCGGGGGATCATAAGAAAAAATGCCCGAATTTTTCAAAATTTTTTGATTAATTAAATCGTTAATTTTAATCAACCAAAGTTAATTTTAGGCAAAAAGAATTCTTATGATCCATTTTTGGTGCATTTTTTTTTCTCATCAGGGACATTTGACGGGTACTACTTATATACTTTTTTTAAATACAGTCATGGTACGCCTATTGATTTAAGTAGGTATGGTAGCGAGCTGAAGACAAAGAAAGAAGAAGACATGACGAATACCACGGAACACCATCTCTTTTTCGCAAAAGGGCAGTGATAACGTCTTGAGATCCATGTACCAGGCCATATATGACACATCCAGTTTAAGAAACATTTCGGCTGTTTAAAGCGTCTTCCTTGCCAAGCACCAGCTTAGACTGTGAGACACTCACTTTCTAAAGTTTGATATCTTACACCAACCCCCGGTTACCTACTGTATGGTCCCTGGTACTTAATCGAACGTCTTATTTCCACAGTATGCCTCTCAACGGTAGACCGAAGATCTCGGGAGCGGTTCATAGAATCGAACCACCAGATAGCAGCACTGGTGGAGAAGTTCAAGCTGGAAGGCCAGGGTATTATGCAGGGCAACCTGCATGAGAACAACCGCATCGTAAACCCCAACAAGATACAGCTGAACTACGGGAAGCCGGGAGGCATGCAAGTTATATGGATGTTGTATCTGTGAGTTGTTATTTTTTCAGTTGTTATTGCACTCAGGATAAAAACAAATATTTGAGAACAGTAAGACTTAGTTTGGGATGGCCCGGGATAAGAATGCCTGGAAAGACTTGATATGTCCCACAGGATATATTGCCTTTGCCCAGTAATGGGCCAGTCGCAGCCAGTTGAGAGAGAGAGAGAGAGAGAGAAAAAACAAGACCAGCCAAGGGCACTTAAGATCCGAAACAAGTTTCTTACGAGCCTTTTCTTCCAAACTTCTGTTTCCGAACTTTAATTAAAGTGAAAATATAAGACAGCCATTTTGTTTTTACAGGAGGTTATTAGCTTCGATATTCAACCTAAAGAAAAACGGAATGAAACAAATGTTCATGAGACTATTCAGCTTGCCGCTGTACTTCTTCATAATGTGGATATTCTATAATGAGGCAAAGGTAAGAATACATAATTCTCGCCTGGAAAATTTTAGTAGGTATTTCATTTTGGACAAAGATTTATTCAAATAAGATAAGCAAGCAGTACAATTTCCTAGCACCTTAATTGTGTAACACACTATTAATGAGAATCTGAATCATTTTGAAGCTTATTTGTCATCCATTCTTTCATATATTTGAAAAAATTGTTTGCTTAACAACGTAAACAACGCCATGAATGTTGCGGAATTGTCAAAATAAAAGCTATTCCTACTGTCAGTGTGTTACGCAATCATCCCCTCAAATCAAATCAAAATATTTTTATTTCACATAAACCTACATGGGCACTTCTGAAACGTCAGAAGCTAGGTGCACGGTTCCAAATTGTTGATTCCTATGGAGAAGAGCCGGCAAGAAACGCCACGGTTACTCTTTTAAAAATAATTGGCTTTTACTTTTTGGGGACCCAAAGGACTGTTTTCACACACTTTTCTTTTTGAGAATTTTATGTTTAAAACATAGCTACTATGCAAATTTTTTTGCAAATATATTTCGGCGTGTGACATTACATGTTACGTTTCACCAATCTGCGTAACACACTATCAGTAGCAATGGCTTTCATTTTGACAGTTCAACAACATTCATTGCGTTTTTTACGTTCTTGAGCAGACGAATTTTGCAAACTTATGGAGCACTGGATAAGCAGCAGCGGCGAGGCGTAAATTTTTCTAAAAGAGAAGCCGAAGCGAAGTCGGCTTTAACTTACTGACTCATCATTAAAGAATACTTACTATCATTCTAAAATTAATATAGGAATGTAATGAATTAAATACAATTAAATTGAACAGATGAAAACGAATAAAATATGCAATATTCCTCTATCTCGTTCTCGCTGACGCATTTTTCTATACCTGTCTCTGTCATAACCCGTTGTACAGCGGCTTGCTCTCGTACATATCAAGCGGTGCCACGTGACCTAAAGTGACATCATTACGGGATCGCTGTTGTATGAATTTTTAGTTCCCGATTATGACGTTTTGGCGCCGGGTTAATTTAGAACATTTCTCTTTTGTTGTAATACAAAGGTATTAATAACCTTTTTTGTTGTTTGAATGTTATGGTGAATTAAATACCCGTAGTGTAACTATATTTATTGACAATAGTAGCCACTACCTATTTACATACTATTGTATTTTTAATAGTGATAGAGTTACCAATGCGAATCCCCGAAGGCAAGCCGGTAGGAATCGTGTTATATGGTGCCTTCGCCACTGATTAAGCAGTATCCTTCGAAATGATTCAGAATTATATTCATAGTGTGTGACTCAGTAAGGATGTTGTACCCGGAATTAAAAAAAAGCGAAACAAAGCAAATTAGCCCAAGAAGAATATGATACCTAATCTTCTGATTGTCTTCAGGATTATCAAAGAGCTTTCATCACCAAGAGCGGCCTGATCTTCAACGCGATGGTGGGAACCTACTTCATCAGTATTATGAACACGATCTGTTTATGTAGGTATCATTTGTTATTATTACTTATTTTCAGCCAAAGTAGATAAGTTCATAGACAAATTAATAGAAAGAAAATTAGATATTGCCAGACTCGAATAGCACGGATTGTTACGCAGTGTTCGGATAAGCAATAGGTAATATATTTACCAGATATTATTTCCACAACTGGATAATTTTGTACTACATTATATTATAGGTCCTAAGTCTTAGCACATGGAGCGTCAGCACTTACTGAGTCACTGACGTCATTTTTGAAATATTTAGAGGATTTTAGATCCTTTAAAGCTCTCCATGTTGGGAGAGCAGTAATGTCCCAGTGGTGTCGGCATAGACTTACGAGTTTTAGGTTGTGGATTCGAACCCAGGCAAGCGATTTACTTTGTGTAAATATTTTCATTACCACTGCTCTCAAAACGGTGAAGGAAAACATCGTGAGGAAACCGGTATGTTCTAGACCCAAAAATTCGAATACATGTGACATCTACCAATCCTCTCAAAGATTGGAGACCTGTGTCCCAACAGTGGGAACGATATAGGCTGATTATGTAAATAATTAATATACCTATTTTACAAAATAATCCCCTATCTATTCAGCTTTCTAATCTGTTTACAGATAGTCCATACCGAACTCGCTACTACCAAGAGTCTCAAGAAGGTCTATACAGTGGAGCCAGTCTACTTCTGTCGTGGAACCTCGTGTCTTTGCCTTTCTCGTTCCTCAGCACGCTAGCATCTGCCGCTGTTATATATCCGTAAGTTATTTTTCACATGTAGTAAATAGTACCGAAAAAATTGTGCATCTTTGGTGACTTTGCAAGTACACAAAAAGAAATTAAGAAACTCTCGACCGAAACAAAAAGTACATTTTGATCAAAGGATCATCGTGTCGAATCGGCTGAACCGATTTTGATAAAACATGTCTAAGAACCACCGCGAGAAACCTACTTTTAAATAAAAAAAAACTGTACTCAAATCGATTCACCCGTTTAAGAGCTACGGTGCCAAAGCCAGACATACATAGCGGTCAAACTTATAACACCCCTCTTTTTGCGCCGGGGGTTAAAAACACCTCGTATGGTTGCATTACACCTAACCAGTCTGCAATCAGAGTAATTTAAACATTATGATAATGGCTGTAAAAGATAAATGACGCGCATTTTTATTTGCACCGTCTATAACAGATGGAGTCTCGACACCGTATTTTTTCGACAATACAACAAAGCGTTATGTAGTTTTTTCGCAAATCATTGAAAAAGAACTTTTAATATTAGATACCCTTTAACTAAATGATCCAGTTTTAAGGTTAGCACTAAATGCCTTTACCAAAACCCGAACAAAAGTCACCAACATTACCATTTCACCATCAGACTCAAAACAACCCTCTTTCCTCAGGATCCTATCGGACATATCCGAAAACATGGACTTCTTGTACTACACACTAGCTCTGTGGTCTTGCTACGTGTACGCGGAACAGCAGACCATAGCCGTGATGATGTTCGTGAAGAATGGCATGATAGCTGGCATCGTCAACATTTATATCACTTGTATATACGTCATGTTGGCCAGCGGAGTACTCAGGTAAAATATTTCCTTTTTTTTTACTTTGCGCGAATGTAAAGTCGTCATGTGACGTAGAAAGGATGAAACACAGTATGTAAGGGAATGAGATAATGAAATTCAGGCCAGAAAAATCACTATGATTCTTGGGTCTTGCTTGACAGACTTACGAACGGACAAGGAAGTGATTTTTAAAAGATCTTTTGAGGTATCGAACCCTAAGAATGAATAGATGAGAAGTATGATATGCTAGAAAAGTGAGTGTATGATAAGGTGGTTGACAGGCAAATTACGTCGATCGCAAGTAACAAAGGGCAAGCAGAATATTAATGCAAACTCTATCTCTCAACTTTGCACATACGGCATACCTATCTATTTACCACATTAACTATAATAGGGATGTTATGGATATGAAATTTCGGATACGGATTGGATACGGATGTAGGAATGATTATTATACCGGATACGGATACGGATAAGGATATGAAATTATTTCGGATTATCCGTTAGTTTCGGATAATTTCGGTTATGGATATTAAACTTTTAAGGAATTTCAAAAGTAAAATACAAATAGCTAATAAAATGGTTTTATTTATATGTCACCATTTGGTAGGAATTATAATCAGTCTGTGAGTAATTATTACAGATATTTAACCTCTAAGTCCCTGAGATACCACATTTGGTATAGACACAATCGTTTTTTAATTGTGTCTGTAATTACGGTAATTGACTGGTTAAAATAAAAATGATTATAAATATATATTGAGTGTTATCTAATCTACCTAAAATAAAAATGTACTAACAAATCCGATATTATCCGAAACTTATATTTCGGATTCGGTTACGGTTACGGATAAATTTTTATATCGGATATCCGATAGTTTCGGTTACGGTTACGGAGCTCCCTAACATCCCTGAACTATAACACTTAATTGCAGATCCTACAAAGGTTTCGAAGAATGGCTGTACTACATAACATACATCACCCACACCCGCTACGCTTCAATCTTTATGCACCGGAACGTCTTCAAGCAGCCGACGTTCAACATCCTTCCGTACAGCGACCAAGAAAACTGCACGTCAACCATTTCTAGTCTCATACAAACCTCTTCGAACCTTAATACTAATTCTAATGCTAACTGTAGATATGCTAGTGGAAAAGCTTTTCTAACTGAACGGTTTGCTTCAAAGAATTTCAACGGAGACATTTACGCGGCTGGTGATTTCAATCCAGAGTTCAACTTAGGTGTGTCATTTGCGTTTTCTGTTGGCATTATGGTGTTTAATAAGTTTTTGTATCTAATGCCTTTGCCTGGTTATATTACTGATAAGTTTAGAGAGTAGTACGGATTGAAATAAATTATGTTTTGGTGAATTATTCTATGAAATCCGTCCCATTATTATTGGTGTTAAAAAATTACGTATAAGTTTTTTTTATAATTTAAGGATGATTAAAATTGGATCTTTTATTTGAGTTAGACTTTTATTTTAATCTTAATGTTTATTAAAACTAATTTACCAAAAATGAAACCAATAAGCGTTTTTTAGGGTTCCGCTGCCAAATGGCAAAAAAACGGAACCCTTATGGATTCGTCATGTCTGTCTGTCTGTCCGTCCGTATGTCACAGCCACTTTTTTCCGAAACTATAAGAGCTATGCTGTTGAATCTTGGTAAGTAGATGTATTCTGTGAACCGCATTAAGATTTTCACACTAAAATAGAAAAAAACAATTTTGGGGTTCCCCATACTCAGAACTGAAACTCAAAAAAAAAAATCTGCAAATCCACACGTGTGGATAGGTCTTCAAAAATGGTATTGAGGTTTCTAATATCATTTTTTTCTAAACTGATTAATTTGCGCGAGAGATACTTCCAAAGTGATAAAATGTGTATCCCCTCCCCCCCGTAACTTCTAAAATAAGAGAATGATAAAACTAAAAATAAATATGATGTACATTACCATGTAAACTTCCACCGAAAATTGGTTTGAACGAGATCTAGTGAGTAGTTTTTTTTTAATACGCCATAAATCGTAAACCGCAATTTAGGTATCTACCGTTCATTCAATCAAGACAAACATAAAAATTAAAAAAACATACAGCGTTTCAAAAATGTTTAAAAAAAAGGTGTACTATATTATGCGCACACGTCTGCCGCTGGGACTGATGATCACAGTCATCCTGGAAACACAAAGAATCGAAAAGGCAGACATCCAGGGCTCTGAGTTTTGTAGTATTCAATGTTTTTATTTATTTTTATGATTTAAAAAACTGTATATGAAGTGCACACTTGGCAGATTTGAATTGTTCGATTAAAAACAATGAGAAAAACCATGGAAAAATAGTCTGCCAACATGTTGCCTCTGCGTTGTCTATTGACAGTGCTCCAAAAATGTAAAAAAAAAAGTTGTGCTATATTATGCGCACACGTCTGCCTCTTGGACTGATGTTTGAATTCCTTATGAAAACCAAGAAAATCAATGAGGTAGACGTTCAGGCCTCTGATATTCCAAAGGCAGACCATTTGATTATTTTTTTTCAACTCGACGCTCGCGCCAAACCAAGCTGGTATAAAATATCCCCATAGTTCCTTTCTTGGTGTCTCTCTTTTATTTGGGAATATGAGTGAGAACGGTATAACTCAGTTCCGACCTTTTCCGTATTGTGGAACTATGTATAGAGCGTATATCTATATACAGCCTTTATCTATACAACGTATATCTATAAACAATCTTGGTTCAAAATCTACGTATTTTACACAAATAAAACGTGATTAAAAAAGTTAAAGACTGTTCCTATCCAGATCCTAATCCTATTCAGATTACATTCAAGCATGCCATTTAAAAAATTACTTTCTAATTTAAGTTCCAAGCGCATTTCGTTTCTGGTTGGCATTGAGAAAAAATATGATTGCATAGATTTCAGCTCCAGAAGTTTAATCGTTACCGTGAGTTTCGAGGATAATATTAAACAAACTTATAAGAATAAAACTATAAAGAATATCAATAATCCCATGCAATACCCGCTTTCCCTTGATTCCGTAAATTTCAAACAGTTATACAGCTGAAAATCAGTGAGCAAAGTGTCTGCCACAAGTTTTTTCGAATCCACAGAGTCATAGTGAATTGAATGGGCGCAATGAGAACCGCGTGCAAATGACTTAGTAGAGCTTTTTTTTTTAACATTTATTACAACTCCGTCCCATGATAATGCAGAGTCCTGAATATCTGCCTCTTCGATTTTCTTCGTTTCCAAGATTATTGTGACCATGAACTCCAGAGGCATACATGTGCAAATGATTTAATACCCCGCTTTTTTTTAGCAACTTCAATCCGCTGTAACGCGAAAACGCAGCGTCATAGGACCTTAATTGATTGGACCAAATCAATTCGTAATTATTTAAACTGCAATCCACCTCGACGTGAAACGTGTACAAATCATATACCGAAATGCTCGCCAACTCCCTAGCTATTATGCATAAACCGTGAATATCGACAGGTTCGTACGGAACCCTCGGTGCGCGAGTCCGACTCGCACTTGGCCGGTTTTTCAACCGACGAAAAAAACGGAAGAGGTTCTCAATACGACGCGTATTTTTTTTTTAATGTATGACCACGCATAACTTTTTACATAGTGGTCCGATTGTGACAATTCTTCTTCTATTGGAAAGGGTATACTCCCAAGGTGGTTCCTTATAAATTTGAAAACAAAATCGAACGCTAGGGGTCAAAAAACAGGGGATGATTGATTGTTCACTCACTGATCGTTATGTATAACCACGCATAACTTTATACAGAGTAGTCCGATTTTGATAATTTTTTTGTTGGATAGGGTATACCTTACCAAGTATTATTAGTACATTAAAGTCACAAAAAATTATAAAATAAAAACTTTTTAACAAAAAATTAAACCGCCGAAAAAACTGAAAAGCATAAAATAATAAACCTTAAAATTATGAGTCGGCGCTTTGAGTGATCTTTGTTCATTGATTTTTCAGCGCCGACTCAAAATTTTAAGGTTTATTATTTTATGCTTTTCAGTTTTTTCGGCGGTTTAATTTTTTGCTAAAAAGTTTTAAACCTCATATTCTAAATACTCGAAAGTTAAGATTACATAAGTCTGCGAATTTTTTTTTAATCAATATACAGGTCAGTTGAACATTTTGATAATTATAATTCTGCAAACCCATATTTGTTACGGTTGCGAATCGTATTTTAATTAATATACAACCTGACACTGAGCTGCAAATTGCAAAAAACATAAGAAAATTTGAATTTTACAGGCTACCCGTAAATTACGCATTTTAAGGCAAACATCAACAAAATCCACTCATTTTGATGTTTTTGCGCTGCGCCATTTGTAAATTACATTATATTTCGTGGGTTTCATTTTTTAATTACAGCTTTTTTTTTTCGTTTTTTTTTTTGTTTCCTTTTTAAATAATAACGTCCGTCAACAGCCTTCGTTCTTCATCATCAGACCCTTGATGAGAGTCATAGGTCCCCAAGCTAGGTCTAACTTAAGGTCTAAAGTTCTCAGCAAGATAAATGAAATACGCCTTAATATGATGTCGTTGCTGTGTAGGGGAAAGGTGTACGAGATGATCCGTTGAGGTAAGGTGATCATTTTTAATTGCAGCAAAACTAGTAAAGCCATCTAGTTGTTTTCTTTGGTAAAACGTAGCTCCTGATATCCCCTCGCATCAGTCAAATCGTAATGCCGGCGAAACTGACGACTAAATGTTTGTGGAAAAAAACAAAAATTATGTGACTTTGATCTAAGGTAATGTAGAT
Source organism: Aporophyla lueneburgensis (assembly GCA_932294355.1). Classification (NCBI taxonomy): domain Eukaryota; kingdom Metazoa; phylum Arthropoda; class Insecta; order Lepidoptera; family Noctuidae; genus Aporophyla; species Aporophyla lueneburgensis. The sequence goes on along the minus strand of OW028740.1, from coordinate 7,823,286 downwards.
TAAAATTTTAGGTAACTTTTGTTCTAGGCAGTCAATTGCAAATATTGTTATATTACTGGCTTTGTATAATGCTCTATTTTGTTTTTTGGGTGGGACGGTAACAGTAGAAAACATAATATAGGTTACTAGCTTTTGCCCGCGACTTCGTCCGCGTCAAATTTTCGCTCTCCTTCCCGTCGCAACGAATCGCCTGCCAGTTTTAGTCCATTTTTCGTTTGCTGCTCCGCTTCTTTTGAACCGTAGAGTGATGTTATATAGCCTATAGCCTTCCTCGATAAATAGGCTACCCAACACAAAAATATTTTTTCAATTCGGACCATTCGTTCCTGAGATTAGCGCTTCGATAAACTCTTCAGCTTTATAATATTAAGTATAGATGTGCCTATGTAACGGAAACTTTGAACATGATTTTATCTCCCTTTCGATTATGATGGGACTCCCTTTTTCGCACTTAGACCCTCATTCGGGTGGGTCCCCGAATGAGGGTATTTTTTACATTTATTTTATTCTGGCTAACAAAGCCAGTCTAGCTCCGCCTAAAGCGCAGAAGCTTCCTGGGAGCATCAGAGGCTTTCCGAAGCGATCTCATTGTTCCGTAGATTGGACTGCAGATTGGAGTAAGCACTTTTCGAATGACAAAATTACATAAGACAGTTCCCAAAATGCCCGCCCTTCACCACTTCCTAGTCCTTTGGTTGGGAAGAAGACAGTCCCCCGGCAAGTTGGGAAGAAAAACTGACGCAACAAACTCTCCAGCAGCTCAACTGTCTCTTCACTTAGAAGAGCTTGATCATCATAATCAGCCTATATTGTTCCCACTGCTGGGACACAGGCCTCCTCCCGGTGACAGGGAGTGGGCCGTAATATACCACACGGGCCCAGTGCGGGTTCGTAGATGTCACATGTCTTCAAATTTTTGGTTCTAGGACATGCCGGTTTCCTTACGATGTTTCAAGAACTTGATAAAATATAATACTACTAATAGCTGACCCGGCGAACTTCGTACCGCCATATTTTATTTCTCTAATCGCAACTGAGGAAATAAAACCCTGCCGGTAAAATCGAATTAGCTAAATTGAAAATAGAACTGGAGTACTCAATTGAAAAATTCATATTGTCGTACAAAATGCGTGGGGTGCTTATCTAGACACGCGGTAGCGTGTCAAGCCAAGTTCAAGTAACAGAACTGGCGAGCAGCACCGTGTGTAATATTACACGAACCATTTGGAGCCACTTTTGACCCCCTCGTAACTCAAAAACTATTTCACATAGACGTATCAAATTTGGCTCATACAGGGTGTAAGGGGAACGCTTCCGAAGCCAGAACGTAGGTTGTACACAACCTAAATGCAAACGGATACCAATAACCTTTCGCCTTAAATTGATTATTTACAAGCCTTCATATTTAATTAATAATCAATGGATACCGTACAAACTTTAAGGTCACTGACACGCAGCGCACCGGCGCCGGCGCGCGGCGCCGGCGCGGAGCACGTCAGCGCGGCGCCCGTCGCTGCGTCGCGGGCGCCGCATAAAGTATGCGGCGCCCGCGACTTATACGGAATTTACAAAATCCCACTTTCAAAATTTAATTTTGTAAAATGTGTTAGCGGACCTACCCCTACATACTTTACAAAAAAATAATTAATTTTAATCGTAGGTATTCGTAACCGTTAAACTTTGAAATGGACAGAGGCATTTTACGTACCTGTCTAAATCCTTTGTGATCTTATAAGGTTTGGCTCGAACTGTGCTCCATCCCTTTCAATACAAAGCTGGGCCCGTCGTTGTGTCGACTCGTGAACCCGTGGCATTAGTGTAGGATCCTCAACAAATTCCGCACGTAGACTATCAAAAACGCTCACTATTCTGCCCCGCATTTCATCAGCACTGCTACATTCTCGATCAAACACCCTTTCTTTCACATACCCCCACAAAAAGAAGTCTAAAGGTGTTAAGTCGGGTGAACGAGCTGGCCAGGCATGCGGCCCCAGCCTTCCGATCCAGCGGTCACCGAACAGCTCAGTGAGACGCGCGCGGACGGGGCGCGTAACATGCGGAGGAGCGCCATCGTGTTGGAACCAAGCTCGACGATATTCAGCTAGCGAAACATTATCTAGCATATCTTGTAAATTTTCGTTTATGAAATCAAGATATGCTGATCCATTGAGGCGCTGCGGTAGAAACACTGGTCCTAGAATTCGGCCATTAAATACACCTGCCCATACATTGACGGACCATCGCGTCTGATAACCAGTTTCTTGAGTGGCAGAAGGGTTCACGTTTGACCATACATGAGCATTCCTCCTGTTCCACATCCCGTTTCTCGTGAATGTGGACTCATCGGTCCAGATAATGTGTTCAATAAAGCCAGGCGCACGTTGTTGTTGATCTAACAGCCAACGACAGTACGCACGACGACGAACGCGATCGTAAGGTAGCAATGCTTGAACTTTGTGTATTTTGTATGGCCGCATTCTGTTCCGGCGCAAGACTTTGTGAACTAACCAGTGAGACACTGTCGGTTCACCCCGGCGCCGTAATAATTTCGCCGCACTTCGTGTGCCCAGGCGAGGATTTTGGCGAATTACATTTAAAATACGCTCCTCTGTGTGAACATTCACTTGTTGTCCTCCACCAGCTGCCATCGGAGCAATCGGCCGATTTTCTAAAACTCGCTGAAACGCTGCCGTTATCATGCGAGAGTCAGAAGGATGCCGGAGGTTCGGAAATCTGTCTCGGTAAATCCTCAACGCAAGAGAAGCATTGCCACGGGCTTCTCCTAAACACATCAGCATGTTTCCGTATTCACGAGCACTGTACACGTATGCCTCAGGCATTGTTTATCACGATAAAAAAGCACTAAAAACGTAACAATAATAACAAGACAAGTGTTTTAAACTAAACTATTTAATACGATTCAATACTTATCGCTCGATTACACCTTACGCACGTACGCTCTCGAACTGAAACTAAACTATTTAATACGATTCAATACTTATCGCTCGATTACACCTTACGCACGTACGCTCTCGAACTGAGTCGGAAAGATACTAACTAGAAAGAACAAGATCAAACAAAGCCGCCTGCGCTGCGCGCGGTGCCGGAATGCCGACAAAGGCTCCGATTCTCGGAAGAAACCGCGCCGCCCGCCGCTATGGCGCCGCGGTATCTTTACATGTACACATAACAGAGACGAAACAGAAAACCAATTCATTTTAATTTTAGGAAATAGGACTTTTTAAATTGTTAGACTTTTCAATAAAATTTAACGGGTTTATTAAATTAATCAAATTATCCACGTTAAATTAATTGAGTTTACTTTCTAAATGAAGGATACAGTCATTGCAATAAACAAGCTCGCGTCGTGTGACTCGACTCACATTGCCATAAAGTTCAAATTCAATTGATTCACGTGCGCTAGTTGTTTGAAACTGTAATCGTAATGAAAATGTTTTAGTCAATCATAGCTAATGTCGGCGATCGTTCACTTTATTTCATTCACTATCCATTATAAACTAACATACAAAACTGTTATTAAATGTAATCTAAGACACAGTCCATCAATTTAAAACTTGTGATACTTCTGCAATTTACTTATTTTATTTTGGCGGCGTTATACAAAGAATAGGTAAAAATCACCGCATGTACTTGGGGGTCGTTGTCCACGAGTCTGTCGGCGCAACGCTCTAAGTTCATAAAGGCGTAGGAACAGAAAAAGTGATTCCTATAGCTTTATGAACTTAGAGCTAGGGCATGCAAACCGGATACCCGGGTAACCGAAAAAACCGGATAACCGTCTGATTTGAAAACCGGGTTTTTTGGGATACCAAAACCGGAGTTTTCGGTTTTTTCGGGTAACATTATAAATAATCATTTTTCGACTACTAAACCGACGGCAACCACAACTTAGAAAAACTTAGACTATACAGTAGTAAATGTTTCATAGAACATCAAGGACCAACTCGGTCAAGAAATAAAGAAGACGCTCAAACAACATACCTCTGGTGCAAGCCCATCTACAGAACTTCATTTAGAAACTAAACTGAGGGTGGAGATGGCACTTTACGACGGCGGAGGAAAAATGGGAGAGCACTTAATAAAAGTATATAAAGCTTTGGAATCTATACCTACAACAAGTGTGGAATCAGAGCAGGTGTCATCTATACTATCTACACTAATATTATAAAGTTGAAGAGTTTGTTTGTTTGGTTGTTTGGTAGAACGCGCTAATCTCAGACACTACTGGTTCGAATTGAAAAATCTTTTTGTGTAGGGTAGCCTATTTACTGAAGAAGGCTATAGGCTATATAACATCACGCTACAATCTAAAAAAGCGGAGCAGCAATGAAAAATGGACGAAAACTGGCAGGCAATTCGATGCGACTGGAAGGGTCACGGGTTACGGGAGAAAAAATTTAACGCGGATGAAGTCGCGGGCAGAAGCTAGTGTGTAATAAATCCGTAGTACTCTAAATGGTGACTCCCTCGATGCACTTGTGTCCTATCAAAGTAAAAAATATATGGTCATATATGGTAATTTTATCAAAGTAAAAAATTTTAATTTGATTTAGCTGTGTAATTTTAATTTAGAATTAATAATCTATTATATCTATAAGAATGTCTGATTTATTTTGTTTTGGTTTACTAGGAATAAGACTTCTATTTTATGCGATATTTCAATAATTATTTTCATCTCACTTTACGTACTGTTGATTTTGCCTGTTTGTATTTTATGACAGTTAAATTGTTATTTAATATTCTGTAATTTTAGGCCTTTGTCTACCTACCGAATGTTCCTAATTGTGTATGTTAGATACCTTAAGTTTTAAAGAATATGTTATTTTCCTAAATAATAAGCTTTATGATTATTATTCTATGTTATGTATAAAGAAAAGAAACTTTTTGTATTGCTTTTTAGTAGTTGTAGCTTATTTCAGTCTGTAATAAAAACTTTTTAACAAAAAATTAAACCGCCGAAAAAACTGAAAAGCAAAAAATAATAAACCTTAAAAATGAGTCGGCGCTTTGAGTGATATTTGTTCATTGATTTTTCAGCGCCGACGACGACAGTTTTAATACTTGGCAAGGTATATCCTATCCAATAAAAAAAGAATTATTAAAATCGGAGTACTCTGTATAAAGTTATGCGTGGTAATACATAAAAAAATATATATATATACGCGTCGAATTGATAACCTCCTCCGTTTTTTTTCGTCGGTTGTAAAATACATATTTTGATTAGACTTCAGCATTTTCTTTTCTTTACAGACATATTTCTCATTTATTTAACAAACATTTAAAAACCCGAAAAACCCGATTTAACCGGTTTCACCGGTTTTGTAAATAAGAAACCCGAAAAAAACGGTTTTTATAAACAACCCGGTTTTTGCATGCCCTACTTAGAGCGTTGTATTGATGATTTTGATGATTATAATTCTGTAACTACATATGTCTTTAACAGCCGCGAATAATATTTTAATCAACATACAACCTAGCACTGGCGTGCAAATTGCAAAAAACGTAAGAATATTTGAATTTCGCGGGTTGGTTGGAGCATTCACCTTAATATGATTGTGAACTAAACTAACGTATTGAATTTCAAAAGTCAGTAGGGGCGGCAAAAATTGAATAGCCTACTAGCGGCAAATCTTTAAATCCGCCACTGGCTATGAGAATTGTTACACTATTCTGCAAGAAATAATGTGTTTTGTGTATTTTTTTTACTCAAATTTCTACATATTAATGATGGAAATAGGAGTCTGAAATGGACCCTGCGCTGATTTTTAAGAAAACTAGTTGTGGGTGATTAATTACTACAAAGTATACAAATAAGTTTTTGTAAATGTGCTACTAAAAGTGACAAAACAAAAGATTGATCTATTTTTACATGTATTCGTCAATGCCAGAGTATTTATAATGATGAGATGAGAGGTAAATAAGGCGACTAAAATCTTAGATATTCGCGCAAAAATGTAAAATGCCTCTTAACGATACCAAATTTATCTGTGTACCTTTTGTCATACCCAAAATGTTTAAATTGTGTACCTTTTATAATTATAATTCATAATGTATAAAGCTCCACCAAAGGATCATCTTGCCCCTATTTTGAGAAAGTCTATAACTTGTTAGAGTTAACATTGTCTTTATTTATGTAATCTTAGATATTTAAAAAAAAAAAAAACTTAACCTTAACGTTGCTTAACCTTGAGATCAAAATAATCCTTATAAAGATTTTTATCTTACAGAACTAGACTTAAAGTGAACTAGTCTTCAGTCATATGAATTAAAGATTACCAACCAAAGATAACAATGTGTTTGGTACATGATTATCCACCATGAGGTACAAGATAATCCGCACGGATCATCTTGCCCCAAGTTCAACTTTTTTATTCTTTGTTCGATACCATCTTTATATATATAAAAATCTGTGTCACGATGTATGTTGCCAATAAACTCCAAAACTACTGAACCGATTTCAATCAAATTTCACATGTACCCGTATTTTGGTCTAACTTACGGGATAGGATAGTTATCATCTCAATTATTTGCTTATGTCGTGAATTTATATATATAAAAATCTTGTGTCACGATGTATGTTGCCAATAAACTCCAAAACTACTGAACCGATTTCAATCAAATTTCACATGTACCCGTATTTTGGTCTAACTTACTGGATAGGATAGTTATCATCTCAATTATTTGCTTATGTCGTGAATTTAAACGAATAAAATGTATCAATTCATTGTTTCTTAAGCATTTACCGCCATCTATGAGAACTTCCTAAAACTAAATATAGTTTTATGGAGTTCTCATAGATGGCAGTGTACGTTGATTCATCAATAAAATTCTTCAATATTGTTTGACATCTAGGTTACAAATACACCCAATAGATGGCGCTGTGTTCTGTTTCTTAGAATGTAAACGTAATATTTATTTATGTTCACGATATAACCGTATTATTTTAATGGTTTGTGACTGATATTTTTATAATTATACTGCGTATTATGTTACAATATTATTACCATTAATAAAAAAAAAATGTACTATTTTTGTTAGAGAATTATTAAAGTCTTGGCGCCAAATTTTAATCAAAGTTTCAAGATCTGGCCATCAAATTCTATCGAGTCGCAATCTCTGGTTTGAATGTCCAAAGCTTTGGTATCTCATTCGTTCTCGAGACCTCCTCTGAGCGTAAACAAAGCTCCCTCTCGAACCATCGAGACCCACTATTTCGAACAATCGATCAATCGATTCTTCTCGAAGCATGCGAACTAGAACGTTCGGGAAATTCAAGGTTCAGGTATAAATACTGGCGCCGAGTGTCACCGCAGTTCAGTTCCTTTTTAAACGAGTGAATTAATACTATCTCCCGGAAAGTGATAGTCTCAGTAAAATCTTAGTACTACTCTCTGCGTCAGTCTCTACGTAAATATACCTGTGCATTTACCAAGTATATAACCTCTGCAAGTATTAATCAGTGCAAAATCATAACTTTATACACATGTAAGTATTTTTGCTTGCATTTTATTTTATTTTCTTCATGTATTTTGTAAATAAGTCATTGTTTATAAAGAATAGTTAAAGATAAGAAAAATAAAATCTACATTTAATAAATTATAGTTTGAAAAAACTAAAAAACACGCTTTTGAAACTAACTGAACTAAAAATTTAAAAATAAAACTGGAGTACTCAATTGAAAAATTCATATTGCTGTAAAAGTGTGGGGGGTTTGATTTTCATTGCTGTAAATATTTTAACGATAGTTTAGTATACCTGTAGTAATTATAATCACATATGTATCTTGCAAGTCTCAATATAACGGGTGTAAGGGGAACGCTTCCGAAAACGAAGACAGGTGATAGGGCTAGTTATTGTCGATACTTATGCATAAAAAATTTTGTATTTTTTTTTAACAATTTTTACCAATTTTTTTTTGCATTTTTTGTGGACTATGCTGTGAGAACAGTTAAATGAACCATTATTTGAGACAAAACACAAACACTTGAAAAAAAAGCATATTACAGCTTTAGCAAGCGATGTAAATTCAAATGTAAATATCAGCATCTCGGGTTCACCGCGCACGCCGTTGTATTGATGATTTTGATTGAACATACAACCTAGCACTGGCGTGCAAATTGCAAAAAACGCAATAATTTTTGAATTTCGCAGGCTGGTTGGAGCATTCCCTTTATTACATTTATTCAGAAATTGCAACTTTATGATTTGTGTTCTATCGTGCTCATTACATCGGCTTTTCCCGTTATTAGTATGATTGTGAACTAGATGATATTTCTGTCAGTTACTAGATTATTTTTACAACCCGCTATGTAGTGACGAGTATACTGTTGATCTAAAAACAGCAGCATGTATTTTAAGGTTCGTTTAGTACTCGTACATCTTTTATGTACGGATTGACAGCGACCACAACCACCGACAACTGGACCTGGCAACATACAACACGCGTACACTCCAGACCGACGAGAAGATCGCCGAGCTCGAGGAAGAATTGAGCAGGTTACGATGGGGTATAGTAGGGTTATCTGAAGTCCGAAGAGAGGGGGAGGACTCGATAATCCTGAATTCCGGAAACCTGCTCTTTTTTTCCGGGAGGGCGACCAGCAGTCCCAAGGTGGTGTCGGGTTCATCGTCCATAAGTCCCTTGTGAGCAACGTTGTGAAGATCGAGAGTGTGTCGACTAGGGTGGCGTTCCTTATACTCAGAATATCCGCAAGGTATTCGCTGAAGGTCATACAGGTGAACGCCTCAACCTTGACACACCCCGACGATGAGGTGGAGACCATGTATGAGGATATTTCCAGAGCCATGCATGGTTTCAAAACTCATTTCACCGTTGTTATGTGGGACTTCAACGCGAAACTGGGCAAGCAAAGCGATGATGAGTTGAGAGTGGGGCAATTTGAAGTTGGACGTCGGAACCACCGGGGTCACCTACTGGCTAATTTTATGGAGAAGGAAGGCCTCTATATGATGAATTCTTTCTTCAGAAAACGTGAGCACAGGAAGTGAACCTGGCAGAGTCCTGACGGTGCAACCAAAAATGAGATTGACTTCATTAGGTCGACGAAGAAGCAAATATTCAATGATGTCTCTGTGATCAACGCGGTGAAAACCGGAAGTGATCACCGCATGGTAAGAGGCACATTGAATATCAATATCAAGCTGGAAAGGTCTCGGCTGATGAAGTCAACGCTCCGTCCAGCACCGATCCAACTTCAGAACCCCGAGAGCTTTCAGTTCGAACTCCAGAATCGTTTTGAGTACCTAGGGAGCTCCGTGGACGATTATAACGATGGGTTCGTGGAAACTGTCCATACGGTCGGGTCTAAGTTCTTCCAGACCCGCCGTACGAATAGAAAAAAGAAACTCTCAGATCCAACATTACAGCTCATGGAACAGAGGCGCGGAATGATCCTGCCCCCCTAGCCAAGTGACAAACGTTTACCGTTCTACAATCGGTAACGCCTCAGTGTCAGCAATTGTAGAAAACGATAAGTTGGTAGCCATGTTGAAGCGCCAGAGTCGGCCGCTCGTTCTACAATGTCTTTAGAAAAACGACACCCTAAAACAAAGGATTTAGCGTTGAACATTGTAGAAACGATAAAAATCATTCTATAATTTTGAACGATGTGAATTTGGCTACGAATTTTTTGTTCGTTTGTTCTAACCACTTGACTTAACGTTGAGCGACTACCGTTAACGATTGCAGATTATCAACTTGGCTAGGGGTGCTGCAGTCTTCAGAAGCTGCACTCGAGTACCGACAGCTAAATAGACGGATCTCTAAGTCCTTGAAAAGCGACCTTCGCCTTTTTAATACGGAACGTATTAAGGACGCGATAGAGCGGAACAAGGGCTCCAAAGTCTTTGCAAGAGATCTGTCTATTGGGCAGAGTCAGCTCGCGAAACTGAAGACCAACGATGGCAGAGTCGTGTCCGCCAAACCTGAGCTGTTGGGAGAGATCGAGAAGTTCTATGGACAGTTATACACGTCCACCAGAAACCCCGTTATGAATCTAGCTAACGACCCGAGAGCTAGATTGACTCGACACTACACTGAAGATATTCCGGACGTCAGCTTGTACGAGATTAGGATGGCTCTGAAGCAGCTTTAAATCAACCCGGCGCCGGGTGATGACGGAATTACGGCCGAGCTCCTGAAGACCGGCGGGAAACCCGTTCTAAAAGCCCTTCAGAAGCTATTTGATTCCGTCATACTCGAGGGCAAAACGCCACAGGCATGAAACAGAGGTGTGGTGGTACTTTTCTTTAAGAAGGGTGACAATACCCTACTTAAGAATTATAGGCCCATCTCACTTCTGAGCCATGTCTACAAGCTGTTTTCAAGAGTCATCACGAATCGTCTCGCGCGCAGGTTTGACGACTTCCAGCCTCCCGAACAAGCCGGATTCCGTAAAGGCTTTAGCACTGTAGACCACATACATACGCTGCGGCAGGTTATACAGAAGACCGAAGAGTATAACCTGCCTCTCTGCTTAGCGTTTGTGGATTACGAAAAAGCCTTCGATTCGATCGAGACCTGGGCTGTATTGCAGTCTCTTCAACGGTGCCAGATTGACTATCGGTACATCGAGGTGCTGAAGTGTTTGTATGAAAACGCTACTATGTCAGTCCGGCCAAAACAAAACCTCGAAACCTATCCTTCTGCAGCGAGGGGTGAGACAGGGAGACGTCATCTCTCCGAAACTGTTCACCGCTGCACTGGAGAAAGTCTTCAAGGTTTTGGACTGGAAAGAGGCTGGCATCAACATCAATGGCGAGTACATCACTCACCTTCGATTTGTCGACCATATAGTAGTCATGGCTGAGACTATGGAGGACCTCAGTACAATGCTCGATGACCTCAGTAGAGCTTCCGAAAGAGTGGGTCTTAGAATGAACATGGACAAGACAAAGGTCATGTCCAATGCTCGTGTGATACCCACTCCAATGAAGATCGGAGGCGCTACACTCAAAGTTGTGGACGAATATGTGTACCTAGGACAGACTGCCAAGTTAGGTACGTCTTCAACTGACTTCGCGAAAGAGGTCAATCGTCGAATCCGACTCGGCTGGGCAGCGTTCGGGAAGCTACGCAATATCTTCTCGTCCCACTTACCGCAGGGTCTCAAGACAAAAGTCTCAAGACAAGACAAAAGTGTGTATTGCCAGTGATGACATATGGCACTTAGACGTGGTCGCTCACAATGGGCCTCATAAGAAGGCTCTAAGTCACCCAAAGAGCAATGGAGAGGGCTATGCTTGGAGTTTCCCTACGCGATCGAATCAGAAATGAAGAGATCCGTAGGAGAACCAATGTTACCGGCATAGCCCGAAGAATTGCCAAACTTAAGTGGCAGTGGGCAGGGCACATTGCTCGCAGAACGGATGGCCGATGGGGCCGGAAGGTTCTGGAGTGGCGACCGCGTACTGGAAGATGGAGCGTTGGAAGGCCTCCCACAAGATGGACCGATGACCTGGTGAAGGCCGCAGGACTGCGTTGGATGCGGGAAACACAGAACAGGTCGAAGTGGCGGTACTTGGGGGAGGCCTATGTCCAGCAGCGGACGTTTTTCGGCTGAAATGATGATGTACGGATTACGAAAGATCAGATCGGATCGATTGGATTGGATCGGATTATTAGATTATAAAGTGTAACAATTGTAGATAGACCAATAAATAAATAAATAATTATAAGTTTTTTTTTTATTTATTATTTTGGCTTTATTTGCCGCCCCTCTAAATCTGCCGCCCTAGGCTCCAGCCTACTTAGCCTATTGGTAAAGCCACTGCTCATAGCTAAAAGTAAGCAATTTTAGAGATAGTTTTGTTAGTTTAGTTCGGTGTACAACAGAATCGGCACCAATATGTAATTGTTTTAATTTTTTATTTTTATTGTATACTTTACATAACATATAGTTGTATTTTTTTTATTAGTCTAGAAATCTTTATTAGACTGGATAAATAAAAATAAATATTTTCATAAATATCTAAATACCGCATTATAATTCTAAAGGCTCAAGATTGTTTAGACCGGCTCGACACTCGCGTTACACTGTTTGTATTGTGCATGTGTGGATAGCTACGCACACATACATAAGATTGCCGTCTTTTACCTAAACTCGAGCGTTCAAATTTTGTAAGAGGGCTCTTAAACGCTTTTACATCTGCATTAAGTTGAATATCGTTCAAACTACGAGCATTCTTCCTTATGGAGATCATCTAGTACACCTTTCCCCTACTGTTGGAACTCTGTCAACTGTCTTCCGTCAGATCAATTCCAGGACTATTAGGTGGCAGTGTCATCAGAATTAGAAACGTGTGCCAAGTTTCAACAGAATCGGTTCATAAGTGAAAATTATGTAGGTGAAATCGAGCAAACCCCTATTTTTCTACCATTAGGGCGTTTATCCACCGCCACAGTCACCGGGACGTCATCTAGAACGAGATGACGGCGCCGATGTAGCGATACCAGCGGTGCTAGATGGTGCACCTTATCAAATACAAAAGTATAGTCAAAATCGGACAAGTCCGTAAAGTTACGTGTGGACAATATGAGATACATACGCGTCGAATTGAGAACCTCCCTATTTTCAAGGTTTATTGCATAATCATAAGCAGCCATATAATGTTCCAACAACTGGGGCACAGGCCTCTCCTCGCTTCATAAGGAAGAGCTGTAATCAACCATGCGGACACAGCAGGCACGGTCGCAGCCTATGATTTGGGGGGCGGGGGGGGTCACCATGAGCACTGAAGAATATTTTTAGGAAGGTACATAGTGCTCGTTGGACAAGAAGTCGTAGTCGAAAGGGCTACTGATGAGCATGGGGTCCCGGGTACGATTCTCAGGTCGGGAGTATTATTGGGTTTTCAGGCAAATCGTTCAGAGTCTTGACAGTAAGGCTGACTTTGGGGGGGGTCATGACCCCTAGGACGCCCCCTCTCGGACCGCGCCTGGGACCCAGTGCGGGTTGGTAGATGTCACATTTCTTTTAATTGTGACTATAGGACATGTGACCATGAAATTGTAAAACAAAGTGACATGCTGCCAGAGTTCCAATCCACGACCTAAAACTCGTATGGCAGGGACGTTTCCACTGCCACCACTGCTCTCAAGCTCTATTCAAGTGTATTGGTGAGTGTTAAACATGTTGAGTGCCAAACACAGATTGATGGTCAATCCCATATGGCTACAAATTTAGAGCGCCTACGAAATTGTTAGTAGCAAGCACGTGATATCGCGTGATCGGCCATATTATGCAGAACCGACGAATCACGCAATATCGCGAGATCGGCACTCAACATGATAATAAAAAACGAAGTATAAGTTAGTAAGATGGTATATTTCTAATAACAATACTTATGCTATTTTATTTGGAGTAACCACATCAAAATGATGGTTGATTATTATTTTGTAGCCCAACTAGCCTAAGTCCTTAGTTACATAATTTTATATATCACACAGCATGGAAAATGAATTAGGGTTTAGTGCTTAACTCTGCATGGTTCATGAAACAATATGTATTGAGGAAGACATAACCAGAAAATTTCCGTCGAGGTAATTTTTTTCAATGAATTTGGGCTTAGGTAAAATAATATACTTTTTTCTACAACAGTCTTTTTCGGTTCTTGGGAACTAAAGCGTCAAAGAAGAGTTAATTTGCCTTCCCATTAAATATATAAAACATGATAATCTTATATTCCTAGTATTGTTTCACGTAATGGTGAAATCTTCAATTACTTTTAATTCTTTGTATGGATAAAGTACTGCTGATTCTGTCTGTGTTTCATTGTCATTTTCTGCTGGAATACATGCGGTTCCATCTTCTGTAAACAAAAGTTAGAGAAAATTAAAAAATAATAATGTACCTACTGTCACCAAAACAGATAACTAACCAGGGTTGCAGGATTTAATAGAAGTTTAGTGAGAAACCAATGGATGCTTTCGAATAAAATGTAATTGGAGACAAAACAGTTCATTTATCAAATGAAATTTCATTCAAAAACATTCATCGGTTTCTTACCCCGACGACCCTGGCTACTTTCTCTTTTGGCGACACTTTCATTTAAAAATAAAATTTAAATATTGCATGGTTAAATTAATTGATTACTGACCTCCATAAACTATAATAGGTTTGTTTAATTTGTTCATTGTGACCTGAAAATAAAAACGCAGATTAATACATTTGGAAGGTAGATCTTAGACAGTCGTTACGGGTCGTCAGAAGCACGAAAGTCTGACAACAAGCAAGCAAGGGGTATCGTATTACCCAGTAACTGGGTTGTGGAGGTGAGAGGCTCCATGTTAAGCCCTGATACTCAGCTGCATCCGATAAACTGGAAGCCAACCCCCAACATAGTTGTTCGATGCCAGGCTAGAGCCCCGGCCATAGGATTTCAATAAGCGCAGTGGAAACATAATCGTGGGGCCCTGGAGCAAGACGTGGCGAGCGAACTTGTCCGCCGTGCGCGGAGCTTATCAATACAATAATCAAAAGACTCACCTCATGTGGTAGAAGAACACCTGCTCTGGAGCCTACCTGGATTTATGTATGTAAGTGAGTGTATATTGTATTGTGTAGCGACGTTGTAAATGGTATCCAGGACACCAGGCCGCTGCAATAGGCCAGAGATTTACTCCAACATGCGGTTCAATCACTTAACCTCAAAGTATTCAACTATAGTTCAAACTAAACCCGTATTATTACGTCAAAGGGGGTTGATTACGCACAAAAACAAATGGATCATGACAAATTGTCCCAAACGGATCGATTTAAAGGGATTAATTTACAACTGGTCGCGAAATGAAACGGCGACGAACGATGCTCCCTTTTTCCAACCAAAATCAAAGAGAAAATGTCAAACTGACAGATGTCACTCCGTTCACGTCATGGTGCGTTCATAGAGTAACCAATTCGAACGGGACGGGACAATAGTTGAGAAATGGCTAGGCAGATGATGATGCTTACATTTGGAGGAAAAACTGTCATACCTTTGAAATAGGTGGTGTGGTGTTCCATAAGATAATTATGTGCTATTTAACTATGTGTAATGTTCTATTTACAAAGTCATTATTGACATTGAATTGACGTAATTGAAATTAAAAGTCTACCACATATCGCTCAACTCACTTAATGATGTTTTTACTTCAAAGTACCTGTTATAAAATATAGTATCTAGAATGCAAGAGCAAGCGAAGCTAACTAAAAGAGTTTTCCTCATAGCTCAACAAAGTAAGTTCTCTTTCTGTATAACGGTAAAAAAAAAACCTGGGAAATTCTAGGAAAGTGGTGGGTGTGACCAATGGTGCTGAGGAGTATTTTCTGGGAAAATATGCCAGAAAATATTTTGGAGGAATATTTTGCCTTATCTTCTGATAATTTGAATTCTTCCATGATAATGGCAGTAGAAAAAGATGTATTGATGAATAATTCGATGACATACTTGAATAAGTTGCCAGAAGTGAGGTTCTTCAGAAGTACAATAATTCAAAATTTACAACCTTAGTATTTACTCCTCTCAGAGAGTGGAGGGCTGGCTCTAAAATGCCCAGGTTGGTTTCAGGTTCAAGTTTGGGTCTGATCAACACATTGTACTAGGGCCCCTACAAACACAAGAATAACAATAAAAAGCTTAGCACTTACAGGGTTACTTACTGGTGATAACACAATCTCCCTATATTTCTTAAGATACAGCTTCAAAGGCTCCACGTAGTTGTCAAAGCCCAGTGCATTCATCGCAAACAGGACGTCTTCACCATTGATGGTTTTTCTCTTCTCCACTTGACACCGGTCACTGGCTTCACTTGTTACAAACGAGATGAACTCTGATATGCATTCTTGGACGCATTCCCGTGCATCCTTGGCTATCTATAATATTTAAAAAGTATATCTTACAGTGGACTCATACACTAAAACATTTATTTTTTTACGATATGCCATAACATCGGTCTCCATTAATAATAATAATAAAACATTTATTTTCAGGTTACAAAGACCCATAGACATATACCTTATAAACTAACATACATAAAACTTGTGTATAACTCGTGTTAGTAATAATATCTTAAACTACGTTAGTAGCACTTCACTTTACGAGCTAGTCTGTGAGCTGTCCTGTGGCACTTGCCCGCGGAAGCGACGGAACACCACGTCCTGAGGCCAAAAGTCTTCATCCATGACGACGGGCAGATAGCAATTCGGTACACGCACCACAAACGCCTTGAAGTTAACGTTGCGGTGTGACTCCAGTAACTGCACCCTCGGCATGTATTTTGTCTTCTGGCGTACGTACTCCACAATGTCTTCCGCCTTTGTGGTGTAGTGTAGGCGGGAAATGTACACGGGAGTGTTGGGCTTAGCAGCGCGCAAGCTGACTTCAGGCTTCGCGGTAGCTTTCCCGCAGCGGTAATAATGTATATAATAGTTTATACAGATTGAGCTAAAATTGTGTACACAATAATATCATTCATCATTTTAACCATTTAGTCTGGTTTGTGTTGTTGTACAGCAGGCTTAGCACTAGAATCATATAGAAGTATTTTGTGGATGGAAGAGTAGACAAAAAATATGAGACTTCATGCTCAGGAAGAGGTGATTTAAGGAGGGTAAACAAGCAATTTCTATTCTACAGTAGAGTAGAAATAGAAAGCGTCATACTAAGCCTGCTGTAAGAAAAATTATTGATAAAGGGGGGAGAGACAAAGTTTTCATCTTACCTTTCCATTTTCAGGTATTGCTCTCTTCATTATCTTGGCAATATTAGCAATAGGCAGAAATCTGTCCTGTTCCCTCAGTGGGGCATTTTTACTTCCTGAATCTGAGTTGTTCTCTTCATCTAGAAAACAAGATATCATTTAGGTCCCCAAAATATGGTACTATATAACCATTGTAAGCAAAGTAAAGTTGATAGTGATCATCAAGTTTGGAAACATTGTAGCTAAAATCAATAAATAGTCATTTCAGTGCCGTGCCGAATGCCCTGCACTTACACTTGAGGATCTAATGACTGGGTCAGTGAGATCAGCTGATCTCAGCTGAATTTTGGTCAAAACTTGTTTCACCTTTTTGCAATCCGTGTGCTAATAAGAATAATTTATGGAATCATACTATGTACTGAATGTGCGATAACAAAAAAAAAATATTTATGATTCTGATTGGTTTGCAATCAGAACTTGAAGGCCATCCAATTAATAAACGTTCAGGAAACTTGGGTACATTACTACTATATTGTACTGTATTGGGTAGAAAACTATTGTACTGTAATATTCTTTGTCAGGTGTTCAGTATACGTCGAAGAATTAAAGTTTTGTTTGATAGGACTTATGAGGTACAAAGAGCCCATAAATACGTACCTAAAACATCGTCAGAGTTTACGACATATTCGCAACGAATGTTATTCTCTTCATCGACGAGATATCCGTTGTCTAGGCGCACCAATTCATTGCCAATTTCATCGTTTTCCATGGTGTAGTATGTGGTTTATCATAAAGAAGTCAACACAGGTTATTTCTTACATAAAACGAAATATTGCAAATCATAAGAAATAAAAAGTACGGAATATATTTTACTGAGGGTATCTAATTCAGATATTAATTTATTTTTTCCAAAACCTACGTACAGTAATGTTTACAACGCCACAAGAATAAAAGTACACTGTAGAGGTGAGTCGTATATACTGGTACAGGTATATATACCAAGTATGTGCTTCCCAGTACGGAGCCCGGGTACAGACCGGAATACTGGGTAAATACCTTGAAGGTATGACGTCATACGTATGGGCTAGTATGAAACGGACCGCTACCACAAGGTATCAGCCAGTTCGTGCAGCATCGCTCCGCCGAAACCTCCCGAAGCTACCCGACTGCTTACGGACGAACCCGAAGCGTCATTCGTGCTTTAGGAACGTTCGGACGATCTAATTCACGTGTAAAAAAATACATATGTCTACGTTCTTAAGGAATATAATTGCGTAATAATGTTATTGCATAAAAAATATTACGAATTTCATTTTTATCATATCAAAGAGTTCCATAAAAATATATTGTGTGTAATAAAGTGATTTTTAACTACGCAGCTACTCTAGTTAGTCAGTTTAAATAAAATTAATGTTATTTTGCATATAATATTTAGTACTCACTAATAACCATCTTCATATCTCTTACTTGAAACGTCGTACCTACATAATATTGGAGGTATGCCATACCTATCGCATACGTTTACTTAACGAAATCATAACACACCCAAATACTTACAGGTATTTTGAAACCCGGTTTTTGGTCCAGGTATTTGGCGATACCCATACCTTGAAGGCCGGGTATGGAGATTGGCAGGTATGTCTCATGTCTAGTACACTGTGCATTAAACATAGACAAGCTGTAGCTAGTGATGGGCAGTGGATAAATACTCGGAGGATAAATACTCGAGTTTTTATCCGAAACGGATAAATACTCGTTTTTACTCATTTTTATCGGATAAATACTCAAAATGATGGATAAATATCTTTTTTGCGCATCGGATGATTATTTTAAAACGTTAATGACTTTTATTGTTATTTAGGCTTTTCAAAATACTACGTTATTACATTATTTAGTTCTAATGTCAATTGCCAGGGCTGTAATTGTGTCAGAAGCCCAAACGTCTCTAATAGAGCATGCTCTTTAGATACAAATTTAGAATCTTTCTTTGTTGAGAGTGTAGAGAATAGCCACATAATTGATTATCTCTGTGCAGAGCTTCTAAAAGTCAAGAAAAATGTGGCGAAGACATGTTTGTTGTTGTTGTTTGCCAACGCTATAAACATGCAAAGGGCTTTTCAATTAGTTAAAGGTGTTGAGCCTTTAAACTGCGCAGCACACGCTAGTAATTTGCTGGCTCATGGAGCACTGAAATGCGGTAGTTTCAAAAATGTATAAACTATGTAGATATGATAAAATCTTTAATAAAAAACAATTGGTTGTCTGTAAAGTCGGTATACGGACGATAATTTTACGTGATAATGAATGTCTAAGTCTCTTTTACTTGGACGTATTGGCCGATGGAGTGGAAGAGAGATAGATTTCACAAGTCGAACGCTAAGGCCGATCGTGCCTCTCTATCGCTTGTTTCGCGCTCTCGCTTACACGCTCGGTTCAGGCGGAACGTGACAATGAGTCATGCTTTTCCGTGCGTGCAGACAGTGTTCATCGATTTATAAGACAGTCAAAAAATCACAAGAACTAAACCCAAAAACCACGATCGAAGCTACAACAACTTGTAAAACAAAAAGTAACGGGAGAAAAGTTAAACCTGCCATGCTACACAAAATAGGGCAGCTATCTACGATCACTTGATCACACATACACACACGAGTATGAAAAATAGAAAAGCCGCTCTCTCAGCGTACGCAAAAGAAAAATATATCGTCAAGTCAAATGCTACAAGCAGCTTTGCTTGATGATAACTTTTGGGATTAGGTATATCAATGCATATATGTTATTGAACCCATAAAATAACCTGTCTTTCAACAAGAGTCCAACAAATGCAATGCCCTTCTAGTGTTTATAATATTTAAGGATATGAAATCAACACAAAATGGGTTATATTTATCTAAAAGCAGGTTTCAGTAAATATAATCACTGTGTAGATCGCCTGGAAAATACCGTGGAGCATAGAGTGGAGGTTTGCCCTGCTTGGGCGGAGCAACGCCGTATCCTCGTAGAGGCGATTGGCGGCGGCGATCCCTCGCGTCCGGCCCTGGTGCAGGCCATGGTATGGAGCAAGAGGGCATAAGAAGCTGTCACCTACTTCTGCGAAGAAGTAAGGCTCGCGAAGGAGGAGGTGGAGTGCGTTAGGGAGAGGCAATCTGTGCGCCCTCATGTCCCTAGCCACCGTAGGAGGAGACGCTCCGGGCGTCGGGAGTTCATTGTAAACTCTCGGCTAACGTGGGCACGGGTTTGCGGGCGGCAAGCCACCCATTGCTCGCCACGGTAAAGAACAGGCCCGTGTCAACGGCGCATTGTGTTCCACGCACCCCTCTAAGAGATGTCATTACATATTGAAGGGGTCCGCGAGGACTGATGCCTGCCAGGGTTGCGGATCTGTGTAAAAGAGGTACCCTGGCACAGGCAACTAAAGGAACACAGGTGGGTTTTAGTCAGTAAAAGTCTAACATGCCTTTCATATTGGCGATAGCAGTGGTGTCCCGGTGGTATCAGCCCCGACTTACAACTTGTAGGTCGTGAGTACGCACTCAGGCAGGCGCTGTACTTGTGGTAAATAATTACATCACCACTGGTCTCAAAACTGCACATTGCTCGCTGAATCCACATCCTACAATGTCGACAACCTCGCGAGCCAAGTCAAGATATTTGATTTGTTAATCTTTCTCGACTTTCACGAGGTAGTTTTTTTTTATTATTACAATGATTTAAGCGTTACTTAAATAGTTTCTGCCTACCCCCATGGGAGAAAGGCATGAGTTCATGTATGTATGTGAAAAACCAATTAACAAATGTATAATCTTATCTAACTTTGACAGTGATTGACTAACTGTATTCATAATTGAATGAAATTATTGTCAATATCAGCGTTTTGTAATTGTTAAAATGATTAATAAGGTACGATACCAATCAGCATAGTCTATTTTTCATTAATTTTAATCCTTTTGTTAGTAAAATAACGAAACTTACGTTACAAAAACATAAAATAGTATTTATCCGCTGTTTTGGATAAATACTCAGTAAAAACGGATATTTATCGAGTATTTATCCATTTTGAGTATTTATCCGGATAAAATCCCAACACTAGCTGTAGCTGAGCAGCGACAACGACATCCCAAAATAGTGGTGGGCGTTGCGACAACGAACCCATTCCGAAGACCGTTTTATGTTTCGCAACGATGAAACCGTTTTACGTCCTGGGTCCAAACAGTCTTTGTTGCACAAACTAGTCTTCGAATGACTAGATGCGATTATGTATTTTACAGCTTAGAAAATATGGTCGAGAACCCATTGAATTCAACTATCACACTCGTCGCATCGTCGTCTTTAATCCGTTCCAAAGACCGTTTTAAGTTCTGCGACGACTACGACGATGAAACTGTTTTTACGTCTTGGATCCAAACAATTTTCGTTACACAAACCAGTCTTCGAATTACTTGATGCGATTTTTTTATTTTACTGCTAAGAAAATACGGTCGAGAACGCATTGATTCAAGTATCACACTCTTCGTGACGTCGTCCTTAGTGTACCGCGTTCGTTTACAAAACAGTTCTTACAGTAAAAAGTGAACTTTTTGGCAATGGTGTAGAGTCTATATTTTATTACTACTTCTCGAAGAAACTGCAACTATTTCACGCGACAAAAACGCAATTCTATTCCATATTCGATAAGTTTCGTTTTTTACAAAACGGTCGTCGCTCGTCGCAACAACTGGTTTGAAGACGGCTCTTCAAACCAGTTGCGACGACGACCGTTTTCTTCAACCGTTTTCATCGTCGGAAAACGGTTGCGTTTCGTCCGTCAAAAATTCGACAACGACCCACCACTAACCCAAAACACAGATAATCAAATTATTAGTACACTCCGTTCATCTTTGTTTTACCTCTGACAGCAGCAGCCCAACAGCTACCATAATACAATCACAATAAAGATCACTGTGATATTGACCATATTGACAGACTTGCTAGTGGCATCAGCCCAAAAGCAACTTTATTTTAACAGTTGTAAAGATCACTTTGATCTTGACAGTGATGCAAAATCAGGGGTAAAATAAGTGTGAACGGTCTGCAATGGAAAACCTGCAAACCCACGTAGTACCATAGACAGATATTAATGAACCCCTCAAAATCGACTAAAAATAAACGCTTTTTTTTGTATATTAGGCACGTGTTGTCTTTTATGTTGTACTGTGACTTTTAATGTAATACAATCGGCGTCACAAAAATCGCACCCCTCTGTAAATAACATTTTGGCATGTCCAACCATTAACGCATACCTTAATGTTGATATCTGCCGCTCAATAATATTAGTATGTCTATTGACTTTTAAATTAATAATAATTGGTCCGTCAGCTGCCAAAGATGAAAACAGAATAATATCGTCGGCGAAACGCAGGATGGTCCGGTGGTTGAGATTTTGATAGCGGCTGTACTATTGTGGTAGATGTTTTGAAGGATATTTATGTATGTGGTTTCTATATTTTGGTTTTTGAGTGCCTTGAAAAATGAGTGATGGTAGATACTGTCAAACGCTTTAGCGTAGAACGGAAGGCGAAAACTATTAGATAGAATAAAATGTACTACAGGTTTATAGGTCTTATTAATATCTACAAAAAAGTCTGGAAGACCACATATCTATCTATTATAGTTAATTCACAATAATAGCTTTAGTGTACTAAAATTTAATTACAATGCAGGTAGGAACAAAGGTTGGTTCCATTCGCGTCATGTTGACCCTTAACCAAATAAATTATTTAATCACCAGGACTACTTATTTATTAGCAAATTCATTTTAATTCATTCTAATCCAACATTTAGTTTAGATGTTATCACGAGTATGAGTTCGAGCGTTTACTTTAAGACCGCCTCTTGGGAAGTCTCTAACATCACACTTGGATCCGTAGGAGCCGAGCAAAAAGAAAAAAGTCACGAATAAGAAGACCTCGCACGGGTAGACGACTGACGATTCGACGCGACGTGAATGGTTGGGAAAGCAAGAAATTTAACGTGAACGAAGCATAAAACTTAAAAAAAAAGAAATTTACGCTCATTTTAATAGATAAAATAATTAAAACGAAGTAAACAACAAACAATCAAACAAAATAAAACTAATCAACTATTAGATTAACGATAAGGTTTTAGTAATTGTATGGACATCACTAAAAATTCTCCGTTCCGCGATGTAGGTTGTTGGAAGATAATTTTCCAATATCACAATAAATACAATTCACCATATTACTACAACTACAATATCGGAAAACAGTTGGTAGCGCCATTGTATAACAGTGTGCGCCGCCGTCTAAGTAACTGGTAAAATAGGTTATTTCAGTTTGGGGTCAGTGCACAACAAACGCTTATCAAGCATTACTATTGCAATTAATAGGCAAAATAATCAATCACAATGGGTGTACCGAAGTTCTTCAGGTATACAAGCGAGAGGTACCCTTGCCTCAACGAGCTAGTGAAGCAATATCAGGTAAATAACTTAATACATAACAAAATTCTTTTGTCGTCGTATAGCTACTTACCATTTACAAGAAAACAGTGTTTCTTAGCTAACTGAGACTATTTGCCTTTAGAAAACGGTAAATTGTTCAATAAGGTCTTATTTGAATAACTTGATGTTCATGTTATCAACAAAACCACTCTAATACTTCACTCAGAAGACTTTGCCTACTCATAATTAAAAACCCTATACTACATACACCATATAATGTACTGGCACGAAAGTCATTACGGTCAATGGGTCGTCTTTCATGTTGTAGTTAATTAGGTTAAATAACTAGCATTACAAATTATAGCCAGTTCACAGTTATAATTATAACCTTTATTCATAAACATTGTGTTAACATTGCACAAGTATTTGTCATAGCATGCCACAATGTTGATCAACACAGCACAAGAATTGTAAAAGGTAATGGATAGTCCAATAATTAAAACTCCTTGCATTATTTTTTGTATTAAACACCTGTATCATGTCTGGTACTTATGTAGAAACATATGTATTAAAATGTAAAAGTTAATAACCACTTGTTACTTAAAAAACTTTTACCTGTTTCATGTCATTTACCACATTTGACTTAAATATTGTCTTCTTTCAGATTCCTGACTTTGACAACATGTATTTGGATATGAATGGCATAATTCACAACTGCTCCCATCCCGATGATTCGAACCCGCATTTCCGTATAACGGAAGAAAAAATATTCCAAGACATATTTCATTATCTCAGCATACTGTTTCAAATTATTAAGCCCAAGAAGTTGTTCTTTATGGCTATTGATGGAGTTGCCCCCAGGGCGAAGATGAACCAGCAAAGAGGCAGGAGGTAATAATATTACTAGTTATGATCATACCACACCATCCCACTTCTGGGCAAATACCGCTGACTTCCAACTCTTTCAATATTCGGCCAATGTGTAGCAATGATTGTTTAATAAAAATTATTACTTCAACTTCTATTGTTTATGGATGAAATATATCCCTTTGATACATATGATTAATGTACTAACAATATAGGATAATGTACATTATCTTGCTTTTATCAGTTGGTATCATATATTAGGTTTTGTAAAGAAATAATAGTTTTCTGTGTCAGTCTCTAAAATTAGGATGACTCATATAAGATCTATTGCTGCTGGCATAATAGACTTGAAAACCCATTACATATAAAGGAAAGACAATGTTTTTAAATATATTTGTTATTCAGTTACAAACACTGCATATTGCTCTGAAAAAAAAGAATAAATAATAATAGAAATCATTTTATTTCATATTTTAGGTTTAGATCAGCAAGGGAAGCAGAAAAATTAGAAGAAGAAGCTAAAGAAAAAGGTATAGTTTTTTTTTTTTTCATTT
The DNA here is from genome assembly GCA_932294355.1 of Aporophyla lueneburgensis. Classification (NCBI taxonomy): domain Eukaryota; kingdom Metazoa; phylum Arthropoda; class Insecta; order Lepidoptera; family Noctuidae; genus Aporophyla; species Aporophyla lueneburgensis. The sequence goes on along the minus strand of OW028740.1, from coordinate 7,798,706 downwards.
CTAGGCTAATGTCAAAGTTGTTAAAATAATACTTTTGCTTTGTATTATAAGTTACTTTTAAAGTATTTGTTTAATTATTTAGTTCAGATATTATGCAGTACCAACTAGTACAGGAGATTTTGTGACTGTTACCGGCGGCCTTATCTTATACCTTTAAACGAGCAATTCTTGTATATATATATATAATCTGAATCTCTGAAACGGCTCCAACGATTTTCATGAAATTTAGTATACAGGGGGTTTCGGGGGCGATAAATCGATCTAGCTAGGATTCATTTTTATAAAATGTCGTTTTATTCGTGTTTTCAATGACCAACTTTATCGATAATCAACTTTTAAACACAATTTACCAAAAAATACCGAGCAAAGCTCGGTGAACCAGATATTATATTGTAATATCAACAGTTTGTTAATGTAATGTATTATGCATAAACAAATATATCATTGACATGTAAAAGTGTTTGGACAAACCTACTTACAGAAATAAAATCATTTATCATTAAATAAATAAAAATAAATATGCATTGCATATGAATGCAATAACTTGCTCCATGTTAAATATATTTTCAACTGCAGTTAGACTGAAAGTTGACCCCAATATAGTAAGAAAAAGGCAGGTAGATTGATTGAACGAGGGAATATACACTACAAAATAATATATTTGTCCTAATGTATTTTGTCACCTGTGAAATACAAAGATAGTGGAAATATCTGGGTAGTATGTTGCACAACGTCTTCTTCCCAGCTAAATCACTAGGAAGTGATGAAGGGGTGGGCGTTTTGGGTACTATCTTATGTAATTTTTGACATTCAAAATGTGCTGGCTCTCAACCCTAGTTTTAAAAATGACCTTTGTGTTTGATTAAGCTTCGTAATTTCGTAAAATGCTTATATCAGATGGTGCCTAAAGACCACATCCCCTTTCACTTCTATGCAACATCGAAGCCAAATTATTCATTTTAAACAGGCCATCTTTTTTTCTTTTAATGTTACAATTATGTTTTTTTACTGTTTGGGCTCATCATCAGCCTATATTTTCCCACTGCTGGGACACAGGCCTCCTCTCGGTGAAAGGGAGTGGGCCATAATCCACCACGCGGGCCCAGTGCGGGTTGGTAGTGTTTGGGCTCACTAGGCAACAATGTGGCTAACATTGCAGCATTAGACGCGTTGTCCAGATGGTGAAGGGCTTAGGTGACCAGGCCCTTACGCAAAATACGCGCTCCGACGTGGAGTTGCAGACACCAGCCCGTTCTACCTAGGTGCCTAGATGACTGGGTATTTGGGATGTTAGTTGAAGTAGGCCATTAAAAGATACTTTTGAAGGTCAACATTTACAAGAAAATATAATTGACTCTAGGTGCCCTTCTCAAAAGGTAGTTTCTTATAGAGAAGAATGGCAAGAAACTACATTGTTATTCTTTTAAATATGCTAGTTTTCTAATTTCTCGCACTTTTGTACAGGTGAAGTACTGCCAACGGAGGAACGTTTTGACAGCAACTGCATCACGCCAGGCACCGTGTTTATGGCACGCCTGCATGAACAGCTCAAGTACTTCGTAAAGTCCAAGATGTCCTCTGACCCCCTCTGGTCCAAGGTCAAGGTCATATTGTCGGGGCATGAGGTAAGCAACACTGTTCCCTGGAAAATGAACAGTGGCACTATTATTTACAAGTTGTAGTCATTGTAGTTTAATACCTATTGCATTCTCTAAGACATGAAGGAAATCTTTTAAGCCATTAAAAATACTTACGCTACCGGCGATATACATATTAAAAATTAGCATCTTCGTCAAAACAAATCGCAACCTTTTTGAAAAAATGACCATGGTACGGAATGTTCCAACTCATAGTCAATACAAAAATTCCTTGAGTAATTATAAATGTAAAACTGCATTAGTAAAAAAAAGTGTCTTGGGTATGGCCCCTCACATTTATAATAAAATTCCAGACGCCAAAAAAAAAATTTGCACAATTCAAGAAACAAATGAAATTATTCTTAATTGATAAATGTTATTATACCATTGACGAATACATAAATGACGAATTAATTTAGAATCAATTAATATTGACATTAAATTATTTTGACATACAGTAGAATCCGGTTATAACGACGGTGAAGGGACCGGTGACATTACGTCGTACTAACCGGAAGTCGTACAAAACGAAATGATAATTTTGAATTTTTATTCAAATCACTTTCATTTATATACATACAAACATAATGTATTTAATAATATTTTCGTGACCCAGAGAAAGAAAAACATTTGAATCAAAATATTTATTTGTTTTACATAATATACATACATATAATGTACTAGCTTCTGCCCGCGACTTCGTCTGCGTAAATGTCGGTTATCGCGGACGCAGACAAAGTCACGGAATAAAAAGTAGCCTATGTCCTTTCCCAGGGTCTAAACTATCTGTGTAATCGGATCAGTAGTTTTAGCAGGAAACCGAGACAGACAGACAGACAGAGTTACTCTTGCATTTATAATATTAGTGTGGATCATAATAATGACACTTTTTTCTTCAACAGGGAATATTTTTCGTTTTGTAGAAGAAGCCATTCTTGTACGCGAAATCACGCATAACCCGCAAATTAAAACTAAACTAAACAGTCGCATTCGAATCAGCGACGTGCAGGCAAGGGGGAAGCGTGGGGCGGAGATAGTTTCTTACCTACGATTTATTTGTAAACACGTCAACGCTCGTCGTCGTTGTAACCGGACAATTTTGTGTGAAATTCCGTCGTTAAAAGCGGTCGGTCGCTGTAAGCGGAGTCGTAATAAACGGATGTACTTTCATAGTGGCTCATATTAAAACCAAACACGCGCCTATACTTACGTCGCTAAAAACGGTTGGTCGTTATATGCGAAGTCGTACTAAACGGACTCTACTGTATTTTTATTATTTTACTTTTTTGACATACGAATTCTGATGTTTTTATAATTCCTCATTTAGATCTGACATACACAATTAAAATATTAAATAATTGTTCAATTTCTATTTGGATACCATAATGCATGATTTTTAGATATTTTTTAGTAAATGGTTATTTGTAATCCTCATCTTAATTTGGACACCATATTTGTACGCCTCCTGGCATAAAATAGCGCTCTGTTCATCAAAATAAGATCTGTATTTTTTTTACCTATGTTAACAAATAAATAAACTGAACTAAACTAAACTTAAGTTTTAGATTCACAGTTTTCGTTCGTGTCATAGAGAATCACTCGCCATACACAAGTTTTCATGTCAAAATAGCCTTTAATGACTGGTGACATAGCAAAAAAAGAATTTATATGAATAAAAGACTATTTAAAAATTTACTTTGAACTGAACCAACAGCCTGGTACAGACGGCGAAAACCGTAGTATCAGTAGCGGCGACGCCAGGGAGACGCTTATACAAGATGTAATAAAATAGACGCAAGTCCTGAAAGTATTTTGTTCATAATTAGACTACTGAATCGATTTCAATCATTTGTAACATTGGTTTTTTCTTTCGTCATTTTATTATGTTTTTAACTCAATACGAGCTCGCGCGCCGCGTTTTGGCCCTAATATGAGGTCTTGCGTTAGTTATGCTACACGTCGTATATGCAACAGTAAATGTCTTCCGGCTGTTTTGATATTATTTAGGGCATACCAGTGGCGAGGCGTAAATTCTTCTAAAAGAGAAGCCGAAGCGAAGTCGGCCTTAACTTACTGACTCATCAATAAAGAATACTTACTATCATTCTAAAATTAATATAGGAATGTAATGAATTAAATACAATTAAATTGAACAGATGAAAACGAATAAAATATGCAATATTCCTCTATCTCGTTCTCGCTGACGCATTTTTCTATACCTGTCTCTGTCATAACCCGTTGTACAGCGGCTTGCTCTCGTACATATCAAGCGGTGCCACGTGATCTAAAGTGACATCATTACGGGATCGCTGTTGTATGAATTTTTAGTTCCCGATTATGACGTTTTGGCGCCGGGTTAATTTAGAACATTTCTCTTTTGTTGTAATACAAAGGTATAAATAACCTTTTTTGTTGTTTGAATGTTATGGTGAATTAAATACCCGTAGTGTAACTATATTTATTGACAATAGTAACCACTATTTACATACTATTGTATTTTTAATAGTGTTAGAGTTACCAATGCGAATCCCCGAAGGCAAGCCGGTAGGAATCGTGTTATATGGTGCCTTCGCCACTGGGGCATACTGATATTTTGCAAGACATTATCCTCAACAAAAATCAATTTCAACAGACTCCCGGCGAAGGCGAGCACAAGATAATGGACTACATCCGTTGGTCGCGCTCTCAGCCGGACTACGACCCCAACACCAGACACTGTCTGTACGGACTGGACGCCGACCTTATCATGTTGGGCATGTGCACGCATGAACCGCACTTCGCACTGTTAAGAGAAGAGGTACTTTTATTAAAGTTTTATTGATATCCCTAGGCCTTAGAGATTTCTAACAACTTTATATACCCTAGAGTCATACGATTAAACGAGAAGACTTAAGCTCTAGAGTCTAGAGCCTAAGGCTTCTCGTTTAATCGTATGATCGATGGATCATATGATTGATGAATAGTATGATCGATGAATAGTATGATCGATGAATCGTATGATCGAAGAATCGTATGAACGATAAATCTTATAATTGATGAATGATCAACGAATTGTATGATCGATGAATCATATGATCGACGAATAGTATGATCGATGAATCATATGATCGACGAATAGTATGTTCGATGAATCTTATGATCGATGAATCGTATGATCGATGAATAGTATGATCGATGAATCTTATGATCGATGACTCGTATGATCGATGAATCTTATAATCGATGAATGATCAACGAATTGTATGATCGATGAATCATATGATCGACGAATAGTATGATCGATGAATCATATGATCGACGAATAGTATGTTCGATGAATCTTATGATCGATGAATCGTACGAGTAGATGTTGCGTCTGCCAAATTCATGGATAATGAAGATTCTAAAATGCACTACAATTATCTGCAATAACTATCCAACAAGGGTTTTCGTTTCATTAGTAAACAGGATAAACTTTAAAAATTCTGAGACTGAGAATAAATAAATGTGTATGTGCAGAATATCAATTAATGTTAAATTCAATGAGTGTTTTATTACAATAAAAAAACGCCCCAGCTGCTATTAAATTATCCCATTTAAATTAGGTGTCTAAATAATGTTCTTCGTTTGTCTGCTCCTCAGGTAAAATTCGGCAAAACGACCCAGCGCGCGACAAGTCCAGAAGATACTAATTTCTACCTCCTACATTTATCATTGTTAAGAGAATATTTAGAACAAGAGTTTATATCTATTAAGGACAACCTGCCCTTCCAGTACGACATAGAGAAGATTGTCGATGACTGGGTACTCATGGGCTTCCTAGTGGGCAATGATTTTATTCCCAACTTGCCTAATATGCATATAAGTAATGATGCCTTGCCAGTATTGTATAAGACTTATATGACGGTGTTGCCTACTTTAGATGGTAAGTCAACTTATTGAATTGATATTTTCGGTTTTACAACAATGTTAAAATGTGTATTACAGTAGAATTTGTGAATTTTCTTAGCATTAACATGTTGTTAGTGTTAAAAAAAAATCGAAACCGAAAAATAATTATGTCTACAGTGGGCACACATGGTGTTAACAGGATAAAAATAAACATAGCTAAATTAAAATAATTGAGAAAAATAAACAAATATCAAGATTGACCATTAATATTAAAATTGTTTAAATAACAATTATAATTATTTCACATACTAGTCACAAAAATTAAGGGTTATAAAAAAATAACCCAAATTTTTAGGTGATTTTCAACAAGCTGTAACTCTGAGGAAAATTATCGTATAGCAAAACATAAAAATGCAAATTGTAGCTCCATGTATCTAGTTTTCAGGTATGACCATGTTTTTTTTTATCATGTTTGAGTCTGGAGAAATCCCAAGGAAACTACCAAAAAAAATCTCTTTTAAAAACGTCTACGTGCTTCAAATTCTTTTTCCATTGATTCACTCAAAAGTTCTTTTAGAAAATTTAATGCCCTTTAATTTGACGTATCCAGAATGCCTGTACGATGGTTTGCCGCGCACTTATCGTCAGTCAAAGCAAAAAAGTACTTTTTAACTTTGACAATCAATAACTCTAGAAATAATGATTGTATAGGAAATCGAAGGAAGGTTTTGGAAACTACACAATATTTTCTATAAGATACCGTGAATAGCTTTTGTCGAATTTTTTTTTTGCCTTGACTGAAAAAAAAGACAAAAAATCGCTTAATTAAGGATATTTCGATAACTTGGTATAACTTTGGATAAAATGGATGAACGAAGGATATCGTCGGTAAAATAGTACTTTTTTGCTTTGATTGACGATAACTCCACGGTAAATCATTGTAAAGGCATTCTGGATACGTCAAATTAAACGGCATTAAATTTTCTAAAAGAACTTTTGAGTAAAATAATGGGAAAAAAAATTTGAAGCACGTAGACGTTTTTTAAGGCGAGAAAAAATTTGAAAAAAATGTCTTTTGGTAGTTTCCTTGTTAGTTCTCGAGACTCAAACATGATGAAAAAAAAAACATGGTTATACCTGAAAACTAGATACATGGAGCTACAATTTGCAATTTTATGTTTTGCTATACGATAATTTTCCTCGGAGTTACAGCTTGTTGAAAATCACCCAAAAAAAAAATTTGGATAATTTTTTTATATCCCTTAATTTTTGTGACTAGTGTATGTTGACTATTGGAGTGAGACAATTACATACTTAGATATAATGCGGTTGTTAAATTCTGTTTCTATTTTGTTATATGAAGAGTTACTTATAGTTATTTAGGAAATAATCCTGTCATCACGTGTTCATGCGTAAGTTGATTTCGGTTAGGACGCAGAGTAAAGTTCTGCCAGATAACTTCAAAGAAAACAAAGTGGATAAAAGAGCTCATAAAAAATCTATGTAATACATAGGTTATATAAACGAGGCTGGTGATTTAAACCTGCGAAGATTTGAAGTGTTCATGCAAGAACTAGCTAAGATTGACAAAGAGAAGTTTCAAGACACGTACGCGGATCTCAAGTACTTCGAGGCAAAGACCGGCAGGCGGCCTAATGCTAATGAAAGGAGGGAGGTATGAGAAAAAGTCTTAATTGATATTTGTGTACTAAAAGAAGCCATTAGTTAGTTTGTTTTAACATTTATCAGTATTTAAAATATTTAATGTTTGTTACCAATATAATCCGGAATGATAACTATGAATTCTTGCAAAGTTTTTACAATTTAAAGGCTAGACGCATTTTAAATGCTTTTTTGTGAGTAGTGAGAATACTCACGGAAACACCAAAGATATGCAGGGTGTTGTATTACTTCAGTATATACTATTTATTACTGATCTGATATTCGTTACGGATTGTTTATGAATGAAACATTTTCTCGATGGTTCTATAGGCTTATCGAGCACTTTAACTGATGTATGTCTTAAAACTTCTATTAGTTTTTTCATGAATAAGATAGTTCGTCTTTAGTAGCTATTGTAAGGGAGGTTCACTTATTTTGCAGTACAAACCTAATAATGACGAGACGTTCAACGTGAACGTAGATGAGATCAAAGCGAATGGACCAGACGATGAGCTGCAAGCACTCATAAATGCCACGCACGATATGGTATGTATGTGACTAACAAAAATTAGGAAACAACATTACACAAAGTATTTCTGTCCTTTTCTTGCTTCTTCTTAGCGTTTCTATACCGATCTAAATGTAGTTAGCCCAGAATTTGGCACTGTCAGCAGCGTCCACCAACTCCTATAGCGTGCAAAGAACAGACACGCTGGACAAGATATGAAGTGTCGCATTGTTTGAGGGACAACCACATTTACAATCCAGTCATCTGTGAATCTCCACCTGAGCAGGTTTTCTTTACTTCAGCCTGCCCTGAGTCCGGAGTCTATTTAAAGACTCTCGCTAATCAAAGGAGAAAGAGAGGCAAATTAGATCTGTCAAATTAAGTTAGACAGTTTTTTAATTTGGTTGCAAAGAACTGAAGACTACTGAAACAAATAAAGATGTATGAATAAACAGAGGAGTGGTGGCTCAGTGGTAACAGTCACGAGTTATGGGTTGAAAGCCGTAGGTTTGAACCCATACTGGGCTTTACTCCGTGGTAGTGGTGGTGCTTGGGGGAGGCCCGTGTCCATCAGGGAAGTCAGGTCTCTTTCGGCGTAACTGAAAAATGATAACTTTTAATTTTTTCCATGTTTACCATGATAGTATGTTTCTTGTTTTTCAAATGGTTTGTAGTATAATGGGCTGGTGTCCGAAACTCCACATCTAAGTCCAAATTTTGGATACTTACAGTTATCAAATGATAGTTTCAAATGTTTACAGTTCCTTGATGATGATGATATGGATGGAGATGAGTATGAGGAGACCAGTGATGGTAAATATTTTTTTAATAAAAACTTGAAGAGGTAAATTCTGAAATATTTATATCTCATTTTTACTGTTCATTTGTTTTGCAGAGGAAGCAAATATGGCAATGGAATTCATACTACATAAAAAGGATTATTACATGAACAAATTAGACTACTCCAAAGTAACAGAGTAAGTTCGACAATACACGCTTTTTACAGTTAAACAATGGTATATACCACATTCCACTTAATAAATACAATCTACTGGTGGCTTGGAAACGGATTCCATGAACTAGAAAAGAGAAAAATCGACTGAAAACTCTCCCGATATCTGATAAATAAATCGGTCGAATGCATGTTAACCTCCATTTTTTAAATCAGATGGACCGTCACCGTCGTCCGGAACGTCATTTTACGATTTCCTGCTCACAAAAAAACACATCGACGCGCAAACTGAAACAATGAATTCAGACCCTCTCTATCCAAAAAAACTGTTACATACAAAATTGTAAGATTTACGCGATAAAAATATCTGGCAGAGCTATTTTTTTTTTTTTTTAAATACCCTACTATGAATTTCAACGCTAGGGGGCTCAGAATCGCCAGGGTCGCGAGATTTGTTCGAAAGAGTTACTGTGGTCCTGGCATATATGCAGCTGAAGGAGTTTTAGTCAGTAAAAGTCTGACACGCCCTTCCGCTCCACCCAGAGCGGGAGACGTCATTTGATGATTTCCCACCCACAAAAAAAAAGAGGGGGCTCTGAATCCATGGTAATGTTTTGTGTGTCTATCCGCCCTGTATGTATTTAATGATTTACCAAACACCCTATGACTTTAAAAGAAACCTATCACTTCCTCTAAAGGGAGGTGTTGGCTGATCAAGCGGAGGGCTACGTGCGGGCGATACAGTGGAACCTTTACTACTATTACAAAGGCTGCCCGTCCTGGTGTTGGTATTACCCACATCACTACGCGCCTTATATCTCCGATATTAAAGGGTTTAAGGATCTGAAGATTGAGTTCGAACTTGGAGAGCCTTTTAAACCGTTTGAACAGGTGATTATTTTACGCCGTAATTCTTGTTTGGTCTTTAGGCAGAGAACCGGTTGCAATACAAATCTGAGTAGCAACCATGAGTCTGTCAGAGAAAAAAAAAAACAAAAAAGGAAGACCTGTGCGCGGCCAAAAAGGCTCCTATCTCAGCATGACGCTTATGAATGTGCAAAAAAAAAATTTTTTCTCTGTTGTCCAATAAAGAATATTCTATCTGTTTACTATGTTACAGCTTCTAGCAGTACTTCCAGCAGCAAGCAAGCAACTGCTACCAACTCCATTCCACGAACTAATGACTGATGAAAAATCCCCAATCTACTCATACTATCCGCTGAACTTTGAGACCGATCTCAATGGGAAGAGGAACGACTGGGAAGCGGTTGTGCTCATCCCCTTTATTAACGAGGTAAGCATGAACAATGAGATTACCTTAAAACTTTATAGGTAGATGTGTTTGCTGGGAAGTTTGTAACACCACTTCTTCTCAACTTGTAAGTGGTAAAAGGTGGGTGATTTGGGGGCTGTCATGTTGTAACATGGTGACAAAGTAGTAATGGTTAGCCAAATTTTAAATTTTGATAAAACATTAGTTTTGTGCAAAGAATTCGACCTAAAAGTAATTGATAAGTTCGATCATTGATAGTAACTAGTTTGTTGTATGTAATCTTTAATTATCTTGGAATTTGTAATATTATTAAGTAAACTGTATGTATTCCGTAAGCAAGGCTTTTACAACTAAACGAGGATCATCAAAAAGTACCCTTTTAACACTTTCACTGCCGAGCACCCGGCTCCTGGGTCGATCGATAATTCGTTCGCATGCCGACAACTCGCATCCGAGTCCTACATATAAATAGTTATAAGTGTCTTGTGACCATGCCGAGCACCCGCCTACCGGGTGCAAATTATTACGTACTACTAGGGTTGCCAAAATAAGCTGAAGGTTTAAAACAAAGGTGTCGGTTCGTTTTTATAGAGTTTAAAGTTTGAAAACACAGGCGTCAACAAAGTATTTAAACGGTTCGTTTTTATGGAGCTTAAAGTTTGAGAACACAGGCGTCAACAAAGTATTTAAAAACAAAAGAAGACAAATGTTTAAATTTATCCTTATCTGCACGTGTTTTATTGCGGTAAAAACCATCGCTGAAGGTATAAACAATAAGAACAAAGGCGTCGGTTCATTTTTGTTTTAATAATTCACTGATCTTAGATAATTACTTGAGGCGAATCGCTTGAGCGAGTCGTAACCCGCGAAAATCAAATTTTCTTATGTTTTGATAAATTTAATTTCGCGGATACAACTGCGGAGGCACCTTAGAGATATCCTGTAAGGTTCTCTTGGCGTAAGAGTTATGATTTTTTAATAACTAGGAAAACAAACAAAAATACATAAAGAAAGAACAGTGTTCAATAAAAAAAAAAAAAAATGGCGTTCGACAACCCTACCTGGCTTGCCGGTTGTGGGCGTGGCTTACTGAACTCGGATTCGGGTGCTGCGGCATGGGGTTCCCGTTACGTAACCATCACGCCGATGGACTCGACAGATGGGTTGTTATAGATTAGCGACACACATTTTATGGCATGCCAATTTTATATGCAATTTACGTACTTAGCAGTGAAAGTGTATAAACTGAGTGTAATTTATAGGGCAATCTTCTATCAGCAATGGAGCCCTGTTATAAGAGATTAACAGAAGAAGAGAAGAAACGTAACTCACATGGACCTATGATGGTCTACAACTGGACTCCACAAAACCAAGGTACAATAAACTCTTATTCCATTCAGCAGAATGTATATTCTTACTATTCCTAGTCATTTTCTCGTAAAATTAATTGATTCCAATCAATAAACTCAACTAACTTGAGACTAAGTCCTGTTAGATTAGGTTTGACCTGAATCAATATTTTCTTACATTTCTTACATTTTTCTCTATTAGTAACCTTTTCGTCTAGCCATATCACCTTTCACACGGTCCAGCCATCATTTCTTTGGCCTTTCCCTACTCTTAGAATTATCCGCCTTTATAATCAAAACTTTCCTCACAGCATACTCATAATTTTCATCAAACTAGAAACTATTTATCAGCTTTAAATACTACCTATTACTCCATTAAACAGGTGTAACGCTAGCCCCAGCATATTTCCCTGCCATACCTGAGTGCTATGCCACAGAGCATCAAGTATGGAGACAAGAGATAGAGGTACCCGGCAGTATGCTACGGAGAGGCATGCTACCCAACGCCAAGAGAGACATGCTGTTCCCGGGCTTCCCGACCATGAGGCACCTCAAGTATCAAGTAAGTAATGGTTATAGGTAAGAGATAGAGATGCCCGGTAATATGCTACTTAGAGACTTGTTCCCGGGCAATTCGACAGGGAGACACCGGAAGCATCAAGTACCATCAATGGGTATAGTCGGTGCAATTCACGAATTCGCATCAATCATTGCAATTGAAATCTTATGTTGATGACATAAAAGCAACTATAGATAGTTTTATATCTATTGGACAGTCTCTTTCTAAGCTTACATGTGTCAAATTGTTACGCTCCTTGAGCAACTTCAGACTGGGCTCTAAAATGTCTTGTATTGTATTATTTTGTTAAATACATATAGTCATTTGGCGACTTTCTTCACTGCCTGTGATGACTATTTTGTCCGTTCATTCCACAGACAAGCCTCAAAAAAGGAAGAGTGAAAGTATTCGACCAACAGTCGCGAAACGAAAACATGATCGTGGAGATCATAAGAGAGACAGAGAAGGAAGATTCGCTAGAAAAGGCGGCGCACGAGTTGCTGGGGAAGGTCATATGGGTCGGATGGCCGCATCTTACTAGAGCCAAGTATGTATTTGATTGATTTATTTATCTTACATCCATTTGTTTAAATAAAGCAATGTGATAGTGACCTTTATCCCATTATTATAAAATGTCGAGGAAATACTTGAATAAGATGAAAGAGTACTCGTACTTTTTAAGAGAGGCAAAGGTGATAAAATATTTGTACAATTTGATGAAAGTTATAGGAGGAATAACCCTAGTCTGTATAAAAATTCCTTGACAAATATAGATGCAGGCATGAATTAAATTGAAAGATGACTTTTTAATAACTGATTATGAAGATGTCTTGTCCAGATTGCCAGATGTACTGTTGGGGTACCATCCGCAATTGGTTAATACCCCAACCAGTCGTACTCAGCGCTTTTTCTCCACATTTAAATGCACACAGCTAAAATGCTCCTCATTAACCTGTCTGCTTTCAAAATAAAAGTGAACAGGCATCTTCTGCGCACGCTCGTTCCATCATAGACCTCATTCATCGCTTTCCATCAGGCGGTATCGAGGTCGAGACCAGCTATAAAAAAAAGAAAATCGATGAATCTTTACATAGTATAAAACAAAGTTGCTTTCCGCGTCTGTCTGTACGCTTAGATCTTTTAAAGTATGCAACAGATTTTAACGCTGTTTTCAGCAAAAGACAGTTTTATTTTTGACGTTAAAAAAGTGCTGACTTAAATAAATTACTTTTGATTTAGATTCAAGAGGAAAGTTTATACGGTTTTTACGGAGTTTAGTCGGATTCGCATCAAGAGGAGGAAGAGTACCGAGCGGTATATGTCGTCAGGATTTGGAGTTCCCAGTTTATTGGGATAAACAATATTATTATCAAGTACAAACAGTATTATGAACAACTACCAAGTTGTATTACAATATTAATTAAATGATAAAAAAGAAACAATCAATATCAAAAGTCATTTATTCAAACTAGGCTGAGAGTCAGTATTTTTGAACGTCAAAGTTACATAAGACAGTCCCCCCAAAACGCCCGCCCTTCGACACTTCCTAGTGCTATAGCTGGGAAGAAGAAGTGGCGGAACAAACTCCCCAGCAGCACAGCTGTCTGTTATGTTAGAAGAACTTGAATAAAACGGTTACAAGATAAAGTAGGTAATAACAATACAGTACAACGAACAAACCCTTAAGGTTGCAGTTCGTATAGAGGCCTAAGCCACCCAAATACAAAGTGTATCTTTCGCTATCAGCTAATCAATACAGCTATGTGAGTATACAGCAGCGCTGTACCAGGTAAACCGACAGTGTCGGGAGCAGGAGCTCTGTAATGAGTCTAATCCGAAGATAGACTGACTTGCTCACTGAATGCAAGCTCTTTTATAGGACAATGCCCCGCCATAATATCTATGACAACACTGTCCGATGGCGCGCGGAAGTACGCTACGTGTTTACTTGATACAAAACACTAAAGTATGCTAAACTAAATAAGACTCACATTATAAAATAATCAAATAATATTAGAATAATTGTCGTAAATAAACAAATAGTGAATTCACTACGTAAATCATTTTAACATTTAAAGTAACATGTCATTCATTGTTTTGAACAAACCTACCGGTTACAGTTATCAAAATAAGTTTCCAAAAATGAATTAGTGAGTACACCAAGTACTCAATAAATTATGTTTAGATTTATAGGACAATATCTCATAGAAACATCACCTAAATTAATGATAATAAGAAAAAATCATAACTAATTATGCGGACTACCCACAATTTGTATTTGACAGCCATCTCCGACATATATAATACGCGGGCGAAGTCGCTGGCAAGAGCTAGTTGTTAATAATTACTATTTGAAAGACATTATTTTCCTTTATCATGAACTTTTTTACAGAGTAATATCGGTGTCTGATGAAAAGATGCGCCTGCACTACGTGGATAAACAGAACAACAACGTGAATGGAGAGCCGAACTACACGACCGAACCTAACTTCGGCAACCTGCACAAGCAATGGATCAGCGAGAGATCCACTGTTATTGAGCAGTGAGTCACTTTTAATTATTTTTGTATAATAATAACAATTAATGTGTAAAGATTGCTTAAATACAGTATTGATCTTAGAAATAATGTAGGTTCCAAACTCGCACACTCATACTCTCATAAAAAAATAATATCTGGTTGACCGAGCTTTGCTCGGTATTTTTTGGCAAATTATATTTAAAATAATAAGTTTATGTTCAAGTTGATTATCAGTAAAGTTGGTCATTGAAAACACGAATAAAACGATATTTTATAAAAATGAATCCCAGCTAGATCGATTTATCGCCCCCGAAACACCTTGTATACTAAATTTCATGAAAATCGTTGGAGCCGTTTCCGAGATTCAGATTATATATATACATATATTCAAGAATTGCTCGTTTAAAGGTATAAGATATACGCATCGAATGGTTAATCGAGATTTTTGTGTACACACGCCAGCACAAAAAGCTACTACAATCAGTCAAACTTTAATAGGTTTTCAACTTTATCGCTATAATATAAGGTTCAAGATTGATTGGGAAAATTTGTCAGTTTCGATTAGTTTGATGTGCTGGCGTCTGTACGTTACAAAGAAATACGTTGTTTTAAAAGGTTGAGCAGTAATATTCAGAAAGTTGTGACAAACATAAAGTGTGTTTTCTGTTTTAGCAATATGAACCGTCTTGGAATAGAATTGGGCGATGTCAGAATTATTATCCATGCAGTTAATTTAAAAGGTGAGTTATTAAATCAAAACTAATTATAATAAAATTATTGTCAATGCCACCGCCCCGAACTTATAATTTATGGAAAGGAAGTAAGGAGAATAAATATCTTACATACGCTAAATTCAAAAACGATTTTCTGGATAAATAACGATTAAAGTATGTTTTCGAAAATACTATTGTAGTTATGTTCGTAAAACCGTATATTTATATCGAAACTTTGGGAGCAAATCGCTTATGAATATGCAAACTCAAAGTGAATTTTCTTTATTTGCAAATAGACACATAAAACGCAATTTGGAATGTTGCATGAGTAAAACGTATGTTTTGAAATTTTGGGTGCCATAATAAAATCTATAAAGCGTCTCCGATTTGTAGGTTTCAAGTACATGATCCAAGATAACGTGCGAATGGTTCAAGAGCCGGAATGGTGCAGTATCCCGTGTGGGTACGCTTCTCAGGCCGTAGTACGAGATGTGCGAGCTCATATCATACAAGAGGGAGGCAAGTTCAGCACGCCGCAGGAGGCCTACCCGCCTGGAGACAGCGTGTTTCTACTGGCACAGGGACAGCATTATGGCACTCGTGCTACTGTAAGTAGTATTAAGTATTGTTTGTACTTTCTATTTTTCAGCCGCTCGTGTAAGCGAGGAGCCGAATGACTTCCGAGCTATGTAAATTTTATGCAAATCTGTCATTTATGTACTTCATAAACGCTTCAATTTCACTCGTTGTAAAATACGCTCCTATGCGACCGGACGCGCGTTAGCCAGTAAAAATCATATTTTAGCATTTTTAGTGTTGGCGGAAAGCTTGTCGAACGAATATCTACTTTGCGCGTTTTGAAATAAAGTGGAAAATAATAAGAAACATTTGATTTAGCATAAACTAAACGACACTCATCTTTTGCATAAAAAATACTAACGTCGTACTTCTGTCTGCTTTGATAGTCTCGCGGATGGTCACTTTATCACTTTAATGCCCGAACTACAGAGAGCGTTTTTGATACCGTTATGTCAAAACATAGGTTTTATTTTGTGATCGTTATTATGACGTCACGCACATCAGGTAAACCACATTACGACCCTAAACACCCTTCTGCCCCTATATACCTCCTAGGCCCTACAAACTGTTCGACAGACTGCTGCTAGGTCGTCTAAAAAACCTCGTAGACCCAAAAGTTATTTAGGAGCAAGCTGGGTTTAGACCAGACAAGTATTGTTGTGGCCAGGTTCTTACACCACATATCGAGGATGGGTCTGAAACAAGAAAAGTGACTGGTGCAGTATTTGTAGACTTGTCGACTGCCTACGACAACGTTAACATTCAGCGCTTGTTGTGGAAGGTCACTCAGTTTAACAGAGGATCCAAAGTTTAATCTAATACTACGAGAACTCCTCAGTAACCATCGATTTGAAATAAATCTTCTAGATGATAAAAGTAATTGGCGAACCCAAAAGATCGGTTTGCCTCAGGGTAGTGTACTGGCTCCTCTGCTATTTAATATCCGCTAGACGTAGGATTTCTCCTCAAGTCCTGCGAACAGCTGGAATGCCTATTTATTTGTCCGCAGGTGAATATACCTGTCCAGTATGGAGCCGATCTCTCCACGCTTTGTTAGTGCATACAGCTCTAAATGGGACAGATTATTAATGGTTGCTTAAAATCGACTCCGTTACCGGGGCTTTCTTGGAAAACCTATCTTTCGCCGCATACCTTATCATCTGCTCTCGTGAGGACCTAATGGCTTCGTCAGTGGGCGGTATTCGCGTTGATGAATTTTGTGCTAAACAAATTAAAAAAACCTACAAATATTAGTATTATTTAGTATTATTTTTTGATATCTAGTATTATCTTTGTAATGGACACCAGTAGCGAGGCGTAAATTTTTCTAAAAGAGAAGCCGAAGCGAAGTCGGCCTTAACTTACTGACTCATCAATAAAGAATACTTACTATCATTCTAAAATTAATATAGGAATGTAATGAATTAAATACAATTAAATTGAACAGATGAAAACGAATAAAATATGCAATATTCCTCTATCTCGTTCTCGCTGACGCATTTTTCTATACCTGTTTCTGTCATAACCCGTTGTACAGCGGCTTGCTCTCGTACATATCAAGCGGTGCCACGTGACCTAAAGTGACATCATTACGGGATCGCTGTTGTATGAAATTTTAGTTCCCGATTATGACGTTTTGGCGCCGGGTTAATTTAGAACATTTCTCTTTTGTTGTAATACAAAGGTATAAATAACCTTTTTTGTTGTTTGAATTAGTAGTGTAACTATATTTATTGACAATAGTAGCCACTATTTACATACTATTGTATTTTTAATAGTGATAGAGTAACCAATGCGAATCCCCGAAGGCAAGCCGGTAGGAATCGTGTTATATGGTGCCTTCGCCACTGATGGACACTCCAAGAGACCGCTTTCAAAACTAACAATCCTGATAATTGAATGATATTTCTGTTCTTCACTACAGTCATTGTGTTTTACCATTGTCTGTCATTCGTAGATCCTTGAGTCGTTACGGGAAGCCAAAGCCCAAAAGTGTAATAACTAGTCTTACCAAGGGTTGTCATTATATTCAGTAGCTGGGCTGTGGAGGTCAAATAGGTAGTCGCTTGTCATGTAAAATAATCGTATTTACCTGCATCCGGTTGGACTGAGAGCCGGCCCCAACATAGTTAGGGAAAGGCTGGCACATGATGATGTATAATCGTGTTGTCTCACAGGTGGTGGACTCGGAGTCGATTCGCAGCGGTCGCATCAAGGTGCAGGTTCGCGAGCGAGCCGAGCCGGCGCCCACTGCGCACGCGCACACCGCACGCTACCGCGCCGCCAACCACGCCGCCGCCGCCTGCGGTACGTATGTACAGATGTAGTGCAGGTGGGCGAGCCGGCGCCCACTGCGCACTACCGCGCCGCCAACCACGCCGCCGCCGCCTGCGGTACGTATGTACAGATGTAGTGCACGTGGGCGAGCCGGCGCCCACTGCGCACTACCGCGCCGCCAACCACGCCGCCGCCGCCTGCGGTACGTATGTACAGATGTAGTGCAGGTGGGCGAGCCGGCGCCCACAGCGCACTACCGCGCCGCCAACCACGCCGCCGTCGCCTGCGGTACGTATGTACAGATGTAGTGCAGGTGGGCGAGCCGGCGCCCACTGCGCACTACCGCGCCGCCAACCACGCCGCCGCCGCCTGCGGTACGTATGTACAGATGTAGTGCAGGTGGGCGAGCCGGCGCCCACTGCGCACTACCGCGCCGCCAACCACGCCGCCGCCGCCTGCGGTACGTATGTACAGATGTAGTGCAGGTGGGCGAGTCGGCGCCCACTGCGCACTACCGTGCCGCCAACCACGCCGCCGTCGCCTGCGGTACGTATGTACAGATGTAGTGCAGGTGGGCGAGAGTACGTAGTACGAGGGTATTACGAGTCTCAAGTAATACACGAACGAAGCAATTATGCGGCGGAGGGGAGAAACTGGGGCACCGCCATATTTGTCTTTTGAGAGTAGTTATTCGGCAGTTCTTCTATTTCGTCCAAATTTTCGAAATTGCGCTTGTTTATAGCGGTTTTTTTTTTTAACTAGACTAAACTCCACTTTCTCACTCCTCGGCAAAGGCCTCCCATCGCTCCTTCTATTTTTCGCGAGCCCGCGCGTCTCCTTCCAGTTTTCACGAAATCTTTCCAGCTCGTCCCACCATCTTTTACGTGGTTTGCGGCAACGCCGGCAGAAAATTGGAGTATAATTTCGCTGTTTTTCGAGTTTTATTTATTGTATGTCTATTTAGAGACAACAGAGGCTTGTATGCACATGGGGGAAGCACAAAGCAGATCGAAGTGGCGGAGCTTGGAGGCCTATGTTCCAGCAGCGGAGATCTTTCGGCTGAAATGATGATAAAAAGCTTGTAAACAGCATGTAAACAATATTGCACCTTATTCGGATAAAAAAAATAAAACAAAATCTGTGGAAATTACTTGAATTAGTCAACATTGCTTAGTGTTGATAGGTTCACCATAAAAATTGTGGGTACTAAACAAGCTTCTGTAACAGGAGATAAAAGATCATATATCGTAAAGATTTTCGTTATCAATCTTCTTGTAATTTATACTTATCGTTATTCACCATTATTTTTATCATGCTAAATTAATCATTTTCCTTTTAGCATAATAATAAGTTGTATTACCATAAACAGTGTATAAATATAATGTTAGCCTATAAGTAATTTCTACATTTATAATGAGGAATGTTTAATGAAGCAATTTATTGTAAATGTATTTATGTTAGTAATTGTTGGCTTACCTAACTTTGTAATGAAAATTCGCAGGAGTATCAGCACAGATGCTGTCCCGCATCACCGGCACGGTGCTGGTAGTGGCTGGCCAGCGACATGACATGCCCACTGAAGGCGTCAGCAAAGTCAACATCGGACTCAACCTTAAGTTTACCAAGAAGGTAATACTAGCCTTGCTGACTAGGAGACATTAACTCCATCACACAATTAGTTCATACTTGTCTTGATCTAATAACATACGTAACACAGGTGTTCAATACCTTCTTCGGGCTCCAGTCTCTCACAAATGTTTTTGCATTTTTTCAATTATTTTAAGCACTTTCTGTACCTGCCTGCAACATTTGTGATGGGAAAATAAATTTAATTTAATTTTGATTAAAGATTCTAATCGAATCTTACTATTAATACCGAGATAGAAATCATTTCTTAGCGCATACTTTGGCATAAATATACCCCCGTCTCTGTCTTATATTAGTGGTTTTGACAGTTGTGTGAGAGTGACAAAGATACTGCTTAGCCAAAGCATGTGCCAAATGTTAGGTTTGCATTTATAAAAAATTAAAACTTGGTTAGACGGCGGTTGCCATGGTATGGGCACGTAGTACGGAAAAATGAGGAAAAAGTCGTGAGGAAAGTTTTGAGTATGAATGTCGATGGCTATAAGAGTAGAGGGAGACCAAAGAAACGATGTGTGGACTGTGAATGATGATATGGATAGAAAGGGGTCACTCCCTTTCTCCAACTACTTTTTACTGAGATGACGACCAATAGAGAAGTGTGGAAGAAAAAGTCATGTTGCGCCGATCCCAAATAAATTGGCATAAGGGCGGGAGAATGATTTTTAAATTAAAACAGATATATTGTCTACTCTATGTAAGCGAATTAATTAATTAATATGGGTGTGGGTGGGTTTTTACTATACACCTATGCGTAATCCTTATACAGGCGGATTACTTTCTTATTAATTTGTTAGTTTGTGAGAGTGTGATGAGTTATTTAGTATTGTTGTCTATGATTTGTTTGTTTATACTGCCTCGTTGGACTAGTGGTCGCAAGCATTACTACTGAGCACGAGATCCTCGGTTCGATTCCTTGGTCGGGCAAAGTGTTATTATGTTTTTCACAAGTAGCAGCCCGGAATCTAAATTTGTGCTCGGTTAATAGCAATAGGTTCGCCCCCTATTACATGGGACTTAAGGTCCCACCTTGAAAGTGAATGATAGTAGGATGGGCGTGGTTTATGGCGGGTCAACCTAAAGTGGCCGGCCGCCACAAACTTATAACTGAACCGTTAATAGAGAATAGGACAACCAGCGGCCAAAAGTTTAACTAATGACAGAAAATGTCTCGATATAAAAAACTTTACTAACTTAGCATAGCCTTGCTGTAAGCACTATTCCTGTCACTGTTGCACATCTGTCAAACTACAATAGCAAGGTAGAGACGGAAACATCTTAGAAAAAAGTACGTGAAAGTAGCATTAATTTAGTCGGTCTATGAAATTTTTGCACATAGCGTGCGATGGAGTAGACAAATAATACAAATATTTAATTATAAGCAATAAAACTATTTTACAGCAAGAAATTATCTTCTTTATCTATACGTAATATTATAAATGCGAAACTAACTCTGTCTGTCTGTTACTCTTTCACGACTAAACATTATTCGTTACCATCGATCACTAATAAAGAACTAGATACACAATCCCGAGCAAAAGTTCGCCTAAAACTGTCATCAAATTACGCACTTGTAATGGTAGTTGAAATAAATATACATTAATGTAAATTCAACCTTAAACGCAATGCTTAAAGTTTATTTCACAAAGCTATATACAAAAAGCAATTAATTTTTACGACTGAAACTCATTGTTCACATACATCAAAACAAATTCAACCTTACAAGCATGTCTTAAAGTTCGAATTAAAAAGTGCCAATAAATAATAATAAAGTTTTACGATCTAGGCTCTCCGCTATGACAAGGAATGAGTGGAGTCGAACTGTCCAATATTTTTTATATATTTTTTTATATGTACTGGAATAATATATGGCCTTTTTTAATTTCGACAAGGATAATGTAGTTTAAAAAATTGAGTACCTACGTATTAAAGCATATTTGATAATATTCTATGGTGTTTAAGAATAATGATTATAATTTACCTGAATGTAAAATGTTTTTGGATAGGGCACCACATCAATTTATTAATGAAACGAATAGTAAGAGTCATAATTATTTATTTATTCTTTATCTTCTTATTCTTTTGTTATACTTATTTTGATCTTATTATTAAACTTACAGACTTAAAACTAATAAACTATTAAACTTACGTCGCAATTAGCGGTCACAATTTACCTGTTTTTGATTAATTTGACAATAGAAAAATGAAATATCGCTAACAAATGACTTAGAATATTAATAATGAATTACAATTATAACACTGAATTTGATGTTGTAACCGTTTTAGGTGTAAAAAGCCATTTGGAAAATTTCCAATAACTATTTTTACATCCAAAACGAAATATTCGGTGTTAGGATATTATTATTGAATTTAAAATTAATATTTTAGGTCTTTAGTTACCCAGATTTCTTATTTCTATACAGTATATAGAAATAAGAATATATTGCCGAAATATTCAAAATAGCGAAATCATCATCATCATCATCATCATTTCAGCCGAAAGACGTCCACTGCTGGACATAAGCCTCCCCCAAGCACCGCTTCCTCGACCTGTTCTGTGCTTCTCGCATCCAACGCATTCCTGCGGCCTTCACCAGGTCATCGGTCCATCTTGTGGGAGGCCTTCCAACGCAAAGTCTTCCAGTACGCGGTCGCCACTCCAGAACCTTCCGACCCCATCGGCCATCTGTTCTGCGAGCAATGTGCCCTGCCCACTGCCACTTAAGTTTGACAATTCTTCGGGCTATGTCGGTAACTTTGGTTTTCCTACGGATCTCATCATTTCTGATTCGATCACGTAGGGAAACTCCAAGCATAGCCCTCTCCATTGCTCTTTGGGTGACTTTGAGCCTTCTTATGAGGCCCATTGTGAGCGACCACGTCTCAGTACCATATGTCATCACTGGCAACACACACTGGTCAACGACTTTTGTCTTGAGACACTGCGGTAATTGGGACGAGAGTATACCGCGTAGCTTCCCGAACGCTGCCGAATAGCGAAATATTTGACAGTTATTTGCGACGTTATCCACTTTCTGAATAAACGCTTTTAATTTCCTTGAAATAAAATGAGTTTATTATATAATCGTCTTTTCGATTGGTTTTTATTTTTTTCCGTATCTTTTTTTGCTATGTAATGCAATCTTATTTTAAGGTATCGTTCGATAATAGATTTTATTGTAATAATTCTATGATTATTGTCGTGACATTTGGAGGAAAATATGTCGACACCTAAAAATGATGATAATACCTTGCTACAAATTTGTGAAATATTTAAATTCTTTTCTTGTCAGTACACGTGTAGTGCCTTATTGCAACTCCTGTTTTTTTGCAAACAAGAAATACATCTAAAGATGAATAGAACAGTCCCCCCAAGTTTCGCACGTCAATTAGTTTGTGAAAATATAGCCTATCCTGAGCTAATAAACTTTACACATGCGTCACATTTCATAATTTTTACTAAATGGCGTACCACGTTTCCAGCTATATATCCCACGATTTGGTCGACATATTCGGATCTACATTCGGATTCACTGAGCTCCAACGATAATATGTCACAGTTTTCTCTAATATGTGTGTCTTCTAAGTTATTACTGGAATTTATTATTTCTATTTCATTTTCTGCGCGATATCCTATTGAAGTTACATTAAGATTGGAAATTGTATTGTTACCACTTAAAATTGGAATATTTTCTAGCGGTATAGCATTTCCCGTGAACTTGCTATTTAACTCTAAATGCATTAGCATTTTTTTATAAGCGGACTTTAGCTGCACTGCATTAGGGTTATTGTTATGACCGCCATGACTTCGTAAATGACCGAAAAATAATTCTACATGATCTTGGCTAAATTTATAGGTTAGAAGAAAAGAAAGGGTACCAGATTCAACCAGAGTCCTGAATAAATATGTCAAGCTTTCAATGCAGACTAAAAGTCCGATCACACCTGTATTGGCTTGGCATTTCCATAACGGAATAATTCCCGAAGTGTAAACCACTCTCGTTTCGTTTTTTCTTTTTATAGTTTTTTTCCGTCGGATATCAACACATAAAGATATTAAATATTCTTTAGCTTTCACTAAATATGGCATTATTTGTTCAGCGTTACTAGCACTTAGTGGTTTTTGGTATCCGTGACCATTTAGATTCCTAGTATTTAATATGTCAAAATTATTATTTAAAATTAAAATGAAGTCAACTGTTGCACTAGACTCTTTAAAATCGGTAAGATGTAGATGCTTTTCACAAAATTCGATAGCTCTAGCCACACTTCGACTCAAAAGTTGCGTAGCTAATTTCACTTTCATTATTTCATTTCTAAATGCTACATGGCGGTGAGATAATTTGTTGGCAAGATGTAATCCCTTTTCTTCCTGTAAATGATGAAGACGACTTATGAGATTCCATCTTACAAGTTTCTGATTGGCATCCTTGATTATCTTTTTGGACTCAAAGGTGTTACGCATAAGTTTAATCATGTGGCATGCATCTAGAAACACAACCACTTCGTAGTTGCCTGAAGGGTGTTTGTAATGAGTTTTCATTTTCGAACAATCTTCAATGTTACACCCGAGGATTCTCATACAAGAAATATTTGTTTTACACCCATCAAAAGTCAACGATATCACTTTTACACCAACTGAATGACATTTTTCTAAAGCAATTTTAAGTAAATTGGCCTTAACTTCATCTGTCAGACTTGAAATAAAAAAATATGCTAAAGGTATTTTAAATGATTCATTTACCCCCACTAACATAATAACATATACTTGACTGGCAATGTCATTTGTGTCGTCTGTGTTGCCAAGTCCCATGTCAATTAAACCCTCATAACGTTTACCCGTCCATATTTTCTGTTGTCGTATTGACATTTCGTCTGCAATTATAGCACCTATTACTTCCTTTTTTGCTTTAGCTGTTTTTTCTTTCAGTCTGTCAAACGCTTCTCCTGTAAAACCAGGTTCTGCATTTATACTTCTGTACCAGTTGCATAAAGTATTCGGATGAGGTAGGCAAGTGTCAAACATTTTTCGTATGTACTTATACGCAGCTGGCGAATAGAAATGCAGTGTGATGGCGAATTTTCTGGCAGCTGGTGGATATTGAGAAAATGGCCTTTTTCTGCCTTTTATATTCTTTAAATACATAGCATTAAATGTGTCTGTAACTTCTATATGTTTAGATAAGTCATGAAGTAGTGATTGATCTACTGTTTGACGTTTATTTAATATAGACAAAACATCTTTCAAATTATTGTATTTTTTCTTTAGTCTAGTATTTCTTCTCCGTAAATTAGATATTTTGTTGTTTTTAACTTTTATAAGATTTTGCAAGCAAAAAGTTCCTTTTTCAGAACAATTTTTTTAGGCGTATCCAGAATTGAGCCAATGCTTAATGATGAAGTTGGGCTTTTGATAACTTCAGCAACTCTTGGTTCAATATTTATCTGAAATAATACAACTGTAATAAATCATGAGATAAAATATATATTTTTTATACCTATGTACGGCATACCATATTTTAAATAACTAAAAAATAGTATGTAAAAACAAAACAAAAAAGACAAATTAATATTAACGTTTTCCTCAATCCCCGTGAAATTCATTAAGAATTGGAGTTTGAATTGGTCAAAACACAATATATAACTGTAAACAAATTAAAATATTATTGTTATATTTATAACTACTTACTTGTGGTTGCAAGCTACATTGTTCTATAGTTTTTTTATCAGAGGAAGACTCGTCTTGGTCATGTTCATTTGCTTCCTACAAACAAAATACATTAATAATAATTAATCTAGGTACTATACAAATAACTAAACCCAATTTATTAAAATTTCACTTACTATTTGAGGTACAGCTGTTTTGTCATCATCACTTTCTAAAAAATGCTTCGAGCATACAACGCTTCCTTGGGTCGGCTTGAAGAATTCTTCGGATCGTTGACGTGCTATTACCGAAATCCATTCTCCACACCTCACTGGATCTCGAGGAAAGCTTAAAAAAACTCATATCTTTAATTTTATGATATGCACTTAGTTAAAATCAAAACTATAAAATATTACTATGATATTGACAGAAACAGTTAGTAAAATTTTCTCACCAAACAAAAAAAACATTCTTTAATAAAAAAAGAATAAACACAATAGCGTCTCTACAAATGGAACAAAACCAACGCACATAACCCGAACATTTTAAGTGGGCATGCGATAGTATGATTAATAGATTTCGTAAGAGTTTTTACAATTGAGACGCTTTATAACTCCTGCTCTTTAATACGACTTAATTTAAAAAAATGATTTTCGATGATTTCTTGCCAAAATAGCAGCATTTATAATACAGTGATAACAATTATTTAATGATAATATTAATACTTACCGAAAATATGAAACTCCGTCCTTTTTTAGCGTCCGAGATGTGTGATTTTTACAGTTTTTAAACGAGCACTGAGGCATGTTTACCTTCCGAGCGTTCGAATGCTACTAAATCAAATGAGCACCCAAATGTTCAAGTGGGTGCTCATTTGGTGAGGCCATTTTTTGCCGCTGATTGTGTATCTAGTTCTTTATTAGTGATCGATGTTCGTTACCCATTAACCCTATTTATTCCGCGACTTCACACGCGTCCGCGTAACGAAAGATTTACGCAGACGAAGTCGCGGGGAAAAAGCTAGCTAATATTTATGTACGGATGTTGGGTTATACGAGATTGATTAACTCAACATAATTAAAAATATATAATAAACAATTTAAGTATTTATTAATTACTAGCTTTTGCCAGCGGCTTCGCCCGCGTGGAGGTCGGAAATTATCCCGCGGGAACATACTACTGGGATAAAAAAGCCTATGTCCTTTCTCAGGCTCTAAACTATCTGTGTACCAAATTTTATTTAAATCGGTTCAGTAGTTTTAGCAGGAAAGCGAGACAGACAGACAGACCGACAGACAGAGTTACTTTTGCATTTATAATAGTATATTATAATATAATAATATATAATATGGAGTATGGATTAGTGTGGATATATTAGGTTGGTGCATAAGTTCTTGGACACTTGGATTTCATTAAAAAATTTCTAGGTTTTAATTCGGTAACACGCTAGAATATTATATCATTCTACAGAATGTTCTAGGACCTTTACGCCAAGCAGTATAAAAGGGCGCGCGCGTTCCGAGTTGTTCAGTTTAGTTCAAAATGGAACCGCGTCAACTACGAGCGATCATGCTTTACGAGCATAATCTAGGAACGAGTGCAAGGCAAACGGCTGAGAAAATTAACATGTCGTTTAGACAAGGCACTATTACTCATTCCACAGTGAATTATTGGTTTAAGTCTTTCGATAAGGGGGATACGAGTTGAGAAGACAAACCTCGCTCCGGTCGGCCAGTTGTCTTCGACGAAGACCTTCTACGCTCACATTTGGAAAGACATCAGGATGCGACTACCAGGGACTTGGAGAAGGAACTTGGGTACGACCATTCCACTATAATTCGGCACTGCATGCGATGGACTACCACAAAATAATGAGTCGGTGGACACCCCACGCTCTGACAGACACCGAGCGCGCAGCACGCGTGCTCATCTGCGAAAGTCTCCTCCTGCAACCACACAGACAAGACTCTCAGGTCCATTTTCACTGTCAACGAATCATGGGTTCACTACAACAACAAAACGCGGCAGGCCTATTGGGTTCCACGCGGAGAAAGGGTACCAACGGAACCAAAGCCAGATCGTCATTGACATAATATAATGCTATCAGTTTTCTGGGATTGGCAGGGCATTCTCTATTGGGACCTGTTGGACGAGAAGTAGACTATTAACGCTACTATTTACAGAGAGCAACTGCAAAAGTTAGCCTCAGAAATAGCAAGTAAGCGTCCAAAAAGGCTGTCTGTATCACTTGTTCAGGACAACGCTCGACCACATATTGCAAAGTCTGTCCGCCACATTCTGGAAAAGCTGAACTGGACAGTGGTACCTCACCCACCATACAGTCCTGATATTGCGCTATCGGACTATTGTCTGTTTTGGGCTCTAAAGTTACACCTAAGAAAGAAGAAGTTTGAAAACTATGAACAACTCCAAGACGACTTTGCCGAGTTTTTTGACCACCAGCCTTCTGCTTTTTGGGAACACGGCATAATGTCTTTGCCAGAGAGATGGTTACATGTCGTTGAACATGACGGTCATTATATTGTGGATTAATATTTCTTTAATAATAAATAAATTTACTTTCAGTAAATGTGTTTGAGTGTCCAAGAACTTATGCACCAACCTAATATTAGTGTGGATGTGGATTAGTGTGGAAGTGTGGATGTGGACTAGTGATCGCCCATTGGTCGAAATTCGACCGTGCTTCATTTTGAATAGAAATACATTATTAAGTGAAAAAATATATCTAATAATAAATATAAAAAAATAATATGGTTAAATTTGGCATTCAGTAACACTATAGACAGGTAATATTAAAGACAAATATTCTCGATATGATCATAGATTTTAAAAATGAAATAGGTTATATATCTATAAAATTAATTTGTTACCTATGGTTATACTTGATAATAATACAAACAAATAAGATCTGTATATTTTACCTATGTTAACAAATAAATAAACTGAACTGAACTGACATTCAGTAAGACTATAGACCACAGATTTGGACCATAAACAAAAGAATATCTATGTGTGTATAACGTGCTATTTATTGAAAATAATGTATTTTTACGCATAATTTAAAAAAAATATTAGCATTCGTCACTTCTTCTCTGTATAAACTATACGTGTGCGAAATTTCATACTCCTCTATCTGCCCAGTTTTCGTAAAAAGGGATCCAAAATTTTCGCTTCACGTATTAATATATAGATTTACAACATGAAATTAAAAATAACGAAGTCTATAAATAAAATATATGATGGTGTTTAAGAGATTAATAAACTTCAATTTCGTTTCACCGATTACTATACATTTATTTGGTAAATGGCAATTACAATATTTTACATAGACTTCGTCCATTACGTAATACTAGTTATGAGTATTTTTTTCACCTTATTTTACAAGTCATTTATATTTCCTTCAAGGTCAATTTCGTATGGCAATGTGTATGATAAATGTCAAAATTACTTGACTTATACATACATATTTTAGTAATTACGTGTGACTGCGGTTAGAAAACGAAAACCGATATTATTGCCGATATTTTGTAACTATGTCTAGATTATATCTTTTTATTTGGGTGTTTTACCCAACTGCAGAGGGCAATGTGCTTATCAGCCTATTAACTCGTATGTATGTTTGTTCTTTTATTAACTTTATTTTTCATTACAGTTATTTTGGGGTTAGGGGTAATTCAGAGATGGAGTACACAAATAATTTGCTAAACAGTCTTCATAAGATAATAGAAATATGTTTAGTGTTATTCAAAACTAGAGTAAAACACCATTGTTTTGATCATCCATAAAATCTTGTAGGAAGGAAAAAGAAAGCTCTCTTGTAGACCTTTGATTAGATATCAATTAGACATCGAGAAGCAATGGTGGCTCAGTGGCAACGGCTACTACTTACGAGTTCAAACCCGAGCAGGCGCTATACTCTGTGGAATTTATTTCAACACCACTGCTCTCAAAACTGTGAAGGAAAACATCGTGCTACTCCATTCATTCGTTGTGCTCTTGCATTTGAAGTGACAGTACTTGACATATAGATATATTGTTCAAACCTAAAAACAAATTATGTATTTTATTTTATTTCTAAATTAATGATTATTATAAGTTTTTGGGATAAAACTTATTTTACAAAGTGAGAATAGATTGTTGCTGTAATGCTTTAGTGAAGGTGGTGAATTCGATTTATTGTTATCATCATCTTATTGGTATTTCATTCGTGCAAAATGAATAAATTAATTGCCCTGTGTGCCTGCACAGGGCAATTAATTTATTCATTTTGCTACTAACCTTGAAGGTACTGGACAGTTTTGGTTTATGGTTCTTCCCATTTTCATACATAATTTAGGTCGTCTCTAAATGGTAATAGAAAAAGAATGTTATATTGTTCACAGTCACAAAAATAGACACATATACAGTCGAAATACAAAGTTATTTGGAAAGCCAACACTTATTATATTAAATAATTACAGCATTTTGCTGTAATTATTTAATAACTACTACCTTAACTACTACCTTAACTACTACCTTTTTCTGTGAACACAAATATTTAAAAAACGTAATTTTGATCGCACCGATTTGTAAAAAAGTGACATAGGTTCGTCGTCGATGAGCCCTACTGGGCGACTGATTTATGAATGAACGAGAGTGATGACACTACTTATGATAGGCAAAAGAAGAGATGGCGATAATGTGTGTGCGCTTGGAATAAAATAACGTATGTGCCAAAACGAATCGCCGTTTTTTATGAATGAAAAGTATTATTAAAACGAAAACTGTTTTACAAAAATTTAGATACAATGATAATCAATGTTTTAAAGTAAACTATGTTTAATAATACATACGCATCGCGCCTTGAGGCTAAAAAAATCATAATCATAGATAGAACTTTGCGATTTTTTTGTATCGAGAAAAATTCATCGTGTATTCCTTTTACAGGATACTAGATCATATAGTCAAAAAACATACACTAAAAGATTAAGTACGGATTTCATACGGTAAGAAAGGTACGCTAAAAAGAAAAAACACGTTTTTCTCAATACGTCACCTTAAACATAACTGGCAAAATGTGGGTGAACTATTACACCTTTGTCCAGCCCTTCAGGGAAACATGGTGTAATGTTATATTATGTGTATGCGTAAAAGATGCATCAACTAAAGCCACTGGTTGATCAATGTCACCCTGTGGGCCGATTGATGCAAAAGTATATAACTCTAGTGAAAAAACATTTATTCTGTAATGATTGTTCATGAAATGAAGCTGACACCTGAATTATATAATATTAGCTTTTGCTCGCGACTTCATCCGCGTAATTGTTGGTTATCGCGGATGCACACGAAGTCGCGGTATAAACAGTAGCCTATGTCCTTTCTTAGGGTTCAAAATTACCCCGTACCAAATCTCATCAAAATCGGTTCAGTATTTATGCGTGAAAGCGTAACAGACGGACACAGTAACTTTCGCATTTATAATATTAGTAGGGATAGTCATTGTTATTTTATCACTCTTTATTTTATTTTCTGATGTTACTGTACTCAAATAAAGATATGAATATGAATACTTAAATTATTTATCTTGCAAAATACAGGCTCGACTCTGGTTCTCTACTGCGTTCGTGATTTTTTTTTTCTAAACACGTGTGTTTATGGAAAAACAACTATTAAATCTACACATAAAGTTCAGTTTTTATTAAACATGAGGTTTTTCAAGTAAGAGTTCTTTTAAAATCAACTTAATATCACTATCATAAACTTAGATTATATAAAGCGTAAATAAAATCAATTGGAAACGAAAATTTTTAATAGGCTGGTTATTTGTATCAGGGATGTTAGGGAGCTCCGTAACCGTAACCGAAATTATCGGATATCCGATATAAAAATTTATCCGTAACTGTAACCGAATCCGAAATAAAAGTTTCGTATAATATTGGATTTTTTTATTACATTTTTATTTTAGGTAGATTAGATAACAATATAAGGTGTATCTATTCATAGACGAAATATTTAAGGTACACCTGTAGGTGGCAAAGAAGCTATAGCAACGAAAAAAAAATTCTAAGGGTTTTTTTTAATTTAATATTTATAAATTATTTGACGCACATAAGAAATACTGGCTCCTTATTTTTTATGGCCTGAGACACTGCGGCCATGCTCGTGCCGTCCGGTCGTCGCCCTCGCAGCGTCAGGCGGGCCATTCATAGAATTTGTAGTGAAGGTTTTATGCAAAACGTCTCAAGTAGTTGTAAAATTATAATAATTACGAAAATTCAAAATCGCTTTGTTAAAAAAAAAAATTTTTGCTTCTATAGCTTCTTTACCACCTACAGGTGTACCCCTTAAAATATTTCGTGTATGAATATTCGTGTATATATTTCGTGTATGAATATTTCGTGTATATACCTTATATATATTTTAAATCATTTTTATTTTAAATAGCTGTAATAATTACTCACACACTGATTGTAATTCCTACCAAATGGTGACATATAATAAAACCATTTTATTAGCTATTTGTATTTGACTTTTGAAATTCCTTAAAAGTTTAATATCCTTAACCGAAATTATCCGAAACTAACGGATAATCCGAAATAATTTCATATCCGTATCCGGTATAATAATCATTCCTACATCCGTAACCAATCCGTATCTGAAATTTCATATCCATAACATCCCTAATTTGTATGGTTCGCCCAAAAACGCCTTCACGTAATACATTACTCTTTTCGTTTCGTAGAACCTGGAGGTATCAGGCTTCACTCGTCGATGTAAGGTGACGAACTCCTGGCTGTACTCGGAGCGCTGCATCGAGCTGGTGAAGGCTTACGAGCTGCAGTACCCGGATCTGTTCGACAGCTTGGCGGGCTGCCATAGAGACGTGTACTTCGAGAGCGATCTCTTTCCTAATGATATTGGGTAAGTCTACTTTTTGTTATCTATGCTGTTTTAATTTTCAACTATGGGGGGTCTATTTATACGTATTGACTCTAAAAAAAATCTTTGAAACGTTACTAGAGACCACTTTAGATCTTCTAAATTTGACATTCAATTTTACTGAAGTTTTCAACATCATCTAAAAAGCATTTATTTCGGACCTTCCGAAATAAATGCTTTTTAGATGATGTTCTTCAGGTTTCTTATGTAAATACACTAGCGTGGTCGTTAATTATCCCACGGGAACGTATTACCAGAATAATAAGTATCCTTTTTGTTAATCCAGGTTATAATATTTCATCGAAATCTGTGATGTGGTTGTGTAAAAAACATCTAAACGTACAAACTGTCGTTTATAATACATATATTAGTAGAAGCTCGAAAATATCTCTTAGTCTCTCTATGTATCTGTCAGTCTGTTTTGACATCTCCCTATTGCACCCATTCGGATAAACTCTAAGATCACTCCGATACACCGATTTAAAAAATCTTACACCTATAGAAAACTAAATTATCAGCGAGAAACATGAGCTGTATTTTTTGCCTTACTACTTCCGCGCGAACAAAGTCGCGGGCAGAAGCTAGATTCTATATAAATTGACGATTTTTATTAAGAAGTTACGTGTGTTTTTACGATACTACCCTAAAATAAACAATATTACGATTATTAATAGTAGAACCATAATAAAAGTGATTCATATTCATGAGACCACCCCTGGAACGATGCCAACCACGGATATCGAGGGATATGCCTTGGGGGGCGTGACACGTGCCGCCTCGATACCATCAAATTGGTAGTATGTTCGAACCGCGGCTGTACGCATCATTCAGTCGCTTTGCCATTGCGTACAGTTCACTATTGATGCGTAAAAAACCAAAATGCCGAGTTGTGCAGTAATTATTTGTAAAAATAGGCCAAACACCATCAACCTGAAGACAAATGGCGTGTCCTACCACCGGTTAGTAAACAATTTAAGTCACTGTTTTATATTTTACGTGCGGAGCGACACGAACTAATCCGAACTAGCCCGAATCTTCCCGAACGAAACGAACGTTTTAGATTTAGAGAGGTGCAATCGTTTGCGTGCGGCTGATTTTATCGATATGCGTATTATTGCAGTTGAAATTTTTTTTACCGAACTCAATGGATTTCCTCGTATTACTTGTATAGTAAAAGAGTTAAATTACGTATTAATTTAATGTTGTTTGAACCAAATTAAGACATTATAATTCCAATACAGTTACTTGTGAAGTGTTGTTACTTAAAGTAATATTATGCCTAAAGATTTTCACAAATTAACAGTTTTTAATTTATGGTAGGTACAATATGATAAGTAATATGATAAATAAATATTGTATTTCATCCGATTATTTATATTTGGTAAAAAAATACAATAATTTGTTTTCTATATGCAAAAATAGTCTTTTTTTTAATCTGCTACACTGCGCATATTATTGACCGAGTAAGATTAATATTGAAGATTGCGATGGTTAAATATTGTTGAAAATAAAAAAAATTGCGCAATATTATTGTATTGATCACTAAATCGCAAGCCCATCTCAGTCAATCATAAGTCCGAGCAGCCAAGGTTCGAAGTTGAAATTAGAAAATATCGGACCGCGAATTTTGTCAAATCTTTGTCTATAATACTGCGTGTTTCACATTTTATTTTATTTCTATACAAATGTGTTAAAAATGTCGTATAACTTGCCTGAACATTGTATTATTACGCTTTCGGCTCCAATCCGGCCTCAGACGTAGTAACGAACTTAGCCCACTTATTTTTCTCGTTTTTTTTTTAAACACACTGTTATCTGATCCCAAACTAGGCAGAGCCTGTACTATGGTAACCAGACAACTGATAAATATACTTATATATTTCTAAATACATACATATTATAGATAAATTACACCCAGACACAGAACAAATGATTGTGCTCATCACACAAAGATTTGTCCTGGGTGGGAATTGAACCCACGACCTCAGTCTTTGGAGTCAGGGTCACTAACCACTAGACTAACAGGCCAGTCAAAACAAAAACAAACAAATAACATAACGTATTATATTAAAACTAGCTGACCCGGCAAACGTTGTTTTGCCATATAAATAATTTCCTAAAATGGCTATTAAAAAATAAGGGTTGATCGTAGAAGGGTGAAAATTGAGGATTGTATGTATTTTTGTATGTTGTATCATAAAAAAATAGAAATTAAAAATTTTGTCTAAAAAATAAAAATAAAAATTAGGGGTGGACTACCCCTAACATTTAGGGGGATGAAAAATAGATGTTGGCCGATTCTCATAGATACCGGATAAGCACAAAAAATTTCATCAAAATCGGTCAAGCCGTTTCGGAGGAGTATGGCAACGAAAACTGTGACACGAGAATTTTGTATATTAGATATTCTTACAATTAGTAATAATAATTTCATATAATAGGTTCCTCTCTCTAAGAGCCCTGACCACCGGCAGCATGGACCCTGCTCCCGATGCCGATGGGTCACTATTTTTATATTTTTAAATGTTTTTTTTTTTTAGATTTTTGTTAAAATATTTAAAAATATACTTAATATGTTAGAAAATGAATAAATGAAATAATTTATAATTATAGTAATATCCACCGTATAATAGCAAATTAATTTACCTAACTTGAATGTAGGTAAGCATTATTGTTTTTTTTTTAGATTAAGTATTATATATTTATTTATACAGCATGATATGTAACAGAGAGCGTTCCCTTTAACCTATAATACAAAATTTTAAAAAACATATTCTCATTTATTTTAGTAAAAGTTAACTATATTTTCGAATAGGTATATAAAAAAAAGAAATTATTTAAAGAAAATTAAACGAAGTTACTATAATACAAGAATGTGCTAAAATTAAATATCGATAAAAATAATCTACCATCGCTTTCGACTCCCTAATTGCATGCGTGTGCATTAGATGTTCGCAAATAGCAAGTATTTACAAGTGAATGCCCCGCCCATTCTATGTATGTGTGCTATTAGAAATTGATTTTGAGTAGCTGCTTTCTTCTTGGTGTGCGTGTTCAAATGTTAAATGTGTGTCGTCAGTATACTATTTGTTAATGTTGTAATTTTGTGGGTGGGAGATAAGTGGCGACACTAGGACTCCTTACTATTCCGCAATGAAGGTATATCTCTGGATATCTATGATGCCAACAGTATACACGAAATCAACAACACCCTTATTTCTCTCCTGCAGCAAAGGCAAGGCACAAGAAATAGCTCAATGGATCAAGAATCAGCCTCACACCCGCGCCGCGCGACGAGAATGTGGCTCCGAAGCCCTGGAACCTGAGGAGATGAAGGTCCTCGCCCAAGACTTGGACAGACAGCTGGCAGAGCTACAGGGCAAGGAGAAGAAGGTCACGCTACAGGTCAAGTGGAACTTACTGTATAAGGTACTATTTTCAATATATTTATTGTATTCCATATTTTAACACACATGGGATACTTTTTATCCCGGTACTACGGTCCGTAGGATATTTTCCGACACCCGTGACGCTGGCATAAGCTAGTTAGTGAATAAATAACAATTTCAATCGTGTAGGTATACATTTTCTAATGCTATGTTCTTACTTTGTTTACTAAAGAACTTTATACTTTCAGCAACGAACCCAACCAACCCCAAAGGGTACCAAACGCAAACAAAGGCGCAATTTAAGTTGTTGAATAGTAATATACTTTATTGTTTTCTCATAATCACAAACACAGTACAAAGTTAAGGTAACACTTAATAGAGACTGGTGTCTGTTGTAGGTAAAACCTGTATTACAGATCACCAGAAATATGGTGAAGTTATAAAGACAATTTTTTCGAACATATAAAGCAATATATTAGCATTTTTATTTTTTGTATGCAAGAGACTTGCATCATGTAAATCAGCCTTTCCCAAAGTGGGCGGTAACGCCCCCTTGAGGGCGCTGCAGACCTAAAGGGGGGTGGTAAGAGAAAAGAAAAAAATGGGGGCGTTGTGTAGAGTAAATGGACCTGCTGTAACTTAGCTTTAATTTAAAAATATACTATTGCATACTGTTTTTATTACATTTTGTAAAAGATTCAAAACTGATTTTTTTTTAGTTTATTTGAAAGACTATGAGCATCTTCTTCTTCTAACCGTGTTGATAGCAATCTAAATAGAATTAGCCCAGAATTAAGTTGCGAACTTAGCATTTTCAGTAGCGTCCAACTCGTGTAGCGTGCAAGCCACAGGACACGCTGGACAAGATATCAAGTGCCGCATTGTTTGTGCGATAGCACCACATTTACACTCATCAGTGATCTCTCCTGAGCAGGTTTTCTTTACTGCGGCCTACCTGAGTCCGGAGTGTATTTAAAGACTTCCAGGAAAGCCAAGACAGCTCGTGTCCAGATACGAGATTTTCAGCAGGTGGAACGAATGAAAGTATTATGATGCATCATTTAACTGAATGCCACTGGTTGATAACCAATGTTATCCTGTGGAGCGATTGATGCAAGAGTATATAGCTTCAATGAAAAAATATTCATTCTGTAATGATTGTTCATGAAATGGAGCTGACACTAGTGTTGCAAAGGACTGGAGTCCTCGAGTCGTAATTTTAGAGACTCGACTCAATTAAGCTAGACTCAGTGTGCTCAAAAGGCTCGGAGTCTACAGATAAGCACTCGAGTCTTAAAAAGGGCTCAGTCTTAAAAAGGACTCGAGTCTAAAAAAGTGCTCGAGTCTTAAAAAGGACTCGAGTCTTAAAGTGGACTCGTGTCTTAAAATTAACCCGAGTCTTAAAGAAAAACTCGGAGCATGAAGATGAAACTTGTACCTCATCATTCGAAAAGACTCGAAAAAAGGCAATGAATTCAAATGAGCGGTTATGATGTAACTTTGCGTAAAAAAAATCTGACGAGTTATTCGAGTTTTTTCGAATGATGAGCTACAAGACTCGAGTTCATTTTAAGACTCGAGTCGTTTTTAAGACTCGAGACCTTTTTAAAACTCGAGTCCCTTTTTTAGACTCGAAAATGACTCGGGCTCGGCTTGACTCTAGACGCCGAGCCTTTTGAGCACACTGAGTCTTGCATAATTGAGTCGAGTCTTAAAAATTACGACTCGAGGACTCGAATCCTTTGCAACACTAGCTGACACCCGGCTTATAAATATCCGTTATCGTTATTAAAACATTGCTAAAAAAAAATTCGATTAGGTACTATCATTTTTGTTTTTGAAAACGTTTGGTTCCAAAAGTTTAGTAGTAAGATAAGGTTACCAAAATATGATATATAAAAATATAATCAAAATATGTATCATGTATTAGCATAAGCGTAATCAGCCTATAATGTTCCCGGTGCTGGGACACAGGCCACTTCTCTGTAAAGATTGGCCCATAATCCACCACGCGGGCTCAGTGCCGGTTGCTAGATGTCACATGTCATCGAATTTTTGTTTCTAGTATTTGCCAGTTTCCTCTCGATATTTTCCTTCATCGTTTTTAGAGCAATGGTGATGATATAATGTACACAAACTAAAATGCCTGTTCGGGTTCCGAACCACGACCTACAACTCGCAAGTTCCTGCCGTTACTGCCCACTGGGTCACCATTGTTATAAACACGCATTATTTTTTTATAAATATGCTCT
Organism: Aporophyla lueneburgensis; assembly: GCA_932294355.1. NCBI lineage: Eukaryota > Metazoa > Arthropoda > Insecta > Lepidoptera > Noctuidae > Aporophyla > Aporophyla lueneburgensis. The sequence continues at coordinate 7,760,938 of OW028740.1, read as the reverse complement.
ATAGTAATAATAACCAATAATATGTGGGTACGCTGCGTAATTGTTCCGCGTGGTGTGGGCGTAAAGAATAGCGCCATCCCGTTTCTTCCCGTGGGTGTCGTAAGAAAATGGGCAGCAGCGTTCTATGCATTTTACCAACATACTGCGAACGCGAACCCGTGGCGATTATAGTAAACCCACTCCAACTTGGGGAGGCCTATGTCCAGCAGTGCATGATGAGGATGACGCTAATCCTATATACCCTAATCTTTCGAGAAATACTCGCCTAATGTGACATAATCTACATTTGTCTGTCCGTGTGTGCCAGCCCGAGCTACACAGCGGCAACATCGCGCCGGACCCTCGCGCGGACTTCAAGCTGTACGACCGCGTGGTGTGCGTGTCGCGCCACATGACCGTACCACTGGGCGCTACCGGCACTCTCGTGGCCGACTGCGCGCCGTCCAACAGTAACACTGTGCGGCTGAGTGACAAGCTCAACGCGGACCATTCCTACCTCATCATGTTCGATAAGCCCTTCCCCGGGGCTATGACTGAAGATCTGTTTGAAGAGGCGCGGTTTTACAGGTCAGATTTGTTTCTTTTTAATGTCAAACTAAGTATAGCTTAAGTTCATCTAGGTTGTTGTCGATCGACTTAATTTGGCTGCCATGCCTATACTGAATCGATTTGAACAATTGATTCTATCAACCGCACTTAATATGTTATTTATTTTTTATCAATTCGTAGCAAGTTAGTTAGTAGCAGTTTATATATGCATCTATGCAGTGTGGAATCCATTCCACAATATAGGGTAAGGATGCCGAATATGAGATGGTAGCCAAATATGAGAGAGACCACGATGCCATGATACTTGCTGTGAACTTTTCTATGAAACAGCAGATTTTTTTTCACTGAAAACTGACGAAAAATATCTACCTAAGCTATTGGATCTAGAATCATGTGCTTAATTCAGTGCGTGGCCACACTGAACACGCAGGTGCGGGGACGGCGCGGATGCGGGGACGCGCGCGTCGTCACTTGTCCGCAGTAAGCATGCGGGTCGTCCGAGCGGTGTCGTGTCCAGTGTTTGTCAAATACAATACGCCATGTTGCAAACGCGCGCGGTTAGCTCGGAATGGATTGAGATCCCCGCGCTCCGCGTTATTTGCCGCTTGAAGCCCGCGCACTCACTGCCGCCACTTGTATGAACGTCCTATTGCTTGAGTTACCCGCGCTATCCCCGCGCCATAACGCCCGCGCCGCACGCCGCGCTCGCTTGCCCAGTATGGAAACTCAAATAGGTTTCATATGTTTAAGTACGTCGCGCCGCGTCCGCCCCGCGCCCGCGCTTTTAGTCTGGCCAAGCACTCATGGTTACAGTGTGCGCGTCAGTGGCGAAAGCACCATATAACACGATTCCTACCGGCTTGCCTTCGGGGATTCGCATTGGTAACTCTATCACTATTAAAAATACAATAGTATGTAAATAGTGGCTACTATTGTCAATAAATATAGTTACACTACGGGTATTTAATTCACCATAACATTCAAACAACAAAAAAGGTTATTTATAGCTTTGTATTACAACAAAAGAGAAATGTTCTAAATTAACCCGGCGCCGAAACGTCATAATCGGGAACTAAAAATTCATACAACAGCGATCCCGTAATGATGTCACTTTAGGTCACGTGGCACCGCTTGATATGTACGAGAGCAAGCCGCTGTACAACGGGTTATGACAGAGACAGGTATAGAAAAATGCGTCAGCGAGAACGAGATAGAGGAATATTGCTTATTTTATTCGGTTTTCAGCTGTTCAATTTAATTGTATTTAATTCATTACATTCCTATATTAATTTTAGAATGATAGTAAGTATTCTTTATTGATGAGTCAGTAAGTTAAAGCCGACTTCGCATCGGCTTCTCTTTTAGAAAAAATTACACCTCGCCACTGGTGCGCGTCGATATCCCTACCACCCTGTAAGCGTTTGAATATGATCAGAAAGTAAATAATTATTTTTGTATTTAAATACGCTATAATAACAATAATTTTGTATTTGTATCGTATGTACCATGTGGTGCCGGATGTACAGATAGTTCTATCCAATTTCTTCCCGTGGTTGTCGTAAAAGGCGACTAACGGACTGACTAGAGAATGGGCAGCGTTCTTTACCCATTTTGTCACCATACTGCGATCGCCAAACCGCCTGCCAAGCGTGGCGATTATGGCAAACCCCCTCGAATTAGGGGAGGTTTATGTCCAGTTGTGGACGTCTTACGGCTGAAATAATGATAATGATGATGGTCGTATGTATTGGCGCAGACTGTCCCCGTGCAACATGCTGAACATCTCGTACGGCCGCAAGCTGCGCGGCGCGGTGTCGACAGGCCCCGCGCCCGACGTGTTCCTGCCGAACGCGACCACGCCCAACCTGCTGCGGCGGGACGACGGACATCACTCCGCCTTCGCTAACTACAGGTAACTTAACTTAGTTATACCTTACTAATGACGGCGCCCGACGTGTTCCTGCCGAACGCGACCACGCCCAACCTGCTGCGGCGGGACGACGGACATCACTCCGCCTTCGCTAACTACAGGTAACTTAACTTAGTTATACCTTACTAATGACGGCGCCCGACGTGTTCCTGCCGAACGCGACCACGCCCAACCTGCTGCGGCGGGACGACGGACATCACTCCGCCTTCGCTAACTACAGGTAACTTAACTTAGTTATACCTTACTAATGACGGCGCCCGACGTGTTCCTGCCGAACGCGACCACGCCCAACCTGCTGCGGCGGGACGACGGACATCACTCCGCCTTCGCTAACTACAGGTAACTTAACTTAGTTATACCTTACTAATGACGGCGCCCGACGTGTTCCTGCCGAACGCGACCACGCCCAACCTGCTGCGGCGGGACGACGGACATCACTCCGCCTTCGCTAACTACAGGTAACTTAACTTAGTTATACCTTACTAATGACGGCGCCCGACGTGTTCCTGCCGAACGCGACCACGCCCAACCTGCTGCGGCGGGACGACGGACATCACTCCGCCTTCGCTAACTACAGGTAACTTAACTTAGTTATACCTTACTAATGACGGCGCCCGACGTGTTCCTGCCGAACGCGACCACGCCCAACCTGCTGCGGCGGGACGACGGACATCACTCCGCCTTCGCTAACTACAGGTAACTTAACTTAGTTATACCTTACTAATGACGGCGCCCGACGTGTTCCTGCCGAACGCGACCACACCCAACCTGCTGCGGCGGGACGACGGACATCACTCCGCCTTCGCTAACTACAGGTAACTTAACTTAGTTATACCTTACTAATGACGGCGCCCGACGTGTTCCTGCCGAACGCGACCACACCCAACCTGCTGCGGCGGGACGACGGACATCACTCCGCCTTCGCTAACTACAGGTAACTTAACTTAGTTATACCTTACTAATGACGGCGCCCGACGTGTTCCTGCCGAACGCGACCACGCCCAACCTGCTGCAGCGGGACGACGGACATCACTCCGCCTTCGCTAACTACAGGTAACTTTACTTAGTTATACCTTACTAATGACGGCGCCCGACGTGTTCCTGCCGAACGCGACCACGCCCAACCTGCTGCGGCGGGACGACGGACATCACTCCGCCTTCGCTAACTACAGGTAACTTAACTTAGTTATACCTTACTAATGACGGCGCCCGACGTGTTCCTGCCGAACGCGACCACGCCCAACCTGCTGCGGCGGGACGACGGACATCACTCCGCCTTCGCTAACTACAGGTAACTTAACTTAGTTATACCTTACTAATGACGGCGCCCGACGTGTTCCTGCCGAACGCGACCACGCCCAACCTGCTGCGGCGGGACGACGGACATCACTCCGCCTTCGCTAACTACAGGTAACTTAACTTAGTTATACCTTAACCTTACCACTCAAATATATATATTTTTTTTTCAATTCAAACCTTTAGCTCCTGAAATTATCGCGTTCAACGAAACAACTCTTTAGCTTTATAATATTAGTATAGACCAATGACCCGCCCATTCTTGGGGACAATGGCGGCGTATCAAAATATCTCGATTTCTGAGCTACATCCAAGTAAAATACCAAATAAAATATACTCAAATATTCCGAAATAAATTTTCAAAATGTTGATGAAAACCTACTTTACAAGTTCTTATGTAGACGCGTAATTTTAAGTAGTGTATAAATTAATAATAATACGTTGTTACAGTCCACCGGGCGACAAGGCGGTGTCGCCAGACAACCGCAACCACAGCGGCGTTGCCGTCGCTGACAACGGACCGGCCGGACAGGTACGCACTATCCTAGCAGTGATATTATTATGATCTTTTTATATGTTAACATATAGCTCGGGACCCTGGGTCCTTTGAAAGGCGTACGAGGGGCCGATGCCAACTCGCAGAGGCCCCGTAGACAACTTAGGTGGAGTGAGGCACCTACAGACGTTTATCCCTGTATACATTGTACAAGTGCACCCAAGGACAACCTCCAATTGGTGTTGGACTATTGCAGGATATGGAAACAAAAATGTTGGAATATGTGTTTGGACGGCTAAAATTTATTGGGTACCAAAAACTGTCGAAGGACAATGGTCCCTGCCTTTTATTTGTGTTTAATTCACTTGGCAACAAACTAAACATGCATACAAGCGCCAAGAATCATAGTAGTCGAAAAGAAATGCTGAAATTTGGACGTCTCGATGCGAGATTCAGGCAGGCTTGACCCACAAATCACTAAACATATTTAAACCATCATTTTCCTAAAACACTATTTTTTTTATGTATTCAATTATGGTTATGAAATAAACATGAGTAAATACTAGCTTTTGCCAGCCGCCTCGCCCGCGTATTATATAAACCTTTCTCATGAATCACTCTGTTGATGAAAACCGCACTAAAAGCCGTTGCGTAGTTTAACAGATTTAAGCGTACAGACGCAGAAAGAGACTTTGTTTTTTACCATGTAAAGGTCATGCCGTCATCTTCAATCTTTGGGCAATAACGGAACGATGTTTTAAATCCTTTTCACGGTCGATGTGTTTAGGCATTTATGATCCAAACCCACCGAGGCTCGCTCCAGACGTTTAATTTCTATGTTAAATGATCACAATTTCGGCATTTTCTTGGGAATTTTGTATAGGAGTTTTAGTACTCGCGAAGCCAGGTGAGTTGAGGTCTATATAGCAACAACAATTATAAAAATTCGGTAATTTGTTTGTTAACAGGACAACGCCACACACTTGCTTCGAAGCTTGTTAAAGATCAGTGAAACTACCGATGCTGAAACTAAGAAAAATAAGGTAACTTACGCTTTATAGTGTACTAGCTTTTGCCAGTGGTTTCTCCCGCGTTTTTATCTACATATAAACCTTCCTCTTGAATCTCTCTGTCTATTGAAGAAAGCATTAAAAGCCATTGCGTAGTTTAAAAGATCTAAAAGCGTACAAACAAGAGAGTTTAATTTTTGTTTTATACTATGTAAAGATAATACAAAAACAAATCTTCAGGTCAAAAATTAAAGGCTTAATATAATCTTAATGCTTATATTGTAATTATTTGTACACATGACTACGTATCGAGCTACAATAATCAAGCTATAAGCTTTTCGTACTATGACAAGTCAGCTTATACTGGAAAGGTATAACTTGATTTGTCGCAGTAAAGAACACTATTTTAACTGACTTCAAAAAATGGACACGTGTTATCCTCTCGTTTTTACGCCTCTAATCTATCTTTCCTTAGCCTAAGACGCCAGAACAGAATCGTAACTGGAGGGTGAAGAACGACAATGCGCCCGCGCCGGTCCCGGCTCAACAACAGAGGTAAGAATAAAAAACTTTCTTCCGCAAAAATATCCTGGTACAGCTTTCCAGGGTCAAATTAAACTGCAATCGTGGTGGGTGTCAATGGTTATTAAATACGATATAATATAAATAAAGATTTGGTTTTTCTGGGGTCAAACCCACTGGTAATGGTTTTACTTCAAGTATGAGTTGAAAAAATCTATTTTGATTTGATTTATCGCGATAAGATATAGACACCCAACACGCTGCGTAGTTTCGCTAGATAATTTAATTTGATCATTTGGAAATATAATAGAATATTTATTTGACTTAAAGTACACAGATACAGGCAGAAATGAATTGCCACGCAATCGAACTAACGCACACATTTATATTTTGTTAATTTTTGTGCAAGCACCCCACCACCTACGTTTTGGAGTTTATTTTCTGGGTAAGAAGCAAATTTCATGATTCACAAATAAAATATGACTTTGGTAGCCAAATCGGGAATTCAGTATTCCTGAATTGACTATCAAAGTCATATTTCATTAGTAAAGTACTCAGAAGTATCTTGAGAAATAGTCGAAGCCGACAACATTGATAAACGGACGCACATAAATAATTTTTATTTGAACCTTAAGCCAGTGCACCATCGCGGACACTATTTATATTGCTTGAGGCATAAGAGTGAAAAGTAATCCAACGCTATTCTCCACGATGTACCATACCACACAATATGAGCTTGTTAAGCGCAACTGTTAGGGCCCCCACAGACCGACCACGCCGATAACACAATCTATCTGCAGGCGCCCTTATTCTTATCTAAAGCTACTTGAATTACGTGAGTGACATTTAATGGCTTCACTAGATGGCGCTGACAATACGATAATAAATTATTAATAAACGTGTTCTATGATGTGATTGGGACTTTTAATACCGAAAAAAAGTCACTTCAAATTCGCTTCCTGTTCTTACATGAATAGAATGGGATCGATGCATAAGTTTTAATTAGGAATTTCTCGAACGGAGACTAGATTGTTCTTTCCATATTTTACTAAAACTTGAAAGAGTAATCAACTGTACACTAAATAAATATCGAGAGTCAAAAGGATTTTTGTCGTGTAATCAATTTTGATTTAGAGTAGGTACATCTTCCAGTGATGCGCTGCATAAGTTAACTTCCTTTATTGTTGATCGGATGGTGGAGATAGAGTTCTGAGTATCTATATATTAATACGTGAAGCGAAAACTTTGGATCCCTTTTTACGAAAATTGGGCGGACGGAGGAGTATGAAATTTCGCACACTTATAGTTTATACAGAGAAGAAGTGACGAATGCTAATATTTTTTTTAAATTATGAGTTAAAATACATTATTTTCAATAAATAACACGTTACACACACTACTGTTCATTACCGTGTATCTAATACACACATGCATAGAAATTCTTTTGTTTATGGTCCAAATCTGTCTTTATTATTTTGTGCAGTGTTACCAATACCCAGAAATATTTACCCCTAAAGCTTAAGTTAAAAACCCCTAAACATGCCACAATTACTAAAAAAATTCGCTAAAAAATTATAATATAAATAACCAACGAATGTTCAGTAATCATAGACGCGACACACAGTAGTAATATTTATTACGCGACATTTGTTAATCATTCACTCTGCATTCTTAGTATCGAGGAACCGTACTAGAAGTCGCTAATACTTTTATTGTAATCAAAAACACAACGAGAAATGTAAGATGGCAAAAAATCCCTAAGAATACCCCTAAAAATGGAACGCCCCTAAAAAATCTCAATCCTCTTATTTACCCCCTAAATTTGGAAAAACCCCTAAGTTGGTAAGCCTGATTTTGTGTCTATAGTCTTACTGAATGTCAAGTATAACCATAGGTAATAAATTAATTTTATGGATATATAACCAATTTCGTTTTTAAAATCTATGATCATATCGAGAATATTTGTCTTTAATATTATTTGTATTAGCGACGATAGGAATTTAGTTTAGATTTATAAGAAATATATTTTGTGGTTTTATGGAGAGTGTCAAGTATGGCATTAGTAAGTTTCCCCATACAAAACTTAGTGTCGTGTGCAAACTGTAGAGGTTGTATGCCTCACGATTGTACAGGCTGGTCATAGATTGTACAGGCTGGTTATAATTATGACATTTGGAACCGTCATAATTAATCTATACTTATAATATTATAAAGCTGAAGAGTTTGTTTGTATGTATGTTTGTTTGATTGAACGCGCTAATCTCAGGAACTGCTGATCGGAATTGAAAAATTCTTTTTGTGTTGAGTAGCCCATTTATTGAGGAAGGCTATAGGCTATATAACATCACGCTACGGTCAAAAGGAGTTGAGCAGCAAACGAAAAATGGACGAAAACTGGCAGGCAATTCGACGCGACGGGAAGGGAAGCGAAAATTTGACGCGGACGAAGTCGCGGGCAGAAGCTATTAAAATAATAGGGAAAATTCTATAAAAACAGAGCTTTCTGTGATAATTAATTCCATATTGTTCCATATCCAGCAGTTAAGAAGTATTAAGAAAATAAAAAAGAGAGTCCTGAAGAAGTATTCTTTACTCATTACACCTACGTCCTGGTCCTGGCCATCACCATCCCGCCAGCGAACCGTCTCCACAGTAGTACAGCGTCAACAATATAGTGTTACTGAATGTCAAATATAACCATATTATTTGTTTATATTTATTATTATCTATATTTTTTCATTTAATAATGTATTTCTATTCAAATGAAGTACGGTCGAATTTCGACCAATGGGCGATCACTAGTATTTTTGAATTTCGCTAAGGTGATCGCCCCGGTTTTCTTCCCTTTTCTCCTCGCTAAGTTGCAATATATAGGATATATTTATACTTATTATAGATATACCTTTGGCTTTGTTTAGGGATTTTCTAAGTTCCCGCAAACAAAATGTCAACATCAAAGATGAATATAGCCAAAAGGTCGATATGGTGTACGGAGTCCCACAAGGAACTGTGTTAGACCCAACGCTATTTTAGATCTACAGTTTTGCTTTGTTTGAAAAAATGAGAGTATCTAATTATTATTCTCAAATCGGCTGAATAATATATTGTTAACTGAGAACGGCGAAAACTGTCCCACCATATTACAGTTTATTACTAGTACAGGGGTCAGAGTGAATCGGTTTTGTAATAACCTGAATTTATTATTGTGTACTGAGTTAATAATTGAGAATCTAATCTTTTAGATTCATAGAACATAAGTACAAGTGTAAATTTTTGTAAGGTTGTTATTCTTTTGCCAAAAAGAAAAGATAAAGATTTATTATTATTATTCTACACTCGTAATGTTTCAGTTTGTTGACCATTTTCTATTTTGTTATGTACCTGGTACTTGTTGTACCTACACTTATCTCCCGTATCTACATAGTAACTGTAATTTAAGATTAACCTTGGAGATTCTTGCCGGCTCTTGCTGATAAGGAACTCCACGTTTAATCATTTCGTTCCATTTGGTTGCTTCCTACGGAGAAGATTCCGTAGGAAACAACCAATTGGGACTGTGTACTTAGCTTCTGACGCTGCTTCTATAAGTGCCATGTATGCGAACAAAATATATTTGGAATGTTTGCCTATATCGCAGGGGCCCGCCGCAGCCGCAGAACTGGCGCAAGGAGAGTGCGCCCAGCGCCGCCGCCCGCCCGCCGCCCGGATACACCGACTGGAACACCACATATAAGGTACACCATTATTCACAAAAATTTCTCTACACGTCACACTAGCTTATTCAAAGACAGATTAAACCTTGTAGAAGTTGAAGAAGGATGCGCTAAGATATCCCGCAATATACCAATTTTCTTAAGTTTTTTGCAATTTGCAGGTCAGTGTCGAGCTGTTTGTTGAACAAAATATGATTCCTCCCGTAGGTGTCGTAAAAAGCGACTAAGAGACTTACTAGAAAATGGGCAGCAGCGTTCTCTATGCATTTTACCATCATACTGCGATAGCCAATCCGCCTGCCGTGGCAATTATGGCAAAAATATGTTTTTAACCCCCGACGCAAAAAGAGGGGTGTTATAAGTTTGACGTGTCTGTCTGTCTGTGGCCTCATAGCTCCCGAACGGATGATGCGATTTCAATAAAAAATATATGTATTAAAGGTGACTTATCTGCGAGTGTTCTTAGACATGTTTGATGAAAATCGGTTGAGCCGTCTAAAAGTTGTGGGGGGGAAAGTGGGGAAGAGTAACCGAATGTCAGCAAATATACTCGAGTGGGGACTCAAATGAAAGCGCACTGAAAGAGAATATTGATGAATTAATCAAGAGTGTTCTTAGCTTCGTTTGATGCTACATTATATTAAGTATATACCTATAAAAAGTACAAAATAAAAAATTAAATTAGAAATTTAAAAAACCCCCGACACAAAAACCTAATTTCCCTTTAAAAAGTAAAAAATAATAAAAAATAACTCAATCTTAAAGTACCTAAGAATGTATTAATAGTTCAAAAAAAAAACGTCGCGTTGGGGGACCGCTCCGCGAGTGCCGACGTCGTTGACTGCTTAGTTAGGTAATAAGACTATTGGTAATTAAATTGTTAGGTTTGAAGCGGTCCCCTAACGCGACGTATTATTTTTGAATTATTAATACATTCTTAGGTACTTTAAGATTGAGTCATTATTTTTTTACTTTTTAAAGGGAAATTAGGTTTTTGTGTCGGGGGTTTTTTAAATTTCTAATTTAATTTTTTTTTACTACATCATTCTCATTCAGGCTTTGAAATTTTCGACGTTGGTCTACTATTATATGCACGTATTAAGTACTAGCTTTTGCCAGCGGCTTCGCCCGAGTGGAGGTCGGAAATTATCCCGCGGGAACATACTACCGGTATGAAAAGTAGCCTATGTCCTTTCTCAGGCTCTTAAACTATCTGTGTACCAAATTTAATTTAAATCGGTTCAGTAGTTTTAGCAGGAAAGCGAGACAGACAGACGGAGTTACTTTTGCATTTATAATAATAGTGTGGATTTATAAACCTTCAGAAAAAAATACTGTAAATCAAAATGAAAACCGTATTCTAGATTACATTAGAGAAGTCCAGGTTTCACGGATGTCTCTTTTTTTCAAAGTTAAACTTGCAAGGACATCTGAATTTAAAAACTAACATTAGTATTTGCCCGAATTTAAACCACAACCTGCTGCATGAGAGGCGAGGTCTTAACCACTGGTCTATCGCGACATTCCCCTATAACGGTAGTTTCTAAAGACCATAAAAATGTTGTCTTCCACAGAGCCAGCCGCCTCTGCCGCCGTACCCAACCTTCGGGCAGCCGTTCCAAGGACCAGGACCTAGCCAGATTCCGTTCCCGCAGTTCCAAAACCCACATTTTCAGCAGCGCAACCAACCCTTCACGTTCCGTAACCAGGACAACGGCCAACGCAACCAAGTGCAGCAACCTAACAGAGGCTTCGAACAACCGGGCTTCCCCAAACATTTGCCAAGTGTTGGCGCCGCTGGGACAACCAATGTTGCATTGGGGCCAAGTTGGAACCAGTCTAATAATCAGGTGAATGCACAGGTAACTATAGTCCCCATAATAAGAATATAATGACTACCTTTCAAAGCCAATAACCGGTCAACCACCATTTTTACTTATGAAAAAAAAGGTTCTCAACTCTCTATTTCAGTATATTATATTTTATTTTTAATGTATGCCCCACGCTTAACTTTTTTACTGAGTAGTCAATTTTTTTTTTTTTTTTTTTCAAATATTGTCATCTATAATTCGATACCGGAAATTTCAATTGTCGTAAAGGACAAAACACGAGTTTTCAGTAGAGCCAAAAAACAAAAAAAAATATAGTTTTTGACTTATATCTTTTTCAAACAAAGTACTATATTCATGATGTCAAAAGAAACCCTCACTATTTTTTCGTGTTCTATCCATAAAAATTAATAAAATAAACCAAACATAATTATTGACGAAAATGAGAGTCCTTTACAGCCCAAAAAAAAATAACTGAAGTACTTTACAGCCACAGAAAATTGGTTATGATAAAGTCAGATGTGTCGTAAAGGACTAATCTTGATTAACATTGAATAGTACAGGTCAATTAAACCAGAGACTAAGGGGGTAAAAGGAACAATAAACCGAAAGTTTTGAATAGAAATACCTACAATATTTGTAAAAACAAGTGAAATTAAAATATTTTTTATTTATTATTCAAATATTTAGTAAAAAAGTAGTAAAAATATTGTTCTAATAGGAATTCAAAATTTAAACAAAATGTTTTGCGCTATTACGTTATATTTATAATTTTAGTGTGTTGTGATGGAAGGTTTTGTCACCAATTTGGACATTTTCCTGTTTGTGGCAAACACCAGTTTTTTTAACAACCTCAAATGTTATTTGAAGTTTTTGCGAATAAAGTTGATTTGTCAAAAATGAAAAGAACGAATTGAAACAATTCTGTCAGACTTATGTGTGCTCGTTGAGGAACAAATGGATCTCGCGTAATCGCACGAGACGTACATTCATCAAAAAGTATGAGACATAGCTGCAAAAGGACATAAAATGGCCTGAGGTTGTGAGGGAAAAGATAACCCCTTCTATGGTGTTAGTAGAACAGCACCCATGTTCCAGTTCTGACTTCGCTATAAATGAGAGTGCATCAACATCCTGTGGACCGGAAACGTGCAGTGTTGGAACATCAACATCAGTTGTGAGTCCAAGAAAACCATTTGTGAAGCTAAGCCCGCTACAGAAGAGTGGAAGAGCTCCTAACATACAGAACTGAAAGTCATGCTCATGCAACTGGTTTAAAAGCACAAAATAAGAATGTAACAGATATCATTAAACTAGTCTCGGAGCATCCCGAAGAAGCTACAAAGATAAAGGAATTGTTAAAGGCATAGAAAACTATGCCTATATATTCTGCTGATAAAGCTTTAGGTATTTTGACCTCATTGAAGCTTTCGAAGTGGCAGTATATAACATTAATATATTGTGCAAAAGAAGAAGGAAATCCATTGTATCCTTCTTATACAGCTATCCTTGAAGCGAAGAAGAACTGCTATCCGCCAAAAGATGCCATAGAAGTCACGGAAAGAGGGGTTAAAGTAACACTTCAAGCTATTTTGAACAAAACTGTGGCTAGACATGGAATATTTTTTCGTGTAGAATCTTCACTGCATGGCAAAGAATGTACACTTATATTCAAGTGGGGTTTTGATGGTGCTTCAGGGCAACGTTTGTATAAGCAAACTTTGGCAGAGGATGACGATTCTAGCATTTTTATATGTTCGTTTGAGCCCCTGCGCTTAGTTTGTGGTGAAGAAGTGATATGGGAGAATCCAGAGCCATCTTTCACAATGTTCTGCAGACCATTATATTTTAAGTTTTCAAACGAAAACAGGTTGAACATAGTTGAAGAACAGGCTATGATTGGAAACGAGATTGAAGACCTGCAGCCTTCTATTATGGGAGGCCATTCTGTTAAGCACTCGATGCCTACGACCATGACCGATGGCAAAATCACTTCCCATCTATCAAATACCTCATCTCCGACTTGTGATATATGTAAAGCAACTCCTACGGAAATTAATAAGTTAGAGGTCTTTTTTTGTGTTTGGGAAATCATCAAACGACGTCTCCCGCTCTGGGCGGAGCGGAAGGGCGTGTCATTATAACTCAGCCATAGTCACGGTGATTAACAAATGAGGGACTTAGTAACATCAGTTTTTAGTCACTTGTTAATCAGCGTGATTATGACTGATTATGCAATTTTGTAAAAAAAAAAGTATTTGATCAATATCGTATTTAATTATTCTCATTAAAAAAGTAATTAATAGGCTATTAACTAACGACAGTACAAGTAAATCGATGCTCAACTTCGTTTGACCATGTCAAAGATTTGAAAAATCACGTCTCGAAAATTCAAAAAATTTGGTACGCGCGAAGCGGCACTGAAAGGTATATGAATTTGATGTCACCTTGATCGCCGTGTATGGTAAAATACCTCTTGTGGGCATCAGCCCTTCAGTTCCATTCAGTTTCAAATAAATTATCTTTAAGTGTTTTCACCCATACAAAAAAAAAAAAACTTATAACTTTTTGTTCTGACGCGTGGAGGTTCCATACGTTAATATTACGTAAAGGTATGTATACCAGACACATTGCAAACGTCCTTTACGCCCTAATTACGTAAGTTAAAACAAAGCATAGATTTGGTCGTAAGGGTTAAGACTATATCTTTATTATGTGGTTAAGAATGTCGTATAAAAAGTTTAATGCAAAAATGAGGATTACGACCTCTTAAATAATTAAAACATGACTTTACGCTCCCCTATTGAAAATTATTTTTACGATACATCCCAAATAGTATAAAAAATCGCGCTAGAGCTGTGGGAAAGCCAGGTCGTAAGGGGCTTTTTTTTAAAGATAGAATTTTTTTAAATATACCAATCGATAGAGCTTGCGACGCTGATTCCAAATATATATATAACTCATTTTCGGCAAAATGTCCTTTACGACAATTGAAATTTCCGGTATCGAATCGTTTTTGTGACTAAATAGAACCTGTAATTTTGGAAAGATGCTTTACTTAATTTAAAATTGATCAATGTCGAGGTGCGTTTTTGTGTTACTAAGGGAACGATATTAGTTAATCTTTATTTCAAGAATGTATTGTTATAATGTGGTTTAGTCCTTGATTGCGTAATATATTGTATTTGCAATATGAACGAACCATTTTGATAACGCGACGAGTGTTTAATCAAGAAATTATTGAAAACGGGGAACTTTATGTTTGTGAAGTGATAATAACGTTCTTGGTCCGACCCAACCAAAAGCCTCTAAAAGTTAAGAGCCCTCTTACAAAATTTGAACGCTCGAGTTTAGGTAAAAGACGGCAATCTTATGTATGTGTGCGTAGCTATCCACACATGCACAATACAAACAGTGTAACGCGAGTGTCGAGCCGGTCTAAACAATCTTGATCCGTTAGAATTATAATGCGGTATTTAGATATTTATGAAAATACTTATTTTATTTATCCAGTCTAATAAAGATTTCTAGACTAATAAAAAAAAATACAATTATATGTTATGTAAAGTATACAATAAAAATAAAAAATTAAAACAATTACATATTGGTGCCGATTCTGTTGTACACCGAACTAAACTAAAAAAAACTATCTCTAAAATTGCTTACTTTTAGCTATGAGAATTGTTACGCTATTCTGCAAGAAATAATCTCTTTTAAAAATTATTTTGACACGACTAAAATCAAATTTGACAATCGCGACTCAACGTGGTATTTTTAGGGTTCCGTTGCCAAATGGCAAAAACGGAACCCTTATAGATTCGTCATGTCTGTCTGTCTGTCCGTATGTCACAGCCACTTTTCTCCGAAACTATAAGAGCATGCTGTTGAAACTTGGTAAGAAGATGTATTCTGTGAACTGCATTAAGATTTTTACACTAAAATAGAAAAAAAACAATAAATTTTTGAGTTCCCCATACTTAGAACTGAAACTGAAAAAAAAAAATTTCATCAAACCCATACGTGTGGGGTAAAATGGTATTGAGGTTTCTAATATCATTTTTTTCTATACTGAATAGTTTGCGCGAGAAACACTTCCAAAGTGGTGAAATGTGTGTCCTCCCCCCGTAACTTCTAAAATAAGAGAATGATAAAACTAAAAAAATATATGATGTACATTGGTGCCGATTCTGTTGTCACAAAATTCTCTAAACTAAACTAAAAATCACTAAAATTTGGTTTATTCCTGTCAAACGACGATTTCCTATTCTGATATAGACTAAAATGACACAACTTAACTATATTTTAGTTTGACAGCACTAAGATTGCACGAGTTATTAGTTTAGTGAAAATGACAATTTTGCTTTTCTGAGTTTGCCGGTTTTCACCAAAAATGTTGACTAAAATAATTTATTTTAACCAAATCTGACTATTTTTAATCGCGATTAAAAAGGTGTGGAATAAAACTAGTGGTCATGAACTAAAATTCTCAACAACGCCTCGCCTTCACGTGCAAAAACAGTTCTGTACTTTTTATTTTCCTTTTGCTTATATCTTGAAAATGGCGTGTCCTATCGCAAAAATAATGAAAATTTTCGACCCCCTTAGTATACCCCGGAACATTTAAATCTCAACACGTGGGTAACATTTTTTTTATATTTTTCAAACAAAAGTGAAAAATTCCATATAAAACACGTCCAGGCTGCACCGTAGCACGCGCCTTCGTCTCTCAAAAAAATCATTCTACGCAATGCACACACAAGTAAACGTTGCGATAACAAAAGAAAAAGAAATACCACGCTGAGTCGCGATTGTCAAATTCGATTTTAGTCGTGTCAAAATAGTTTTTAAATTTAGAGATTTTTCCTTGCAGAATAGCGTTACAATTCTCATAGCCAAAAGTAATTAATTTTAGAGATAGTTTAGTTAGTTTAAGTTCGTGTTCAACAGAATCGGCACCAATACCATGTAAACTTCCACCAAAAATTGGTTTGAACGAGATCTAGTAAGTATTTTTTTTAATACGTCATAAATCGTAAACCGCAATTTACCTTTCATTCAATCAAATCAATTATAAAAAAAAAAAAAAAAAACATTTAATTTCATAAACATAAACCTTTTGCATAAACCGAGAATACATACAGGTTTGTACGGAAACCTCGGTGCGCGAGTCCGACTCGCACTTGGCCGGTTTTTTTTTCTTTTGGCTTCGCAACTTAGTACTTGTGCGCTACGCAATGAACTTGCTGAGATACGAAGGCGCGCGCAAGGGGGCATCCTGGACGTGTTTTATATGGAATTTTTCATTTTTGTTTGAAAAATAAAAAAAAAATATTACCCACGTGTTGAGATTTATGTGTGTGAAAATACAGTACTGTTTTTGCACGTGAGGCGAGGCGTTGCCGTTGGTGTGAATTTTTGTTCATGACCACTAGTTTTACTCCACACCTTTTTAATCGCGATTAAAAATAGTCAGATTTAGTTAAAATAAATTATTTTAGTCAATTTTTTTCTACAATCTATTAAAATAATGCTTTACTTGATAATTAACGAAACTCTAATTAAAAAAAAAAAAAAAATGCGAAGAGTAGCAAAATGTTGTAGTCGCGGGAAAAATTGACATAGATCCTTCCCCGTTGGGCGCTTGCGCCGTACTAAACGCTGCTCGCTTGTGCATCGTAATTTATTCTAATTTAGAGTGATTTCAAAAACGATATTATGTCTAATTAAATGAACAGATTTAAATAAAACTTGAGAATTCGATTTGTTATAGAGCATACTTTATATTGACATGAATTTTTTAATGTAATTATGCTTTATTCAAACCAAAAAAACGCGATAAACTTGCGAATAAATCGTAAAAATTGCCATAAGACTTTATTTTTTTTACTAATTAATGTTATAAAAATCAATATTCTTGTACTAAATGTAACAACTAGGTTATATGTCTGTTGTTTTGTGTATTTTTTTTACTCAAATTTCTACATATTAATGATAGAAATAGGAGTCTGAAATTGACCCTGCGCTGATTTTTACGAAAACTAGTTGTGGGAGATTAATTACTACAAAGTAAACAAACAAGTTTTTGTAAATGTTCTACTAAAAGTGACAAAACAAAAGATTGATCTATTTTTACATGTATTCGTCAATGCCAGAGTATTTATAATGATGAGATGAGAGGTAAATAAGGCGACTAAAATCTTAGATATTCGCGCAAAAATGTAAAATGGCTCTTAAAGAAATATAGGTAAACTTAAAGGGCCCCCTTTAAGTTTAATAGGAAGTTGTAGGTAATATTTTGTTCAAAGGATCGCCGTGTCGTAATGGCTGAACCGTTTTTGATAAAACATGCCTAAGAATCACCGCTAGAAAACTTGCTTTTAAGTAAAAAAAACCGCATCCAAATCGGTTCATCCGTTTAACACCTACGGTACCATAGACGGACACACGTTTAACAACCTACTTTTAAAAAAAAAAACTCTCTCAACTCCCTTAAGTTTTTAAATTCAGGCAAGATTGGTGAGATCAAGCCTTAAACGTATCACTTATATGAAATTAAACTTTAAACATAATTCCTGTTGTGCCACCCGGTTTCCATCCTTTGCTGCCTTAAATGTCCTCGACTAGATGACGCTGCCGTGCCATCCGCGGCGATAAGGTGCTGTATGTGTGAGTGCAGCGCGCGCGGGAGAAGGTTTTGCCTTGGTTTTGCCTTTTTTTTTTTCAGGATGGGAAATCATCAAATGACTTCTCCCGCTCTGGGCGGAGCGGGAGGGCGTGTCAGACTTTTACTGACTAAAACCCACCCGTGTTCCATCAGTTGCCCATGTGCCAGGGTCACGGTATCTCTTTCGAACAATCACGCGACCTCGGCAGATTTTGCCTTAGTTTCTGTTGTCTTCATTTTGTTTTGTCTTGTGTTTGTGAGTAAATTTATAATTTATATGATTAATGGCTAGTTTATTTATTTATAAGTATAAAACAATGTATGTTGAAACTGTTTTGTACTCCTCATCACTTGTCCCTATAGGTTCATTAGAAAACCAGCGTCAGACAGCATCTGTCTGGCATTAATGCTGAAATTAACCTTTTTGGCGCAGCCGTGAGGCATACACATGTTGTTTTTTACTAAAATTATTTTTTCCTGTTATTTTATTTTGTGTTTTACGGACTGTGACAAATAAACGGTATTCTTTCTCTTCTTTCTAGATAGGATGTACAGAAAAGAAAGGAGAATGTGGACTAACCAATAATTGTATATTGCCTCTACAGTCATTTAAACTTAGTTCAATCAGTATAATATCCCCTTCATGCAAGAAGAACAGGACAAATTATGAAATTTAGCTGCTTTTAGCTCATTTTTAGGGTTCCGTTGCCAAATGGCAAAAAACGGAACCCTTATAGATTCGTCATGTCTGTCTGTCTGTCTGTCGGTCTGTCTGTCTGTCGGTCTGTCTGTCTGTCTGTCTGTCTGTCTGTCTGTCTGTCTGTCCGTTTATGTCACAGCCACTTTTCTCCGAAACTATAAGAGATATGTTGTTGAAACTTGGTAAGTAGATGTATTCTGTATACCGCATTAAGATTTTTACACAACAATAGAAAAAAAACAATAAATTTTGGGGTTCCCCATACACAGAACTGAAACTCAAAAAAAAATTTTTCATCAAACCCATACGTGTAGGGTATCTATGAATAGGTCTTCAAAAATGGTATTGAGGTTTCTAACATCATTTCTTTCTAAACTGAATAGTTTGCGCGAGAGACACTTCCAAAGTGGTTAAATGTGTGTCCCCCCCCCCCGTAACTTCTAAAGTAAGAGAATGATAAAACTAAAAAAAATATATGATGTACATAACCATGTAAACTTCCAACGAAAATTGGTTTGAACGAAATCCAGTAAGTAGTTTTTTTTTAATACGTCATAAATCGTAAATCGCAATTTACCTTCCATTCAATCAACTCAAATATAAAAAAAAAAACATTTAATTTCATAAACATAAACCTTACGCATAAACCGAGGATACCTACAGGTTTGTACGGAACCCTCGGTGCGCGAGTCCGACTCGCACTTGGCCGGTTTTTTTCCTTCTTAGCATGAGGCCAAAATTGTTCGAAATTCTTAATAATGGCGAGTTTATTCACGTGTCTGGGGATTCTTTAGCGGGGATTTGTAATTTTTACGATGTGAAGTGTAATATCACAAGTGGAACAACACACTATCTATTGAGTGTTTTGTACTTATTAAACGTGACTAAGACTTGGTTGTTCACAAGATCGCCACTTTAAATATTTGAAATACAGAAGCAATGAATCAAACACAATTAGGAATAATATACAAATGACCAAAACGTTAAAGATTCAATATTATTTGCAAAATTTCGTGAATCAGGGATTTACAGCTTTTGGAAGTCAGTAAAATAAATCCTAATAAAGTGTATATATTATAAAATCATATACCTCTTCATTGACGCGTTGCTCATTAAGACAAAAAATGATATTTTGATATTGATGATATTTTTTATTAGGTTGCACCTGAGTCGAATACGTTTTAGGATTAAGACGATAAAAGTCATCAGCCACATACAGCGTCTTGTCACTGAGTCAAGTTGCTTGCTAAGATAATGTTGATGTGGGCTCTTTGGAGCGCTTTCTACAAATCAAAAATATTTGGTGAAGTTTACGCTGACGCTAGATAATATATCTTAGAACAACCAACACACCGTTATCTGATCCCAAACTAGGCAGAGCCTGTACTATGGCAACCAGACAACTGATAAATATACTTATATATTTCTAATTACATACATAATTATTATAGATAAATTACACCCAAACACAGAACAAATAATTGTGCTCATCCCATAAAGATTTGTCCTGAGTGGGAATCGAACCCACGATCTCCGTCTTAGCAGTCAGGGTCACTGACCACTAGACTAACAGGCCAGTCAGTGTCACGGACAACGTGAAATAGGAGACTAACTTTCATCCATCGGCCCTATTCCACTGGGATCGGCTCCAAAACTGTTTATGTGTAACATTCACACCATTATTATCTTTCAGAAAATCCATTCATCTATTCTCTGGTCTCCCCTTTTCTCTCCTTATATCAACAATATGTTAATCGGGATAGTCCTGGTTTGAGCTCATCTGATTGTTGCAGACTGTAAAGCAACCGCCGAATACCAACAAGCAAGCTGCGGCGCCCCCGCAGAACAACGCGGACAAAGTCAACAACCCCTTCGTGCCGCTACAAGTTCAGACTAGTCAAAGGTGAGTAACACTCAACACAGAAAAGATTTTTTACTAAAATTTTCTTCGTGAAAATTCTACGATTCATAGTCTTTTTCAAACACCTCTGCCTACCTTTTAGAGGATTACGGGCGTATACTACAATTATGTCAGAAAAAGTCTATATTGTTCCCACTGCTGGGCCACAGGCCTCCTCACTGTGAGAGGGAGTGGGCTTTAATCTACCACGCGGGCCCAGTGTGGGTTGGTAGATGTCACGTCTTCGAATTTTTGGGTTCTAGGATATGCCGGTTTCCTCACGATGTTTTCCTGCATCGTTTTACTATTATGTAATTTCTGCACTTTCGACTATTTAAATTAAATCTTAGTTACACTTACTCGTCTAATGGAAGAAACGAAATACATACATCTCTATGAATAATGAGCCTACATAGTGTAAAAAATGTTACCTTTACTATAATACCTCTAAGTAATGAAACTGAATCATGAAACGCTATCACATAAACGTGATTGTCTCTGAATTGTTGTAAAATACCCACATTGAAGCACTCGATTGTGAGTGCTTACTCACTAGGTAAACACTTCCGTGCAGCACATAATCCTCGATAGAACAACTATACATGTGATACGTTATCTAAGTAATGAAATAATCAATAACGGCTGACCGAAGGCCAGCTTCGCATACGAGAAACTTTCTGATTTAATTGACTGACTGTTAAATGGCAGCGGTAAATTTTCAAGTCATCGAACGTTTTTGATAGCATCACATTTTTATCCAAAAGAAAATAGAAGTATTTTTATAAGCTGTCAGTTACTTTTTGCCTAATATAGAGGTCAGCACATCAAGCTATCCGAAACTGTCAAATTTTCCCAATCAATCGTGAACCTAATGCTTTAGCGATTTAGTAGAAAACCTATTAAAGAAATTTGACAGATTATAATAGCTTTATGTGCTGGCGTTTGTACATACATACATCCACGTAAATAAACTCTTGCATTTTACATATATGGGGTAGGCAGAAACTACAGAACTCCACCTGCTATGATCCTTAGATCTCTACTCCTTTTCTTGGTTTCCGTTCATATATCAGCAATCTATTCATAAACGTTTCCTACTCCATATCAATTACGGACATAAAATTCGTTTGGGACCCGAACTAAGAATTAATGGTAACACGATTTAACCGGAGTTCCTACTCTCGATGTGTTTTTCATCACCAGCAGCCTATAATGTTCCAACTGCACTGCTGGAACATAGGACTCCTCCTGGTGAGTGGGAGTGGGCCATAATCCACCACGTGGGCCCAGTGCGGGTTGGTAAACGTCACATGTTTTCGAATTTTTGCTTATTAGACATGCCGGTTTCCTTCACCGTTTTGAGAGCAGTGCTGATGAAATAATTTACGCAAAGTAAAATGCCCGCCTAAGTTAATCCATGACCTATGACTTGTAAGTCGCGGTGGTTACCACTCGGCCACCACTGCGCATGATGTGATAATGTGACGCTCTGATGTGTTTATACTCGACTAAAAAATTAAGAAGTTGAGTATAGGGTTAACTCCGAACAGTTGCACTACTTTCGGTCGGCCCGTAGCTACGTTAACGAACATAAAGACTAATAATTAGAAGGTTTTATTGCTTTTCATACAATTGTTATAAACTTATAATTAATGCAGCAGAGACAACTTATAAGGTTACTTGTGATGGGGTTAGACTAGGCAGAATATTAAAACGAAACTGCAATATTGTAAATTATGGGGTCCTGGGGTAGGTATCGGGGCAGCCGCAGCTGCCGTTATACCGCAGCTGAAATATGATTAAAAATTGTCTTGCCAGTTGAAGGCATATATAGATTTTTCCATATTCAATTGCTTAGTAACAACCCAGAGTCTGAATTTATGCTTGATTAATGCCACCAGACTCCTCCCTTGTAACATGGGACTTAAAAATAAGTAGTGAAATTTGGGTGTACTAAGCGTTAACACAGGTGCCTACCCTTTGGGAAGATTTAGGCGTGATGTTATGTTATTCAGTGCCATAAGGAGGCCAAGACATATTTATGTGCTAAGCGCCACTCCAGTTGTAAGTGAATGATAACTGTTGAAGGCTTTTACCTTTAGAGAGCTTAGCACTGCAAGGTCCGGTTAATTTCCATATCTTTGAACAATCATCGTTGTACTAATGCAAGATCACGTTTTACGAGCCCAGTGTTGTGTAATAATATCGTCACATGATGCTATTTTATCAATAATATCGTCGCATGATGCTATTTTATCAATAACATCGTCACATGATGCTATTTTATCAATAATATTGTCACATGATGCTATTTTATCAATAATATCGTCACATGATGCTATTTTATCAATAATATTGTCACATGATGCTATTTTATCAATAATATCGTCACATGATGCTATTTTATCAATAATATTGTCACATGATGCTATTTTATCAATAATATCGTCACATGATGCTATTTTATCAATAATATCGTCACATGATGCTATTTTATCAATAATATCGTCGCATGATGCTATTTTATCAATAACATCGTCACATGATGCTATTTTATCAATAATATTGTCACATGATGCTATTTTATCAATAATATCGTCGCATGATGCTATTTTATCAATAACATCGTCACATGATGCTATTTTATCAATAATATTGTCACATGATGCTATTTTATCAATAATATCGTCACATGATGCTATTTTATCAATAATATTGTCACATGATGCTATTTTATCAATAATATCGTCACATGATGCTATTTTATCAAATCACCAACATGGGCACTTATAAAACGGCAGAAGCTAGGTGCACGGTTCCAAATAGTTGATTCCTATGGAGAACAGCCGGCAAGAAACTCCTCTTGGTTACTCTTTTAAAAATAATTTGCTTTTTTCCAAATTACAGTGTTAATAGGTATGGGAGAACATTGTAGGACTGTCAACAAGTACTAGGTACTTAATAAAATGGAAAATTGCCTAAGTCTACAAGGCCTGCAACGTTCTCGCATTCACAAAATATATAACAATCTACAATGATAGTATTTCATAAATAAATATAGGCTGTTAATATATTATAGGCTCTTAACCAAATCTTGGATCAAAGATCGTGTATAAATAAAGATTGTAATCCATCACACCTCGGGCTTGTGGCTAAGGCCCCCAACATACCTGGGGAAAGGAAAAAATTTCATCCACACTGTATGGGCGTAGAATTGGTCTCCTTATAGCAAATTACCGGACACAGAAAGGTAATTATGTAATACACTAACACTAGGCATGACTTTTATTTTGACAGTTCATCAACATTCATTGCGTAATTTACGCTGTTGAACAAAAAATATTACGAACATATGAAGCAATGTATTAACAGTATCCTTCATAAGGATTCAGATTGTATTTGATAGAGTGTTAAGCAATTGGGACGCAGTTCCTGAAAAACGTTTAGGCAAATGGTAATGAGTTTTGCATGTGAATTTACTCTTAACTTTTAACAGACGCGTCTCACAACCAAGCGGTTCTTCTCACAGAAGAGATTCCGGTCAGATGCCGGCACCCAAGTCTACGTTACCGAAACCACAGCCTTCTAATGCGCCGGTAAGTTTACTTCCTACTCTTGAAAACTATAGAATACATTTTATTGAAGTTTCTCTTACAGAGGTCAGTTAATCTTCAAAGTTAGGGTTCTATTATATATCGAAATTATTGTGAATTACATGCGGCAGATTCACGTGTATATTACATTCATATTAAACTTACATATAAAGAAATCTCGATTGTTATTATTTATCTAGTTGTTAAACAGGAGCGGGTAGCTATTAAAATATAAATCTTTGTAAACAGATGGCGCTACAAAACCAGGACCCGACATCGCGGCCAAAGAAGAAGAAAAAACCGAGAATAGCAGCCAACCTACCCTTCCAAATAGACTAAATTATTTGTATTACTTACTGACGTCGATAGTATAATGATTGGGCACTGCTTATAGTGCACGCTGAATTCATATTCAGTGTTACAAGTCTACAAGTTCACGAGTAAAATATTAGTATCAGAAAATCAACTCTAAATATATAGTATGTAGGTTCATTATTATTTTGGACACATTACCTGTATTGGTTATTAGAAGGTACCTTTTAACTAGTGATGTCCAGATCGTTAAAAATGTATATCCGCGGATACGGATCCGAATGCGGATATTGCGTCAAGATCCGCCAAAATGGTTACGGATACGGATCTTTCTTCTCCCTCGGATATCCGGATCGATGTGCGGATGCGGACACATCACTACTTTTAATATATCAAAGGAGGCAAATTGGGATCTCTAAGAGAGAAAACAGGGGCGTGAAGTCAGTTTATTTATTTAAATAGTACGTATCATCATCAGAAGCCTATAATGTTCCCATAATTGGGACACAGGCCTCCTCTCTTTGAGAGGGAGTGGGCCATAATCCACCACGCGCGCCCAGTACGGTACGTATAGTATAGCATAATTTTAATATGAATATCCGATTTGCATGCCAGGAATTGTAGCGTGCATTATAAGTGGACTCAATCTTACAATAAGTGACTTTGAACTGAGCTTATGATTAACTGCAAATGAAGAAAAAAAAATTGGGAAAAAGCAAAGTATTCGGAGAAAAATTCAAGTTTGATGCATCTCACGATTATAGAATAAAATCTTGTACATTTTGTAAATATTATGAAGTTATAAGAATCTGTAATGAATGAGCGTGATCAGTTAATTTAAATGGAATTAAGTCGAGATTGTATACGTTGGTTTCAAGCACAGTCCAAAGTATTATTATTTCTAAATTACTTGAAAATGAAATGGTTTCTTCGAGAAGCAAATTTCGTCAACTACTAGACGTATGAACGGCAGCATTAATTTCAAGTTACTGAGTTTTAAAAATCTCAACATAACGATAAAAGTCATAGATGTCTATACTTTTAAGACTCATTGACTTTCTGTATTAAAATCGTTATATTTAAAACGTTGTTTTTCCTATTCACTTCTGTTTCTACTTTCCCAATTCAGTAATACATTTAATTTTTTAATTTGTCTGTGTACACACGGCGATAAATCAAGTCATACATTTCCAGTATAAGCGGACTTCTCATCGTTCGAAAAGCCTATAAAAAGTGAGGTCAGCTAAAACTGGTTTTGTATTACTTGATATGTAGCCGTGTGTACAAAATAGTCTCTATTTCAACTTCCAATTCACATGTACACTTAAATAGTACAAAGTACTTAGCGTTACGAATAAATCTATTTTTCTCGTGAAAAAACAAAAAACAATTCCCTTTACTGTATGTCTCCATAATGGTTAGTAGACATTAAATGCAATAGGAAGTTTTAATAGTTACTTTGAACTGATATTATAATTTGCGTCCCTCTAACTAAATGATTATGGATTTGGATACCAATGGAAGATATGTATATTTTGTAATAAAAAAACCTCTAAAGCAAAAAAATTGAATGGTAGTAAATCTCGGTATTAATGACGACACAGTTCTATTTTAATATAATTGTTTTATGTAGGCATTAGTCTGCATGGTAAATTGAAAATGCATCGACGTGGACAATCCTTTGCAAAACATCTATTAAGTAAATTGAAATACAAGAATGCCTTTAAAAAATGTGCTACGATCGCCTTCCATCCAACTCTACGGCACTAAAACGGATTGAAAATCGGACTTTTAACTGTTTAGCATGCAGAATTTATATTCTAAAGTTAATTTAAGCAATAATTGTTGACTATTATTATATATTATAGGTCTGTGCTGTGTGCGACACAGCTTAAGAGTCTGTGTTTTTTATATATTGTTTAGACGCAAGACGGTGCTCACATGGTGTTGAAGCGTTGGATGGACTACGACTATTTTGTAAAATAGTTTTTAAATAAAAAGTACATATAGCAAGTACACCGTTTCAATAAATATTTAAATGACATCATCAAAGTTGTCAACAAACTTGTACTTTCAACTCATTAAATACTTAAAAAATATCGTGTGTAATTTTAAATTGTATTTTCTTTATTGAATATGACAGCAAATAATATGTTTAATTCCGTTTGACTTATTTTTTATATAAAATCAAGATTGTTTCAATAAACTGAAAATTACAACTCAGAACTCTTGTTTGTCTTGGAGGCCTTTGTTTTCTTTTTAATACATATTTAGGGAATGGAGGACGAATATTTAGTATAATCATACTAACATTTACTGCCTCATTGGTTTAGTGGTCAGAAGCTAGCGCTTGCACTTGTGGTCCTGGGTTCGATTCCCGGGACGGCCAATGGATGAATGGGTTTTGGATTTATCCATCCGGAATTTCTAAGTAACTGCCCGGACATTGAATTTATGCCCGGTAGATGGCAATTGGCTTGCCTGTTACATGGGACTTAAACATAACAAACTGGCGAAATCTGGATGTACTATAGGTACACCTCTGTCTAATCCTTCGTGGAATGCAAGCGTGATGTTATGCTTTGATACTTACACGTACTATGCTGTGTTTAAATCTATTTTCATCCTTTTGGATTAAAAGAAAAGTTTAAAGGGACTTAAATTCTTATAAACCAGTATCATCATCAGATTACCATGACCCAGGCATAAATCCCGACAAGTCAGT
Organism: Aporophyla lueneburgensis; assembly: GCA_932294355.1. Lineage (NCBI taxonomy): Eukaryota > Metazoa > Arthropoda > Insecta > Lepidoptera > Noctuidae > Aporophyla > Aporophyla lueneburgensis. The sequence goes on along the minus strand of OW028740.1, from coordinate 7,733,699 downwards.
CATCTATTTACTATAATTATTTCAGATTGTTATGTTTGCCGACTTCGAAGATAAGGAAGAGGTATTGGGTAACTACAGTATCTAAGCATTACCAATACAGAACCTATGTAGATGTTTATTTAGTAGCAATCTCTGAAGAAACATACATATTTAATAGTTCTCGAAGATGACCGTGTCACGTTATACTTAGATCGATCTATCATTGAACAGAAACAACACAAATTAAATATCTTGACTTAACATACGGGGTTGTTGACATGTAGAATGTGAGCTCGGCTGTCATTGTGCCGATTGCCGTATCGTATAGCTTGATGGCCAAAAGCCTCCATCAACATCTCTCGTTTGGCGGTTGGAACAAGGGCCTGATTCAGGAAGTTAAGAACTAAGCTCTACGAGTACTGACTCGTAGAGCTTAAGGCGTACCCCGGTTCCTGTCTCTGGAGCTCTGAACCACCAGTAGCAAGGTCACTGATCCGGATACCGGCGTACCACTTAATAAGCTAAAGAAAAGATATAATGATAGCTCATAATCTATACTATATTATTATAAAGCAGAAGAGTTTGTTTGTTTGATTGATTGAACGCGCTAATCTCAGGAACTACTGGTCCGAATTGAAAAATCTTTTTGTCTTGGGTAGCCTATTTATCGAGGGAGGCTATAGGCTATATAACATCACGCTACAACTAAGAGGAGCGGAGCAGTAATGAAAAATGTTGCAAAAACGGGGAAAATGTATTCCTTTTGAGAGTTTCCGTTGCGTGCGCTGCGTAAACGGTTAAAGTAACGCAAAAATCATGTATGACGGAATTGTTCCTTTTAAAAAGTTCAAAAAAAAAGTCCGCGAGAGCATATGTCTATCTTTTAAGGTTGACTCACTATAACTCAAAAGGAGCGAGCAGCAACGAAAAATGGACGAAAACTAGCAGGCAAATCGATGCGACGGGAAGGGTCAGGGGATCGCGTGATTGTTCGAAAGAGATACCGTGACTAGGGAATGCAATCTCGTACGAGATTTCCGCCTAGCGAGATCTCGCGAGACTCAAAACCCAGTCTCGCGAGATCTCGCAAATTACGGGATCTCGCGAGATTGGGAGAATCGCAATTACATATGCAAATGCTTGTTTTAAGAACTAGTAATTGACACGATATGTAATTAAATAGAAACTGCGTTGCTTAGTTATAAAAATAATGTAAGTTTTATTTTAAAAATCAACAGAGTACTTATTATTTTGTCTCTAACTCTAATAACATTTGTTTATGTCTATAATTATTATACCTACTGTAGCTAATCAGTTCAAATTCTTACAATATTGGTAACAAAACAATAATTATTTATATTTAGTCTTTTGTAATTTATTACTTTAGTTTCAATAATTAAGAGTAATAGGAACATTACTTATGGTAAATAAATACAACAAAACAAAAACTTAACTTCACAAGTTCTTAAACAAATGTTGTGAGATCGTATTAATCAAATAAAAGAAGTTTAAAGTAGAAGTCAGATGAAGTTATTAAGGTACGGAAAGGCAAGTTAGTTTGTCTGAAAATGGCTTCTCAAAAAACACATCATGTCGAGAGTATCATCTGACAGACGACTTCTGATTTTGCATGCCAAATACCCTGCTGCCGGAAAAGCTCATTCTGCCTCAACACTTGTGGGAACCACAGTTGAGAGGCAGTTATGTACGAAGTTTAAAAGTTCCCCTCTTACTCCACCAGCTTCGTACAAATTCATTTATTTTTTTATTAAAATGTCTAAAGTATTTGTTGTAGAATTTGTTGAGCGAGCAGTGGACTGTTTCAGTACTTTCAGCGATTTTTGCAGCTTTTCATGAAGTGTGATATTTTTTTCCGCCGAGGCGGCAGAAAGAGGCATTGTAGTGTCTTCAATATCGAAGCCTTCATCGTCCTCTTGTGCAACCGGTGCAACAACATCGACATCCTGCGTCTGTGAGTTATAATTGTACTGTGTTTTGCAGTGCAATCTTACTATAAGTTTTTTAATTTCTTTACGGATAGTGGTCTTCGGGGAAATAATGAATGTTTCATCTTGCGCATACTCTTCCAAATCATTTTCGTATTGGGTAAAGTTCCTTAAATATAGCAATACTGATGTCAAACATGTGCGGCGCTCAGATGTACGGATTCTTAAGGATTCGGCCAGCTTTTTTGCCAGTGGCGTCGACTATTCTTCCAATTCGCGTATCACGAACCTCAAAGTAGTTTCAGCAGTAACTAGGTCAGAATCTCGGTGACATAAGACTTCAACGGCGTAATACGGATTTTATACGGATTTTTTCAATAAAAATACAGATTTCAAGCCTCCTCCATATGGCAACGCTGGTTCGCGCGCAGCCGCGCTATGAAATACACGTCGTCACGCTGCATTTGTCGATCTCGTTATCTCGCGAGATCTCGTACGAAATTTGACGAGATACAATCTCGTAAAATATGGCCGGGATCTCGCGAGATCGGGATCTCGGCGAGACGAGATTGCATTCCCTAACCGTGACCCTGGCACATGGGCAACTGATGGAACACGGGTGGGTTTTAGTCAGTAAAAGTCTGACACGCCCTCCCGCTCCGCCCAGAGCGGGAGAAGTCATTTGATGATTTCCCATCCTGAAAAAAAAAAAAAAAAAGGGTCAGGGGAGCAAAAATTTGACGCGGACGAAGTCGCGGGCAGAAGCTAGTTGACAATATAACATGAAATTAACAATTATTACAAGTTTACTTACCTTATACCGGTAGGTACGTGAATATGGTCTTGTTTTCCAGAAAGGTCCTCCCATAGAACTTACCATACTGTGCGTTTCTATCCTTCTCCAAATAATACTTCCTGAAGGAACTAAGTAAGTAGGTTTTAAATCAACGATATTGTCGCTAAAAGGCATACAATGTCGAGTGTTCGTACAAGTTAATCTATATAAGGACCTGGCAATGGTGGCTATCGCTATTTGTGGAGCAGCAGCGAAAGCAGGTAGGTGTGTTATAAAGTTATTCAGATTTTCAAAAGTGGAACCCTTGAACTTCCTGCACATTTGTACCACAATTTACTGTTCTGGAAAGCAGTACCTACCGTTACAGAACGATATGATACAATCGCATTGCTGTCGCGTCTTTCTCAAGTGTATAAGAGCCATGTAAGCGGTGCCAATGTCTGCCGTTATGCCCTACTTCGTTTTTAATTTTGGGATATTCAACAGTTTCGGCCCAAATTGAACTGTCTGCCAAGATGTCACTTCTGAGCCGTAAATATATAGTGTAAACTAAACTTTCAATTGAACATATTTTTCGTGTGCTAGGCCACAATGCGGTTGTTAACGCTGATCCTGGTTGCTGCGACGGTGGCGAGTGTTTCGTGCGTGGACAAATGGTGGGAGTCATGCGTGGTCTACCAGATATACCCGCGCTCCTTCATGGACAGCAATAATGACGGGATCGGAGACTTGACTGGTAATATGGCAATAATACTTTACGACTATGCTTTCAGATACAACTGACGTGGATGTGACTTCCACCAACCCGCATTGAGCGTGTTGGATTACGACCCACTCCCTCTCTTAGAGGAGGCCTTTGTCCCAGCAGTGGGAACATAACAGGCTGATTGTGCTTACGTTTATTTACTTTCAGAGCCTATCAAAGTATTGATGGTAGCTTGAACGGTCTTCAGCAATGGTCATCAACAAAGAGACCTTAATATTATAACGATATTCCAATACGATTTGGACAGTAATAAGTCGTTATTAAGTCGTGTGCCATATTCAGCAACGAATGAAGTTTCACTAAGTTTCAGTTTCATTTCTATTAACCAAAAGCCTCCACCAACAGGTCCTCCGTACGTACTTCGAAATAAATAACCGATCATTTTCAACAGGTATAAAACAAAAGCTGCCGTACCTACAAGACTTGGGCATAGATGCTATCTGGCTGTCTCCGATCTACAAGTCGCCCATGTACGACTTCGGTTATGATATCGCAGACTATAAGTCTATATCACCAGATTACGGTACTATGGACGACTTCGACGCTCTTATTGTTGAAGCTAAGCGATTGGGTGAGTCAAATATATTCATAGTTCGGTAACATCTCATTTTTTATACTTCTTAGTAGAGAAAATTTATTTGGGTAGATTTTGTCAGTAATTAGAAGAGGAAATTAAAGTGACCGGTACTATAACTACATGCGTTTGTGATTCATCTAATCGATATCCAGTGATGAAAAAGAATAATCTGTCCACATTGGTGTGATACTCACGCTTATCCATTGAAGTAAATGTTGAGTGCGACTGAAGAGACACGAAAGAAGAATAGATGTCGTATAGATTTAACGTACTGTAAGACCAAGTACCCACGTACCTACGTAAAAATATCGCGCACTTGATTTTGAACTCCGTTAAAAATACACGGTTGGATTTACAACTGTCAGCGCTAAGCAGTGCGTTAAGGATCCAATTATATTTTTAAACGACTTCAAAAAAAGGAGGAGGTTCTCAATTCGACTGTATTTTTTTTTTGTTTGTTACCTCAGAACTTTTGACTGGGTGAACCAGACTTCGATGATTCTTTTTTTATTTGAAAGCTGGTGCTTCCCGTGAGGTCCTATTTTAATTTGGTTCCATTCTGACAATGGGAACCATGAGAAAACCATATAAGGCTTAAATTTGCATTAAGTATGTGCACGACAAATGGAAGCATATCGCGATTAGATTAGTTCGGGGTACATAACATTACTCATAAAAAGTTAAAAATAAAAACTTTTTACAAAAAAATAACAACCGACTTCCTTAAAAAACACTACAAAGTGAAAAATAAATTTTAATTTCGAAAGTTGGTGGCAAAAAAAAAACTTAAATACAGATCCTATTAGGACACGTTATTTTTTTGTAAAAAGTTTTTACTTTAGTGGGAACGTGGTCTCTAACCTGCCGCTAGATAACTTGTATAACCACCAAAAAAAAATACTCACTAGCATTCCACGATACGCTCGCAAGGTGAGCAGAACCTCGTCATGAAACCAAGCGCACTTTACAGCGCAGCCCATCTTTAACCAATTTAAAAAAGGAGGCGGTTCTATGTTCGTCTGTACATATTTTTTTATCATACATAAAAGTACGGTGCCGCACGCCTGCACTGTGGTTATGTGTGATAAGAAAGGTCTTAGCAATGATAAATGTTTTTTTTCTGGTTCGTACAAACACTTTAACACGTCCATAATATTTTCATAAACCTAGATGATATCGGCGTTTCCTTTCTTACTACTCTGAGAAGAAAGGCCGTAATACACTTGTAGGTCACAGTCTTTTTTAAAGTCCCGACATAATGTTGGTAAAATTATCATGTCGATTGGTGTCTGAAATGGTCTTTTGAGGAAAGAACTACACAGATAGAGAGGTTCTGTCCAGTGAATGCACGCATTTGTCAGTAACCATGCAGCTCAACTCAATGTCTTGCGATACGGTACTTCCCGCCATAATATATAATACATACGGTAGCCTTAAACCAGATATTATATGTATACTTCTTATTCTTGAGAAGTTATGAATGCTATCTTATAGCCTTCGTTCACATTTTTTGTGCTTATAATGTTTACTTCCACTGACGTGCAGGTATTCGAGTGGTGTTGGACTACGTGCCCAACCATACGAGCAACGAGAGCGAGTGGTTCCAAAACTCAATAAACAGAGTAGGCAACTACACTGACTATTACATCTGGGCCGACGGTACAGTAAACGCCACGGGCGCCAGAATTCCACCAAGTAACTGGGTAAGTTGTTTATATTTTTAAATAGATCAGTAAGCATCTAACAAATAAAAGGTCAACTTACCTAATATACCTGCAAACATACATATACATAAAATCATGAAGACGGGGTTATGAAAAAACTAAAAAACGCCACCCGCAGCGATCCTACCTAATATTATTTTGTTAGATAATTATTCTCAGTTTTAAATTACTAACAATTTAGGGATTCTAAATTTTCCGATATTTGGAAGATCATCATCAGTATTGACTGTCTTGTATCTCCGACTGAGCTGAATATTTTTTTTTTTTTTTTTTAGATCAGTCAGTTCCGTTACAGCGCCTGGGAATGGAACAATGTGCGAAATCAGTTCTATCTGCATCAGTTCGTCGTTGGACAGCCCGACATCAACTACCGCAACCAGTACCTCCGTGAAGAGATGAAAGTACGTTTGCACTTATAACCAAACATTATACTCCATTATTATTATCAAAAACGTATTCCAAAGAATTCAAAAAGCCCGTTTTCTTAACTGTTCTACTTCTTCCTATTGGTCTGTGCAACAAAATGAAGGTCCCTAAAATGCCCCCAAAATAAATTGTCACATAAAAGTAAACGAAATTTTTCAGGAGGTGCTTCGTTTCTGGTTAAGAAAGGGAGTTTCCGGATTCCGAGTAGACGCAGTCAACATGTTGTATGAAGTGGAAGCCAACGCCGACGGCTCATACCTCGATGAACCACGCTCAAGTATGTTGACAACACCGCCGAAATATGAGATGGACATCATCTAATGCTTATCAAAGATTTGGCCGTTAACCTATGGCTTTTCGAACTAAGAAATCACTTTCAATATTATGGGTATTATTAGAATGCATTCCATGCATTTTACCGCCAATCCGCCTGCCAAGCGTGCCAATTATGGCAAGCCCCCCCCCCCCCCCCCCACCCCAATAGGGGGAGGCTAATGCCTGAAATGATGCTGATAATGATGATCTTATAAACAGTATTGGTATCGTTACTAAAAATAAGTCAGGCACACCATGAAACCTTCCATGGTGTTCTTTAATTTTCTAAATATGTTTCGTGGCTTTAGATACGACAGACGACGCCGACAGCTACAATTACCTGCTCCACCCCTACACGAGAGATCGAAATGAAACCTACGACGTCGTGTATGATTGGAGGGATGTCCTCGAAGAGTTTGGACAAAACGAGTCCAAGATCATGATGACAGAAGCCTACACTGAAATGGACTTAATGATGCGTTACTACGGGGCTGGGGGTCGCGACGGTTCTATACCTTTCAACTTTGCGTTTCTTGGAGAGCTGAGCAGCGCGACCAATGCGTCAGACATGAAATCTGTAGTCGATAAGTGGATGTCCAATATGCCAGCTAATAAGACCGCTAACTGGGTGGTAAGTGTCTTTGAATCTAGTGTTTACTTTCGGCCTAATAATCATTAAATAATAATAAGAGCTCTCGCCTAATTCTTGCCTTTATTGGCTGGCTTGAGTGGAGATTCGCAAGAGCAAACGTGCTCAGGGAAAGGAAGTATTCCAGTAAGTGCTCGTAGGGATGTTGACCATCTTCCGGGCTCTGGGATCGTTCTGAAAGCCGTGGCATACCTCTCCACTTCTCAAGCACCTCAGGAAGTGTTGCCCCCTTATCGCTGCGTCACTATGTGCCAGCGACGTTTCCCGGGGGCCCATTATTGAGTGTGCAAGTCACCCCCTGCCATTTTATCCGTGTATACAAAACATTGATCAGGCAGGGGCCATAGTTCTTCCATAGTTGCCGTTACCAATCCACTGTAGCCATCCAAACCCATAGCCTAATTTGTTTAATTTCCATATTCTGTAATAGACCTGCTCCAACCGGGGATTGTCCTTGGGTGCACTTGCATAGGTGCATACAGGGATATTCGTCAGTTGGTGCCCCCTCATTATTTAAAATTGTCTAAGGGCCTCTGGGAGTTGGCTTCGGCCCCTCGTACGCCTTCCAAAGGACCGGGATCTCAGGGTCCCGAGATATGTTAAAAACATAATAATTAAATAATAATAATTTTAGATTGACTTATGATATTGACCCGATATTGAATAAAGTTCTTTTTTTTTTTTTAATCCTTGCAAATAAACGTTTTGGGTAGTACTTCAGATAATTTAAGTACTGATTGTGTATTACAGAACGGAAATCACGATCAAAGCCGCATGGCTACGAGACACGGCGTGAACAGAGTAGACGCGATGAACATGTTGGCTCTCGTCCTCCCTGGAGTCACCATCACCTATCAGGTAAGCAAAATGCTGCCTTATCCTCTCTATCTTTAGATTTTGTTTCATTTAATACACCGCTACGAGAATCGTTTGACGCACGAATGACGTTAACAGAGGGGTGATGTTGGTAAACATTTGTTTTATGAAATGTCACTTGAAATGTGTTCAAAAAACAATATGGCGGCGTTAGTTCTGATTTTGGCCACGCTAATATTCTAAGTTTAAAAAAAAAACTTTCACATTTCAGGGTGAAGAGCTTGGTATGATAGATGGCAACATTAGCTGGGTGGACACCAAGGACCCTCAGGCTTGCAACACCAACGATCCTGTCAACTACTGGAAGAGCAGCCGCGACCCTGCGCGCACTCCGTTCCACTGGGACGCTACCACGAACGCTGGCTTCTCCAACGCCAGCACTACGTGGCTTCCTGTCGCTAGTAACTACAAGACTGTTAACGTGGCGGTCCAGGAAGCAGCAACTAAGAGCCACTTAAAGGTAATGCAGTAGACTAAAGTAGACATAAAAAGCGCCTTCATGTTATCTCGAGGCACAAGCCGCCTCGTGTTTCTTCTACTTCTTTTTGACACGCTTTTATTAGCTTGGTAACTATGTAACGGAATCTTTGAACGTGTTTTTCACCCCGTTCAAAACGTCGGATTAATTTGAAACTTTGTACACTTATCAAGGTACCGATGACAACACAAGAACTATGTGCCATTATCCAGGATCACCAGGACAGCAAAAAACTAAAAACCCTCTTTTGTAGCTAACCGAACTAAACAATGGAAAACAAAAAATAGTTTGAAAAACTAAAAAAGAGAAGCGTGAGGTGCTTTTTGAGGTATTTTTAAATTGATATCAAGCACCTCACTTTTTAGTTTTTTTATTTATTGGGCATCCATGTTATCACACGCATATTTTTCTTTATATACGTTTTGTCTTTCACTTCTTCTTATTGTTTATATTAATATGTGGACAATGGTGTGGGTTACATGTTTGTAATTCTAAGTTACGGATTTTTTGTATTGCTCTTAGCATGTAACTGTTTTTTGTCCCTAATAAATAAAATAAAATAAAATCCTTTCGCCAATTCTTGAGAGCCAATGCATTCCGCTGAGCTCCAGTCCTTTGCCCACATCATTGCTAGTTACACATTGCATAAAATATTTATATGCAATGTGTAACAGTTCGGGCCCACAGTTTGGTACCCGGCCGACATGACCTGCCCAATACCATTCCAGTCTTGCAGCTTTTCGAACTACGTCTCCAATGTGCGTTTTGGAGCGGAGTGTGGTTACTTGATATATGTTGATTTGTCATACTCGGACTCCATCGCCCTTTGGCAAACCTTAGGTTTTTGACTTCTGGATGTTAGTCGAAGACCATGATTATATATATGGGAGCGTCCAAGCCAAGCGGGCCACTCGGCGCTGGTAGCGGGTTTTTTGCATAAAACACGTTCTGTTCAACTCGCTTACAAGCTTTGGGAAATAGCTAAAAAAAAATTGAAACACATAATTCGATAGATTTTAAGCTGTTCTTTCGAATGGTGCTATTTGTTTTTACCAAAATAATTTTCTTTTTAGTGAAAATTAAGTTTCAATTTGAGGTTAGATTGCCTGGAAAAATATATTTATTTAATTTTTTTTTTTTTCACATCGGTCTAAAGTTTAACCTTTCAACAACATCTCTGTAAAATTTCAAGTTGGGAGGGGCAACGGTTTGCAAATGACAAGCAAAGCAATTCGAAAGAGCAGCTTAAAATCTATCGAATTATGTATTTCAAATATTTTTTTAGCTATTTCCCAAAGCTTGTGAGAGAGTTGAACAGAACGTGTTTTATGCAAAAAAGCCGCTGCCAGCGCCGAGTGACCCGCTTGGCTTGGACGCTCCCATATATGAATAGAGGAGAATTCAGATTCATTATTGCTTGCGATTTTTTTAACCGCCTTTGTAAAGCTCATTCATGGATCACTTACATAATCAGCCATACCATTTCCACTGCAGGGACACAGGCCTCCTCTCATATCCACCACGCGGGACCAGTGCGGGTTGGTAGATGTCACATGCCTTCGAATTTTTGGTTCTAGGACATGCCGGTTTCCTCGCGATGTTTTCCTTCACCGTTTTGAGAGCAGTGGTGATGAAATAATTTACACAAAGTAAAGCGCCTGCCTGGGTTCAAACCCAAGACCTACAACTCATAAGTCGGGGCCGATACCACTAGAACACAACTACTTGATCCTGCCAATATTAATGAGTACCTGTTTACAGTTTTACAAGGATGTCATCGCCTTGAAACATTCTGCGGCGGTGAGTACCGGCTCGTTGGGAACATACGCACTTTCGAGTGACGTCTTAGTTGTCACAAGGTACGTACTCTTGCATCTTTTGGGAAGCCAAAACACGTTTTCGACTCGGTTTACAAACCTGCCTCTTCAACCAATGTATCCTTTGAACCTATGGTCGAGTCTGAGTCGAGAGACGAATCTTAAAAATTACGACTCGAGAACTCGAGTCCTTTGCAACACTACCAGGGCCACGGTATTTCTTCCGAACAAATCTCGCGACCCTGGCAAGATATGCCAATGCTCGGTTCAACAACGAGAGTTGAAAATCAAATGCGAACAAAAAAAATATTCCATGGCGTTTTTGTTTACTTCTGTATGTAGTTCGATTTATTTGTTTTACTTATTTTTATGTCTATTAGGGTGCCAACGGGAACTGAAGCTACAATCGTGGCAGTACTAAACTTGGGGTCTACCGACACAGCTCTGGACCTGTCTGCGATAGCCGGCGTGCCACAAAACTTGCGAGTAATTGCCTCGGGAGTCAGTTGCGCACTCAACAACGAGTAAGTTTCTGTCGTATTATTTAAACTAGCGACCCGCCCCTGCTTCTCTCGGTTTCTAGAAATTGACTAAATTACATTTTTACAATTATGTGCGTTTAATATGAATGTATTATGCACATTGACTTTCCGAAATAAATTCCCCAAATGATGGTGAAACGTGCAACAAAACCAAATGCGTAGACGAACAACGTGGCCCCACAGACATTATACGAAAAGTGATTTTAATTTATAATATGTATTGATCTATTTTAAATAGAAAACAGCTGAAACCAACTATAATATTATATCCTCGCTTAGTCGTACATGCCTTCATGGATCCTAGAAACCCAGGAATATAATTCCGACTTAACTTGAATTTAGTATCTGAAAACATCATAAACTCAATGTCGTACAGGATAAAGTTCAAATTACAGTGCAACCAAAAATTCTTTGAATCTTTTTTCCAAATCATATAGAAATCAACTTAGATCTACATATAACAGTAGAATCTAGTTGTAATAGCATGGAATAGGCTCCCGGACAATATTATGACGGCTCCCACATTGGACGAATTAAAAAATCGACTTACATATTGTTACGAGCTGAGGTTCGGGATAAATTAATTTAAACCAATTTACCAAAACACACAAACTGTTTAATTAAATAAACACAAATATCGCAACTACAAGAAACGTCACTTGGAATCACTTGTTTCGCTTCGCTACTGTATCACTCGAATCGTATTCGCTCGCTTCCGAAATCGAACTGCTTGTCGGCCCGACAATCCGCTATTTATATCCCGAGCAGAACATTCTCGAACATTCGACACCGCCACAGCGTAGAAGCTTCTAGTAACTTCCATTGAACTGTTTAATCCCACTATTCGACAATAGATGGCAGTAGCGTCTACGTACAATTTCGTGTAGTACTTGCTACTCAATAACAGATGGCGTTAGCGTGTCATTTCCAGTAGTTTCTAACACTGCTCCGTCCTTAGATGGAATTAGCGTGATGTTTCTAGACTTTTCGATTTACGTCACACTGCCCCTTTCTGAGACGGAGTTAGCATGATGCTTCTAGACTTTACGATCTACGTAACACTGCCCCCTCCTTAGACATGCTCGTCCCGAGCATCATTATTCCCGTAGTATCGTGCCAATCGATCTACATGGACAATTTTGGGTGCAGTTCGCATACCCTTTTGTATTCGGTACGTGACGTCGTTGATCTTGGTCACAACTCGGTACGGCCCGTCCCATTTTGCCTGTAGTTTAGGGGACTTTCCTTTGCTGCGCACTGGGTTATGTAACCACACTAGCGAACCTTCGTCGAAGCCAGTATTGTTCATCTTCCGATCATAACGAGTTTTCATTCTCTCGGACATCTGTTGGCCTGATTCTCTGACATGCTCATATACGTCATTCATCTTGTTGCGCAGATCATTTGCATAATCTGTTATACTCCGTGGTGAATCAGGGGGAATGCCGGTTATTAGATCAGCTGGTAACCTTAACTCCCTTCCAAAGTTCGCGAAGGCTGGCGTCACAGTTGTACTCTCGTGAACTGCACTTCGGTATGACAGAAGAAACGGTTGTATGTGCTTGTCCCAATCCTTTTGTCTGCTTGCTACAACTTTTGCCAGATATCTTTCCAAGGTCTGATTAAATCTCTCCACCATTCCGTCAGATTGTGGGTGGTATGAAGTGGTTCTGGTTTTGTGAGTACCCATAACCCGACATGTTTCCTGAAACACTTGAGACTCGAAATTCCTTCCTTGATCGCTGTGGATTTCCAAGGGTACCCCAAACCGACAGAAGACTTCGTGGACTAATTTATCAGCGACTGTTGCAGCTTCTTGATTAGGGATGGCGAAGACTTCCGGCCACTTGGTGAAGTAATCCATAACAACCATGAAATATTTATTTCCACTTTCACTTTCAGGGAACGGCCCAGCGACATCTAGTGCTATCCGTTCCCACGGGGCTCCCACGTTGTACACTTTCAATGCACCCCTGCTGCGTGTGTGTGGTCCTTTTACCGCTGCACAACTGGTACATCTGCGACAGCAGTCCTCCACATCCTCTCGACAATGGATCCAGTAAAACCTTTCTCGGATCTTTAACAAAGTCCTTCTTACTCCCATATGACCTCCTGAAGAACCATTGTGGTAGAGCCGTAGAACATCTGGTACCTTCGTTTTTGGGACTACCATTTGCAGGTGACAGCTATTCCCTCGAGCATTTTCCCATTTTCGGCACAACACACCATCCTGGATCACCAAGCTCTCCCATTGTGCCCAATAACTTTTTGTGGTGGTACTCAACGCTGCAACATCACACCATTTCGGTTTGGGAGCATTAGCTTTAATCCACTCGAGAATTGGCCTGATATCTCTGTCACTTTGCTGAGCATACTGTAGGGTTTCCTTCCATTCATCACTAAGGTCCGTTCTTAGCATCCTGACCGGTACCGTTTCCTTAGCTTCTTGCCTGACACAATGCTTGCAGTCTTCAGGACAAGGTCTTCTTGATAAAGCGTCCGCGTTACCGTGAGACTTCCCACTACGATGTTCAATTGCAAAGTCATACTCTTGTAGCAGTTCAATCCATCTGGCCACTTGTCCTTCTGGATTCTTAAATTGCAACAACCACTTTAATGCAGCATGGTCAGTCCGCAGGTGGAATTTACGTCCAAGCAAGTATTTGCTGAAATGCTGCAATGTCTTGACGACGGCAAGAAGTTCGCGTCTCGTGACACAATAATTTTTTTCTGGCTTTGATAAAGATTTGCTGAAGTAAGCTATCACAACTTCATAATCTCCTTTCCGTTGAGATAACACACCGCCAATTCCAGTATTAGTTGCGTCCGTGTCAACTATAAATTTATTTTCTGTGTCTGGGTAGCCCAAAATTGGGGTATTGCACAAACGTTCCTTTAAGTCTCGAAATGCGATGTCACAGTTCTCATCCCAACAGAACGGTCTCTTCTCCTCAGTAAGCTTGTGAAGAGGTTTGGCAATGTCAGCAAAATTCTTGACAAACCGTCGATAGTACGAGCACAAACACAAAAATGCCCTGACCTGCGTCTTGTCTTTCGGGACTGGCCATTCCTTGACGGCGACGATTTTCTCAGGATCTGTTTGTACTCCTTCCTTCGAAACCACGTGCCCCAAAAAGCTTACTTGCTGTCTGAAGAATGAGCACTTCTTTGGACTTAGCTTGAGATTGGCTCCTCGGATTTTTGATAGAACACGTTCCAAATTCTGAAGGTGGTCTTCGAATGTGCGGCCCACGATGATGATGTCATCTAAATAGACAAGGCAGGCGTCTCCAATTAGTCCCATGAGAACTAGCTCCATTAGCCTTTCAAATGTTGCAGGAGCATTGCACAATCCGAATGGCATGACGTTAAACTGCCATAGTCCCTTTCCCGTAGAAAATGCAGTTTTCTCCTTGTCCTCAGGGTCTATTTCCACTTGCCAGTAGCCACTTTTTAGGTCTAACGTGGTAAACCACTTCATTCCTGACAGCGTGTCCAGCGTGTCGTCGATCCGGGGTAGTGGATAGCTGTCTTTCTTAGTAACGTCATTCAATCTACGATAGTCTACACAAAACCGCATGCTGCCATCTTTCTTTTTTACCAGGACCACAGGAGAACACCATGGACTAGACGAAGGCTCTATAACTCCATCCTTTACCATTCCTTTAATCATGGTATCTACCTCCTTTTCTCTTGCCACTGGTAGTCTTCTTGGTCGCTGTCGTATCGGTAACTCATTTCCGGTATTAATTCTGTGTTGAACCAATCCAGTCTTCCCTATGTCAGCATCATTTGTAGAGAATATGTCTGCATATTGAAGTAGCATCTTCCTAGCCTTCTCTCTTTCTTCTTCTGATAGATCTTTACGACAGTCTTCCAAAAGATTTAACACGTTAAATCTTGCACTTTGGGCGTTATTTTGAGGAGGCCCATGTTGGCATTCACGCATCCAAGCTACTTCCTCACAGGAACCCATCAATGTACCCTTCTTGATTACTTGCTCCTTTTCACTTGGGTTCAGTATGCGTACGGCTGCAACGTCGATTGCCTTTACCAAGGTCCGCGCAATCTTCCATGGAAGGTTATCATCCAATCCTTCAATGGGAATACATCGGTTCTTCTGCCCAGAATTATGTGGGAGACTTACTGGAACTATTGTTTCCGATCGGGGAGGAAGAACAATCTTCTTCAAGCAGTACACTTTCCCTGATGGTGCACCTTCCATGAAGACTTCTTCTGATCCACATTTTAGGACTCCTTGATTAACGTCGATCTCGCAACAGTGCTGTCGCATGAAGTCCAAACCTAGGATGCAGTCATCTACTATGTCAGCCATGATGACCTTATGCCGGTAGATTGTGTTACCCAGTTTTAACTCCACCTCCTTCTCACCACGGACGGTTATGTGCTGACCGGTGGCTGTTACTAATTTTACGCCGTCATGCTTACCGAAGAAGTCCCCAAGAAAACGATTCGCTAGTTGGGAACTGACAACCGTGCGAGAAGCTCCAGTATCCAATGTCAGCTTACATGGTCTTCCGTTCACTTCACCTTTTATGACTAGGGTGTTCCCATCATGGGCCTGTGAGACCGAAATTCTTGGGGCTATTTTAACACCAGCCAGCACCCGCCCCGCAGTCCTGGCGTTGACTAGTTTTCCTGCTGCTGGGCAGTGACATCTGCCGCCCTTCTTTCCCGGGTCTGATCTTCGTTAGCAGTGCTACGCTTCGGACAACTTGAACGGAGGTGGCCCTTTTCCCCACAAGTGTAGCACCTAGGGCTGTTCCTCAGACGGTCACGAACAGGTGAAGCCGCAACCTCCCTGATGCGATGGGCTCGATGATCATGCCTCACTGCCTCCACCTCCAACGCATGGGCCAAGGCGTCCTTGAGCGTCTCGTGGTGTCCAAGTCTTACAGCAGCCCTTTTTTTTTTTTTTTCAGGATGGGAAATCATCAAATGACTTCTCCCGCTCTGGGTGGAGCGGGAGGGCGTGTCAGACTTTTACTGACTAAAACCCACCCGTGTTCCATCAGTTGCCCATGTGCCAGGGTCACGGTATCTCTCTCGAACAATCACGCGACCCCGGCAGGCATCGGTCCTAGTAGACCCCTACACTGCTGCTGACATCTCTTTGAGGCGCGCGTGGAACACTGCGCGCCGTCGACCCGAGCTTGGTCCTTACCGGGCGGCGAGCTACCCACTGCTCGCCACCCGCAAGCTCGCGCCTACGGTGGCCGGGAGTCCGCTATTGACTCCCGACGCCCGGGGCGTCTCCTCCTGCGGCGGCTAGGGACGTGAGGGCGCAGAGACTGCCACTCCCTCACGCGCCCCGCCTCCTCCTTCGCGAGCATTACTGCTTCGCAGAAGGAGGTGACGGCTTCCCATTCCCTCTCGCTCCGTACCATGGCTCGCACCAGGGCCGGACGCGAGAGGTCGCCGCCGCCAATCGCCTCTACGAGGACACGGTGGTGCTCCGCCCAGGCAGGGCACACTTCCACCGTATGCTCCACCGTGTCCTCCAGACGATCCTCGCAATGGAAACACCCGGACGTATCCTCCCGCTTTATTCTGAAGCAGCCCTTACTTCCAGGTCCCGTATGCCATCTATGAAAGCTTGAGTCAGAGTCCCTTCGATGACTGCAGGCGCAGACTGGTACGCTTTTCGAACCAGCTTCTCGATTTCTAGGGCCCACTGCTGCAGGTTTTCACCACTGCGCTGCACACGATCCTTCAACTGCGCACGAAAAACGTGTTCCAGGTGCGCCTCACCGTATCTGGCTTCTAACGCCTCAACAAGCTGCTCATAGGTAACATTTTTGCCGAGAGCCTCTAACACGGTTAAGGCCTGGTCGCGAAGGGCCAAAGTAAGCGCGGTCATGGCCTGCCCTTTTGTCCACCCATTTGCACTCATGACAGCTTCGAACTGGATTTTATATGCTGCCCAGGAAGATGTTCCATCGAAGGGTGGCACTTTAAACCCGCGCACGGAAGGTGTAGCAACTATCGAAGCCGTAGTCCGGTCCCCAGCTTTCAGAACTCCAACCGCTTTTCTTATATCAGCGATCTGGACTTCGGCCTCGGAGATACGATTTTCATGTACCTGAACAGTCTCCTTCATGGCTTTGATGTCCTTGCCAAATGTCGCGTGTAGATCTTTCAAAAGGAGAACCTGCTCCTCTTTATCACGATGAAGCTGTTCTTGCAGGCGGCGGCTCTGTTCTTCCTGTCGGCGGGCCTGTTCTTCCTGTCGGCGGGCCTGTTCTTCTTGTTGGCGGGCCTGTTCTTCCTGTCGGCGAGCTTGCTCCTCTTTGTCCTGCTGCAGTTGTTCCTGTAGGCGGCGGGCCTGTTCTTCCTGTCGGCGGGCCTGTTCTTCCTGTCGGCGGGCCTGTTCTTCCTGTCGGCGGGCCTGCTCCTGCAGCATCGCCATTAGCGCAGAAAGATCCATGGCTGGTGATGCTGAAGGAACACCAGACACTTGGGATACTGGCTCCGTCGTCGGCTGATTACCCCCAGGTGTCTGTCTAGAAGTTCCTTCAAATCGCCTCTGATCCACCTCCTACTGGCGCTGACTCCTGGTACGGATACCTTCCGTATCCTCCTTCGGTAAAACTGGCATAATTTATCCCACTTCTGACACCAAATGTTACGAGCTGGGGTTCGGGATAAATTAATTTAAACCAATTTACCAAAACACACAAACTGTTTAATTAAATAAACACAAATATCGCAACTACAAGAAACGTCACTTGGAATCACTTGTTTCGCTTCGCTACTGTATCACTCGAATCGTATTCGCTCGCTTCCGAAATCGAACTGCTTGTCGGTTTTTTTTTTTTTTTTTTTGTGGGGCATCTCGTAGTTAATCCTGAAAAGATTGTTACTACTTAAACGGATTGGGGCCCGGCGAGTTCTAAAAAGTTACCTTTTTAGGCCTCCAGCCGGGGCTTATTATACTTAAAAACTAAAGCGAAAGCTCTAAGGGTTACCCCGAGGGGGGTACGAACCTCGGCTTAGGCAATCGCTGATAGGGGGGGCAGCAAGGGACTGGCTGGATCTGAGTTAAATTATTTAGGGACTAATTTAAAGCTAACGGCGCAGCATCGCGGGCTGGCTCTTGCAAGGGTCGGGAGGGACTGTTAAGTCGGGGTCGCGACGACGGACCTCGGCGGCGAGGTCGGTACGGTTTGTGTCTGTGTGCTGGTCTAGCTGTACTGGTCTCTTTTCGACTCTCCTGGAGGAGAGTAGTGGGATCATCAGGATCGGTAAGAATGTGCCGCGAGCGGCGGACTTTGCTAATACGGGAGGGGGTGTAAGTAGCTGCCGCCACAACCAGAGGGTTGCGGTGGGCTACGGCCCTATCGAAGAAGCGCTTCGAAGCGCGTTTTATGTATTGATGGATAGTCGGGAGTTTCATATCTAAATGAAGATTGATATTCCTAACAAACCAAGGCGAGCCTGTGGCTTGACGGAGAAAACGGTTCTGGAGAGTCTGCATCCTATGGATGAATCGGGGCTTGGCATGTGCCCAGACTGGGCTTGCGTATGTCATAATCGGCCTGATACAAGCGGTGTAAAGCCGCTTCTTACACAGAAGAGACAATTTACTCCGCTTTTTCAGGACGCAATGGAGCCTACCGAGAGCGAAAGCGGCCCGCGAGCGAGCCTGCTTTATGTGCTCAGAAAAGGTGAGGTGTTCGTCGAGGATGACACCTAGATATTTGGCTTGCTTCGCCCAAGGGATCTGCTTGCCGAACATTGAGATGGGTCGGGGAGGGGGGTGATTACGTCGCGGTCGGGTGTAAAAGACCGCCTGACTTTTATCGGGATTGACCTCGATTCGCCACTTCCTGAACCATTCGCCGAGCTCGTCGACTGCGGTTTGGAGGTAGCGAACCAGCGCTGTGTCACTAAATCCCGAGAAGAAGATGGCAGTGTCGTCTGCGAACAGAGCTAACCTTGCCTTCTTGCTTCTGGGGATATCGCTAGTGAACAGCGTGAAAATGAGGGGGGCTAGTACAGAGCCTTGAGGGACTCCTGCACGAATCGGGTGAGGGGAAGAAAGTGCCCCTTCGATGCGATAGCGAAAGGTACGGTTCGCAAGAAAGTCTCGTAAGATGAGCACGAGACGGTCTGGCACTCCGAGTTGATACAGCTTATATAATAAGCCGTTGTGCCAGACTTTGTCGAACGCTTTCGCTATATCGAAGTATACAGCGCCCGTGAACATACCACGCTGAAAACCAGCATTGATATGTTCGACGATACGGTGTACCTGATGGACACACGAGTGTTGGGTTCGAAAACCAAACTGCTCGTTGGGGATGAGGCCCTTGACTGCTTGTCGGCCCGACAATCCGCTATTTATATCCCGAGCAGAACATTCTCGAACATTCGACACCGCCACAGCGTAGAAGCTTCTAGTAACTTCCATTGAACTGTTTAATCCCACTATTCGACAATAGATGGCAGTAGCGTCTACGTACAATTTCGTGTAGTACTTGCTACTCAATAACAGATGGCGTTAGCGTGTCATTTCCAGTAGTTTCTAACACTGCTCCGTCCTTAGATGGAATTAGCGTGATGTTTCTAGACTTTTCGATTTACGTCACACTGCCCCTTTCTGAGACGGAGTTAGCATGATGCTTCTAGACTTTACGATCTACGTAACAATATTAAATATATCGAAAGTTTTTGATACAAATGCATTAACTAATTAGCTACTAGTGTGTTTAACTAAATAATATTAACGCTAAGTTAGATATGTCAGTACATTCAGTGATTTAGTAGCAATGAATGTAAATTCCTGACATTCTGAATTGAAGCATATTTTGAGAGATACTGTGTGAATGATACTATGGTTAAAAAGGAGGTGACTACCGCTACCGTGATGACAAATAATAGAGAAGGATGGAAATACATGTTGCGCCGACCACATTTAAATTGGGATAATTGCACGAAAATTATGATTATTTGATGGATACCATAGTTTTAACGGTTGAAGTAAACAATTGTATTGGCCATTACAAATTCGTATTATGCACGGGTACATAAGATCGAAATTTCCATGGATATGGCGGCTCAGAAGTATACGAGCTTCTACAATGGGAAATAAAGTATTGTACCTGGCGAATTCAATAGGTCGGATATTTTTTAGGGTTCCATACCCAAGGGGTGCGTGCGGAACCCTGTAACTGCTTATGCCGTCTGTCTGTCAGTCACAGGGCTGTATCCTATTAATGTTTATTGGAAGCCAGCTGGAATGAACGGAATACACGTTTGATTTTGAACCAACTTCCTAAATACTGTCATTTGACAGCGCTAGGGCTCTGTCTCGCAAAGGGTCACAGCATTATGTTGAGTGATGGCTGTTTTGCGTGGATGTGATGCACGTTTTTCCCTAACGTTTTAAATATTTTTGTATGTTTCGTCTTTCTGTGCATCATGTTTGCCGCAAATAAACGTATTTTCTTTTTGGAACGAACTTCCTTATAGCGCGTTGCGACAGGGGGCTAGACGGAATTAAGAGAAAAAGTTGTAACGACACTTTTTAACCGACTTAAAAAAAGGAGGAGGTTTCTCAATTTGACTGTATATATTTTGTTTTGTAACGAAGTTTTTGGAACGGAGAGAGAGAGAGGGAGGGAGGGAGAGAGAGAGAGAGGGGGATAGAAAGAGAGAGATGGAGATAGAGGGAGAGAGAGAGGGAGAATATTTTTGTTGAGTGTATACAGGTTTTTTGTACATAATAAAAAATAATAACAATAATTAATCCTGGAAAGGAACTTCGTTCCATCCGGGTGTCCCTTGACACCTCTCAAGAATTTTTCTTGCATACTCTTTTTACTTATTTGTTTATTTTGTTTTACAGTGCAACTACACAAAATACCGCTGTTGCTGTGTCAGGGAACTGCGCGATGGTATTAACTAACAAAGGAATAAGTGTTACAGGATTCGTAGCACCATTGGTTCTATATATTTCTGTAATATTGGTCCATGCGTGGTTTTAATAATGTAGTTATGAACCAATAACTGTTATATAAGATTATTCTACTTTTTGTTATAAATTATGAGTTTGTTTTAAAGAATATATGTAAATGTTGTTAATATATTTAATAAAAAATAATGTTTGATTATCCACATGTTTTAATGTTTTAATCAGCATCATAACAGATCATGATTTAACATCAGACCAACCACAGGTTCTGAAATTTGTTCACCCACCGGGCACTTCAAGGATATGATTTTTGAGAACAGGGCCCCTATTTCTTACGGTTCCGTAGCCAAATGTCAAAAACAGTACCCTTATAATTTTGTCTATTCGTCCGCCTGGCTGGATGTTACACAGCTGTTTAAATCGAAGTTTATTTGCACTAAATCAATAAAAAATGGTAAAAAGGTTTATTCTAAACTAGCTTTTGCCAGCGGCTTCGCCCGCGTGGAGGTCGGAAAATATCCCGCGGGAACGTACTACCGGGATAAAAAGTAGCCTATCTGTTAATCCAGGTAATAAACTAACTGTGTTCCAAATTTGAAAGAGTAACAAACATCCACACATCCATACATACAAACTTTCGCATTAATAATATTAGTAGGATAGATATATACTATTGAGGACTTTTTTGTAGATCTTTTGAAGACCATCATCTGTGTAATACATACTTTTGGTGTATGATCAACGTATGCGAGGATAAGAGACCACCATCTGGATAATAATTTTGACAACATAAAAAAAATGTCACTAATTAGTCGAAATTAGTCGCCAAATATCAGAATTAGTCGGTGGCTGGTTCATTATGAAATAAATAACCTTAAAACTTAAAATTGGTTCAAAAGTTATAAGCGTTTCTAGATTGCCGACCTGGAGATAATTTCCTCAGCTTGACCGCATTTATATCTCAAAACTAAGAGGACCTAGTGCTGATCTGTTTTCTACCAATTTTGTCTCTAATTAGTCGCAACCTTTCGCCTAGTCACAGATTTAGTCAGTGTATAATTAAAGAGATATATTAAAGAATACAATTTCTCCATACATTGGTACAAGCAAGTACAAAATACTAAAGTAGTTTTAGTTCTAGCGTTTCTAGACAGTGGTGCCGATTCCCTTATTCACAAACTAAACTTAATTTAAGTTCAGTGCATCATTTTCTTTCTATTTCAATAAGGAAAGGACAGAAGATAAATTTTAGTTTAGTCCTGTCAAATTAATCAGCGCTTGACGTAAATTGACGTAATTTTAGTAGGCAAGTTTATAATCACGTCTAAACTTGTATGGAGTAGTGACAGGCGCTGATTAATTTGACAGGACTAAACTAAAATTTTTCTTTTGTCCTCTTCTTAATGAAATACAAAGAAAAAGATGCACTGAACTTAAATTTAGTTTAGTTTGTGAACAAAGGAATCGGTACCAATGTCGATGATGTCATATGGTGGAATGTTTGTTTCGAAATATATAAATATAAAGTTATTCTATAAATTGAATCCAGCAAAAAAGGCTGTATTCATTACCTATAACTTGGTCGCTTGCAAGATAGATCACTGCGCTCGGTTTCATTTACGGTGAGCACGAAAGACATAAATTCGCATGTATACAGGCGAACTACTTAGACCAAGTTGCCCCTGCCGTTTTAATATTTAACTAAAGGTACGGTTATTTTAAATGCAATGCGTAGGTACCTATAACTTGGTCGCTTGCAAGATAGATCACTGCGCTCGGTTTCATTTACGGTGAGCACGAAAGACATAAATTCGCATGTATACAGGCGAACTACTTAGACCAAGTTGCCCCTGCCGTTTTAATATTTAACTAAAGGTACGGTTATTTTAAATGCAATGCGTAGGTATTGGGTAAATCATATATTCTTATTTCGGCAACAGAAATGTTATTATACCAAGGTAAATTAGAGCCTAACGTTATAATTTGGCAAAACAGTTGCATGCGACTGTACATCTTGACACCAAATAGACCAAGAGCAAGGTTTTATGTTTGCAAAAAAGTTTAAGCCACTCTAACTTAGTAATTTGACACAAAAATCATGTATTTATTTGAGAATTAGTCTCTCTGACATTTCTAAGGACTTTAGACCGATAAAAATAGAAGTAAATTAGAAATTAGAAAAGAAAAAAAATAGAAATATCTTTCGCTTATAACTTTTGAACCAGTGATCAACAGATTCTGAAATCTGGCGACAAATCCCGGCTCTGTCTTTAAGCCCGATGCCCTCGTCGACGCAGATGTTGGCCATAGAATCAACACAGTATTGCTAAAATGGCGATCTCTAAATAGAGTAGTACCTACTCTGTGACACCGGCAAAATCTACAAGATGGCTGGTTAACCCAAAATGTTGTATTGGGCGAGATGCACAAACAACTATTGCACACAGCCGAAATGAAGAATGTACGCTGGTCACACGTCTGGGCAGAATACGCAATTTTATTTAATCATTTAATTCGAGCAACAAGACTCATAGTGTTAGTAACAATGCGCTTACAAACTATGTTAGTAACACACTTACAAAGACAAAAACAGAACCAGATTTTTATATCACTGCTGCAAGGTGACACGCCCAGCTGAAACCTTGCAGCAGTGGTTCACAAACTCACTATCCAGCCTACTTGCTATTATAGATAGGATGCTGTTGGCGCTGCCCCGCACCCTACGGACCAGGGATGCGCACCGCTTCCGCATCACCGTGTAGAAACAATCCACGTAAGCTTCAGCAAACATCCCCGATGCGCTGCAGTATCGGGGCTACCCCATCAGCACCCTAAATGCGTTATTGTATTGGACGCGAAGGGCGCTGTATGATTTTTGAGGATAATGAACCCACAGACTACAAGTGTAAAAAGACGTGCAGTACGCACTGAATATAGTGCGCTTGACCTCTTTCGAGGCACGTCTGAATTTGCAGGTAGGTAATCATGTTAGTGCCATGAGCACGAGCATTTTAGGGAGGTACATCTTGTGGTTCTGGTGGTTGCAAGCGCTATTACTGAACACGAGATCTTGGATTCATTTCCCAGGCCGGGTAGTGTTATTGGATATTTCCACCAGAAACTTTTCAGAAGCAGTCTTGAGTCCAGATTTGTGCCCAGTTGGTGGCAGTACCCTCGCCTCCTATGACATGGGACTTAAACTAACTGGCGAAATGCTGGTGTACTATTGTAACACCTTTGCCTAACCCTTTGGAGATTAAAAGCGTGTTAATATGTTAGTGTATATGTACATCTCCAGTTCTACATTACTTATGCTATTCAGGAACGGAGCATTTACAAGGTTAGCCCTTGTACGTAGGGTGAGAAAAGTGAGCTATGCAAGAACAAAGATTTTACCAACCCGCCTCGGTCTGTTAAGGATGTTTTTGTTTTTAATTTACAAATGGAAATAGGAGTTACTTTCAATCGAATTATGCTAGGAGAGCCCAGAAGACTATGAGAATAAAGAACGTATGAGTGAGCTCGAACATTTTGCACACACTCAGATAGGTAAAATTTTCTTTTGATCATTCAGAAAGAACTAGAAATTAAAAAGCTCTAGAATTAAGATAAAGTAGAATGCGAGTGAGTGAAGCGATCCGGACAATTTTAGTGTGCGTTACGATTGCTCCGCCAGATTATCCAGATAGAAATTTTAAGTTGGCCGCGCGAACGTAACGACACTGAATAGGTTCGGTTTAGTTTTGACATCATACAGAAAGAGAACGTAGGTACCTACTTTGTTATGACGAACTCGGTTTCCAGCAGTATTTTTTATTTCTTATCAGTAACAAAAAATTAAAAAAACTGCTGGAAAACTTCTTTTGACTTCAATTACGTTTGATGGAAAGCGATAGATTAAGTCTATCTATGCTGGAACGAGCGTGCCCATAAAATGCTTGTTCACTCTAGCTTTGAAGGCAGCAGACGGGTTAAATATGGAAAGAAACACAGACGGCAAAGACTTCCCAACTTTAGCTATGCTCATAATAAATGTGGGGGAGAACCGCTGGGTGGGTGTTTTTTTGGAATCTAGCCTTCACCTTAAGCTTGTCGAACCGTCCGTACGAGCGGGGTGCCCGAGTGCATTCCTGAGTTTGCTTCGGTTGCTCATGCATTCTAGATTTTACATAATATAACAGGCTTTTTGAAGTAAACCCTTCTTTAGTCGCGTAGAGCAATATTTAGTAAGGGAAAATCTTAAGGTTTCGCGTCACCGAAATACTGTGATGTGTTGCGCTTGTTCTTGCTTGGAGTGTCTATAGATGTAATGCCAAACTAATGTTAACAATTTTAATTTACAAATCAACTAAACAAACGACGACGACATAGATCGTATGGCCACGTAATGAAAAAAGTTAATAGTAATTCCTTCGTCAAAACAGTCTTATAAATACTAACAAAATGCCTGGGAAGAAGATGGTGGTAGTCTAGTCTCTGCGCTTTCATTTCCCTCTCTATAAAGAAAGAAGAAAGCACGGAACCTAACCCCTTTGGAAACCCAGAACAGATTGTCCTAGTCTGGCTTTGTCGCTGCTGTAGAAGAACACCCGACCTCAAATAGAACTGAGAATATGAGATGCATAAAGGAGATTAAGAAACTCTAAAACCGACAACTTGATGAATTTGACCAATCTCTACGACTAACGCTTTCATTATTTATACAGCCCATCGATTAATCATATACCTACCTACTTATTAAAGTACCTATTACTAAACCATGTAGATACGCAAACAGAACACTTGCCTTCACTTATCATCAGGACTTCCACTTGGTTCCGTGACGTCAGTGTTTTAAAACCATTGAAGAACGCATAGTTGAGTCCTTAGTAGTTAAGCATGTACCTACGTAACTCAACTAAGTTCCTCAAGAAATAATAAGGGTGATATTTTCAACCGACGAAAAAAAACGAAGGAGGTTCTCAATTCGACGCGTATATTTTTTTTTTTATGTATGACCACGCATATCTTTTTACATAGTGGTCCGATTGTGACAATTCTTCTTCTATTGGAAAGGGTATACTCCCAAGGTGGTCCGATATAAATTTGGAAAACAAAATCGCACCCTAAGGGTCGGAAAACAGGGGATGATTGATTGTTCACTCACTGATTGTAATGTATAACCACGCATAATTTTATACAGAGAAGTCCGATTTTGATTATTCTTTTTTTGTTGGATAGGGTATACCTTGCCAAGTATTATGAGTACATTAAAGTCACAAAAAATTATAAAATAAAAACTTTTTAACAAAAAATTAAACCTTGAGTCAGAGTAATCAATGAAAAATCAAAAAAAACTAAACCGCCGAAAAAACTGAAAAGCATAAAATAATAAACCTTAAAATTTTGAGTCGGCGCTGAAAAATCAATGAACAAAGATCACTCAAAGCGCCGACTCATGATTTTAAGGTTTATTATTTTACCTATGCTTTTCAGTTTTTTCGGCGGTTTAATTTTTTGTTAAAAAGTTTTTTATAATACCAGTTTATAACTGTTCCAGTGAAGGGCAAAGGCCTCTTCTCAGATAGAGAAGGAACCAGCATTGATTACTCTGACTCAAGACTTGTTGGCGATCTCAGACATACAATTATGAAAACCTTGGCACAAACATATCCTTGGGTGCCTAGCTATCTATTACGAACATACCAATTCAGAAGTTAAGTAGGAACTCATAAAGTATTCCTGAGGAATCCTATTAGGTTTTATAATCACCGACGATAACATATCGCTAAGAGTCAAACAATATGAAGTGCTCGCATTCACATACCACTTGAATCTTCCTGCATATAAGGACCAGTCAGTTATGACCATCTCTATTGGTGAAGCAGCAGCGAAAACAGGTTGGTGTGTTTCAAATTATTAATCTTTTCTAGTGGCTTAGGTGTGTACATCCTTGGCATATGCATTTGCAAATAGGAAATTAATTTTCAATAATCTCCACCGGTAGCAACCGAATCTTTAACTAAATAAAAATCTTAAATTCATTTATTCACTGATTGATAAAAAATAAATAGTCCTCCAGACCGTACTTCGCCCATGTCGACCAACTTCAAAGGACATTTTCCGGCGACTTTCTGCTTACGAGATATTATAGTGCTCAAGTGTGTGGCGGCGTCACAGGTGCACTCTCTCCTCCTCAAAGGCCGGTGGGACGGCACGTTATCCGACACGACGGGAGAGAGGGGTACGGATGACCCCAGGACCTCATACCTCAACGTGCTTTCCGAGACACGGGGTATCACACCGAAGAATAAATTCCTAATGGAACACTGATAGACAACGCATAGTATAAACCGCTGGATTTTGAAGCATGACACATGCACAATAGTTTCGTATATTATAATGAAAGTGAGCACTAAGGAAGGTTTTTTTTAAATGTATCCCCTTAAAAGATTGAAATTTTATTTGAGTTTGACGACGGGAAATCCCATCGGGCACTCAACTTGTTCGTGGTTGTGTTTTTTAAGTGGTGTTCTAGCTGATGAGGGCGGCAGTGTGTTATGGGAGCCGAGTTGCGGTCATGTCTCGTTTATGTACCTATTAGATAGATCTAGTCATGATACAGCCTTTCCAAAAATACCGACCGCAATTTTTTGCTTAGTTATTTTGATATGAATTTTTCAGTGAGAGGGTAATGACCTTAAGAAAATCTTAATTTCAAAATAACTCAAAAAATATAAGACTTATGTTTTTTTTAGAAGTGAAAATGATGTTGCAGGATTTCACATATTTAAATATTAAATTAGAGGGTTCTAGCTTTAATTATTTAAGAGTAAGAATTTTTTCACTGAACTTCATATATGTATTTTTTTAAATAAAACAATAGCGATGTAGCATTTTATTTTTTTCTCATAATATACTCAATAATATTACTAATCATATTCTAAAATTTCACAAGCTAAACTCATGCGGCAAAGGAGATAAATCGTTTCTATGTATTTAAGGAATTTCTATGAAAATAGGGTTGTCAATTTTCGTACAATTAAAATTCAAAAGTATTACTCCATGATGTCATCATCAGAAAATGTTAAAGTTTCTCCTGATGGCAGTGAAAGGGGTTCATCATCTGGTGCCATTTCCCTGGTATCACGATCTATGGAACTTAGTGGTAACTGATCATGAAACATAACATTTTCCGTTGACGGTTTTAAAAGGGAAATGACTTTTTCGGGGAGAGTCAAAGGTTTCAATTTATTTTTTCGTACTCCAAGGGACATGGCCGATATTAATGGATCTGAGGATTCTAACGCTCGATGAAACAAGTCAAGTATTGTAGTTTTACGATCTAACTTACGTGTGTGGTGCTCACGGTCGTAACGCCAAAATTTGTTCCTTGACTCACCAGCTTGTTCTGACAGCATACCAATTGGCAACGAAATGGAATCTATGATGTTCGCACCATGTATCAGTATTTTGTGCAAGGTGACTGACATGTAGAACCAGTTATAATTTTCCACATACTTGGTAGCCAGATTATGGCAAAAAACTTGAAACTTTGCGGAATCGATTTCCAACCCACTTGATAATGCCACTAGAATAGTGTGTAGATCTTCGACTAGCCATTCCTTGATTCCCAAAATCTCTGCAAAGGTTTTGCGGTTGGAATCTGACAATGCAGTGCGCGCAGTATTGCCGTCATTCGTTGTACCTGTATTTGGTCGTACGACATCGACAAGCAAACCCATTTTTTGCCGGATTTCAGCTTGGATACGTTTTTTTCTACTTTCTACAACACCAGCTTCGGAAGAATTTTTTGCTACTCTCCATTTTTGTACGCCTGGGTCGTTTTTATATCTTAAGTGCAGCAAAAATTCGAAGATTCTGATCCAGGCATGCAATGGGCTAAGTCCATGTAACAAAGTTTCTTTATTTATTGCCTTTTTTTTACTAGATCAAGCTTGTTAAATTCCGTGCAGGTAGCTCCACAACATGCACACCTTAATTGCGAGCTGGTATTTGTTATTACATTAAATACCTTGCCATCTATGATCGTTAGATATAATTTTGGATCCCCAATTATAGTATTTCCGGAGGAGTTTTCTGCAAAAATCGGCGCAAGTTCTTTAATTTCTTCTTCTACACGATGTTTAACTCTCTGAATTAAGTCCTTGGTTTCTGATCGATATTGGATTTGTATTGGTCGACAATATCGAAAAGATTGAGGACTAGGATTTGCCCACAATACAAATCCATCAACTGTTTTCACACGTAATGGGATGTATGTGGTAGCAAAAAGGCATTGCTCGTCATCGCTATCATCAGCAAATATCTGCTTATAGTTAGATTGCCCAGTACTGCCATCAAAACCCCAAGAACCTTCAAAAACACAGTTAATTGTATTTAACTGTTTTTGTCTGCAGTACTCGGAAACTTTATCATCGTAAGAATCAATAATTCGGCGGAATGTGTGCATAAGCAAATCGAACAGAGGAACTTTTGCTTCTCGTTCTGATATAGAAATGTCGACATCAGGGTAACATAGTTTTTTAGCCATCTGTATTCTATAATAGGGAGGATAAATATTTGAACCTCGAGATTTGGCACCCCGTTGTATCAAAATCAAAATCAAAATATAGTATAGTTATATAGTCTTCAACAGACAATTTTCTATCTATCATTAAACAAAGAGCTTCATCAGCAGTATACGGTAAAGCTTTAGTTTCTTGACCAGATCTAATCATATTGGCAATAGTTGTTGATTGAGTAGGAGTTTTTAGGCACTCTTTGATAACAAACTCAAAGTCACTGGCAGAAGTTTTACTTAGCTCAATACCTGTTTTATTTGATTCTATTTTCGACACAACCTTAATCAGTTTATCTATAGGTTGGTTTTCGAGTTCTTGTTCAAGACTTTTCCTTAAACGTCGCTGACTACGATTGCTTAGGTCTCCATAGTGTTGACAAGTAGAAGGAGCATCGAGTAAACTAATAGGTTCTTTTGATGTAGACGGCAAAGCTGTTAATATTTGTATGGAACTCGTTGATTCCTGTTCTTCTGGCATCAAAACTTCTTTATTTTCTGGTATATGAGTCTCTAAACATTTTTGATGGTCTATGTCGGAAGAAATACCAAGATTAAAAATTGTCGAAAGCCAGTTTTTGTTTTTCTTCAGAAACCTTACACGATTTCGAGAACTTGCTTTATATAGTTGTTCACATCTACACAAAAATGCTGTGATAGTTTTTCTCAAAGAATGCAAGTCTCTATTGATGTAATCAGGGGTGCCTTTAGGGTACAGGGCGTTTAGTACTATGGCTTTCCTCTCAACTGGAGAAAGGTCCATAGGCCGCACTTTCGGGCCTCGTTTATAAGCTTCTCTTTCGAAAATTTTAAATAAATCTAGACGAGTCAATGCTACGGGTCGATCGTCGTTGCATAATTGGTCTCCTAGCATATTAACAGGTACACCCGGAGAGTGAAGAGTACCTATATCTGCCACTCGCTGACCAACATGAGGGTTGGCGCCCTCATGCCCCTCTTGCACTAAATCACTCGGTCGAGGCCCGAGATGACATCCCCCAACAGAACGGGTCAGCTCCTGTTGAGGCAAAGCAGCGCCATGGGTCTTTGCCGGCTCCATGACGCCTCACTCCCGCTTTTCCGGACATCGTGTAAGAGTATTGGGTTTTAGCATAGCTTAACGAGGGCGGACCCCTTCCCAATACCACACGATGTCCAACATGAAAGAAAATTGAAAAAAAAAATACAATCACTTTGTTGACAACCCTAAGAAAATTTAAAAAAATTAATATCTCTGGTGCAAAGCCTTTGTAGCGTCTGATTTTTTGTATGAATATACATGTAAATGTACAAAATATAAATACACTGAAAGAAAATGCGACCATGCAAAGGTTCGCCAGAAAAATAATAATTACGGAATCATATAAAAATAAAAAAAACTGCTTGTAAGAGCTTGATTAATCAGTTATGTATAGTTTAATATGTTCTTTTAGTTGTAATCTATTATACCACGAATCAGTTTATGATAAAACAATAGATAGAATGGACATAAACGTTTTTTTGGGTTTC
The DNA here is from genome assembly GCA_932294355.1 of Aporophyla lueneburgensis. Lineage (NCBI taxonomy): Eukaryota > Metazoa > Arthropoda > Insecta > Lepidoptera > Noctuidae > Aporophyla > Aporophyla lueneburgensis. Next base: position 7,702,802 of record OW028740.1, on the reverse strand, counting down.
TATGGACTTTTCTCGATTTATTCAATTTCTCAAAAACTACTACAGATAAAGTCATGGGGATTTTTTTTAATGCAATTTTCCAAGAATATCATTCTAATGAGCATTAAAAATGGTCATGACCGCAACTCGGCTCCCATAACACACTGTGCGGTGTCAGGATCTGCCGTTTGTCGGTAACTCAAAAGACCGAGGAGTGTACTTCGACCTCGCGAGCAGTCAAACAGTTGTATTACCAGATCCGGTATCTTAACAAAACGCAATTCCATATTGAGTCAAGATCAAATTGAGTATCGTGTTAGCTACCCAAAAATATTGCTAGGGAGGTAAAAATTTCAGCTATATAGTATAAAATACTGATACTCCGGTACATCCGGTAAGACTGGAAGCCGACCCCAACATTGTTGGGAAAAGGCTAAACAGATGATAGTCCAAGGAAAACTGCAATTTCCGGTTAAGCATGCCTGTTCAGTTCCTATTAAATTAATTAAAATATTTCTTGATTGTGAACATAACAATAATGGCAACTTCCGTGTGTTAAGCCAAAATGTGGGTGTTTACGCTGTTCCTGGTTGCTGCGACGGCGACGAGCGTCTCGTGCGTGGACATGTGGTGGAAGTCAGCTGTGATCTACCAGATATATCCGCGCTCTTTCATGGACAGCAATAACGACGGGATCGGAGATCTAAATGGTAACATTTTTAAAACTTTATATTTTGTAGGCAGTCGTAGAATGAACCGCGCCCTTTTCCCTCGGGAAAGTGGGAAACTTAGATTTGCGAGCATCTTGCGTGTCTTGCAATAAGCAGTTTGCTTTTATGCCAATAACTCATTTAATAACCAACCTCGAATCCTTTTGGAAAACATATTGTGAGACTAATGAAATGTCTTTAGGTACCATTATTGTTTAATCGTACCTAAAGATAATAGGTACTATGTACTATTAAGTAAGCGTTTTTAATAAAATACCAGCTATATCATTGTGCTGTGCTTACTATATGCTATACGTTTAAGTAGTAATAAGTCCTATAAGATTTTACTCAAAAGCAACTATGTATGCCTTCCATTTTCAACAGGTATAAAACAAAAGCTACCGTACCTACAAGAGTTGGGCGTAGATGCAATCTGGATGTCTCCGATCTACAAGTCACCCATGTACGACTTCGGTTACGACATAACAGACTATAAATCTATAGCAGAAGACTACGGCACTATGGACGACTTTGACGCTCTTATGGTTGAAGCTAAGAGATTGGGTAAGTCTTTGTTAAATCAACAATTTATAACTGGTATAGTCGACCGCGCTTCGGTGGTAACACTTTGACCTTGACCTAGCCTAGCGTAGTACCTATGGAGTTAAAATTGAATAAGAGGGAAACTTTTACTGGAATACGTATCCCGATCATCAGTATTTTCGCTTCTTCATTCAAATTGATTGTAGTGAGTTGTACTAGTACTTTTTTAAACGTATGTACGAGCTCATAGATACAAAGAGGCGGACGTATCAAACTCCTCCAGACTATATTAGCCCACGTTCTCAGGACTGTATCTTCAACGTACCACTTAGTGCCAAGATTTGAAAATCGAACACTGTGTTTTGCGAGGTGCTGAGACTCACTCGCGCTACACGCTCTTGTATTCTCATTGCTAGGTTTAACACCTAGAGTTGAAACTTCAGTGCGCGAAAAAATCCTGCCGCGATTTTATTACGTCCGTCTAAACGACACAGTGTTCCTCTAACAACCTTAAAAGTATTCACAGACGATCGAACTTGGTTCGGAACGGACCACGAACTGTACGGTGCGGTCTACACAACAGACGAGCGCACCAGACTCCGAATCGTCCAGTCGTATTGTGCTAGCATTGCGTGAACACGTCTCCTCGACATGCCGTCTATTCTATCAAAACAGGCCGAAATTGCATTAGTTGCGGCAACTATCGTTGCTACATCGCCATTACATAACCAAAGATAAAGAAGAAAAGAATGGGCAACATTTTATCTCAGAAACAGACAACAGTACAGTCAAATTAATTTCATTAAAGATCTCGATGATAAAGATTTTCGTATATATCTTCTTTTAATGATGTCTTCTTGGCGTCGTTCCGAATCCATGTCTGTGAACACGCTGCGACGTGTTGCGCGTACGGTGGCACAATAGCGACTACACCGACATAGTGATGGGCAGGGGATAAATACTCAGAGGATAAATACTCGAGTTTTTATCCGAAACGGATAAATACTCGTTTTTACTCATTTTTATCGGATAAATACTCAAAATGATGGATAAATATCTTTTTTGCGCGTCGAATGATTATTTTATAATGTAAATTGGTTTTATTGTTATGAAGGCTTTTCAAAATACTACGTTATTATATTATTTAGTTGTAATGTTAATTGTCAGGACTGTAATTGTGTCAGGAGGCCAAACGTCTCTAATAGAGCATGCTCTTTAGACACAATTTTAGAATCTTTCTTTGTTGAGAGTGTAGAGAATTGCTACATAATTGAAGATCTCTGTGAAGAGCTTCTAAAAGTCAAGAAAAATGCGGCGAAGACCAGTTCTTAGTATTGTTTTTTGCCAACGCTATAAACATGCTTACTTCGCACTCTCGCCTACACTCTCGGTGCAGGCGGAACGTGACAATGAGTTATGCATTATCGTGCGTGCTGCTAGCGTTCATCGATTCCACGCGTGCCTCAAAGAGATGTCGGCACATATTGAAGGGGTCCGCGAGCACCGATGCCTGCCAGGGTTGCGGATCTGTTTGAAAGAGGTATTGTGGCCCTGGCATAGGCAACGGACGGAACACGGTTGGGTTTTAGTCAGTAAAAGTCTGACACGCTTTCATATTGGCGATAGCAATGGTGGCCCGGTGGTATCAGCCCCGACTTACGACTTGTAGGTCGTGGGTACGCACTGCTCTCAAAACTTTATATTGATCGCTGAATCCACATCCCACATTGTCGACAACCTCGCAAGCTAAGTCAGGATACTCGATTTCTTTATCTTTCACGTGGTAGTTTTTTTGGAACGAAGTTCCTTATGGCGCGCTGCGAAAGGGGCCTAGACGGAATTAAGAGAAAAAGTTGTAACGACACTTTTTAACCGATTTAAAAAAAGGAGGAGGTTCCTCAATTTGACTGTATATATTTTGTTTTGGAACGGAGAGAGAGAGAGAGAGAGGGAGAGAGAGAGAGAGAGAAGGAGAGATAGAGGGAGAGAGAGAGTGGGAGAGGGAGAGGGAGAGAGAGGGTGAGAGAAGGAGGGAGTGAGGGAAATGGAGAGAGATAGAGAGAGGGAGAGAGAGAGGGAGGGAGAGAGGGAGGTAGAGAGAAAGGGAGATAGAGGGAGAGGAAGAGACGGAGAGAGATCTCTCTCTCTCTCCATCTCTTCCTCCCTCTCGGGAGAATATTTTTGTTGAGTGTATACAGGTTTCTTGTGCATAATAAATAATAAAAACAATAATGAATCCTGGAAAGGAACTTCGTTCCATCCGGGTGTCCCTTGACACCTGTCAAGTTTTTTATATATTACAATGATTTAAGCGTTACTTAACCCTTAAATACATGATTTTTACTTTTTAACCAAATTAAATTTACTTTTTTGTAATGTTTTGGTGGAAATTTACAACTTTATGTAATCAGAACAAACCTACTGAGAACAAAATGTGTAGTGAGATAATAAACCACTTTGTACCAATTACAAAAACAAAAAATGACTGGAATGATAACGAAAAAATTACATTGAATTGGTTGATGGAAATTTCCATCACAATGCATTTGAGGGTTAAATAGTTTCTGCCTACCCCCATGGGAGAAAGGCACGAGTTCATGTATGTATGTGAAAGAAAAAAAATGTACAAAATTAAATGTATAATTTTATCTAACTTTGACAGTTATTGACGAATTGTATTCATGATTGAGTGAAATTATTGTCAATATCAGCATTTTTTAATTGTTAAAATGATTAATAAGGTACGTTACCTATCTGCATTGTCTGTTTTTCGTTAATTTTAATCCTTTTGTTAGTAAAATGACAAAATGTACGTTACGAAAACTTAAAATAGTATTTATCCGCTGTTTTGGATAAATACTCAGTAAAAACGGATATTTATCGAGTATTTATCCATTTTGAGTATTTATCCGGATAAAATCCCAACACTAGACCGACATAATGGTTCGGTGCGCCATCCACACGATCGATTTGGTTCGGAACGCACCGCATTCGATGTGCAAGCGCTCCGAACCAGCCGTACCGATATTAATAATAATAATGTCCGGCGGACCGTGCGCCACACGATCGAATTTGGTTCAAAGCGCACCATGTTCGTGGTCCGTTCCGAACCAAGTTCGATCGTCTGTGAACACTTTTAAACAGCACCTTACTTGCGTAACATATAATACTATTAATTTATCTATAATCTGTATGTATTTAGAAATACATAAGTATACTAGCTGACCGTACAGACGTTGTCCTGTTTCCTAGAACTCGATAGCAGCGCCACCAACCGGGTCCAATAGTGAATCTAAACCATCTAGGGTGCCACCCAAATGCATACAAAAAAATTCATTCAAATCGTTCCAGTCGTTTAGGAGGAGTTCAGTGACATACACACGTACAGTAGAATTATATATGTCGCAGCCTGGGTGGCCGAGATGAGAGGTATTGGGTCTTCTTCACGATCGGACATGGTTTTACTGAGACGTGGGCACTGTTGTGGGTACTCGAAAAAAAGATAATTTGAACAGAATAACTTTATTTAAAACTAGGCTGTATGCGAAACAAACACGTGCGTTGGTACTGAGCGTCTGCTTAGATGGTTGGAGTTAGACTGTCGCCGCACTCCTTCCTTCTGCTAGTCCTCGCTGCATCCCCTCTACCGACGATCGTGTCCAAGCGGCAGGGCGCGCTTGCGTTTCCGGTTGGATATTTTTGTAATTTAAATCAGTTACAAAACTACTCGCTAGATGGCGCTGTCTGTCACACCGTGGCGCCATCAATCCACGACACGGCCATCCCTACCTGTGGACAAAATATCTCTAAGAGTAATCTAGCTCGGCTATCCTGCCAATAGAAACAAAGGTTGATTCTCAATGGTACTTTATTCCTTCTAAATATAAGGACAATAATCTACTGTCATAATTAACAATGCCCTGTTATTAAGGCTTTATACACAGTGCTTCCTGCACAACATCATTAATTTGAAAAGGTCCGATCAACAAGCTAACAGAGTAATTATAACAATTCTGTTACTCTATCATTATTCATGGGCAATGCATACTCCACTCATGACACTGCGCACCAACGCAGGCCAGAATCGCACCAACGATTCTTTACAAATCTGCCACCACATATGCTACAACACATTAGGGGCTCTGTGCACCAACACAGACAAGAATCGCACCAACGATTCTCAAAAATTTAGCGCAATATGTGCTACAACACATATAGCGCTCTGTGCACCAACACAGACAGAAATCGCACCAACGACTTCTTCAAGACCCATCGCCACATGTTACTCATGAGGTGCGGTCTAACGTTTTGAGTATGAGTGTGCAAGCCAATCTTAATCAGTTGTGGTCTCGCTACCACTGTCATCAACTATGACATCTAATTCTCGAGGAACTTGGTGATCGGGGATCTTCCTCACACGGTCATGTGGGTATTTGTATGTCCGCTTAGAGTCGAGTGCCTTAAGTAGGTACCTATCCCCGTCTAACACATCAATAATCTTAAATGGGCCTTTGAATTTAGGATCTAATTTCGTTTGATTCCTTTCCTCATTTTCAATTAAAACAAAATCATTAATAGCTAACTTAGAAACCTGAGCCTTATTCTGGTCAAATCGATTTTTATCATAACTCGCATTTTTTTCAATATTCTGTGTCGCGTGCTCTCTAATTTCATCTAAATTAATATCAATCACATCATCATCATCAGCTGTCACTAAACTAAGCGGTCTCGCTACCCTACCAATCATCAACTCGAGAGGGCTAGATTTAGTCACTCTGTTAATAGTAGAGTTCATGGCCAACTGAACCTCTCCTAATGCGTCCTGCCAAGAGCGGTCACGGCTACTCTCTACAGCCGTCAACATACTCTTGAGAGTACTCATTACCCTCTCGACCTGACCGTTTGCACGACTACCTCCAGTAGCTATCAAGTGCAATTCTATGTTGTTAGAAGTACAGAAACTAGAAAAATCTTTACTTGCGAAACAACGACCTTGATCTGCTATTATGCGTTTCGGTGTACCAAACAACCCTATACAGAACTTAATAGCACAAATACTACTGTTAGTGTCGATGTTAAGCGAATGACGCAGTAACACGAATTTGGTAAACGCATCTATGATGACAAACACGTACTTCTTGATGTCGTTCTTACCAGACAGTTTACCAGAAGCGTCAATATGAATGGTGTGCCATGGAATATTGAACTTAGGAATCGGGTGAAGTTCTGCCTGCACTTTACCCGAGTGGGGCTTCGCAACTTTACAGGTGATGCAATTGTCAACAAACTTTCTGACATATTTTGACATGCCTTCGAACCAATAATGTTCGTAAATCTTTTCGAGAGTTTTCTCCCACCCTAAATGCATAACAGACTCATGGACGTTATTAATTACAGACCACCTAAGAGATCTTGGTACAATAGGCAGACATCGAGTGCGACCATTACGCTGAATTTTACGATGTAGAATATTTTTACGAATTTCGTAAGTTTTGCGAGTTTCCTCAGGAAAAACTTCATTACGAATATCAGACACAATCTTACTGATCTCTTCGTCCTTTTCCTGTTCAGCTTGCAACCAGTTGCTAGAAAGCTCAGCTAAATCGACACGCTTTTGTTCTACCCGAGTGAAAGCTTCTCTAGATGAAGGGAGTGGATTTCTGGAAAGAAAGTCCACATGGCTCATCCTACTACCTTCGCGATAAACAATGTCAAACTCAAATGACTGCATGTATGCCCACCAACGATGAACTCGTGGAGACAAGTCAGTTTTGTTTTTAGAAGCTTTAACCGAACTGCAGTCTGTCACAACAGTAAACTTACGACCTAGCAAATAATGTCTAAAATGCTTTATGGCGTTAAAGACAGCTAACGTTTCCAATTCAAATGAATGAAACTTGGATTCAGCTGGGGACGTGCGACGACTGTAATAAGCAACCACATGTTGTTTCCCATTAATCTTTTGCATAAAAATGGCACCATATCCTTCAGCACTTGCATCGGTATGTAACTCGATGGAATGCGCAGGGTCAAATATCGTTCAAACTGGCTCACTGGTCAAGTAAGAAATTATTTTCTGACGAATGGCCTCATGGCTGGGTTCCCAACCAATGGACCTATTCTTGCCACTCGTTAAACGAAATAGAGGAGCCATCGTTTTTGAAAACTGTGGCACAAATTGCCTAAAATAAGTGGCCAGCCCAATAAACTGCCTCAGTTGAGTGATAGTTTTAGGTGGGGGTAGTTTAGACAGAGCTATAATTTTATTAGGGTTAGGTCTAATCTGACCGTTCTCAATAACAAAGCCTAAATATTCAACTCGTTGCTTAAGAAATGAACACTTGACAAAATTCAGGGAAAAACCAGCTTTTGTCAATTTATCGAGTACAGTGCGAAGACGAACTAAACTCTCCTCCACAGATGATCCTATAACTAAAATGTCATCAACGTATGTTACCGCATAACTATAAGCAAGATCACCTAACGCTTTCATCACTGCACGCTGATATACTGAGCTTGCATTCTTCAAACCGAACGGCATGGTCAAATATTCCCACTGACCGTCAGGTGTGACGAATGCAGTGCGCTCTATCGATTCAGGGTGTACTGGAATCTGATGGTAGCCTGATAACATATCAAGACACGTGAACCATTTGGCACTACCTAACCTAGATACAAGATCCTCTATCAATGGCAGTGGAAACCTATCAGCCACGGTGTTGTCATTCAGTTGCCTGTAGTCGACACACATGCGATCTGAACCGTCCTTCTTTTTAACGAGCAACACTGGACTCGAAAAAGGCGAACAACTTGGCCTAATAATACCTGCTTCCTCTAATTCACGAACTTTAGCAGTAACAACTTCGCGTTCACTAGCACTAAGCCTATAAGGGCGACGATTTATTGTAAGACTAGGGTCTATAAGCCGAATTTGCAACTGTCCTGCCGTAACACGGGATCTAGCCACACCACTAGAAAACGAAGATGAATATTGTGAGAGAATATCAATTAATTGGGAACGATATTCTGACGGAATGTCTGTATCAACTTTATCTAAATCAATTTGACAATTAGAATCGTACTTGAGGGTATTTGAAAGATCACATAAACTAACAACCTTATTACGACACAAAATAATACTATCAGATGTCATACTTACACTAAATCCTTGATCTAAAATCTCACGGCCAATTAAAATATCATTTTTAAGACAACTATCCGGTACAACATGAAATAATATTTCTAAACGTAAATCGTTAATCATAACCTCAGATAAAATTTGTAAGGTACTTTGCACCCTACTATGACCAATCCCGGTTAAATTTACAATGTTATTTACACGCTTGCCACTGAATGATGACGTCACACTATCCTTGATGAGAGAGCATTCGGCACCAGAATCGTAATAAAATGGGTATGACTCACCAGTGTTCATCAGCACACCGCTAGGATTGCTGACATAGCAAACATCAACGCGTCGCTCACTGCTCGCTGCTGCTGCAGGTGCTGCCCCGGAACTGCTTGCGCCGCTAGCCGCGCCGGTGCCTCCACCATTGCTTCGTGGACATTTCGTAGCAAAATGTCCGGTGTTGCCGCATCGGAAACAGATGATGTCCGAACGCTGCTTTGGTCCCGCAGAACTTGATGGTGAAGCGGTAGCATTTGTTGCCTTGCCTTTCACCTCACTTCTTGATCGGCAGTCAGCTGCTCGGTGACCTGCTTTACCGCAGTTGTAACACTTCAGCGGTGTCGACTGAAACTTCGATCGCTTGAACTCTGGAACGGCGTCGGTTGAGTTACCCGTCGAAGCTTTTCTTTTTAAAAACGAGAACGCTTGAAGTTCACATTGAAGCTTGTTTCTGTTGTTGACTTCGGTAGTAAACGCCAATCTCTGTATACGCCCATCAAATTGTGCCATATGAGCGAGCACTGTAGATATAGCTATCTGCTCAGCGCTCATGTTTTGCCAGCGTGATGTGAGCGTAGACAACAATCGGGTGGCGTACGCAGCATAACATTCACCTTCCTTAGGCTTGCTACTCAACATCTTGACAAGGGTAGCGGCTGGTGTGTCCACGCAATCGTAACGGGATAAAAACAGGCTTTTGAAGTCACGCCATGTCATACCCGCGAACGATACTTGCGCGAGCCAACGTGAAGCACTTCCTTTCATAGCATTGCTTTTTTTTTTTTTTTTTTTTCAGGATGGGAAATCATCAAATGACTTCTCCCGCTCTGGGCGGAGCGGGAGGGCGTGTCAGACTTTTACTGACTAAAACCCACCCGTGTTCCATCAGTTGCCCATGTGCCAGGGTCACGGTATCTCTTTCGAACAATCACGCGACCCCGGCAGGTCATAGCCTTGCTTAAGGTGATGATCAGCGCACTTCCTTGAACCGGTACCTCCGATAGACACAGATCCGCTGTAGTACACCAGGCACGTGCGTCTACATCCGGCTTATCCGGGTCAAATTCCGGCAAAGAAATATGCTTGGTACCAGCTGGACCCTTGATGGCTTCTATCAGGGACATCATGTTCTGGTTTTGAGCAGCCAGCAGGGTACGAAGTAAATTCTCGTCGCACCGTGACGTCATTGCTCCGTTTTCACTTGTTTCTTCTGTTCGAGTGCAGCCCAGTTCTGATGTCGCAGCCTGGGTGGCCGAGATGAGAGGTATTGGGTCTTCTTCACGATCGGACATGGTTTTACTGAGACGTGGGCACTGTTGTGGGTACTCGAACAAAAGATAATTTGAACAAAATAACTTTATTTAAAACTAGGCTGTATGCGAAACAAACACGTGCGTTGGTACTGAGCGTCTGCTTAGATGGTTGGAGTTAGACTGTCGCCGCACTCCTTCCTTCTGCTAGTCCTCGCTGCATCCCCTCTACCGACGATCGTGTCCAAGCGGCAGGGCGCGCTTGCGTTTCCGGTTGGATATTTTTGTAATTTAAATCAGTTACAAAACTACTCGCTAGATGGCGCTGTCTGTCACACCGTGGCGCCATCAATCCACGACATATATATAAAGATTTATCAGTTGTCTGGTTTCCACAGTACAGGCTCTGCCTAGTTTGGGATCAGATAATGTTGTATTGGTTGTTCTAAGATATAAAAGAAAAAAATAATAATCAGAATCTAAATCATTCTGAAGGTTATTGCTTCCTGTGTTCGAAAAATGTGTCTGCTCGGCAAAGTAAATAAAACAATGAATGTTGTTAAACTGTCAAAATAGGGTGTTACGCAAGTACCCCGCGGGTACTTTCCCCTAACCTCGGTACAACTTACCGATGAGCAGTGCTAAAGTTAAACCGCGGTACCACTCAGTTTACAAGTACTTGTACACTTACTAAGTGTTTTAATCTTATCGGAATATTTGTACAATGGAGGCAGGGGATTATTTTTCCAAATACTTATTACCACTTTATGGCCTTAAGTTACCGGAACCCTTAACTACAGCCGTCACCACGATACCTCTAAGAAGTTGTTCTAATATCTACTTTTCTGACGTACCAACAGGCATTCGCGTGGTGTTGGACTACGTGCCCAACCATACGAGCACCGAGAGTCAGTGGTTCTTGAATTCAGTCAACAAAGTAGGCAACTATACGGACTATTATATCTGGGCCGACCCCAAAGTCGTCAATGGAGTATCGGGTCCACCTAACAATTGGGTAAGTCATGCTTAAGTCACCTCGACAGTTATGTTTAAGTCACCTCGCCAGTTATGTTTAAGTCACCTCGCCAGTTATGTTTAAGTCACCTCGCCAGTTATGTTTAAGTCACCTCGCCAGTTATGTTTAAGTCACCTCGCCAGTTATGTTTAAGTCACCTCGCCAGTTATGTTTAAGTCACCTCGCCAGTTATGTTTAAGTCCCTGCCCTATGTAATAGGCACAAATCTATGCTCCGGACAGCTACTGAGAAATTTCAGATAGAAAAACGTGACAACACTTTTCCTCGACCTGGGAATCAAACACAGGACTTTGTGCTCAGCAGTAGCGCTTGCGACCACTAGACCAACGACACCAACGAGGCAGTCTATATAAGAATATTAATTATACAAGGTGCAGTTTTGGATCTGCAAAACATTTTAGGAGGTAATTATGTTAGTGATTCTCGACCCCAATCAACAAGAAAATGGGCAGGTATTTTTTTTTTACGGAAATCGGTAAGTGTGAACTCCCTTTTTTAAAACGGAGCCAGTCTGTACGTGTTCTTAAACTGCGCTTTCACACACACAAACAAACGCAACCGACATTTCTTTCATAGATTTTTGGAAGAGGGTTATTAAGAAAGTTATTCTGAAAAACAATAAAATTGAAAAAATCTAAAATAAAAAGTATTATTGATTATTGACTTGGTATTGTATTGTTATATGATTATTTACGAGTCTCAGAACAACCTCCTCAAATGTTTTGCAGGTTCAAAACTGCATCTTGTATATAAAATAACAAAGTCAAATTTAGCAAAGTTCGAATACTAGGCATTTGAACAGAGTAGTTCAAAACAATTAGTACAAAGCGATTCTTTGCGACGTAAAGCGATTTTTATGTTTGCGGTGAGTGACTTATTAGTAAACTTTCACTCACGATAAAAATATTTCCAAAGTTTGTACATAAAGGTGCCTACCTACTACAACTAATCCCAGGACTACGATCCATTTTTTTTTGACTGGCCTGTTAGTCTAGTGGTTAGTGACCCTGAATGCTAAGACTGAGGTCACGGGTTCGATTCCCACCCAGGACAAATCTTTGTGTGATGAGCACAATCATTTGTTCTGCGTCTGGGTGTAATTTATCTATAATATGTATGTATTTAGAAATATTTAAGTATGTTTATCAGTTGTCTGGTTGCCATAGTACAAGCTCTGCCTAGTTTGGGATCAGATAACGTTGTGTTGGTTGTCGTAAGATATTATTATTATTTACTTTTGTTTAGATCAGCGTCTTCCGCAACAGTGCGTGGGAATACAACTCCGTTAGAAACCAATACTACTTGCATCAGTTCGTCATTCAACAGCCAGATATCAACTACCGCAACGTGTATCTTCGCGAAGAAATGAAAGTAAGTAAACCTGCACCCTCCTTGCGTAACGCACTATCCATCAGAATCTGAATCGTTTTGAAGATTATTTCTAATCCATTGCGTCATAATAATATGTAAGAATAAATTGTCGACCCAACAACGTAAATAACGCAATTAATGTTTTATGTAAAACATACATAAGGGCTTTTACATAAAACTGCGATGCGACGCGATGCGAATTCGCAACGCAAAAAGTAGCGACACGAATTGCTGCGATGCAATTTCGCGCTGCAAGGCGTCTCCCTAGGTGACCATTCCCATACCATTCCTTCGACGACCGTCAACAGTACTGGACGTATTTTGAAAACTAGGTCGTGACATGGATCGTAAAAAGAAGTATGCACTTTTGTTATTGCTTAGGAGATACAGGCAAAAGAAACAAAGAAGATTCGGGGTTCATCCATTTATTACTATTATTATGAACGCCGAAGGGAACTATTTTCATCGAAAATATGAAGCTTTGAAAACCGACGTAAAAAAAATACTATTAAGTATATATTACTCTGTCATTTTTTTTACATTAAAGTATACGTCTTGCCCACACGCTGTCTCAGAGCCGAATGAAGTGTTGTCAACAAGTGTGACGTAACATCGCAGGAATGCGCGATGCGAAACAATTCGCAATTTCTTGCGACGCGACGTGTGAGCTCGCAGGTTTTTGCACTGCGTCGTCGCATCGCAGTTTTATGTACAAGCCCTAAGAACGGCAGAAGGTTTTACATTTTTTAAATTTACCAACACCCCCTCTTATCTTTGGGCACATTGCCAAGGCTGTTCTAGCACCCGCATGATAGCTCCCTTAAAAGATAACATAACATAACATCACGCCTTGTTTCCCCAAAGGGTTGGGCAGAGGAAAAAAGGCCTCCCTTAAAAGATGTCGCATAAAAATCCACAAAATCTTTCAGGAGGTGCTTCGGTTCTGGTTAAAAAAGGGGGTGTCTGGTTTCCGAGTAGACGCAGTCAACATGTTGTATGAAGCGGTAGTCGACGGCGCATTCCCCGATGAACCAGTCTCGGGTAAGTTAAAAGCAGAAGCACTTGCTGGGAAACTGTTGCGTCCATCATCATCTGCCTAGCCTCTTCCCAACTATGTTGGTGTCGGCTTCCAGTCTAACGGAGGCAGCTGAATACCAGTAATTTACATTTAGCGACTGCCTATCTGACCTCCGCAACACAGTTACTGGGTAATACGATACCCATTGGTAAGACTGATTGTCAGACTTTCGGGCTTCTGACGACCCGTAACGACCGTCTAAGATATACGAAAGAGAGCCGGGACCAACGGTTCAACGTGCTTTCCGAGACACGGAGTAGTCTTGGTATGTAAAGATGATCACCCATCCGCGATACAACCGCAGAAAGTGTAACTTAACCTGATTGATCGATCCGTGCGGCTGTTATTACTGAGCGACAACCCTCTCTGCTCAAACTGTTGCGTATATCCAACCTTAATAATAACCGCCACTCCGTCGACGTTAGATCTACATATATATGACGGATTTTAATGGGTTTCGGTAGTAAAAAGAAACCATTCTTCAAGAGGGTCTTCGAGGAAATCAAAATCCAAAATGACGGCCCAATTTTGGACTTTGACGGGACGGAAGACCTTCTTATGAGAGGCCTTCCAGAGTAAATGGGTGGCTTTTCACACGGCTTTATATCGGAACTCTTTCGAGAAGTAAGCAACCCCGCTAACATCGTTTACTGAGAAGAGTTTTCTTATAATTACTGAAGTTATTAAGCTCATTTTCATTCCATAGTTTGCTTGCCTGTTTTCTTGAAAAATTTTCAACAGCAGCCCTGATATGATAACACCTCAGCACACAGGCAGTCATTTTATTGAAAATTGCAGGTCTCGACCAGGCATTTTTATTTATTCTGCAAATCAAAGTGATAATTCGTCACATTGACATGATGAACCCAGAAAATACAACTACTGCATTCGATTCCCATCAAGCAGGATCGGTAGTTCTTTCTTTTTAGTGGAGTAGTGGTAACTACAACAGTAACAACTACCTTTTTTAAGCGACAAATTATTATTTTCCGACATCCACACGAAAAAAGTCACGGGCACAGCTAGTTTCTAAATAATATTAAATAATCCTCCATTTCACGGCTTCAGGCAATACTGACGACGCAAACAGCTATGAATACCTAAGTCACCCCTACACTAAGGATCAAAATGAAACATACGACGTCGTGTATGACTGGAGGGATGTCCTCGAAGAGTTTGGACAAAACGAGTCCAAGATCATGATGACGGAAGCTTATACTGATCTGGACCTGATGATGCGTTACTATGGCAATGGGGTTCGCGACGGTTCCATGCCTTTCAACTTTGTGTTCCTTGGAGAGCTGACCGGCACATCCACTGCGATTAACATGAAGGCTGTAGTCGATAAGTGGATGACCAATATGCCAGCTAATAAGACTGCTAACTGGGTGGTAAGTTCTTAGCTAATAAGCTGTTCTCATATACGCAAAAATGTCTTGGACACACCTTTATAACAATTATGTCTATGGCATTATGGTTAGTTTAAATTGAAAACTTACCTAGTGCAGTTACATGTTCAAGACACTTTTTGCTCAAAGCTTAATTATGTATCATTTTAAAATTCTAAAAGTTTATTGCAGCACAATAACAACAATTCAAAGAACTAAACTTAAAAAAATTTGCTACGATTTTATAAACTATAGGCTGTCCTAACATTGACGATCGTCGGTTTCATTTTATTTTGACCCGACCGAGTGGTCGGTCGACAGAGGGCGCGTTCAGATTTATCACGATAAATCGATAATTTTCTCTACAACCATCGTGAAGTCATGATATTGGACCAAATATTACACCTTGTTTTGGAACCAGATAGTGTTCAGGATCAGGATGGCACTATTAGATCATTTTAAGTAGTTTCTGTGTATTACAGAACGGAAATCACGATCAAAGCCGCCTGGCCACGAGGCACGGCGTGAACAGAGTAGACGCGATGAACATGTTAGCTCTCATCCTCCCTGGAGTCACCATCACCTATCAGGTAAGTGAAATACTGTGGCTTATACTTCCTGACTGTCCCCTTCTGCGAAAGCTCGTCCGGGGAACGTGCACCACATGTGACTGTCGCCAAGCGGCGGGTTTAGTTACAAGTGACTCTGGGTCTTCATAATTAATTATCTTCCACAGCCACAGCAACTCACTACGGAGATGATAAACAATGTTTTGGAATCATGGATTTTTAGGGGATGTTCAAAGAAAATATCTTTATCAAAAATCAAACAATGAAGTTGAACCAAATAAGTTCAATTCAAACCTGTTCGATTGTTGATTTGCACACATACGGGAAATAAGTGATGCGCAGAATACCAAGTGTATCGCAGGACATTTTACAACTTCTTCAGACTCCACCGTGTTGCTATCACAAGTCGCAGCGATCCACTATACGATTGACTTACACTTACTACAGTACTGGCTCTGTATCACCGACTCTATAAACCAGGTGTCAGCCGCCTTTTCGGAATGCTAGAACCAACTGGACAGACTTCATATTGCAGTCTTAAGTTTATCAGCACACAAACGCGGAATCTAGCTAAATTGTTATCGCAGTTATCTACAACCCAATGACGAGCAAATACTCTGTCTACTGTCCCCGCAAGACCGTCATCGGCACCATTATCATCTGACTAGCTTTTCTCAATTGTGTTGGGGTCGACTTCCAGACTAACCGGATGATGCTGAATATCAGTATTTTACATGGATTGACTGTACCGTGTGGTGCCGGACGTAAAGAATAATACCACCCCATTTCTTCCCGTGGGTGTCGTAAAATGCGACTAAGGGACTTACTAGAGAATGGGCAGCAGCTTCTCTATGTATTTTACCACCATACTGCGATCGCCAGCCCGCCTGCCAAACGTGGCGATTTTGGCAAAGCCCCCCAAATTGAGGGAGGCCTAAGTCCAGCAGTGGACGTCTTGCGGCTGAAATGATGACTGCCTATGTGACCTCCACAACCCATTTACTGGGAAGGTAGCACGATACGAACTTGTCACCGCAACACCATTACAAAATATTTTTTCCCCATTTCAGGGTGAAGAGCTTGGTATGACAGACGGAAACATTAGCTGGGTGGACACCAAGGACCCTCAGGCGTGTAACACCGAAGACCCTATCAATTACTGGAAGAGCAGCCGCGACCCTGCACGCACTCCGTTCCACTGGGACGCTACCACGAACGCTGGCTTCTCCAACGCCAGTACTACGTGGCTTCCTGTCGCTAGTAACTACAAGACTGTTAACGTTGCGGTGGAGAAAGCAGCAACTAAGAGCCACTACAAGGTTTACTTTATCTATACTTATAATAAAACTATAGAGAGGTCAATTCTGTACATTGAAAATATATTCAAAATTAATATTGGAGGATGAATGGTGATCGATACTGATGCCAAAAATGCAATCAGTAATTTTTTTGTCTGTCTGTCTATAATTATGTGCGCGCATGAGTCAAAAACTACTGAAGGAATTTTAACCAAACTTGGTACGATTGTAGTCCATACTCCTGGGCAGGTTATAGGCTATATAACATAACGCTAAGACACATAGGAGCCGAGCAGTGACGATAAATTTGAAGCAAGTCGGATGAAAATGCGCTTTCGAGCTAAAAAAAAATAACCTGGATTAACACATAGGCTACTTTTTATCCCGGTAGTAGGTACGTTCACGCGGGATATTTTCCGACCTCCACGCGGGCGAAGCCGCTGGCAAAAGCTAGTATACATAAGAAGCGCCTACTTTCATGTCAAAGTCATGTCGTGAAAGTTGTCCTCCAATGAAGAGTCACCGATTTTATCTTCATTATTCTTCCTATGGCCCGGACGAAGAATAGCACCATCCCATTTCTTCCTGTGGGTGTCGTAAAAGGTGACTAAGGGACTAACTAGAGAATGGGCAGCAGCGTTCTTTAAGCATTGTACCACGATACAACGATCGCCAACTCGCCTGCGAAGCGTGGCAATTATGGCAAATCCCCCCAAATAGGCGGAAGCCTTTGTCTAGCAGTGGACGTCTTCGGTTTAGTCTTATACCTGTGGAGAAGTTATAAGATTAGCTTCGCCACGAAATAAGAACTGCTTGTCTAGACGGTTCTGGTTACGTAAGGTAAAATACTCAGCAGTGCGCCAATTAGTAGCCAGACATCATAAACAGCCTATATAGTTCCCACTACTGGGAAACAGGCCTCCTCTCGGTGAGAGGGAGTGGGCAGTAATCTACTACGCGGGCCGAGTGCGGGTTGGTAGATGTCTCATGTCTTCGAATTTTAGCACACAATGTTTCTCTTCACCGTTTTGATGAAATCCTACTAATATTATAAATGCGAAAGTTTTTATGTATGGATGTGTGGATGTTTGTTACTCTTTCACGCAAAAACTGCTGAACGGATTTCGATGAAATTTGGAACACAGTTAGTTTATAACCTGGATTAACACATAGGCTACTTTTTATCCCGGTAGTACGTTCCCGCGGGATATTTTCCGACCGCCACGCGGGCGAAGCCGCTGGCAAAAGCTAGTTATTTATAAATACAAAGTAATGCACCTACTTGGGTTCGAACCCACGAGCTACAACTCGGTAAGTCAGGGCCGATACCACTGGCCACCACTGCTCTCATTAGTATCATTTATGAATGTCATACTTCTTACAGTTTTACAAGGATGTCATTGCCTTAAAGCATTCTGCAGCGGTGACCTCTGGCTCGTTGGGAACAACTTCCCTTACAAGTGACATCTTAGTTGTTACAAGGTACGTACGCTAGCACCAACAAACAAATAGATATATCTGTGGGGTCCTGAGGGTATCTCTATTGTCTCTTTCTCCCCCATCCCCTTTCCTACTCAACGTCACAACCGGTGGCGGCGCAAAGGCTGAATGTCTCTTGGTTGCGTGGTAAATTTCCGCAATGTACAAATATTCACCTACGATATTCACCTGCGATCAATTTCTAAGTCTGGGAATAACAATATCCATCTGTCTTAAGACTGCGCCGTCCATACGACGCGCGCGGCAAATAGGTATTTACTACAGCGCGCTAGTCGTGTGCGTCGTTACGCACACATTGACAAGTTTGCTCGAAGCCCGCATGCACGAAGTTGCACGACAAAAGGTGGTATCCTAGGATTTTTAAAATTTGATTCGTTGTGTTGAGTGACTTGCAAATTCGCATATTGATTATTTCGATGGTTTTATGTAGCTGTCCACATAAATCCAGAAAATAAATATAATAATCTGTATTATATAAAAAATTACGTATGTAGTTTATAGAACGGATAATGTAGGTATAAATACAGTACAATATAGGAAAATACCCACATTATCCGTTTGTTACTACTTATCCAATAGCTATGAAATTTTGGCATTATGAATTTTACTTGCATGGCCGGGAATTTTACTTGGTAAGTAGATAGGCAGGGTGGATGGGTAGGTGGTAGGTATTGTAATAATAAAACCAGACTGTGATAAAAAATCTATAATTACCAAATGTAACCTTGCTTACTTTACAAAAACATACGATAACCATAGGGAAATGTGGTATGTATAATATGTATTATATAGTGTAACGAAAAGTGTGGCCATATTATAAAAATTGCTTCTGCCCATGAAAATAAACAACGTTTTCCAGGGACGTTAAATTAAATTTAACGCACAAAGTTGCCATTAGCTGACCAAAATTTGTGAGAGGATACAATAACAAAAAATAAAAAAAACGGGCATTTTATATCATTCATTTAAAAACATGATTGATATTTCCAACCATAAGGACAATTACTAGACGTATATTTGTAGTTTGGACTACAGACTGAATACATCTATTATGTACCAAAATTCCTAAATTTAACTTAGGAATTTTGGTGCATCGTGGATCCGTTCATCTTTTGCGTTTCGTTGTTTCTTATAGCGAAATTGAAAGGACCGGGTATTTTATTGCGCTATAAAGAGGTTTCGTGACACGAAAAAAAAATAATAATTTTAAGATACAATAATTAATCACGTGCTAAGTAATTACAACAAAGAAATGAACACATTCCTAAGAATTCCATGGTAAGTACGAAATATTTACGACCTTGTATCAGTATTTGGCTTGAAGGTCAGTGAAATTAATGTTTATTGGGGTCTAAATAAAGATGTATTGTTTCGCTATTGAGAGTCGTTTGTACACTATAAATAGTGTTAAATAAAAGGGTAACAATGTAAACCAAACAAACCTTAGTAATTTCTGTTTTAAAGAGTTTTTCGTTGGATAGAAGTTTGCTATATAGAGGTTATAAAATAAATTGTCAGTTTCACGAAAAAAATTAGTTCACCACCGCGGATTCGAAAATTAATGCCAGAATAGCAATTGGCACCCCCAAAAACCTACTACTACACGATATCCATATTGAATCTTTGAAAAAAGTTGGATTCGCTATCTTTGATTTTAAAATGAATGCCAGATTTGAAATCGCCACCCCCAAAAACCCATTACAAGACACCCATATCGAACGTTTGAGAAAAAGTTGCATCTGCCATTTTGGATTTTAAATTGAATGCCAGATTGGCAAACGCCACCCCCAAAAGCCACGACATCCATATCGCATGTTAGAGAAAAATAAAACAAATTAAAAAGAACTTATATCACATAATATAAATACGTACATTTTTGATAACGACTTTTTTTTACGGAAATGAGCGCCAACTTTTTTCTTACTATAGCTGGCCTTACGCTTTCCAATATTTATTTACTTATTTATTTAGTACATGGAGGACTTACAGCTAAATAAAACAGACAAAAAAAATATTAGACATCCGAAAGCCAATTAGCCAAAGTCCTCACGTAAAGATAACAAAAAAAAAACTATTTAAGAAAAATGTTATAGTAATATGTAAGCAGAAAAAAAATAAAAAGTAAAATTTTGTAATGCCTACTAAATATAAGTCATACTAAAAAAAACACAAATGTGACTTACCCTATTTCACTCTTTGCGGCAACGTATACGAACACAATAGATCGCGAATTATCGTAACCGGCGCATAGCTCCACGATGCGACGTGACCACTCTCTGAGCTCTCGTGGACGACTGAATTTTCGACCTTTCGTATGACTCAAAACAGGGCGTGAATCAAAACAAAAATTAATAATAAAATAAGTAAGTAACATTTCGGAAATATAAAAACTATAAATTGTAGTATGATAATTGTAAATTAATATGAATTCAAGTTTTTAAAAAAATATTACAGTTTACTATCAAAATTCAACTAAACAAGAGCATGCTATTTTAAGATTTTTGTTCAACTTTACGAATTTTTATTGATCAAACTATACAATATTTTTAATTTTTGCCAACTATAATCGGTTAAAACATTCATTGTGGTGATCATTACATATTTTATATGGTAATTATGGTAAAAGTATTGATTTTATCTCTTTAACAGTGACGGCTGTTTTGGATTATTTTGCACTGCGCCCCCTTAATGTAATGTTTGTCTCCATTAGGGTGCCTACTACAAGTGATCCTGCAGTCGTGGGAATCATAAACTTAGCAGCTACAGCGGCAACCGTAAATCTGGATGCTATAGTCGGCGTGCCCCAATCGATGCGAGTGGTTGCCTCGGGAGTTGATTGCGCGCAAAGCACAGAGTAAGATCTTAGTATTCACTTTTCAACAATTATTCTAGGTGTTATGTTTTGATAGTCTAGTCATTCTAAATTCTAAGGTATTTTCCTGGGAAATCCATCCATTCATTTGGTACATACCAATTGTAAATTCTGGCATGAGTCACACTAATTTCAATTATCATCTGAGTTGATTAGTCTGATTTATGTAATGTTTGTTTTTTAATGATTTACTAATTAAACCTTAATTTTTCATTCTGCCAGTTAGCTTTCTAGCGACATAAAAATATAACAACATACAGAGTGGATTTTTGAGACGTGATAGTAGGGGCAGGTACCTTTAACCCTTGTAGCTGCCGGAAAACGATCTTAGGAGACTTTCCTTAATTTTTTGAGACATTTTAATCCCCGTTCACAGATTTTGAAAGGAATATTTTCCTTTCAAAATCTGTGAACGGGGATTAAACAAAAAAGTAACAGGCATTTTCTTGCTGACTGAACATTTTATTCAAAATCTGTGGACGTAGGTAGATGAAAATATGATTCCGTGTGATGCCGGACGTTACGAATAGCATCCCCCCATTTCTTTCAGTGGTTGTCGTAAAAGTCCACAAAGGAACTTACTAGACAATGGGCAGCAGCGTTTTCTATGCATTTACCACCATATTGCGATCGCCAACCCGACAGCCAAGCACGGCGATTATGGCGAAGTCCCCCAAAAACGGGAGGCCTATGTCCAGCAGTGAAAGTCTTACGGCTTGAATGATGATAATTATTTTTAATTTAATGCGTTACAGCACAATAATATCAAGGAGCAGTGTTGCCCTGTCAGCAAACTGTGCGATGGCATTGCAGACTGCAACAGCAAACAGTACCGACACCGGCGGAGGCAGTACCGGTGGCAGCAATAGTACCGATACCAGCGGAGGCAGTACCAACACGAATACCACTACAGGAAACAATACCAATACCGGAGGTGGTGCTACAAGTATCGTAGCATCATTCATTCTATATATTATTGTTTCATTGATTAATTTATGCCTACAATAATGTGGCTACATATATTTATAACTTAATTTAAAAGCAGTTGATAATGTACTTGTTTTGTTAAGTTATAATTTATTTATTTTATATAAGGGTACACACATAATAAGGTCCGTTCTTCCAGGCTGTGTCACGTCAGAGATAGAAAACAGATAGATACTATTAGGCATTTGTTTATACTAGGGGTATGCAACCCCTAGTATAAACAATTGCCTAATAGTTCACTCACATGCGGATGTACAGACGCCAGCACATCAAGCTGCTATAATCTGTCAAATTTCTTTAATAGATTTTCAACTTTATCGCCGCAGCATTAGGTTCAAGGTTGATTGGGATAATTTGACAGTTTCGGTTACCTTAGGCTCGGTTCCGAATTGCGATAATACCTAGTGTTTTTTTCGCGAATCCGACCAAATTTAATAGTCGCAAAATATAAGGGCTATTCAGTAATAATTGTGATGTTCCGCGTTGGTCGGATTCGCAATATAATCGCTTTTGTCGCAATTCGGAAAGCAGGGTTAATGTGCTGGCGTCTGTACCTGGGGGCCCTGGGGCCGTGTTTTGAAGTAATAATGCCATTATGAATCTATTGTGAAAAGGGAATGGGGTTATACTATCGGACAAGTATAGCTCCACCTCTCACTCGCACTGGAAAAATATTAGCATTCATAGTTTGGAATACAGCTCCTGGGCTATGTTTTAGAATACACTGAGCCTGAAAGGTTCGAGATCTGTGTTGATAGAGCTTGTAAGTTATTAAAAGATCACTCTGTTTTGCTAAGTATTTTAAACTATGTATATTGTGTTATTATATTTATTATTTCCAATATTTTTGTAATTTTCTTTAAATAAATATTTTGAAGTATTCAACTTGATGTTTTTTGCTGTTATTGTGCTATGTCTACAAACAACTTCTGTTTGTTGGTCCTTATCACCATTATAATAATAATAATAATAAAACATTTATTGTCAGGTTACAATGACCCATAGATATATACCTTACAAACTAACATACATAAGTATAATACAAAACTTGTGTTAGTAATTAAATCTTAAACTATGTTAGTAACACTTCACTTCACTAGCTTGTCCGTGAGCTGTCCTGTGGTACTTGTCCGCGGAAGCGACGGAACACCACGTCCTGTGGCCAAAAGTCTTCGTCCATGACAACAGGCAGATAACAATTCGGTACACGCACCACAAACGCCTTGAAGTTGACGTTGCGGTGTGACTCCAGTAACTGTACCCTCGGCATGTACTTCGTCTTCTGGCGTACGTACTCCACAATATCTTCCGCCTTAGTGGTGTAGTGTAGGCGGGAACCATAACTTATGAGTTTCTAATACTAATAACACTTACTGCCTTGGTCCTATCAATTGAGTAAAAAATTATTAAACTTATCAATCCTTCAAAATAGGTCATCATCAGCCTATAATGTTACCACTGCTGAGACAAAAGCCTCCTCTCCGAGAGGGAGTAGGCCATAATCCAACACGCGGGCCGAGTGTGGGTAGATGTCACATGTCTTCGAATTTTTGGTTCTTAAGCCCAGGCCACACCGCCAGCTAGCGGGCGGGCGGGCTAGGCGGGTGGGCGAAGCGAACGAAGGAAACTATACAAACTACGCGAAATATTGGCGAGCTAAACTATGGGGTTCACACCGAAAACTACGGACAGACGAGCGACGGGCGGAGCGCGCGGAGCGGAGCGGAGCGTCTACGCAACCAAAATCTACGCTTTCTCTTCTTCTTCTTAATTCGAAGAGAATTTAACAGTAATATCTTTTTTTTAACATTTGTAGTATCATCATCAGAACTTTCGTCGATATATGACATATTCATCGTTCACAAACTAAACACTACACTGCTATTCGAAAGACGAGCGTCGACTAGTCTACTCGAAACGGGGAGGACGGGCGAACGAACCGGGCTTGCGGGCTGGTGGGCGAGCTAAGCTAGCGAAGCGCGGGCGCGCCAACGAGGTGAACGAGTAGCTTCGCTGGAATCGTCGGATATTTCGTTAGCTTAGCTCGTTAGGTTCGTCGGTAGCTCGCGGTGTGAACCGAAGTATGTAAAGAGGTGAAACGATGTTCGCCCGCCTAGCCCGCCCGCCCGCTAGCTGGCGGTGTGGCCTTCCCTTAAGACATGCCAGTTTCGTCACGATATTTTCCTACAGCATTTTGAAAGCAGTGGTGATGAAATAATTTACACAAAGTAAAGTGCTTGCTTGGGTTCAAACCCACGACTTACAACTCTTAAGTCGATACCGTTACTACTGGGCCACTGCTGCTCATCCTTAACCTCACCATTCCTCATTGGTGTATTCAAAATTAGAATTGTCATGGGTGACATATAAATATGTACAATAATTGGGTACGTACACCATACCATCTACAGGCAGATCAACAGATGTGACAAAACCATAAAGATAATGCATTATCTTTTTGTAAATTCAAAAAAAATTTGGTAGGCATACTATTTCTTACCCAATCATTAGAACCGGCCATTCTCTTTTATTTCAGAATTTAGACTTTGAAAAATACCTGCAAATGGTCTAATTGAAAAAAAGATTGATTTAGGAATACTTAAGAAATATATTTCTAAAAAGAAAAATCACATTAAAATTGAATATTATGTTATTTTGATATACTCAATATTACACACTGACTTCAGATTAGAATTACAGATTTAAGCCTATTTATAATTGGATGACGTTAAGCAAAAAGGATCCAATCCACACGCAGTTAGATGTGGATTGGATCATTTTCACTTAACTACATCCAATTTAGATCTAAGAGTATGGAACTTTTCAGCAAGGTAGATTATTTTGTAAAAACCAACTAGAGGCCTAGCTAGCCATTAGCAGCTAAGAAGAGCCTCTAGTGACATTGATGAGGCTCTAATTGTAAGCCATTCATATTTACAATGCGATATAGATGAGAATGTGGTGAAGTAGAGAAATATAATTACAAAAACTTATCTGTACTGGTGGTTAAGAGTGGAACTAAATGGTCTGTTCGCAAAGTGTAAACAAACCCTGTTCATGGTAAATTCTTCCCCAATCGTTTGCTAAAGGGAATCCAATTCAACAAAAGGGATTATATTTAAATGACTTTAGACTTTAAATATAACCATTTTTTCTAATAATTTTAGTTTCAATGAAATGAATAAATTGTAATTGACAAATCATCATTGAAAATGGAGTTTAAAACTGAACTTTAGGTTTAAGTATTCAAAAATCTAATAAAACCACTCAATTTTATAAGTGGCACTACAAATTGGCATCCACATACATAATTATACAGTACCATTTGTTTACATTTTCATGACATACTTTCAAAAAAGACAATAGGTTTGCCATTGTTTATTTACCTAAAGAGCTACTGACCTCGGAACAGATATTATAATGGAATTGTATCTTAAAAATACATTGACAAGATTTTGAAATGTTCCCTTTACAAGCAGAGCTACAAAAAATATTTGTTACAACAACTTCTACTGATCTATCAAAAGTCCATAGCACCTTCTAGGAAACACAAGCAGTCCACTTTGTTGATGACCAAGTCCAAATCTTTCTTTGCTATTATTTTCCTCTTGTTCGTAGCCGTATATGCATACGTTTCCTTAGCTATTGTTTCCAGAAATAGTTCCTGAAAAAAAAGTGAGTTCAATATAGTAAACGTACTTAATTATGTTTCTGGCACATACTATCAGAATATGCACTGCTCCGTTTATATGCCCACCACAAAGTAAAGCGTACAAATGCAACTTTTGAAAGCCAGAATAACTTTACAGTGGCAATCAATTAGGAAAGTAAGTAAAAGTTGTCTGGATACAAGCAAAATGAAACTTTTTTATAGGACTGTGTAAGTGTATTTTCTACTGTCCTCCGAGTCAAGCAGGAATCCAAGAATTCAGGAACACCAAACAATATAAAAATAATGTGTATTCTCACTGTAGCTTTAGTAACTAGGAACACAGCATCTCCGGACACCACACTGACGTCTGGGTCCATTTTCATTATATTCTTAATCCTAGCTATTGGTAGCCGCGTGGAGCGTATGACCTCGGTCTTAGTTTGCACCTGAGGCTTCTTCTCATCAACCGTATGCTCTTCAGAACTTAATAAATCAGAATCCTGTACTGTGTTTATGTTTTCTGAGTCCATCGGTTCTGTTAGCTCTGCGTGTTGATGGTCCGCTTCAAGATAATGCTCCGACTCATCAATTATATCCGATATGTCTACATCGTCGTAGTGTTGTTCTTCTGCCATTGCTTTTACAGAATAATATTAAATTACATTAAAAAACACAACCCGAACTTGGCGCGATGTTTTTACAGCCAGTGTCAGTGTCAAACCAAGTGTCATTTTGTACTTTCGTTTAGAAATTGAGTCTGCAATTTTTTAAATGGTTGCCCTGTGATCAAAAATCAACCATAATTCATGTAAAACTTAATGTATTTCTAATGCTTTATTATATAAAATATTTGCCTTTATTTTGACTAAATATTCCTTCTCCCTATTAACTTTAACTGTGTTAAATTTTAAACCCTCTGTCCAGGTAATTTTCGTAAAAAGGGGTACTTACAAAGTTTTACCACCACGTATTTTATATAGATTTACCATCATTTGCTCAGCCGTTTCCAACTATGTTGGAGTTGGTTGAATACTGGTATTTTACATGGAGCGCCTGCTTATCTGACCTCCACAAACTAGTTACTGGGTAATACGATACCCCTTGATTAGACATGAGCAGACTTTCGGGCTTTTCACGACCCATGAAGATTGTCTCGAAAAGACACACATATAACACCGGAACTAACTATATTACGTGTATTCTGTGAAGTTTTATTATTATTCTTGACTGAAATATTATGATAGAAACGCCCAGCTCGTACTTCACTCGTATCTAGAATTTCGCAAATAGGTATTGTAACATGTTTCTAGGGATTAGATAGGAGGCAGCTCAGTCCACCCAATTCTAATAAGGACCTGAGGGCCATATGCCCCTTTTCAAAATAAAATCGATACTTAATTAATACTTATTTGTAACTTCTGAATTGTAGATCGTGGGTTCTAACCTAGGCAGGCGCTTTACTTCGTGTACATGACTGGGTCAGTGGGTCGTCTTAGGGGCGGAGTTGAAGTTGTCTCGGGGAATAGGGGCGTAATACATACCTGCAACTCGACCCACTACGCTCGAAAAATCCATAGAATCTATTGCAGTAACTAGCCCACTGTGCACTTCTAACCAACTGACAGACTTGCAGCTTCATCTACTAAATAAAAGTATTGACTAGGAAAGAAACTTTCCGTCGTCATGTCTAACTGACCACACATGATTGCTCCCTTAATCCTACCACTACCAAGTTAGCTCTACACTTACTATTCCCACGTAGCCCTTATACATAACAGCTCGACATATGCGAACTTTAATAAAAAAAACAATCAAGTGCGTGTCGTACCCGTGTGTCGTACCACGCACAATGAAGGGTTCCGTTCCCTTCCGGATAAATTGATCCCAAATACAAACTTAACATTGTGAAAAGCATGTTCCCATACATCGAAATAAGTCACAGTCGATTCTGCAACTGCAAGTATAAGTTTACAATTTTACTTGCGTGTGAGCATGAACGGCCATATTTTTACACGCTTTATATTAGCTTCACTTGTATGTTTGTTTGTATGTTTGTTTGTTTGTTTGTATGTTAGTATGTTTGTAACCGACTCCATAAAGCGCGATTTTGACCCACTTTAAACGACCGGATTTCATTCAAACTTTGCACATCTGTCAAAGACCGATGACAATGCAATAATTTCATAAATTTGTGCCATTATCCTTACCAGGGTTACCAGGACAGCAAAAAAACTGTCTTCGAAAACTACGCTGACATACGTCACAAACTACGCTGACACACGTCTCAAAATTCTAAACACCCTAAAAAATAGAAAATAAATAGGTACTTAATAGTTTAAAAAAAACAAAAAAAAACAAAATAGCGTGGGGTGCCTGATATCAATAAAAAAATTACCTTAAATAGCACCAGGCACCCCACGCTTTTTTTTCCATTATTTTCTACTTTTTAGTTTGGTTTTTTATGGAAGCGTGTTTATTATTTTTTTTTAACTTTTATTTTTTTCTTGCGTTTACTTGAGCTTCTTTTTTATAATTATCAGTATACCTCCACGCTTTCCTGAGAAGAAGGATCAGTCAATCAAACGGACAGACAACGAAGTGATCTTATAATTGCTCCGATTTTTCCTTTTGAAGCACGGAACCCAAAAAAGTGAAACACTTCACTTTTCTTTAAACAATCCTGACATATCCGGTAACGGTTTAAAATAAATATTTACTTTAGACTTTACATAATAGGATCTCAGTGGGAACCAATCAGAAATAATTCTGCAGCGAAAAGATAACATCGGAGCGAACAATTTGATGTATCACAATACACTTGGATGTTGTGACTTTATAAAGTGCTCTCGCCTTCGTTCTTTTCGCATTATCCGCGGCGCTGCAGTGATTGCAGGTTGGTTGTGCACATAGTTTTATGAAAATTACGTCCTATGTCGGAGCATTAGCGTCGATCTTATCTTACCAGTTCTCAGTAAGTAATTACGATCAGATGCATATGGCCTCTACTTATTTTCGCAATTAGAATTTAGTTACTGTAACTTCAATTTTGAATCACCAGGTTTAGAATTTTATATGATCCTTTTAAATCATGCCAGTTTTAAGTCAAAATGTCCACACCACAAGTTCTATACTTATCTGATTCTATTATTTCATCATCATCATCATTACAGCCGAAAGAAGACCACTGCTGGGCATAGGCCTCCCCCAAGCATCGCCATATCGAAAGGTTCTTGTGCTTCTCGCCTCCAGCGGATTACTACGGCCTCCATAACGTCATCGGTCCTCTGTGGGAGGCCTTCCAACGCTACACCTTTCCGCACGCACTCGCCAGTCCAGAAACTTTCGACCCCATCAGCTATCTGTTCTGCGAGCAATGCCCTGCCGACTGTAGTTATTTACGTGCCTACTAACATTGTGTTTTTCTTCTTTTCCGCATGCAGTTAGTCAAAATGGGGATCTTAACGCTGTTCGTGGTTGCTGTGACGGTCGCGAACGTCTCATGCGTGGACAGGTGGTGGGAGTCATGCGTGGTCTACCAGATATACCCACGCTCCTTCATGGACAGCAATGGCGATGGAATCGGAGATCTAAATGGTATGTTTTGTCTGCTTGACACAAACGTATCATATAAACTTATTATACAAACTATATGTAACCTAACTAGCCTTTCAGTTTGTCCTTGCGGTCTGAGAAGTTTTGTTTGTTAATTGTGGTAAAAACGCTCAAAATTTCACGTTTCGCGCAATTCGAACCTCGGTCAGTTATTTCATCAAACAGAAGTTTTGAGCTAATATAAAAGAGGAAACTGTTATTGAAGATACTACACTCGCGAGCAACCAAATCGACTCAAGCCTTGTCGGCGCACACATACATTGATACAACTAAAATGATGAATGGAAATTACTAAAATGAAATGTCATTCGAAAGCTTAAGATGTCAGCTTTAATTTGATATCATTATCATTGAAATCCATCCATCATTTTTGAAATAAATGATGTCTGAACGCAAGAGTAGGAAAAACGCGAATTT
Source organism: Aporophyla lueneburgensis (assembly GCA_932294355.1). Classification (NCBI taxonomy): domain Eukaryota; kingdom Metazoa; phylum Arthropoda; class Insecta; order Lepidoptera; family Noctuidae; genus Aporophyla; species Aporophyla lueneburgensis. The sequence goes on along the minus strand of OW028740.1, from coordinate 7,673,132 downwards.
AGGAAAAAGGGTATGTGTCTCGTATTTGACAAATTAAACAAAAAATTTTAAAAATAAAATTTATTTATTTAAATCAGTATTTCGTATTACCCCCTCTAGCCCTAATTACATCACGCAGTCTGTTTTTCATGGACCTTATCAATTTTTTGACATTTTCTTGAGGAATGCCTTCCCACTCCTCTAATAATGCTGTCTTTAGCTCGTCTACGCTTGAAGGGACTGAATTTCTGGCCCGAACTCTTCTTTTAAGCTCGTCCCATAAGTGCTCGATGGGATTCATGTCAGGACTGAGCGCAGGCCAGTCCATCGTGCGTAATTCGACCTCTTGCAGAAACTGTCGAGTGACTCGTGCCGTGTGGCAGCGGGCATTGTCGTGCATTACCACGAAGTCTTCACCGACAAACCCTGCGTAGGGCACAACATAATCCAGTAGAATGTCGGTGATGTACCGATCAGCTGTTAGCCCGCCTCCTCGGCCGCCCCCAGGCACGAAAACAAGTTCGGTTTTTCCCTCTAAAGAGATACCAGCCCACATCATGCAGGAACCGCCGCCATATGCCACTGTTTCAGCGAAACCACATTAGGCAAATCGTTCCCCCGGACGCCTGTAGACTCGGCCTCTCCTGTCACTGTCATGCAGACCCATTCTGCACTCATCAGTAAACAGAACCGATCGCCATTGCGCAACGCTCCAATTGAGATGCTCTCGAGCAAATTGAAGGCGCACTTGTCAGTGGCCTGCAGTCAATTTAGGGCCCGTCGCAGGTCTTTTTTGCGTCAAGTTGGCTTCCTTCAAGCATCTTCTCACTGTCCACTCGCTGACAGCCACTTGTCGTAAACGTCTCAGTTCTTGCTGCACATCAACGGCCGTAAGGTGTCGATTACGCAGCGAGGTTGAAACAATGAAGCGGTCGTCTCTCTCTGAAGTGCACCGGTGGCGGCTCGTTCTTGGTCTCCAATTGAAGGCACCAGTCTCTTGGAACCGTCTTTATACTCGGGATACAGAAGACTGGCTCAAGTGGAGCTGGGCAGCGAGTGCTCGCTGACTTAACCCTTGTTGCAACAAGGCAACAACTTGAGCGGCTTCTTCTGGTGTGGTATCCATTGGTTAGCGAAAACAAGGATTGCAATTTACGGAGATGTGTATCGGTCAACTTGTAATAAGCAACTGATAAGATAAACCGAAGTGGGGGGGGTTTTATAGCGGGAACAGGTAGCGCAAGTCGTGGATTCCTAAAGAGGTAATTTACGCTGACGGCCAATTAAAATGTGTCAATAAATCAGCGCTTAGTTTTTTTTAAGGTATTGATGTTAATTGAAAGCCTAATTCTTCAGCTTTCATATCACACACATATCACTTTTGTAATTACCATTTATCGTTTTAGGAAAATCAATGTATATGTGCGCTGTCTAGGTTTGAGTCGATTTGGTTGCTCGCGAGTGTAGATAAATACCCACTCGTTAAAACTGTAACTTATAAAACCTACGTTGTGTGTGTAGAAGAATCTCGGGGAAGGAATTCTTCGTAAAAATTATGCAATTATAAATGAATTATTTATGACTGTAGGAGAGTAATGTGGGTGCAGTAAATTGTTATTATTTATTAACATCACATAATATGCACCACTGCACATAGATGCAGCATGCCACTTGAACTCTAATGACCTGAACCTGCCCTTATCGTCACATGTTTCTTATAATAGCAACTGCCTCATATGTCCAGTGGCTTGCTTATACGTCTGTGGACTATAAGGTCCCAGTTTCAAAAGCCGAGATGGGCCAAACAATGTTCATCAGCGTCCATGTATTTAGCACTATAGTAAGAAGGTAATATTTTGTTTATATTGTAGAACACTTTGTTTTAAATAGGATACTTTGACGACAAAGTTCAAATTTTTTTTTTGGATTTTGGATAAATATTTCTTGTTGACATTTTGGACCCATGACAAATGGCCCGTGAACCCATGGTTACTCCCTCTATCAACATTCAAAGGCTCAAGATATAATATACGAAAATACCCTAAGCCTTCGTACCTACAGGCGATTTTTAAAGCGCGCTATATGCACTTGCAGCGCCGAGAGTTGTATAACCCACAGTGTATTTTTTGGACGTAATAAACCTATTCTGTTGTTTTCTCAATCGCTCAGCTGAACACCGAGAGTCGAAAAGCCATTGCGCTATAACAATTCGTCGCGGGAAAATCGCCTGTGAGGGCAAATCAGACCTTCCAGATGATGAGCAAATTAATCTCTTGAAAATTTCCTTATCTAAGCTTTCATGCTCATCATTCTGCGGATAAATAAATGATAAATGATAAATGATTTTATTTCTGTAAGTAGGTTTGTACAAACACTTTTACATGTCAATGATATTTTTTTAAACCAGATGAGTTCGGCGTTTCCTAACTGACTACTCTGAGAAGAAAGGCCGAAACAAACTCAGAGGTCACAGTCTCTTTTAAAGTCCAGACATAATCTTGTTCACATCATGTGAAGATCATGTAGATTGGTGACTGAAATGGTATTTTGAAGAAAGAACCACACAGATTGAGTGGACCTGTCCAGTCAGTGCAAGCATTTGTCACTAATCGTTTAGCTCAACTCGGAAGATAAGGAGCCCAACGCTTTGACGAACAGTACCAAAGAAAGGACATTTGGGTAGGCCACATAAATTACTCAAACTGCCAGATCGTGATTACTGAGAACGAAAGAAAAAAAAAATTTAAAAAAGACCCACATAGTCTTCACATTCACAATAATTAAAACAATACGATACTTTACAAAGTAAACATTCATGTCATTGTATATATAAAAATTATCAATGTCAATGTGTATATAAAAAAAAAAGAAACGAAGAAAGAAAGAAGAAAGAATAATTTTGTTGGTCAGATCATTTGATGACCATGTAAATCGGTGTCTGAAATGGTCTTTTGATGAAAGAACCACACAGATATTGCCACTAACTACTCAAACTGCCAGACCATAGTCAAAAGTGAAACAGTGACCATGTGGGTCACTTAAGCATTCCTATCACTTACTCTAGAAGCAATATTGTGAATGTGCCTCGCGTGGATGTACGGTCTGATACAAAGGGGCTACAAATGTAAATTATTGTAGATAAATACCTACTTTTGCACCAATAAGTAATAACAAAACAATCATCAGTATTATCTATGGGTAGAATCTGCGAGATCTACTAGCATGGTTTGGAACGGAGTGCAGTAGGATTAGAGTAAGACTAGGACTTTCGCAACGTAAGGAAAATGTCCCGTCTAAAGAAACGATGCATCGACATCATCAGCCTATAAATAAAAATAAAAATAAAATTAGTTTAATTCAAGTCACATGACTCATATTCAGACAAATACATACTAAAAGGATACAGACAGGATAATAAACAGACAAAAAGAACACTTACAACATAGAAACATGTTTGCTGCAACATTGCCGGACATATGAAATGTTCCCACTGCTGGGAAACAGGCCTCCTTTCGGTGAGAGGGAGTGGGCCATAATCCACCACGCGGGCCCAGTGCGGTAGGTACCTACTGCCGTTACACTGGGCCACCACTGCTCTGCACTGCAAACGATGCATGGACTAAGTGAATGATGATATGGCATGGAAGGGTGCCGAACGAGTTTTGCACCGACCCCAAATAAAATTGGGATAAGGGAAGAGAATGATGACGATGATATGTATGCTTACGAGTACCGCGTATGGAACTTTTTTTTGTTTTATATAAGGCGTCATCAGATCACCGATATCACCACATCACTACCTTTTTGGCGGGATTTTTTTTTTGGATGGGAAATCATCCCATGACTTCTCCCGCTCTGGGAGAGGAGGAGCGGGAGGGCATTTCAGACTCTTTACTGACTAAAACCCACCCGTGTTCCTTCAGTTGCCCATCATGTGCCAGGGTCACGGTATCTCTTTCGAAAAATCTCGCGGCCCTGGCAGGGCAAGTCTAGGATCGAGTTGAGTGGAAAAGGAAACTGTGGCCAGTGGCAGTTTGCTCAGAATTCACCGGAATTCAAAATCAAAGGAAATTTTTGTTTTGTTAATACATATTTTCGTTGTTACCAATGGGTTCCCTTTAAAACTTACCCGGCCCTAAGTCTGATTCAGTGCTCGACCGCCGAAGACGCGACAGTCAGCGCGTACCCAAATCCCGATCATCATCATTTTAACCGTAAGACGTCCACTGCTGGACATGGGCCTCCCCCAATTTGGGGGGCTTTGCCATAATCGCCACGCTTGGCAGGCGGCTTGGCGATCGCAGTATGGTGGTGAAATTTATAGAGAACGCTGCTGCCTATTCTCTAGTAAGTCCCTTTGTTGCCTTTTACGACAACCACGGGAAGAAATCGGGTGATGATATTCGTTACGTCCGGCACCACACACACAAAGCCCCGATCACATTAATTGTATTACAACCTTCAACTTTGTCAACAGGTATAACCCAGAAGCTACCGTACCTGAAGGAGACGGGCATCGATGCGATATGGATGTCACCCATGTTCTTATCGCCTATGTATGACTTCGGATATGACATAGCGGACTACAGGAAGATAGCCCCTGAGTATGGCACTATGGAAGACTTCGACATGCTCATGAAAACAGCTAAGAAATTAGGTAAAATTTACTTTGAATCCTTGATCGTATACAGGGTCAGAGTAAATTAGATGACAATAATTTACCCACGTGTTGGGTATATATATCGAAAACTAATGACATAAAATACAGATCCAAAGACAGCCTAGTCTGACACGCCCTCCCGCTCCGCCCAGAGCGGGAGACGTCATTTGATGATTTCTCATCCTGAAAAAAAAAAGAAAAAGACAGCGACTTCCGAAATTAAAGCTATTTTTCACTTTGTAGTGTTTTTTTGGAAGTCGGTTGTTGTTTTCTTAGTAAAAAAGTTTTTTCGTCACCATTGTTCTCAAAACGGTGAAAAAAACATCGTGAGGAAGCCAGCATGTACCCAGCTTCCTCACGATGTTTTCCGGAAAATTATTATGTACTACCTAGTATAAAGTAGTTGCTCTAATGGTTAAAAAGTCGCACCTATACATGTTCATTTCTTGTAAAATACTTAAACGACATTGTTAATCCCATCTTAAACGACGTCGTACGCGATAACAGTGGGCGATACGATCTTCGCACGACATAATGATGTCTTCCGGCGATTGACGGCCAATGTCGTAGTCGTTACAACTCACAATTTTAAGGCCTGTCAACCATTATCGTACACTAAGAGGACATATGTTAATCTATTTTACTTTGCTAAATAATTGAGATGCGAAGGCTACTAAGAACCAATGGTATGGTCAGCCTCACACGTACGTCATAAATACCTTGAACAAACTACGAAAACTGGCACCAGAATTAAACAGTTAAGAAAATGGGCAACCAACGTAAATTAGTTGTTAAAATACAACTGTCAAAGAAAGACACATAAAATTGGACATGCGGGCAATTTGACGACACGGTTGGCGTAATGGCTGAGCGATCGACAGCTGCGCAGCGTGTCGCGGGTTCGATCCCCGCACGGAACAAATATTTGTATGATCTGCAACTAAGTGTTCCGGGTCTGGGTGTTTGTGTTTGTGAGTTTCTATGTTTGTAAACGCACCCACGATACAAGAAGAAATTCCTAGTGTATGTAATTCCTAGTGGAGAAACGTTAAAAAAAAAGAAATTAAGTTGATAGGTAGTCAACACTTGATTTCCCTGAATTTACATCGCGGTCGACTGTTTCTCAGGAGTCCGTGTAGTGTTGGACTACGTGCCCAACCACACGAGCAATGAGAGCGAGTGGTTTATCAAGTCAGCTCAAAGAGACCCCAAGTATGCCGACTATTACATCTGGGCTCATGGCAGGCCTGACCCTAAGAACCCCGACTATATGGGCCCTCCTAACAACTGGGTGAGTACAAAAGCCGGGGCCTATTGTGACCTTATCTACTCACTCTACTACTTTAATGCCAATAACCTTCACTCTTAACTTTATAGTGACACTCCTCCAAAATGCTGTTAGATTGAAAATGGAACCAATGGCTAAATGCTGACTCCTAAAATACAGGTCGTTTGTGGGCTAGGATCAGATTTGTGGCAATACATTCATGTGCTATTTTATTGTTAGTGGCTTGTATATGTAACATGTATTAATATTGAAATTTAATTTAATAATTTATTAACTCATATCTTATAGCACGTAAAAGACAAAAAAGATAAATAACTGCCTTCCACTTTGTCCTAGGTTTACACCAATTTGTAAAGTATATTTTTTGCGTTATCCAGATCAGTATATTCCGTAAGAGTGCCTGGGAGTACAACGCTGCCCGGGGACAGTACTACTTGCATCAGTTCGTCATTGGGCAGCCCGATCTTAACTACCGCAGCGAGAAAGTTCGCGAGGAGATGAAGGTATGTACTCGCCACAAGGAATTCGAAGCCAACTGAATAGATGTTTTAAATTTTCTAAGTCATGTAATGTTTTTAGGATGTTCTTCGTTTCTGGTTGGAAAAAGGTGTTTCTGGATTCCGTATTGATGCAGTCAACATGCTGTATGAAGTGGACCCAGCCAACTTCAACGGACGGTACCCTGATGAACCACTCTCAGGTTTGTGCAAATCACTTTTGTCTCTGATCCGAAAATCCAGGCCTATATCTATATGTAGTTGAAGTGAAGTTTTACAAGAAAGTGCTGAATATTGTGCCATTATTGTCTTCTTTCTACGTATACGAAGTGTAATGCATGATGCTGTATTCAAACTGAGACAGCTTGCGAAATCCTTGAAATAGTGAGGCACTAGTAAAAAAGGTCCTAACTTCGTTCACATAGTTTTCGAGAAATTAACCATAGTTCAGTTTCATCATCATTACAGCCGTAAGACGTCCACTGCTGGACTCAGGCCTCCCCCAATTTGGGGGGCTTCGCCATAATCGCCACGCTTGGCAGGCGGGTTGGCGATCGCAGTATTGTGGTAAAATGCATAGAGAACGCTGCTGCCTATTCTCTAGTAAGTCCCTTAGTCGCCTTTTACGACACCCACGGGAACCCACCCAGTTTCATAAGCATCTAAAACTCTTTTTCTTCACCTCAGGTATGGCTGGAAAGACACCAGACGACTATGACTACCTAACCCACAACTACACCAGAGACCAACAAGAAACATACGACCTCATCTACGACTGGAGGGCAGTTCTTGACGAATTCACGGAGAAACACAACGAGTCCAAGATTATGATGACTGAAGCCTACGCCGAATTACCCCTAATGATGCAGTACTACGGAAACAGGAGCAGGAATGGTTCCGTTCCCTTCAACTTTTTGTACCTCGGGGAACTGTCCAATAAGTCAAACGCAAGGGATATTAAGCTGAACATTGATAAGTGGATGACGCATATGCCAACTGGGAATGTTGCAAACTGGGTGGTAAGTATCTTAATATCTTTCCTGGAACACGTTCTTCGTGTAAATAAACTACCTATGTTACTATCAGCTTAAAAGAGTCCTTCTTGATTGAGGTATCCGAGATAGAGAGAGATTATTTTTTACCTTCCTTACTCAACTTGACTCAAACCCTCTTTTATATATTACTTCACCATAAAGCCAACAGAAAACCGCTTTCATGAATTATAACAAACTAGCTTCTGCCCGCGTCAAATTTTTTGCTCCCCTGACCCTGGCAGAAAATTTATGCCTTCGAAGGTTATGCCTTCAAACGTTTTATGCCTTCGAAGTACCAGGAGGTCATGCCTCCTGGTACAGGAGAGGCATAGAACGTTTTCTGGCTGACACTGCTGTTTGATAAGCTCATACCAATTTATGACCACCTGGTACTTCGAACGCAACGTTTTGTCATACCACATTTTATAGTGACTTGTATTCTCTTTGACGTTTTATGTCACGTCCCACGGGAACGCGATCAAACGGGATAAAGAGTATCTTATGTCCGTCTCCTGGTTCTAAGCTACCTCCCCACCAATTTTCAGTCAAATCGGTTCAGCCGTTCTTGAGTTATAAATAGTGTAACTAACACGACTTTCTTTTATATATATATAGATAACAATACAGTGTAAACGTACTTACAGAACGGCAATCACGATCAAAGCCGCCTGGCATCGAGATACGGCGTGAACAGAGTGGACGCGATGAACTTGTTGGCCCTCATCCTTCCTGGGATCACCATCACCTATCAGGTAAATAGTCCAAAAATCTAAATTATCATCAATCGCTTTTTCTTCAGTCGTTTAACACTGGCTGGCATAGTAAAGGGCTGTTATTTTGAAACACGCGTGTTCCTCTCCAACTAAGCCGAAACTGCTTGTGATAGGAGTGGGCTCAGATCATCACTTCGTCCATTGATTTTGTCCATATTGAAATTCGAACTCATGTTTCTGTTTGCCCAATTCTGAGCGTCAGCCTTTTTATAACTTCAGGGCGAAGAACTCGGCATGACCGACGGCCATGTGAGCTGGAAGGACACCAAGGACCCTCAGGCTTGCAACACCGACGATCCTATCAACTACTGGAAGAGTAACCGCGACCCTACTCGCACACCGTACCACTGGGACGCTTCCAAGAATGCTGGCTTCTCCAATGGCACTTCCACTTGGCTTCCCATCGCTGATAACTACGCGACTGTCAACTTGGCGACTCAGATTGCTGCCAGTAAAAGTCATTATAAGGTAAGTTAATATTGGCAATAACGTCATACTGTTAGCAGTATGACGTTAGTGACTGTTCATGCAGCTGTATCCTAGCAAAACACCACTATCACGATTCTAGTTCACGTATACACCGTATCGTCTTCGCGTTTCTCTGCATCTTTCGCGAACATTGGATAGCCGACAAATCTGAAGTATTCAATTTCACGGAAATTCTTCATCCCTTTCTATCTAAGTAGAGTTTTGGAGAAATTCAGTTCGTTAATTATTGGTAACCCGCGCCCCTACTTTGCACGGTTTTACCTACATTGTAAAACATCGTGACTGCTAAGAAAGGAAGAAATGGGGTGGTACTAATCTTTTAGTCCGGCATCACGTGGATTAAGTTTATTATAGAGAAGTAGGTACTTAATCTTTTATAATTTCAGTTCTACAAGGACGTGGTTGCGTTGAAACGTCACCCGGCTGTCCGTTCCGGTGACCTGGACGTGCGAGCGCTCTGCGAGAACGTGTTGGCTGTTGCTAGGTACCTAGTTTATTGAATTAACTGCCTGAAATGCAATGGTTACGTTAAAATAAGTTTCATATCATGTCTAAGTAAAAAGAGCCGTATGGGTCCATCGATTAGGTTAAGCTACACTTGCCAAGGAGTGACTATCTTTCCATACCGAGACCTCTCCGTGCCACGGAAAGCACGTTAAGGCGTTGGTCCCATTTGTCATTCCTAGATGGTTCACAGTCTTCACGGGTATTGAGAAGCCCGCAAGTCTGACAACCAGTACTATCAAGTGGAATTAGAGAGTCAGTTGCTCCATCTAAAATATTGGCAAATAGCTGCATCCGGTTAGTCTGGAAGCCAAACCCAACATGATGAACTTATCGATCTCCGATTTGAACAAAATATAGCCCGGTGGTAGAGTTTCATAAGCTTTGCGTCTCAGAAATATTATTCAGTTTTACCAAGTTAACTTTTTCATCTAGGTTACTGCCCGGCTACCCTGCAGTCGTGGGTGTCATTAATCTATCTGATATGGAGATTGCGGTAGACCTCAGCTCCTTGCGTTTGCTGCCCAGACAGCTACAAGTCGAAGTCTCTGGTACCAGTTGCTCTCTGGAGAAAGGGTAAGAGACCATCTATACTATATATTACTATATTATATTATATATATCTATACTAATATTATAAAGCTGAAGACTTTGTTTGTTTGAACGCGTTAATCTCAGGAACTACTGGTCCGAATTCCAAAATTATTTTTGTATTGGGTAGCCTATTTATCGAGGATATAACATCACGCTATAACTAAGAGGAGCGGAGCAGTAATGAACAATGTTGCAAAAACGGGGAAAATCGCACGGGTAGGTGATTCGACGCGACGGGAGGGGTCGGGGGAGCAAGAAATTTAACGCGGACGAAGTCGCGGGCAGAAGCTAGTGTTAAGTACTATATATTCACACGAAAAAGAAACCTACTGTTTAGCTCACAACGTTCATAATCGTATATAGGTGTGAGCATGTGAACATTCATACGAACAGGAATGTTGTGAAGATAAAGCTAGCCAGGATCGCGAGATGCTTTCGAAATAGTTACGGTGGCCCTGGCATATGGGCAACTGAAGGAACACGGGTGGGTTTTAGTCAGTAAAAGTCTAACACGCCCTCCCGCTCCGCCCAGAACGGGAGAAGTCATTTGATGATTTCCCTTCCAAAAATAAAAGATAAAGCTAAGATTTATATTCGTATGAAACGCAAACTCTACTTAGCAATGTCAAAGTGCGATCCGTGGATTTTGCCATAAGTGCCTGCATCATTTTACCCGAAAGACGTCCACTGCTATACATAGGGCCGGGTCACACCGGAATGGCAGCGGCCGGCAGCAACGCGGCGAGCACTTTCAGTGTGAAATAATTTTAAACTTTAACTACATACTTAAAAGACCAGTATAATTCGTCGCTCCGTTTTGCCGTGAAAGACGGACAAACAGACACACACACTTTCCCATTTATAATATTAGTATGGATAATGATTTTGGGCGTGGCTAAATTGGAACGAATTCCGCCATTTTGATTTTTGACATTTCGATTGTTGCATTTTAGTTTTTATTTTGAATCACTAGCTAAATCATAATGATCTCTATTTCCATTTCAATAAGGTTTCTGTTGAATTGCTGCCACTGACAAGTCTGACAAAATCATTGTGATCTTTATTCGTGTCAAAATAAGGTTGCTGCTCGGTTGGTGCCATCTGCTGCAGTCAGAGATATAATAACTGTGACCGGAATATAGCTTATTTTTTTTATGTTACAGGGCAAAGGTACAGAAATCTAGCGTTACCATGACTGGCCATTGCGCACTCGTACTGACTTCTACAGAAAAATGTTGCTAAACGACAAAAAAATATATATAATTCTTAGATTGTGCAGTATTTAGAAAAAAGTGATATTTTTGTATTCAATTTAATTAGTGTAGTATATATTTATTGGCGTTTGTAATTATTTATTTTATTTAATCAAAATTATACTATTTTCAAACACTGAATTTGTTTTTTTACTGTACCTACTCGTCTCTTCTTAGGCACCTTTCCCACTGCTCTGACTATTTTCTCGCATAACAAACAATAAATAGAGAATCAGAATCAGAATCAGAATCAGAATCAGAATCAGAATCTTTATTTGTTAAACATAGGTATTTATATAATGGTGTTAGGTTAACAAATTTGAGCGCTATGTTTTGCCGCGAAGGCGTACAAATTTCAATTAAAATGTATTAAAAAAGACTAAAATACTTAAAAAATCTAAATAAAACAAATAATACAAACAAAACCAAAAATAAACTTAAACATATTAAAAATTATCATTTATAAAATCTTGGACAGTGTAATAACATTTTTCTATTAATAGAGAGGTGAGAGCTTTCTTAAATTTTATTAGAGGCATATTTTTTATACTATCGGGTATTTTATTATAAATTATTGAAGCCATTCCAAAAAAACTCTTTTTCATCAAACTGGTTCTGCATTTTATGTTGCACAATTGATTTTCATATTGAGAACGCATTGGAGTTTTTTTTACATCGGAAATTTTTGTAAAAAGGTGTAAATTCATTTTAACAAACAAAACAGTCTCGTATATGTACATAGCTGGTAGAGTAAGTAATTTTAAAGATTTAAAATGGGGTGCACACGATTCGGTAGGTTTTAAGCCACACAAGGATCGAATACATCGCTTTTGCGCTTTAAAGACAGTATCTCTTTCAGTAGATTGCCCCCAAAAAATAACACCATATCTCAGAACTGATGCAACCAATCCGTGATATGCTATTAAAAGTGTTTCTGTATTAACTTTTTTTGACAGCTGAAATAGTGCATATGCAGATTTATTTAATTTTAGACAAATGTCTTCTATATGTGGTTTCCATGTTAGTTTATTATCAATCCTTATACCTAAAAATTTAGCCTCGTTTGTGTCTTCTATATTGCACTTATCATATGCAATGTGAACTAGAGGTTTTTCACACCTTTGATGAAAGTGCATTACTTTTGTTTTCTTTAAATTAATGACTAGATTATTGCTAGTAAGCCAGTTAATAATTTTACTTAGACAATCATTAATATGACTCTCGTAACAGGCAGGATTAGTACACTTTGCAATAGCTGTACTGTCATCGGCAAACAGTACCATATTTTGAGATATGACTTTTGGCAAATCATTGATATATATTAAAAAAAGGAGCGGCCCTAGCACGCTGCCTTGAGGTACCCCGTATTTTATAACTCTTGGTTCAGATGTGTAAATGGTTAGTAAATTGCTTTTTGGACAGAGTTGTGATATTTCTGTGCACTGGGTTCTGTTATTGAGGTAGGACTCCAAAAGTTTTAAAATATTTCCTCGTATTCCATAGCCATACAGTTTTTTTAGCAAAATTTTGTGACTCACGTAGTCAAACGCTTTCGTCATGTCGGTGTATAGAGCACAAACCGGAGTTCTTTCATCGACAGACGTCATAATATGAGAAAGGAGGTCGAACAGTGCCATATTGATATTAATATTTTTGCGAAATCCTTTTTGTTCATTGGAAAATAACTTATATTTTTCAAAATAATTATAAATAGAATTGTAAATAACCTTTTCGAAAATTTTTGAAAAAATAGGAATTTTTGCTATGGGTCTATAATTTGTAACATTTGATTTATCATCTCTTTTAAATACGGGCTTAATAATTACTTTTTTAAGACTATCAGGAAAAACACCATTTGCTATGCATAAATTAATAATATGCGTTAGTGGTGGTGCTATAACTTCTTTGGTATATTTTACAACTTGGGTGCATATTCCATCATAGCCTACAGTATTTGTGTTTTTAAGATTATTAATTAATTTGATTAAGTCAGTGGGTAAAACTGGTTGCATATACAGTGATTGAGAAGTCAAGTTATTAAAAATATTTTGACTAGCCGGAGTAGCGTTACTATGTATATTATTTTCAATCACATCTACAAAAAAGTTATTAAACTCATTTGCAATCTCCTTAGGATGTGTGATTGTGAAATTATCTTTCTTTATGGATGGTATTAGTTGTTGTGGTAGGCGATATTTAGACTTGTTAATTACTTGCCATGCGGCTTTTGATTTATTTTGAGAATTGTTTATAAAATGGTTATTTTGAGCTTTCTGTGTCAGTTGTATAATTTTTTTGTAAATCTTAGTATAATTCTTAAAATAAAGTTTATTTTTACAGTCAGGTTTAAATCTATACGACCAAAGTAATTTTCTTTGCTTCCTACTACAGATTTTTATACCACGAGATATCCATTTAGTTCTAGTATTCGTTTTTATAGTTACAGTTTTTGTTGGAAAACATAATTTATATAGCATCAAAAAATCTTCTAAAAATAAGTCAAACGACTCATTCACATCATTTGTGTTATAAACTTGGGTGAAAGACAAACTACTCAAATATTTTTTAAACTTCTTTAAATTTTCGGGTGTTATGTCTTGCTTCTGTTTTTTCCAATATTTCAGTTTACATGATTTATTAATGGGTACACTTAGTAATTGAGATGTATGATCTGACAGAATTAGGTCTACTATTTGTGCTTTACAGTCTTTTCTGTAGGCGTGTGCAAAGTTATCCAAACAGGAGTTACTGCTTAATCTAGTAGGCTTATTAAGGGCTAAATTAAGGTTAAATTGTGTTAGAAATTGTTCAAATTCTAATGTGATTTTATTTCTTTTTAGGATGTCAATGTTAAAGTCACCAGTTAAGATTATCTTTTTATTCGAAAGTGAATAAAATTTTCTTAGTATATTTTCTAATTTTTCGTAAAATATACTGTAATTGTGTTTAGGGATGCGATATATACAAATAATAATAATCTTATGATGTATTAGTTCTACGGCACAGGATTCGAAAACACCCGAAACCGACTGTTTAGCTACGTCGGGTAATTCTCTAAATTGAAGTCCCGCTCTAACAAGAATGCACGTACCCCCACGCTTGGCCTTTCTAGAAAAAAAAGCAGCTGGTACAAAATTAGGTATATGCAACAAATGTTCATAACCTGACTCGATAAAATGTTCTGTTATACAAATTACATCAATAATATTTCCTGTGTTATGAAGCTCTTCTATTTTGACTGTTAGTGTATCTGATTTGTTCATCAGTCCCGCTATATTTTGGTGAAGTATATTTAAGTACTTATAGAAAAAACTGTGAGTTATTTTGTGACTCTATGCTTTTTGTTTCTTTATGTATATTTTGGGAACAAACAACTTCTGAGCTATTGGAAGTAGCGACTGTCATAGTGCTACAGTATAAGATCATGTTAATTAAATCTAATATAATAATTCGAAGGCCTTTGTTATTAAGAGTCCCGTAATTTTGGCTGTATGTATCAGAAGTGTATGGTAAATTATGGTTAGAATCTAATACGTAAGCATAATTACATGTTTCTACATCCATATATAGTAGATTATTGAAAGTCTCTACTCTGCTATTGAACATAATATTAGCATTAATCATATATTTAAAAAGTGGTAGGCATATTATAAAATTAGTGTGATTTAGAGGTAATATTTTTTTACGAATCAGTACAACAAGTTCTATGTAGTTTTGTGTTCTTTTGAAATCTTCTTCACCTATACAGATTATACAGAAATCTGATTGAGTAAAGTTTTGGACTTTTCTATCTATGTTGTCTAGTATTTGTTCTAAATTACAATTCGGTTTACGATAGTGACAGATTTCATGACTATTTGGTAAGTTAGTGCTATCCATTATTTTACATATTCTACTGCTATTTTCACTACTAATGATGCAAATTTTAGGCTTTATAGGTGACTGATTTAGATGAGGTTTGATCAAATTGCTAGAAATTCTATTAATACGAGGCGAACCAGGAGTGACATCTCTGGTTTCAGTTTTATCATCTTGATTTAAAGATTTATTTAGATCTGCTTGTGTTTGTTTATCTTGTCTTGTCTGAATTTTCTTGGGTGTTGTTAACTTGTGTTTCACTGGAGAGCTGGCAATTTGTTTATATAAATTATTTTTCTTGGATAAATCTTCATTGCTTTGTTTCAAACTGCTATTTTCCAAAGATAAAATGTCAATTTCTTTATGCGCGCTGTTTAGTTGAGACGTTAACTCATCAATCTTTTCCTGCAGTCTTTTTATTTGGTTGTTCTCTTCATCTTCCGACATTTCTGGCATACTAGTTGTAGTGCAATTCAAGGTTGTGTTATTGCTGTCGTCATGGTTTGATTCCGATCTTCTGCTGCGGTTGCGACGGAATGTTATATTTTCGAAGAAACTCATATTGGCAGATATCTTTCAAAATAATGTTAGTGAAAGTATGTTATTTTATTTCTTCAATAAAAATAAAAAACTACCAATATTTTTCTATATTTTTTAACTGTCAACACTGGATTGAGACAGGTATCTTAGTAAGACTACTAACGTTGTAATTAATGGCTAACAGATGTCGCTATCCGTAATATTTATACTGATAACGTGATATTAATTTCTTGCAACATTAAGATGAGTCTAGTAACACTTGTTTTTAATTCTGCTACTCAGTACTAGGTGGTGCTTTTATTAATATATTAAGATATTTTGAATAAAAAACGGAAATTGTAAATGTTTTTTCTTGAATTTTTGCACTCTCACTGTATTTTAAAATGTTTAATGGGTGAAAATGTTAATTTATGGTGTATAAATGATAATGACATCACACAGTTCCTTATTTTTCTTCATTACGCGAATCAAGTCACTGTTAAAAAGTTTTTTAGATCACAGGTAATTTTGTTAATTAGTCAACAAAAATACTGAATAACACTTTCACAGATTGTTTATGAGTTCAGTTTCACTTTTACACACATTTCAATATCCAGATAAACGAAAAACTGATTTATTCGCTAATTTTAAACGAAGCACAACAAATCCAATGTTTACTAGAGGGCGCCATCTAGCGGATAGCGTAGAGGTAGGACACATGTCAGAAAAAGAGATACCTAGAGTTGATCGCTGTCTGTTCACACTGCCATGCCGGCGAGAACTCTCTCTCTACACTAGTTTATCGCAGCGACAAGAGCTATCAAAGAATACTCGGTCAGCGACGCTCGTTTGGCCAGCAACTGTAGCGAGTACGACGAGCATAGAAGACAGCTTAGTTATTCTACTCGCACTAGACACTCGCTATGCATTGCTCGCCAACTCGTTTCTAGTTGCTAGCTCTACTGGGTTTTGCTAATCGGCGGCGGAACAGGCACTTTATCCACAGGACTTCATTGAAAATTCATAACATAAATTATTTCTAAAATTATAACTTGTATGCAGCAGGGTAAAAAGTTTAAGTGTAAAGCGAGGACAAATAAAACAGCTTTTCATTATAATAAAATATTATTATCAGTTCGTGTTGAGTATCAAAACAACATTTAAAATAATTATCCGTATATACACCTATAACACTTAACATAAAGTTAAAACTAATTATTTTCTACTATACATATCATTTAGTACATCATACGTGTGTAGATATTATAAGGTTATGCGAATAGAATTTATCACCACAATACTTTTTTTTCTATGCAGCATGTAGATGTTACCAGTGTCAAAAATAGCTTGAGACGTATTACAAACAACAAACAACATAATTTATTTACAACAATTATATTATTCACTTTTGTGCGGTACAGTTCATTGTTATAAATCGTTGTGATTGTGGAAAAAGAGTTGCGTTATTTTTGTGTAAATACAAGTACTAACCGGGAATATCTGTAGTTGGTACACATAAGCTCTAAGTCGCTGTTGTAGCTACTTCAATCGATCCATAGATGTAGGCCAAGGCATTTGTGAAGCCTTGCAGTTATACACAAAGACCTACTTATTATAGCTGCATAGTGAATTATTAATAAGTGCCACATTATCCTACGACGTATTTATAACAGGCTGAAATAACAGTAAGTCGTTGCAAAAATATAGCGCACGCAACCTTTTCTTTATTCACGTAAAGACTTTGTTTTGAAAGCAGCAATTTATTTTTTAAATAAATTCCCGACCCTTCATTATTTGCCATACATATTGAATGCTAAGCATCTTCAGAAGGCACTTCGAAAATTTTGGGGAGAGTATTTCAATTAAAAGAAGAACAGCCTGTAAGGTAACGCATAAAAAGATTAAAAAAAACGCGCAAAAATTTCAAAACTTTCACAAACACACATTCTGTCAATATAATTTAATTTAACCACAATTAAAATCTCTAACCCCGATACATTTTAAAGCTTGCTAGTCATCAATATTCATATTATAATTCATAATTACAAGAATAACAATGTACTAAACTGGTCCATTCCTCCGTCTTTTGATTTTAATATATCTCATATTCCAAAGCAACAAATCTACGCTGTACACAACAATTTTCCAAATAGGCTTTCATAAAATAGTCCATTTCTTCTAAAATACTTTAGCTTAAACATAATAGTCTCTTCCAAAAAGGTTTCTTTCCGTGTCTGATTGGCAACCCCGCTAAGATGGCGGCGTCGAAAGCATCTTTCAACTGTTTCCTTGTTTTCGCAGAGGTTTCTATGTAGACTGCGTTGATCTTAGCAGCTAATGCCCTTGCCTCGAAGTCTGTGACAACGTACTCCCCACGACCCTGAAAAACGGCATAAATTCTAATTATTTCAATGGTTTTTTTTAATTGTTGAGAAGGCATCACTTTGTTTGGAAAGCCTCAAGAAACATTGATGAAGTTCGGTGAAAAGACCAATTCTACAAAATCATCATCATTATCATTTCAGCTGAAATACGTCCACTGCTGGACATAGGCCTCCCCTAATCTGCAGGGGTTTTCCTTAATCGCCACGCTTGGCAGGAGGCGGGTTGGCGATTGCAAAATGGTGGTAAAATGCATAGGGAACGCTGCTGCCCATTCTGTAGTAAGTCCCTTAGTCGCCTCTTACGACACCCACGGGAAGAAATAGGATGGTGCTATTCTTTACGACCGACGAAGAACACTAAGATCAGTTTTAAACATGTTAAAAGTTCATAATAAAAAACTGAAGCAGATATTTATTTTTACCTTCAAAGTCTGCAGCACTCTCGAATCCTGCGCAAGATCGCTCTGTGTGCCGACGAGTATGAGTGGCGCATTCACGTTGGCCACAGCTTTGGTCCACCTCTCAGCAACTGACCTAAAGGTCTCAGGCCTCACCACGGAAAAGCATAGCATCAGCACATCGGTGCCAGGGTAGCACAGCTCACGGAGCTCAGACATTGAGTCCTGAAATTGGAGAAAGGAGGTTTTAGTTCTGGCAAAATGAAGTCTTCAGTGAATAGGTTAGATGTCTTACACTGTCAGACTATAAGAACCAAATATGGAAAGTTATTCAGCTTTTACACTGGCAACATTTTTGAAATTATGACTTTTGATTAATTCATTGTGTTCCTCATGCTGTTGTCTTCCCCGCCATCATGAATTCATGATCAACCTTCGAAAAGTTTAGTAGAATATCACTCCTGTAGCCTAAAAAGGCAACCATCTCTTTTCCCAAGGACTCCAAAAAGCTAGGGATGAGATGTCACGAGATAATCTCTACAACATTTATCAAATGGTATTGTCAATAGATAGATCGGCGAAACTCGTTACCTACACGATGTATTTACTGTATGATAATAAAGTTATGTATAATCACGTTTCAGTAAATATCAAGTGGCAATCATGTTTTGTTCATCTTATCCTCTCGATAGCTCTCTATTTCAACTTGATATTTACTTGGAATCTTCGTCGTATCGTCATTTGTAAACGTCCGAGAATGAAAATAGGCCCCCTTTTAGTGGACAGATTTATTTTAAATCAATGTAGGAAGGTCATCATAGGGATAACCATTTTGTTCACTTTAAAAATATGATATTATTTATGTCAATAGAATAGAAACGAATAAAATAGAAAGCGTTTATTTCAGACTGGACTCTATAAAGTTAATAACAATTTTAACTATCTTTTAGTGTTAGTACAGACACAGATAAACAAATGCAATTAAAACTCAGCGTCAATAGGGAGCCGCATTGTTTTAAGACTATCAACTAGGTATCAATTCTCTTGATATCCCAGGCACGGCCCAGGGGCGAACCTACAGACACCGACGATATCCCTTTCGTGTAACCTTTCCGTTAGTGTTAAAAAAAATGATGCGAATGCAACATATACTTATGTCTTGCTTGCAGTAAATGTTTCATAATTATTTTCTATGGTCTGTAATATCACTAAGTTTTACAACCACATCCATGAATGGTTGAATGAAGATCTGTGATCTATTCTGTTGAAACCAACACAACACAATCGAAGAAAACCAAAAACATGTCGGAATCACGAGCCGACTGCACAGAAAGGGATAACTGAACTTATAATTTTATTATAACGGTGCAACCGGACCTTAACGCGCCTCGTTTAGGGTCAACGTACAGAACATTTGATAAATAACTGTTCCTACAACGTAATTATTCTGACCGACTAATTACGAATGATAAGACAATCGTAACGCATTGATTTTATACGGTACATTCATAAGTAGTTCGTAAGGTCGCGTTGTCTATCTTTATTTTCAAGCTGGATAGTGGTAAGAGGCTAGGCGAAGAGTTTTTACTGTTCTTAGCTACAGGGCGAAACAAATATTAGGGAAAAAGAGAACAAAAGATCTATGTTAGCGAAAACCTACATACAGTGTTCCTGGTACTGGCCGGAGCACTAAACATTGATCATCTCTTGGTCTTTTAGACCCAATGCAAAAGACAAGCCTCCTCTCACTAATGCCGTTCTTCCCTATTGTTTATCCCAAATTCTCAGTCACAAAACCCCTACTAACTCATCCAGGTTTTTCCGACAAACCTAACTTTGTTGTCTACCCATCGCATTGTCATTAGTCTTCGCACTAGTTCTCCATCTTATCGCCATTATTGCAGACCGGTATGACCCACTGTTGGGTGGGGCCAGGACTTCCCTTTTTTCTGCCAAACTTCCCAATTCCGTGCGTCTCTCATCCAGATGTTTCCTGCACCAAGATCAAGCTGCTTGTTAAATTAAAAATCCGATTTTCCCGACAAGATCCGTTTGTAAACATTCCAAGTGTTCTCGAAAATCTTTATCTTGTACACATGAGAATCTACGCAACACCAGCAAACTATGAAAACGTTTTGTTTAGAGCGTGTCTGCTAACTCGCCACCGCAGTAAATACCTACTACCACAACATGGTCCATGAGTGAAAGTATTGACAGCAACCATCAATTTACTGACGTACCGTTTCTGGTCGGCTGACTTGGATTGCGCAACCTCCCTTCAACATGATGGCACCTTATATAGAGAGCTATGATTTTGTTCGGTGTTTGATTGAACAGATTGTATGTTTGGTGTCGGTGTTGTTCTGGAACGTGATTGTGTGATGAAATTGTTTTCTATGTCGTCGCATAAGCGTTCCGAAAGCGTTGAACTCAGTATCGTTATGCTCGAATACCTCACCAAGAGTTTCAATTGTTTCAACATGTCATGTAGTAGCACAAGCATATGATCGACGCAGATGTCTTCCCTTGCAAGAGTGGTACCGTGTTTGTTGTGTTTGCGACAAGATCGACCTTTCTTGCCTTCAATAAGAGTAAAATTGTCATCATTTGTCATCTGGTTTTAAAAGTCGCCTTCCGCTTCTGCATTTCAGATGTGCCTGATACGCCGCACAAGCAGCAGATAGTTATCAACTTTGGCGGAGACCTGAAGTTTTCTTTGCGTGTTTTTCTTGCTGTGGCAATCACGGCGTCTTCTAAGATGTTTATGAACACGTGACACATCTTGATAAAAATATTTAATATTTTCTTCCGCAATGAACATAACAACTATTTGACGTTGGTCCGTCGATTGACATGACGGTACGTGTCGACTGGTCCCGACCACTCTTTGTATGTCCCATGTAAACTATGGCATGTCACATGAACAGTTCAACTTCATTTTTACGAGGCAAAAGTATCGAACGACAATAACGAAAGCGAGATGCGAATTGATTTCCTGGTAGGGCACAATTATCATGTGTGACATACGGAAAAGAGTGTGAATATTTTACACACGCGCAGAGTTCCGTCACTTTATCTGCCTATAAGCAGTTGTGATGAGAACCTTTGTTCAAGTTCAAAATGTTGCACTGCTGTCTGATCCAATATTAAAGCTTCATGAAACCTGACATACATGTTTCGTTTTTAAATTAAATTAACTGATTCAGCACCCCAAAGATGTTCCTTTGTCTAAACTTGGTCGAGGGATTCTATTATTGGTCCACAGAGCTCTCACGCTAAGCAAATCTAACCAATTAAGTACTCTCTTGTTATGGGATATTCTGGGCTTGTTATATATTATGGGCTTCAACATAATTGTTATTGTTCATAAAGAAAATATGAGAAATCGAGATGTTTTCGTTTTCACTAATACCCAGGAGGAGTTTCTCTGATTTCTCATACAGTAAAATGACGCCTTGCGAACATTTCACTTTCATTGTCATTCATAGACGAGGTTTCAAATGAATGGACACTACCCGCAGGTTTGTGTCGCGAAACTACTGAGAAAATGGCACCTACCTATACCTATACCTACAAATGAATTCTTAATTTGAATGATCACGATCATCTAATAAAAACTCGGTTAGTTTGAGCTACCCGATTACTGACAAAGGCGTGCACTGACTACAGACTGAACTCAACCTGGGCGGTTCTTTCTTCAAAAGACCATTTCACATGATCGGACCAAGATTATGTCTGGACTTTAAAAGATACTGTGATCTCTCAGTTTGTTTCGGCGGAGTCTTCTCAGAATAGTTAAATATGAAACGCCGGCCTCGTCTGACAATATGATTGACGTGTAAAAGTGTTTGTACAAACTTACAAAAATAAAATCATATATCGTTAATAATGAATGTGAGCTAAGTGCTACCTGCAAAGAGCTTGACATTAATTAACAGTACCGAGACAATATTTGTAAAAGAAATTCACATAGACTCCTTTTCTCAATGTAATGCCTGCTTCTGATATCAGCATCTTACCGCAATTTAAACAACGATAAAAGTATTTAATGCAGTTTTAAGTGAAAACAAACCGTGATTGTTTTGCAACGTAGGCAGGTACTTATTTATATTTTTTTTTAAACTTTAAATCTTGACATCTTGAGTAACAATAAAATGTCGCAAAATACTCTGCAAAATGTATATAAAGTAACTGACAAAGACCACGACCGGTATCGGTGCGTACATACAATTGACAATCAAGTCTTGCATGCATTCCGGCAGTTAATTTCAAGTGCTTTCTTCGTATAAATAATGAATAACAACGTGTTCGGAGTTCACGGAATCAAGCAGTTTATCACATTTTTTCAATAGGTTTTTTTTAATAATGTCATGCGCATCCTACTACGATGGAACCATTGTGACGACGCTGCTATGAACGAATCGGTGCCAACGCAACATTGGGAGCACAATAGACACAATTTACAATGCGAAATAAAAAATATATAAAGTTGACGCCTATACGTGATATGCTACATGCTCTTATAGAGAAAGTGATAATTTTATGAAAAATTTTAAAAAGGTTTCACTTTGAAAAAGTATAAGGTCGGCGTTTCCAATCTATCTACTCTGAAAAGGAAGGCCGGAACAAACGTAGAAGTCACAGTATCTTTTAAAGTCCAGACATAAAATTTGTCAGATCATGTGAAGACCATGACCAGGATTGGTGTTTGGAATGTTATTTTGAGGACAAACAATACAGATTAAGTTCACTCAAGCTCCGTAGAAAAGATGTAGCTACAGACCTATCGAATGTTCAGTTCGTGCATACATTTAATAATAATCATGCAGCTCAACTCAGAACTTAAAGAGCTTAACGATTCAGCGAACAGTACCAAAAAAAGTACATTTGGGGTAGGGTCATTTATAGTTTAGGTAACAGTCCCTGTCTCTATGAACAGCCTAACTGTTATATTTCATACACAGCCCTGGAGCTGTGTTTGAAATAAAAGAGTTTATGTATCCCATACCACCTGCATTTGTATACACACATGGGCAATTCAATTTGTCTACACCAAACATTACACAGGTAGAGAAACTGTGGGAATGCACGGTGCACCAGGTTGCGTATCTATTGTCCATCGAAAAAAATGGATCCGGCGCGTAGGAGGTTTTAGATTAGTGCACGTGCTGTTTTTTTTTTTATTAAACATAATGCCACCTTTGTTAGATAAATATGGCGCTAGGCCAGGTGAAGAGCTGATGGCCGTGGGACCCGCCATATTGTATGCCCGCCATTTTCTTTGACAACGACCTATTTGGATGTGTGAAAAGGTGCACATATCGTGGAAAGTAAGCTTAGCTAAGGTTGGGTGTGCGAATTTTGACGAAATTCCATGTGGTCGATAAGCTCATGATAATGAGTAATGATTTTACTGATAATTCGAAATTATGTCACGGCTTTTGTGTTGCGATAGAGAATGAAGAAATCAAGGACGGATGTTCTAATAAATACACAGGTATTAAAGATTTTAATGCTCCCATTTGCGAAGAAAATGACAGCACGACTGGTTCTAGTTCTCACTAAATTGAAATAACTATAAACCAAATCCCATTTATACGGATATTACTTACATGAAGAACTATATGAGAAAATATAGATGGATTGTGATAATATCGGTACGAAGGAGGTTAACACAGAGAGAACGGCTGATTAAATAGAGATGTATCTAAGAAAGAGACATATTTCGATCTCAAATGGATTGCGAAAAGTACAGGAGGATGTTGTTATTTAAAGAACTGATTATGCCAACACATGATCCCCAGGCTGTGGAAGTTCACCGTATGAGATGACTTGTACATACATATCCATCTTCCCAGCGTGGTTCAGAATTACTGTCAGTGTTCCAACTCGGTAGTTTTTTTATAAGAGGTGCAGGAGGTAAACGAGCATGTCGGCCGGCTGTTGGTAAGCAATCAAAGCCGCCAATATACACCTGGAAAATCAAAGGACTGCTTTACGTACCTCCTCATTGATTTCTTAAAGGGTACCTCTAATTTTATTTTAGTTATGGTCTAACTTTGTTGTCCCAAGATTTCGTTTGAATATAAACTGCTATTCTTATCTGAGTACAGTTTCTAAATCTGCCAGGGTCGCGAGATTTGTTCGAAAGAGATACCGTGGCCCTGGCATGTGGGCAACTGAAAAAACACGGGTGGATTTTAGTCAGTAAAAGTCTGACACGCCCGTCCGCTCCACCCTGAGCGGGAGACGTCATTTGATGATTACCCACAAAAAAAAGTAGAGTTCTAATTATTACAATCCTTTTTACAAGTCTCCTCTAAATTATCCATGGTACATTCATCAGAAGATGTTCTCATCATTAGTGGTTAATTCTGTGCGTAGTCTATGTCGTAGTCAGTTGGTAAATCAGATAAGCAGTGAAGAATGTGTGAATTTGTATTTGTATCGATATTGCTTCCAATCTTCGTGAGTTTCCAATATTAATTAATTTTATATCTCACCTGTCCAGCAGTATCACAGATTTCTACGCAGAGCGGCCTGTCGTCCACGTCCACCACAACTGAAACAAACAGATGAGAACCATTAATATTGAACAAGATTGAATAAATTAGCTAACATAATTATATTAACGAAGCGAACTTGGCTAACATTATAAAATATATTATTTTTATAATGAAATAAAAGCTGACTGAGACTGCATAAGTAGTTAGGTAATTCGTAATTAACAACATAAAGTCGAGGTACATTAATTATTATTCACACATACCAAAAATTTCCGCTTTATTTTTGCTGGCAACTTTTTTGTTATGATTACGAAATTTTATACTTGGCAACAAATTCAATGAACTTGGTACGTTTTCGTAGTACCTACTTTCAAGTTTGTTGTATGTACACAGCATTGGTTGTGTAACTTAAAAATAATATTTTAAATGTCAGTGCGAACACGGCTTACAACCGCGAGCCACAAACGCAGCTAAGTTAGGTAACCAACTTGATTCTTGTATTTTATTCTAACAATAGAATTCTCAACTCCGTGCAAAGAGAGGCGCAAGTTTAAAACTTAAGTACTTATCAAATTGATTGAAAATTGTAAGTTATATGGTAGACGCTGCACTTTCTAATCGTAGGTATTATGTGCTGTGAAACAATGCATTCCTGGAAATAATTACAGCGGAACTAGACAACAATTTTGAAGCAATTATTGTTACATCATAATTCCGACACAGATATGAAATATCTACTGGAATATGACGTTTATTATTAAGTACTAGGTCTAGGCTTTGAATGCCCTGGGACGTGTCAACTTAGCTTTTAAAAATACACGCAGCATAAAAACTATAAAGCAGAGCGAGGATAATTACAATAAAATACAATTATGTCATTTATTCACAGTGGCCACACTGAGCCGACATCCGATACGTCACATCTCCCTCGGCCCGGAGTGGCCCGGATACGCGCGGTAAACAGCGAATGCCCGAACATCCTGGCTTTTGTTCAGAAACCTGTAATACCGCATTTTACCGCCATTCGCAATTACTGAGATTACTGGCCACTCGAGCCGCCATATTGTTTTGTTTTGTAGTAATATTTTGTTATTGTTTGATCATTGTGCTTTTATGTGGTGCTAGTTAGATGAATTGTATGAATTGTACTCTTTATGTCACAAGGCATGGGATAATACATAATAGTAAAATTTGATTTATGTATACAAACAAAACAATGCATCTGCATTTTGATAGACCAAATCTATAGGCTCCGACTCTATCAACGTGTTCTATTATGCATTGTCCCAGCTGGTCGTACACCTGAATATTTGGGAAAGGGCTAAGTTGATCGATTTCGACCTAATTCACTTTAGTCTATCTCCATATCAATACAGAGTACAAATCAATATAGGAAAGCAATCTATATACAAAATTTAACCGTTTGCTCTTCTATTTATAGGTTAAACCGTTAGTTCAAAGCGACCCGATAGGATTAAGTCAACCGGAGCAAAAGAGGAATATTGTACAACTCGACGTAACTGAATAAAAAGTTTCCAATAAAAAGGAGGTTACTAGACGGTCATAAAAAATAGAGAAAAAAAAAAGAGCTGAAATCGAGAGCGTATCAGCCAGTGAGGCAGTCAGGCTGGTTGGCCAAAGTCCAGTGCCTCGAATGAGTCACTATGGTCGTGGTCGCGTAGCCGTGACCGTGTCTCACGATCCTTGTGTCCGTATTAGTTTAGTTATGTCACTACTTTTATTTGGTTTAGCTAGCTTAGGTATAAAAAAGTTAACGCACTTTTTATTATGTTCCGCTTGCATTTTAAAATAATAATAAAGTTATTTTACTTAAATATATTTTAAACTAGCTTTTGCCAGCGATGTCGCCCGCGTGGTGGTTGGAAAGGATCCCACAAGTCTTGTTAATCCAGGTTCTACAAACTACCTATGTGCTAATTTAAAATTTCATCCAAATCTGGACAACTCTTCACTTCACAACTTCAACTTATTATAATTCCAATCTAAACCCAATACGATTCCAATGATAATTTTGCATACACGTGATTCGGTACTCTTGAAAACAATAGTGTCAACATTGGAACAACAACAACGCCCGATCTTAAGTCCACTTAGTTCTCCAAAATGGACACCCAATTTAAACACATTTTGGCGCTAGCGTCGAACTCAAGAATACGAAACGTCAAAATTCTAATGTCAATCGATCGGAATTAAAATCAAGAGTAAGCACCCAGTTCTGCTGTTTTAGTGTAATTGTACCGTGTGGTGCCGGAGTACCGTGTGGTGCCGGACGTAAAGAATAGCATCACCCCATTTCTTCCCGTGGGTGTCGTAAGAGGCGACTACGGGACATACTAGAGAATGGGCAGCAGCGTTCTCTATGCATTTTACCACCATACTGCGATCGCCAATCCGCCTGCCAAGCGTGGCGATTATGGCAAAGCCCCCAAATTGGGGAAGGTCATGTCCAGCAGTGGACGTATTCCGGCTGAAATGATGAGTGTAATTGAATAAAAAACATCCAAACATACGAACTCTCACATAAAATATTAGTAGGATTCATACTGTATTTGTATACTTGTAGATACACTTGTTGATATTATTGTCAGATTGATTGAATTTAAGATTTCTTAATTACCAGAATAAGTACAATAAAAAACTTATAACACTCCTCTTCTTGCGTCGGGGGTTAAAATCTGCTGTCGCGATCATAATTATCATTAATATCATCATTTAACCGAAACACGGCCACTGATGGACATTTAAATATTCTCGCAAAATGGTGCTGTGATTCGAGTTAATCAAATTATGTATTGCTGCTAGTATCACAAATAACAATAAAGAACCAAGTAGGAGTTCAACACAAGAGGTTAATCAAAGCTATAAGGTCATCAATTAATGTTGATTTGGAGAGACAATACCAGGTCTCAACCTTAATGTAATATGCTATGTACTCCCAATAATCATAATATAAGCTAAATGCTATATCTTCCCAATAACTATAATATCAAGCGTTGAAATCAGACCATCAGTTATATCTAGATACACATTGTGGTTTAGAACAAAGACCCTCAACTAAGGCTGGTTATTTTACAAAATAAAACAAGAAAATATCGCGGGTTCAGCCCGTTGTAGATGCGGGACAGGAACGAATGACCTCGTATGATCGTGTCACGGCACAACAAAATAAACTAGTCTAGACAAACAAAACACTGCCTGGGGCTTGGGTTCACAGTCACAAACATAGCTACGAGATAAAAGATCTTGGAGCGCAGATCTTGACTGTATTTTGCAAGATAATGGATGTCAGAATTGAAATTGAGCGTTGACCTCTGTCTGAAAGATCTTGGATAAGATTAGGATTGCGATAGACTGATTAAAAGTAAGAAGAATAAGCCTGGAAAAGATATTTAGCCAAAAAGTAATAAAAGAAAAAAGTTTTAAAGTTATAATGAGACACTTGGAAGCTTAGACCAGCCAGCAAAAACACAGAGAAACAAATTCAGAATGAATAAGTTTACATAATAAACTAAGAATCTTATCAAAAATGAATGAGAAAACCACTTAGTAAGAACTTGAAACTCACATAACATCTTTTGCTTATTTTTATGAGCGTTTTACATAAAAGCTATGAATAAAAGATGTCTAAGGCTTAAGCAAAAACATTTCTTTATAGATCTACTTTACAAATTGTGTGAGTACGCAGCACCCATAGAAATAGGTAGATAATCTAATTTGTGACCTTTACTTGCCATTTGGCACCGTTCGTCGACCCTGGTAACCCCGTTTAGATGGCGCCACTGTGACCTTCCCGAGGACCTAGATCAACTTGACCTATTATCGAATAAAGACGTGTATCTACTGAACTGATGTAAGTGTGCGATAGAGTGAATCATAGGGTTGCCATTTAAGACAATAAAAGCATTTCTGACCTTGGAGGATTCTTGTACAATCTCTGTTTAGATGCAAGATAGTGCAAAATTGCATTTGATGGGAACAGCCTTTTAACAGAGAGATACCCATAATCTCCAATAAAAAATATGACGTTATTTGCTCGATACAGAATTCTAATTTCAGCAAAGATGGAGCAAGGAGTACGGCCATGTCCTTTTTTTACCGGCAAATTGTGTTACGAGGACCTCCTTAAAGATATATTAATTTACACTCTCATTAAGCAACAAGAGCATATTCACTTTCAGAATAGTAGGATAACTACCTTACTTATGTAGGTACCTATATCTTAAAATTTTATTTACATGTTAATGGAAATCTTACATGCAATATACAATCTAACACCATGGCATCATCATCTGCCGAGCCTTTTCCTAACTATGTTGGGGTCGGCTTCCAGTTTAACCGGATGCAGCTGAGTACCAGTATTTTACATGGAGCGATTCCTATCTGACCTCCACAACCCAGTTACTGGGTAATAATACGATACACCTTGGTAAGACTGGTTGTCAGACTTTCGGGCTTCTGACGACCCGTAACGACTGTCTAAGATCTACGAAAGACAGCCGGGACCAACGGCTTAACATGCTTTCCGAGGCACGGAAGGGTCTTGGTATGTAAAGATGGTCACCCATCCACGGACCAACCGCGGCAAGCGTAGCTTAACCTGAACGATCGACCCGTGTGGCTGTTGTAACTTAGCCACAAGGCCCTAACACTATGTACAGACGCCACCAGGTCAAGCTACCCCAATCTGTCATATTTTACCAATCGAAAATTAACCTTCCACTATTGTGATATAAGGCTGAAAATCTATTAAAGAAATTTGACAGATTGGGGTAAGTTGATGTGTTGGCGTCTGTACAAGTACATAAAAGAAAAAAACAGAACAGAAAGAAAACATTACAAAATGATTACAAAATTATAACTCACGTACGGACTTATGAAACCGATACTACATACCACAATCATTATGACGGCTAACGACTAGATAGTGTCAATTTGGTTCAGATCGCAGCGGTCAGGTAAATGGGCAGACCATTGCGGTTACGATCACAACAGGATGAATGCCAATGAGAGGTCGTTTAGTCCCTGCACTACCACAGACATCTAAATGGCTTTTATCGTTAAACTATGTCGGATGTTGCCGGTCTATGAGGAGTAATGAAAGCGTGACTTCACGTGTTACCGTTGAATATTTCTATATTGTTACTTGACAGAGATATTTTAGTTGTCTTAATTAATTCTCTTACCGATCTTTCTTGTTTAATTTCTTTAACAATTTCACAAATGTTTACCACCAAACCCCTTTTAAATGTCATTAGAAACCTAAAACATCACAAGATATCTGTAAACCCTATCGTAAACGTAGAATTCCTCAAAACGACCTCTTCATAGACCTGCGGGAATTCGTGATCGTAATTGAATCTTCTTGGCGCTACAAAAGAAAGTGAAAGTGAAACGTGGTTTGGTGGATAAACAATTATGATATTGTCAAAGAAATTGTATTATATAAACAAAAGATGGCGTTCGTAGTTCCGATTTTAGCCACGCGCCAAACGAACCTTTTATACACGGCTACAGGGGTCAAGCTATACATTTCCAGTTTTAGTTGACAATGAGATGTCAGCTTATACTGGAAATGAATAGCTTGATGTGTGACCGTGCGTACCTATTATAATTTTTAATTTTAATATATATATTTTTTTTAAATTTAATTTAATCATTTAATTCGAGCAACAAGACTCATAGTGTTAGTAACAAATGCTTACAAACTATGTTAGTAAAAAGTTAGGTAGTAGTTAGTTATGTGCAGCTTTGAGATGATTGGTCTGAAAATGACCGATTCTACTTTGACGGATTCCTCTTTTTCTATTATTGCTTCGATAATTTCGAATTTGGCTCTGACCGGTAGTGGAAATTTTCTTCTACTCGACATTCATAGTCACGCCAAATATCCTATTCGCATTTTATAATATTCTCGTCTGGGTGTTGCTCTCTTTGCGATCTTACTAGCAACATCATCAAAAAAAAAAAACATAGGTGGTTGGAACACTATTCCGAATTTAGTTCCGTTGTATCCTCAAATCTCGCTAAATTAATCTCATTCTCATATTTATGATGTGATTTTCCTTGCAATGAAGAGCGGTCATCTCTGTGGGTCCCGACAATCTGAGCTAACGTTCATACCCGGCCAATTTTAGTGTGCCATTAAATGGCCTGAATTAGCTGCATGTATCTAATTAGTGTCTGTTTGCCAATAAGTTGTCAAATAGTACTAGAACGTAACTACGTGCCACTGTTAACTATCGATTCTGGTTACGATTCCCAGGTTGGGAGTAATTCGTTATTTACATCAGAAATGTATTGAGACTGGTTTTATGTCCGAGTAATGGCAATACGCGCACACTATTTCCCTAAAAAAATTGATAGACTCAATGCTTCACGTTCGTATGTTAAATCTACTTAGGCATTACGTTAGTTGGCAGGTCATTAGACGCACAAGATCAAGAGCTCCAATATTTTCTAAAGAAGATGAAATCATGGAAAACATGAAAATAAATCTGCACATAATGAAGCATTGTCGTATTGAGTGTATAGCTGTTTTCTAGACAAAAGATGTTATGATATATAAATGCATTCAAATTCAAAATATTTTATTTCACATAAACCTACATGGGCACAAATGAAACGTCAGAAGCTAGGTGCATTGAAATTATGACATTAATAAAAATAACATAACCCTTGTATACCTTTTTTTTTTCTGGATGGCAAATCTTCAAATGACTTCTCCCGCTCTGGGCGGAGCGGGAGGGCGTGTCAGAGTTTTACTGACTAAAACCCACCCGTGTTCCATCAGTTGCCTATGTGCCAGGGTCACGGTATCTCTTTCGAACAATCACGCGACCCCGGCAGGCACCTTTGTATACCTTGAAGGGTATGCTGAAGTCAGAGCTGTCTGATTCCAGGCTCACTAAACTGATGAAATCTGAAATGTAGGTGATTTCAGATTTCGTCAGTTTATAAGTCTCAAGTATTTGAACGAAACAAACCTATTTCCATTGACTAAACACAAATCCCGACTGTTTCTGTGTTGAAATAAATTCATTTTAACTATTACCACGCTCAGGCCTTACGACCAATCGATCAACAAGTAATTATACAATGAATATTTTTCTGTTTCTGAAAAACAGAAATTAAATTCATTAAATTTATGATTAATCATAAATTAATTAAGTAACTGAGACTACAATCTGGCCATTAAAATTGCATGCAATTATAAAATAATATCTAATGAAGTAAAATTATGGTTCCATTACAGACTGATAGAAATTGTTGATATTAATATTGAATGTTTTCATCGATTTAAAATTAATTGGACGTAAATAAACAGAGCCATTAATTAGTGTATAAATCGTACCTATGCACTATCCATATAGTTTATAAACTTTAGGAACTCTAAATATCACTGTTAATGTTAGCCACTTTGCATAGGTGCCATTGTATAGAATCAACTATCAAGTTCTTCTAACTTACAGACTGCTGTGATGATGCGGAGTTTGTTGCGCCATTTCTTCGTCCCAACTACACCAGGAAGTGGCGAAGTACGGGCGTTTGGGGGACAGTTTTATGAAATTTTTACGTTCAAAAAAAGGGAGATATTCCTGAAAGAGCACCAAAAGTATTCATCGAAACGCAACTTACAGATGCGATAACGAAATCAAACAAAAATATTATAATTTTATTGTTAATTCTCAGCCTAATTTGCATAAATGACTTTTGTTTTGGCACAAAATTAGATGAAATAATACACTTGCGAGCAAGATTATCTACTAACCTGTCTAATTACGTCATTTCTCATTTCATTTATATAGCAATGGAATCAAAACACTGTCGTTTTCTCACCTGCCAACCTATTGTTGTCTTAAAATAAACTCAGAAACGTTTGTCATACATAATAGTTGAATAAATAGTGTTGACACAATTCACCTATACAGGCCAAGTGTTTACTCTATAGCATATATATAGACACGGGGCAAATTACTAAAACATGTTTGTATCAGACAACTCCAATTGCGAGAACATGAATAATATATAAATAGTTATGCCTGGATGCGGCTGATTGACATCATAGGAAGTTTCTAAAATGTTTATGATCTCCTGGTTTTATAACCTCGTTTCGGTCGCCATTAAAAGATATAAGACCACCGCCGCGCCGCCGTAGCGGATGAGTATACGGATATGCTTACTTCCCACTTTTGAAGTCGCTTTTAGTGGCTCTTTAACTCAAATTGTATGGTATCGATATCCACATTATCACTCTAGGTAAGTCCATATTTCTTCTCAAAAAATTACGATTAGTTTTGAGCCAGACAGACTTAAAATTATACAGACAAGTCTATTTTTCAATTCCTCTACTATGAAGAACATTTTGTCAAACTACTACATAAAGTAACAGTGTTATTTGTTTTTATTCTTATCACGAAGTCATGATAACGAAAAATAGAATCCAAATACAAAAAAGTTACAAAACCATTTATACTTGAGCACAGGAAAAACATTGACTTATGTAATCATTCCTTATCATTAACTCACATGACATTCACACATGATATTTAATTTAATGACATTTCAGATAGTTAAAATAAGGTGCAGTAGTAGTTCTACCCTTGATAAAGAATGCAACAAACAGCGTATGTATGCCACTAGGCCATTCTGTTAAACAACAATGGCCCATTTCTCGGTGCTTTCACCTTTATTAATTTTAAAAATAGAATATCATTGACATTATGTTTTTTTTTACGTTTTCTTGACATGCATAAAAGGTAAACCTGCATTAAGGTGTACACACGGCTACATAACAAGCTATACCTTTCCAGGTATAGCTGACCTCGCATTGTATAGGATTTTCGTACAATGAGAAGTCAGCTTATACTGGAAATGTATAGCTTGATTTGTCGCCGTGCGTACCACAATTCATCAATGATTTGAATATTGTGTGTAACCCTAGACTAGAAGACATGTTTCCTTAAATCTAATGAAGTTATAGATACACATACAAATAAAGCTCATCAGTTCTTATCAGTGTCTTAAAACGCACTGCGAATTCCCCTAATATGTAGTTGCAAAGGTCAGCCCCATAATTGCGTAACATTGCTAATCTATTGCTTCTTGTATTCGAAAAAACTGTCTGCTCAACTTCGATCAAAAATGGTATTATTGATCGAAGCTGCTCAACAACATAAATAACGCAATGAATGTTGTTGAACTGTCAAAATGAAACCCGTTGCTACTGTTAGTGCCAGACGCAATCCCCCGTTGAATTGTCGTTACCCCCCACGGGTAACAACAATTCAAATCTATGATTGGGATAATACGGCATATGATTCCAGTTTCTAGAAGATACGGTTCTATATACCTACTTATGTAAGATAGACACTACAACTTACCCCTTATCAGTGTACAAACACGCACTGCGAATTTCCCTAAGAGTTGCAAAGGTCAGGTCACACTTTACAGCCGTTTCGGGTTAATCCATAAACAAAGTAGCATAAAATGCAGAATATGATATAACGGCTCTTCCTTAAAAACTTAATAATTAAAAAAAAATAAGTCGCGACTCTACGTACTACACTACTACTGTGCTGCATAGAGCAATTTACATGAAGGTTCATAGAAATTGTTCTGGGTCACGTCGCACCTATGTAGAGTAGTATTAGTAGAGCTAGGATAAAACAGAGTACTTACCTACCTGACCGTAAATTCGCGACTAACCGTTTACAGCCTAACTTGCCAGTGACATAAAAAAACCACAGATTATTAATTCCAATTTTTGACATAACAACATGTGTAATCGTTTTTCTTTGTGTTCAAGCTTGTTATTATTCCTACAGCAATAATTTATATGAATCATATAATAAGAGGCGATCTAGTGACCTGGATACGGGACGGTTGCACTGTGATATCGATCGCTACGGAGAATTATTGCCGTATTCTAGCACATTCATCAATATTGCAGGCTGGAACGACCGGCTGGGCTGACAGCACTGTTATTTTTTCGCAATTTTCTGGCATCTATAAAGTTAATTGGCTATTTTATATGACTGAATAATCTATTCTATACCGATGATAAAATTGAAGAGTTTGTTTTACGCGCTAATCTTTGGAACTACCGGTCGTTCGGACGTGAAAAGTCTTGAGGAAGTCAATAGGCTATTTAATATGACGATCCTTTGAAAACGCGCAAAAAGAAAGTCAAAAGAACGCTAAGCGAAAACGAAGTAATAGCGCGGACGGGCGATGCGATGCGACGGGACACGCTAGTGTTTTATATTTATATGCGACCTACAGAAAACTTTGGATCAATGACAAATGAACGAATGAGAGATAAAGGAATCATAAACGTAGAAGAAGGCTAAAAAGTAAAAAAAAAAAACAGTATCTGACCGCTGAAGATGCAAAAATAGTCTTAAGATTATTCTTAAAATAAATGACTCATGGAAAGCAAAACGAAATGAAAACAAAAAAAAAACTATCAAATTATATGGCAAGACCAGTAAAGTCATGCCAAAAAATAGGAAACGGAAAATTTACCCCTTTGTTGATACAATATTAATATAATTGTAACGTGATATGATAAGATAGCAGATTGATTTCAAGGAAAGCGAAAACAAACACTGTTTTATCTTACACAAGTACTTTCTTTGCACTCGCTTTCTTGTACTTATATACTATATAGGTACCAGCAATTGTTCAATAGAAAAATCAAGAACACTACAAAGGGTACCTAAGAAAACGCGTCAAACTAGGTCATCTAGAGATCAACCCTAAATATAAAATCTTTTAGAAAATTTAGGTTACTTTTACAATAGATATTTCGTAGAAATAGACAGATTTGAAAATAAGAGTAAGTTATTTAACTCAATGAAGAGTAATGTATCATTATCAGTTTTAAACATTTTAAATTACAATAGATTCATTCTTTCAAGTTATTGTCAATAACTGTCAAGTCAAACCTGATTGACAGGTCTACCTATCCACGTTCATTCATTCAGCTTTTTAAGGCCGAATGCAAAGAACGTGTTTCGTCTTTATTGAAATGTAGAAAAATAGTGAAGACGCTGTATACGTTACTATTCAGAATTATCTGTATAATTAATATGTGACGGAAATACTTTGTACCCAAATTATGAAATTTGGCACAGTAAAAGGTTATATGGAGAAAGAGTGCAGAAATCTAATAAGATTTAATTGGTCGAATTATGACCACTTATTACTAGTGTACATATATTATAACCTTTTATATAAAAGGTAAATTTATTGCTGATATTGATTGATATCAATTACATAGCTACACTAACGAATAAAAATATGCACTTTGAAGTAGAAGAAGAAGGTAGGAACCCAGCGAAATGTAATAAAGGTTTCGGATATTTAACGATAATAATATTCAATGACTTAAAACCTACACTGATTGCGGTAACGAACACCATTTTGTAAATTGCAACCTTTATGAATTAAACTTTCGTGCCTATAGGCTACTGTGAATAATTTCAATATTTACAAGGTCTAAATACATCCACCAAATTGTTCCTGTTAAAATGATATAATGCATTGACTGAATGATTGATAACTGACATGACAGTGACAAGTAACTAAAGGGGCTGCTCTACATATAACGGAAATAAAGAAAGAATAATTGGAATAACTGGCCACAGACTTTCATATAAAAATACTATTAGCTCGAAATAATGATCTTAGTACATTACCTAAAACAGAACAAATCTATAATTACGAGCTCAGAACAGGAGACATGGGTTATGGTCACATGGGTCAACGACCATCACGATAGTGCATCAATCGGCAAAGATCACAAAAAAATTGTGGTGTAACTTTGGAATTAATTACTTAGTAAAGCAGAAAAATATGCTTTTCGAATAAAAACAAGAACAGAAATCCAGTATTCAATGTAACTTATTGGAGATTGACGCAGCATCTTTTAAATTCAAAAGTCGTTTTTGCAAACTAGGCTGAGTTTTCGAACGTCATACATAGTTCAGCCTTTCTTACCATATTACTATCATATTCCACAAAATCCATTCATCGCAACAAGAATATAATATCATTCTCTATGCGAAGATGGGTTTTTTTTTAATACACCCGGCGATAACCACTTCTGCCCAGCCAGTGCGAACATAAAAATATTTTTGACGTTACGTCTATGAAGTTATTCCCTAATTGCGGAATTACTTTATAATACGGCATTAATTCATTGGTTTTCGATGCTACAGATAACGGACATGTTAAATAAGGCATCGACGACTTTTTTCCTCAATTAACGTTAAATAAACTGGTTTACAAAGACATATGACTTCTGTACTGCTGTCACTCGTTAATACCACTGCTATTTTTAACTGGAAGTACTTAATATGTGTTAAGTACTTTGGTTCTGTTTTTTTTTTGTTGTATGTATGGCTACGTGTTTTATGCTCAAGTTTGTCCAATATTTGCCCCAGTTTTTAGTCACTTATCAAAGTCTGTTTTCGATTCCATCATGTCTTATTAGTGTGCATTTTCCAAAAAGTATATATAAAAAAGAAGTTCAAATTCCATTTACCTAGAATTGCAGCAAGCCAAAGCTAACGTAAAAGAAAGTGAAAAAGTAAACTGGAGCATACTCCGCAATAAACCCTATTTTCAAATAAAGAACACAGTCATGCAGGCTACAATTTGTGTTATTCGTGGGGTATCAAAGTGCTCGACGTGTAGCAATAAGTCAGGTAAGTACCGCCTACAATGCGTTCCATGTATGGCATAAAATAAAGCTGAGTTACTTCCACCGCGTCTCACAGACCGTGGTGCAAGAGTTAGAAAATGTGAATAGCATAACAAAAAAGTCAAGAGTAAAATATTGTAAAGTCACTTAAAAAATATGTCGGAAAACGTTTGGAATACTAATTGTTTAGGAGAAAATTGAAATTGGTAAAGAGCATATGAGGTGGAGAGGTTCTGCTGCACTAAATCATTAAACAAATCTAAATCAAAACTACACTAATAAAGAACTCGACTATCTGTTCCTTTCAGAAGGACTGGTATTTACGTAAAACCTAGCAAAAAGGCAAAAGTTATATTAATGAAATCGCTACATCTTATAACATTCGCCTGACCCAGCGTCGCCGTCTCCCCACATCCGCAGGGTAGTCATTTGTGTCCATATCTGTTCCACACATCCTAGCGAGCGAATTAAATAATCTTATATCTGAGCTAACTCGACCAAACATGGCCATCAGGTATGTAAGACTATTCACTATAATTATATAAGGGTAAATAGCTTACCTTTAAATGCGACCACATACGGTGTATTTATGTGGTAATGACTATTCTCAATTCTAGGTTTTTAGTCTTGTTTATTGATGACTAATTCGAATCGATTCTTGCAGCGATTATAAGCAGATGCCACTTTTTATAAAAAGGTGGGGTAACAGTGACCAATGAACAGAAACGAATTATTTTCTACAGGTAAAATCAATCATGAATAGTCTTAGAAGGATTGTAAACAGTCTCCGAGGTAGAGACAGTCTCCTAATGAAAATATGATTATGTCATCGACATAGACGAGATACTTTCACTATGAGTTCTAATGGATATTGGAAGAATGATAATTAAGTTCATGTTTGTTTCTTTGAGTGATAGAAAATAATGAATTAATAAATAACAAAATATAATCCTAACTCAACTAAAATTATTCACAAGCTAAAAAATAGCGTCGAAAAATTTCATTTGGGTGCTACAAACCTGAAGTTCTGCTCGCTTAGCACGAAATCAGTAGTTTCGATCGAAGTTATCAGCGATTCCTACTCCGTATAGGGTATAGGGCATACGGTAATTTTGGAGCCCTACCATCTACCCGACCCGACCGTGACCCATGACCGTTGTCCCTAATCCTGATGTGTTTTTAACCTTTTTACCCGTCCGAACAAAGTTAATTAATCGGACATAAGGATCACTTCGAAGTTTGGAACTACTTTCGGACGAGCTCGTATCTTCGTCATACTTAGAGATTAAGCTCCCTGAGACCAATCGGATGATACGGCAAAAAAGTAATTGTGCAATGACCGGTACTCAAAAATAAGTGGTAGCAAACGATATTGTGCAATGTTAGCTCAAAATATATAGCGATAGGTGGTGATTAGGTTGTACTGTATTAAAAATGAGATAACACGACAATATTCCACTAATCTCGAATCAATTAATTTGCCAGAAGATGTTATATAGCCTCAAAACTTCTATGCAACTTCAGCAAACGGATGTGTTAATTCTTGAAACACATATATACCCCTCTTGTTAATAAAACATAGATGTAATCATCATAAGTTTAATGATTAAACATTTACACGCCAATTATAGCCATAAAACAGCCTCGTTGACTCAAAAAGTGTTACAGTTAATAACCGGGTAATTGTAATGGTAGAAATTTACATAGTGCGACAAGTCCAAGTTCATAATATGGCGGAAAACATGGCGCCAACTTATAAATAGTTTTCAATAAAGTGCCGCCATTAGGTGCAGTGAGTAATCTAACTGGAAATAATTGACTCGTCCTTGCTGACATATTAGTGCAGTGCGTTTGCCTTTATCTCTGTCTTTCTTTATCTTTTGAAGAGACGGAGAGATCTGGAAGAAATAACAATACCCGCGGTCATCACCATTATTCTAGTATACAACGGGTTTGTTTGAAATCTTTGAATTGCCCTTTGAATCACAGCTGTTAGTGCTGTAGTTTTGTTGTAGTTTGCTGATGGTGAATCCATCTAGATGAGTCAGCCAAAGGCAGAAAACAAAACAAAAAAGAAGAAAATAAAAGAAGAAGAAGAAAAGAAAGGCAGAAGAAGAAAAGAAAGGAAAAAGAAGAAAAGAGGAAGAAGGCCAGTCGGGACGTACGTTAGGCTGACGATTTTATATTTTTTGTGGTAAGCAATGTTCCAGAAAATTAATTACATATTTCCGTTTCAACAAAAGATAAAGCAGACATTCCGCCTTCAGCAGAAGTTTTAGTGCTTAATCATCTATCTATATGACGAATAAACATGATGAATCATCGAGTGTACCTTGAATACTTTACCTTTTTGCTTCTATTATCTCGTTCGGTATACTAACGTCGAGTAATGTATCATCCAAATAGATTGAAAATACCTGATAATGATTTCATATATTTTAGTGTTTCCGTGAAAATATCTACGTTTAGAAACTCATACCCATGATAGATTAAACTAAATCCGTAACCTAAGTTGGCAAGATTTGTTTCTTTGGAATATCAATCTTTCATATTTTATTAAGTAACTTGTTTTCGTTTAATTAGTATTATTTCTTCGAGAAACCGACTGTTGTCCTTTTTTTTTTTTTTTTCAGGATGGGATATCATCAAATGACTTCTCCCGCTCTGGGCGGAGCGGGAGGGCGTGTCAGACTTTTACTGACTAAAACCCACCCGTGTTCCTTCAGTTGCCCATATCCTAGGGTCACGGTATCTCTTTCGAACAATCACGCGACCCCGGCAGGACTGTTGTCCTTGAAACGACTATCTCCAAATCTCTACAGACATCTCTGCACAAAAAAAAAAAACATTTATCCAGGGCTTAATGTCATTGAATGAAACGATATTTCATACATTTAAGGACAAATCATTGCAGAGTCCTATCACGTCCCTTCGATATACGCAAACTACCCCTATAAGGGCACCGGCAGATTCACTGCTTCGGATGAATACAAATGCCGTTGACAAAAAACGTTAATGTGCCCTCCGTCTATTATTAGACGGAATCGTTAATTAGGAACTAAACAATGTATTCTGTGATTCAATTCCGTTTCTTAAGTCAATGTTTTGTAGATATAATCTCTATTAGTTTTTATTTTAAAGTTTACATTATGTTCCTTGCATTATTATATCCTAAATTCGATGTTCACAACATCGAGGACAATTCTCGTCATTTTAAGAACGTCCACAATCTGATCTCAATCTGCCAAAAATACCTTTAGTTTCTATACATTTTGTACAAGTTTTTGACATTTGATTGTCGCCCGGATGAGACTAAAAGCGTTCAAAACCTAGTCGGTTTTGAACGCTTTTACAGAATGTTATCACTCTAATGAATATTGTTGAACTGCTAAATTATATCTACTGGCGCTTGATTGTGTGCTATGCAAAAACGTTCCAATTCTAAATCTACTTAAACCCAAAATGAACAGAAGCAGCAAATCTCACAATTTTGTGTACTCTACAAGCTCTTACTATAATAGTTACTCCGTTTCATTACAAAATAACTACTTGGATGAGCCTGTTGTTACGAGTAGGGCAATAAATGTGTTTCCTTGGAAACTGGCCAGTTACGTGTGTTAAGGGCGTGAGAGTGGCCTTTCTGGCACTTTTATGCTCTGCATTGCTCATTTCAACTTCAACAGCTCATAATTATAGTTCCCGACTTAAAACAAAGTATACAGTGAGTGAGCATTCAGATAGATCGATGAATTTGGGATCACTCGTTACTGGAGGATCCTTTCTTTGCAATGGTCACCATATATCGTACCTCTACCTCCTCAAAATCAAAATCAAATCAAAATCAAAAGTAATTCCTAGTGGGTGTACTGTGGAACCGACACTGTGATAGATAACCTTTCAAAGAACAACGAATTTAGAGGTGACGGCTGGATAAGTCGACGGTTTAATACCCAAAATGCTAATGCTTTTGCTTATTGTGTTTGAAAGTTATGCTCGGTTAAGAAAGAAATACGCTCCATTTGGCGACTTACAAAATCTTTAACAGTTATGTATTCATAAAAGTACTAACAACACAAAAGCCAGCACACACGATTGGCCTTAAAATTTCTCTCATTTACGTACCAATTGGCTTACAGTCTCGTAATCCACAAACCGGTCGCACCGGTGAAAAGTTCAGTTATCCCGGCATTCATTCTGCACCCGATTCGATCATTCGTCACGATGAGAATGTGAATTACACGTAATTACACCCTTTACGGAAATATATTAACATTGTTCTTGCATGAAAATATGATAAAAAGCAAAATTGTTCTTTCAAAAGTGCGTTAAGTGCGCAAGCAGTTTGAGTTTTCCAAAATCTTATTAACATTTCAACGGCCAACTGCTTTTTTAACCGTTATTACCATCTACAGTAAATTAGCGGACAGAGTTTTAAATGGTATTGTCATCTTTAAACAATAACATAAAAATAAAAATGGGTTGGGCTTGGGATTCCGAGATATCGATTGTCGATTGGAGACATTCTTCAAAAGTTAAGTCATCAATCAACTCAATTAGGATCTTGTTTTCTTTGGTAATACGATAGCAATTCATGCTACCGGTGATTGGATGTTTAATACTTCGGTTCAATAAATTGTGACTCCAGTCCATGGCATTACCTACAGCTGTTATGTAAAAACTGATATAGTTCATATTGTCTATGAAGCATTGAAGCAATCACCTGGAGTGCCAAGATAATAGGGACGGTATTTTCGGGAATTAAGGCGATGCATCCTTACGGACACCATAATATCTAGGTTACTGTAGGGTAGGCACATCAGACTGATTTTGTTCTATGAGGGTTGTATGAGAGACGTTGTAGTCGACGTAGAGAGTTTTGTGCCGGAAAATTCTTTAGAAGGTATACCTAAGCCGTATGAATTCACTCCGACTAAGCGTGTAAAAGGAATTTAATTCCATCATATCCTAGCCTTTTCCCAACCATGTTGAGGTCGGCTTCCAGTCTAACCGGATGCAGTTGGATAGTAGTATTTTAGATGGAGCGAATGCCTATCTGACCTCCACAACCCAGTTACTGTACAATATCATACCCCTTGGTAAGACTGGTCGATAGACTTTCCGGCTTCTGACGACCTGTAGCGACAGCTCCACAAATGACAGCCGGCACCAACGTCTGGTGTGTTAAGATGGTTACCCATCCAGGGACCAACCGCGGCAAGCGTAACTTAACTTGATAGATCGACCCGTGCGGCCATTATTACTTTGCTACAAACCTCTCAAATAAGCAAAAAGACCTAATAATGCCTGTTTGATTGAACAACCTTCAACAAAATAGTAATTTGAAGGCTTGAAGCTATTATTTTGTTCATTCACGTAAAGAACTGCAATATTCTTTTAACTTTATTTCTTATCAGATAACGACTCATAATACAGATCATTATCAGATCAGGCGACTGAGTCGAGTGTTCGAGTGTTTATCTTGGTATAATAAGTCGATAAGAAAATTCGCAGCAATTGATAAGTACGTAAAATGACGGAGTAAACATACGATGCATTTTGGGATTTGATAAGCATTCATAAAAAAAGAAATGATTACGAGTTCTCGTATGAATTCAAAAAGATCCGTGGAGTTCTTAAAAATAATGTTTATATTGTACATTATTTACAATCGCGGACGATGGCGATTGACCACTTATCATCCCTGTAGATAACTGGCATAAGTACTAGAACACATCAAGCTAGAACAGGGAAGTTTAAAATCTAGATTTTCCTCCGCCTCATTGCCTGAAAATTTGCACATCTGACTAGTCTGGTAGACAATCGTAACGTTCTGGACGATCAATAGGACCAACTCAATTCTGTACGCGTTTAGGCCCTGTACATGCGAAAAGGTTTTTCTCTCATTGTTAGCCAAAAAAGTAGGAATGGAAGAAATGGAATTTGAAAACCCTGGCACGACGAAAATCGCTCTTACAGCTACGGCATTAACGCCCTCTCAATGTCATAATTGTCACCAATGATATGCGGTTGACTGTACCATTATTGAATAAGCGACGATTCCAAGTACCGCCACAGAGGATTCAGGAATGAGTCCAGTAATAAACCGTCCATTTCCAACACTGTAATGAAACTTGTAAGATCCTGTCCACGAGTCTTGACACTTTATAACATATTGTGTAAATGATAAAGATCTACTATCAGACTATCAGTACCTAGATTATACAAAACCCATAATCACGAACAAAAGAGGACAGTTAGCCGCCATTTTAACGCAAAAAATGGCACCAACCGCAAATTAAACAATTTTGAAATCACCCACCTGTAACATTTATAGTCATTTGTTTGTTTATCAACTAACACAAAAAACTACAAGCGTAAAACTAACCAGCTAAGGTAAAAAGTAATGCCTATTAATATATTTTGTTACGATTTTCTTTTGTAGCCGCCATTTTGGAACGGGAGTTGGCGCCAAGAAGTTTTTGTTA
Source organism: Aporophyla lueneburgensis (assembly GCA_932294355.1). NCBI lineage: Eukaryota > Metazoa > Arthropoda > Insecta > Lepidoptera > Noctuidae > Aporophyla > Aporophyla lueneburgensis. The sequence continues at coordinate 7,629,184 of OW028740.1, read as the reverse complement.
GGTTATTTTTATGACCGAATCAGCAACGGTTGCTTCGGGTAATGAGTAATGATTCAAATAAAGAAGGTGAACTTAAGCGCGTAAGTTAATTTTATTGAGCATTCGACTTTGAAAGAAAATTATATATTCGCGTTAAGATTGATGAAGCTTCTGTCTTAAATACCTATTTTATGGGCTTCAGAAGATTCTCGTGTTCTTGAGCAAGCAGTCTGTCTGGTTTCCTTTGTTTAGAGACAATTATATCAACTTTGTTACGTCTAGATTTGAAGCCTTCCTCTCTTTTGATGTTTGCTAAGTAGTATTTTGAACAAGGTGATCTACCAGGCAGTGGCACTTAGTGTTAACAAATGACTAAGTATAAGACACAAAGCTGTGTAGAATGGCTTATGTGTCACATATTGCAAAAGTATATAAATATGTACCTACCCATTCTTCACAGAAGAATCTAAATGTTCGACACGATACAGGGATCTTCCCATGGAAGAAAATAATTTTCCTAATCAGTTTCGTTGTAGTCATAACATTTGAATGGTAATAAAGCAAAAAAGGGGTATAATGAAGCAATGCACTACCATCAAATGTCCGAACAATAGTAGGTAAGTACCTATTGGGAGTGGACGCAGGAATGCATCACGCATGCGCCGCGTCCATAATGAAAATGAGTGCGGTACCCGTCACGCGGCCCAGGCGCTAACCGTTACCTTTAAACAAACACACCATGCCATCAAAACAAGCCAAAATCAACCTTAAGCAAGAAGCAATCACAAAACAATACATTTACTTTATATCTTGGTAAAATAAGCCGAGTGTAAACGCCTTATACAGAACCTATGCTGCAGAGAATTATCGATCAATCGAACGATTTTTCTTCGATGATCGATGCGGAAAATTATATTCATTTATGAAGTTTTATTGCCTGCCATATCCTACATTGGAAATGTATGGTTTCTTGTCATTCTATGAGAAATAGAGTTGTTTCTTAAGCCTTATGAACTTATACAGAGGCAAACGGCAATGGATTGGAATACCTTTCATTTTGACATTCACTGCTTTATAGGTTTGGAAAATTCACTGCTTAACGATGAACCTAACGCAATGAACATGCCTGAACTGTCAAAACGAAAGGCATTGCGATCGATTGACATTTTATGCATGTGTTTCATTACCCCGCGGTTTATAGAATGACACACTACAAATAAAAGGTCATACTAGGCATGCCTTTTAAGTTCTGTCGTTTCCATATTTCCCGGCAATTTTAAATTTGGAACTGTTCTATATTAGAATGTGTTTAAATTTTGAATCTCAAAACAGTTGAAAGTATTAGGATTAATACTATTGTTTAGTCACAGCGTCGATTGGAATCTGTCAGGTTACGTACGAAAATGAATCTTTCTAAGGAAAATGTTCGTGCAATAATTTTCTACAACTTAAGAACAGGCCTGACACGGCTTCAGTGTTTTGAAGAGCTAACATCTGTGTTCAGTGATGAAGCCCCATGTCTGCGGACTGTCGAACGCTGGTATTTACAATTCCAGCGTGGACATACTAGTGTTAGTGACAAATCTCGCGAAGGACGCCCAAAATCCGCCTTCACTGAAGATAACATCCTTTGATTATATACCTGTCTAGATAGAGTAATGCAAACAAACGATGCACAAAAACTGTCCCCAGTTTCGCGATTATGTGTGAGTAGCGCTTGCGTAATTATTGTAATCAAACTGTCAAAGTGTGCGTGTTTAGAGATGCCAGCTCCAAATGATTAACTTACCTTTCTTCCATCATTTAATAAGATCAAAGTTAAACAAATTAGGTTAAATAAAATAATAATTTTTGTGTTAGTGTTTTATTTAATTAATACAGTATGTCTCCAGCAATTTGCTTTTACGGAATCCGTAGGAAAACTAACAACAATACTATTTCGTGCATGACGTCATGGATTTCATTTATTTTATGTACGTAATTTCTCATTTTCAGATCAAATAAATACCATCAGTTTTTAAATAATAATTTATTATTCTCCTGATTGAATTTCGGTCACGGCAGATAATCATAAGTTTTAATGAAATTTGTAATATGTTTCTCATATCTTCGCCAAATCTCCCTAGTAATAAACTGGCAACACCGGCTAATCAAAGTAACCTACAAAGTATCGAATTAAAAATTCATGTTTTCTTTAAAAAAATGTGGTTAAATAACAAAACTTAGCGATGAAAACTGATCTTGGTATTATTATATAGCTTTCCCACATAAATACGACACAGTTTGACAGCACAAACCAGCGTAATTAATATTTTTTCGTGAGTACGTTACCCCTAAGTGATTCAAATGACACTGACGTCGGTGAGAAGCAAGTCTACCAAATTTAGTAGACTCTTTTTGAGCCGTTCGGTACGGCCAATGTGTCATCTAGACAGGTATATAATCAAAGATAACATCATTGCTGTGAGACAACTAATTCTCGACGATCGTCATGTGACGTATCGAGAGATAGAGGCTCTTTTAGGCATCTCAGGGACAACCATTAATAAGATCTTGCATGAAGCGCTTGGTGTGAGAAAGCTAGTTTGCCGTTGGATACCGCATCTGCTTTCCGACGATCACAAGGTGGCTCGCGTCAGATGGTGTAAGAAAACTCTGCAAAGGTTCAACCGAGGAGAGTCAAATCACGTCTACGCGTCTACGACATCATCAGTGGTGACGAATCTTGGATCTATGCCTACGATCCTGATTCCAAACAACAATCTACAATCTGGGTCTTTCAAGACGAGCCAAAGCCGACTAAAGTTGTTCGTTCTCGAAGCACTTCAAAGAAGATGGTGGCCACGTTCGTTGGAAAAACCGGCCATGTTGCGACTATTGCACTTGAAGATCGTAGAACGGTTAACGCAGAGTGGTATACCACAGTTTGTTTACCACAAGTCATCGCCGAACTTCGAAGATCTAACTCAAAGCGACGCATCGTCCTGCACCACGACAACGCAAGCTCACACAGCGCTCATCAAACGATTGAGTATTTGAAGCGGGGAAAAGTAGAAATTCTTGACCATCCTCCATACAGTCCTGACCTAAGCCCTAACGATTTCTTTACATTTCCTAAAATTAAGAAAAGTCTCCGTGGTCAAAGGTTCCAGTCCGGTGAAGAAGCAGTCGACGCTTTCAAGTCAGCCATATTGAACACCCCCACTGTAGAGTGGAATAAATGTTATAATGACTGGTTTGAACGAATGGAAAAGTGTATTAAGCTACGTGGTGAATACTTTGAAAAACAATAAAAAGTACTATAAGGTTCTAGTTGTGTTTTTTTCTTCAAACGACAAAACTTAAAAGGCATGCCTCGTATCACACATACACTCACACACAAAAGCTCTTAACTCCTTTATATCATCATTATTAATATTATTTTCACATTGTTCACTGTAAGTTCATAATAAACAACGGGCGGGTGACACATTTTTTCTGTATTTTAATCTCTTCTTTAAAATTTAATAGAGGCACACATTACCTACTGGTCTTTGTCACCAAGATCAAAACAAAAACCTTTGTTTTAAAAATAACCAACAAAGTTTTATACATAAGTTTTTATGTAGGTAAATATATGAATATGCCTGTGTTGTTCCTCTACAGAGCAAAGGCATTTCTTTCCTTTTTCCAATCAGCTCGATCCTGCACCAACATAAACTTAGGGAAAATAATTGACAAGCTAACAGACTATCAATTTAATTTGACAGACCATTCAATCAAATCACAACTGTAATTCTTAATCCGTAGATGCAAATGGCAATAACACGGTCAACAATAAAGTTCCCTGAAAAACGCGCGTTATTAATGAATTTATTTTATTTAATGCATAGAAGTGAATGTTGGTGTGACAAAAGAAGCATGAAAGCAGAATTAATGCTGTGGAAATACGTTCCTAGCGAAGACAACGGTACGGTTTAAAAGAAGAAGTGATGGATTTTTTTTTTAAGAGTATGCTTAGATGGTTTGTTTATGTTGAGAGGATGAATGAAGGACGGCTTACAAAAGGTATGTACAAGGAAGATGTGAATGGAAACACCGGGAAGGGACGCCCTAGGAGGACATATAGTGACACCCATGGGAAAAAGGCATGAGTTTATGTATCTATATAAATAGTTCGTAATGTATCACCTGCAACGTATTCTATTCAGATAAGACCACGTTCGCCCAGAGAGTGATTATTGGAGTTCCGACCCATCCACCCACTGGACTTTCCCACTGGTGGGTGGACGGGTAATTCACGGTTACCCCTCCACCCACTATGCTAGTGTGAACAAAAATTATCGATTAATTTAAAAATTCGCTAAATTAAAAAAAAAAGTTTTGCTTTCACATTAATAAACACAAAATATTCCTCTTTAAAGAAAAATGCACCTTTGGTATTGAGTTAGGATTTAATTGAGTTTGAATTTGTTTTGAATATAAATCTCTTCATGAAAAACCACTGGCCAAAGAAAACAAATATCAATTGAATGACTTCTGATGTCACACTAATCACTAATCTTTAATGCACTTCTCTGCAAGGGGTTTGCTTTTGTAATTTATATTGTGTGGTTTAGAGAGTAATGGAAATTAACACGGAATTAAAATTTGTGAATCGTAAACATTTTTGTGGAATGGACATCAGTTTTATAAGCACAAAACTTATAAATGTAAATCGTCAGTTTGGACTTGTTCCCAAAAACAAAAACTGAAATGTAATGGATCTGTGACAATTGATGAAGTAAGTACGAGTAAACTCACTTCTTGTTAGGGTTCCGTATTTACGTCCGTACCCTTTCTAAAACGGACACTATTACTACGACTCCGCTGTCCGTCCGTCCGTTTGTCTGTCTGTCCGTCTGTCACCAGGCTGTATCTCATGACCCGTGATAGTTAGACTGTTGAAATTTTCACGGATGATGTATTTTTGTTGCCGCTACTAACAACAAATACTAAAAAACAGAATATAATAAAAAGGCCAGGCCAAAAACAAAAGTGATTTTTTTTTCTCGTTTTTATAGATACTGGTAAGGAATCCTTCGTGCGCGAGTCCGCCTTGCACTTGGCCGGTTTTTTTAATAATACTTATGCCTACCAATTTCTTATTTTGTATTTGTTTAAGCATGAACATTTGAGCAATCAAAAACCACATGTGGGAAATTGTGTTCCCAATGAACCGCAAAATGAAGTAGCATTGGCTATCGAAAATGCAAAAAAGGAAGTAGCCACATCCGACGAACCTGTTACCACAATATATAAAAAGCACATGGAACCGTTGCAAGACAAGGGATTTAACGTTTTGACAAAGATTCCTTCTTTTGACAGCACAAAGCATGCTTTATATACACATCGGAACAATTCTTTTCAAGTTCGAAAGACAGTATATAAAAAAGTTAAAGAAGTTGAAATCCCGAAACAATACAAACGCTTCTTGATTGCAGACTATTACGATCCAAACGATGATATCAGGATTTTGATTTTTGGAAAACCAGAACAACTAATGGAAATTGTAAATATAGAAGAATTTTTTGTTGATGGGACTTTTCAATCATGCCCTAAACTGTTTTATCAATTAGTGCATATACATGGTGATCTTGGGAATTCTATATCAGAAACAAAAGTGAGACCATTGATGTATGCGCTATTACCAAACAAGACCGAGGGCGTGTATAAAACATTATTTGACCTGATCACGACCACCGTTCCACAGTTCAACCCAAAAATAGTTCATGCCGATTTTGAGTTAGCGATCACGAATGCCCTCAAGCATTATTTTCCAAAATTAAAAATATTTCGGTGTTTTTATCACTATAGTCAAAGTCTTTGGCGAAAATCAAACAGTTAAATTTAATAAACAAAACTTTCCGGCGATTGGTGAGCTTATGTTGTGCTCTTGCTCTATTGCCAGAAAATTTGATAAACGAAGGATGGGATTACATATATGAAGAATACAAAGACGTAGAAAATATAAATGTCAATCGCTTCATTAAATACTTCAAAACAAATTATTTAAAAGAAAAAATATTGAAGAGTGGTGGTGCATTTATAATCAAAACCACCGAACTAATAATATTTGTGAGAGCTTCAATGCTAAAATCAATAAAATTATAAACAAAAACTATGTAACTGTTGCAAAATTACTGCATACACTTTTTCATAAAACAAATACTACGATAACAAATACAAGAAAGTCTAGTTGTACACTTCGCGATGAACAAAGCCGGAATGCGCAAATGCAACTGATTAGTGTGGAAATATAACCATTGGTCATTTTTTAGAAAAGATTCGTTAAGTTTCAATTTTGGTACAGGTTTCAGGAATTAAAAATAATTAAATGAATGTAGTTACTTATTTTGTTTTTTTTTTTTTTGATTAATATGAAAGCAATATACATATAAATATATTTTAATTTAGCAAAATTTAAAATTTATCGATAATTTTTGTTCACACTAGCATAGTGGGTGGAGGGGTAATCGTGAATTACCCGTCCACCCACCAGTGGTAAAGTCCAGTGGGTGGATGGGTCGGGACTCGATTATTGTGTGGCCGAGAATATCAAATCGAACCGTGTTTTTGAAGGACTGAAATACACTCTCTTGGATTCTCATCTCTAAATGCTCGGATAAGCACCGAGATTTGAAGATTCAAAGCGAGGAAATATCCTGCCGTGATATTGTTACGTCTGTGCTACGTGAACTACATCGCCCAGGTTCTGGACCGATTCTACTGGTACGGTCCTTAATAACAGCTGCTGTTTCTACATTGTGATTGGTAACAGGAGATGCGCTCGTTTTAATATCGAACTTTAATTCATTACCTTATCACTCCAATTTTTATTTATACGTAAAAGAATTAAGGTTAGAAATTGCAAAGCAAAATTAGGAACTTCAAGATATTTTTCTCGGCGTCTCGTAATGGCAATTCGTGTTTTTATGCAGTAGTTGTGCTTGAGTCTCGTAGTAGGTAGGTAATACGATTTTGTTTTGTTTCACTAGCAGCTGATGCGTTCCAATTAATGTCGCGGTTTTTACTGGAACCATTACAACGTAAAAAGGGTTAAGCAATAATAGTCATTGAAAAATAATTCAAAGAAATTGCGGTTAGTAGCTATTATAAAACGTGTCATTAAAAGCAGTATAATTTATTTATGAACACTCAAAATGACTCATAAACGATATAAATATTTACTAAGCCTTGCGGCTCTTTGGACCTGTCATCGCCCATTCATATTTCTGTCCGCAGGATTAGGATCGCGAATTTTCTAAGGCGAAATAATTTAGCAATTAATCGTTCAGCTTTCTTTGACCTACAAACAATGAATCAATGTTTATTGTTGAATACGACGTGTGATTTTAAGTTATAAAAGCTACAGACGCAAAGAAATGAAAATGTGATGCAGGCATGCGCAATATTTAATTTTTAATATTCAACACAATTGATTTACTTTGACAGAATCGAATCTTCGAAAACTTAAATCAGTCAAACTTTGCACAGTATCAACATCAGACACTCACACCTTTGCTTTTGCCAGAAACGTCACTCCTTTTTCGAGAAAGATCCTCGTTATCTTCGTTTTTCAAACCCAGGTACTAACTTGACAGGTGTAATGTCAATCTCCTCGTCAATATGAAAAAAGCAAACACAAAAGCTTGAGTTGTCAGATTAGTATACATATTTACCTACATTTATTAAATTTAATAAAATATGTAAATATCATCAAACCAATTCCAACATTTACTAATCAACTCACTCAACAAGCTCTACAAGAAGGAAGAACCATCAATAAAGAAAACCTATTTTAGGCCACCAACGAATTTCTTAGAACTTTAAAAACGCTCCATAAATTATTTCCTCTTCATGTGGGCATAGCTTTGCTGTGTTAGCGTACGATGCTTATCAACTGTAGAATGTCGAAATAAATACATATTTCTTCTGACGGTTAGACTTGTAGAATGAAATACAAAGTAAGTAGCGCCAGTGAAAAGCTGAGGAGTTTGATTGTCGTGGTCGTGAGACACGAAGAAATGCACAGCATGAGAAAGGGTCATTTTTCAACCCATTTAGGAACTTATGGGTGAAATTATTCAAGTCATGGACTTTTAAGTGGTGTTTTAAAATAAATTTACCACATTTAACTAAATAGTAGATATCAAACATCTGTAGGTATTTGGAGCCAAATGAAAATGGTAGCAAAAAAAAGTTTTATACAATCGATTTTCCCACCGACAATATAATATAATGCAGGTGCTAAATAGTATAAAGTTGCTGTTTTCCTCTGTTTCTCCGCTTCTTCTAAACCGCGCAACGAATTTTGACACGATTTTCCTGACGATAAGAAAAAAGGCAGACCTAATAAATTGTCTAAAAGATGATATGGTTTGAAGAAAGTCAATTCAATATCAGTTGATATGTATGGCGGCTAATAGATGTATGGGGAGAAGTCACGCTACACGGACCCGAAAACTAAGATAAGGACAGAAGTATGATGACAGTAGCAGTAGTAAAAAAATACAATATGAACCAGTCTACAGTCAAAATACCGGCTGTTCTTGTCCAACTCACCTCTTTACAGCGTGTTTTAGTGCATAACGAGATTTAAAAAGAGATGGTAATGTCCATTGTATGCAAACTCCAACGATCCCGAATGTGATTCAGACTGATTGAATCTCCCGAGAGTTGCTCAATGTGTCGAAGACTGTGACATGTTAAAAAAGATTTAAAGTCTTGTTTTTATAAAGAAGCAGAGATTTAGGGCTTCTGAAATAAACTATTGCGTAGTAGGTATGCAGCAGGGATTTAGGGCTTCTGCATAAAACGATTGCGTAGTAAATATGCATTTTGTATAAGTTTCTAGAGGTCTGAGGGACAGGGTGTAAAGTTGACTCATCTCCTAATTGCGCTGTAAACTCTGCTTGCGCGATGCAGGATTTCGCGTGACGTCACTGTGATGAGTAGTTCGCATGTCGTGATGTAGATGCCACCACAAGCATTGGAGTTAACTCTAAGCACTCATTCGTTTGTCAATGACGACAAAGAAAATACACCTTTCCCCGTAGAAAAAAAGATCAACAATAATATTTAGGAGTATTTCAGGCACAACGCAACTAAAATAGTACTTCAGATATTCCTCAATTACAACACCAGTTGTAGATGTAGCCGCGAATTCCCTTCCTATTAGATAACGTGTTGACCCGGGACCCCGGTATTAAGCAATTTAACCCATTAAGCGAAGTATGCCGTTGATTGCAACAATCAACGGTCGGACCGATTGATTGACACAACCTAGATGGAATTAGGACTCATGTGATTGATACAGACAGGTCATCAACTGCCTGTCAATGTCATCGACTGCTTGTATCACGACGAATTAGCATAATGATTATGTGGTACTCAAAAATAGATTGTTGGTTTGAATGCTAAATCTGCTAACAGAACCGCTAAACGAAGTCTCAAATTGAACAGAAATGTTAAATTAAAGGGGGACGCGGTCGTGCGAGACAAGTAAATTTTCTTACGTTCTTTGCAGGTCAGTCACAGGCTATATTGATGAAAAAACTAAAATTCGCGACAATCGCCATCGAATTATAGGACATCAATACAACCGTTAATCCCATGGATAGATTTGTCATGAAATAGTGAATTAATATTAGGTCTTTACCTATGAAATTGCCGTTCTGCAGTACTGGCCATTTCAAATCAAAATAATTTTTGTTTGTCTAAGAATTCTAATTTCAAATTAATTTTATTTTAAAAACATGGAATTCTTTTTACAAAAGTAGTCATTTGTTTATTGATTAGTGTTACATTTTCATCGCATTTCAATCTATTTCGTCATCATGGATACGTTAAAAATTCGAGCAATTATGGAATATGAGTACCGTCGTGGCAGCAACGCGGCACAAGCGGCACGCAACATCAACGACGTTTACGGAGCTAACACTACAAACCAACGCACCACCTGTTATTGGTTTGCTCGCTTCCGTTCTGGAAATTTCGACCTGAAAAATGAACCTCGTGGTTGTCCGAAGACTTTGGTCGACAATGACGAATTAAAGGCGATTGTGGAAGCTGATGATACACAATCTACGGCTGAATTAGCAGCAGCTTTCGACGTTAGCGTCAAAACGATATTGGTCCATTTGCGTCAAATTGGCAAGGTAAAAAAGCTTGACAAATAGGTGCTCCACGAACTCAATGATCGCCAACGCGAAGTACGCGTCGAGACGTGCCTTGCACTGCTCAACAGACACACAAATGAAGGAATTTTGAACCGCATTGTTACCTGCGATGAAAAATGGATTCTGTTTGATAACCGCAAGCGCTCAGCAAGTTGGTTGGATCCTGGTTCAGCACCTAAACAATGCCCTAAACGAAAACTTACCCCTAGAAAAGTGATGGTCACTGTTTGGTGGTCTAGCGCCGGTGTGATTCATCACAGCTTCTTACCAAACGGAGTGAGCATTACTGCAGATGTGTACTATGAAGAACTGAACTCAATGATGGAGAAGCTGGCACATCTCCAACCAGCATTGGTCAATCGCTCGTCTCCGCTGCTCCTGCACGACAACGCGCGACCTCATACTGCACAGCAGACGGTCTCCAAGTTGCAAGAACTGGGGTTGGAAGCTCTCCGTCATCCGCCCTATTCACCAGACCTTGCGCCTACAGACTACTACTTTTTCCAGAATTTGGATAACTTCTTGGCGGGAAAAAAATTCAATACCAGAGAGGCAGTACAAAATGCCTTTGAAGAATTTGTTGCCTCCCGTCCAGCTGGAAGGGCATCAATAAACTGCCACTGCGTTGGCAAAGATGCATTGATTTCATGGGTGATTATTTCGATTAATACAAATAAAAAATACATGAAAAAATTTCGTTTTATTTTTTTCATACAAAACGGCATTTTCATAGGTAAAGACCTATTTATTAATCAACACACAATATGCCACTGACATCATCTAAGGCTAAGAGACCTCTAAGAATGGTTAAAAAGCTATTAGAAGGTGGTCCTGTTTCGGCAACAGTAAAGGCCCAGTAAAACATTAATAGGTCCTGTAAAGTATGTTATACATAACTGAAACAAATGCTCATTATATATCTATTAGACCCATAAAAAAAACACACTTTTAAACTGAACAGAAATATTAAATTCAGAGAAACTTCAGCTCTTTCCTTAGAAGAATCTTCTTGAATGAGCCATGCACGGTCGTATTCATGTAAATGTGAATCAAGATGCGTTCGACAAACATGGAACGGTTCACATCCAGAGGTGCACATAAGCTATAACGCGGTAGTCACGGTTCGAGTCCTAATGTGCACGTGTTACCGAACTGGTTTGTCGAGAGTTCGAGCAACGTTCGAATTCGATGCTTCTACCAAATACTGTAGCAATAATGTATGGAAGGTAGATGTTTTTGGGTGAGTAACTTCGTGATTTTCAAATGGATTCTGTCCAGGCTATTACCAAGTGGAACTAGAGGAGTATTGTTGGAATCCTGCACCCTGAATGTATAACAATCTGAATCATATTGAAAGATATTGTTACCTAATACATTGTTTCATATCCACGAAAAATGTATGTGCTATCAATTTAAATAACACAATGGATGTTGTCGAGCTGTCAAAATGAAAGCTATCCCTACTCATAGTGAGTTACGCAATTGTCCTTCTATAGCCGAAGCTCTACAATCGAATTTGTAATTGCAGCAAAACCAAAAGGGGGTTTAAAATCTTCTCGAATTCATGATTCATACGTACGCGGCACGTTTTGTTTTCAAGAGTTGTATTTTTGACTTTCATAACTGTTCCCTTTCCATAGTAGATGCTAACTGTTTCACACTTTCAATGTCAGGAAGTTGTGGACAAAGAAATGAGATTCTTTTATACCACCCATCAAAAACCTGTTAACTAATCTGTGCCCACAAAACAACCAGCTTAACTAGTACCTAAGTACAAACTATACAATGTGGGTGCCTGTATGAATAGTATGCGTTGCGTTAGAGATAACGGTACGTAGGCATGCCCGCATCGGAATAGTTACGCAACGGATTATGCTACAATGATAGACTTGGTCGATCAACCGGGAAGGTCGTGAGAAATGTTGATTCATTATTCAGTGGTGCAGCGCACATTGGAACTTTGTTCGTTTGCACGCCGCGTGCTACAAACCTGATACATAGTTTTGAAATACGGTAATCGGATAGCGTAAGGGATGTATGTTTTGTAATAATACGTAGTGCATAGAGTAAGTAAAAAAAAAATAATCTATTCTAAGTAAAGTGGCGGGAATTATACATGTTTAGGTCAAAGCGTCATTCAAATTGTCTTTGGTTTTTATTCTTCTTTAACTTTCAGACTATTTCATGAAAAAAACATTCAATGGAATTAAATGAACTAGGAAGGTTATATTGATGATTTTAACGATTATAATTCTGAAAATAAATATTATGTGTTACGGTCGCCAATAATATTTTAACCACATATAACCTTACACTGACCTGCAAATTACAAAAAACCTAAGAAATTTTGAAATTGGCGGGCTACCCTGTCGCTTCTACCATAAATAAATAGTACCTACGTCTAACGATTCTTGTTACTACAAACATATTTTGGCGCCTAAATAACTTTGACAGCGGAGACTCATTACACCGCCATCTTGGCAGTGTTAGTTCCGATTTTGACCACACGCTAAAAGAACTTGTAGTGGTGTAGACTTTAGAAGTTTAGATCATATAGGTACAGCAATTTCGGGTCAACTTGCTTCAATTAATTAGCCTCACTTTACGAACGAATCCTCTTTTCATTTAAAACAACGACATTGGAAAGGAGGAAGAGACTGCTCGTATTTTCGAACACACCAAAGCAATCGAAAATGACATTGATTTTGAACTTTACATTGCGCAAGCAATGTCATTGTGTTGACAATTGGTTTTGTTCATTTACTTACCTACTTGCGGTCAACCATTTTTCTCGTGGACATCCTGCAATTTAAAAGAGTTGGATACGAACTCGCTTTGTGTGACTGAATATTACATGAATTATTAACAGATGCGTCACATAATAAATATGAAAGGTGCGATTTAACGATATGCCGCTGCGAATGTGATGAATTTTATTACAGAATACTATTCGCTCCTCACGTACATATTTCCATTTATTTACTCGATACCGGAATGTGATGTACAGTCGGGCAATGAAAAGAGCCTCCTGTAGGGCAATTTTTATACGCACAGTGAATGAGGCTTATTATTTTTCTGAGAACTAAACGCATTACCAAAGAACATATTTAAATACATAATATCTGGATGACCGAGCTTTGCTCGGTATTTTTTGGTAAATTGTGTTTAAAATAATAAGTTTATGTTCAAGTTGATTATCGATAAAGTAGGTCATTGAAAACACGAATAAAACGACATTTTATAAAAATGAATCCTAGCTAGATCGATTTATCGCCCCCGAAATCCCCTGTATACTAAATTTCATGAAAATCGTTGGAGCCGTTTCCGAGATTCAGATTATATATATAGATATATATATAGAAGAATTGCTCGTTTAAAGATATAAGATAAGATAAGATAATAAAAACAAAGGACAGTTCAAAAACATGACATCATAAACCACCGTACACACGGACGTAAAAACACCGCGGTAGGATTTTATGGCGCACTAGTATTTCACCTCTCAGTATTGAACCGAGCATTGAGAATCCAACAGAGTGGATCTCAGAGCTTTCGATTTTCAAAACTCGACGCAGTGCGATGAAGATCCAGTGCGCAAAAAAGTCCCGCGATATAAAGTCCGCGTGAACGCACGCCCGCTTTTGGCCGCTCTATGCGTTCTCCAACTATTTACTGGAACCTTGTGGTTGGACCAACGTTTGATCGCTCGTATCCAAACGTTTGATCAAAAATTAAACTGTTCACAGAAGCGACGCGCACTTTCACTCAATGGAAAAGAAATGCTTAGTAATTATAACTCAGATGCGTGAAAGTAGGTAATTTAGTTTGTGTTTGTTGTCACGATAAGATTTGCGAACCATTATGTTTGTCTACACTACCGATAATTTATAGACTATGACGAATGGTCGGCCATTCGGCTATGATTAGGTACACCTCTACTCTACAGGCATCACTTGCTTTTATTTTTGTAGTGGGCAGTGGCGCAAGGCGTTAATTACTACTAGGAATCATTAAGTTATAGGGGAAGTACGTCCAAAATGACATACGGTTTTGTTTTTTAATCATATATTTTTAATTAACATAGTTTCAATCATTGTTTAGGTTGAATAATCATCTTTGGTTCATAAGTTTTAACCTACGTAAACTCATAATTGAATAGGACCCATATAAAAAATATAATTTAAATTAATCGAAGCCTCTAAGAAAATTCATTTTGTCCATATAGTACGGACAAAATGACATACATAATGAAAACGAAAATTATGAAGTACATATTTCACAAAGTATTAAATATGAGCCCAAAGAGAACAATTGTTGCACCGTAGCCAGCACTCGTTGGGCTTGGAACGGGAAAAGAGGTCGTTACAGTAAACGCATGCGCAGTCATCATCATCACTGTTCGACACAGCTGGAAATCTTCTACATTCGAGTCCTCAGCGTAATGAGTCTTCTGTACTTGGGTTTACCTTTTTTCTTACTGCTTTTAAGGATCATTATCGTAGTTCGATTCAACATTGAAAACCTCATCATTGAATAAAGGTATGTCGTTTTGCCCCGAATGTAAGTATGTCGTTTTGCCCCACAGGTTATCTAAACACTAATTAAGTCATAATTACTATAAACACGCGATTTATAAATAAATATTTTTAAGTAATGCTACAGTTTTTGAATTTACTACAAAAGATGTAATAAAAACCACGAGAAACTGATCAAAAACAGGACGAAATCAATAAGAATAAAAAACTTTTATGCGCACAAAACACTTTCCTGCAAGTAACTTCGGCGTGACCAAGTCAATGGCGATATAAACTTAACAGGTATTCCACCATGGCCGGCGTCACATAACGATATGCCAACTGCAGGATTATAGCCCGCCAATTTCGAAAAAAGCCCGGTGTGTTATTTTGTCCGTATATGTCATTTTGGCCGTACTTCCCCTACCAGTAAGCACGATCTTCGGAATAGTGTTACCAAAGCATTAAAAGATAGAGATATAGTAAACACTATCAGTCTACCGATACCCCTTCGTAAGACTGGTTGACAGACTCTGGTTTCTAACTACCTACCCGAAACGACTGCCAAAGATCCACGAATGAATACCGAGACCAAAGACATTAAATGATATATTTACCGAGACCAACAACAGTTTAACGTGGTTTCCGAGGCACGAAGGGTTTTTAAAGATGTTCACGGACCGACCGCGGCAAGCGAAGCTTAACCTGAACGGTCGACCCGTACGGTTATAACCTACTAGCCATCAGCCCCTCAAGATATAGTAAAAAATATTAAAGCTAAAATAGGTAACATATCGAGAATTAATAAAAATTAATGTGAGCTCTTACGGATATCAAATAATCAATCTGAGCAGTTACGCAATCCAAAATAGAGTTTTTAATTTTTTGCCTGAATACACTTTCTCTTTTTATATGACGTCCCGAACTACCTATCTATTACTATTTTACAAACAAACATGTACAGCTTCATCATACAGTAATTAAAGTTATCAAAGAGTGTTTTATCAGTTTTATCTCTATTACAAGTGTTACAACAGAATTCTTGCCCACTAAAACGTTTAATTACAACGTATGCGTGGAACGGAACGCAATGCGCAGTAATTTAATAACACCATTGCCGCCTTCGAGCCGCATTCCGTTCCATTATTCGGTGTTTCAACATTAAGAGCGTGATTTTTAAATAAATTTTGCATTTTCGTTAAAAATATTCTTTTCTCGTTATAAGAAAACTATTTTATGAAACTTTATTTCATGAAATAAAATGGTATTCGATGTATGTAATTACTAATCCTTTGCTACAAGTATTATCAGCTGATAGGCAACAGCTGCGTCATGCGTGCGCCTACTATTATTATCATCACAGTGTAGTAATCACTTGATTATACGTTGCAAAGACATAGTATCAAATTTTGGAAATACGTCTTTCCGACGTAGTGATTGATTCTGTTGAAATTGCATTGACTGTTTTTAATTAATACAACTTTATTTTAAAGTACTCCGTACGATAGGTTCTTTAATGCAATTGGTTAATGGTGACTCAAAATGGGTGTCCCTGAGGATTACCTATAGCTAAATGAAAGTTTTTGGTTTCATTCCTAGGTGCCTATCGTCTATATACAACGATTGTCATAAAACGTCTTCTTTTTCTCGGACGTAACCTAGTTAATCGTATCTTTTTCCGTCGTAGCCAATAATCAAGTATTTTAAGTATGTTCGGGCCTTCTGGGTCCCGCATAAAAGTTAGATGAGTCTCTGAGACGCATAGTTCCCGTAGGCCTGCTTGTCCAACACCGCTGGTCTACTTTTAAATGAACTCAGGAAATGTACGGTAAGTTTATACATTTTACAGTTTTTAATGAGCATTCGAGGCAATAAAACTGCAATAATAAAGATGCAATAAACTCCGAGGCATTACCAGTTTTCTCTGAGACAGACGCCACACGAAGGGCTGGGCAAGAGATCTATAAACGTGTGACATAATTCACATTAATTAACATGGAGTAAGGAGACACCGATTATATTGTACAGAAAGATGTTTATGAGCACTGGCAAACTCAAAAGCGTTCGATAATCAAAAGAGGTTTCTTTCTTATTTTAAACGTGTAATAAAAGTACATCGTCCTTCTCATAGTTTCCACAGAGCCTTAGAATCAGTACAGTAATTAACATTCCAAGTCTACATTACTTTAAAATCAGTCTTACTTTTTTCAACATCAAATGTGCCGGTCATAATGGCTTTGGACGAGGCCCCACTACAAAAAACTGTAAGGTATGAAGGTACGTCCCGAAGGCACCGGGTCCCTTTTCTAAAAGGTAATCGCTCGGAGGTTTAGTTTTTTTTTCGTTTTTCGTAGAAGGTAAGGGCACAAAGAGTTGAGGCAGCTGCCGAGTACAGCTGGCTAGTTCATCTATCTTTGTTTTTTAAATGTCACCTGGAGCTAGTGCAAAGTGATTGGCTTAAGATTAATGGAAATGCATTTATAGACGTTTTAAATAGGTTTAATCTGTTGAAACATTCATAGGTTGAAGATGTTACTAGGCGGAGTGTTCCTACTCCAGTTATGTTCTTCAGTAGAAAATTGTCTCTTCATAAATCACAATGCTAATAAAAACCTTGTACGGAAACTCGACACTCATTATATTGTCAATGTAGCGTATGTTTTCTGCAAACAATGTATAATTTACTTCCGCGAAGAACACGCTTTGAAACGCCGAAAGAGTATTTGTATTTCTGGTATGAAAAGAGTTTATGCGCGACAGCAAAAAACACGGTTTAAAAACACGATAAAAGTCCTCATATATAATAAAATGCCTATAATTTCGGTTTTGTATTGGAAAAAAGAGAATACAATATACGCTTTCCTTATTCTCTTGAAAGTAGACACAATGATAAAATCAAAAGACAAGTGTTGGCGCCTACCTATCTCGATTTACAATAATATAAGGTGTATCTATATATTCATACACGAAATATTTTAAGACCTGTAGGTGGTAAAGAAGCTGTAGAAGCGAAAAGATTTTTTTTATCTAAGCGTTTTTGAATTTTCGTAATTATTATAATTTTAAAACTGCTTGAGACGTTTTGCATAAAACCTTTACTCCAAATTCTATGAATGGCCCGCCTGACGCTGTGAGGGCGGCGACCGGACGGCACGAACATGGCCGCGGTGTCTCGGGCGGTAAAAACTAAGAAGTAGCCAGTATTTCTTTTGTGCGTCAAATAATTTATAAAAAAAAAAAAAACTATTTTTTTTTCGTTGCCTTAGCTGCTTTACCACCTACAGGTGTACCTCTTAAAATATTTCGTGTATGAATCACCTTATAAGTATAAACACTTCACTGAATGCATCTGAAAACTTTTGCTAACATTGACATTACATTCTTCTTTTCTTGGCCCACTATACAAGAAAACGCTGCATTGTCATCGGCTTCAACAATATGACGGATTAGTCGCACAAAGGGTTGACTTCGCTTGTGAATAATACGCTTTATAGGCGTACATGTGCTGTATGTATACGCTCTATAAACGTACAAGTTTGAAAGAATGAGACTGCATTTACAGGTTAAAATTAGATTTGTATTTGTAGAGTAGAGTTGAACATTAGTCTTGTTCTTATTTTACATCCATACGTGACTTTTTCCCCTCCTTCACAATATCGTAAAATGAAAGACATCATCGATGACTTGTCAAATACAAGTAATGTAAACATTTTATTGGCTGGCAGACCATGTTTGTACATTCGCGGTTGCACAGCATGAAATCAGCATACGTATGAATCGAATTGAAATATTCACACCATGCCACGGGCGGGCCACGAGTAAATTACAGCGAGAAACTGAGCAATTTCAATATCCGAGGCAAAACCGGAAAATCTTCTTGAAAATAGTTCTAAAAATCCGTCGTAAATATGATAAAATGTGACTCAAAATAATGATTCATCGAAATTGAAGACTATCTATAAGTTGTTTGACAATATCGATATAGGTATCTATATGACTTAGTACCTAGTCTACGTAAACACTTTGCAATTCTTCAAAATCCAAGTATGCACTCGACGTCAGTGGAGAAACGTGTCCGTATCACATTTCCTCCTAGATAATCGTTTTATCATAATTGTATTAAGTGTCTGTTTACAATAAATATATTGTTGAACAAAACGTGTCTTGATTGACGTAACACGCCGGAAGAATATTCACAAAACATCACAATACGTTCTCAGAATATTCTGTGTTTGTTTGTGTAACTGGTCTTCGAAATGGAGGATGTTTGACAATCTTACAGTCAGTATTCTCAAATCGATCCTCTATCAATATCTTAGTCTTCTCGGTATGGGCACGGGAATTGCGTTCAGCCGACGACGATTTCCTAAATTATTTATCGGCTATCGCGATATCGTAGTTATTTGTATTCTATTGGTAAGTTTCGATTTTGGCAGATAGATGCGCCTTGTGAAATTTAATTCTGCGATAGTCAATAGCATTACAAAAACAAAATTAAGTTTTCAAATGTGATTTTTAAAACTCTACTATGACAAGATAGGGGTGCCCATCTAAATACCAATATTTTTACCAATGTACAGTCAGAGAAGTTAGTCGTTAGGCACGTCAGTTTGACGTGTTATAACAATGTTAAATGAATGTCTAATCATAATTGTGATGAATCATAAATGTAAGTAAATAGAATTTAAATTGCAACAACTATTAAAGCGTAATCACACGACCCGAATCTTACTCATTATTAACAAAGACTTCCTATTCATTTAATTAAAATGATTGAATATCTAAGTAGCACACACTTAAAACATTTCAATGCTATCATTGTAACTGGAGTAATAGCACAAGTGTTTTTAAAACTCTTCTGTTAGTTAGTGAGATTGCGACCTTATTCCGTTGCACCACTCTCCCTGTAAGTTTATCGGAAGAAAATAGGCCGGTCTGACAAAATGTGCAGACGCCCGCGCCAGCACAAAAAGCTACTACGATCTGTCAAATTTCTTGAATAGGTTTTCAACTTTATCGCTAAAGCATTAGGTTCAAAATGGATTGGGGAAATTTGACAGTTTCGGGTAGCTTTATGTGCTGGCGTCTGTACCTACGAATAAACATTGTGAAAACTTTCGATTTTTATTACATACTATACACAATGTATTCGCTTGTGAAATGTACTCGTGTATATAAAAATATACAATGTGTCGAACTACAGTAATTTTGTGTTGCGTAAACGTATGCAGAGGCATGTCATTTTTTAGGGATTGGCAAACTTTATTTGAGTAGGTAACGTTCATGAATAAAGGTAGTAGGTACTTCTTGTATTGGAGCACTTCGTTATTAAAAAGAGTTAAGAAAAAAGAGCATTAAAACTAGGCTGACAATCAGCTCTTTTTGAATCACAAAACGCCGGGGCCCTTCACAGCACCACATGTGTCACATATGCATTTTGGTGATCTTATGACTGCGTCAGTTCGCCCAGCAGAATTTTGGACGGAAAATGACGTAGTTATCAAATTTTGGCCATCAATACGCTAAGGAGATGACTATTGACTAGCGCTTTAGCTACGAAGAAATGGCGTAACGAACTCCCCGCAGCACAGTCGGATTGTCTATTAAATTTAGATAAACTTGAATTTATTTCTTTAAAGAGACAAGAAACTGAGACTCAGTTGTAAAAGTAAGGTAATAAAATAAGATTTCAGGACACAATTAGGCGCGGCTGAACCTAAATGGTTTATTATAAAACCTACTATCGACTCAGCTGAAAATTACATTAGGCCTATTGGTCTTCTAATTTAATTCTTATTGAGGCCTACTTCAGAGCAAAATTACTTTTCCAGTCTAGTTTGCCATGAAATAAAAATGATAATAGGTAAGTCTGTAAGTGTAGTAGTAAGTTGTACTCCATCATCAAGTACATTCTCCATTTATTTGTGGTCGGCACAATGTCTTTTTCGTTCATACTTTTCTATTAGTCGCCATCTCAATAGTCACTCAGTTTCTACTCATGCGGCCATGTCTTCTTTGACATAGTCTATCTACTGTTGCTTTAGTCTATTACTTTTACTGATATTGATTAAATTTATCTTATCCCTTGCGTTTTTATCGACTATGTTGTAGTGTGTACTTCTTTATTTATTTGTAATCTACTAAATGTTAGTTCTGTACTAACACAAGGTTAAAAATTTTATGTCGCTCGTTCTCTGGTTCCTAGCATCACGTGGTCTTACGACATTGATTCGCAGGCAAGCTACACAAAACCTAACAGGAAACACAGCTAAACTAAAATTATTAGTTTGGTCAATTGTTCCCATTCACCTGCATTATTTCTAAACGTAACGACGTGTGTTGCTGGTGTTGCAACAAGATTATTTTATTTTGTAACTCAATGGAACTTATTGCGCGCGCACGTTTGGACGCCAATAAAGAATAATGCAATACTTCATACTCGCAAAGTCACAGCTTCGGTTTGCAAAATGCTGTAAGATAATAAAATGGCCGTATGTTTGGAAATTAGTATAGACTGTGGAGTATTTATGGAAAGTAAGTTGGTTCAGCTATCTAAGTTAGTAAGTAATACAGTGTCACAAAAAAAGTTGAGAATTTAAATCATCTACGGCGGGCGCGGTAGCTTTATAATGTTGTGATTTCTAATATTCTTTTTACATGGTAACACTAACTTTATATTGGCCATGTCTTGTGATCCAACAACAACGCTATGTTGGTATAGTATTCACTGTTTCAACGTAAACGTCAACGACCATAGACATTTTTTTTTTTGGTTCTTTTCGTCCCTCACGACCATAGACACAGTTACATTGTGACAGAGATCTTCAACCTTTTGAAACTTTTGTCAAAGACCACTCTCAGTACTTTTTTATTATAGTCGCAGGTCAAGGCGCCAAAGTCCAATCATTTCAATTACCGCGACATTAAGCTTAGCCACGTTTAACCACTTTCAATGTCCACAGTTCTTTAAACCTAAGATTATTCGCATGCTAATGTAGAAGTCGGCGAAAGTAAGTACATTGTCTTGACACTCACATTAACATGCAGACATAATACCTTCGTACGGGTTCCTGGAAACTATCACGATAAGTTATAACTGTGTGTTTAGCATAGGCAATGTTTTTATGAACGTTTTGTCTGTACGCGGAAGATCTTCGCTGTTTCTTCATGCCTGTTCACGCTATGGTAAGTTCGAGTCAATGGTTTATTTCAAAACAATGGTAGAGAAGTTTAGGAGCTGTTCTGACAGACTGTACGACAACGATAACCTAAACTACTGCATGTTAAAAAGAAAAAACTTTATAAATTTGTAAAAAAAAACTGAAGGGTACACAACGATAAAGCTCTAATAAAAAAAAAACAATCCTTCGCAAGTCGAATGGAGTCGCAGGCTATATCTAGGTATATCTCTTTACTATAATTATAGTTGGTTTGTTACGTTTGTGTTGTCTGCTGTCTAATTTGTAGTACCAGGTCAATCCTATTATGTCATAGTCTATTACGCTTGCAAACTCAGTTCGCGTTAAATCATTAGCATCAGATAATCATCATGCCAACGTCATGCCATTACCAAACTTACGACAGAGTTACCACACTTTTTAAATAATTTAACATATTGTGTAGATACGAAAGAAGTTTTTAATGGCTCTCGTCACACAACATGTCATCCAAAAGTAAAAATATTTATGAAAGTCTTGCAAACAAATGGACAGAATGGAACTCAGAATTTGTTAGAAGTTGGGCTATTATAGTTCGAAATGTCATTGACATTTCTTGTCTTAACCACAAACAAGATTAGTTTTTTTATCTATAAATGACGAAATTAATCACGATTATGATAAGGCTGATTGTTGTTGCTTACCGAATTATAATAGGTTTTTGTTGTAATTAGTTTTTACCTGTTCAATAAAATAAAACAACACAGAAGGAAAACTCATAGGCGCCATACACCACAATTGACAGTACTTTCCCTGTATTGTCAACAGGGTTGGAAAAAATCATGATTTTTTCAAAAAATCGAATAAAATTCGATTTTTTCAAAAAAATCTAATTAATCACGATTTTTTTGATTTTTTCGTTTGATTATTAAATTTCACTATTTTGCGCAAAATGGAACGCGCTCTCTAGGGATCGCGCGGTCAGCGCGGGGATTTCCTTTTTGTCTGACAAATCAAAGCAAAAGGGAAATCCCCGTGTAGTGTTATGTTTATTTCGCTTGCAGTTACGGTCTTACTTTCGTTCTAACAAGCATTCATTCGTTCAGTTTTGTTTACTATTTTTATTGCTGTGATCCGTGCGTGACCAATTTATTATAAATAAAATGCCTCGCCAAAGAGATGGAATTTGGGCACATTTCACAGAAAAAAGCACTACCAAAACTGGCTGTCGGGCTATATGCAACAAATGTAAAAAAGAAATGCAAGGTCTGGTTGCGAGGATGAAAATACATTACGAAAAGTGCAAAAATAATATTCCGGAATCTCGTGACGACGTTGAAGTTGTAGGTAAGTTGTGAAAGTTATTATTTACAAAACAAATAAAAAAATACTAACTGGTTTTCTATATGGTTTTGGTGATCGTACTCAGTGGACTACAGTATGATTAGTGGAGAAATTTTACTGCTTGATGTCTGTGAACATGAAAGACTGTAGGCATGATTGTTTTAATGGTACTAACTGCGTAACAAATAACAACATCATAAGTAAACTATATTTATTTATTTTTCAGAATTGGCTTCACTTTCCGAACCTAGCTCATCTGCAAGTTCTTCGGCAAAAGGCGATGATTGCGCGGAACCGCTGTTTAAAAAAAAGAAACTATCTGCAAACTTAAGCTCCTTTTTAGTAACAACGCCAAAATCTACAAAAGAAACAATAGACCGACAAATAGCAAAGGCAATGTTTGCTACAAACTGTAGCTTCAGAAGTATTGAACATCGAGAAGTAAAAAAAGCCATTTCTTTATTACGCCCAGGGTATATCCCACCATCTCGGAAGGATATATCAGGCAAATTATTGGATCAAATATACCTTGAAGAAAAAGAACGGTGTTTCTCTAATCTATCTGGTAGTTATGTGAATATGTCTATAGATGGGTGGTCTAACGTTCACAATGAACCGATTATTTGCGCCACTATTACGACGGAGCAATCTGAAGTAATTCTTTTTGACTCGATAGACACCACAGGAAAGCCGCACACTGGTGAATACCTAGCTGAACTAGCTGAGGGTTTGATAGAAAGATTAAAGTCTCAATATAATTGTAATGTTGCAAGTTTTGTTACCGACAACGCTGCGAATATGGCTAAAATGCGAAAGGAACTAAATAATAGTGATACAATAATCACATACGGCTGTTCTGCACACTTGTTGAACTTACTTTCCAAAGATTTAGAAATTAGCAGTATAAAAGAGCATGTTGTGCAAATAATAAAGTACTTCCGAAACAATCATGCAGCTAACAGCTTGTACAAAGCGGAAGGAGGGAATGCATTAGTGCTGCCATCAGATATTCGTTGGAATACTGTAACTGATTGTTTCGAAGTCTTTGTGTCTGAGTGGCAAAAGCTACTAAAAATATGTGAAGAGAACAGGGACGTCATAGATCCTGTTATTAGAGCAAAAGTTGAAAATATGATCGTAAAGAGGTCAGTGGAAGATTATCTAAAAATTTTGAAGCCAATATCTATTACATTGGATACTTTACAAAGAAATAATGCAAATTTGTCCACTGCTGTAACTGCTTGGAAGAAGCTTGAAGCTAAATTTAAAGAAACTGATTTAAATAGTAGCCAAATGTCGAAGTTTCGAAAGAGATATAAGCAAGCAATGACTCCCAGTCACTTTTTGGCATTTTTATTAGACCCAACTCAAACAGAATTCACACTGACAGATGATGAAGAAGAAAGTGCGTTGGAGGAAGCGCGAAATAACTATGGTGGTTCAGTTTTGCTACCATTGATAGTAAAGCTTAAGTCAAAATCAAAACCATTCAAAAGTGTGATGTTCTCAGAAGAAATAGTAAAAAATGTGACACCACTAGAGTGGTGGATGTCACAGAAAAATATATTTAGTGAAGAAGAACAGTCAAAAATTTTTCCAGTGGTGAAGCAATTGTTTGGGGCGATAGCTTCTTCAGCTGCTGTGGAAAGAGTGTTTTCCACCTTTGGAATTGTTCAGAGCAAATTAAGAAACCGACTGGGAATTGAAAAGGCTGGAAAACTAGTTTTTTTATTTAAATATTATAATAATGATATTAATTTCTCAGATTTAAACGACCCTAGTTTGTAACTTAATCATAATTTCTGAATCTGTTTTTTTTTTATGTTGATTTCTGTAAAAGAAAGTGAAATTAAACATTTTTGATTAAATCATTGATTTTTATTGAAAAAAATCATTTGATTTAAATCATGATTTAAATCATGATTTAAATCAAAATGATTTATTCATGCCAACCCTGATTGTCAATGTTGTTATTCTGTGGCTTCTGAACGAAATGCCGTTAAAGGGATTGTCTTTTATGGGTTTCCCTACGGAACAAATTCTTTGTCAAAGACACAATAGCCGTCCGTCGACTTAATAGATTTTTAAATGCTTTGTAGAGGACGTTACTTACGGCGGCGCCTAGCGAACTTTTGGCTTAGGTACGCCTGTAATTATTTAAAAGGGTATTTTTTGCCATTTAGTTCACTGGCTTACTAAAATAAATGAAGAAGATTTTCTTAGCACTTTCATTAATTTTAGTCAAATGACAGCTTCTGATAAATGTCTACAAATTAGCCGATTACGTGGACGTGTGTAAAATTTATAACCAAACGTCTTATCTTAATTACATTAATCATTTCGAATACATTATAAGCGGGAAATCAGAAGATAAATCAGAAAGCGGATCTTGTCATCAAGGAATATTGTAACGAAGATCTCTACAGGAAAACTGGAGCGAAATAATGTTGACAAGAAGCAATTAACATATGTATATTTACATATTAGGCACTCCAAAACTCGAAATTGAGGATGTTACGATTACGAATGCTATTGGCAGTGTAATCAGCCAAGGACTTGTCAATAAGTACTTCCTGAGAACTTTTCCTCTTTAAGCCAAACGCACATTAGGTACGTACCGTAACGCACTTTCATACAAAAAAGTTGGTTACAAAACTAAGAGTCGACTGCTGAAAAAAATTACGCTCTATATAAAAGTATGAAACAAGAAAATATTCTCATCTGAAACCCACGGTCGTATGCCACTTTGCCCAAAAGCTTATAATCGCTGACTATTGTTAGAATATATGTTTTTTTAGAGTAGGTGGCATACGGCTGGTGGTAGCACGTTGAACCAGCAGACGATTAAGGCGCGTGCAACGATACCTCATTTGTAAAATTATAAAAGGAATTTAGAAGTTTATATGCGGGGACACATGAATACACATACATACCTGTCAAAAACAACCCTTTTTAGGGTTCCGTTGCCAAATGGCAAAAAACGGAACCCTTATAGATTCGTCATGTCTGTCTGTCTGTCTGTCCGTGTATGTCACAGCCATTTTTTTCCGAAACTATAAGAGCTATGTTGTTGAAACTTGGTAAGTAGATGTATTCTGTAAACCGCATTAAGATTTTCACACAAAAATAGAAAAAAAACAATAAATTTTGGGGTTCCCCATACATAGAACTGAAACTCAAAAAAATTTTTTTCATCGTACCCATACGTGTGGGGTATCTATGGATAGGTCTTTAAAAATGATATTGAGGTTTCTAATATCATTTTTTTCTAAACTGTATAGTTTGCGCGAGAGACACTCCCAAAGTGGTAAAATGTGTGTCCCCCCCCCTGTAACTTCTAAAATAAGAGAATGATAAAACTAAAAAAAATATATGATGTACATTGCTATATAAACTTCCAACGAAAATTGGTTTGAACAAGACCTAGTAAGTAGTTTTATTTTTTATACGTCATTAATCGTAAACCGCAATTTACCTTTCATTCAATCAACTCAAATTTAAAAATTAAAAAAATAGGATTTAATTTCATAAACACAAGCCTTATGCATAAACCGTGAATACCTACAGGTTTGTACGGAACCCTCGGTGCGCGAGTCCGACTCGCACTTGGCCGGTTTTTAGGGTTCCGTTGCCAAATGGCAAAAAACGGAACCCTTATAGATTCGTCATGTCTGTCTGTCTGTCTGTCTGTCTGTCTGTCCGTCCGTATGTCACAGCCATTTTATTCCGAAACTATAAGAGCTATGCTGTTGAAACTTGGTAAGTAGGTGTATTCTGTGAACCGCATTAAGATTTTCACACTAAAATAGAAAAAAAACAATAAATTTTGGGGTTCCCCATACATAGAACTGAAACTCAAAAATGTTTTTTTTCATCAAACCCATACGTGTGGGGTATTTATGAATAGGTCTTCAAAAATGGTAATGAGGTTTCTATTATCATTTTTTTCTAAACTGAATAGTTTGCGCGAGAGACACTTCCAAAGTGGTAAAATGTTTGCCCCCGCCCCCCCCGTAACTTCTAAAATAAGAGAATGACAAAACTAAAAAAAATATGTGATGTACATTACCATGTAAACTACCAACGAAAATTGGTTTGAACGAGATCGAGTGAGTAGTTTTTTTTTAAAACGTCATAAATCGTAAACCGCAATTTACCTTACATTCAATCAACTGAAATATAAAAATTAAAAAATATATATATTTTTAAACCGAAAATACCTACAGATTTGTACGGAACCCTCGGTGCGCGAGTCCGACTCGCACTTGGCCGGTTTTTTTTGGTTATCCGTAGTCGAGTACAAAGTGCAGTGCGGCCCGCTTGTAATATTGGTGTGTTTGTGCTGGTTGGTTCATAGAAAATGTGCGAAAGTGATGAAGGAGAATTTTTACAATGCGTTTCGTTGCGGTGCGGCCTGTCTCAATCTGCGTAATGTCATACTTTTAAAGTGGCAATGGCAACAAGATGGCCTCCGAAAATAAAGTCATTGGACAGCAAACGAACGCGGAAAAGTATTGGAAGCATTTTAGAAGTAGATTTAGTTTTGATGGTCATAGGAAAAATGTGTAAAAGGAAAAAAAAAAACTGAATTTGATTGGTCACCTAGAAGTTACCCAGACGCAGCAATTCTAGAAATTTTCCACTGATAAAATATTCAAGTCGTTTATTTAGAATTTTTTCCAAGAAAACAAGGAAAAACGTGTCGAAACTCATTCGTTACTGCAACATCATCCAACTTTTTGAAAAGTTCATACTTGGCTCGAGTGACTGCACTATTTTATCGGCCCATAGGCTAGGAGATTGCTGCCAAGTAGCAAAACTTTTTTTATTCTTCTGACTTTCAAGGGAAGAATGAGGGGCTTGTGGTTAAGTTATAACAGCTTCAGGGTTCGATTTATCAGGTTAAGGTACGCTTGCCACGGTTTGGCCGTGAATGGAGGACCATCTTTAAATACCAGGACCCCTCCTTACCTCGGCAAGCCCGTTAAGCCGTGGGTCCCGAGTAGAGGATACAATCCCGAGCATGTTTTTCAATCCCGGGATTACGGGATTTTATAAATGTAATCCCGGGATCCCGGGCTTATCCCGGGATTAGACTATTCGGTTTCTAATTGGGCTAAAATGAAAAAACAACTTAAATAATAAAAAGAAAATCTTTTTAATGTCTTTGCACAACAAAAATCACAATAAAAAAAAAGATAAAAAAAAAACGAAAATATTATCGCAGGAAAATATCAAAGCATCCAATAGCCTGCTTCGTAGTTTATTGCCAACATAAGCAGCAGATGAAAACACTCGCTCAGGTTCTACGCTGGTTGGAGGAATAGACAATACGTGTAGATACTTATATGCTGTTCATAAGTGATATCCACGAACTCCTCCATTTTTGAACAGGCTCATTTCACGTCTAATACTACAATATTTGCCAACCCCAATTCATTTTGTACTTGTACTTCAGGATCTGGGGATTTCGTAGTCTTGTTAATTTCCAGCTGTAACTTTTCCTTTAAGTCTCTTCTAAGTTCTACGACAATCATATGTATATTAAGACTGTACCTGTTTAGTGTGTACTGTGTATAGTAGGTACGTATCGTACGACGGCGTAACTAAGGGTTGTTTTTTGTCGTTATGTAATAAATGCTATTCATATAATCTAGGCAAGGATATTGTCAAGGCGCAACGGACTACGGAATACAAATTAGACTTGTTTGTGGCAATCCCGAAAATCCCGGGATTCGCCAAGTACAGTCCCGGGATTTTCGGGGCCGGAAAATGTTCGGGATCCCGGGATCCCAAGATTCGGGATCCCGGGATTGTATCCTCTAGTCCCGAGCCATTCGTGGATCTTTAACAGTCGTTACGGATCGTCAGAAACTCGAAAGTCTGATAGCCAGTCTTACCTAGTATCTAACTGGGTTGTGGAGGGTACATAGGCAGTCGCTACATGTAAAATACTGGTATTGAGCTGCATCCAGTTAGACTGGAAGCCGACCCCAATATAGGAAAAGGCTAAGCAGATTGATTTCAAGTAAAAAGAACTGAACCTCAGTTTTAAATTTCGGGTGATCTCTCAATAGCGCGAGCGGTCAATACTTAGCAACAGTCAGCATACTACTTAAGTTTTTTTTTTCCAAATAGAGAGGCGGTCAGTCCGTCGTCTATCTATAAGTACAAAAGTAACCCTTACGAGTTACGATGTTAACGACTTGGGACTGGCAATGGCGGCGTGGGATGACACAAGATAATGTGTTTTTTATCTTTTCCTTTTTCTCTACACCAACGGCAAAAGAACAGGCTACGAGTTAAATAGATGTTGGAATAAGTATTTTTATAGAAGTGCTGAAGAACTTAAACATTATCTTAAAGTACGCTTTTCACAAGAATTTGAGTGCCAGGTAACGTAATTAGGTGCGAGCTATCGAATAGCAAGGTAGAGTGAAGTAAGCGAGTTATAATTTTCAAATTTGATAATCGCTTTTTACAAAAATAAGAGTGCCAAGGTAACGGTAACGCAAGTAAATTAACCTTACATTTTTATTTATTGAGTGTAAGTTCTTTTAATTCAAGCTGTATTGTCTTAGGCTTTTTACAAAATATTCAAGCCTGATCCTTCTATACATCTCTTGATTAATGAAGCTCTTTGTTCCACTCTGTATTCATATCCCAAAGGCGGTGTAACATTAATTGGTCTCGGTATTAGAGATACATATTAAAAAGGATCAACAACCCTATCCTACGTGCAGGTATGTCGAGAATCCTCGTATATTTTTTTTTACTTTTTAGTAATAATATTCTATTGACATACGAACTTCGCGCGTGATTTGAATTTCGAATAGATTATATTTGGCATAATGCGAGGTTGTCTAATAAATGTTTATGATATGCTTTGTTAGATAACAATAAATTAGTTCACACATGTCATAATATATCGCACCCCCGGTGCGAGACTGTCACTTATGCAAAAAGGCATTTTTTCAGGAGAAGCATTTAAAACTTTGACATCTCCAAAAATAATGGTATTTCAAGATTTAGACAAGATGAATATCTTTTACTATAACGTCAACTTTTAACTTACTTTTGAATAAATAATAACCACTTAATATTGTGAAAAAGATACTATACGATTATTTTAAACCTTCCAACCCCCTCAGAAGTGACGTTGTGGCACTAACGAAAAATAATAACTGTAATTATGTCACACTAAGCTAAAAAGAAAACAAGAACAAATTGTTTACTTAGTTTTATTTTAAATCACAAATATGCACTGTTATTGAAGAAATAAGTCGAAATTCTATAAAATAAACATCAGAAACTTTTGTACTTCTTAATTAGCATTTCTACAGTAGTGTAGTACAAATAAAATAAAAAATCAAGTAGTAAATAGTGTAACAAAGAAATAACAATCTCATATAGGACAAAATGAGAATGTTACGTAAGTACGTATACAAAAAATGTTAGAGTAGGTTAAAACTTCAATAAATATTTACTTACAAGTAAAATTAGAAGAGATAGTCCAACATACTTAACTTTGGTCTAAATATCTGTGCTCCTAGATCTCGTTACTTTCTGAATTCTAAGTTTAATCAGACTTGTGAAATCACAGCAAGTTAATCACCTATAACTTTAATAATTCTTATTTGCGTAGTATTTAGAAAAGTCTTAATTAAATTAAACGATTAACAAAATTATACTTCAATATTTATGTTCTCAACACGTATTAAAAGTTAAATAAAATTAAATGAGATCTTTATAGAACTTTTCATAGTATTTTGGTACTATGTTGGTCTCTACCAAATTCAAAAGATCACGCTTCTTGCGTTCTGTAATAGTAATCTTCGAGGTATAAGCTGGTTTCAAAGCGATCTCGTTTATACTTGGTACATTACCTCGATCTCGATGTAAGTTCTTCCTATTTGGTTCTGTTACAGCTTTGGCCTCTTCCCAGTTTACAGTTTTATACGTTGTTCGATATAGATAATTGGCGTAATTTTTAATAAACTTGATACTCATAATCTCGCTAAGTTTAATTGCATCACCGTTAACATTTTTACTCATGTTAAAATTTATGTTATCTGTCATAGCCTTAAGATCAAAGAAATCACTGTAGTTCATTTCTCTCACCAAAAATGGTTTCCCTGTCTTCTTCGCTCCTCGTATTATGGATATGTATTGTTCTGGAACATAGATAGGCCCAGATTTTTTGGCTCTAGTGATGGCTTTTTCGATTACTGAATGTGCTGTGTCGCCTTCGTTTTGTGTATGTCCACGTATTAAGAAGTTATGTTGTATTGAATTTATGTTTAATGTTGTAATCGCGAAGTGGTACATTGCAAATACGAATTGGTTTTTTTGTTGGCCACAGCAATTATCTGAATAAAAAATTACGTCACAGCCAGGATATTTATTAGCAACTTTTACCAAATATGAATACACACAAGATCCTATTTCAATAGATCCCCTGTTGCCTAAGCCTTCATGCCAAAAATAGCATGTCGTTTCTCGCTCTTTTGCATTGGAAACTGTGAAATTGTAGCAATTTAGCCTCGATTTATAAAAAAAAGCCGATGAATTTCCTAAAGGGCATGGCAAGACGGCTTGTAAGTCGTAGGTACATACGATCTTTGTGCTTTGAGGATCTTGACATTCTTTCATATCTTTATCTTTTTGAATTCTACTCAAACTCTTTTCTTCTTGGTGAACCTTGTAACTGGCATTTAATTTTACTTTTTCTTCTTCTGATGCATTTTCATATGCAACGCATTGGTCACAAAGGTCTTTCTTCGGCCTAAAAAAGCCAATATTAAAATCATGATTAAAAATGCGCTGATAGGCGTCGTAATTAACAGCTGGCTTATTATTTTGTTTCTGAACTTCACTATAGTTTCTATGCAATTCTGCGATTGTTAAACCACCGTCAATAAATAGCCTACTTGTGTTTGCCCTAAGATAGTGGCTTTCTACTTTCGGTATAGATTCAATGTGATTTTTGACGGCTTTTATCATTTCACTGTCTAATTTGCAATGATTTCCGTGTTTCCCTCGCTGGTCTTCGGGAATGATACCGTCATTGAGTTTTTTGGCATCAATGACAGTTCGAATAGTCCTTGGTGAAATACCCAAGGTGTTTATTAAAAATGTTTTGCAAACCCGGAATGTTTGGCCATCACTGAGTAAATAAAATGCAGAGTTACATTGTCTCGGGTAACGCCTATTTGTTTTTATACGGCGGCTTGCAATCTCGAGTGGTCTGATACAGGAATTCAAAAAATGACGTTGCCTTTCTACGCTGCCTAGCTCCCAATATGAATTAAATATTTGAATTCTTTTTTCTTGAGGAAAATGAGACGAGCAAGCCAGCCGACACTTATCTGTACAAGAGGGACCAATTTTTCTAGCCTGAACTGTTTTGCCTGTTGTAATTGATCGATATTCATGACCAGAATTTTTTAATTTTTTTGCAATATTTTTTTTCCAATTATTAGGATTACGAGTACGTTTTCTTCCCTTTTTTTTCGGAGATAATTTTGGTTCTTGGTAATCAACAGCTTCATTCTCAGAACTACTATCACTAGATGAACTTGAACTGGAGGAACTACTGGAGTAACTACTGGTGGAAGAAGACGAACTAGATGAGGGCTTGAAATCGTCATGTGAATCAGTACCAGAAAAATCACCAGTTGGAGACCCATTTTTTTGTTCTACTGGTGAATTTTCGTCATCAATAAGAGCATTACTAGCTGAGGAGTTTGGAATTGGTAAAACAGAGTTACTGCCATCTTGCTTGGTATTAGAAGCTGGAATTGAAGATTCGCTGGGTTCAACTCTTTCAATGGGTGATGTGGAACGTGTCAATAATACCAGTTTTTTCCCCCGAGACAGCATTTTATTTGATCCAAGAAACAACTGAAAATAAGTAAAGTATCGAAATAACTAAATTGTTCCTACAATCACCTCAATTAGTTAGCCCCAAACTAATCCGAGCTTAAATAAATAGATATCCGATACCATTACACACGATAAAAACACAAGGATTGGAGAAATAAAGTCATTTGTCAACAAGGGTCATTGTAGTTACAAAACAAAACTTTCAAAGATATTCAAATATTGGGGAAATAATGTCACAACTGTATCTTAGGTCACTATTGCTCCAGAATCAAAAAAATATTATGTCACAATTACCTTAGTAACAGTGTAGCTCCAAGACAAACTTGCACTTGCGGGGGGACCGCGCACAACTGACCAATAAAACGATGTTGCTCCCAGCGACGCCGTGATTCGCGCCAAAACCACAATGACACTCACGCCCTCATACGGAAACTATGTGTACTATAAAAGTAACGTTATCGCACCATGTAAAGGGGTGCTCTAGGACAGTTATTACATATTTAACTCATTATTGCAATTTTTGCATAAGTGACAGTCTCGCACCGGAGGTGCGATATGTTGATGGCTCTATTATTGCATTTAAATTAATGCTTAGAGCTATAGGGACCAAATTGTTGTATAGAATTATTGATCATTTATCCTGGCCATGTTTATTTATTTAAACAATAGAAATACGTGGCACTGGCGCCACGCACTGATAGCATAGATTTTCACGATAGACTAGGTAAAGTGCTTTATGGATCTTTTGGCGCGAAAATGAAATTTGTTTAGAGAACTGTATTGAAAAAACAAGATGGCAGCATTAGTTCAAATTTTGGCCACACGCTATAATATAGCGGCGGGATTTTTTCGCGCATTGCATCCTCAACCCAGTCCTAAGCGGCGAAAGTTGAAAATTGAATGTTTTTTTCGAGGCGCTGAGATGCACTCTGTTGGATATCCAATGATCGATTCAATATCGAGAGTTGAAAATGCGCGATAATTTTCCGGAGCGATAATTTTGCATCCATGATACGTCGACTTCAAACCGTATAGTGATATACTTACATGGTATATGGATGATCACAAACAGTATATCTAAATGGTATGGGTGAATCATGTGGTACCGGACGTTAAGAATACCCATGGGTTTTGTTACAGACGACTAAGGGACTTACAAGAGAATGGGCAGCAGCGTTCTCTATGCATTTTACCACCATACTGTGATCGCCAACCCGCCTGCCAAGCGTGGCGGCGCTGATGGCAAACGTCCCCAAATTGGGAGAGGCCCATGTCTAGTAGAGGACGTCTTGCGGCTGAAATGACGATGTATGAACTGTGCGGTATGTTTCGATATCGACTTAAACAATTTAAAGTCGATTTCTTGGAAATTGTCGAAATGATATCGGTTTCGATTGGCGCAAATAATTGATAACAATCTCCAACAACGATAACTGGTTCTCTCTAATACATCAAACATTTCGTAAACACTTGAATTGGTAAAGTGAGGGAAAATCATTAGTAACTAGACTACCAACTGAAATTGTCCGTACGTTTATTCACATGTATGACAATTGTCATTCTTTGACAGTCGTGTTCGTGTTCTTTAGGGGAAGCGCCAGCGCAGCCCGCGAAACACGACTATTTCATGAAAAACTTATTCAAGGGATTATAATTTTGAACTTAGATGGATGTATTGATGATTTTAACCTTTTGAATGTCTTAAGTTACACAGTTCGACATAAGCAATTGTCTTTCTATTGTGTCTCTAATTACGGCATTCGATGAGTTAATTATTATATAATTCTGTTAAGCCATATTTGTTACGATCGTGAGTCATATTTTAATGAACATACACCATGACCTGCAAATTCCAAAAAAAAACTTAATTAAATTTCCTAACAGATGTACTGTCAGTTTCTGCATCCAATAAGTTACTACTTCATCAAAGATTGAATTGAAATTGTTATGTATTGAAATTGTTTTGTGGTATGTTCCTCCAAACCGCATTTTAATAAAAGTGTTCCATTTATTAATCATTCAGTTATCTAGACATTCGATTCAAGGATGCGTTTATATCCAGTTCACAGAAGTGTTATGTCTCATTCGATACGTTATCACTTTTATGACGTGCCGGCTTGGCTTCACAAGACATATGTACAGTGAGATACAACGACCAAACTGAGCCTTTCATTACTGAGGAAATTCTAACTTTTAAGCCTTTCATTACTAAAGGAGTTTTTACTTCTGGGTCTTTCATTATACGTCATCTTCTTAGTTCAGCACTCTTTCGTGACTGCAGTCTTCGTAAATTGAGTCTACGTTTGAATAGCTGACGAGCTGATTACTCTTTTTTTGGTACGGTTAAGTGGATTGAGACAAGTCAAGAGCTACTAATGTCAACCAGTGCAACGGATGCTAGTATAACTTCGTTAAATTATGAGGACATGACTGCGTGAAATCAAATGTGATGCTTCGGAGGCACGAACACCTTCATTGAACATACCTAGTATGGAGGTCGAAGAAGATAAACCTTTATCGTAAAAATGCTTTGCTGAAATAATTCCTACCGCGAATCACTAAATACCCAAAACCTTGATGTTTGTTATGTCATAGATAAATGTTAATTTAACAAGAAACGCACCTACACCTACCGCAGTTTATAAAATTCAAGTGTCAACGGTGTAGGTAAACCAAATGTAAATACAGACGTAATGGCTGAGATTACACGACACGAGTGCCTACGTAACGTGTTGTTAACAATGTGATGAAAAATTAAATTTTTGGGAAAATTACTGAATGAAAGAATTATATTTTCGTGTAATTCAGATAAAAAGATTGACCACCCCTGGGAAACTCTAATCTAGTAAGTACCAAGAATTGACCTATTTGACAGCATACTTTTTTGACAGTTCATTGTTTGTCTTTGGAAGGCTGTGTTCAACAGTGGAAGTTTACAGGCTGATAACATTGATATTGCAACTTCAAGGATCACTGATACAAATGCATGACTCACCAGTGGCGTGCACAGGGTTTTATGACCGGGTAGGCAATTCAAAAAAAAAAAAACGTGTCTCGTAATTGCTCAAGTTAGTGAAGAAAAATTCACTAGGTGGTTTAAAAGGTTGAAATGGCGATTTCCTGATGATGATAATTCTTTTTCCGTCGAAAGCACAGAAAGATGTTGTACTTGTTGTTGACTTTGTGTGTTTCTTAAATAGGTAGGTACGTGAGAATACGTTTGAATGAAAATGAACGTTCTGTCGATGCGCTGCTTGCTTGGATAGTAACAATAAACTTCGCTAAACGTAAAACTTCTCCGTAACACTTCTCTCAATACGAATATTACCAAATGTATTTATGTTTGAGCAAGCCGCGGGATAGAAATCATATAAATCTGCAAATCCCGAACAATTCCACACTGTATTCGAACTACTAAACTAGCAAGGAAAACAAAATAATTTAAATGTGTGTAAACAAAAACACAGCCGGTTTTATGTTTCTTAATTATTACTATGAAACTTACGAGTTGCATTACCTCTTTGCTGGGTTAATTCTCGTACACTTCCCTTTAGATACACTTTTTAACAAACACACATTTTCAACACACACCATTTTGAAAAAAAAAACTAACAAGAAGCGTAGTACTTAAGTAAATCGAAAAACTAACACAGTTCAAAAAAAACTAGTTGAAATAAGCAACAAATCGACCTAAATATTAACGTTTGTAAATTAATCACAACAAAACTCAGTCAAAATAAAAACATAAAACTGCGCGCTCCACTAAGAAATCAATATGGATCCTTTCGTAAACAAACGATTTCTAAATTTTGACAACTAAAACGTTGACAAATAAAATTGTATCATTGCGAATAGGAATTTGCTTGAGGCTACGTAATATTCAACTTGATCGCATAATACTCACAGCGCGCCAATAACCACCCATGGGCGTCCCGCCCGTGATTGGTTACCCTGGCGCAGGGAAGCCCGCGATTGGATAGCCTGCCGCAGGAGTTCGCTTTATTAGCTCGCTTCTGTGTGAAATGTGCAGACACGAAAATGTAGAAGAAATTACCACTACATGCGTACATTTATGAATGAAAAGAAGACACTTTCGATCGCTGCCTGCTTGCGTCGCGAGTACATTAATAGAACCGTATGAACGTTGCTTCTCATTTATATTAGGCGTTTAAACTTTTTGAATAATTTTATTACTTAGCATATTTTCTTTATTATTGAAATATTAGTAACTAGTCTAGATCTAAGTCTAGGGTCTGCAGTGTCTTTTTGCCTATATGGACCGCACGCCACTGTGACTCACTTCCAAAGTGTCCGATTTTCTACGAAAATCTAAACAGCAGAAATCTGTTTATATTCGAAAGAATAAATGATGAATTTCTGAATTCAATCTTAGAATAGATTTTCAAAGAACTTTTGGTTGGCGCTTGTTATTTGTTTTCACAAGGTCGGTCATAGACACGTAGTTTAGTTTTGGTTTGTTTATGTTATTTAGTTAATTTGCATGTAGTTACTTCATGTTACAAAACCTTTGACTATTTTCTATTTTACGAGTTTTGCAACAATTACTTAATTATAATTACGTTAGATAGCCTACCTATATAGTTATTATTATGGTTTATTTACCACCTTGTTTTGATAAATATTTAAGTTGGTGCATAGATGGTACTTAAGTAATTAGTAGTTCTATAGTTTATACATAATTATTTCAGTTTGTGGTTTAAATTCCTGCTTTATTTATTCTCAGAAAGCGGTTGAATGCTTGAGGAAAATCTTTCATTTATTTTAAACTAGCTTTTGCCAGCGGCTTCGCCCGCGTGAAGGTCGGAAATTATCCCGCGGGAACATACTACCGGGATAAAAAGTAGCCTATGTCCTTTCTCAGGCTCTAAACTATCTGTGTACCAAATTTCATTTAAATCGGTTCAGTAGTTTTAGCAGGAAAGCGAGACAGACAGACAGACAGAGTTACTTTTGCATTTATAATATTAATAAAGTATGGAGTATGGATAGTATGGAAGTATGGATAGTATGGATTGTAATTTCCTTATGATGATAGGTAAGCTACCCACATAAAAGTAACTAAGTTACCAAAATAGTTTAATTTAGACATCACGTCATGAATGATAATTATTTACTCAAGGTAGAGTTCGCAGAAATTTCGCATCTGAGCTTCATTAACCGTACCGTACCTACTCTAGTTGTTGTGGATGTACATTTGTATAGTTTAACATGAAACAAAAACACGAAACAGTAAAACAGATTTATTTGTAAATATATCTAGCGTGCACGTTCTGGCTTAATCATAATCTGTGCCATCATTTCTGGGTTTACATTATCCAGAACACTATTACAGGCTGGAAAATGAGGCAGATGTTCTGCAGCATACTTTTCTACGAAAATACATCTTGCAAATAGCAGTAATTCTAAAATTCAATTACGAAGATCTTATAACTACCACACCAGTCCACAACCTATCAACCACATGTAGTAGTATACTGTGTAAAATATAGCTTGACACGAATGACAGCAGTTGAGTAATCTATTGAAAGGAGCTGACATAATTAATTGTCGTGTTCATTGAAATCCCAGTGTGGGTAGATATGTATTGTTGTTAATTAGTCATAATTATTCTTTGTTTTGTTTTGAAATCATCAGTTTTCTTAATTGAAGTTTTTGTAAGTCATTTTATTTCTGACACCTGTCAGTTGTGTCATCTTATTATGAATGGAGTATAGTGAGCATAGCAAAACGTGCCACTTACTTTCCCAAGGGCCATAAAATAACAATGATACAATTTAAATGACGTAATGTGAAAAAATAATATTCTGAATGCCAGTTATAAATTGAAATGAGAAAGCGTAACAAGAATTTTAAATAAGAAACGGACCACGATGTTATTGCTACGTGTGTTTAAAACAAGTTTCTTTTGTTGATAAGCCAACAGAAAATGTCTGGACGAGTCATTGACTCCTGCTGTGTATTTTTATTTCATACATTTATGTATGAATATTAAGTTGTAAGTTTAAAAGGTATTGCCTATATTATACGCCATATAATAAAGTCCGAAGATCAGCATACGCATGCATGTTAGGCAGATGTTAAACAACCTTGCATCAACTTCACTGAATGCGAAATAACTTAGTCTGTTTTCAGAGGTTCAAAACATTTTCACAGTCTCTTTGTGTTGACTCATCGCAGTGAAGTTCGTACGGTCTCGGTCAAGGCCAATCCTTTCCTATTTTGATAGCGTAGTAGCGACACGGATCACCGCGCATGGAAGTTTCCTTTGTAATGTGATCAAAGTAAACAATCATACCTATTTAGAAAGGCTTACAAACTTATTTATAAATTCTCGTGTTTGTATAGTAGCTTATACATGCTGTTTTTCTTATCAATAACGTGACGAATTACTGTGTTATGGTACCTATTTCATACCACATCCTAATTATTTGATGTTTCTTTATGGCTATAAAAAGAACAAGATTTTTAATTGGTACGAGTTAATCATGGCTAATCAGAGCGTAAAGAACTCATGATTCAGTTATAATGAGCGTAAATGTACTGCATCAATGCTTTCGCTTAGCTCGATGATTTCTGATGATCTTGAGACTATGAACAAGCATTCAGTTTACATGTACTATTTTAATTATAGGTATAGCCTATAGTGGTATAGGTAGTTTGATATTGAATAATGATGATTACAGCCGACCTATTCTTTAAAAAAAAACTCACCGTGCAAACATAAGTGAAGTGAGTATGAAGTGCGCTGTCAATAGTGTCAATCCCTAGCATCAAGTAAAATGACAGCACTCACTTCACACATGTTTTCACGGTGAGATATAATTACAGAATAGACGCCGCAGATTTGCTCACGGCTTTCGAAGTCAGCTTAGCAATTTCGTAAGGATTTTTGATGGGTTTTCAGAAATTCAGTTCTTTCTTTTTGCTTAGCTAATAGGCTGCCCGTGTATAATTGCCTAACATCCGGTATTTGACTGACTGATTCAACGTAAAAATTAGCTGACAGATTGTCATTCTGATTTCAAGTGATATGATTGGAGGTGACTGTTGTGATTGGCAGTCTGAACAACAGCTAATTATTTCAGACTGCTAATTACAACAGTCGCCTGACTTTGGAGACCTGTGAGCTATTTTTTTATTTTTGTTTAGCCTTTCTGGAATGATAATGTTCTTCACAAACCTGGAGTTTTATGTTTTTTTAAGCATTTTCGGATTACATTGTTATCTTGCAGAAATTGTTTGTGGCGCCAGTAATAACAAAACACATTACTATCGTTAAATGCATCCAGCGATACGATCGCTCGCCAGACGATAATTCTAGAGGTAATCACTCATTATCTCCACAAATCAGGGTCGTTCGCGATAAGTCACGCAACTGGCCGCCCGTGGAGCGATGATGTCTTTGTTTTTATCTCAAACGTATTATTTTATGTTTCCTGGAGAATGTATTGTTTCTTAGTACTTAATCTTAGAGCATTTACAAGTAAACTTACCATTGAATGTGTCGTAAGCTGTAGGCTGGTAATCCTCCCGGAACGTGTCCTGCGCGTACGCCGCTATCAACGAGCTCTTCCCCACAGCTCCATCACCCACCAACACACACTTTATCTTCTCCTTCTTTCCACCTTTCACCTTCCTCCTATCTTTAATCTGAAACATTCGGTTCAAAGTCCGCCTGCTCTTCTTGTCCCTCACCGCCCAATCGTTCACTTTATCACAGCAGTTCAAGTCCTCAGACACATCGTCTCGTATCACAGTGCGGCCGTTCTCTTCGGCCACCTCTGAGTAATCGTAGTCGTCGTCGTCCCGCCGCGAGATCGGGAACTGGCTCGGACTGTGCACTCCGAACACGAACGGCCCGTCTCTCTCGGGCACACGGGCAGCGAACCCGTTCGCCGGAGTCGGGGGCTTCGCATAATGCACTACCGGGGCACGGTACTGACTCGAAAGGTATTCGTCAGACGCCTGCGGATCGAACCTGAACACTAGTTCCGCTTCCCTACGATCCAAACTTATTTCTGGAGGCGTAACTTTATCTTGAAAGTATCCAACTTTCTCGCGTGCCCTTGTCTCCTGCAGTCGTCTTTCGAGTTCGACGTTCGACGGTTTCCAATAATCTGGTCGGTATTCGTAGGGATAATCTGTAGGCAGGTTCCTGGGCGCGGGCAAGGGCCTGTGCGGGCCAGTGTCGCGGGGAGGCGCGCGTGGTGGGACCATTAGAGGCTTTTGCGGTTCCGCCAACAACGGCCGGCGCGCCGACAGGTTCTCGTTTCTGTTAAACATGATCCCTTCTAAACTGGGAGACATTTGCACTGTCACGACTGGCTGCCGACAAACGGATTATTGAGGTGTGCGTTCGCGCACATTACTTGCGCGCGATGTACTTAATCGAAATATATCGCGGTTTGTGGAGCGCGCGGGCGCGAGTAGCGACGTGCCGTCACTTTGGAGAACAGAACGCGACTGTCTCGCCGCGGCCGGTAGCAGCCACGCTCCCCTCACCCGGAGAAATGACCTGTTGCTTCTGTTACCTGTTCAGGTACAAGCGACCGTTTCGCGAGCAAAGCGCAGCTGCTGCCCG
The DNA here is from genome assembly GCA_932294355.1 of Aporophyla lueneburgensis. Lineage (NCBI taxonomy): Eukaryota > Metazoa > Arthropoda > Insecta > Lepidoptera > Noctuidae > Aporophyla > Aporophyla lueneburgensis. Next base: position 7,587,504 of record OW028740.1, on the reverse strand, counting down.
TGAACAAAGCCGTCATATGGCGTGGCCGTCGCCAGCCGCCTCACATAAGCCCGCAAGGAAATTCATTCACTATATCCAACGATGAATGAACTACGACGTGTTTTGTTTACCAAATGTTCAATGTTTACATATAGGTTCAGATAGCTTCCAATTCCACTTTGTTTTAGACTGTGTCATGGTGGAATGGAATAGGCCATAAGTTAATGTTAGTTATTTGGTTTGGTAGGTATAATTTTATTTTAGTTTATCACCAATGTTATTGAAAAACGTTGTAGTTTACCTTCTGCGTCTAAATGATGTAATTTACGGATACCATTATATTCCCCCAAAGGACTATTGTCCATAGAATAATAGAAAACATTAGAAAACAGTGAAAATAACGTTCTGCAAGTACCTACCTACTACAAACACACAATACCGTTACGTCTAACCAAGGTTCAGCTTTAGTTTTTGTTTGGGTAACATTGACGTAGTATTCCTAAATACTTACATCTAACCTAGATAGTCGTGCAAAAATCAAGAAATACCGATATTATTACTTAAATAATAGAGCGCAGCTAGTGTATGCGCAATCAAAGGTGCATGGGGTGTATGAAATCTGGGAATCGAACCCACAGCCTTGAAGGATCTCAGCTCAGTCGTGTTTGCAAAGTTGCAAACACAATCAACGAGTCAGTCGCAGTATAGATAATTAAAAAATATCTGGTTGACCGAGCTTTGCTCGGTATTTTTTGGTAAATTGCGTTTAAAATAATAAGTTTCTGTTCAAGTTGATTATCGACAAAGTTGGTCATTGAAAACACGAATAAAACGACATTTAATAAAAATGAATCCTAGCTAGATCGATTTATCGCCCCCGAAACCCCTTGTATACTAAATTTCTTGAAAATCGTTGGAGCCGTTTCCGAGATTCAGATTATATATATATATATATATATATATATATATATACAAGAATTGCTCGTTTAAAGGTATAAGATTTAGTTTGTTGAAATGTTGAAAAATAACTATGATGGCGCCCATTGTATTTTTTTGCTTAGTTATAATTATGAGTGAGCAAGGATTCACAAGCTAAGTCAAACATATAATTAGATAGGTAAAATCATGATTTTACCTACAGAGTGCGAACATTAAGCAGATGAATTTTTCGACGCCATATTTTAATTTGTGAACTAGGTATTTACAAATTAAAATATAGCGTATAGTTAATTTAGGTTATAATTTTGTTTTTTTTTAATTCATTTAAATTTTTCATATTAAGTATTAAAATATACTTATTGATAGCATTAAAACATAGTGTGAAATGACTTCACCTGAAGTCATTTGTGCACTGCGTCACTGAAAAGCCTATTTCAGTGCAAAGTTCAGTGCAGTTCAAGTTTGCTCCCGGAATTTGGATTTTTGTACCCGGACTGACACACTGGCAATGCCAATTCATGACCTATGCATGTGCAGTCTTTGCACGCACAAAATTCCTCCATATCCATAAGATGCAGACTCTCCACAACCATTTTCTCCGTAAAGCCACAGGTTCCCCCTGGTACGTTCGGAGTGAAATCCTCCACCTGGATCTCAAAACCCCCACTATCCTTCAATTCATGAAACGCAACACCAAGCGTTTCTTCGATAAAGCCGTAACCCACCACAACCCTTTGGTTGTCGCGACCGCCAGTTACATCCCCTCCCGTATCAGTAGAGTTTCACTCAAGGCATATTCTGACCGACCCTGATGACCCCATTACCCTCCTTCAGGAAAGCAATAGGGCCATTAGTACGGTACTCAAGACAAAACGTCCGTCTTTTCAACCTTGCCGCCGAGGTCAGTCTCGTCGCTCCCGACTAAATACGGGTTGGCCCCTGCCCTTGCTCGACGAAGTGCCAGTCCGCGCCGTAGCTGAGCTTGTAGCTTTAAATTCGTTCTTTAATAATAACCACTCAGATCCAGCCCGTCCCTTGTTGCCCACTACCAGCAACGCCAAGGTCCGCACCCTACAGGGGCGCCGCCTGTGGGGTACGGACCTCGGCTCGCCTTAGCGAGAAGTCGCTTTAGTTTTAAGTTAATATAGTCATGGCTGGAGGCCTTCATTCATTAAGGGCCTCGCAGGCAAACCCGGTTAGGTAGTAACGACCTCTCAAGGTCAACTATGAGGTGCAACTGGAAAAAATAGGCAATCGCAATAGCAATGAATTAGCTCGCCTCTGATGATCACCTCCTGATCGCCTCCTGTCATAATTATGAGACCTTCCCCGTCAGGGTATAGGTACAGGCATCTGCCAGGGTCACGAGATTGTTCGAAAGACATACCGTGGCCCTGGCACATGGGCAGGAACTGAAGGAACACGGGTAGGTTTTAGTCAGTAAAAGTCTGACACGCCCGCCCAAGAGCGGGAGACGTCATTTGATGATATCCCACCCAGAAAAAAAAAGGTATACCATGTTGATATGCTATCACCGTAAACCACGGCTGTAAACTTAATAAACTAAATATGATTGAAGTGAAATAGACGTAAATTAAAAATATTGATTTCCGAACAAAAGGTTTTTTATTCTATGGTATGTACATTGACAAAGTAAGCAAAGCACGTGTTTTTAATTTGTGACAACAGATTGACAGCTGCCATGCTTGCTGCGTTCCATTTAAACTAGCAAGTTTCATGTTACAAGCATAACTGTTTCTATAAAAAGAGATGGCCTAATATTGATACCATGTAAAAAAAGAGACCACTAATACTTCATACGTTTCAAAATGTTTAATATATCTTGTCAACAATGTCAATGTCATTATTGAAAAACTTTTAGGTTCGGTATAGCGAACTCAGAAATAATTTTGAATAAAACATTTATAAAAGGTTTAGACATAGTGTAGTGTTAACAATAAGAAGACACATAACTGTAATACGATGGCCAAGTTTAAATTGAGTAAGTAAAGTATTAAAATTGCTGAATTGCCATATTTATAAAGTCTTACGAGCATGCGACATAGCAATGTTGATGATCAATTTAACACAATTAAATGCTTTTGCTACTTAATATATGACTTAGTTGATTTTCTCTGTTGTAAGCTTCTCTGCTCTAAGTTTTGTTACTAAAAACTTAAATAAGCAGAGATCCAGAATGGTCGATATTGCACAATAATAGCAACATAAAGTTAATTTCTGTAGCAGTACTTACAATTTATTCAGTGTAATGATTTTCATCAATATTCTCAAAAAGTTAATAACATCTGTTTATTGAAAATTTCAAAATTCAACACATAACCTTTATTTAAATGTGCCATTTCATGAGCCTTGCAAACAATAACTCACGAATGTAACTTAAACAATGAATTCCCTCAGAGAAACCATCAAAGAGGCAGCCAGCCCGCCTCCGTTACAAAATAGAAAAGAAAGTAAAAGATCACAACAGAAAATTAAAGAAAGAAGCTAAGAAGAATCCTAAATCAAAGAAAGCCAAGCCCATACAGATTCCTAATGGTTGCCCGTTCAAAGATGACATATTGAAAGAGGTAGAAGCTGTCAAAAAGCATAAGGAAGAAGAGAGACAGAAAAAGCGAGAACTAGCTAAACAAGAGAAACTAAAGAAAAAGGAAGAAAAGAAGGGTGGTAATGTTAGTATGGGAACATTGGTAAGTTATTTACATATTTTTGTATTTTCATGCTAAGAAAACATATTTAAATATCTGGTTGACTGAGCTTTGCTTGGTATTTTTTGGTAAATTGTGTTTAAAATAATAAGTTTATGCTCAAGTTGATTATCGATAAAGTTGGTCATTGAAAACACGAATAAAACGACATTTTATAAAAATGAATCCTAGCTAGATCGATTTATCGCCCCCGAAACCCCCTGTATACTAAATTTCATGAAAATCGTTGGAGCCAGATTATATATATATATATATATACAAGAATTGCTCGTTTAAAGATATGAGATTAGTTCACTGCCAAACTTTTTCCCAAATATGTTAGGCTCGGCTTACAGTATAATCAAGTGTAGCTGAACACTAGTATTTTACTTGAGTGACCTATCTGACCTACATAACCCAGTTGGAGTTGTGTAGGTCAGATAGGTACTTGACTGGATAACTAAATAACCATATTTATTTACCAATTATAATTACTGCTCATTATACACGTAGATTCTGTGTGGTGTCGGACGTAAAGAATAGCAAAATAAGGTGATAAAATGCATAGAGAAATGGGGTTATTACCATTTCTTCCCGTGAGTGGCGTAAGAGGTGACAAAGGGACATAATAGAGAATGGGCAGCAGCATTCTCTATGCATTTTATCACCAACCCGCCTGCGAAGCGTGGTGTAATCACCACGCTTCAACGTACAACATACGGCAAACCCCTTTCAAATTGAGGAAGGCCTGTGTTCAGCAGTGGACGACTTACGCCTGATTTAACCGGTCAATTACCATGATTACAGACACAATTAAAAAACGATTGTTTACATACCAAATGTGGTATCTCAGGGACTTAAGAGGTTAATGATGATACATAAACCCCTTTATTCATAAACATTGTTTAAACTTTTAGCTGCTGTTTAACCATAAATTTTTGATGTTTAACGTCTCTTAGGGGCATCCATAAATTACGTCACACGAATTTCATGATTTTTGACCCCCTCCCCCGTCCTTGTCACAGCTGGTCACATTTGTGAGACCCCCCCCCCCTCTCTAGTGTGACGTCACGAATTTTATAATATTACATCTAGAAATAATTATTGAATTAAAACAGCAATTCCGAAATTTAAATGTTTTATTAAAATAAAATGAACATCAAATCAAACACTGCGAGAAATTAACAAAACAAAAAACGATTAATTATATTAATTAAAGATCAAACTTAATCATCCTTGAGTCCAGATAGGTAGGCATATGCATGGCATAGTAGCCACTTCGTGCTCGTTTGGGTTGTTAATGTCAGGAATATTCGTTGTGTCCACATCTTTCTCATCAAACCATACAGCATCATCATCATCATCCAAACAAAGAATTTCTCTGGCACGTCTAGCAAAAATTCTTTGAGGACGAATCTTCACGATGGGCAAAACTTGTTGTTTCTTATGTATTTGCTTGTGTTGATTAGTGGCCTTTATGATGCAAAATATAGACCACAAATGCCACATGATCGCTTAAACAAGTATGCCTCGACATTGGTTCAATAGCTATCATACGAATATGTGTTTAACTTAACATTTAGATTAAAATTGATTTTGAAATGTGACGTCACGAAATTTAGGACCCTTCCCACCCCCTTGTCACATAATGTCACACTTCGTCGACCCCCTCCCTCCCTCTTAACGTGTGACGTAATTTATGGATGGCCCCTTAACTTTATTCAACTTTTATGAATAAAGGGGATAGTGTCCAGACTAAAAATGTATCTAAATACACTTACCTCATTTGTTGCTATATTTCACTTTTTAAAATTTACAGGTAGAAAACGCACAAGCCAGAGGCAAAGTCCATGATGCTTTCAAAGGTGATGGGCCTTCAGATGATATAGAGTTTGGCAAAGACAGAAAAAAGGAGAACTCACTCAAGACTTACTACAGAGAGTTCAAGAAGGTTATATCCGAAGCTGAAGTTATCTTAGAAGTTGTTGATGCCAGAGATCCTTTAGGTGAGGAAACTATTCATTTACCTAGTTGTTTTTTATATTTCTTCATACCAGTATCTTACATGGAGCAACTGCCCATCTGACCTCCACAACATCATCTGATTTTGATATATCTTCAGAAAATTGGGTTGATTTTAAAAGTCATAATAGTACATTTTACAATCATTTTACGCTTTTCATTTAACTTGCATTTTAACAAGGAGAATAAAGAGTTTGGCACACCCAACTCCACCACGAAAAAGTCACATTGTTTCCATATTGATAATCCCATCTATTAACAGTTAAATGTAAAATCTCCAGGCACACGCTGTTTTCAAGTAGAGGAAGCAGTCCGAGAGTCAGGAAAACGTCTAGTCCTAGTTCTGAACAAAGCAGACCTGGTTCCTCGCACTAACCTTGAAGCTTGGCTCAAGTACTTGCGCCGGACAGCGCCCGCAGTGCCGTTCAAGGCTTCAACACAAGACCAGCAGCATAATCTTGGAACGAGGAAAATGAAACATGTTGTTAAGGACAAGCAGATGAAAGGTAATTATTTCATTTATTAATCATCATCATCATCATTTCATTCGAAAGACGTACACTGCTGGACATGGGCCTCACTCAACCTCCACCACTTCAAACAGTTTTGTGTTTCCCGCATCCAGCGGATTCCTGCGGCTTTCAGAATTCATTTGAAACAACATATTAATATGTTGTTTCAAATGAATTCTGTTTTTAGGATAATTTAACAGATTTATAAGCTTACAATTAATTATACTAGTTGTACATCCAATAAATGAAAGGGTTCCTCAGTCAGATAATTTGAATAATTTTATTGTGATGGGGATGCCAGGATACAGTAGAGCGGGATTTGCAAACCTGATCTGGGTTTCCATGATTGGTCAATAAACTTTCTTTGAAAGACCTTGAATTCTGCAATTTTGGATTAGAGCCCCCATTCAGAATGTGATGTTTATTACTCGAGGGACACGAAACTCACGAACTCCCTCGAAAACTCCACAGTCTGCCTTCCAGAACAGTCAATATTCATAACACCTTATTCTCCATTCCCAGGGTCAGCATGCGTGGGTGCAGAGCTAATAATGAGCCTGCTAGGTAACTACTGCCGCAACAAGGGCATCAAGACGTCCATCACTGTGGGTGTGGTCGGCCTGCCCAATGTGGGCAAGAGTTCCATCATCAACAGTCTCAACAGGTCTAAAGCTTGCAATGTTGGGAGCACACCGGGGGTTACTAAGTAAGTAGTTTTTGTTTCTCTTGGAGCTAATTTCCTATGGAAAAATCAAATTAGTTAGCATAACTCGGTAGGCGTCATGGATTCGATATCTAATCATAATAAAACAAAAAAAAAAAAAAAAGATGATCACTACAGGTGGTTATGTAACTAACTTGAAGTATGAGTTAAGGACATTATTTTTCCGAAAATTACTCTTAGATGATGTGTGGGCTGCGGTGTTTTAATTAAAGTTCTTGTCAACTTTTGTTGGAAAACTGGAATCGAATAAATCAACACCAATTGCTTATCATACTTTCAATCACAAACCGAAGGATTTCTAAAGAAATTGCTACTCCATTGCTCTATAACTTCTAAAAATTCATCTGCAATGTAAATAACACAATGATAGTTGTTGAACAGTGAAATAAAAAGTAATGACCATGCAAGTGTGATATGCATTGACTCCACTGTTTTCAGGTTATAAAACAACTAACCCATCCTTCAACCATTCTAGACAAATGCAGACAGTCCAGCTAGACTCCAAAATCAAGATCCTGGACAGTCCCGGCATAGTGTTCCAGTCCGGACCCGACAGCGACTCGTCCGTGGCGCTGAAGAATGCGGTGCGTGTGGGCAGTCTGAAGGATCCCGTCACCCCGGCCGCCGCCATCTTGCAGAGAGCCAACAAACAAACACTCACTGAGCTTTATAGTATTCCTGACTTTAATACCCCACAAGTAAGTTGTTTGTTAAGGGCGCTATAACATTTTTCTACAAATAGCGAAGGTTTTCCGGTACCAATTACATCATGAGGAATCATAACTGCGAGGTCAGTTATGGTCTAAATTAAAGATAATTTAGTCGTCTCCATGATGAAACCATAAAAATTGTATAGTCCCATACAATATTTTCTCGAAAATACGTTTTCCCCATCGCAATAATCGAAGAAAATGAAAAATAATGGGGTCTAAAACGGTACCTGTATAGTGAATTCGACTGCATATTTTAACTTCAAATGGACAAGAAATCTAGTATAATCTTCTACGTTTTGTCCTTAATATTTTGTAATTAAATACATAACTTTTTTATTTATGAGAAAAATAAAGAACGCCCTCAAATTTCTTCATACATTTTCTACTTGCGGCTTGTCATTCCGCGCTCAGACGCGCCCTAGGAAGCACGGGCGTATCGCTTTTTTGTACGAAATAAATACGATCAAAATAATAATAAAGTGAGTGCGTGCTGTATACTGTGGTTGAAAAATTTTGATACTTTTCGGACCAAAAGTATGAGTACCAAACTTATTACCAGAACTTGGTTTAGAAATAAATAACTCAAATTCTATTGGGAATTATGGAGTAGTGATGATTATGAATATGTATTCAATTACAAGAATTCAAGATGGCGGATAATTATTCAATAAAAAATTATATGAACATCTATTTTTAATGTGGAAATTAAATTATGCAAGTGTCGTCCATTTTTGGAACGAAATTCTTTAATGTAACTTGCGGTAGGGGTAAACAAGGGTGCTGTAGCCAATTGTGAGGTCCAAATCAAAATCAAAAATGGCCGTTGCGAAAATTTTCAAAGTTTTCATCATGGGTGTCGTTTTCAATATTTTCGAAGGTGCTGAAGCCGAAAAATCCATACAAAATTACAGTCGGAGTTAAAAAAAGGCTTAGAAACATACTTCCTGACGGGATGTCCACCGACCCCACAAGTTTTTCGAATAATGACGAATATATTTTTTTTTAAAATCAAAAGTGGGCATAGCTATCAACTTCGGGTACTTTTAGGATAGTGATTACGACTGTTTCATCCAAATTTGATCCAAATACGGCGGGTATTGTTTTTTATAAAAAGATTATTATCCATATTGGGGTAGGGATTATGAAATCTGATGTACTTTTATGATGAAATGTCGACCTGGGTATCAGTTTTGGGGGTTTTGCTAGTACCTATGTAGTCAAAATATTTAACGTAACTTTCATTATTTACATAAATTGAAAATCATGTAGTTAATCATTATCTCTCAAAAATGTTAGTCATTTCGAATTATAAATACACAGTAGAGTACAAAAACAGCCTTCATACAAAAATGAAGGCCTCCTATAAAGGGTTCCTATTGTGTATTAAATATTCTGAATACGCGCTTCAATCTCAAAGGCGAGTTTCGGGCTTCACACAATTTTTGCTTAGTTTTCTTTACGGAATATCCTGTACATTTTCAACGATAGTGTACGATCACCATCCGTTATATTTGTTTATTACCCAAAAATATTATTAAAGTTTTTTATTGTTACACCCATTTTTTTTTAATTGACGAATTATACACGTTATTCCAAAAATAATGATGATCATGGTAATAATAGTAGATTATTAATCAAGGGGATAAAGCAGTGTCTTCTGTCGCGGGTGACGATTTAAATCGCGAGCGTAACGAAGGACTCGAGGTTTACTCCCGAGCGTAGCGAGGGTGTTAAAAACTTAAATCACGAGCGAAGTGAGGGATTTAAGACGAGTCCTGAGTGTAGCGAGGGATTTAAGTTCACCCAAGACTAAGACAGCTTTATCATCGAGAAAAATACTCTACTTTTCGTACCATTTGCGAAAAAAATAACACAATAATAATATGAGATAAGCATTTATTAAAAATAATGACAATTAAAAGTAAAAGTTAACATTCGAAAGATTGGTCCAATTAACGTTTATGTATTTGAAGAAAACAAAAACGCGGCATATTCCTAGACTAATATTTTTTTGTAGGAAAAGCAAAGGCATCAAGCTCATACGGCCTCGTCGGTTTTCGTAATTTTATATAATAATCATAACTGATAATAAATGCGTTTTCTTTTTTCAAAAAGATGTATGTTTCGAATGTTAACTTTTACTTTTAATTGTCATTATTTTTAATAAATGCTTATCTCATATTATTATTGTGTTAATTTTTTCGCAAATGGTACGAAAAGTAGAGTATTTTCCTCGGTGATAAAGCTGTCTCAGTCTTGGGTGAACTTAAATCCCTCGCTACACTCAGGACTCGTCTTAAATCCCTCGCTTCGCTTGTAATTTAAGTTTTTAACACCCTCGCTACGCTCGGGAGTAAACCTCGAGTCCTTCGTTACGCTCGCGATTTAAATCGTCACCCGCGACAGAAGACACTGCTTTATCCCCTTGGTTAATAATCTACTATTACTACCAATTTTACTCAACAGTTCTGGTAAAATAAAATAAATAATACCTTCGAGTATCAAGATTAGTTAAGTAATGTTTAAAATCGAGCAAACAATGGTTTCAATGTGTGCGTGCGCGTAATATCGTTGTGTGATGACTCAGATACCTAAACTTGAGCGATTCAAAAATGTTATAGCGTCCTTAAGTTAATAAACAATTATTAACATTTTGGTAATTTAAATTTAAAAAAATACATATTAGTTTATAAGAAATTGTGTATGCAGTTTAGAGGAATTAAAGGCAATTTTTATTTTATTTTATTTATTTTTAATTTAAATAAAGTTGAATCTTTCATTAGTCCAGGACATAATCAGAGCGGACAGGCACGCACTTGAATTTTGACTTGAATTCAATGCGTGCACGGTTGATGTTTCTTTGGCAATAAAAAATATGCTGCGCTTTGTCAGGTCTACGATGGTTCTTAGGCTTGTTTTCGCCCGTTATGATGGGTTATAGGTAGGTCAACTGAAAAGTGGGAGAGAGGGGCTTGTAGCTAAGTAATAACTGCCGCACGGTTCGATCGATCAGGTTAAGGTACGCATGCTATGGTTAGTCCGTGGATGGGTAACCATCTTCTCTTTTCATAGTAAGACCCCTCCGTGCTTCGGAAAGCACGCTAAGTTGTTGGTCCCAGCTGTCCATCATGGATATTTGACAGTCGTTACGGGTCGTTAGAAGCCCGAAAGTCTGACAACCAGTGTTACCACGGGGTACCGTATTAGCCAGTAACTGGGTTGTGAAGGTTAGATAGATAGTTGCTCTATGTAAAAAACAGGTTTTCAGATGACTGGAAACCGACTCCAACGTAGTTGGAAAAAGACTGGTCAGATGAGATGGTGAATGATCAAATCTGGTATTGTTGATAGTTTGTTTTGATAGAAACTGCTGTCCCTGCCCATTTAGTGAAATCATGAATATTAAAATTGTATTCTTATAATTTTTTTTTTTGTTTGTTCTAGGAATTCTTCGCACACCTAGCGTCTCGTATGGGTAGGTTTAAGAAAGGCGGAGTGCCCGATCAGGAGTCAGCCGCTAGAATTCTACTCAACGATTGGAATACGGGCAAGGTAGGACTGATACATATTAATTGTCTTAATCACGTAGCTCACCAAGGAATTCTGACAAAAAATATATAATACCGTCACACGCGTCTTGTACAGTCACGAACACCAATATGCATGCACTAAGCAACGTTTAAAACTGATTTTCTTCCATTGTACTGATTATTATTTTGTGTTATTACGAACATAGTACTTGGATGCTCGTGACTGTACAACCAGATTTCGTCATTTATGTTGTAAGGTACCACGCTGTAGGGCAGCAACTGAAAATTCATAATCAGCTTATAATGTTCCCATGGGACACAGACCTGGGCCGTAATCCACCACGGAGGCCGAGTGATGGTTGGTAGATGTCACATGTTTTTGATTTTTTGGTTCTATGACATGCTGGTTTCCTTATCATGTCTTCCTTTGTCGTTTTAAGAGCAGTGGTGATTTAATTATTAACACAGAGTAAAGTTACTGTCAGCGGTCGAACCTGGAGTGGATAGAGAGGCGTCACGGCGTCCTCACCTTCCGCCTGACGCAGGTTCTCACCGGGCATGGGTGCTTCGGTGGGTTCCTGTTCAGGATAAAGCGGGAGGATACGTCCGGGTGTTTCCATTGCGAGGATCGTCTGGAGGACACGGTGGAGCATACGGTGGAGGTGTGCCCTGCCTGGGCGGAGCACCGCCGTGTCCTCGTGGAGGCGATCGGCGGCGGCGACCTCTCGCGTCCGGCCCTGGTGCGAGCCATGGTACGGAGCGAGAGGGAATGGGAAGCCGTCACCTCCTTCTGCGAAGCAGTAATGCTCGCGAAGGAGGAGGCGGGGCGCGTGAGGGAGTGGCAGTCTCTGCGCCTTCACGTCCCTAGCCGCCGCAGGAGGAGACGCCCCGGGCGTCGGGAGTCGATTGCGGACTCCCGGCCACCGTAGGCGCGAGCTTGCGGGTGGCGAGCAATGGGTAGCTCGCCGCCCGGTAAGGACCAAGCTCGGGTCGACGGCGCGCAGTGTTCCACGCGCGCCTCAAAGAGATGTCAGCAGCAGTGTAGGGGTCTACTAGGACCGATGCCTGCCGGGGTCGCGTGATTGTTCGAAAGAGATACCGTGACCCTGGCACATGGGCAACTGATGGAACACGGGTGGGTTTTAGTCAGTAAAAGTCTGACAAGCCCTCCCGCTCCGCCCAGAGCGGGAGAAGTCATTTGATGGTTCCCATCCTGAAAAAAAAAAGGGGTTGAACCTCCGACCACTTGTGTTGATACCTGCGCCACAGTATTTTATTTTTGTAACTAACTTCGTGTCTGTTGTTAAGTTAAACCTACATTGTTCCTAGCAAACTTTTTATATTTGTTTTATTTTAAATCGTGATTTCGCTGGTTTTTACAATGCGCCTCTATGAAAAATCCCGAAAATCAAACCCAAGGATGCCACGCTCTGCAGTCATCCGAAACAAACTGGCAGTCATCTTTAACATAATACTAATGAATATTATTTTTTTATCTTACCCAGGTCAGATACTTCACCCTGCCACCAGAGACTCCCGATTCAGATATCCACGTAGACGCGAAGATTGTATCAACAATAGCCGCAGAATTTGACATCAACTCGTTCGAAGCGATGGAGACCGAAGCCATCAACGAACTCGCCTCACACGACACCGGAGTCGAAGGGATCACGGTAAAGTAGACCTTATTATTATGTTGTTAAGAGTGTCCTGACAAAAAAAAATATTATTGCAAAATAATGTTTCAGAACCAGAGGACGGGAGTCTGGGTAGACTCCTGTATTTTGAGATAAACTTTAGGCTCTAAAAGACTTCATCAACCTGCTCCTTTAGATGATTCATTCACTTTATACCGGATGACATTTTTTACCGTCTCGACCTTCATACAGTGTGTTGTGTAACTAGAATAGAAGGCAGGAAGGCCATCAGATTCATCGCAGGTGACTAAAAGAGCGCGGGACGCGGGCTGACGGGGATGCGAGTGCGGCTTGTGCGCCTACGAAAGATCAATTTGGCCGCCTATCGGCCGGCTTCAAAGGGTAGGACCGCGCTACAAAATCATTGATATATACCGCGCATTGAGTAGGGTGCCTATGATTTGAGTTTCGGTAGATTTTAATTGATTTTTTTATTTTATTTTTTCCTAATTTCTGTTTTTGTTGTTCTAGTATGAAAATGTTACTTTAAATGTGAAGTATTTATTGCTAGATCAATTTTATTACATGTTATTCAAAAATAAAAATAATTAAAATTTCTATGCCAAAGGCTTCTACTCCGTTCACCTATTACACCCATTTTTTTTCAAGACGTTAAAAAAAGTCACCCGGTATAGATTAATTGCGTAAATTATTACCGTTTATTGAGACAAAAATTTGAAATTTATAAAATCTTTCGAAATATAGTCGATCGATACTATTATACCATAGCGTGGTGTTGCATAGCCTATAACTGTCCTCAAGAATTCAGCTAATAAGACAAAAAAAAACTTTACGCAAAATACGCGCTTTGACGCGGATACCAGCCCGTTCTACCTATTACCCCTTACATACAAACTTGCAAAGAAACATAATTTACCTCTTTTATAATATTACAATCTTCTGCCCGTGACTTCGTTCGCGTGGAATTTTGGCCCCCGACCCGTCGCGTCGTATTCCATCGCCCTCTGTGCTATTACTTCGTTTACACTTAGAGTCCTTTCTGACTTTTTGTCATTTTGCTCCGAACCTGATATCAATTAGCCTTCCTCAAAAATAGTGTTGCAAAGGACTCGAGTTCTCGAGTCGCAATTTTAAAGACTCGACTCAATTATGCAAGACGCAGTGTGCTCAAAAGGCTTGGAGTCTAGAGTCAAGCCGAGCCCGAGTCATTTAACTCACAGCCACTCGAGCCTTAAAAAGGACTCGAGTCTTAAAATGAATCCGAGTTTATGAATAAGTCGTCAGATTTTTTTGTACAGCATAATTTGAACTTATCCCCTTCTTTTCTAGTTTTTCGAATGATGAACTACAAGTCTCATCTTAATGCTCCGAGTTTTTTTTTTAAACTCGCGTTCATCTTAAGACGTGTTGTTTTGAAGACTCGATTCCTCTTTAAGAATCGAGTCCTTTTCAAGACTCGAGTCCTTTTTAAGACTCGATTGCTAGACTCTAGACTTCGAGCCTTTTGAGTCTTGCATAATTGAATCGAGTCTTTAAAATAACGACTCGAGGACTCGAGTCCTTTGCAACACTACTCAAAAATTGTGCAATCCAATACAAAAATAAGTTTTCGAATCCGAATAGTAGTTCCAGACACTACATACTACAAACAAACTTACAAACTTCACCTCTTTATAATTAGTATAGATATCAGTGGCGAGGTGTAATTTTTTCTAAAAGAGAAGCCGATGCGAAGTCGGCTTTAACTTACTGACTCATCAATAAATAATACTTACTATCATTCTAAAATTAATATAGGAATGTAATGAATTAAATACAATTAAATTGAACAGCTGAAAACCGAATAAAATAAGCAATATTCCTCTATCTCGTTCTCGCTGACGCATTTTTCTATACCTGTCTCTGTCATAACCCGTTGTACAGCGGCTTGCTCTCGTACATATCAAGCGGTGCCACGTGACCTAAAGTGACATCATTACGGGATCGCTGTTGTATGAATTTTTAGTTCCCGATTATGACGTTTCGGCGCCGGGTTAATTTAGAACATTTCTCTTTTGTTGTAATACAAAGCTATAAATAACCTTTTTTGTTGTTTGAATGTTATGGTGAATTAAATACCCGTAGGGTAACTATATTTATTGACAATAGTAGCCACTATTTACATACTATTGTATTTTGAATAGTGATAGAGTTTTCAATGCGAATCCCCGAAGGCAAGCCGGTAGGAATCGTGTTATATGGTGCTTTCGCCACTGATAGATATTATACAGATTGCAGATAACAAACATTACCATAACAACAACAATATTCATATCCACAGATTTCAAGCACAGGGCCAGTGAAAGCAGCTTTACAAGATGACATGCAAGTCGATGAAGAAGATTCGAGTCTTCTCCCAAAATCTGTGAGCATACGTGCCAACAAACAGGACAAGAGAACCAAATCAATAGACAAAACAAAAGCTGACCCAGAAATGCTCATCGAAGGGAACACGAAACAAAATAAGTTAAGGAAACAACAATTTAAGAAGGATAAAAAGAAAAAAGCGAAAAATGAGAAGCAAGCCATCAGTCTAGCTGATGTTTTAGAAAATGTGACTATAACGAGTTATAAAAAGAAGGACGATTATGATTTTAAAGAAGACTTTTCGCTTTAAGTTGGTTGTTTATGGTTGGCAAGCGAAATTCCAGACTTTTTGTTGCATCTGTTGAATTTATAATCACTTTTGAGACGTAATTTTTCATATACGAATTAACATTTCACCTATTTCCAAGTTCGCAAGTTCCAATATTACAGCGGAATTTTGTCGCGCATTTAAATTTCAACCCACTGCATAGCGCCGAAAAATAATAGAAGACGGGGTTTTTTAGACGAGTTTTTGAGAACTCAAGAGAATGCATACCATTCTGTTGGGTTCTCAATACTCAATTCAGCAAGTGTTTTAAAAACCCAGCGTGCGATTAAATTCCGTTGCGATATTTTTATGCCCGTGCCAACGTGGTGTTAGACTATTCTCTGTTTTTCCATTTGTGGTGATAATTGGTTTAAAAACACAAATTAAAAATAAACAAATTTATCTATAATATGTATGTATTTAGAAATATATAAGTATATTTATCAGTTATCTGGTTGCCATAGTACATGCTCCGACTAGTTTGGGATGAGATAACGGTGTGTTGGTTGTCCTAAGATATTATATATCAGATCTTCTCTTTAAAAAAATGCATACATTTGTAGGACAAAACTAAATTTATACACTAGAAATGTTTAAACATTGCTAATCACTATCGGAAACTAGAATTTCGCGAGCCAAGAATTTCCGAGAAGCTTCCTTAAAGCCACGTCATATTTTTAATAAAATAAATTATTCAATAATGTTTGTAGTACATGTAGTAGGTAGTACCGTATTTGTCGAGCTGTTTTTCAAGGACTATCAATAAAATAAATGCATAACTATTGTCATTGTAATAAGTCCTATATTGCCTTGAACGGTATTTACACAAGTATTTGCCACAGTTATCTGTAAACTTGTTGAGTAATTAAAGACGTTTACATTTAAATTGGTGTTTTAATATATTTTTTGTATTTTCTTACTAATTTGGTGACTGATAATGTAATTTAGACGATAGGGGAATGGAAAATGTTTTTCTGATGATTAAATTGCACCGCTAAAAACAATATAAACTTCACTGTCAATCTAGTTAGCAATATAGAAATAAATAAATACTTACCTTGAAAGAAAAAAATAGATGCCTGAAAAGTAAGTCCAAGATTAAAGACATCACGCTCTACAAAGTATGAAACAAGAAAGTATTCTTATTTGAAAGCCACTTCTGGTCGAATGACACCATAACAATACATTCTAACAGTAGTAAGCGATCATAAGCTTTAGGGCAAAGTGGCATACGACCACGGCTTTCAGATGAGAATATATTCTTGTTTCATAAAATTGTAGAGCATGATTTTTCAGTAGTCTAGTTTTAATTTTGTGTATTATATTTTGGAGTTTAATGTTCTGAAGTAAGAGAAAAAGTAACTGCTTATTCACGTCTTAAGGTGAACGGATTTGGATGCAATTTGGCACACGGATAGATCATGACCTGGGGTAGGACATAGATTACTTGTTTATCCCGGTATTCCGTTCCCGTGACATAATTTCCGAACTATACGCGAGCGAAGCTGCGGCAACAAAACAGCCCGATATAGTGAAAACCATTCGTCAACTATATCTATTTGTGTGTTCATTGATGTGACTACCGAGTTGACGACTAATGGAGAAGTATGGAAGAAAAATATAATGTGTTGCGTCGACTTCAAATAAATTGGGATAAGGGGCAGAAGACCAGCAGGGAAAGCATGGCCTCTGGTGATAGGCTTGAATCAATTTTATCTATCTTTATATTAGCAGTGTTGTACCAGTGGTAACGACCGCGACTTATTTTGTGTAAATTATTTCATCACCAATACATCAAAACGGTGAAGGAAAACATCGTGAGGAAACCGGCATGTCTTAGAACCAAAAATTCGAAGACGTGACATCTACCAACCCGCACTGGGCTCGCGTGGTGGATTATGGCCCACTCCCTCTTACCGAGAGGAGGCCTGTGTCCCAGCAGTTGGAACATTATAGGCTGCTGATGATGACAATGACGCATTTTATCACGGTTCTTGCCCCCAAACTGTGATAAAAATATTTGACTTAGCCAATCACAATGTCTAGGCCGTGCTCACCAGCAGCATGTCCTAGAAAAAAATCGAAGAGATATGACATTATAGCAACCCGCACTGGGTCCACGTGTTGGGATGCGGCCCACTCCCTCTCACTGAAGCCTGTGTCCCAATGACGTATTATGATCATTGTGGGGATCTGCTGAGGACCTTTTTTATTGATAATATACTAGGTACTTAATAATAACTCTGTGCGTATTGTATAGGCATAAACGGTACAAACAAACACTATTCAATAGCAACACGTCAGTGTACCGCCCACTATCTCTGGCTACCATTGAATTTATCAAGAGCATGCGTGACAATAAACTATGAAATAATATAAGAGTTATTTACTTTATTATCAGCCAAATTAATATGCTCTGACGTGGTTCTGTTCTGTTAGTTACTAACTACGTGATTATATTTTTTAAATAAAATTTACCTACATTTACCTAATCTACATCTCATAAAACAGGAAAAAATATCTCTCTGCACGATAAAAATAACACACTTAAAACTAATTTAAATATCCTCGGCCCATTATTATTTTGAACACCTTTAAATTAATTATCATTCCTCAAATTAATTAGTCAACTACTCAAGTACCCACTTTCGTAATCATTAATTAATTATTCCTAATTTTTTACTGCGTCGTATGCTTTAGCGGTCATAAGTGCTGCTGCTGATCGTAGATAGGATTCTAGACTCGGTTCCTAGGTCACACTCGACCTAGGAATCCGTTGTTGTTATTGATGGGCCATCAGGAGATTCACGGCCAGTTTATATGGCATCGGGCTCGTCTACTCGTCTCGTACGGACTTGGAATTAAACACGTATAAGAGCTTTTACACACGAGCGGCATGTTGCCAACGGTAAAGGTAACTGCAGCCGGCGACATGCCATCTTCAAAGATCAGCGTCACTATCGCGTGTGCAGCCATCGCTGCATTGTACCTGCCGTTGGCAACATGTCGCTCGGACACGCATGTTGCTCGTGTGTATGAGCTGTAAACTGGCGAAATGTGGATGTCCAAACCACCTCCTCCTATAACAAGATACTTTCTGATTTTGTATGTCAAGTTATGAGCAAGGGGGCGGACTGACGGCGCACGGATACGCAGAGGATACCTCTGCGTGTGTCCTACGCATTTTCGGCTAGATATATCTACCTTTACCAAGTTACCAGCAATAGTTGACATCAGGAAGATCAATCGTTGCAGTGTCCGATTATCCATTTGTCCTTGTGAATACTGGAAACAGAAATAAGGTATTCAATATCACTCATTGTTTTAGAAGATGAACAGTGGTCGAAAAGAGTCGAGGGGTCTGGGTAATAAGAAAACGACCATAGCTTACGAGTGGGAAAATAAAACGCGGTTAGGTAGCCCGCGAACTGGTTACGTTTTTTTGCCATTCAAGGTGATTAAATGAATTGAGAGGGTTGTATTGACGGTTTTTAATTTAGCAAATGCATACGTGGTTGCAAATTATATTTTTTCAACATACAGTCTGACACTGACCTGCAAATTGCAAAAAAACTTAAGAAATAAAAAATTTTGTAGCTTGTGGACGCGCCTGGATAGCCCGCGAAATTCAAATTTTCTTAATATTCTTTTGTATCTCAGGAAGGAACATTGCTAAGGGGCATAACGATGGTCCTTCCTAGATCCTTAATTTGGCCTTTTGTGATACTACAACGCTACGAAGGTGTTTCGGCATGTGGCCCATCTCGGAATTCACGCCGCCATCGCCATCTTGATTTTCCATACAAATTATCCTGTGACAATATCCGTAAAATGTTTACCAACAACGTCTCCATGTCAATGTCATTTAGACGCTTTGTCAACCTTGTGGCAGTCTAAGCTTATGGTGGAATTGCCATGGTACCCGCAAACCTCAACTTTTCATATGTTTTTATCAGATAACAGCTTCGGTAACTAGTCAGGTTGTATGCTCCACAAAATATGATTCGCGGCAAATCATTTATGTTTTTGCAATTTGCAGGTCAGTGATAGGTATATGTTGGACAAAATATGATTCGCGACCGTCAGAAATATGGTTTTACAGAATTATAATAATTAAAATCATCAATACAACCCTCTAATTTCGAACGACTATTTCATGAAAAAAATATTAAATTAATAAATAGTAAATTCATGGTCTAGTTTAGCGCACCTACATTACTTATTTAGCTATCTAAAGATTGTTTATGCTTTCAATCACGACCTTTGTCACGGGACTGTCCGATGATCTAATGAAAAAAATGGGACAATCCCAACATCGAGTAAGACCGTGAAAAACAATAAAAATGTTTTATTGTAATAACAATGCCTAGTTACCAAATTATTTCCTTATGATAAGTGAAAAGGCTATCGAACATAGATTATTTTTCTCGGTATCACTATCGAGGTCACCGGGGTTGATCATTCCCAAACCCTTACTATTTCTTTCAGTAAAAAAGGACTAAGTGTATTGAGGTGTAGAGAGGGTTGAGCCCATTATTAAGTTGCCGCATGGGTTCATCAATCATGTCAGTGGGTGGGTAACCGTCTTTTCATACAAGAACCCTCTTTGCCTCAGAAAGCACGTTCTGGATGTAGCTCGTGTATTTTTGACAGTCGTCAATTAATGGTAGTGGTGGCCCAGTGGTAACGGGGCCTCGACTTACGAGTAGTAGGTCGTGAGTTCAAACCCAAGCAGGCGCATTACTTTGTGTAAATTATTTCATCACCTCTGCTCTCAAAACGGTGAAGGAAAACATCGTGAGGAAACCGGCATGTCTTAGAACCAAAAATTCGAAGACATGTGACATCTACCAACCCGCACTGGGCTCGCGTGGTGGATTATGGCCCACTCCCTCTCACCGAGAGGAGGCCTGTGTCCTAGCAGTGGGAACATTATAGGCTAATGACATGAATTAATCAGAAGCCCGAAAGTCTGTCAACCAGTCTTCCCAAGGGGTAATATCATGTTACCCAGTAACTGGGTTGTGGAGGTCAGATAGGCTGTCACTCCATGTAAAATACTGGTATTCATATGCATCCGGTTACACTGGAAGCAACCATGTTGGAGTCGACTGCAAGTTGTTAAAGTACCTGCTCATCGTCATCTGATCATGAGCAAGTACTTCAAAAAGATGCAGCCTCCACGGGCTCTACCTCCTCTCATTACCTACAACAAGTTTTACTTCAATCTTTCTGCCAAGTCATAGCAGCACGCGTAGCATGACCGCCTAGAAACGGAATTTGTCGACGAAAGGGAAGACAAAATGGTAGATTGTATCCTAGAAAAATTGTGTAAAACTGAAAAGAAGAGATGTTTCTATTCTTCAGTCGACAAGAGACGAGTACGAGTACGATGTCAAGTATGATGACTATTTTTCTGATGAGATAGAAACATGTTTACAGAATTAAAATACATAAGGAACTTTTTTGTTCTTGGTAGAATAGATATATAATTGGTCATGCTACGCCGGCAGGTGGGCCTGAAAGAAGAATTAGCCGGGCACCATTTCTCAACCACGTACATGGTGGTGGGTGAGAAATGGTGCCCGGCGTAGGCGTAATGTGGTTTCTGCGAAAACGGTACGAACTACACGGGTTGCCCTGAACTTGAGAGTGGAGACAATTATCTATTGTGGCATGTTTTTTAATTATAAAGTTATGTATTTTTTTCAACGTTTTTGTTATAAGTTACAACAACAGCTGTAAGTAGGGTTGCCAACTATACTGTTAAAAACAGTATTATACTGTTTTTCACTTTATACTTTTTGCTGTTGAACAAAAATAAAGTCTACAAAATACTGTTTTCAGCACGATTAACACTAAAAGTGTTTGACGCTCACACATAAAGACTGTAAATTAATAAATTGTGCGAGAAGCTTTCAAACATAAGTATTTAAAACATTAAATAAATTAAATACTGTTAATTTTTCTAAAATACTGTTTAATATTCTCAGACCTCAATATACTTTATTTCTTGTAAAAGAGTTGGTAACGCAAGCTGTAAGGGTTAGTTTTATTAGGGTGCTTGTGAGTGTCAAGTTTGTTATTTCTGTCGACGTTCGGATGAACATAATAAAATCGCGTCAGGATTTCTACTCGCACTGGATTTTCAACCCTCGGTTTTGAACCTGGATGGGAAATCATCGAATGACTTCTCCCGCTCTGGGCGAAGCGGGAGAACGTGTCAGACTTTTACTGACTAAAATCCACCCGTGTTCCTTCAGTTGCCCATATGCCAGGACTACGGTATCTCGTTTGAACAATCTCGCGACCCTGGCAGAGCGTGAGTGAGTCTCAGCGCGTCGAAAAAACAATGTTCGAATTTCAATTCTCGGCGCTAAATAGTGCCTTGAAGAAAGCCAGTAGGCAGGGTCGTAGCTACCGCCGTATCATCCGTATCAATGATACGGGGCCCCCAACGTACAGAGGGCCCCCTCAAGCTCCGACTTATTATGAAACATTTTTTTTTAATATTATAGGCGAGTGACCGCATAAGACCACGACTCGCGATGCTGTTTTCTTTATTTTGGAAAAAAAAAACAATGTCATCCTTTTGAGCTTTACTGCAGTGAGTCTGGGAAAAAAGGGTCCCTAACAAATCTTGATGTAGGGCCCCTTCAGGACTAGCTACGCCACTGCCACTAGGTAGGTAGGCAGGTGCTTGTAGTGGCTTGGCAGTGCGCAAAAAAATCCCGTCGCGATATTATTACGTCTTCATCATTTCAGCCGTAACACGTCCACTGCTGGACTTAGGCCTCCCCCAATTTGGGGGGCTTTGCCATAATCGCCACGCTTGGCAGGCGGGTTGGCGATCGCAGTATGGTGGTAAAATGCATAGAGAACGCTGCTGCCCATTCTCTAGTAAGTCCCTTAGTCGCCTTTTACGACACCCACAGGAAGAAATGGGGTGGTGTTATTCTTTACGTCCGGCACCACACGGTACATATTATTACGGTTATTACTCATAAAAATTTATCTATAGATCTAATCTACGTATGAAACGTCTACATAAGGTTATGCCATATCAGAAATATGCGACACTAGAATGACCTAATTATTTAAGTGGATAACCTAGGTATTGATATTTATTGCAGCTCTTCCAAACGAATGATACACAGAATGAAATAATAAATATATTAGGTAAGTAGGTAATTCGTGGATCCACCGATACACGATAAGGCAGAAGGCTATGCAACAGAAATATTATTGATTGAATATTAATTCTAAATACCGCAAAGGTATTGAAAAGCACGCGAAATTGAAACATATCAAACTAGCTTCTGCCCGCGACTTCATCCGCTTCAAATTTTTGCTCCTCCAGGACTCCCAGCTCATCCCGTCGCATCGAATTGCCTGCCATTTTTCGTTCATTTTTCGCTCCGCTCTTTTGATCATAGCGTGATGTTATTAGCTTATAGCCTTCCTAAATAAATATCCAACACAAAAAGAATTTTTCAATTCGGACCAATAGTTCCTGGGATTACCGCGTTCAACCAAACAAACTCTTCAGCTTTATAACATTAGTATAGAAAGGATTAACGGTTCCCACAAATAGGCGCGACGCGACCCTCGTAGAACAATTTCTATGTGAACTGAAATTGTTTTATGAATATCACGACGCAACTGTCTGAAGAAGCCTTCAACGTTGTCTGGCTGGGTGCATGTCGTCCAAATCGATCTGGCGTGACCTTTATATCCGGTCACTATACGATATTCCGATTGGGAAGGTTGTCAAGGTTTTGGTCTAATCGCGTAAACAGATTAGATAGGTATACCGGTATACCTCACCACCCTATACGGATTATACCTACCTAGAGAGGGGGTCAGGCCAGGGGGTTAGTAATTTGACCCCCTGGTTTATTATGGTATGTAGTAACCCATAAAATATTATGTATTCTTCTGCATAAAATAAATATTTAACATAATTATGAATTGTTCAAATAATTTAAACAACACATGATATGAAGGCCACATTACATACAACAACTAATGTGAAGAGTCCACGACGAATCCACGTCGTACTAGACAAGCACCTCTCTTTCTAATTTAAGGTGTGGTATATTTTTGTCTCTCTCTTATGCTCTGTGCGGTAGTGATTGGCGGCTACGTTTTCATTATCATCAATAGAATGAATGAACTTTCTCGTTTAAAGAACAAAAATAGTATTTACTCAAAATAAACTATGCTCATACTTCACATAGTTAGATTTAAGCTATAGAAATTAAATAATTTAAAAAACATGGTTTGTAACATGTTTGAAAAACCAGAAATGTAGAGAACTGAATTGTAACAACCGGTGTTCATAATTTCCCGCCGTCTGAATCATTAAATTCGTGTAGTGTGTTCAAATCCTATTTGCTAACTCTCAGCCAATAGCAGCTTTCCATCTGTCTGTCGTAATTTAACGTAAAACGTCATTTTGGTCCTACTCTCTCACTCCCATGCAAGCTCATCGAATACAAAAGTATCTCTTTCTCCCTTCCGTATTACCCAATACATTGACTTTAAATTCTCATCTCATTCGCACTTCAAATGTTTGTGTTGAACAGAGCGAGATAAAACATAGCTGAAGCTTACAAACCGGTCGAAGTAATAATAGAGAATTCGCCAATTTTTGAAGTTATTCGTGGCCAGTCCTTTGAACGTGGAGGTGCTTGTGTGAATCAAAAATGAAGTCTTTAGTCCTAGCTGTTGTCAGTTTACTGGCGATTTCGTCAATAAATTGTGAAGTGTTCTTCGAGGAGACATTCCCCGATGGTAAGTTTAAGCATTTTATTCAAAAATCCTTATTTTTGAGCTGTGCCGACTTGCCGCGTGTGCTATCGATCGTCTCCGTTAGCGGCAGCCGGTTTATTTTGGGGAGTAATGTGTTAAAACAGTACGTTTTTCATTTCAGACTCATGGGAATCCAACTGGGTTTACAGTGAGCACCCTGGCAAAGAATTCGGCAAGTTCAAGCTGACTGCTGGAAAGTTCTACAACGAGCCGGAGGAAGATAAAGGTAGGTGGAGACCGGTCCCCTTCTAATGCCCCTTACGATGTAACATTCACATTTGAGTGATGAATTAATTTTGTTATGCAGATCAGTGCACTTTGCATGTATGTATGGATATATTACTCAATACTATGAGCGTGTAAAGGGCACTGAACTCAATTACACACAGCAAATTAACAATAGGCTGGGCGTCAGTGTCACAACACGCCACTCTAACCGCATCTCCTATACAATTCTGTTTTCCTGGTACTCGTCAGGTCTGCAGACGTCTGAGGACGCGAGATTCTACGCGTTGTCACGCAAGTTCGAGCCATTCAGCAACGAAGGCAAGCCCCTGGTGGTGCAGTTCTCAGTGAAACATGAGCAGGACATTGACTGCGGAGGTGGCTACCTCAAGGTCTTCGACTGCAAATTGCAGCAGACTGACATGCATGGAGAAACCCCCTATGAGATTATGTTTGGCCCTGACATCTGCGGTCCTGGTACCAAGAAGGTAAGAATAATCTATTCATATAATATTACTTAAATTGATTGAGCATTTTGGAAGTAAGAACAAACAATGACTTTAAAATGTCTAGAATAAAGCCAATACATAATTAAAAAAAAATAAAGGCTTTCAATAAGTAAGTGAAAATGTTAGGTAATAACCAAAATAATATCCCACCAAACTAGAATAACCAACCGGTTTCAATCTTACAATCATTCAAGTTGACTAAACATAACTAAGACATAATATATCAAAAATAATTAACATAAATACCTGTTTAGGTATAATTTAAAAATACTATGCCTTTGTTTCCTTTGGGAAATATGTATATCCTTTTGTAAGAACATAATTGCTGTGAGATCATTGTCAGTTACAGGAAAAAAAAATGAAATAGTACATAATGTTGTAACAGTTGTTCACTTTCTATTATCACCTGGTAGGTACTTTACTATTGCATTACAGCTGATGGATTTTATAGGTTTTTATCTGATTAGGACATTGGTTTTCATTTAGCTGTCTAGTTTTCATGATGATTAATAGCTTTTTTCATTTATCTTTGGTATTAACAAGTTAGTACCTAGTAGGTGGTGAAGATAAGATTCAATAGTAATGATTTTCTTCCTTATTAGCTAGTAATGGGAGAGCCTAATGGAAAATAAAGCTAATGAATTAATTAGGGCTCTATACTTAGAGCTCTAGAATATAATTAGGTATTTACATTTAAACTTAATAAAACACTTTTCTTGGAAAAGTTGGATATAAGTAAAGTTCACACATGTCTTGTCTAATAATTGTGATCTCCTTTAAATATAATTATGCTACTATTGCAAAGGACTCCCCCAAGACTTCTACCTCTTTCTATCCAGGGATAAAGTGAACCTCTGGTGTGTTTTCTCCAGCTTGACCTGCTATCTTAAACATAGTTATAATTGTGCATTTCTCACTTTGACTAAACTTTAAGTATGAACACTCAAGTCAAAGTCATTTATGAATAACTAGCTTCTGCCCGCGACTTCGACCGCGTTAAATTTTTGCTCCCCTGACCCTTCCCGTCGCATCGAATTGCCTGCCAGTTTTCGTCCATTTTCGTTGCTGCTCCACTCCTTTGATCGTAGCGTGATGCTATATAGCTTATAGCCTCCCTCAATAAATAGACTACCCATAATAAATTTTCAATTCGGTTCTGTAGTTCCTGAAATTACCGTGTTCAACCAAACAAACAAACTCTTCAGCTTTATAATATTAGTATAGATACAATTCCATATTCTCATAAATCATTCAAATGTAAATATAAAAAGTAGTTTAAATTCGATTAGTCTTTTGATAAAGATCTAGTATAATTGATGACCCTTAATGGTGTAAAATATACCTACTGGACTTTCATTCTGTTTAACTTGTTTTACGAAATCTACACATTCATATCACAGTGTTTAGTACGTAATAATGAATTAACTGAAAATGACCTTCGGCATATTAATTAGATTAGTAAATAATTAAAAATGCGCCAGTTCATATCCATATCGCGACAGCTGGACAAATAGCATGGAGATATTATCAATATTTTATACCTACAGATATTAAAAAGTTCCGAGGTCAGCAAACACTCATGAACCTGCGTTTTTACACGCTTTATATGAGCTTCACTTGTATGTTTGTTTGTTTGTAACCGACTCCTTATAGCGCGATTTTGACCCACTTTAAACGACCAGATTTCATTCAAACTTTGCACACCTGTCAAAGATCGATCACAATACTATAATTTCATAAATTTGTGCCATTATCCGTGCTAGGGTTACCAGGACAGCAAAAAAACTGTCTTCGAAAACTACGCTGACATACGTCTCAAAATTCGAAACACCCTAAAAATAGAAAATAAATAATAGTTCAAAAAACTAAAAAACACGCTTCTATAGAAAACCAAACTAAAAAGTAGAAAATAATGGAAAAAAGCGTGGGGTGCCTGATATCAATAAAAAAATACTTTAAAAAGCACCCCAAGCTTTTTTCCATTATTTACATTAGTTTTTTTAAACTATTATTTTTACTCCTATGAAAGTAATGATCTGCCTCTATCACATTGAAAGATCAATGCTTGAAATCGCGTCTTTTATCGAATTCAAATTTAGTTATTGTAGTTCAGCATCATGTTCCTGCCCTTATCCATATTTGGGCGAAAATGTCTTTTTCTTCCATACTTCTCTATTAGTCGTCGTCTCAGTAGTCGGGTGACTAAACTAACTAAAACTAGGTTTTCTAACCATATCATCATTCAGTTAGTTATCGTTGTTGATCTCCTAAAATACTCGACAGATTTTGATGCAGTTTCGCCATAACTGGGTACTGCGTTGATGTGAAAGTTTTTTCTTTATTCTATGCGTGCAACAAGCTCATAAAAAATAGTTCAACAGTGTTGATCAATGTTCATTAAAAATTCATGCGACCTTATGGACACGCGTCAAGTTGTGAAGTGCATGCAGCCTCTAGCAGTATCGCTTATCCCAGGCTCGTCACTGTTATCGATAGGTACATTTACACCATAAAAATAACTTCATTAACTTCATAAAAATAAAAACAGCAACATTGTTGATCAATCTTCATTAAGAATTCACGCGGCCTTATGAGGACATTTGTCGCGTTGTGAAGTTCATGCAGCCTTTGGCATTATCGATTATCACCGCTCCCACGTACCTACCTAATAAAATCGCTACGGGAATTTTTTGCGTATTGGATCTTCAGCGTTCTGCTTAGCACCGAGAGTTGAAAATTGAACACTGTTTTTTCGACGCGGTAAGATTCACTCACGCTGCACTCTGTTGGATTCTGAATGTTCGGTTCAACACCGACAGTTGAAAATCCGCGCGATAAAATTTCCAGCGATTTTATCATGCCCGTGTGAATGTTGGCTTAAAGGAATCGATATATTTACATCGGCCCAGCGTTACGTGTTACAACAAATGTTCATTGAAGCATTCAATCGCTAGGATATTGCATAACATTGGTTTCCAACCGACGATTTCACGCAGCCGATATTGTCTGTCTTTTGAACAATTAGGTGGCAACACTAATTTGGTACTCATTTGCTAATGTAATGAAGTTCCTTAAATGTTAAGTTTCTTAAATGAGAATCTAATGTAATGTCTAAATTAGATAATTGGTATTATTAACAAAAACTAGACAATTTTGAGGTCACTGACCAATTTTGTAACCAAACTTGCTCTAGCTCCTGTCTAATAAAATATGCAAATAAATAAATTATCGCCTATAGCAAAAGTTCGATGGAACCTCATAGTTCGTCAACCTTAAACACGTTTGACGATCTTCCATTGTCTCTCTTTGTCTATCTTAGAGCTAACCACATCTTGCATCTCCCTCAGGTTCACGTGATCTTCAGCTACAAGGGCAAGAACCATTTGATCAAGAAGGACATCCGTTGCAAGGATGACGTGTACACCCACTTGTACACTCTGATCGTGAAGCCTGACAACACCTACGAGGTGCTCATCGACAATGAGAAGGTGGAGTCTGGAGAGCTCGAGGCTGACTGGGACTTCCTGCCCCCCAAGAAGATCAAGGTAAGATGCCATTTTGATTGAAATGATGAATTTCTAGCTATACTTGTCCAAATTTCGTGTTTTGCGATAGGCTTATCGGAAATCTTCCGGGTTGTGGAATTCAATTTGATGTCATGAAAACTGATGTTATGAAAATAATATGAAAAAAGTATGAAGAATCTGCATATTTACAGAAATACCACCACTTTCGTCAAAAAGTTGTATTTTCAATAGAACTCTACGAATTTTCTAAACCCATTTTCCCCCTTAGGACCCCGAAGCCAAGAAACCCGAAGACTGGGACGAGAGGGCCACCATCGCCGACCCTGATGACAAGAAACCCGAAGACTGGGACAAACCTGAGCACATTCCCGACCCTGATGCCACCAAGCCTGAGGACTGGGATGATGAGATGGACGGCGAATGGGAACCTCCCATGATTGACAACCCCGACTACAAGGGAGTTTGGGCACCTAAGCAGGTAATTTGTTACTTTTGTATCAGTTTTTAGATGTTCAGATTCGTTAGTCATTGTTGAATCGGGTTCGTACGAAGTGGCGTCATCGGAAATGTGTCACTTGCTGTGTTACTTTAGTGGCAGCGTCTTTATTTTAAAGGTCATGAAATATAGTATAGTTTGACAAAACTGCGAACATACGTCGATTTTGGCTGTAGCATCATGAAAAATTACAATGAAGTATTTCTGTGTTGTTCAAATTTTTATTTTTCGGTAATTAAGGTCAGAAAGAAGGCTATGTTAATAAACTAAAATTAGGTTTAAACAAAACGCTGAAAATCCGGAGCAATGACACGGAAATAACGAAGTTGGAAACCAAAGAAGCCATGTTGACTTAAGAGTTAAAAATATGAAATCGTCACGCTCCAATTTCAACAAGAGTATTTTAATCAATTAGAAACGGTTCCCTTTCAACAAAATTTCTCTTATCTAAAAACTGCATTACACATTTACACCCGAAACGTTTAATTTCGCAGTGGCACCGTGTAGAATCTATTTAAAACTAAAGAAAGCATCATTGAGTCATTTGATGACGTCAGCTTCCTCAGAAGTCTCGCGTGGCTGTTTGCATAACGTTCAAAACGTATATTGACCCGCGTTACCGTTATAATGTGAAAATTGTACGTCTCATTGACTGGCGATGTAAGCCGGTGTTACTTTACTATTTAGCACTTATAGTTCGACAGACTTGAATGATTTAAACCTACCTATTAACATCAACTCATTACGAAATTCCTTCTTCACAGATCGACAACCCCGCCTACAAAGGACCATGGGTGCACCCAGAGATCGACAACCCTGAATACGTATCAGATCCCAACCTTTACAAACGCGACGAACTCTGCGCCGTCGGTCTGGACTTATGGCAGGTCAAGGCAGGAACTATCTTCGACAACTTCTACTTCGGAGACGACGTTGCAGAGGCTGCAGAGCGTGGTGAGGCCCTCAAGAAGAGGCTAGAAGGTGAAAAGAAGATGAAGAGTGAGCAGGATGAGGTCGAGAGGGAGAAGGAAAAGGCGGAGAAGCCTGATGATGAGGATCTCGATGATGAAGATCTGGATGATGAGGCCGGTGAAGGAGCACCTGTGGTGAGTTGACTTACTTTTCATTTTCAACCAATGTGTTAACTGCTTTATCCAACTAAGAAGTTGCAATACAAGTGGATTTTTGTGCCATTCTAAGGAAATAATATTTTCTTTTACCATATTATCTTAGCTTACGACTGGTATAGCCATCCACTCTCTGTATTGTAGTCTAGCTAAATAATTGGCGCAGTAGGTTTTGTTGCCAAAGTCAAGTGATACAAAGATAAAGATCATGAAAACGCCACTACTACAACATACAAAGGTTTTACTCACGAATTTAGATTGTTTTTCTAGCACTCGAATTCTTAGCATTATATTACCTTTTGTTGTGTTTAAAATTAGAATTCTTTACAGAGTTTGAGTACATACGTAAAACTACGTCAGAATTTATTATTGACCTCTATTCTAATTAAGTTTTGTCTTTGTTACAGGAGGACCACGATGAGCTGTAAACTGTGTCAATGTGTGTGTAAAGACAATAAGTATCGTCGGATACATACGTGAGCGTGTGTGTTTGCGCGGGGCATGCCTGTGCGCATGCTGTAGTTCCAAAAAACTTGAAGAATCCTTAGTTCATCATAGTGCGTAATAGTGTGTCTGTTCCAGTCTTGTCCTATACAATATGTATGATAATTACCTAGTTGTAAAATTTATTTCATTGTCATACTAATTCTTATCTTACAATGCGTGTGCTGGCTCGAAATATTCCAAGTTGGGGTTAGTAATATTTATTTTTGTGGACCCAACAAACTTCTTTTTTTTTTATAAAGGTTGCAATCACGCTCAGTTTCTATTGTATTAATGTTAATACGGCACTGTGTGTCGTCGAGTGCAGGGATTTATTGTACACTGTTAGTTGCTGTAGCCTAAATTTTTTGTAAGAATTTAACTAATGTTGTAGAATAAATCTGTGAGTGAAAGTTTCTCATTTATGTTGTGAAACGAGTCTGATTAAAATTAATATATTAAATTTATTTTTGGTTTTATTTTGTTTTTGGTATGAATTTGTCGGTTTGAATGTTGGTTGAATCTCGGTACTCAAATTTTTCAAGCATATGAAAGCTGGTGTGTGTTACATTGGCTTAAAATTCGTTCTGTACTCCACATGAGGGAGTAGTATTTTTTCCCAAAATTCTTATGAACTGTTTGATGAAAGATGAGCGCGCGTTATATAAATGACCCTCCTAATAAAATATCAAGTTCGTATTCTTCTAATATTTATTTGAAACAATTTTGTACTTCATATTCATGCCCAGGTTTTACTCTAATAAACTTAATATTTTAAACATGTTTGTCTTTATAATTTAATTAACAACAATAACAACAGCTGATCATGACCCGACGTAAAATACGAAACCACATTTTATAAACCATTATGTGGACATTAATTTGATACAACTACTTACAAATATATTTTAAAACATGTTTAGTATATTTGCCAGGAACTTCATGTAGCCAGAAATCATTCTATCCAGTGCGTTCCTAGAGCGTGGCTTCTGACCCTCGCTGCTCGGCCCCCACAGAACTGTTTGGAGGACATGATACACAATTATTAGAAAATAGAAACATTTCATTGAGTTACAATAGAGTACGTAATCCTAATTTTATAAATGTGAGTTTGTGAGTATGAATGTTTGTTACTCTTTCACTCAAAAACGATTGATCGGATTTATAGGAAATTTTGCACCCAGTTTAAACATACATACATACATACACAGGATACTTTTTATCCCAATAGTACGTTCCCGTGGGATAATTTCCGACCTCTATGCGGGCGAAGCCCCTGGTAAAAGCTAATCCATTTAAATGAATCATCAGACTTTCTTTGGGTTTTCTCTCTTTTCTGTCCACTAAGTTCACCAATTTTCTCCTAGATGTCGCTAAAGTAAAGATTAGTATATCGCTATTTAGCGCCATCTACATTAGCTGCCCTAAATTAATTACGTCCAAGCTGAATATGTAAAAATTTAAACACAAAATAATAAAATTATTAGTAACTAATTATTTTTAATCATTCACTATTGTATTATTGGTAGAAACTTTAGTATAATAGTATACAGGTCAGGAACACGGGTCACAAATGAAGGTGAAAATTTTGTCAAATATTTAAGCCAAAAAGGCTTTTTTTTTCTGCGTGAGAAATCATCAAATGACTTCTCCCGCGCTGGGCGGAGCGGGAGGGCGTGTCAGACTTTTACTGACTAAAACCCACCCGTGTTCCTTCAGTTGCCCATGTGCCGGGGCCACGGTATCTCTTTCGAACAATCACGCGACCCCGGCAGGCATCGGTCCTAGCAGACCCCTTCAAAGGTTCCGGCTTTGGATTGTATTTCATTTCAAATTTTAATATGGAGACCGAACTTGATCTCTTGCTGGAGCCCTATTGTAAAGTGGGAATACCTATATCTACCTACCCAAATTTCAATTGAGAATAAACAATGGGAACAATGGACTCGAGATTTAATTCCAACACTTATTCTAACACACATTATTGAACCAAATTTTCTAAACGTCAAAACAAAAAACATGCAACTTCGAAGAGTTTCCATAGATTTTACTGGAACGCTTTTGAAATCGCTGGTTTTAGGTTTAGCATCTGAATACATAGTCAAAAAGTTTACACAACTTATGCCAACGGATATTGCGTATAAAGCCTAGTTAAAAAAAAAAATCGTAGCAAAAAGTTGTTTAAAAATATCACTTACGTTTCTCCAGATAATTGGTCTTCTGTTTCGTCAATTTAGCAAAGTCCTCCACTGCATCAGGCTTGGCTGTCGTCGTCGTGGTGGGCTCTGGGTGACCACGGTTGTAATCCAGCAGCCATAGACAAGGGTGGGGGGCAGGTTCAGGTGCAGCCGTTACTGCAAAGTTGAAAATTAAAGTTATGTAGATTATTTATCGGCTAGAGCGTAAAAGATTCAAAATCAAAAGTCATTCAAACTAGGCTTAGAGTCAGCACTTTTTGAACGTCAAAATAACATAAGGCAGGCCTCTAAAAAGTCCGCCCTTCACTAATTCCTAGCGCTTCAGCTAGGAAGAAGAAGTGAAGCGACACTTCGTTTAGTGGGCGACTCCTTTCAAGTAAACAATGTGAATTGGGCTTCTGGGTATCGAATGGTTACTAAGCTCCTACAGGACAGGTAAAATTATTAGAGTAGGTAGGTAGGTAAATTAGTTCTAAGGCTGCATTTTCCCCTGCAGTAGCCAAGTCCTCGCGAAGAGACTGGACTCCTAGTGGGAATATATTAGGCTGATTGATTACATGTTGGAGGCTTTTTAAGACTATTACCTTGAAACACTCCCTGAATATTCATTTTATGGAAGAATAATATAAAGACTTAATATAATTATATCGATAGAATGTCAACAATGATCATTATTTATGCTGTTTGTCGACGCACAGCAACTTGCGACCCCTCGTTTTTCAGTGAAGTTGACTAATCATTATCATTATCAACAGCCTATATAATGTTCTCACTGCTGGGACACAGGCCTCCTCTCGGTGGGAGGGAGTGGGCCATAATCCACCACGCGGGCCCAGTGCGGGTTGGTAGATGTCACATGTCTTCGAATCTTTGGTTCTAAGACATGCCGGTTTCCTCACGATGTTTTCCTTCACCGTTTTGAGAGCAGTGGCGATGAAATAATTTACACAAAGTAATGCGCCTGCTTGGGTTTGAACTCACGACCTACTACTCGTAAGTCGCGGTCGTTACCACTGGGCCACCACTGCTCCTCATATAAGTTGACTAATAAAACCGGGAAAATAATCTGTCAAGAGTTTATTGCTCTCAGAATACAAATGAGGCAGGCGTCTAACTCAATAAACCCAATTGATTTTCGTGGTTAACTTGATGTCTCACCTTCATTGTTTGCGGGGATGATTAAAACCTGAAAGTTAAGTTCGTTAAGTAAACATTAATACAATGAGTAAGAGTAAAACATATAAGTTACGTTAAAGGTCGAAGTTATATCACTGGGTGCTTATAAGTAGGTGCACTAGCTTCTGCCCGCGACTTTGCCCGCGTGAAATATAGGCCCCTGATCCAACGCATTGCAACCCATCGCTCACCTGTACTATTTCTGGTTTAAGCTAGGCGTTTTTCGGACTTTTTTTCTGTTTGACGGCTCCTAAGGGTCAAAACTCGCACGTTGTTAAATAACCTATAAACTTCGTCAAAAATTGGGCTATCAAATGGTATATAGGTATTTATAGAGATTAGCACGTTCAACCAAAAAACAAACAAACTTTTAGTATTAGTATAGTTTGGGTTGTTTTAGTAGCTTGGTGAAGGATCGCTTAGTGCCCATAGTAGGCCTCCCCCACATTAGGCGTGCGCGATCCTCGGGCGCGAGCGCCGCGCGCGCGTCGCGAGCGCGTCGCGAGCGCGCCGCGAGAGCGTCGCGTTTAGCTGCCCTGCGGCGCGCTCGCGGCGCACTCGCGGCGCGCTCGCGGCGCGCACGCGGCGCTCGCCTTGGCGTTTAACCCCCTACAGCTAAGTCAGTCACAATTTGGACAATTTTCGTTTCAAAATCCACACTATCCACACTAATATTATAAATGCAAAGTAACTCTGTCTGTCTGCCTGTCTCGCTTTCCTGCTAAAACTACTGAACCGATTTAAATGAAATTTGGTACTAAGATAGTTTAGAGCCTGAAAAAAGACATAGGCTACTTTTTATTCCGTGACTTTGTCTGCGTCCGCGATAAACGACATTTACGCAGAAGAAGTCGCGGGCAGAAGCTAGTCTTTTATAAATAAAGTGCTGATTTCTTCCCACACCTTTTTTTTGCAATACGATCACTATACTCCTTTGTAGTCATGTCCCATATCGCAAAGCATGTATTTCATCTATTTTTAATTACTATTTTAGAATAAGTTACATTATAAGATAATCAATAGATCCTCCTCTCTACCTACTGTATTTTCCTTTGCTGTGCCCGACAGGGTCCACAACTGTTTCTAAATAAAATGTTTTACCACCTAAGCATTGTGGAATGCAATAAAGTATTGAGTATTGTAGCGGGCGAAGGGGTAAGAACGCGACTCGAGCGCCGCGAGGGCGCCGCGAGCGCGCAGCAGGGCAGCTAAACGCGACGCTCTCGCGGCGCGCTCGCGACGCGCTCGCGACGCGCGCGCGGCGCTCGCGCCCGAGGATCGCGCACGCCTAATGTGGGGTCAGCCTAAACTGTCAAAATTGAGTAACTATAGGGAAAAAATTGGAAGACATTCCGGTATCAAGTAAAGTAAACTTAACCCCGTTTTTGATCTCGATCTTGCCTGATCGAACGTCTACCTATTTCAGAACAAATATTAAGGTACCTTAAATCTCTCCAAAAATGAAACTACGGGGTTGGTTTAGGTTCCAGGGTTGCCGGTTGCAGCTAAATACCAGCATTTACAATCTCTTCAACGCTGTTTATTTTAATTTCGGAACAGTAACGAGGAAAATAGAAACATCGTAATGAAATGCTAATTCAATCCACGAGCGCGACAATTTTGACAATATTCTTACCACCACCGCGCCAACGGACACGAAAAACTTGAAATTGTACATGTTTATCTACTTAACGAAGCACATAACAATGACTGACAAGACAAGTTTGGTGTTGTTTATATTTATATATCTGGAGACAACGCCTTTTATACGGGTTGTTACACGCCTTTTAACACACACTGAGCCAAACAATTTATTTCCTTGTTACATTGTCATGACATTTTTGGAATAAGAATATAGTTACTATTTAAATTGTTCCAAGGTGTGAAAAGTTTATCCACTAATTTATCATGGTAGGTAACTAATCACTACCGTGTCTCCAAAGGTTTATGGATGGAATCCGTTCTAGTGA
Source organism: Aporophyla lueneburgensis (assembly GCA_932294355.1). Taxonomy (NCBI): domain Eukaryota; kingdom Metazoa; phylum Arthropoda; class Insecta; order Lepidoptera; family Noctuidae; genus Aporophyla; species Aporophyla lueneburgensis. The sequence goes on along the minus strand of OW028740.1, from coordinate 7,551,523 downwards.
GTATTACTAAAACGGCATTTAGTCCTACTCCTATGGAAGGTATCTAAATAGCCATTGTAGCTTTTTTCATCGACCCTTTGATCACGAGGTCCTGTGGAGGTCTCTTATATGCACATAAATAGGTATTATTTATCATCATCATTTCAGCCGAAAGGCGTCCACTGCTGGACATTAGTCTCTCCCAAAGGGGGGGTTTTGCCATAATCGTCACGCTTGGCAGGCGGATTGAAGATCGCAGTATGGTGGTAAGAGGCATAGAGAACGCTGCTGCTCATTCTCTAGTAAGTCCCTTAGTCTCCTTCCACGACACCCATGGGCCATGGTGCTATTCTTTACGTCCGGCAAACACCGTCAAACACGGAAAAGTATTACTTTAAAGCTTCAAGTTCAGTTGCATTTATAGTCATTCATAGTTATATAATCTTTCATTCTATGAACTGAAATTGGCTGAAACAAAATTCAAAACAACTTTCCTCTGGTTCCCAATATTTTTTGGGGTCATTTAAGTAAGCTTTTTGTGAACAAAAACTTGAAAAAACTCTACAAAGTGAAAAGTAACTTCAATTTCAGAAATGGGTGTTTTGATCTGTATTAAAGTTTTTGCCACTTACTTCTGAAATTAAAGTTAGACAAATATTTTTTATTTTTCACTTTTTGGTTGTTGTACCCCGCCCTACATCAATTTCTGTATCACTATTTGCTATGTAAACAAAATTGACAGGAAGTATTAGAAAATCATCAAGATACACAAAGTTTAGATACCACAAGATTAAATACCTACTTATTATCGAAGCTAGCGCATAAACTACCCAAGCAAAGTTAATAAAATTTATTTGGGACCAACCATGAACCCACCAATGAAATAATTTTCAAAACCGATCCACAATTGAAAACCAAAAAAGCCGATTTGAGAACCTCCATCTTTTTGAAGTCGGCAAAAAATAGGGCGATCTAACACATCGTTACTCATACTTTAATCTTTTCCGTAGTGTGAAACATTCCCACTTTGACACCATTCTATTTCTGAAACCCCGAGGCTTTATCAAGAAACAATATTTTCGTTGCCCACAAGTTTATTTTGAGTTTTATAAGACCCGCCCTACAATACGGCTTTGTTTTCACAGTCACCCCTTAACTTAACTATACCATACCTTTTGTACAACTTTGACATAAGATTGGCTTTCTTATGACAGGGGAAGAAGGTTGGAAATTGCTTGTGTGTTTGCAGAAGGGTGTAAAGGGAAGTTGGGATCCCTCAAGGCAGGGTGATAACGTAAAGTGTCAACATTTGCCCTGCATTGGTGGATATCCGGTGTCGACTGACATGACCGACTTTTGTCTAAGGTCGGGAAGAATGCGGGAGAAATAAATGATAGTGATGGATGTCCCTTGTTTGTTTACGAACTTGGGAGCAGACGAATTGCTTGTTAGATAACGCTGAAATGAAATAATTGATAACGTAACAAGAATTAGTTTCTTTGTATCTCTAAACCAAATGGTGGTATTTGTGATGTTTTACAATCCGTTGGTTTTATATAGAACCTACCTAACTGTAAACATATTCCTGCTTTAAAAACATTTGAAGCACATGTGAAATTACAGACTCACCTACTAATAAGAAAAGATGTATTAAAAGATAAATTAAAATAAATTAATTAATAGAAAATTTTCGAAATTTTAATAACTTCAGCAATCAGGAAATTATGCTCGTTTCGTTTGGTCTTGATAAGCAATGCAGTGTGGTGTGATGGCGCAAACTTGAAATTGTGTCAGTTTTTTTGTTCTGCACTTTTTCAAGGTACCTACAGGCTACAAAAAACCCCTGTGATGTCGGGCTACAGGGAAGGGTTAGAGGGCTGTTTGGATGATTATAATTTTGTAAATACATAATTGTACGAGTTACGCTCGGAAAAAAAAATGTTCTACATTCAGCCTAAAAATGGCTTGCAAATCTTAAAATACATTTTCACAGACGCTATCGTAATTTTCATAAACATAGTTAAATAGAGACTGCCTAGAGACTAGACTTGAATCCTCCACTGAATCTTTCCGAGCAGCAGCAGGCGTAACAAGAATTTACTTCCAGTGAACTTGACAGCTTTACTATCTTCGTAAATAACACTCGAGTTTTACGCGAACCGAGTGGAGGCAACGCAACGGCATGACATTTTTATGCCAGGGCAGGGACGCTAAACCCATGAATCGATGGTAACACGATTAGGGGAATCGGACATCATTAGAACCCCTGGTATATTCGCTACAGGGGATTATTTGAAATGGGAAAAATATAAATAGGTGACCAGCATGATTTTTCATGGGATTCTGAGAAATATGAAGAAAGGATATTTATAAGGGTACTTTTCTTACGGAAGGACTTTATTTCATGTCGGTTGGGAAGTTATGGGGTGTATTATAAATATGTGCATTGGGGATAAGAGGGTAGGTATAAGATGAAAAGGGTCCTTGTGTTTCAAACCGAGTAGCTACTTACGAAAAAGTAAAGTTAAATACTCTCTCACTGTTATTATTTCAAGTGAGATTCGATCTCCGGGTCGGGTAAGATTATCGATTTAATGTTTCTATTAGCTTCTCAGTAGGTAGCTGCCTGGTGTTTGAGTTTGTGGGTATCTGGACACCCAACATTACATTACATGGGACTCAAGCATGGCAATGTGTGTGACATCTCCGACCTCTTCGGAGTATAGCTAGATGTTGCGGTATATCATAGCAAGATTCACATAATGGGGAAGATTTTTGCCATTTTTCCCCGCTAGGTGTCGCGACTCCTAAGATCCGCTATACATATCTGTGCATCGTTATATTTTAGATCTTTTTCACGTTTTTATATTAAATCTATTAAAATGACGAAGTGTGCAGTGCCGGGATGCAAAGAAAATGGTTATCATTTGTTCCCAAAAGATAAAAATAGGAAAAGGTTGTGGGCTAAAGCAATAAAACGGTCAGAATTGGCGAAATCGCAATCTTCATATTTACGATGATGTGGAAATCATTTTACAGAAAATGATTATAAAACTTTGAAATCGTCTACAGCTGAGAAGGTATATTCTTATATTTTGTCTTTGTTCAAACCTGTCACCAATGTCATATGTATCATGATTGCGTAAATTGCAGGTTTCAATTTAGAGCACCGAATTTTGAAGAAGAATGCGATACCATCTATTTTCCCTTGGTTAAAGGTTCTACCACCTTACGCAGCTGCTAGAGAAGAGAGACTGCGGAATAGAAACCTAAAAAAACAACTATTCGCACCGAACTTCTTAGGGCGTTATCACACTAACGGTTTACGACCGTCTTCAGAGCGGAGCGGGCGCACAGCGAATACGTCGCGAACACGTCGCGAACACGTCGCGGCTGCACAGCGAAGGCGCCGCAGGCGCGTGGCGATTACGCAACGTTTTCGACGCCGGTTCGCGGGAAATTTACTACCTACAATACACTCAGTAACGGTTCTATCCGCGGCGATCTCGTTGCACGTCCGCGACGTATTCGCTGCGCGTCCGCGACGTATTCACCGCGCGTGCGCGTTGTATTCGCTGCGCACTCGCTCCGCTTTGAAGACGTTCGTGAACCGCTAGTGTGATTAGGCCCTTAGGTTTTAGTGATACCTACCGGAACTCTGGATAATGAAATTTCAAATATAAATGAACAGCAGTGTGCAAGTTACAGCGATACTAAAATTCAGAATAATAACAATAAATCGACACAAACCTATGTTCTGTTGAGATTATTTGCTACAGAGGAACTACTTTTTGATGACACATCAGTAAAATTTTATACTGGACTTGAAACGTACAAAAAATTTAAATTTGTTTTGGATACTTTATGCCCTATGGCCTATAATCTGTGTTATAAATCAGGAAATGTGATTATCTTTAAGTGTGAAAGATCAGTTTCTATTAACATTAATGAAATTGAGACGTAACTATTGTAATTTCGAACTATCAAAAATATTTGGTGTCAGTCAAACTGTAATATCTAATATATTTGTAACCTGGGTAAATTTTAAACGTAAATAAAATTTATATATACATATACCCAGGTTTATAAAATTTTGAATTGTAAATAAAATATTTCGTATGAACCGCTCCGAACCATAGAATGTAAATAGATCATACGCGTAGCGCCCTCTGACCATGAAATCTTCCCCATTGTGAGTTAATTTGCCTGTATGTTTTTTTGTTTTATAATTTTTATTAAGTTAGTGTCCACGAAGCTATTTCCTTGGTTTTAATGTTTATATCCCAGGCTATCTACCTGTGTAGGTAATCATATTTGGAGAATATCATATTTTGGAATTATCATATTTTAGGAATATCATATTTTGGGCATATTATCATAACCAAATCTATGGTGGGGAAGGCAAAACGATCGGTTCAATTGTTATAGGCATGAAAAGGCAACTGACAAAGTTGAATACTAGTATTCACAATATTTATAGGTAGAAATGAGACTGACTGTGTATAAGTATTCGATTTACTGTCAATGTAAAGAGGGAGGAGCTAGTAGGATCAGGGGTGCGATCAGCGTTGGTAATACAATTACAATTGATTATATTGGGCTCAATGAACCAGATCATAGGACGGGGAATAAAGATATATCGTAAGTTCGTAACTACTCGTATGGGTAATGGTAATGTGATGTAAACTAACTTTAAGTATCAGAAGAGCTTCCGTTATTCGTCCGAGGAACTACTGAAGTACTGCCAAATAAGTAACTAGGTATGGCAGTCCAGTATATCAACATGAGACTGCCTCTTAAGGTAGACGCATTCTGATCTAAATATAGCATAATGTTAAGCCTATACTCACAGGCGTTCTCTTGGTGAGGGACTGGGTCGTAATCCACCACGCATGTCTATTGCGAGTTGGTGGACGTCACATGTCTTCCAACTTTTGGTGCTAAGACATGCCAGTTTCCTAAAGATCTTCTCCTATACCCGTTTTGAGAGCAGCAGTGGTGATATATTATATATATAATATTATTACTTTACATTTACATTTATTTATTTTCTCCCACAAGTATAAAAACATACACAGTTTAATTTACAAAAATAAATTTAAGATGGGAGACAGGAGAGACAAAGGGCACAAAGTGAATCGCCTGTCTGGGTTCGAACCTACGTACTACAATTAGTATGTCGCGGCCGTTACCCTGGGCCACCACTGCTCTTAGCATATTGTTTCTATTTTATTTATTAAAAAATTCCAACCAAACATAGGTATATGCACAATACATGACACTTAAATAACAAAGGGCAACATTAGGAATTGAGTAGGTGGGCTCCTTCACTTATTGGATCGCATCATTCCCAGCTAAAGCGCTAGGCAGTGGAGAAAGGCGTGCGTTTTGGGGGACTGTCTTATGTAACTTTGACATTCGAAAAATGCTGACTCTCAACCTAGTTTGAATAAATGACTTTTGATTTCGATTTGATGAGACGCTAAAGCTATCAATCAATCCAAAAATTAATATTGGCATTATATTATATATCTACTCCTCGGCTGACTGCGAACTCTTTTGTCACACCAATGCTTGATTTCTAACGGCTTTGATCAAATTATGACCAGACAGTTTGAATGCGTCCCAACTCGTCATCGTTTTTTACGCCGTAGGTCTTGACAATAATCGAGGTTATCCTCAACTAAAGTCAAGGAAAATCTTCAGTAATTCAATTACTAGCTTAGACTTGTGACTTCGCTGACTCATCTTATATAGCTTCCGAGAACCAGTTTAATATAACATAGATACCTACATAGATATTGTTCGCAGTGCCTCTTAGGCGCTAAACCCGACTGTGATGTGTCTGAAGTTCTGTGAGATGGGTGTATGAATTATTGTCTAATTTTATCTTTAACTAATGTAATTGTCATTTGAAGACATGAGTGGATGAAGGTGATATGTCGCATTTACAGTTTTGCGCTGTTCTATGCATGAATGATGGTGTTATGTGCATACAAACAATTTTAAACTTTAAAAATATTAACGTTTGGCACCGCCGCCAGACACCCTTATGGATAAATACATGTAAGGCGTTTTGAAATATCCTAAAATGTTTATGCGAAACTTTGAACTCAATTTTCTCGAAATTAGAATTTTGCGACATATCACCTTCATCCACTCATGTCTTCATTTACTTAACAACATAACATAACATCACGCCTTGTTTCCCCGAAGGAATGGGCAGAGATGTACTGTTACCTACACCCACATTCCTCCAGTTATGTTTAAGTCCCATGTAACAGGGGGCGAGTCTATTGCCATCAACGGAGTACAAATCCAGACTCTGGGATGCTACTGAGAAATTCCAGATACAAAAACCCAATAACAATATGCCCGCACTGGAATGGAACCCAGGACCTCTTGCTCAGCAGTAGCGCTTGCGACCACTAGACCAACGCAACAATTATAAAGTATACTAAAGTTAAAGTTCAAGAAAGAAAAAAATGTAAATTTCAATTATGCGGTACAAGTAACGCCATCTCTCGTGATCTATGAGAACTAGGTAATTATGATTAGCGGACAAGTCATCATCGTAAGCGTAGAGTCTGTAGCGAAAGCATTTGTTTCACTTTAGCATGCTTTAGCTATGGGTAAGATATTGTCAAGGTCACGGCGGAATATGGTGATCAAATTGGTGAAATGATCAGTTGGTCGTTTTCCTTTAGTTTTTTTTAACCCCCACGTAAAAAGAGGGGTATTACCTGGTTTTATAAGTTTGACCGCTATATGTGTGTGTCTGTGTCACCGTAGCTCTTAAACGGGTGAATCAATTTGGGTGCGGGTTTTTACTTAAAAGTAGGCTTTGTAGCGATGGTTCTCTAGACATGTTATCAAAATTGGTTCACCTGTATCGACACGACAATCCTTTGATCAAAGATTGCCTAAACTACACTTTTACACTTCTTATTAAACTTAAAAAGGTCAATACGTATTTTTTTTGAATTGGAGTGTGTTGTTTTGGTCGGGGGTTTTTTAATGCTATTTGAAACGTGTGGAAATTACGAATCTGATGTCGTACGTGTACGTGTGTCGGGAAATCATTGAATGACGTCTCCCAGTCTGGGCGAAGCGGGAAGGCGGGTCAGATTTTTTCTGACTAAAACCCATCCGTGTTCCTTCAGTTGCCTATGCCAGGGCCACGGTAACTCTTTCGAACAAATCTCGCGACCCTGGCAGGTCGGACGTGTACCTTGTATAGGCAGTAGTTTTTGGAGGTTCAAAGTTAGATGCGATATTAGGCCTTAATAACCAAAATTGTTCAGATAACAAAACAATAGACTCATTAGCGTCGGGCTTACTACCTCTCTTCCGGTTAAAGAATGAGTATTCCAGTAATATCTGTTATCAAAATAAGCCTATGTTGACTGTGGTGAAATTCCTCGTTTAAATGAATCATACAATTTAAGCGCTACATAACATTCATGAATTTTTCCCTACATTACGGAAGACGCTTATAAAGATATGACATGTGCATTATTGTGTAACTTCTTGGTGCAATGCATAATAGTAGTATCAAGACTACGCACGTAAAAGGTTAAAGTGTACAAGCAATGATATATGTCAATCTATAATTGTGTTGTAAGTTTGCTTACTTTGTATGTAGGGGTAATCTAATCTCTAGAAATGCCAACTTTTGTGCTTCTGTGCCTCGGAAAGCACGTTAAGCCGTTGGTTCCGGCTGTCATTCGTCGATCTTCGAAAGTCGTTTCGGGTCGTCAAAAATCAAAGGAAGAGAGTCTGACCACCAGTCTTACCAAGGTGTATCGTGTAACTCAGTAACTGGGTTTTGAATGTCACACAGGCAGTCGCTCCATTTAAAATACTGGTTTTCAGCTGCATCTGGTCAACCCACATCATTCTGCATTTTACCACCATACTGCGATTGTCAACTCGCCTGCGAAGCGTTATTTGGGGGAATATTTTCACTTGCAGAAAATCTCAATAATTGCGATGTGCTGTTCCGCGATGCCTTCTCTGCCACCCTCTGGTGCTCGCAATAATATGTACTTTAACACTGCTTCACATGCTCCAAGCGGTGTCACCGTTCTGCTCTAGCTGAAACCAAAAAGTGCATGAAGATAAGAGATAATCACCATCCATCATTTTCACCATATTATTTTGCTTTTGTAGCCTGAATGAAATGGATCATCTATTCATCGTCGACTTATAGCAGTATGGTAAAGGTTGTCTGCCATAGTCGACTTTATGTCGTGTAGGCTGACGAAGTTTTATCACATACGAATTGTCAAGTTAGTTTAGAGCAGGAAAGAAAGTAAGCGTTTGATTTGACTGACAAGCAAAAGTAAGAAGATTAAGACTTCTAAAATACTCTTATGGAAGTTCTCAATTTGCTCAACAAACGTCTTTTTACTCCGTCTCAAACCTTAAGGCCTCTATTGTACCTACTCTGTTGGAAATAGGCCTCTCTGGCATACCAGTCATGCCACAGAACTCGACCCTTGACGACTCATCCCTCCATTACGTTAGGCTAATCATGCCTAAGTTTTCCGATTCCCAGTCTCTTATCAGGAATCAAGCATTGGATCATACAGTTTCCTACATAATGGTTGCGCTGGACGGTGTCATGAACACCAACCATGTTTCACGGTGTGTCATGTTCGTGAACGAGCGCCATCGGTTGAGACTGGTCATCTCTTAACTGCCAGTGCTTATTGTTAATTTTATATTCGGAATTTTTTCTTCATTTTTTCCACATTGTTCTCCCAAAAAGAAGCAACAGGAGTTTTCTGGCCGTTCTTCTCCATACAGATGACGTTTTGGAAAGGGCAACCAGGTTCAACTTTCTGACGGTTAAAAAGTGCCTGTAAATTGTTTAAATGAAATAAATGTTTTGGGTCTGAGTAGGAGAACAAGACTACCAGAACGGTCTTCAGTTCTTAGACTTATATTATTGCCATCTCAGGTCGAAGATTTTGTGTCTGACGAATTACTTACTTTATTTTCCTCTACTTATCTTTGGGCACTTAAATTGATGTAAAATCAAGAGCATTATTTGCACTAAGTAAAGGTGTTACCAGATATTAAAGTTGACGGTTGATGTAAAGACGCCAGAACATCAAGGTACCCGAAACTGTCGAATTCTCCCAATCAACCTTGAACCTAATGCTTTAGCGCTAAGGTTAAAAATCTACAAAAGGTATTTGACAGATTGTAGTAGCTCAATGTGCTGGCGTCTGTACAATTCATATTTCATCTACTTATGCAGTACTATTTGGAAGATATGTTGTCAGAAAAAAGGGTTGTCAAATTTGCCTTCTTGTATTTTTTTTCCTAATCTATCTTCCTAGTTTCGTGTTATCTTAATATTTCGATTCGGAAATCTGAACCGGATGTTTCGTAACATTGCTCAACCATTATGTAGCAGATATCTACATATATTTAAATAGCTAAGTTTAAAATTTATGAATAGTTACTGATAAGATTGTTATTTTTTTGAAAATTATCTACGTTAGGCATAAAAGATTTGCTATAATTACTTATGTAATGATTTATTGTTTTATTATGGTTTTATGGATGGCAAAAATACATTGCTGAAAAATTGAAAAGAGCTTGCTTAGGTGGTTTAGTCATGTTAAGAGGATGAATGAAGGGCGATTTACAAAAAGTATTTACAAGGCTGATGTGAGTGGACACGCCGGAAAGGGACTATCTTGAAGGCCATATTGGTGATGTTCTTCGGAAACATCAGGTATCTAGTACTAGCAACCGGCGCGGCGTGCGTGTACGACCAGTGTATGAACGTAAACGAAGCGTATGGAACGTAGCAGGTGGCGTTCCGTGTTTTAAATCCTAAATCCATGGGAAGAAATTGTTTATGAATATGTAGATTGCTGTATAGCGGACAAAAAGATTAGCACCATCGCATTTTCTACCATGCGTGTCGTAAGAAGCGACTAAGGGACTTACTAGAAAATGGGCAACAGCATTCTCTATGCATTTTACCACCATACTGCGATCGCCAACCCGCCTACCAAGCGTTGTGATTATGGCAAACCGCTGTGAAATTAGTGAACGTCTTTCAGCTGGAATAATGATTGCTCTCTTTGATTGATCACATCAACGGTCACGGACCATATCGCGCTTCAGCAGTCGGTAAAGTGATCGCTTCGATTGTATGAGTAATATTGCTAAGACTGCGCAACTTACTTTATTCATTAATAAGTATTTTTATTCTTATCTAGCATGATCGATGGGTAAATAATATACGCTTATTATACACCAAAAAAAAAAGATCTAAGTACAGCTTAATATACTATGCGTTACTGAAACGGAAAGAAAACCACGAAACAAGAGGGTCAAATCGTAAATAAAATCTAACCCATTTCTATTTACAGATTTATTGTAACTCTTCTACTAAAGCTTCGCCATAAAATGTATAGTTTTCAAATAGACTGTTTAAGTTTCCGGGATTCGAACGGCTTTCTTTAAGTTTAATTTAGCGAATTTGGACCAGTTTAAACTTACTGATTTCACAATGTTCTATTTAAACTAGTGCTAACTAACAGTATAACTATGGGATTTCATGGGCTATCATAGCACTGGGAAGTGCTACGATAGCCCATGAAATCCCATAGAATGAGATTAAATGAACATAAATGGGATTAAATTAACTTAGAGGGCTGTATTCATGATTTCTTGATTACAATTCTGAAAAGCCATATTTTTTACGGTCATATTTTCATAAGCTCGTATAAAATTACAAATAATTGGTGAGGGTATGTAATCGAGTGTCGACCGCCCTTGGGTCGGTAAACCCAAAATAGCCGCATGTTTTTAATTTCAAAACAATATACACCTAAGGGACTTATTTTTTACTAGCTGTGCCCGCAGCTTCGCCTGCGTGGTGTTCGGAAATTATCACATAAGGATCTCATGGTGGTCATCTATTGGTAGCAATTGGAACTTGAAGATCAATATAAGTATTTCTTTTGGTCTTGCCATTTTAATCATTTGAGAAAAAAAAATACTTGGTTTGGTTGTTTATTTTCATTGTTTTTTAATTTTTTTTTGTTTAGGTGTAATTTTGTGCAAATTTTTTGTATAAATCTTCTTGTCTATTTTATTTTATGTTTTCGTAATCAGCGACCCGATAAACCATAAAACAATACCAATGTTGATTTTCAGAATTTGTCACCCCTTTTCCACCTTTTAGGGCTTGAATTCTAAAAGAGCCTCAAACACTTGTTTTCTCATTTATTGATAGGAGTACTCCTGTGAAGTTTCGAATAAAATAGTTTAACTAATCTTGTTTCCTCATACAAATTTTTAAAGCCCTTTTTCACCCCCTTAGGGGTTGAATTTTCAAAAACCCTCGGACACGTAATTGTTTATTTGTAATTGTTAACCTAAAAGCAAAGTTTCAGGCTTCTAGCTCTAAAAATGACGGACTTCGGACGGAAAAAGGGGTTAAAATTTTGTATGGAACCCTAACGGGACTAATTTTCAAAAATCCTTTCTTAACGGATGCCTACGTCATTACAACTATCTGTATGCCAAATTTCAGCGAAATCCGTTCAGTAGTTTCGGCTGTGCGTTGATAGATGAGTTAGTCAGGTTTGCCTTTTAGATATATTATGTATATTTAGATTAAAAGGAAACGTAAAAAAAATATGGATATTTTTTCGACCCACTTTTATCGGCTTCAAAAATCGTAAGTATATATAGGTTATACTTATCTAGAGTTACTTTTAATTATCCGAAAGTTATTTGCATCTCCTAAACAATTTAGACTTATCCTAGATTTTTAGGTTTAAACTAATACCTTGTTCTTCAATCTGCTCTTAGTTATGTAGTTCTATGTTGTTTGATTAAGCACAGTAAAGTCCAAGTTCATGTTGACTCGATAGAATTATAATTTAAGTTACCTAAACTAAACATGAACTTAGTGTCTGTCGAATAATTCTCTCAGATGAATATTTTAGTCTCTACAGTTTGGAATATCCTCCCACTGGAGGCAGCGTTAACAATACGTAGAATTTGAGTACTTGAGCAAACGTTTCGTAGCAATGCGTAGACACGTAGTAGCGATGCGTATACGCAGAGTAGCGATGCGTATACGCAGAGTAGCGATGCGTAGCCACGGAGTAGCGATGCGTAGACGTAGAGTAGCGATGCATAGACGCTGCATGCACATTTGACGAACGCCTACGCTGAATCATCATATAAAGCGAAGGCGTTTTTTATAAAGTTGGGCTGGTGATAATGACACATAACAATTAACTGTGGGCATGTTCTTATCCATAATTCAGTTAGTTATTAACTAAAGCTGTAACACAGAAGCCGGTTAGTGGCGATATTACGTCGAGCTTAAGTACTCTAAAATATGATAAACCTGGAATGGTTGGTCACACATGTTACATAATACCACATGGACAAACTATGGGAGTGGGCGGCTTCGGGTAAACCTAATGCTATAGGGTTAAAATTCCTGATAATAACAGTGAGGGTTGTTATAATTACTTAGACTTAAGCCAGTATAATATTGTTGGTTTTCGGTCCCCAATACGAACATAAACATTTTTATTTCTCAATTTTTCTTCCTTTTAATCGGATATTAACCTAAATACGTTGACAGTTGTATACTGCGGGTAATACCGACCTTTACGGATTATGCCGGGTTTTATTTAACTTTTTATATTTCCCTGCGGTGTGTGGTTGGGTTGGTGCTCAATTTTCTCATTTATATAATTTCGTATATTTTATGAAGAGAATGATGGAAAGTATTTTATTATTTTCTCCCAAATGTGTTGAAAAGTGTCGCATGAAACACGCGTGAAATTGGCATTATACTTTCGACTTCATAAATGCAATCCTGCCTCTTATACAATGACGAACTTTGTTCATTTGTGTCTTAATGAATATGTTGTTATTTTATTACTCTTACCTACTGTACTGTACGTTTAGTTTGTTTTCGTTTCAGTATTAAATCTTTCTATTCTTTAAATTTTGCTTGTCTAACAGGTGTTAACTTGAGAGCCCTGTCACCCATAGGCCATAACACAACTGGAAATAAAGATTTATTTATTTATTTTAGGACAGAGACAATTGGAAATTCAGGCTGAAAGGTGTTGGCTCTTTACATAATAATGAAGTTCGAAATAAAATTCCTGAAACTACGTTCTTATTCCTGCAATAACGTGCAAGAGGTATAATATAAATGGGAACAATGATATCGTGGACATTATATGGAATAATTTTCTACCAAAATCCTTGGCATAGAAAAAGTCTCGTGAAATGAAGAAGATAAGTAAGAGTGTAGTAATCCATAGATAATGAAGATGGCGCCGACTTAATTTCGGACGATAATGTAAGGGTCATAGACACTTTGTAATTGACAATAGTAGAGCCGCGATGGTTACGCATTGTGTAATAATTACGGCTTACATTGTATCAATTAATGATGATTGGAAGCGATGGGCTAACCCTGTCATTATCTGGTGATCTTTATGCCTATCATTTTCAGATCATAGGCCCGTTGTACATGAATCGCAAGAGCATATTTGGAAGAATGCTCCTAGTTTGACTTTTCGGACACTAGAAAAATGATGCACGCGCTATCAGTAGCAATGGCTTTCATCTTGACAGTTCCAAATTCATTGCGTTATTTACTTTTTAAAGCAGATATAATTTTCAGACATATGAAGTAGTGGATTAGGAATAGCCTTCAAAATGGTAATGTTTGTGATTGTGAGTGTGTTGCGCAATTAGGGTGGTGGGTGTGGGCCTCAACTAAACAAGCGTTAAAAAAAGTAGGAGGTAGTAATAGTTATCATAGAGGGTGGCTGGTACAGCGCCGGCGCAGAACTGTTACCATGGAAGTACATGATTTTGAAAACCCCACCTTTCAAATTTTACAATATTTTTTTATATTTTTAAATGCTTAATTTTTTTTTGTTAATCTATGATTCGTAGTTCCAGTTTGCGGTCGATGTCTCTGCCACCATCTCGTATAGTCCCAAAAAACCCAAATCGATACAGCAGATCATCTCTCTTGTTGTGCCTTTTATCATCCTGATTTCTTGCAAATGTTTTTTTTGTTTTGTTTTTAATTACACTAAACTGTCCCACTGCTGCGCAAAGGCCTCCCCCAATTCCCTCCAGGCATCCTTTTCCAGGGCCACCAATCCAACCCTCGCAATACGCGTCTAGGTCGTCTCGCCACCTCTTCTTGGGCCTGCTTCGGCGGCCCTGTCCATCCTCACGCATCCACTGTGTGGAGACTATTGCTCAGCGGTCATTGTGCTTGCAGCTGGTGTGATTCGCCTAGTCCCATGGCAGTTACCTGGCAGCTTTCCGTAAATAATTAAGTTTAACAAAGTACGTTTTTTTCTTCTACACCTTCATTAGTCGCTGTCCTAGAGTTTGTTTACTTCTTTCTTGCCAAATTATCTTTCACATCTTAATCATGATAGGCAAAACTATCATTATTAGCAGTGCCTCAATATGACAAATTAGCGATAAGTTCTGAATTTGCACCATTCTTATCTCAAGTCCTATCTCACAATTAATATCAATTCAACCATTATAGTAACTGGCAAATCAGTTTGTATGACCGCGGAAGCAAACTTTGGTAACACCTTTGGCATTTTAAATGTTACGGGTAGTTTACATTGTACTTTACAGTACATAATATGTAATAATATTAACATATAGAAGACTTACATTTAGCTCATATGTTAAACTCAACGATAAACCTTATTTGTCCTCTACAAATTTTCTCGAAGTTTCAAGATTTTCTTCGACAACATTTAACAAGAAAAAGACTTGATGAAATTCCTAGGAAAATTAGGTCTGTACCAAAGTCAGGTTTGATCTCAAACTATTAGCCGTGTATCAGAGGAGCACGGCTGCATGGCTGCAATCACCTAGATGCAACCGTTGCGGAACTCGGCCGGCGAGTCGGTCCGGACCACGAGTCGGCGACCTTACTTCTACAGTGCCGGTATGAGGGACCAGCCACGGTAATGATGACGCCGTATGGGGTCGAATAGCTTGCTGTCTTAACGATGTTTATATGAAGACAATGAGTTTATTTGTGTAGGGTATTTAGTAAAATAAGTATGTTTTGAATGTTAATGATGCTTTGTTGAAAAAAAATGGATATAGCACAGAAGTTTGCCTAATTGGAGTTGGTGAAACAAGCAATGTATGCAGAAACTAAGTAAGCGTCGCTTGAGGGTCGTTCGTGGTACAGGGGCGCTCAGCCCCGCTTCCCTCACTCAGTGAGGGCGTCCCTCAGTCCTCTCACCAACCTCGTGCGAAGCGCACGTCCTCTCGCGTCGCATCTGAGTGCCGGAAAAAAACAGTTGAATTTTTTTTATTAAGAAAAAACCGTGCTGTGTTTCAGAAATTTCTAAGAGAACATTGGATTTTTATTTCTGTGAGTATCGTTTGGAATTATTTTTGTTGGATGAAGTGAAAGCTCTGAGCTTTGAAGGCTTAGCTTAGGCCATTCGAAAGGTGAATGAATCAGGGCGAGTTGCTTAGTTACGTTCTATTTAATATTATTGTCAATATTTGGGACATGTGTTTCAATGACGACTTTTTTGTGATCTGTTGTTTTATTTTTTAAGTTCTGTTGTCTGTGTAGCGTAAATCTATGGTCTTGATTAGGTACTTTTTGTTTCTTTTTTCACATCAGCTGTTTTTTCATAGAGAATGGTGAAAGTCTGGATTGTGAATGCATTTTACAGACGTAGGTATGGAGTTTTGAGATCTCTGGAATTAGTTATAATTAGGTAAGTGTCGCTGTGGTTTTTATTTAATCCTTAAGTTTCTAAACGATAGAAAAACTTATTACCAACTTAGAAATGACATCACATCATGACTGAAAAACAAATTAATTACCTACTTATTTCTTTCGAGCCATTAAACAAGTTTTTCTGTCTTACTTCAAACAAACAAGCGCAATTAAGTGTTTTCATTTTAATTTGCATATTTCGTTAAATTATTTCGCGTTCGAGTTTTTCTTTTAGTTTTGTAATGGAATAGTGAATATTCAACAACTTTTGCAGAGTTTCGTAATTAATATGATAACCTGATGCTGTAATGATTAAAATAAACCATTCACCTAGATGGTGAGATGATTTATAGATTTATTTGAGTGGGTATCATAACATAGGTAACATAATATTGGTTTTTATTTTGATATTAACTCATAAGTAATTACTTAGCCAGTTAAGTTAAAGAATCGATAACTTTATAAATGTTCAACTTAAAATTTATGTAAAGCTATGGGAGTCGTAATGGTAGAGATATCTACAATATTAATCCAAAAACATCAATAAGACGTGTCTCGTTGGATAATTTGGAGTTGATTAGTTTATCCGTGTCAAAATTATACTTCCCACAGTGCCGGTGTTTCCTGCAGTTTTTCATTCACGGATCATAATTTAGCGTTGACGTTACTGTCAAGTAAATGTTTAGTTTCAAAGGTTTCAAATTTCGAACTGATTATTAAGGCACACAATTCAAAATGCGAGGTAACCAAACGTAGGACACCGTAAAATGCTCACTCAGTTTTTTTTTGCATTTGTAGGCGTCTTTACAAAATACAAGCCATTTTTGAGATTGATATTATTGTAAAACGTTCAAAGATAAAACTTATGCTAAAATATTTCATAATAATAAAATAATATCACGACAAATTAATAGAGCTAAAAAAATATTTTCGTCGCCTTATTTTCAAAATTATTAGCGTTAAATATCATATTTTATGTTATGATAATATAGGGAATTCAACTAGCTAAAGAAATACTTAGTAGTTATTCCACGGCGTTATATTTAAATTTTAATTTTAATAAAACTACAAAATTATTTTTACTTTTGTGGTGATTTGATTGGCCTAACATCAAACGCATCGCTATTTCGTAACTTATTTATGGCCATATCTATGCTTACGTCAAATACCAGAAAAAAAAATCTTTAACTGCGCCTTAACGTTTCTAAAATGTTTTGAAGTCAGTGCATGGAAAAGCGGAAAAAGTACAGAGAATAGATAGTATTTAGTAGTAAGAAATACTGAACAATAGAAAATCTTTCTTAATAGCAATGTTTATTATTTATTATAATTTAAACACAAGCTTATAAAAAATCAAGAGAAGAAACCGGCCGTTACCTACATTCAAATATTTGCGTAGAAAACGGATGCCAATTTTTGCCGCGCCATTAAAAAGAAATGCAAGCGATGTTGTGTCATTATCATCGCGTCCTTTGTTTGCCAATTAGTTCGTTGACACACACAGAGCGACTGACACTAGTTAATGGTAATCAAAGGATGGACTCTGAATAGCAATCAGTCGGAAACGCGACGGAAAACGTCACTACCCACACATCAAACAAAACGATTTTTTTTTTTGGGTTTACTAAGTAGTTGCTGTCGGTTAATGTTGTCACTTTGTTTCGTTGTATTTTTTTTTGTTTTTCCAACTTATCTGTACCTGAGTTTCAGAGAAAAATTGTGTATTAGTCTCTACTTAAAGTTTTTTTTTCTTTCAATATAAATAACAAGTTCTTGATCACAAAGTCTTGAAATATTAATGAGTCTTTAAGATCCTAAATTGCCATATTAAATGACGTTCTTAAAAGCTTTTAAGTTCTGCGAAAAACGTTCTAATTAAAATATAAACTTGATTCTGCTGTTGTATTGATTTCTGTTTGATGTGACGGGTCATTAATTTACGATTATTTGGTATGTAAGTAAATTCTGAATTAACGGAGGTCGAAATATCAAATACTAGCTTCTGCCCGCGACTTCGTCCGCGTCAAATTTTTGCTCTCCTGACCCTTCCCGTCGCATCGATTTGCCTGCCAGTTTTCGTCCACTTTTCGTTGCTGCTCGCTCCTTTTGAGTTATAGTGAGTCAACCTTAAAAGATAGACATATGCCAAGTTCTAAAAATATGCCAAAAAATGGACTTTTTTTTAGAACTTTTTAAAAGAAACAATCCCGTCATACATGATTTTTGCGTTACTTTAACCGTTTACGCAGCGCACGCAACGGAAACTCTCAAAAGGAATACATTTTCCCCGTTTTTGCAACATTTTTCATTACTGCTCCGCTCCTCTTAGTTGTAGCGTGATGTTATATCCTATAGCCTCCCTCGATAAATAGGCTACCCAACACAAAAAGATTTTTTCAATTCGGACAGTAGTTCCTGAGATTAGCGCGTTCAATCAAACAAACAAACAAACTCTTCAGCTTTATAATATAACTAGCTTCTGCCCGCGACTTCGTCCGCGTCAAATTTTTGCTCCCCTGACCCTTCCCTTCGCTTCGATTTGCCTGCTAGTTATCGTCCATTTTTCGTTGCTGCTCGCTCCTTTTGAGTTATAGTGAGTCAACCTTAGAAGATAGACATATGCTCTCGCGGACTTTTTTTTAGAACTTTTTAAAAGGAACAATTCCGTTATACATGATTTTTGCGTTACTTTAACCGTTTACGCAGCGCACGCAACGGAATCTCTCAAAGGGAATAATTTTTCCCCGTTTTTGCAACATTTTTCATTACTGCTCCGCTCCTCTTAGTTGTAGCGTAATGTTATATAGCCTATAGCCTCCCTCGATAAATAAGCTACCCAACACAAAAAGAATTTTTCAATTCGGACCAGTAGTTCCTGAGATTAGCGCGTTCAATCAAACAAACAAACAAACAAACAAACTCTTCAGCTTTATAATATTAGTATAGATATTATATATTATATAATTATAATTATATATTAAATATATTATAAAGTATAGATAGATGGGCTGTATTTAACAAACAGTAATTAATAGATAACATTTTAGTTATCTGGTCAAGCTACGAAAAGCTAGCTATGCAAGGAATCATTTTGAATTTTTAACAGTTTTTACATTCAAAAATGTTCGACGTGATTTATATTCCACGTTCAAAATGCTTTCTGACGTTTCAAAAATCAGCCCTAAATCGCAAATATATAAAACAAAATGGAGGAATAAGTAAATGGACATTATATTTAAACACTTTTAAAATACTAGATTGTTATTTCGTTTGATAAGCCATTGCCACTTAATCATTTACTTGCAAATAATGATTATGTGGTCATTACTGACCGTACATAATGCTATAAGAATAGAAATACACATATTTACATACGAATCTTTAAATAAGTGTCAGTAAATAAGTGTCACACAGTGTCTTGCAGCTCTAAGGAGATCCTATAAGAAGTAATAATATTTATTTATTAATGCAAAATAACATTGATGTCATTCCGGGAAGCAATTGAGTACAATATAATCTACTTTTATTCTTCTTTTCATGGATGTGAGAATCACGATGAGTAACTAACTTAACTGATGTCTGGCTCTTGAGGTCTAAAGATAAATATTCAATACTAGCGTTTGCCAGCGGCTTCGCCCGCGGATAATACACATAAACCTTCCTCTTAAATCACTTTGTCTATTGATGAAAAGCGCATTAAAATCCGTTGCGTAATTTAAAAGATCTAAGTGTACAATGTGATGCGGGAAGCGAATTTGCTTTATAGTACATTATTAAGATGAAGCTTTGATCAAATCGAATCATATACCTATGTTTACCTATTCGTGCACATATCGTGTATATATCCTATTATATTAGGGGGCGTCCATTAATTACGTGAGGCATTTTTGAGAATTTTTCGACCCTCCCTCCCCCCTTGGTGAGATATCGTAAGATTTTCCTCGACTCCCTCCCCCCTCCCCTAATCTCACGGGAGATTTTTCAAAACTTCTATTTGGGCTGTAAACGTGTTTGATTATTGAGAAAAAAAAAAATACAAGAAAATTTTCTTAGAATAAGAATAATTTCAAAACTTATAGTGTTCATGCTATACTTACACTTTAATTCATGATTCCTAATACCTATTTATCATCCTTTTTATTTGTTTCTATGTTTACACTATTCATGCTTTACTTATTTTTATTTGTTTATATGTCTACACTCAGCAAATCGATCTAAATACGATTTATTAACTTAAAAATAGCTGAAATAAAATACTAACTCAAATTTTCATGTTGTGACAAGCCAAATAGTCAACTGTCAGTTACTTTTCTGCTTAGTCTATGAATGGCTACTTTTTGGTTTATATAATTTAAATTATTTTTATCAATATGTCTAGCTATTTGATTTTATTAATTATTACGATTGTTTACTAAATAACTTAACTTAAAATTATATTTATAAAATTCTTTACGCACTCATGTGGCCAGCTACACGCACTCATGGATATGTCCTGGCCGACTACACTTGTCAGATGAGATGATGGCTACAAGAAAACTAATATTTTGAAAAATGTTTGGAAAGGGAAGACGACTTTGATATAAAAACGGGCGTTCGAACCACTGACGGGCCCACTCTGGAAGTCAGTCTACTCTTGAAGCGACTACTCTCTGAAGCCAGTCTACTCTTGAAACCATTCCTCTGAAGCCAGTGCACTCTTGAAGCTACTCCACTCTGAAGTCAGTCCATTCTGAAGTCAGTCCATTCTGAAGCCAGTCTACTCTTGAAGCCGGTCTACTCTTGGAGCCGATAAGAAAAACATCAAACCTAGGGGATCCAGCTAAAGATTCACCTGGGACCTCCACTTCCGATCATCGAAGGTCAACTACGTGCCTGACAGAACCATAAAACAAAGAGTGCGTGCCAGGCAGGGTCTTTTATATTAGCTGTACTTCCCAACTCTAATTCTCATGTACTTCCCAACTCTAACTCTAATCTCATTTAATAAATTGTAATATATCTGCCTTTATCCATTTCATTCTGGCAGGATTAAGCAGATACGTAACAAACTCAAGAATTTATTCTCTTGACTCAAGAAAATAGTTTTCTTCAAAATGGTATTCTTGGTTCAAGATTTTGGCTCTTGAGTCAAGTTAATTAAAAAATAATTACGTGATATTTGCCAAGACCCCTCTAAGTGAGATTTGGAAAGATATAATTTGATCCCCTCCCCCCTAGGACACCTCACGTAATTAATGGACGCCCCTTAAGGGGGAAGCTAGGGTACCATTCAAATTTCTTAGGTTTTTGTAAGTTTTATGATCAGTGTTTTCATACCCCGGGCTTATTTATGAAAATCGCTTCTTAAACTCCAATAAGTTTTATCATCATCATTTGAACCGAAAGACGTCCACTGCTGGACACAGGCCTCCGCCAAGTACCGCCACTTGGACCGGTTCTGTGTTTCTCGCATCCTTATTTTTTCTAAAATAAAGAAATTAAATACAAGTTAAGAACCGTACGAATCAAAGATATTTTCGCAACCAAGGGACTTCATATTAAAGCTATCTCATGGTTGATAATCATGTCTTATCGATCCGGAAACGACGTTTTTTTTTTTTTTTTGTAAATTTGTATCCTTTTAATAAAGATAAGATAGGAGGTATACTGGAGGTAGGTAACCCTTTATCACTCAAATCGCAAGATCATGTACCTAGGTAAATTCGGCGTATTAGTCAAGAAATACAAACTGCTCGAGTCATT